>CM050453.2:34811380-36192630 GCA_027563935.2 Costus lasius
CTATCATTTCTAATTAGTTGTTGCAAATACGTCTTCAATTTACCCTTTTGCATATGAATATTGATTTATTGAACTATACTACTTTATTTGGTAGGATCTTATATTCTTATGATTTGAGTATTCATCATTCTAAGGTAGGAATTTAAACTTGGAAATATGATATTGGTATCGGCACGAAATGGCAGTAGAAGACGAATAAAGACCTAAGTTCCAACAACACAATAAGAACTCCAAAAATGGATTTGTAAAGCATAATTCATCTATGATGCCTAACACAAAGATTATTTCTATCACAAAAGAGCAACACTATCAAAAGAGAAACTCTAGAGGAGACCACCAAAGATCAGTTAATAACGCATGATGAGTGATTTTAAAAATCATTTTCTACCACCCATTGTGAGTGGTACATACCAATCCGAGATTAGAATTGGTCTAGTCCCAATATATGTAGGGTTGATACATCCTATTTGTACAAATCCAAGTCACCAGTATAAACCAAAATTTTAAACTTTGGTGACGAGTTCAACAACTCATCTTGGTACATTACCTAGCTAAGCACCTGTCAATCAATAACCAATGTCCATGTATCAGTCACAATGACTCGTATTAAGCACTTTAGAAGTCCTTTTTTTTTGCCAAAAAAGTAAGAAATTTCTATGCATTATCAGAATTACAATGTTGTTGTATACAAATCAATGAACACTCTTATCTCCCACAATAAGGGAAAAGCAAAACCTTTGTGACTCTCCTACACTTACAAGTACTCAACAGAATTTGATTAATTTGTCAAAAAAAGAACACAATTTTAAACATGAGACTTGGAGCTCAGACTTGTGTCATTCCCAGCTCACAGCTGAACTTTCTGGGACTATTAACATATCTACCACTATATATTCCTCAAAACTAGTTTTAACCAATGATTCAAAAACCGGTCCGGTACTGATTCGTACCGGTCAATTTTATAAAAATTGGTTGGTTTTGAGTTTTTTTTTTTAAAATATTATAATATTAAATAAACTAGCACATTACCAGTTTATCACTGGTATGGTACCGGTACCATACTGGTCCGGCAGCTCATCGGACCAAGCTGCCGGATCGGTTTTTTAAACCTTGGTTTCAGCCCTGCTAATTTCTAGCCCTGTATGAACTTTTTGGCATTTCCATTCCAAATGACTGATTACCAGAACAATACATTACTCTCAATCTAAGAGAAGTTTATTCAGTCAATTAGTTAAGTCTTAGTATCTCTCAAGTTCCCAACATTTTCCAGAACATCATCAAGAGCTGTTTTTACAAAAATGTAATTTTTCAGTCAATTTTCCATCACCATTTGTAGCTATAACAGTTACCATTTCATAGATACATCCATTAAGTGCTTAGTCACAATGTCTTGTTCCATCATCCATTGCCCATAGTGGTTTCTTGAATTCCTCAATATACAGGTGAATCACTGATACCTCTTGCGATACTTCTTACTCACCTTTCATAAGCATAACCCAGCTGCGAACAAATTTCGAGCATACAGAGTCCTGTTCTGAAAAACCCCTCGATATTTTAGCTTCCTCCAAACATCTACAAACACATCTCCCAAAACCTGTCCTTGTGTAAGGCCCTTCTATTTCTTTCTCCCCATATATGGTAAATAGCCCCAGTAAGCAGTAATTTTTTTGCCACGTCCAAAAATTGGAGTTGCTTTGCAGTCCACATATTTTTGCAAGTAAATTCAACATCTATTCTGTTTCCTCACAGTTAAAGAAGATATGATCCATAGGTTCAACATACAAATTACACAAGTAACACTCTTTTCGTGATCTAACCCCTAACTTGATAGTCTATCAAGTGTAGACATTCTCTTTATTTCATTTGGGCCTCATATGCTGACTTAGAATAGAACTTGCAGTTGTATTTCTCCATCTTATCTCATCTTTTCATAGGAGTTTATTTATAGGCATTCGAGGGATTGTCTTATATATTTCATTTGAGGGATTGTATTTCTCCGTCTTATCTCATCTTTTCATAGGACTTTGGAATTGGTAAGCTCCAACCATTGACAATTAGAGAACTCAGGCTTGCATTTTCCCCCGGGGTATATATCACCTAGCACATAGATCACTTGTTATATATCACCTTGCACATAGATATTGGTATATAATCTGCAAAGGAATCTGGACTCTTTGAGTTTTTGGCATCAAGATAATACAGGTGATGTTTACTTGCTTGAGTTTCCCACTCCAAATGAAGTCCTTGATTGGTTCAATATCGTCATTCCCCGCTATACTCTATCAAGCTTTGAAAAAACCTGCATGCCAGGTGCTTTATCTATGTTTTCATTAAGGATAACATTTTCAATCTCTTTGGTTGTAATTGGAGCTTCCAACAAATTGTAGGATTCTTTAGAGATACATCTCCATACATTCAAACTAGGTTACTCATGAGGTTCCAATTGCGGTGCAAATAAGAATTTAAAATATGCAATTGCATCTTTTCTCCAAATCAGCAGCAAACATATACTCTCCATTTGCATTTTAATGGCCACAATTGAAATCGGCATCGAGTCCTGATTATATTATAGAAGTATTTTAAATTTGAATCTCCAAATGAGATTTTCATGTCTCTTGATTTTTGTTTTAATACTGACTCCTCTTCTTATAGATTAAGCAATTGGTCTCTCAAATTCTTCTCCCTCACATGAATTTCTTGTATCTCTTCCAACTCATTTTGCATTTTCCTCATTTTTGCTTGATTACCCTGCTTTAGCTCCTGTGCCCACAATTTCATCTCAATCTTCAAACACCTCAGATTTTTCATCAATACAAACATTGGAGTACATGTCCATTGACTCCCATGCAATACTCTCTTAACTAGCTCAAACATACTTTCGTATTTAGTTCAAAAATTAAAAAAAAACTCTGAACCTTTGCCCCTTTGTTTTATTTTCTCCAAACATAACAAGTGATAGGGAATGATCAAAACTAAATGTATGTAAAAACAATACTTTAGCATTTATAAAGTTGTTTATCTGTTCTTTATTGGCCAATACTCTATCCAATTTACACCATATCCTCTCTTGTCCTTGGTTTGAATTTGACCATGTATAAAGGCTCCTCTCCATTTCACATCAAATATTTCAAGGTTGTTCAATATATCCCCATTTCTCATTAACTCAGACGGGTGTACTGATCTCTCCCCATGTTTCTCTTTTTGAAAAAAAATATCATATTAAAATTCCCAAGGATCATCCATGGTTGTGTAACATCAAATTATTGCAAATGATTTCATGTCTTGAAGAACTATATCAGAATACATCCCATAAACCAGCTCTAAATAAAAATTCCCCTCTGCTATTCTGAACCAATCCACTGTCTACGCAGAGGAGCTTATAATCTGAATTAGAAAACACTAGGTTCCATAACCACCAAATCTGGCTACATCGAATCAATTATCATAATTACAAAAATATTTCCAATCTGGCAACATCGAATCAATTATCTTCTTGTGTTTGCTTTCAGCTACCCTTGTCTCCATTAAACAAATCATATGTAGTGAATATTTCTCTCTTAATTCTCTCCCAGCACTCTGTTTAACTGAGGTATTTAGCCCCCTTATATTCCAACACATTATGGGCCCTGTCATGTAATATTTGAGGAAGAAGGATCAAAACTCTTAGGATCCTTTAGTTGTATGCCTATATTCTCATGTAACCCTCCCATTTTCAGCGATTCTTCTCCTTTACTCTCCACAACTGCCGTACCCTTATTTAATTTCTTCTACTTACCGGCATTTGGGCTTGGGCCATCTGGTAGCTTACCATCTATCCATCTATTATTGATGTAATTTCCTTTTTATCATCCATTAAACTTGATTTTTCACAGCTCTTTTGTAATCCCTGTCTGTGTTATCTCAGGTTCAACAATTTGTGGCTTGTTTTTGGTAACCAAGTTTGTTTATTATTGTGTTTTAGGATACATTTATCATCTCCATGACCAAAAACAGCACATGTAGAACACGTTGGGGTCTCCATTCATATTCAAACCTAATGCGCGCATCTAGTTCCCCATTCATTGATACTCTTATCTCATCTCTAAGTTCAGTAATGACATCCATTTTGATACAAATCCTTGCATAACAAATCCTTGCATATCAAATCCGAGTGCGGTTAGTAGTTGCCTGGTCCATATACATCGCTTTTTCAAGGGCACTCATGATCTGACTAATGATACCTGCAGACCACCCTTGAAGAGGTAACCCATAAATCCTTACCCATATAGGAATAGCTGAGAAATCAACTTTTTCAAATGTTTTATTTTGGTCCCACGTTTTCAATATCAACACTCTACCGAAGACAAACCATGGCCCCTTTTCTACGATACCCAATTTATCTTCCTCAAGATCAAACTTGAACAGTAAGAAACCAGCTAAAAAGATAGCATTTCCATGTTTCTTTTTAGATTCCACATTGCAAGGATTTTCATTTTGACCATATTAAATGCCTGTATGGGTAATAAAATATCCTACTAATGAGTGCGTTTTCCCAGAATTCAGCGTTCATGTCAATTTCCTCCTTTTCCGAAACCACATGCAGAGACCCATTTTCAAATCGAATTGTTGAATGTGATAGTGCACAGTTATTACTTGCATTAACTTCTTGGTGGAATAATGAACTCCAAACTTTCCCCTTGTTAACATATGCAGGTTGTATAGTAGAACCTGCCGCAATTTCCTCCTGTGCACATATTCTGCTTCTTTTTTCCGACTTTCTTTTTTAATATTCTGTGGAGCCATGATCTTGTTCTTACGAAATTCCTTGTTATTCAGAGTGTACAAAATTCCAGGATTAGTAGGACTAACAAAAATTACCACATAACAGAAGGAACCCCACCATACAATGCACTATTAATTCACAGCATTTGCAACTTTCAGAGTGTAATAAACACAGAACCCAAACTGTATAAAGCGGAGGTCAATGTAAAACAGCACAAGTTGCCAGAAATTCCAGGTTTCAGGATTGTAAGGAAAAACAAAAATGGTATAGTGCCAGAATCCAGAACTGTTCTGAGTACAAATTGACATATTAAAATCTGTGAGAATCTGATCTTCCAAATATATTGAAAACTTCATAGGGGCCGGGATTGAATACCAAGAAAAAATCAACCACAATCTAGCGAGTAATTCAGCAAAATCCACCAACTCAGCTAAGAATTAATAAACTGAGTAGAGTTAGAGATCACCAAACATAATCGAGGACTGCATCCCCTGAAGTATCAAGAATATTGGCTCGATGTTGGGATGATTTGTGCTTCAGGAGAGACCCCAGTTTGCTAAAATCAGCACCCCTTACAGTTAAAATTCCTACCGCCTAGGAATCCTGCTCTACCCAAACGCTAGCACTTAGAACCAAGAAATCCTTCAAATCAAACTTTGCTACCTGCGCCAGGTGCAACGAAGAACACTTCTCACAGGCATTGACATTCTCCAAGCCTTCGAGATGTGTAGATTAGGAGAAAAATCACCAGGAATGAATAGGGTTTTACCTTTCTTGAACCAAAGAAATGGAGAATTTTCTACCTACTTTTAGTTCAAGGCAAGGTTAATAGCCTCAAGTTGGCAAGAGGGACACATGGGTTTATGGGGTGATAGATAATCCTACCTAAAGAGTTAGTCATTTTAGGTTAATGGGCCATTCACCCATGACAAGCAATATCAAATCAGCTCTTCCCTAATAGGCTTGCAAAAGTGGTACAACCCACTAATGAAAAATTGACATTAACTTAGTGTAATATCGCTCAATTTAAAATACTTAAGACAAAGTTAATGCTAGTAAGCGTCTTACTCCTTATATAATATAATATTTCTCATCTCATTCTCTATATATCATAATCTCTCCTATTTACTTATGTCCTCGTCATGTCCATGGCCTAACACAGCCCAAGTGTGACTCCACCATTCACAACAACCCTTTGTTGTTGGCCTCTCACCATACTTAAAACTAGGCTTTGCTATGTACCATTTTTTATAACCCACTAATGAGAAAACTAACTCATTATCTTGGTGAATACGAAGCAATGTTGCTCAATTAAAATTATTAACCCTAAGTTAATGATAGTAAACTCATTAGTCCTTATATATTATAGCATTTATCATCTTATTCCCCATGTCGGAGAAAAAATCTCGTGGATAGAGCAATGAACATAAAATCATAGGTTGGATCACAATGGATGGGTTGAATTAAGCGTGTTAGTAAAGGCTTTAAATGAGAGAAAATGTCATGGTGTGACTCTTGATAAGTAGGAGATAGTAAGGTCTTGTCCAAGTTTAAAATTAAAAGTTCTCTATCTTTACATTTGGGGACCTAGCGAGTGTCTCAATTGTAAACGATAACTTGCTTTTCACTAAAACTTGCATTATAGTGTGTTTGTTCAATATTTAACATTGTTCAAGCATATTACTCATCACACCTAGGCATTCAAAAAAGAGATTGAATACCCTTTGAATGGAGTAAAGCATTATACCACATGGTATCCCAAGGGAAAAAAGGATTAAGACCATGGCAAATGGATATGTTGTTTTCAACAACTTACCATTTCACCAATTCAATGAAAATTTTGAGGCATCAATGGCTTGCTAAACAAGTGGTATTCAACAAATCAATAGAATGTTTCTAGATATGTTTCAAATTGCACTTCAGATAACCACTGGATTGAATTCAATCTTATGCAAAGCTATAAAGATGAACAACATTCATCTTTGTACTAGTAGAACTAGAGACTCCTACAGTCCTACTAAGCAACCAACCTTTGTTTTAGTATAGGACCTTCTACTAACAAAATAAGATATCCCAAGTATATTCATTGTTTCTATTCAAACCAAGGTTAATTTTAGCTTTATTTTAAGATAAAACTAATTTATTACTTTGCATATAGAACATTTCTTGTAGGAAAAGTTAAAAGGGTATGAATAGAAATAGCCTCGAGCTTACTATATGTTGAAAGCCTAGTGTCACGCCCACTTTAATTCACCCGTCCATGTCAGCACCTTTGCCTCCGACTGTGTGCCCGAAAACCAATTTCACCCGAAATCAGAAATTCAAAATCGAATTCGGATTTCGCCACTGCGCATTGATTTTGACCAAACTGCGCCGTTGACTGCCTCGTTTCGAACGCCGCCTGTGTTCGAATGATTCGTCATCTCCAGTCGATTGCAGCGACGCCGCCTGCGTACGCTCAAAGCTATTCGGCGTCGGAGAAGTAGCCGAACGGGGGGTGGACGGGAAGGAACGTGCGGCAGGTTCGGACGGCCTGTCCGAACCTCAGCCTCGCCGCCGACAGCCCCTGTTGCCGGAAAACTTTGCCACTGGAAGTAGTCATTGCCGAGGATGGTGAAGGAGACGAGCCGCCGGAAAACCCAGAAAAAGCTCTCGCCGGAGCCGGAGAAGATAACACAAGAGTAAGGAAAAATTTCCGTTCGATTTGATCAGGATCGAACCTACATAAAACCCTTACAAACTTCTCTTAGATCCGCCGGGCTCAGATCCGCCCGTCGGATCTTCCCTCTTCCGTCGACGTGCGCTGCTTCCGCAATCCTCAGAATAGGGCACGCCGCCGGCTCCGGTACCGCCTCCCCCCGCCTCTCTTTCCTCACGTCGGAGTTGGAAGGGAAGTAAGCGTGCGCTGCTTCCGCGATTCTCAGAATAGGGCACGCCGCCCATTCCTCCTTTCTTCTTCTGTCGGCTCGATGTCTTAAGGAAAGTGGATGTTGCCCGGGTTGGAAGGAGCCTGATTCGCCAGTTGTCTTCCCAAACCGGGCTGCCAGTGAGCACCTCCGCCAGTCGAGCTTTCCTTCGAAGCGCGTCCGCTGAAGCCGCTTGCCAATCCAGTAGATTCCGCCGTCGTCCTCGTCGTTGATCCGGCCGGAGATGTCGCCGAAGATCTCGCCGCAGACGACGCCGAAGATGGCGCCGGAAACATCGCCGGGAAGGACGGGGCTGATTGCGTCCTGGGGGCGGAGCTGCCTGCTCCGTCCGTATCGCTCATTCGTGGAAGAAGCCGAGGCCCACTTGCCTCGTTTCGCCCCGCACATCTCGCTGGTTGGATTGGGCTTGTACAATGGACTTGGGCCATCGCCCAGTCCAGCTTCCTTAGCCCGGTCCAAGAGGAGTTGAGCATCACATTCTCCCCCGCCAAATCTGGACGTCGCCCTCGACGTCATTGGACGCCCTTCTGGCGCCGGCATCGGAGCCCGCTGCTTTGGAAAGAGATCTCGTAGATCTCTCATCAGCGTCTAGCAGACATCGGAACACCTCGTCACCCGTCTGGTGACGGTATCAGAACTCGCAGCTCTGGAAAGGGGCCTCGCAGACCCCTCATCGGCGTCCCGCCTAACTCTGGAATCCTCGTCGCCCGCCTGGCGACGGCATCGGGGTCCGCTGCTCCGGGAAGAAGTCTCGCAGACTTCTCATTGGCATCTCGCTCACAGATGTCGGAATCCTTGTCACCTGCCTGGTGACGACATCAGTGCCCGCCTCTCCGGGAAGAGATCTCACAGACCTCTCGTCGGCATCTCGCTCGCAGATGCCGAAATCCTCGTCACCCTCCTGGTGACGGCATTGGAGCCCGCTGCTTCGGGAAGAGATCTCGCAGACCTCTCGTCGTCGCCCACCCCGCTGGCGACGACATCAGAGCCTCCTGCTCTGGAAAGGGATAGCAGACGCTCACGCCGCCTATCTCTGTTGGTGCACCGCTTGCGCACCTGCTACCTGCCCAGGTAGTGTCATCATCTCCTCCGTTTGGGAACAACTCCTTGTTCCTCAGTTCCGGTCGAGTCGATACCTCCTCAACTTGGGTCAGTTCATCACCATCTTCGCCGGAAACCGACTCTGATACCACTATCACACCCACTTTAATTCACCCGTCCACGTCAGCACCTTTGCCTCTGACTGCGTGCCTGAAAACCAATTTCACCAGAAATTCAAAATCGAATTTGGATTTCACCACCGCACATTGATTTTGACCAAACCACTCCGTTGACTGCCTCGTTTCGAACGCTGCCTGCATTCGAATGATTCGTCGTCTCCAGCCGATTGCAGCGACGCCGGCTGCATTCGCTGATAGCTATTCGGCGTCGGAGAAGAAGCCGAGGGGGGGGGGGGGTGGACAGGAAGGAACGTGCGGCAGGTTCGGACCGCAGCCTCGCCACCGACAGCCCTTGCTGCCGGAAAACTTCGCCACCGGAAGCAGTCGTTGCCGAGGATGGTGAAGGAGACGAGCCGCCGGAAAACCCAGAAAAAGCTCTCGCCGGAGCCGGAGAAGACAACACAAGAGTAAGGAAAAATTTTTGTTCGATTTGATCAGGATCGAACCTACGTAAAACTCTTACAAACTTCGCTCAGATCCGCCCATCGGATCTTCCCTCTTGCCGTCGCGCCGTCGACTCACAGTCTCCCTCAGAAACCTCGCATGAGGGAGGTGGTGAAGCACGCCGCCGGCTCCGGTACTGCCTCCCCCTCTCTTTCCTCACCTCGTCGTTGATCCGACCGGAGATGTCGCCGAAGATCTCGCCGCAGACGACGCTGAAGATGGCGCCAAAAACATCGCCGGGAAGGACGCCGCTGATTGCGTCCTGGGGACGGAGTCGCCTGCTCCGTTCGTTTCGCTCATTCGTGGAAGAAGCCGAGGCCCCTGCCTTGTTTCGCCCAGCGCATCTCGCTGGTTGGATTGGGTTTGTACAATGGACTTGGGCCATTGCCCAGTCCAGCTTCCCTGGCCCGGTCCAAGAGGAGTTGAGTATCACACCTAGTATAGTCTAATGGTAGATTGGTAGAATCTTAGGCATTGATATTATTGAATAATGATTAATGCAATTTGAAAAATCACATTGAAGCTTATAAACAACATAAACGTATTGGAGTAAAGTAAGATTTTGTGGGAACAACAAAATAGAGACAAACTTTGGAAATTTTTATTACTCATGGTAAGTCTCTTTTGGTGGAATGTGTGGCCAAAACTCCCTTAAAGAAGGCTTGCTCAAATTCTCTCTTTTATTCTTTCCTCTTCTTGTTGCATTTCCTTAATATTTTGGATACTTGTTTAGTTTTGTTTTAGATTGGAAGTACTAAAATTTGAAGAAACCATAAACCAAATTAATACACTAGTATATCTCTACATGTGGAATCAGTGATATATTATTTTTAGGCAATCTTATGTATTCGAGAAAGAAAAAAAATAAAGCACAAATTTCAGCTAAAGTAAATGTCAGGTCATTCATTCATTTATGGCATTTATTTTTAGGCAACTTCATCTAGTAGCAAACAAGATGGGAGAGCAACACTTTTATATGCACATATATGGTGGTTGGGGAGCAATGCTATCTTGTCTCATCTTTTCTTTATGTTTAATGTATTTGTTGGGTGTACAGGGATAGCATATGCTTATTCATCATAGTGTT
Organism: Costus lasius; assembly: GCA_027563935.2. NCBI lineage: Eukaryota > Viridiplantae > Streptophyta > Magnoliopsida > Zingiberales > Costaceae > Costus > Costus lasius. The sequence goes on from CM050453.2 coordinate 34,821,821, forward strand.
TCTACAACAATTGTATTTTTGGTGATAGGGATAGCAATGGCTTGGCTACCCAAAACCCAAACCTAGTTGAACCCAACCTATCAAACCTAAACCTATCTCATTTAGATCATTAGGTGCCCAAATCCATCATAAACGGGTCTAGTACCTATATGTCAGGTTCAATTATCATCCTTATATGGTGACTATTTGGTATCAACCAAAGTATACGGATGCTAATGTGTATAAAAGTGTCCTCTTTTCCTTTGTCTAATTGTTTTGTAGCATGCAGTTATTATTGATATAGTTTTATTCATGGATAATAATTGGTTTAGGTTTGAGTGGTAAACTAACCTTTCTATCGATCCAAAGGAGGTTTTCACAAATCATTTAACTCAACTTAAAAGCTTCTAGGATCGAGTATGCTACAAAATGTAACTCCACTTGCTACATTTGGGAGAATGACGGTTAGGTCCAATGTTTCATAGTATCTATGTCATGAAATAATGCCCTTGTATTGAATCCCATACGAGGGTTATGCTGGGTGACATGCGTTACTGCATGAAGAACCAACTCACCACCTAATAACCTATTTATTTATTATTATAGGTTTCACCTTTTTTAATATTATCATGCATTTCAACACAACCGCTAGATATTATTTCTCCTTTTCAAAAAAATGAGGATGGGAAAGTGAATAAAGTGAATTGTGTAGAGAAGTGATTCCTCTCCTCTCTTTTCACTTTTTTTTTTTTTTTGCATTGTGAGGCAACATCTCAATTGAAAATATTTTGTGGGCTTAATCAAGTAGTGTTGTGGGAGGTGGGCTTGTATAGTAGTTTTCGGATGGGTTTGACACTACTCATCAGCTGCTTTTGCTTATAATACAGCAGATTTTTGAAAAGTAGGAATGTTTGGAAAACAACTTCTTGGTTCCAAATCTAGAAGCACTACTATAACTACGAAGCATGAGCATGATCAGGTAGGTGTTATAGATATGTTTGGTCAATTGGGAGGTGCCTAAAGGATTTAGATTAGGGGGGAATTATGGTGATTTATTCAATGGGCATTAGAGAGAGATACAGTAAATTTGGAAGTGATGAAGGAACTTTAGGGGATGATCTAAAGTCATGTTATGGGAGATGGGCTTAGATGGTAGTTTGAATGATATAAGATGTTTAGAAATTAGAGGGAAATGTTAAATCTAAGAGTTTGTTTCAGGGTTGAGTTGAGTCCACATTTGTTCTGATGTAGATAACTAAACTATAATAGTTCTGGTATAGGTGGCTATCCAATTTAGAAGAGTTTAGCTCATACATGCATGCTTTGTTTTTCACTCAATTTGACAAAATGAACAAGAAAGAAATGAAGGTGTTTCGTATTGGATACTTGCGTGATTATTATTGCACCTTAGCCTCATTGTCTTTTTGGACTTATGTTTTTTCCTTTAGCTTGTACCCAAATGCGCTCTGCTGAACATGTGATGAGATAGGCTCTAAGATTCTCTGGTTCAGCATATTGGTACAAAAGCATAGACAATTAAAAACATTCATTAGCTTGAGAAAAGGATTACAGTAAATCAACATATTGATGAAAAGCATCCACATAGAATAGCCAAAGAGTACCAATCATTGCAATAGTTATTGGTGCAAATACCTAAACATTTATGGGTACCATGACATTTGGAAAGAATAATCTATCAAGTTTTATGTTACCCAATAACTTGTTGGACTTGAAACAATATGACCTAATTTTGAATGCTTAAGACAAATTTAATAGTAATAAACTCAGTCTCTATATACCCTAGCAACTTTTATCTACCTCCACGTGAGACGAAATCAAGATATCACAAACCATTTCATTTAAGAGATGATATCCTTATCCAGCACTGAGGCCTAACACATAGCGAAGAATCATCCTAGTTGATAACATACGAGGTCACTCCAAAGGTAATACCACCAACCACATAGTTCTTTCCTATTGTGCCCTCATCATGGCTAGGACTAGCTTGTCCGTAATACTATTTATTACTAAGCCACCTAAAGAATCATCCTAGTTGATTCTTTAACTTGATGAGCATAAAACAAGATGGCCCAATTTAAAGTACTTACCCAAATTTAATGGTAGTAACCTCATTATTAATCCTTATATATCATGACAACTTTCATCACACTTCTCATGTGAGACTAAACCAGAGAATGACGCTTCATCCTACATAATGTGTGAGCATGCAAGAAAAGAAGGGTTGATAATGCCATTAGTAAGTCAAATGGAACAATAATCATCTGATTCCAAATGTATAGTTATAAGTATCTAGTGCGTGTTATGTTTACATTCTCAAATATTTCTTTTTCTGTTAACGAATTCTAATGAACAAAGTGCATGGCATCAATCATAAATTTATACAAGAGTGTTTCAATGCTAGCAATCATCAAATAGAAACAAGTGAGATAAAGATAGGAGTTGGATACTCTCCAAAATGCTAACCTCCTTGTTTTCCATTCTCTCAACTTAAAAAGAGAACGATTGAACACATTTTGTTTACTTTACTCTCAAATGTATTGCTTTTTCAGGCTTCAATGCACATACTTTACTAGAAACCTCTAAAATAAGAATCCTAAACTAAATGAGTAATTGAGAATATTAAGGGTCTTCAAATTTTTAATCTATCGACATAATAAATTTTATATATTAGGTAAATTCATTAATCGTTATAATTTTATATTTGTTATTTAGTATAGATAAACTATGCTATTAATTGCGTTATATAAATGTTCTGTTCATTAATCGTTATAATTTTATATTTGTTATTTAGTATAGATAAATTGTGCTATTAATTGTGTTATATAATTATTCAGTTCACGTGCGTTATAATTATCAATATCCAATAACATAATTAGATAAAAATGAGATATTTTCCCTTGAATAACGAAATTAAATCATTCTGTACATAAGATCCTTTCGGCGAGAAAATTTCCAAGACATAATATAGGAAAACATATATTAGGTGCTTTATTTTTGTATTAAAAATATTTTTTTAAAAAAAAATTATAAAGAAGTAATCTATACACTCTAAGCTTTTTAATGGTACCAATATTGTCATAAAAAAAATTTACGCACGATGAGAAATTATTAAAAATATTATTATAAAAATTTATGACTACTATTTGGCCTTAAACTTTTACGATAATATTGTTTTGTTAATTTCTCATCGTGCGTAAATTTTTTTATGACAAGTTTAGAATATGTAGATTACTTCTTTATTATTTTTTAAAAAAAATTATTTTTGGTATAAAAATGAAGCACCTAACATAGAAAAACCTATGTTATGTCCTAACATAGGATATTTTCTCCCTTTTGGCACCCATTTCCCATTCGACGAATACCTGACGTCGTAACTCACTTCTCACTGACGGGACGCCGGGTGCTGTGAATAAATGTCCTAATTTGGGTACCCAGCTTAAGGATGCTATGTTGGGTACCTTAAAACTCAAGTAAAAAGTTTTTTTTTTAATTTTTTTTTTATAAAAATGATCTATACATTATAAGTTATTGAATGGTATTAATATTATTATGAACAAGATTACACAAAAGAAGTAATTACCCTAAATATTTTACATCAAAAACAAAAGTAAATAGTATTTTGTACAAAGTATTTTGTTCTTTGTGTTAAATATTTAGGTTAATTTCTTCTTGTGTGTAATTTTGTTCATAACAATATTAGTGCCATTGGATAGCTATAATGTGAAGATTATTTTTATATAAAAAAAAATAACCTAAAATGGGATACCTACTTAGCGGTCTTAAGCTGGGTACTTAGGTTAGACAATTTATTCGGTCTTAAGAGAAAAAATTTCCTCGGCTAGGTACCCAGTTGAGGAATCCTAAGCAGGTAGGATAATTTTTAATTTAAAATTATTTTTTTAAAATTTTTTATATAGAAATAATCAACCCACTCTAAACTATCTAATAGTACTAATATTGAGGTAGTTTAGATTACACATAATGAGAAATTACCTTATATATTATCGTATAAAAAATAAAATACTATTTACGGTGTAAAATTATTTAGGGTATTTTTTAATTATGTGTAATTTAAACTATCTCAATATTAATATCATTAGATAATTTAGAATGGGTAGATCATTTCTATAAAAAAAAATTTTAAAAAAATTGTTTTAATATAAAAATTATCGAACCTGCTTAGGATTCCTCAAGGTATGGAAATTTTTCCGTCTTAAGATGGGTCACTTCTCATCGAGCAGGGGTCACAACAGCGATGGGGGAGACCAGGTGGCAGACAGGCGCATCTCAGCGGAAGTTTTGTTGAGCTGCGCAGTGCGTCTGCGTCTGCGGAGAATCTGGCGCATTCCGCTCGAACCTCCAGTTTTTGCGTCGACAGAAGTTGGGGGAAACAGAGTTTGTAGGTGGTTTCTCCGGTGTGTCATCTTCTGGCTCGTCTAAGGGAGTTATTTTGGCAAGGGCAACGGCGAAGGGCTGGCTCCCGGTGCATTTCGCAAGAGGTCTCAGCGAGAAGAAGTTGTCGTCGCTGTTCGACAGAAGCAGAGCGAAGGCCGAAATAGAGTTGCGAATGACTCAAACATGTAGCTGCTACAAACAAATTTCCGGAGGGCTCTTCTTCCGGAACGTGATTGCAGCGCGATTGAGCTTCTGTTACAACAATCTTCGGCTGCAGCTGGGAGGACAAGTGCTCTGTAGCAGGCTTTGCGACGATCTTCAACGAACTTTGGTTCTCATACCCAAATAGGGGAGAGGAAGAATATTGACCGAACATTGAATATCATTGCTCTGCTTCGATCAACATGGTTTATAATTCAGCTTCTAACATGAACCAATTTAACTCCTAAATGTAAAATTTATTGAAAAACCCTTGAGCTTCTCAAATAGCAACTTTCAATCTTCTGATCCCTCGGTGGAGATCACGAAGCATACTTATTAGGAACAACACTTATTAAGATGAGAAGACACCACATAATGTAAGAAACTGTTTATTAAGATGACACGGTGACACCCTGGACTGATATAATTTACTGTAAATTAAAACAAACACCAAAAAGAACACCATACAACAACATGCACACTATTGATCAATAGTAATAAATAACACTTGCTAGATACAAAATCCTCATGCATCATCTACTTTTCTATCTGATCGACAGATCATTAATTGGAGATGACCATTTCGATAGTTTTCTTAATTGTAGAAGCAGCTGCAAGCGTGGCGGCACCTTGGGTGGTGCCGCTGCTGAAAGGGGTGAAATGAACCTCATCTCTACACGTGAATTACGGCGTCACTGGACATTTGATCACGATCCTGGCGTCCTTGTCCATGCAAATGTAGATCTCATACAGTTGGAACAAATTCCAACTTCTTGTTGCTGCATCTTATGATCGGCATTGCCCCAATCCCCTCTTTGATCATACTCAGATCTCCGATACTTGGTAAACGTAAAATGCTGATGGTACAAGCTCTACGAAAAACCAACAATCAGATAACGAAGAAACTTATAAATTTTGTCTAGTTCATATATAATGAAATGCTTTTTATCTGCATTTGGGTGAGTGCATCGACCTGGTCTCGGAATAAATCGTATTATGGCTGCGTTTGATTAAGCTCAAAGGATAAGTGTTATTTGAATTTAACTAATTGTATAAGTGCGGATAGTAAAAATTATACTATTTTTACGTAGATTGTTATGTTATGTTGTTAAAAAAAAATAATGTAAAATGCTGTTGGAATAATATAATAAAAATGCTAAAACAGACTATTATACAAACATTTTTAAATAAATATTTAAATTTATATTAAACAAAAATTTTATAAATGTAAAAATTTTAACGGGATGAGAAGTCCCTTATAATCAAGCTTAAATAGTTAAATATATAATTTTGTTAAGAAACAAATTAATGTGTAAATGTAATAAATATGTTTTAAATCTAAATAATTATTTATTAAATTAAAATATTAAAATATTTAATTAAGTTTATATCCCACACCTCATGATACAAACATTAAAATAGTTATATATATATATATATATATATATATATATATATATATATATATTAGTCACTAACTTTTCAAATTATAAATATAATAATATATAATATTCACAAATTTTAAGTTTTGATTTAATAAATTTTTGATTTTACAGTTATATTATAAAGATTGTATTTAGAAAGATTTTTTTTATAAAAAATTTATTTATAAGGCTTTTAAAATTTTTGTTTGATTTTATTATAAAATTTTATAAAATTAAATATACAGGAGATAGTAGAACGGTGAAGTTTTAATAATGAAAAAAAAAATGGTTTTAGATAGCTGGAAGAGAATGAAAATAAAAAGTTCAATTTTTTTCGGGTTTCCGCCCCAAAATGCGCCCGGCGCCCTATATCAATTTAAAATTGGATCCATGGAACAATTAAAAGAAAAATTATTTTCATGCGTACGGGCGAAATTATGTTTTCGAAAATTTTGAGGGTTAAAAAGAAAAATGATTCAATAACGGCTACTGTGTATTCGAATTGATGGGACAGGTTTTTAAATTGATTTAATATTTAGGTAAATAAATACATATTTTATTCAATAACGGCTACTGTGCTGCTGAGGCGGGAATGCGGGATGCTACGAGCAAGAAGATGGAGGCCCATATGTGTTGTACGGGCAGGCTGCCCAGAGCTAGTAAGGCGAAGACTACTTTGCTCAAGATCGACTGTCGGTACGACACGGACGAAACTGACAATTCCTTCTCAGTCTTCGTGGTAATTAGAAAATCCGATGTTTCTTTTCTTCTTCCTATTACCGAACGATTCCGTTGGTTAGGGTTTCAACTCGTTTATGTTTGCACATTCTTTCTTTCGAATTGATGTTGCCAAGTTTGGTGTATTGAAAGAGGGAATTGCAATGCGAATGTTTTTCTACCTAGGTTAATCGTTTATTTGGTTGAAGGTTTTTTTTTTCTTAGTGGGGTGTTTTTTCGTAGGCTTCAATGCTTTCTTTTCTTTCTTTTTTTTTTTTTTTTTCAGTTCTTTGTGATATTATAGTTTTCTTTTCTTGATTCAAAAAGCTGTGTAGTTCTTGAAAACTATAATTGATTTGAGTTAATTTTTTTCAATTACCTCAGTTGGCCTGTCAGCTCCACAATGTGACCTTGGATGTTGATTCTTCAATTACCTTTTCTTTTATCTAGAGGACTTGATGCGGTCAAGATATGATTCGAGTGCAAGATTATTGCGAGCAAATATGCCCAGATGACCTTGCAACCACTAAGCCCAATGAGTTTGATCTCGAATGTGATTGGTGGGTCACCGCCATATTCCGTTTTTCTTTTGATATCTTTGAATGTTCTGTTCGTTCTGTAGGAAGGGCAGAAAGATACTTGTTTTCCTATTTAGATGAGCATTATGAGAAAGCAAAACTATTTCTGTAGCAAGCGATACCAGTACCCATGGAGGGTTCTCTGTACCTCGTCGGGCAGCTGAAAAAGCCTCTCCTCCCTTGGTGCGATATTCATGGGCATCTTATATTATTTTTTCACTTAATTTTGATGGTAACAACACAAATAGAAGTTACTACTACCTTTACTTTGTTGGTTGTAGGATTTCACTTAGCAGCCACCCGCACAGGAGCTTATGCTCATGACCTTCATGATATTGAGTGAAAGTTCAGACATATTTTCCGAGGTAATTGGACTATTCTTGATTCCATAACTTTTTTTTTTGGTGTTCTATTATAATGATACACATATTTCTATTTTGAAATATGCAGCTGTGGAAAAAGTTAGTTGGCTATTGAATGAAGTTCCTTTTTTTGCTAGTTTACATGGTGAAATTTGCTTTTAGCGCCACACATAGTTGGCTATTGAATGAAGTTCTAATAATGTCATGGAATTAGTTTCACTTAAAGATGACTTTTGCTGCAATCTTGAAGATTACCATGATAGCTCACAAACCGGTAATTGTCCATTCCTAATTGTTGATCTTATTGTTGCTGTATCTCTTACTTGATCAGGATTTCTCAATGATTAATTGTCCCAATTCTGTCATTGAAATCTATGCAATTTCTAATCTCCAATGATTAATCTCATACAACATGCTTATCGTACAGTAAACTCTGTTCTTCTGTTTTACAGATTAGTTGGCCTAGTTAATGTACCCTTTGTTGTGCCGAATATCTTACTTTCCTAGTTGTACATACATCGAATAAAATTTCTATACAATATCTTACTTTCCTAGTTGTACATATTACTTTGCATATAATTTCAGGACATTCCTGGCCATAAGGGTTATTTCTTTTATCTAAGCTTTTATTGTGTTTCCTTCATCTCTTTAGTTCTATTTGGCGTTAAATGATTGTTATCTACATAGCAAATGCTACAGTTGCTAGGTAAGAAACAGCATATCCATTAGTCTCTCATAATTTTTTTGTATACTTTAAAAGCATATTAAGAAAAGCTTGATGAATCAGTTACAAAAGTTTAAATCAGCAGATAGAAAGATGAAAAAGACCTCATTATCTATTTTGACTAATTTTTATCCTTTTTTCTTCTTCATACTCAGTATGAGCATTGAGCAAAACCCTAAGAGTTTAGGGTGTTTCATGCAAGTGATCTTTTTTTGTCCCTTCATAGTTGAATCTAGTGTAATCTGATGAAATAGCAGACTCCTCAACTATTCATGCTCAATGTTCTTACTTTTTTTTCCCGATAATATTGTTTTAAGAAAAGAACATTCAACCAGTGTTTGAAATTAAATTTCTAGTTTGTACTGGTTTGGTACGAGACGAAATCACTGTAGCACAATGTTGGTATGCATTGTTCGTGCTGGTTCGGCGACTATGACTAATCAATGAGAGACTATACATGTCGGTAATAATTCTCTCATATATAATATCTAACATTCCCAAGTAAATTCAAGCTAGTTAAGTTGATGCAGCCTTGACTTCATCATTTTCTTGTAAGTTGTAAATGATAGAAAGTGTATAACTATATTGGCTTGGATTGGTACAGTCTGGTAAATATGAACACATGGTATTGCTTGAACTTTGTTCACTAGAGCATGTCACCTAATGCACCTTTGTTTCTATGTACTTGATAGACATTTGTTCCATACCAGTATGTGTTTAGTAATAAGCTTGATATGGACTGAGGTTGAAAACACTAATGGACACTGCACATGGAGAATGTTTTGCCTGTCTATGCACATGAGAGCAAACAACCTAGTGTCACTTGTTTATGCGAATGTATTAGGGATAGTTTGGCATCAGCTTCCATGTTATGGCAAGTGTGCTACATATTTGTGAGAGAAGCATACAAATAGTAAGCGTCACCTATCCATGCACACATAACAAATATAATCTTTTTTAAAAGCCTTAATATTTTCGTACTTTTGGTATTGATTGTCAATTCATCCAAAATAATGTAATTGACTACTTGTAGTGCTTATTCAGCATTTTCTAACACAGAATATTAGGAAGCTTTGCTATATTAAAAACAAAAATATTGAAACTTGAGTTCTTTTGCTAATTATGAAGGTGTTATTGTAGATATATAGTATATTTCAAGGTTTTGCATTTGTGTCGGTTGAAATCTAATTACTTAAACAAAAGGCAACGTGTGATATAAAACATATTATGTAGCTATGTGGATACTATTGGTACATAATTTGATTTTTTGTATGCCTATACATTGTAATAATCAATCTAACATTAACACCATAAGCTTAACATGGTAAGCAATCTTATTATTATGAGAGGACTGAACTTGTAGAACTTGATTGTAATTTTGTATGGGATGCATTGACATACAAGTATAATTTTAGACAAGCGAAATTAACTTGTTTACATTTGTTATTTACAAAGCTGAGTATATTTGTTTCAGCTTGAGGGGTGTGTGGTGTGATGATTCCGAGGGGTGGGGTACGAGACATCTCATGAGTTACGTCTTACTTATTAGTTCTATACTTCATCATGTATATGTAGTGCTTTCTGCTTTCATCTCTTTATTTTTTTTGTTTTCACTGTTTCACTTTGGAGAAATATTAAAGCTAGTAAATTTTATGATTAATTAATTGTGTTAAGCTATTCTTATTGAACTATGTCTCGGATGTCAAAAGGAATTTTACAGTTAATATATTTTTGGGATTTGGGATGCCATTGGGGTTATTTAAATTCATTCATTGAATGCATATTTTAATGTGTTAACTTTTGAGGTACAGTTGCTTGGCTCTTTTTATCAAACCTGAATTATCTACTATGGTGTTTGTTGTCCCTCGCTTGTCAGATACTATGGAAAATTTTGAAACAAATCTAAACATTACAAAAATCCAATTGACCATAAAATTTTTCATTAGTGGAAAAATGTGGTAGCTGAAAACTTGAAATTTTGAATTCAAATTATTCTTTGACGTTTAGTGGTTCTGAGTCTTCTCTTTTTGTTTGTAGAGGAAGTAGTCACGTTGCTGAATTCTCTAAGGCTGCTTGTTCTATAGTACAAATAATGAAATGCTGTGATTAGATTTAGTTGATTCTGGTGATCAAGGAAGAGTTGGATGTGACGGTTGCAAATTAAAAAATGATTCAACACCAACTACATCAAAACATGACATACATCTAAACCAATATAAAACTGAAGTTGGAAAAAAATGCTAGACTTATAGTGGTCCACTTGTACCTTCTGGCATGTCCACCACCTTAACTTCTGAAAGAGGACACCCCTAAGAAAGGTTAATCTTTAACTTTTGCCATTCATTTTTGTTGGGAACAATAAATAATCCTTGAGAGACGAGGCCGGACATGGGAGCTGCTCCTCTCAGTTTCACCGAGATGCCGCTCGGTTCGATCGATGCGTGCCGGTCCAACCGCCAAATGGACCGGCTGGTTGGATCGGTTCCTTAAACCCTGGTTGTACCCCAATTTGCAGTTGACTTAATCACTTAAAACATATTCTTTTATCGATCAAACTTGCAAATTGCTAGATGCAGCTCTTTCTTGTTTAGTATATAATTCATTCATGTTATTTTCTCTTTATATGTTTTCTGATTTGATATGTATGTAATAGGATAAATAACTCCTGGAATTTTAATATACGGCTCTATCCAAGCACGTAATGCCAATCATTACTAAAAAAGGGTTTGATGTGGCTCTCATCTATTGTTTGGACCACCTCTCGTCTATGCTCAATCCTTTTATTTGTACACTGCATATTGATGTTGTATCCTTTTGTGCTTTATTCTCTTACGGAAAGCTCATGGATCCAATATGCTAAAATAATTTAGAATTATGCTCCGTCTCTTTATAGCTTAAGTGATCATTCTTTGTTAAAATTTTCCTGTCTTGAATATCACGTGTTGATTTGCTGTGTTAGTGTAACTTACTAGCAGCGTCCTTTACACTCTCCTGGAGATTCTGCTGCTGCGATAACCAATATTATTTGCCACCATGAGACTGAATACTTAACATCTCTTGTGGTTCCATTCTATCCTATCTTATATTTATATTATAGTTTTACACTTGTATCTTTTAACTGTGTATATGTAGGCATCATATCTGAATTTACCTGATACCACAATTTATTTGGATTATGTTGAATCTTTTATCCTTTATCTTTAGTAGCACTGGCAATGGGTCGGGTACCCGCGGTTTTAACCGAACCCAAACCCGACCCGCTACCTGAATCAACTACCCGAACTCGGCCCAAACCCGGGTCGGGTATTTATTATTATATTATATAATATATATTTTAAAAATAAAAATAAAAATAAAAATATTTATATAATAATTATTTATTATTATTTTTATATTTTTTAATAGATAAATATTTATATAAAAGTTATCTTATTCTTATTTATATTCTAATAATAAAATTTATGTTTATATTTTTTTTCATTGAAATCGGGTATTGGGTACCGCGTACCCACATCTCTATACCCGAACCCCACCCGTTTAGATAATTGGGTATGCAAACCAGTCATAAACGGTTCGGGTTCGGGTACCTGACCCGTGGGGTGAAATTGCCACCCCTAATCCTTAACCCGTGAGCCTTAATCTAGATGCTTGATATCTTATTCTTAATAATTTCATCCTTATTTGATTTTGGATCCTTTCTATTTCATCCTTAATCCTTAATTCTTTATCCAATATCCTTGAACATTAATCCTTGAATCTTTATCCAATATCTTTCCTCTTTCATCCTAATCTTTAATCTTTCATCCAATCTCCTTGAACATTGACCTTGGATCCTAGAATCTTGATCTTGAATCCTTCCTCTTTCATTCTTAATCTTTTATTCTTGATCCTTAGGCCTTGATTTGGATACTTGATCATTTATCCTTAATCTTTAATCTTTAATCTTTGATTCTTGAACCTTGAGTGCCGATCCTCAAGACTTGTCTTTGTTATGTAATCCTTGATTATAAAACCCAAATTCTTGATCTTTGTGTATTGATCCTTTATCCTTAATCCTTCATCAATGATTCTTGATCCTTGATCACTAATCCTTAATTATTTATTGTTCATCTTTGTTCTTTCATTCTTAATCCTTATGCCTTAATTTGGATACTTGATTCTTTATTCTTGACCTTCGATACTCGAATCTTCATCCTTGATGAACATTGACCCTTGATCCTTCAGCATTCATCGAATATCCCTCCTCTTGAATCCTAATCCCTAATCCATTATTTGATCCTTTAGCATTCATCAAATATCCCTCCTCTTGAATCCTAATCCCTAATCTATTATCTAATATTCCTGAACAGTGACTCTTAATCCTTGAACCTTGATCTTAGATCATTTCTCTTTTTCCTTCATGATCTTTCACTCTTAATCCTTGATCCTTGGACCGTGATTTGGATATTTGATCCTTTATCCTTAATTTTTGATGCTTAATACTTGATTCTTTAACCTTGAGCCTTGATCTTTTATTATTGATTATTAAGACTTGTCTTTGATATATAATCCTTGATTCTATAACCTAAATCCTTGATTTTTGTGTCTTGATTCTTTATTTTTAATCCTCGATCACTAATGAATGATCTTTCATCAATTATCTTTGTTTTTTTGTTCCTCCATCCTTAATCCTTCATGTCTGACCCTATATCTTTGATCTTTGAGCCTTAATAGTTGATTTTTTATCCTTGATCTTTGATACTTGAACCTTCATCCTTGATGTTTGATTATTGATCTTTCATCTTTGATCCTTGACTATTGATCTCTATCCATTGTCCTTCATTTAATATAGTTAAACCATGACCTTTGATCTTTGAACTTTAATCCTTCCTCTTTTTCCTTAATCCTTTCTCCAATATCCTTGAACATTGATGCTTGCTCATTGAACCTTCATCCAATATCCATCCTCTTTTATCCTTATCCTTAATCTTTTATCTAATATTTGTGAAGAGTGACCCTTGATCCTTCATCCTTGATCTTTAATCCTTCCTCTTTCATATTTCATGATATTTCATTCTCAATCCTTAGGCCTTGATTTGGATGTTTGTTCCTTTATCCCTGATTCTTAAACCTTGAGCTTTGATCCTCCATCATTGATCCTTAAAACTTATCTTTGATATATAATCTTTGATTTTAGAACTAAATTTCTTGATCTTTTTGTCTTGATCCTTTATACTCAATCTTTCATCAATGATTCTTGATTTTTGACCACTAATGCATGATCTTTCATCGTTCATCTTTGTTCCTTGTCTCTTTATCCTTAATACTTCAATCCTAATACTTCATCTAATATCATTGAACCTTGATCTTGGATCTTTCCTCTTCCATTCTACACCCTTAATCTTTCATCCAATATCCTTGAACATTGACCCTTGATCCTTGAACCTTCATATAATATCTTTCCTTTTTCATCCTAATTCTTAATCCTTTATTTAATACCCTTGATCATTAACTCTTAATCCTTGAACCATGATCTTGGATCCTTCCTTTTTCATCCTTCACGATCTTTCATTCTTAATTCTTTTTTCTTCTTCATCTTTAGACCTTGATTTGGATACTTGATCCTTTATCTTAATCTTTGATTCTTTAACCTTCATCATTGATCATTAAGACTTGCCTTTTATTCACAATCCTTGATTCTATAACCGTAAATCTTGATCTTCGTGTCTTGATCTATTATACTTAATCTTTCCTCAATAATTCTTGACCCTTGATCACTAATGCATAATCTTTGATCGTTCATCTTTGTTTTTTGTTCCTTCATTCTTAACTCTTCATACATGATCTTACATCTGTGATCCTTGAGCCCTAATTTAGATGCTTGATTTTTTATCTTTAATTTTTGATACTCGAACCTTCATCTATGATGCTTCATCATTGATCTTTCATCCTTGACCATTGATGCGTAATCCTTAATCCTTAATCCAATATCCATAATCATTGAACATTCATCCAATATCCTTCCTCTTTCATCCTAATCCATAATCCTTGAGATCGTTGATCCTTGAACCTTGATATTCGATCCTTCCTCTTTCATCCTTAGTAATCTTTCATTCTTAATTCTTTATTCTTGATCGTTGGGTCTTGATTTGGAACCTTGACCATTACTCTTTGATTCTTGAACCTTAAGTATTGATCCTTTCTCATTGATCCTTAAGAATCTTTAATACATAATGCTTGATCCTAGAACCAAAATTTTTGATCTTCTTATCTCGTACATTTTTCCTTAATTCTTCATAAATGAATCTTGATCATCGATCACTACTGCATGATATTTCATTATTGATCTTTGTTCTTTGCTCCTTCATCCTTAATTCTTCATGTCTAATCCCACATTCTTGATCCTGGAGCCTTAATTTTTATACTTGATACTTTATCTTTGATCTTTGATACTCGAACATTCATCATTGATACTTGATATATATCTTCCATCCTTGATTCTTAACCATTGATCCCTAATCTCCAATATCCTTGAACCTTCACATTTGATCCCTGAACTTTAATTTTGGATCCTTTCTCTTTCATCCTTCATCCTTAATTCTTCATTTAATATCTTTGAACATTGACCCTTTTCCTTTAGCCTTCATCTAATATCCTTCTTATTGTATCTTAATCCTTAATTCTTTAGCTAATATCCCTACACATTAGCCCTTGATCTTTGAACCTTGATTTTAGAGTCTTTCTCTTTCATTATCCTTCATGATCTTTCATTCTTAATCCTTTATCCTTGATCTTTGGACCTTGATTTGGATACTTGATCCTTAATTCATGATTCTTTAACCTGGAGTCTTGATCCTTTATTATTGATTATTAAGACTTCTCTTTGATACATAATCCTCGATTCTATAAACTAAATCCATGATTCTTGTGTCTTAATATTTTATCTTTAATCCTTCATTAATGATTTTTGATCCTTGATCATTGATGTTATTATTTATCTTTGTTCTTTGTTCCTTCATCCTTAATCCATCATGCTTTATCCTACATTTTTAATCTTTGAGTCTTAATTTAGATAGTTAATTTTTTATCTTTGAACTTTGATATTCGAACCATCATCCCTGATGTTTGATCGATCTTTCATCCTTGATCCTTGACCATTAATCCCTATCTATAATCCTTCATCCCAATATCTTTAAACCATGACCTTTATCCTTGAACCTTGATATTGGATCCATCCTCCTCTTTCATCCTTGATCTTTGACCATTCATCCAATATCATTGAACCTTGACCCTTGATCCTTAAACATTGATCTTGGATCATTCCTCTTTCATTCTTCTCACTTATCCTACATTCAATATCCATGAACATTGACTTTTTATCATTGAACCTTCATTTAATATCCATCCTCTTTCATCCTAATCCAGAATCCTTCATTCAATATCCTTGAACATTGCGCCTTGATCTTTCGTCTTTCATCCTTCACGATCTTGCATTCTTAATCCTTTATCCTTATCCTTTAGCCTTGATTTAGATTCTTGATCCTTGATTCTTGAACCTTAAGCCCTAATCCTTCATCATTAATACTTAAGACTTGTCTATGATACATAATCCTTTAACCTTGAGCGTTGATTCTTCATCATTGATCATTAAGATTTGTCTTTAATACATAATCCTTAATTATATAATCTAAATTCTTGATCTTTGCGTCTTGATCATGTATTTTTAATCCTTCATCAATGATTCTTGATCCTCGATCACTAGTGCGTGATCTTTCACTGTTTATCTTTGTTCCTTATTTCTTCATCCTTAATCCATATGCCTTATCCTACATCCTTGATACTCGAACCTTTATACTTAATCCTTGACCATTGATCCCTATCCATAATCCTTCATCCAATATTGATCTTGGATCCTTTCTCTTTCAGCCTTCGTCCTTGATCATTCATCCAATATTCTTGAACATTTATCCTTGATTATTTAACCTTCATCTAATATCCTTTCTCTTTCATCCTAATCTCTAATTCTTCTTCCAATATCCTTGAACATTGACTCTTGATTCTTGAACGTTGATCTTTAATCTTTTCTCTTTCATCCTTCATGATTTTTCATTCTTAATCCATTATTCTTAATCGTTGGGCTTTGATTTGGATACTTGATCTTTGATCCTTAAACCTTGGATCTTGATCTCCATGTGTTGATCCTTTATCATTGATCCTTACAATTTGTCTTTGATACGTAGTCCTTGATTCGAGAACCTAAGTCCTTGATTTTTATGTCTTAATTCTCTATCTTTAATCTTTTATCAAATGATTCTTGATCATTTATTCAATATCTTTGAACCTTAACCCTTGGTCCTTAAACCTTGATCGTGGATCCATCATCTTTCATAAAATATCCTTAAATATTAACTCTTGATTAGTAGACCATCAACCAATATCTTTCTAGTTTCATCCTAATCCTTAATCCTTTATACAATATCCTTAATTTTGACTCTTGATTCTTGAACGCTGATCTTGCATCCTTCCTCTTTCATCTTTCATAATTTTTCACTCTTAATCCATTATCTGTGATTTTTGTGCCTTGATTTGAATACTTGATTCTTTATCCTCGATCCGTAAACCATAATTCTTTAACCTTGTGCCTTGATTCTTTAGGCTTGTCTTTGATACATACTCCTTTAACCTAGAATCTAAATCTTTGATCTTTGATTCTTTATCACTTATCCTCAATCATTCATCAATGATTCTTGATCTTTGATCTTTAATCATTCATCTCTGTTTATTGTTCCTTCATCCTTACACCCTCATGCGGTTGCGTTTCCTTAGATGGAATCCACAGGGGAAAGAAGGGAAAACTTTTTTTTTGTTTTTTTTGAAAAGATAGAAATGAAGCCGAATGCTGCCGTCTTCACCCATGTGCCGCCATCTTCACCCACGCGCCGGGGGTGAAGACAGCGACGTTTAGCTTCATTTCTAGCTTTTCAAGGAAATAAGGAAAAATAGTGCTTTCCCTTCTTTCCGTTGTAGATTCCTTCCAAGGAAACACAGCCCGATACTTGATCCTTTCTCCATGTTCTTTTATACTCGAACATTGATGCTTGATCATTTATCTTTCATCCTTCATCCTTGACTATTAATCCCTATCTTTACTCCTATTTCTAATATCCTTGAGCCTTGATCTTGGATCCTTCCTCTTTCATTCTTAATCCTCCATACAATATCCTTGAACCTTCATCCAATATCCTTCCTCTTTTATCCTAATCCTTAATCCTTTATTTAATATCTTTAAATATTAACCCTTGATCCTTGAATCATGATCTTGGATCTTTCATATTTCATCTTTCATAGGGCCAGTTTGGGGCTGTGGGAGCTTATAGCTTCTGTTGGTTTGACCAGAGCTGGTTGGGTAAGCTTAAGACTATTTGAATAAATTGCTGACTTTCTAATGAGATTTTCTAATGAGAGTAGTTCAAAGTTTCTAATCAGATTTTCTAGGTTCAAAAACTCAAATTTATAACATGATACTTAAATATGAGGACACAAAACCAAAATAATACTCTAATAATTGCTAATCCATATCCACCCTTTAATCAAAAAGGACCAAACCAAGAAAAAACAAGCAACCAACAATAAACCGATCAAGCAACAGCTTCGCCAGAGGAAAAAAATGAAACCTCGTTCCTAAACAATAGTGCTCTGTGACGCAAGCACATCCAAACCAATTCACAAGCCCCCCATCAAATTGATAGGTGAAAGAAGCAATTGACACCAATGAGATTACGACACCGTGCAAACATCGCAAATGAGGATGCCAAAATCGCACAGCAAAGAGGGGGAAGAAACGCATGCAAAGTCCCTATCTTTCCCTTACCCCAGCATGTGCCCAAGAGAGAAATGACAAGGAGGAGAAAGATTGTACTTGGGTCGGACGGAATGCTCCATTCGCCCCCCAATTGCGCAGGCTGCAGTGATGGATCAACGAGAGATGGAGCGTCGGTGGAAGATTGCTAGCCAAGAGCTCGGCGAAGCTGGAGAACCGGTAAAGGTGTGGATTTGGGTGAGGTTGAGGAGGCGGCGTTGCAGCGGAGCGTTGGCAGAAGAGTCGGTGCATGGTTTTTTTCTTTCGGTGGAAGAGGCGGGCGCAAGGCTTTTTTTCTTTCCTTTAGCGGGCGGAAGAAGTTGACTTCTTTCAGCTTGCCTGCTACAGTGAAATTTCTCAGGATGCACCCGAGAAGCTGCAGGCCAAACGATGAAACTTCTAAAAAAATAGCGGGCCGTGCCCGCATAAGCTACTGGCCCACAGCTCCAAACGTACCCATAATCTTTATTCATAATCATTATTTATCCTTGATCCTTAGACCTTGATTTGGATACTCGATCCCTTATCCTTTCCTTAATCCTTAACTAATGATTGTTAATCTTAATCATTGATCATTAAGTCTTGTCTTTGATACATAATCCTTAATTATATAATCTAAATCCTTGATCTTTGTATTTTGATCTTTTATTCTTTGTCCTTCATAATGATTCTTGATCCTCGATCACTAATGCATGATCTTTCATCGTTCTCCTTTATTCCTTGTTTCTTCATCCTTAATCCATCATGCGAAATCCTACATCCTAGATACTAGAACTTTCATCCTTGATCCTTGAACATTGATCTCTATCAATAATTCTACATCAGGATCTTTAAATCATGACCCTTGATCCTTTAACCTTGATGTTGTATCGTTTCTCTTTCATCTTTTATTTTTAATCATTTATCCAATCTCCTTGAACATTGACTCTTGATTATTTAACCTTCATCCAATATCTTTCCTCTTTCATCCTATTCACTAAGCCGCCATCCATCCTTGAACATTGACTCTTGATCTTCAACCTTTCTCTTTCATCTTTCATGTTCTTTCAATCTTAATCTTTTATTCTTGATCGTTGGGCCTTGATTTGGATACTTAATCTTTGATCCTTAATCCATGGATCTTGAACCTCATGTTTTGATCCTTAATATTTGTCCCTTAATATTTGTCTTTGATATATAATTCTTGATCCGAGAACCTAAATCCTTGATCTTTACCTCTCGATCCTTTATAATTAACCCTGTACCAATGATTCTTGACCCTTGATCTTTGAACCTTATCTTGGATCCTTCCTCGTTCATCCTTCATCTAATAGCTTTGAGAATTAACTCTTGATGAATGAACCTTCCACCATTATCTTTCCTCTTTCATCCTAATCCTTACTCCTGTGTCCATTGTCTTTAATCATTGACTCTTGATTCTTGAACGTTGATCTTTAATCCTTCATCTTTCACCTATCAAAATCTTTTGCTTGTAATCCATTATCCTTGATCCTTGTGCCTTGATTTGGACACTTGATTCTTTATCCTCGATTTTTAATCCTTGATTCTTTAACCTTGTGCCTTGATCCTTAAGGCTTATCTTTGACACATAATCTAAAGCCTTGATCTTTGCGTCTTGATCTTTTATTCTTAATCATTCATCAATGATTCTTGATTCTTCATCTTTGTTCATTGTTCCTTCATCCTTGCTTCTTCATGCCTAATCTTACATTTTTGATCATAGAAATTTAATTTGGATACTTGATTCTTTTATCTATTATTTTTTAATACTTGAGCATTCATGATTGATCATTTATCATTCATCTTTGATCCTTGACCATTGATCTCTATCCTTAATCCTTATAATATTCATGAAACTTGATATTGGATCCTTCTTCTTTTATCCTTGATCCTTCATCCAATATCCTTGAATGTAGACCCTTGATCCTTGAACATAGACCCTTCATCTAATATCCTTGAACATAGACCCTTCATCCAATGCTTGCCCTTGCACTGGCACTGCTGGGTCGGGTTTCGTGATGGGGACTTGAACCCCATCAAGTTAAGTGTGGGATATAATTTTTGAAACCCAATGAGGTCAAGTTTAGGGCCAAGTATAGGGGTACTACCCGTCCTCGTGCTAACTAAGTTTAATAAAATAACCCATGCTTGAACCTCCTCGATTTGACCAACAAAGTTTTGAAAGTGCAAGCGAAGCAATTTTGGATAAGCATTGTAAAAAAAGAACTATATAGACCTGATTCTTCTATATAAATTGTGGAGGGTATGTTGGCAGCTCGAAAGGGTGCGGTGTAAAATTAGAAAAAAAATTATAAAGAATTGTAAAAAAAAGAACTACATAGACCTGATTTTTCCATTGAGTGAGATATGTAGGCAACCTGTAATGGGTCTGGTTTAAAATAAAAATAATTATTTGTATTTATATTTTCCCAAAGTTTTCATATTATTATTATTATTATATAAAATTTTAATGAATTAGCATTTTAGAAATTTTCCTATTTTTATATTATTATTATTATTTTTAATATCTAAATAAAAATTTCCCAAAATTTTTATATTCTTATTCTTATATAAACTTTGAATGAATTAATATTTTAGAAAAATTCTCATTTTTATATTATTATTATTTTTAATATCTAAATAAAATTTTTTGCCAAAATTTTATATTATTATTCTCTAAATAAAATTTTGACAAATTAATATTTTTATAATTTTCCTACTTTTCTATTTGTTCATATTTTTTGGGATTGTATATATATTTATTGAAATTTTTATATTTGTAGTATTTTTTTAATATGCTAATGTAATCGAATTGTGCTTTTCTAGTTACCTAAGCCCAATGTAGCATTAAGATTGTGATAGTGTGGGAGGTTAAATTTTGCTAGAGGCAACTTTATAGATGTGCCTCCGTAGATAATTTTCAAGGATATTGAAGCTTTTGGCATGTTTATTAGGGCTAGTTTTGGAAGATTGTCCTATACTGAAGATACGGGTGCAAAGTAAAATCTTTATGTTGATCCTTAGTGTTAACGTTGTATTCGTAGGCTATGTTTCCTTGAACGGAAGGAAAAAGAGGACGGAAGACTAAATCACGTGTGTTGCACGTGATCGTCTAGCTGAGTGGGAGCAGACGATGTTGTCGTCGGAAATGAGGAGGAAGGCGGTGGGTACTGGGGGATGGAGAACCAGGCGGACGGGAGGGTAGGTGTTGAGCGATGAGAGTAGCAGGAGTGGAGGGCGGTGGGAGCAGTGAAGGTGAACGGAGCGGCGAGGGCGGTAGGAGCGGCGAGGGCAATAGAGGCGAAGGCGAATGGAGTGGTGATGGCGAATGCGAGCAGCAGAGGTGAGGGTGAACGGAGTGGCGAAGGAGGTGGGCGAGGGTAGTAGGAGCAGTGAGGGAGGTGGGCGAGAGAGGTAGGAGTGGTGGGGGTGGTCGGCAAGCGCGGACAGAGTGGCTGTGGCAGTTGGCAAGGGCGAACGCAGACACCAGAGACGAGCTACAGTGTGCTCTCACGTGCTTTCAAAGCATTTGGGGGCAGAAAGCAAAACGAGGGAAAATTGTCTCACTTTCCTTCCCTACTTTCATTTGTCCTTTCAAAGAAACAAGGTAAAAATAGATTTTTTTTTCTTTCCGCCCTATTTTCCGTCTAAGGAAACATGGCCATAAATCTAGATAGATAGGCATTCCTTGACTCCATCTATTTATACATAGACATTTGTCAAATTTATGATAGCAAAGATTTGACAAGTCCTGCATAGAAGGATAAAGACTATAAAGTTATAGGCTTGATTAAGTGTTAGAGCCTTACCAAAAAAAGACCCAATTATATATATATATATATATATATATATATATATATAGCAATAACAATGGTAATTTAATTTTTTAATTTGAATTTTAGTTTGTATTTTAAAATCATCTATTAGAGCTATGGTCGAACTCTTTTTCCTTGTATTTTCTAACGTGCCTAAAACATTAAGTGATAAAGAATTGTAAAATTTATGCAAATATAGAACAAATACCATTTACAAAATATGGAATAGCAAGATTATCAACATGCAAAATAGGACAAACTTAATATTATTAAAGTGAAACTAGGTCTAGTGCTAAATAAACTTCAAAGCCAACAACGTACAAAAGAAAATACAATTTTTACAAGAGAACTATTTATTGGATGATGTGAGTGTTTCTCATGATGTTGAATGTTGTATGCTATTCCACATTCTCTAATATTTTCTTACTTTTGGTATTGATTGTCAATTCATCCAAAATAATGTAATTGACTACTTGTAGTGCTTATTCAGCATTTTCTAATACAGAATATTAGGAAGCTTTGCTAGAAAGATCAAATTGCTCGTCATTAAAGAAATGTTCTCTTTCCATTCTCAGGAATAATGTCATGGAATTAGTTTCACTTAAAGATGACTTTTGCTGCAATCTTCAAGATTACCATGATAGCTCACAAACCGGTTATTGTCCATTCCTAATTGTTGATCTTATTGTTGCTGTATCTCTTACTTGATCAGGATTTCTCAATGATTAATTGTCCCAATTCTGTCATTGAAATCTGTGTGCAATTTCTAATCTCCAATGATTGATCTCATACAACATGCTTATCATACAGTAAACCCTGTTCTTCTGTTTAACAGATTAGTTGGCCTAGTTAATGTACCCTATGTTGCACCGAATATCATACTTTCCTAGTTGTGCATACATCGCATAAAATTTCTATACAATATCTTACTCTCCTAGTTGTACATATTACTTTGCATATAATCAATCTAACATTAACACCGTAAGCTTAACATGGTAAGCAATCTTATTATTATGAGAGGACTGAACTTTTAGAACTTGATTGTAATTTTGTATGAGATGCATTGACATACAAGCATAATTTTAGACATGTGAAATTAACTTGTTTACATTTGTTATTTACAAAGCTGAGTATATTTGTTTCAGCTTGAGGGGTGTGTGGTGTGATGATTCTGAGGGGTGGGGTACGAGATATCTCATGGGCTACGTCTTGGTTATTAGTTCTATACTTCATCATGTATATGTAGTACTTTCTGCTTTCATCTCTTTATTTTTTTTGTTTTCA
The DNA here is from genome assembly GCA_027563935.2 of Costus lasius. Taxonomy (NCBI): domain Eukaryota; kingdom Viridiplantae; phylum Streptophyta; class Magnoliopsida; order Zingiberales; family Costaceae; genus Costus; species Costus lasius. Next base: position 34,845,159 of record CM050453.2, read on the forward strand.
CTGTTTCACTTCGGAGAAATATTAAAGCTAGTAAATTTTATGATTAAGTAATCGTGTTTAGCTATTCTTATTGAACTGTGGCTCGGATGTCAAAAGGAATTTTACAATTAATATATTTTTGGGATTTGGGATGCCATTGGGGTTATTTAAATTCATTCATTGAATGCATATTTTAATGTTGTTTTAATGTGTTAACTTTTGAGGTACAGTTGCTTGGCTCTTTTTATCAAACCTGAATTATCTACTATGGTGTTTGTTGTCCCTCGCTTGTCAGATACTATGGAAAATTTTGAAACAAATCTAAACATTACAAAAATCCAATTGACCATAAAATTTTTCATTAGTGGAAAAATGTGGTAGTTGAAAACTTGAAATGTTGAATTCAAATTATTCTTTGACGTTTAGTGGTTCTGAGTCTTCTCTTTTTGTTTGTAGAGGAAGTAGTCACGTTGCTGAATTCTCTAAGGCTGCTTGTTCTATAGTACAAATAATGAAATGCTGTGAATAGATTTAGTTGATTCTGGTGATCAAGGAAGAGTTGGATGTGACGGTTGCAAATTAAAAAATGATTCAACACCAACTACATCAAAACATGACATACATCTAAACAATATAAAACTGAAGCTGGAAAAAAATGCTAGACTTATAGCGGTCCACTTGTACCTTCTGGCATGTCCACCACCTTAGCTTTTGAAAGAGGACACCCCTAAGAAAGGTTAATCTTTAACTTTTGCTGTTCATTTTTGTTGGGAACAATAAATAATCCTTGAGAACACAGGCATCGGACGAGGGCGGAAATGGGAGCTGCTCCTCTCAGTTTCACCGAGATGCCACTCGGTTCGACCGGTCCGTGCCGGTCCAACCACCAAACGGACCGGCTGGTCGGATCGGTTCCTTAAACTATGGTTGTACCCCAATTTGGGGTTGACTTAATCACTTAAAACATATTCTTTTATCGATCAAACTTGCAAATTGCTAGATGCAGCTCTTTCTTGTTTAATATATAATTCATTCATGTTATTTTCTCTGTATATGTTTTCTGATTTGATATGTATGTAATAGGATAAATAACCCCTAGAATTTCAATATACAGCTCTATCCAAGCACGTAATGCCAATCATTACTAAAAAGGGTTTGATGTGGCTCTCATCTATTGTTTGGACCACCTCTCGTCTATGCTCAATCCTTTTATTTATACACTGCATGTTGATGTTGTATCCTTTTGTGCTTTATTCTCTTACGGAAAGCTCATGGATCCAATATGCTAAAATAATTTAGAATTATGCTCCCTCTCTTTATAGCTCAAGTGATCATTCTTTGTTAAAATTTTCCTGTCTTGAATATCACGTGTTGATTTGCTGTGTTAGTCTAACTTACTAGCAGCGTCATTTACACTCTCCTGGAGATTCTGCTGCTGCGGTAACCAACATTATTTGCCACCATGAGTCTGAATACTTGACATCTCTTGAGGTTCCATTCTATCCTATCTTATATTTAGTTATATTATAGTTTTATACTTGTATCTTTTAACTGTGTATATGCAGACATCATATCTGAATTTACCTGGCACCACAATTTCTTTGGATTATGTTGAATCTTTTATCTTTTATCCTTTATCTTTAATAGCACCGGCAACAGGTCGGGTACCCGCGATTTTAACCCGAACCCGAACCCGACTCGCTACCTGAATCCACTACCCGAACCCGACCCAAACCCGGGTCGGGTATTTAAACGAGTACCCGCGGGTACCCGATTAAATAAAAAATAAATTATTAATTATTTTATTATATAATATATATTTTTAAAATAAAAATAAAAATAAAAATAAAAATATTTATATAATAAATTTTTTATTATTTTTATATTTTTTTAATAGATAAATATTTATATAAAAGTTATTTTATTCTTATTTATATTCTAATAATAAAATTTATGTTTATATTTTTTTTTATTAAAATCGGGTATTGGGTATCGTGTACCCGCATCTCTGTACCCAAACCCGACCCATTTAGCTAATCGGGTATGCGAACTCGTCATAAACTAGTCGGGTTGGTTACCCAAACCTGTTGGGTGAAATTGTCACCCCTAATCCTTAACCCGTGAGCCTTAATCTAGATACTTGATATCTTATTCTTGATAATTTCATCCTTATTACTTGAGCCTTGATCGAGGATCCTTTATCCTTGATCCTTTAGTCTTGTTTCTAGATACTTCATTCTTGAGTCATAAACCTTGATCCTTAAGCCTTGATCTTAGATCCTTGATCCTAGAACTTTGATCCTGTATCCTTCGTTCTTGATACTTAACTCTTTAACCTCAATATTTGATTCTTGAGCTTTGCTCTAGATCCTTTATCTATCATCCTTCATCGTTGACTCTTGGATCCTTGATCACTCTTTCTTCATCCTTCATCCTTGGTCCTTCATCATTGATGCTTGATCCTTTATTCTTCATCTATAATCCTTCACCCTTAATCATTCATCCTTAATCCTTCATTTTTCATCCTTTATCCTTGACTCTTGAGCAGTAATAATTGATCTTGGATCCTTCTTCCTTGATCATTGATCACTAATTCTTGATTCTTTAGCTATGATCCTTCATCACTAATCCTTCAACCTTGAACATTGACCTTTGATCCTTCATTACTAATCCTCCAATCTTGAATATTGACCCTTGATCCTTTATTACTAATCCTTCAACCTTGAATATTGACCCTTGATTTTTGAGCCATGAGATTTTACATCCCTAATCCTTATCATTCATCCTTGAGCCTTGATTTGGATATTTGATTCTTTTATACTTCCTTGAGACTTGTCTTTGATTCATAATCCTTGATACTAGAACCTTAATACTTGATCCTTTCCCCTTAATCTTTCATCATTGATTCTTGATCCTTGATCACTAATCATTTATCTTTGAACATTGAGCTTCATTCCTTGAGCCTTAATCTTAGATCCTACATCCTTGATTGTTGAGTCTTAATTTGGACACTCGATTCTTTATCATTGATCATTGATACTCGAATCTTCTTTCTTGATGCTTGATTATTGATCTTTCATCCTTGATCCTTGACTATGAATCTGTAATCCTTAATCCATCACTATCTTTGAACCTTGAATTTTGATCTTAGATCCTTTCTTTTTCATCCTTCATCCTTAATCCTTAATCCAATATCCTTGTACATTGACCCTTATCCTTGAACCTTCATCTAATATCTTTCCTCTTTCATGTTAATTTTTAATCCTTCATCCAATAATTCTTGTACACTGACCCTTGATCCTTGAACCATAATCTTGGATCCTTCCTCTTTCATTCCTTATGATATTTTATTCTTAATCTTTTATCCTTGATACTTGGGCGATATACTTGATCCTTACTCCTTGATTCTTAAACCTTGAGCCTTGATTTTTCATGATTAATCCTCAAGTCTTGTCTTTGATTCATAATCCTTGATACTAGAACCTTAATCCTTGACTCTTGATCTTTCATTATTCTTCTTTGTTCTTTGTTTCTTCATCCTTAATCCTTCTTGCCTGATCCTACATCCATGATCTTGAGCCTTAATTTAGATACTTGATTCTTTATACTTAATCTTTGATCCTCCTTGATGATTGATTATTAATCTTTCATCTGTGATCCTCGATCACTGATCTCATCTTTAATCCTTCATCTATTATTCTTGAACCTTGACCCTTATTCTTAATCCTTTATCCAATATTCTTGAACCTTGACCCTTATCCTTTACCTTGATTTTGGATTCTTTCTATTTCATCCTTAATCCTTAATTCTTTATCCAATATCCTTGAACATTAACCCTTGATCCTTGAACCTTTATCCTATATCTTTCCTCTTTCATCCTAATCTTTAATCTTTCATTCAATCTCCTTGAACATTGACCCAAGATCCTAGAATCTTTATCTTGAATCCTTCCTCTTTCATTCTTAATCTTTTATTCTTGATCCTTAGGCCTTGATTTGGATACTTGATCATTTATCCTTAATCTTAAATTTTTAATCTTTGATTCTTGAACCTTGAGCCCTAATCCTCAAGAGTTGTCTTTGTTATGTAATCCTTGATTATAGAATCCAAATTCTTGATCTTTGTGTATTCATCCTTTATCCTTAATCCCTTATCAATGATTCTTCATCCTTGATCACTAATCCTTAATTATTTATTGTTCATCTTTGTTCTTTCATTCGTAATCCTTATTCCTTAATTTGGATACTTGATTCTTTATTCTTGATCTTTGATACTCAAATCTTCATCCTTGATGCTTAATCAATCATTGATGTTTCATCCTTGATTATTGACAATTGATCCCTAATCCTTAATTCTTTATTCAATATCCTTGAACCTTGACCCTTGATTCTTGAACCTTCATCATAGATTCTTCCTCTTTCTTCCTTCATCCTTGATACTTCTTCCAATATCCTTGAACATTGATCCTTGATTCTTGAACCTTCATCCAATATCCTTTCTCTTTCATCTTAATTCTTAATCCTTCATCCAATATCCTTAAACATTGATCCTTGATTCTTGAATTTTAATCTTGGATCCTTCTATTTTCATCCTTCATGATTTTTCATTCTTTAATACTTTATTCTTGATCTTGGGTTTTGATATAGATACTTGCTCCTTGATCCTCAATCCTTGATTTTTGATCCTTGAGTCTTGAACCTTATGACTTATCTTTATTACATAATCCTTGATCCTAGAACCTAAATCTTTGATCTTTGTGTCATAATCCTTTGTCAATGATTCTTGATCCTTGATCACTATTCATGCCCAATCCTACATGCCCAATCCTTGATCTTTGATTTTTTATCGTCCATCTTTCATCATTAATTCTTCATGCCCAATCCTACATTCTTGTTCCTTGGGCCTTAATTTAGATACTTGAAGCATCATTCTTGGTGCTTGATCATTGATCTTTTATCCTTGATCCTTGACCATTGATCCCTAATACATAATCATTCATTAAATATCCTTGAACCTTGACTTGTGATCCTTGAACCTTGATCTTAGATTCTTCTTTGTCATCTTTCATCCTTAATCCAATATCCTTGGACATAACCCCTTGATCTAATATCCTTGACTCTTGATCTTGGATCTTCCTCTTTCGTCCATCATCCAATATCCTTAAACATTGACCCTTGATCCTTAAACCTTCATATAATATCCTTCTTTTTTCATCCAAATCCTTAATACTTCATTCAATATCTTTGAACATTAGCCCTTAACCTTTGAACCCTGATCTTGGATCTTTCCTCTTTCATTCTTTATAATCTTTCATTCTTAATCTTTAATCCTTGATTCTTGAGAATTGATCTGAATACTTGATTCTTAATTCTTAATTCCTGAACCTTAAGCCTTGATCATTCATCTTTGATCCTTAAGACTTCTCTTTATACATAATCCTTGATCTTTATGTCTTGATCCTTTATCCTTATTGTTTCATCAATGATTTATTTATCCTCGATCACTTATCCTTGATCTATAATCGTTCATCTTTGTTCATTGTCTCTTTATCCTTAATCCTTTGTACCTGATCCTACATCCTCGATCCTTAAGTCTTAATTTCAATGCTTGATTCTTTATCTTTGATTGTTGATACTTGAACCTTCATCCTTGATACTATATCATTAATCTTTATTCTTTGATACTTTGACCATCCATCCCTAATCCTAATCCTTCATCCAATATCTTTGAACCTTGACCCTTGATCCTTGAACCTTGATCATTTATTGTTCATCTTTGTTTGTTGTACCTTCATCCTTAATCATTAACTAATCTGAAATCCTTGATCCTTGAGCCTCAATTTGGAAACTTGATTCCTTATCTTTGATCTTTGTTACCCGAAGCTTCATCCTTAATGCTTCATCATTGATCCTTGACCATTAATTCCTAGTCTTTAGTCCTTTATCTAATTTCCTTGAACCTTGACACTTTATCCTTGAACCTTGATCTTAGATCTTTCCTTTTTGATCCTATATCCTTGATCCTTGAACCTTCATCAACCTTCTTCTTTCGTCCGAATCTTTAATCCTTCATCTAATATCCTTAAAAATTGACTCTTGATCCCTGAATGTTGATCTTGGATCCTTCCTCTTTCATCCTTGATGATCTTTCATTCTTAATCCTTGGGCTTTGATTTGGATACTTGATCTTTTATCCTTAATCCTCGATTCTTGAACCTTGAGCTTTGATCCTTCACCATTGATCTTTAAGACTTGTCTTTGATAGATAATCCTTGATTCTAGAACTAAAATTCTTGATCTTTTTGTCTTGATCCTTTATACTCAATCTTTCATCAATTATTCTTGATCTTTGATCACTACTGCATGATTTTTCATCGTTTATCTTTATTCCTTGTCCCTTCATCTTTATTACTTCATGTCTGATCCTACATCCTTGATCCTTTAGCCTTAATTTAGATATTTGATCCTACATCATTGATCTTTCAGCCTTAATCTTTGTTTCTCGAAACTTCATCCTTGATACTTGATATTGATATTTCATCCTTATCTTTGACTAATGATGCCAAATGTTTAGTCCTTTATACAATATCCTTGAACCCTTAAACCTTGAACCTTAATTTTAAATTCTTATTCTTTCATCCTTTATCCTTAATGTTTCATCTAATTTCTTTGAACATTAACCCTTGATCCTTCAGCATTCATTGAATATCCCTCCTCTTGAATCCTAATCCTTAATCCATTATTTGATCCTTCATCATTCATCGAATATCTCTCCTCTTGAATCCTAATCCCTAATCCATTATCTAATATCCCTGAACATTGACTCTTAATCCTTGAACCTTGATCTTAGATCCATTCTCCTTATCCTTCATGATCTTTCACTCTTAATTCTTGATCCTTGGACCATGATTTGGATATTTGATCCTTTATCCTTAATTTTTGATGCTTAATACTTTGATTCTTTAACCTTGAGCCTTCATCTTTTATCATTGATTATTAAGACTTATCTTTGATGTATAATCCTTGATTCTGTAACCTAAATCCTTGATTTTTTGTGTCTTGATTCTTTATCTTTAATCCTTCGTCAATGATTCTTAATCCTTGATCACTAATGAATGATCTTTCATCAATTATCTTTGTTTTTTTGTTCCTCCATCCTTAATCCTTCATGTCTGACCCTATATCTTTGATATTTAAGCCTTAATAGTTGATTTTTTGTCCTTGATCTTTGATACTTGAACCTTCATCCTTGATGTTTGATTATTGATCTTCATCTTTGATCCTTGACTATTAATCTCTATCCATAGTCCTTCATCTAATATATTTAAACCATGACCCTTGATCTTTGAACTTTAATCCTTCCTCATTTTCCTTAATCCTTTCTCCAATATCCTTGAACATTAACGCTTGCTCATTGAACCTTCATCCAATATCCATCCTCTTTTATCCTTATCCTTAATCTTTTATCTAATATATGTGAAGAGTAGTGACCCTTGATCCTTCATCCTTGATCTTTAATCCTTCCCCTTTCATATTTTATGATATTTCATTCTCAAACCTTAGGCCTTGATTTGGATGTTTGATCCTTTATCCCTGAGTCTTAAACCTTGAGCCTTGATCCTTCATCATTCATCCTTAAAACTTGTCTTTGATATATAATCTTTGATTTTAGAACCAAATTTCTTGATCTTTTTGTCTTGATCCTTTATACTCAATCTTTCATCAACGATTCTTGATCTTTGATCACTAATGCATGATCTTTCATCGTTCATCTTTGTTCCTTGTCCCTTTATCCTTAATACTTCAATCCCACATCCTTGATCCTTGAGCCATAATTTAGATATTTGATTTTTTATCCTTGATCTTTCATACTCGAACCTTTACTTAATATTGATCTTTGACCAATGATCCCAAATCTTTAGTCCATCCAATATCCTTGACTCTTGAACCTTGAACCTTAATTTTAAATCCTTCCTATTTCATCCATTATCTTTTGTCCCTCATTTAGTATTATTGAACATTGACCCTTGATTCTTCGGCCTTCATTGCATATCCTTCCTCTTAAATCCTAATCCCTAATCCATCATCCAATATCCCTAAACATTGACCCTTGATCCTTGAACCTTGATCTTGGATCTATCCTCTTTTTACCTTTATGATCTTTCATTCTTAATCCTTTATCTTTGATCATTGCACCATGATTTGGACATTTGATCTTTTATCCTTAATATTTGATCCTTTAACTTTGAGCCTTGATCCTTCATCATTGATCATTAAGACTTTTCTTTGATATATAATTCTTGATTTTATAACCTAAATCTTTGATTTTTGTGTCTTAATCCTTTATCTTTAATCCTTCATCAATGATTCTTGATCCTCGATTACTAATGCATGATTTTTTATTAATCATCTTTACTTTTTGGTCCTCTATCCTTAATCCATTATGCTTTGATCCTACATCCTTGATCCTTCATCCTTTATTTGGATAGTTGATTTTTTATTCTTGATCTTTGATACTTGAACCTTCATCTTTGATGTTTGATCATTGATCTTTCATCCTTGATCTTTGACCATTGATCTCTATCCATAGTGCTTCTAATATATTTAAACTATTCCCCCGATACTTGAACCTTGACTTTGAATCTTTCCTCTTTCATCCTTTATCTTTAATCCTTTATCCAATATCCTTGAACATTGACACTTGATCTTTGAACCTTCATTCAATATCCATCCTTTTTCCTCCTAATCTTTATTCCTTTATCTAACATCCTTGAACCTTAATCCTTAACTTTCCTCTTTCATCCTTCATGATTTTGCATTATTAATCCTTTATTCTTGATCGTTTGGCCTTGATTCGGATACTTGATCCTTGATTCTTTAACCTTTAAGATTTAGCCTTAATCATTGATCCTTGTCTTTGATACATAATACTTGACCATAGAATCTAAATTCTTGATTTTTGCATCTTGTTCTATTATCCTTAATCCTTTTCAATGATTTTTGATCCTTTTCAATGATTCTTGATCCTTGATCACTAATCTTTGATCTTTGTTAATTTTTCCTTAATCCTTAGTCTTTTATGTCTAATCCTACATCATTGATCCCAAAGCCTTAATTTGGATACTTGATTCTTTATCCATGTGATCTTTGATGCTCGAACATTCATCCTTGATGCCGGATTATTTATATTTCATCCTTGATCCTTAACCATTGATTCTTGTCCTTAATTCTATATCTAATATCCTTGAACCTGGATCTTAGATCCTTTCTCTTTTATTCTTCATCCTTAATCTTTTATCCAATATCATAGAACATTGACCCTTGATGCTTGGACCTTTATATAATATCTTTTCTCTTTCTTTCTAATCTTTAATCCTTTATTTAATATCGTTGAACATTAACCCTTAATCCTTAAACTATGATCTTGAATTCTTCCTCTTTCATCTTTCAACGATCTTTCTTTCTTAACACTTAACCCTTAACCCTTAATACTAGATCCTTTATATTAATATTTGATTCTTAATTCATGATTCTTTAACCTTGAGCTTTGATCCTTCATTATTGATCCTTAAAACTTGTTTTGATACATAATCCTTGATTCTATAACTTCAACCCTTGATCTTTGTGTCTTGATCTTTTATATTTAATGTTTTATCAATAATTCTTGATCCTCGATCCCTAATGCATAAATTTTGATTGTTCATTATTGTTCTTTATTCCTCTATCCTTAATCCTTCATGCATGATCCTTCGTCTGTGATCCTTGAGCCCTTATTTAGATGCTTGATTCTTTATCTTCAATTTTTGATACTCAAATCTTCATTTATTATGCTTCATTATTGATCTTTCATCCTTGATCCTTGACCATTCATCCAATATCTTTGACCCTTGATCTTGATCTTCTTATTTCATCCTTAATCCTTTATCCAATATCCTTAGTCATTGAACTTCATCCAATATCCTTCCTCTTTTATCCTAATTCCTAATCCTTTATCCAATATCCTTGGATCTTGATCTTCGATCCTTCCACTTTCATTTTTTATGATCTTTCATTCTTAATCCTTTATTCATAATCGTTGAGCCTTAATTTGGATCCTTAATCCATAATATTAAATCACTAATGCATGATATTTCATTGTTCATCTTTGTTCCTTATCCCTTCATCCTTAATTCTGCATGACTGATGCTATATTCTTGATCCTTGAGCCTTAATTTTGATATTCGAACATTCATCCTGGATACTTGATATTGATATTTCATCTTTGATCCTTGATCCTTGACCATTGATCCCTAATCTTTTGTCCTTCATCCAATATCCTTAAACTTTAATTTTGGATCCTTTCTCTTTCATCCTTTATCCTTAATCTTTCTTTCAGTATCTTTTAACCTTGAACCTTTATACTTAAACTTTGATAATGGATTTTTCCTTTTTCATTCTTCATCCTTTATCCTTCATTTAATATTCTTCCTCTTTCATCCTAATCCAGACTTCTTCATCCAATTTCCTTGAACATTGAGCCTTGATCTTTCCTCTTTCATCCTTCATGATTATTCATTCTTAATCCTTTATCCTTTATCCTTTGGCCTTGATTTAGATTCTTGATCCTTAATCTTTGATTCTTGAACCATAAGCCTTTATCCTTCATCATTAATTTTTAAGACTTGTCTTTGATACATAATCCATGATCCTAAAAATAAAATTCTTAATCTTTATGTCTTGATCACTAATGCATGATCTTTCATCCTTGATCCTTGATCTTTGATACTCGAACCTTCATCCTTAATGTTTGATCATTGAACTTTCATCATTGATCCTTAACCATCAATCCCTATCCATAATCCTTCATCTAATATCTTTATACCATGACCCTTGATCCTTAAACTTTGATCTTGGATCGTACCTCTTTCACCCTCCGTCCTTAATCTTTTATCCAATATCCTTGAACATTAACCCTTGGTCAATAAACCTTTATCCAATATCCTTCCTCTTTCGTCTTGATCCTTAATCCCTTATACAATATCCTTAATCATTGACTCTTGATCCTTGAACAATGATCATGGATTCTTCCTCTTTCATCTTTCATAATCTTTCATTCTTAATCCATTTTCCTTGATCCTTGATTTGGATACTTGATTCTTTGTCCTTATCCTTTATCCTTATTTTTTAACCTTGTGCCTTGATCCTTAAGACTTGTCTTTGATACATAATCCTTAATTCTAGAATTTAAATCATTGATTTTTGCATCTTAATCCTTTATCCTTAATCCTTCATCAATAATTCTTGATACTTGATCTTTCATCTTTCATCTTTGTTCATTGTTATTTCATCCTTACTCCTTCATGTCTAATTTTACATCATTGAGCCTAGAGCCTTAATTTGGATGCATAATTCTTTATCCATGATTTTTATAGTTGAACATTCATGCTTGACCATTTGTCTTTCATCTTTGATCCTTGACCATTAGTCCCTATCCTTAATCATTCTTCTAATATCCTTGAACCTTGACCCTTGATCCTTGAACCTTGATTTTGGATCCTTCATCTTTCATCCTTAATCCATCATCCAATATATCCTTAAACATTGATCCTTGATCCTTGAACCTTCATCCAATATCCTTCCTCTTTTTTCATAATTCTTAATTCTCTATTTAATATCCTTGAATATTAACCCTTGATCCTTGAAGCATGATCTTGTATCCTTCCTATTTCATTCTTAATTCTTAATTCTTGATCCTTAGACCTTGATTTGGATACTTGTTCCTTTATCCTTAATCCTTGATTCTTTAACCTTTAGCTTTGATACTTCATCATTGATCATTAAGACTTGTCTTTGATACATAATCCTTGATCTTTTATTCTTAATCCTTCATTAGTGATTCTTGATCTTCGATCATTAATGGATGATCTTTCGTCGTTTTATCTGTGATCCTTATTTCTTCATCCTTAATCCATCATGCCTTATCCTATATCCTTGGTATCAAACCTTCATCCTTGATCTTTGATCTCCCTTATCCATAATCCTTTCCCTTATCCATAATCCTTCATCCAATATCTTAAACTCATGACCCTTGAACCTTAATCTTAGACCCTTCCTCTTTCATCCTTAATCATTCATCTAATATCCTTAAATATTAACCCTTGATTATTTAACCTTCATCCAATATCCTTTCTCATTCATCCTAATCTCTAATCCTTTATCTAATATCCTTGAACGTTGACTCTTGATCCCTGAACCTTGATGTTCGATCCTTCCTCCTTCATCCAACATGATCTTTCATTTTTAATCCTTTATTCTTGATCATTGGGCCTTGATTTGGATACTTGATCTTTGATCTTTAATCCTTGGATATTGAACCCTGAGCCTTCATCATTGATCCTTAAGATTTATCTTTGATACATAATCCTTAATCTAATAACCTAAATTATTGATCTTTACTTCTTGATCCTTTATCCTTAATCCTTTGATTCTTGATCTTTTATTCAATATCTTTAAACCTTGATCTTGGATCCTTCCTCTTTCATTCTTCATGCAATATCCTTGAGCTTTAACTTTGGTTCCTTGAACTTTCATCCAATATCTTTCCTCTTTCATCCTAATCCTTAATTTTTTATTCAATATCCTTGAACATTAACCCTTGATCCTTGAACCATGATTTTGGATCTTTTCTCTTACATTCCTAATCCTTTATCCTTGATCCTTGGACCTTGATTTGAATACTTGATACTTTATCCTTAATCTTTTATCATTTATCCTTAATTCTTTAACCTTGAGCTTTGATCTTTCATCATTGATCATTAAGATTTATCTGTGATATATAATCCTTGATTCTATAGACTAAATCCTTGACCATTCCTTCGTCTATTATCTTTAAACTATGACATTTGATTCTTGAACCTTGATCTTGGATCCTTTTTTTAATTCTTTATCCTTAATCCTTTATCCAATATCCTTGAACATTAACCCTTGATCCTTGAACCTCAGTCTTGGATCATTCCTCTTTCATCCTTCTTCCAATGTCCTTGAGTATTAACCCTTGATCCTTGATTCTTTATCCAATATCTTTCCTCTTTCATCTTAGTTCTTAATCCTTTATTCAATATCCTTGAACATTAACCCTTAATCCTTGAACCATGATTATGGATCCTTCCTCTCATGATCTTTCATTCTTAATCTTTTATCCTAGATCCTTATACCTTTATTTGGATACTTGATCTTTTATCCTTAATCTTTAATCATTAATCCTTGATTTTTTAATCTTGAGCATTGATCCTTCGTCATGGATCATTAAGACTTGTCTTTGATATAAAATCCTTGATTCTATAACATAAATCTTTGATCTTTATGTCTTGATTCTTTAGCCTTAATCCTTTATCAATGATTCTTAATCCTCGATTACTAATGCATGATCTTTCATTATTTATCTTTGTTCCTTGTTCCTTCATCCTTAACCCATCATGCCTGATCCTACATCCTTGATCCTTTAGCCTTAATTGGGATAGTTGATTTTTTATCCTTTATCTTTGACACTCGAATCTTCATTTTTGATATTTGATCATTGATCTTTCATCCTTGGCACTTGATCATTGATCCTTATCCATAATCCTTCATTCAACATCTTTAAACCATAACCCTTGATCATGGATCCTTACACGTTCACCCTTCATCCTTAATATTTTATTCAATATCCTTGAACATTGACCCTTGATCATTGAACCTTCCTCCAATATCCTTTCTCTTTCATCCTAATCTCTAATCTTTCATCCAATATCCTTGAACATTGACACTTAATCCTTAGACCTTAATATTTGATCTTTCCACTTTCATCCTTTATGATCTTACATTCTTAATCATTTATCCTTTCTCATTGGACCTTCATCCAATATCCTTCCTCTTTTATCCTAATCTTTCATCCAATATCTTTGAACATTGACCTTTAAACTTTGAACCTTGATTTTGGATCCTTTCTCTTTCATCGTTCGTGATCTTTCATTCTTAATGTTTTATCATTGTTTATAGATAGGCCTTGATTTAATATTTGATATCCTTGATCCTTAATCTTTGATTCTTAAACCATGAGCCTTGATACTTTATCATTGATCCTTAAGACTTGCCTTTGATACATAATCCTTAATCGGAGAACCGAAATCCTTGATCTTTGTGTCTTGATCATTTTTCCTTAATTTTTTATCTTGAATAATTGATTATTGATTTTTGATCCTTGATTAGTAATCATTGATCACTAATTCTTGATCTTTTATTATTCATGTTTGTTCCTTGTCTTTTCATCTTTAATCATTCATACCTACATCCTTGTTTTTTTAGCCTTAATTTGGATATTTGATTTTTTTTATCCTTGATATTTAATGCTCGAACCTTCATCCTTGATGCTTGATCACTAATCTTTCATCCTTGATCCTTGACCATTGATCCCTAATCCGTAATCCTTCATCTAATATCCATGAATCTTGACCTTTGATCCTTGGACCTTGATCTTGGATCCTTCCAATATCTCTAATCCTTCATCTTTCATCCTTAATTCTTAAGTCTTGAGCTTGAATCCTTCATCTTTGATCATTGATCCTTGATCACTAATAATTTATCTTTGAACATTGAGCTTTGATCCTTAAGCCTTAATCATAGATTCTATATCCTTGATCCTTAAGCCTTAATTTGGATATGCAAATCTTTATCCTTGATCATTGATACTCGATCCTCCATCTTTAATCTTTGATACTCGAATCTTCATCCTTAATTATTGATCTTTTATCCTTGATCTTTGACCATTGATCCCTAATCCTTAATCCATCATCCAATATCCTTGAACTTTGACCATTGATCCTGGAACCTTGAATCTTGATCTTAGATCTTTCCTTTTTCATCCTTAATCTTGAATATAATATCCTTGAACATGGACCTTTATCCTTGAATTTTTATCTAATATCCTTTTTCTTTCATTCTAATCCTTAATCCTTTATTTAATATCATTGAACATTAACCCTTAATCCTTGAACCATGATCTTAGATCCTTCCTCTTTCATCTTTTAGGTTGTGTTTCCTACAGCGGATGGGGAGTTCGGTGGAAAGGAAAGAGGTATGGAAACATTTTCGGGGTGGACAGAAATTATATCACGTGCTACTCACGTGAAAATAAAAAAACACCAGTTAATGGTCGGCGGATGCGGTGGAAAGGAAAGAGCTCATCGCTGAGCTCGCCGTCGCTTCTCGCCGGACGTGAGAGAGATTGCCGGGAGCAGCGAGTCGGCGGATGGGAGTAGTGAGCCGGCGGTGAGCATGTATGGGCAGGCTAGCGGAGGGTCGAATGGAAGCAACGAGCCGGTGCCAAGCAGCTTGGACATGGAGCTTCGAAAGGGATCTTCGGCGGACGAGCAGAAGGGAGCAACGAAGCCGGTGCCGAGCTTCAGGCGAACTGGAGCTTCGAGCAGACGAGGAGGACCGGAGCTTGGGGCGGACGAGTGCTTCAGGCAGACAGAAGCTTCGAGCGGCCGAGCGAACGGGAGCGGTCGGCGAACTGGAGCTTTGAGCGGACGAGGAGGACGGGAGCTTGGGGCGGACGAGTGCTTCAGGCGGACCGGAGCTTCGAGCGGACAAGGAGGACGGGAGCTTGAGGCGGACGAGCAGACAAGAGCTTCAAGCGAACGAGCAGACGAGAGTTTCAGGCGAACTGGAACTTCGACGGACGAGCGCTTTGGGCGGACGGGAGCTTCTAGTGGACGGAGCTTCGGGCGGACGGGAGCAGAAGCGGAAGCGGAGGGGAAGGAGTGACGCGACAACGCCTGCTGCGAGCAGACGCAGGCGGAAGCGGACGTTGCCTGCTCCGACGAGAGGAGGGAGGAAGGAGGAAGAAGGAAGGAGAGGGAGGAGGGCGGCACTGGTGAGGAAGGGAAGGAGGGATGTGGCTCCGGCGACAAGAGGGGAAAGGAGGAGGGGCGAGGGCTGCTTGGCAAAGGCGAGGCGAGGAGATGCGACGCGAGATTGGTTTCCGCGGAAACGTTTTCGACGGATCTGGACGGAAAATATTTGTTAATTTTCCTTCCTTTGGTTTCTTTCCATCGAAGGAAACGATGGAATGCAGTGTTTTCCATTCCGTCTGCTGTGGAATCCATTGTAGGAAACACAGCCTTATGATTTTTCATTCTTAATCCTTTATCCATCATTTTTAGACCCTGGTTTGGATACTTGATCCTTTATCCTAATCTTTGATTCTTTAAGCTTGAGACTTGATCCTTCATTATTTATCATTAAGGCTTTGTTTTTTTGGAGGGGTAGAAAAATAAAGAGAAAGGGAAAAAAGGAAAGGAAGAAAAATGAGTGGGAAGAAAAGGACTCACGTGAATGTCACGTGAATCGTTGGGAAGAAAAGGACTCATGTGAATGTCATGTGAATCGTTGGGAAGAAAAGGGGATCAGCGTTTGCAGCAATAGGCAGGGGTGGTCGCCGGTGCTCACGGCGAGGGAGGCCGCAGGCGCTCACGGTGAAGGCGAAGGCGGGCATTTGCGCTTGCGCCGCGGCGAAGGAGAAGGCGTGGATGAAGGTGAGCAGCAGCGTGGAAGTGAACGCGAGCAACAAGCGTGACGAGAGCGAAGGAGAAGGCGGGGACAGTGCCCTTGAGGCCGATGACAGGCGCGGCACAGAAGCCGACCGTCTACCGCGACTGCGAGAAGAGATGATGACAGGAAAGGAGGCCACGGGAAGCGAAATCAGAAGCGAGCTGATCGAGGCATCGCCACAGATGGTGAAGGAGACCAGAAAGCGATGAAGCGCGCTGAGGCTCCAGTGCACGGTAGGGGAGTGAAGAGCGGCCATAGGTGAGAGTAGAAGAGGAAGAAGAAGAAGCAATGGGGTCGTTCTATGAAGAAGAGGCGAAGTTGATGCACAATAAGCTTTCTGTTGTTATTCCTCATCATCTCGTCGGTTTCGGTTTATTTCGCACCGCAGACTCTTGTGCTCGCATCGAAGGAGAAGGCGGGGACAAAGGCGAGTAGTAGCATTGAAGCGAAGGCGAGTAGCAGGCAGGACGAAGGCGAAGGAGAAGGCGGGGACGACGCTCGCGGCGAAGGAGAAGGCGAGCCGCAGCCGAAGGCGAAGGGGAGAAGAAGGCGTGGATGTCGGGAAGGGGAAGGAGGCGAGGCAGCGTGCGTGGAGGGGAGCGTTAGCAGCATCAAGCGTAGGGATGGCAATTGGATACCAATTTAGCGGGTACTCGCCCTACCCGAACCCATTTAAAGGTAAATGGGTAGTTGTTATTCGGGTTTGGGTAGGATATGGGTAGTGCATATGCTACCCGAGTCGGGTTCGGGTAGGGTTTGGGTAGCATAGGGTGGATACTCACTACCTAAACCTGATTATATATATATATATATAAATATATATATTTTATTTGTTTACTATTATTTTTTTAATATATTATTCGGGTTTGCAGGTACCCATTTTATCTTACCAAAAATTTGATCTTTATTAGGGTATTATAGGGTCGGATACCAGAACATTAATCGGGTAACAATATTATATAGGTTAAAATTTAATAGGGTAGATATTTAAGTCGGGTATTTATAGGGTTCGGGTATTAAACGGGTAGTTAAATTTTTAATAGGGTAGGGTATGAGTAGAGGTTCTAAAAAATAAACGGGTAGTTATTCGGGTACGGGTAGTATAATAGTTATTCCGTTAGGGTACGGGTAGCACAAAAAATGTGGGTACCCTACCCGCTGTCATCCCTAATCAAGCGAAGGCGTGATTTTTGTTTTCTCTCCGATTTGGTGAGAAACGAAAATGAGAGAAAAGTTCTCTCTTTTTCTCCCCCTCAAATCAGTCTCTCCAATAAAACAAGAGAAAAATACTATTTCTTTCCTTTCTCCAAGCTTTTCTCTCTAAAAACACAGGCCCTAACTAAGACTTGCCTTTGATACATAATTCTTAATTCAATAACCTAAATCCTTGATCTTTGTGTCTAGATCCTTTATCCTTAATCTTTCATCAATAATTATTAATTCTCAATCACTAATGAATAATCTTTGATCATTCATCTTTATCCCTATTCCTTCATCCTTAATCATTTATCCCTGATCCTATATTCATGATTCCTTCATCCTTAATCATTTAGCCCTAATTTTGATGCTTTTTTCTTGATCTTCGATTTTTGATACTCAAACCTTCATCTACAATGATTCATCATTAATCCTTGACCATTGATCCCTAATCCTTAATCCTCATCCAATATCCATGACCCTTGATCTTGATCTTCCTATTTCATCCTTAATCCTTCATCCAATATCCTTGATCATTGAAGCTTCATCTAATATCCTTAATCATTGATCCGTGATCTTTGAACCTTGATTTGCGTTCCTTCCTCTTTCATAATCTTTTATTCTTAATTCTTTATTTTTGATATCGAAATCATTTATCTTTGCGTCTTGATCCTTAATCCTTAATCCTTAGTCTTTCATCAATTATTCTTGATCCTTGATCTTTCATCGTTGATTTTTGTTCATTATTCCTTCGTCCTTAATCCTTCATTGATCTTACATCATTAATCTTGGAGCCTTGATTTGGATACTTATTTTTTGATCCTTGACCATTAATCTCCATCCTTAATCCTTCTTCAAATATCCTTAAACCTTGACCCTTGTTGATCTTGGATCCATCCTCTTTCATCCTTCATCCATAATCCTTTATCCAATGTCTTTGAACATTCGTTCTTAATCCTTGAACCTTTATCCAATATCCTTCCTCTGTTATCCTAATCCTTAATCCTTTATACAATATCCTTAACCCTTAGGTTTTCGAACCTTAATTTTGGATCGTTCCTCTTTTATCCTTTATCTTTAATCCTTCATTCAATATCTTTGAATATTGACCCGTGATCCTTCTGCGTTCATACAATATCGTTTGTTTTTCATCCTAATCTCTTATTCTTCATCTAATGTCCTTAAACATTAAACCTTGATCCTTCAATCTTGATCTTTAGTCCTTCCTCTTTCATCCTTCATGTTCTTTCATTTTTAATCCTTTATTCTTGATCGTTTAGTTTTGATTTTGATACTTGATCCTTGATCCTTAATCGTTGATTCTTTAACATTGAGGCTTTAGCCTTTATCATTGATCCTTAAGACTTGCCTTTGATGCATAATACTTGATGAGTTATTCAGATTGGTGAGTTAAAACTGCACAGAAATGTTTCAGATTGCAAATTTTGCAATGCCGGCTAGATTAAACCGTTGAACTTGGGCTTGCATCAACTAGTCCAAATGAAAGTGCAAGATGAGTGCTTCATTATCAAACCATAGTTCAAGATCTTTGTTGCACCGCTTGCTTAAGGTACCTGCGTAAAATACACTAATCAGATTAGTTTATAAAATCAATTTGCAGGAGTTAATCAGGTATGAAATTTTCTTATGCTTCTGAGGTTGATCCATTGTCGCTTCAGTTGGATTGACTCGTCCATCTGTTAGAGCAAGGTGAGTTCTTCCTACTGACGCCAAAGATCAAGATTTTGGTGGCGTCGATTGCTTAAAGTACCTGCTACAACTGGGACTCCTTGTGTTGGTGGTGACGACGTGGCCGGAGTTTGGAGGCGAGTTGAGGCTTGTCGGAGGAGAACGACGATGAAGGGCGGAAGGCTACGGAGGCGGAGGGTGTTCTGTTGGAACAGAGCAGTAGCGGGATTGGAGCAGAGGTGTTCGCCGTTCGTCCGATGGTGGACGAACTCCAAACCTGTTTCAACTCGAGGTTCGTGTGATGGGAGAGAGGTCGTGGCCGGAGTTTGAGGTCGAATGATGGCCGGCCGGAGGAGAACGGCGCCGGAAGGCGGATCTAGGGCGTGAGCATGGTGGAAACAGGGGATGGCGTCGGAGTCTTGATTCCGGCCATCGTAGAGGCGGATGGAGCGATGCCGGCGGCTGTTGCTTCGTATTGTGGAGGAGGGATGACTGAAGTTGCGTGATGATCGGACGGTTGGATCGCCGGTGGGAAGGTTCCGAAGTTGCGAAATTCTGGGTTGCTGAAACTTGCGGATGGTTGTAGCTGACAGGAAACTTTGGAGGAAGTAGAGATTGGAGAAGAAAGGAAGAGGGAGGGGCTCAGCCCTAGAAGGAGGAGAAGAGAAGACTAGGTGACAAGCACCTCAGAGAAAAGGAGACATCCGATTCATCGGAAGAGAAACCATTTCCATTCTTTCACAACAATCTATTCTGTCGATTACAAGTGTATGCGTTAGTACATATAAGAGGTGTTCGTGAACGTTGAAGATTGGAGACGATGCTGCCGAACGTTGAAGCTTCCTTCTTTGGGCAGCAGAGAACAGTTGGAGGAGATGTTTGTGAATGTCGCAGCTTCCAATCTTGAGCAGCAAAGAGACGTTGCGAGTTTCCATCTTTGCATGAAGATAGCGTTGGCTGTAAGAGACGTGGAAAACTTCCCTTGTTGGCTGTGTGTAGCAAAATTCACCGTGGAATATGGGCTTTGACTTGGCCTTGAAGATCTTTATTTGGGCCTAACATTATTGCAAGCTTCATATGCGTGGATGCAACCCCTTTGAACATCGTGAGCTTGAGCATCTTGACTTTATTGAGTAGTTATTTTCTAGTTATTGAGCTAGCTTTAATGATTGAGCTTGCTAGCTTATTCGATATCCTCTAGGTCTTTGTCTACGGTAGTTGTAAGCTCTATTTGTACCTCCGTGGCCGGTGGTCTCTGACCCCATCAGTGAGGGACAGTAATTGACAATAACGTGATTAAGATCAATGGTGACAATCTATTCAAAATATTATATCCATAATGAGATACAGAAAGATAAGTTAAGTTAGGTGCATAAAAGAAAGAAATAGAAAGGAATAAGTTGGGGGAGTTAGCGACGGATAAAATAAGAGGATGGGCAAGGTAGTCATGGTAACTAGACTCCTATTTTCAGTTGGAATTTAAGATTCAAGCATGTTTGCTGCCAAGCTGCATTGATTTATAACTGCATTTTTTAACTATATGTTGAATATGGAACAATAACAGAACTTAGTATTATTCTGCATGTTCTTAGTTTTATTTAGATTTAGACCAATTATGATGGGAGTTCAAAAACCCCCGTAACTTAGTATTATTCTATACATGCTGTTTTGCTTTTATTTTGATTTATATCAATTATGACATGTGTCAAAATCCTCTGATATTTATATAGGTCTATGAATTTTATGATACCAAGCTTCATTGATTTATCACTGTATTTTTTTATTATATGTTGAATATGAATCGATAATTCTTTTTAAGCTGAACTCATAATTATTTTGTACATGTTGGTTTTATTAGTTTTAGATCAATTATAATGGGAGTTCAAAATCCCTCATAACTCATTGTTATTCTATATATGCTGTTGCTTTTTTGATTGAGATCAAATATAATGTGTGTCAAAATCCCTTTTCACTTTATATATATATATATAGGTTTATGAACCTTGTGACATGTTAGGTTTAGTATCACATAGATGGGAGGAAAGATGATATGATGTATAAGACTTAGTGAGCTTATTAATTTTAACTTGGGATTATGCATTTTAGAATTAGACCACATTGCTTATTAAGCGAGTTGTAACAAATGATACCATAGTAAATTAGTACTAAGCATAGTGAAAGGCCAATAAAAAATAGTTTGTTGAGGGCGGTGGAGTCACCATTGGGTTGACCTCACATATGCTAACTTGACATGATTTTGATGGGAATCAGGCCTGAGGTCAAGTTTGGTTAAACTCAACGGTTATAAGTTGGGTTAGGGTCAGGTATAGGATTTTAGATACCTGCTTTGCTTAGAAAAATCACTAAACTAACCCTAATTAACCTTTGCACTTCCTTTTAAGGATAGCTAACTGCCGACAGCAACAAAAGAAAGAACACCACAACAGCAGCACTAAAAAAAGAAGAGAACCTTAGCTTCCCGAGGTAATGAAGAATTCTGAAGCGGCAGACGCTCCTCTGGCGACATCAGTGAAACACCTCGATTTGAAGAGGAAGGCAGGAGAAACAAAGACTGATCAGAAGAGGCTCATCGCCAAACAGCAGAAGAGGATAGGAGCAGCAGCGGAAACCAAAGCCGCGGAAGAAGAGAGGATGACAACAGCGCCCTCTTTAGCAGCAAGAAACGAAAGAAGCGGATGCTTCCGCCATCTTCAGGTGCGAACATGGACAGTGCCAAGATCAGCGAAGAACAGGAGAAGGCGAAGGAAAAATTGAGGCTACGGACTGGCGGCGCTGACCCATGTAGCGCCTGGAGAAGTTGTAGAGTAGCGACACACCAACAGATCAAGAGAAGGGCGGAAGGGGAAAGAAACCGGCGTTTCTCGTGGCCATGCCCCAAGGCCAACGGATCACCGCGCCATGTGCGAGGTGCTCCGCCTGACCCTCGGAAGGAGCACACGAACCGAAAAAACAAAGGGAAGAGAAGATCCGATGAAAGAAGACAGAAAAAAGCGAAGACGGATGTAACATGAAGAGGGTGGCGACAAAAAAAATTCTTGCTCTGATACCAAGTTGAAGTGAAAAAATCAGAGAAAGTTAAAATTGCATTAGGGTTACTCAGTACTTAACATAATATTAACGGGTTGGATCTCCAGACCTGTTAAGACTAAAAATAACAACCCAAACTCTAACAGGATACACATATCTTTATCCTTAATCTAATATCCTTGAACATGGACCCTTGATGTTATACCTTGATTTTTTTATTAATTAATTTATTTAAATTTAAATTTTAAATTTTAAAAATCCTAATCTTTTTAACCCTAAAATCTCTCCCTAAATCCTAATCCCTATTACCCTAAATTCTCTCTAAACTTTCCTATAATTAGTATCCTAATCCTCCCTTAATTCTCTATAAATATAACCCTAAATTAATCCCTAAATCTTAATTCTCTCTCTCTTTCTCTTAATCCCTGTTCTACCTAAATTTCCTCGTGCGCTCTGTTTTTCCCTACGAACGAGTAGACGCGATCGCCTCTGCTTCGTTCGCGTCTTCCCCATTGGCGACGCACGTGTGGGTCCAATGGCAACGGAAGATTTGCCCGGCGACTTCCTCAATATCTGGCGGTGGGCGTCGTTCTTCTGGCGAGTTTTCGGACGCGTGCGGTTGGATCAGTGGCGGCGACGAGTTCTTTGCGGCGGGCGTGTTTTCCGACAGCGACTGGAAGGGAACGCCGGTGGTTTTTCTTTTCTTAGCGGCGTCCTTTGTTTTCCTCTTCCGGCGGTTTCCTTCTCCTTCCCGGCGCCGGCGATCTCCTCCAGCAACGCATGCATAAGTTTCTGCTCGCGTGAGGTTGCATTCGTGTGTAGCGCCGCCTCCCTCTCCTTCCTCTCCCTGCGCCGGCGACAACAGCTTCTTCCTTTCTCGGCGCCGGTGACCCGTCCTCTTTCCTGCGCTGCTCCTTCCAACGAGCGCCGGTGGTCTTCCTCTTGTCAAACGAACGAGCGAACGAATCTAATCGTTCGTTCGCGTCGAGCTCTCGGCTGAAGGTAAGTTTTCTTTTAGATTTATTTTTATTATTTTAAATATTTTTTTGAATGAATTAAGAAATATCTAATTATTTGGGGGGGGGGGACTTAAACCTAATTATTTGGCTGGAAATTTCATGATAATTATTTTGGATAAATTTAATTTAAATAGAAAATTAGGGGTTGAGGGTAATATTATTATGGATTGATACATATGATGGACAATAACAGAGATTTATTTAAATTATTCAGTAAAGGAAGGGAGATAATTTTGATTTCAGAGGGATTCAGGATAACAGCGTTTGAGGTAGGAATCTTACCTTACTCCTTTATTATAGTGTCAAGAATTATAGGATTTGCTGCTTAATCCTTTGGTTTGATATATGATGCATATGTGAGAATTAATTAACACTAATATCTAATTGCTTCGTCTGCTTGATTTGTTTCTGAAATTCAGTTGACTTCAATTATCTTGTTCATTGGTTATATTTTGTTTTTGTATGCATGATTAACAAAACTGTTTTGAGATATCTGATATATTGACATATGAGCATGGTTGAACAATTTTGTATCTGTGATATTGATATGTGAGTTTGTGGAAACCGTGGAATATCTGTGATGTTAAAGTCGTGATATATATATTGACATCTGGACTGGATGATATATATATTGAGATATCTGTTTGCCGGTTAGGGCACCGCCAGTTGTCCTCGGGACAATACTACGGATGTCAGGTGTTGGATGCAACACTCCGGGCTATTTAGGGCAGTCATTCCACTGCATGAGCAACAGTGGAAACACTCTGAAAATGAGTGCGGCTCTTAATTGAGATCTGTTGGTCAGCTTGATGATTTGCACGACATTCTTATATTATTTGTATATTGTTGTTTCAGTCATTGAATTTTCTTGTTATTTGAATCCCTCACCATATTTGTTGATTCTTACTTAGTATTTTTGCTAACTTCCTTTGTTTCTCTTCCAGGTACAGAGTTAGCTTATAGGAGGGATATAGTAGATAGCATGCCAGCCCTGAGTTGAGATAATCTTTTTAGTTTTATTACAGTTGATTTATGTACATCTTGAATAGTATTTTTTAAAGATTGTATTATAAAACTTATGATGTTAAAGTTTGAATTATTATTTAATAAATGATATTTGAATATTATAGTTCTCTGGTTCCTATCATTATTGTCATCTCCCTGGGGAACCCTCAGCTAAAGGAATAGCTGGATTTCCGCCGGGGCGTGACACTTGATCCTTGAATCTTCTTCCAATAGTGTTCCTATTTTATTCTAATCTTTAATCTTTCATCCAATTTCCTTGATAATTTACCCTTGATCCTTGAACTTTGATCCTTTCTCTTTCATCTTTCATGATCTTTCATTCTTAATCCATTATCCTTGATCCTTTTGCCTTGATTTAGATCCTTTATCCTTAATCCTTGATTCTTGAACCTTGAGTTTTAATCCTTCATCATTGATCCTTAAGACTTGTCTTTGATATATAATGCTTGATCCTTAGATTCTTTGTCCTTCATCTTTGACACTCAAACCTTCATCCTTGATACTTATATTGATCTTTCATCCTTGATCCTTAACCCTTGGTCTTTGAACCTTAATTTTGGAGCCTTCCTCTTTCATCCTTTATCCTTAATCCTTCCTATAATATCTTTAAACATTGACCCTTGAACTTTCAATGTTCATACAATATCCTTTATCTTGCATCCTAATATCTAATTCTTCATGTAATATCCTGGACATTGACCCTTGATCCTTAATCCTTGGTCTTAGATCCTTTGTCTTTTATCCTTCATGAATTTTCTTTCTTAATCTATTATCCTTGATTCTTTGCCTTAATTTGGATACTTGTTCCTTTATTATTGATCTGCAATCCTTAATTCTTAATTATTGAACCTTTAGCCTTGAACTTTCATCATTGATCTTTAAAACTTTTATTTGATATATAATTCTTGAACCTAGAACTAAAATTCTTGATCTTTGTCTTGATCCTTTTATCTTTAATCCTTCATCAATGATTCTTGTTCCTTCATTTATCAGTAATTCTATATTTTTCATTGTTCATCTTTATTTATTGTTCTTTCTTCCTTAATCCTTCATACCTAATCCTATATTCTTGATCCTTGAGCCTTAATTTGAATACTTGATTCATTATCCTTGATCTTTGATACTTGAATACTTGATTCATTATCCTTGATCTTTGATACTTGATCATTAATCTTTCGTGATCCTTGACCTTTGATCTTGAATCATTGAACCTTCATCTAATATCCTTTCTTCCCTTTCATTTTTCATGATCTTTCATTCTTAATCCTTGATTCTTGCACCTTGGGTCTTTATCCTTCATCATTGATCCTTAAGACTTATCTTCTATATATAATCCTTAATCCTTCATTAGTGATTTTTAATTCTTGATCACTAATTCTTGATTTTTCATCGTTCATCTTTGTTCCTTATTCTTTCATCATTAATCCTTCCGGCCTAATCTTACATCCTTAATCCATGAGCCATAACATGGAAACTTGATTCATTATCTTTGATCTTTGATACTCAAACCTTCATCCTTAATGCTTTAATAATTGATCTTTCTTCCTTAATCTTAGACCACTTATCATATCTTTAACCTTTCATCTAATATCCTTGGACCTTGATCTTGGATCATTCCTTTTTAATCCTTAATCCTTCATCCAATATTCTTAAAAATTGACCCGTGATCCTTGGACTTTGATCCTTTCTCTTTCATCTTTCATGATCTTTCATTCTTAATCCATTATCCTTGATCTTTTTGCCTTGATTTAGATCCTTTATCCTTTATCCTTAATCTTTGATTCTTGAACCTTGAGCTTTGATCCTTCATCATTGTTCCTTAAGCCTTGTCTTAGATATATAACCTTAGATCTTAGAATCTAAATCCTTGTTCTTTGCATCTTGATCCTTTGTCCTTAATCTTTTATCAAAGATTCTTGATCTTTGATCAGTAATAATTAATCTTAGATCTTTCATCATTAATCTTTATTGATTGTTCTTTTATCCTTAATCTTTCATGCTTGATCTTATATCATTGATCCTGGAGCCTTAATTTGGATACTTATACTTTATCATTGATCTTTGATACTTAAATATTCATTCTTAATCATTTATCTTTGATACTTGAATATTCATGCTTAATCATTTATCTTTTATCTTTGACCATTGATTTGTATCCTTAATCCTTCTTCAAATATCTTTGAACCTTGACCCTTGATCTTAGATCCATCCTCTTCCATCCTTCATCCTTAATTGTTCATCGATTATCCTTGAACATTGACTCTTGATCCTTAACCTTCATCCAATATCCTTTATCCTTAATCTTGGACCTTGTTTTAGATACTTAATCCTTTATCTTTAATTTTTGATCCTTAATGTTTGATTCTTTAGCCTTGAGCCTTGATCCTTCATCATTGATAATAAAGAATTGTCTTAAAAATATTATCTTTGATTCTATAATTTAAATCCTCAATCACTATTGCGTGATCTTTCATTATTTATCTTTGTTCCTTGTTCTTTCATCCATAACCCATCATGCCTGATCCTACATCCTTGATCCTTGAGCCTTAATTTGGATAGTTAATTTTTTATCTTTGATCTTTGATACTTGAACCTTCTTTATTGATTTTTGATTATTGAACTTTCATCCTTAATCCTTGACCATTGACCCTTATCTATAATCCTTCATCCAACATCTTTAAACCATGACCCTTGATCCTTGAATCTTGATCTTGAACCTCCCCTTTCCCCTTTCATCCTTAATCTTTCATCTAATATCCTTGAACATTGACCCTTGATCAATTAACCTTCATCCAATATCCTTCTTCTTTCATCCTAATTCATAATCCTTCATCAAATATCTTTGGACATTGACACTTGATCCTTGGACCTTGATTTTTGATCCTTCCTCTTTCATTCTTTTTGATCTTGTATTCTTAATCGGTTATTCTTGCTCATTTTGCCCTGATTTGGATTCTTGATTCGTTATTTTTGATCTTTGATTATTAATCCTTGATTCGTGAACCTTGAGTCTTGATCTTTCATCATTGATCCTTAAGACTTGTCTTTGATACATAATCTTTTATCCTATAACGAAAATTATTAATCTTTTTGTCTTGAACCTTTATCCGCAATCCTTTATTAATGATTCTTGAATTTTGATCAATAATGCTTGATCTTTCATTGTTCATTGTTGTTCCTTGTCCCTTCATTATTAATTCTTCCTGTTTTATCCTACATCCTTGATCCTTAATTTAGATACTTGATTCTTTATCTTTGATCTTTGACACTTGAACCTTCATCTTTGATACTTGAACCTTCATCTTTGAGCCTTGACCTTTGGTCTTTGAATCTTAATTTTGGATCATTTCTTTTTTATCCTTTATCCTTAATCCTTGCTTTAACATCTTTGAATATTGGCCCTTGATCCTTCAGCCCTCATACAATATCCTTCCTCTTGCATCCTAATCTCTAATCTTTCATCTAATCTCCATGATTTTTAACCTTGATCCTTGAACTTTGATCATGGATCCTTTGTCTTTCATTCATTATGATCTTTCATTCTTAATCCATTGTCCCTTATCCTTGGCCTTGATTTGGATACTTGTTCCCTTATTCTTGATCCTTGATCCTTAATCCGTAATTCTTAAACCTTTTGTCTTTAACCTTCATCATTAATCTTTAAGTCTTTTCTTTGATACATAATCCTTGATCATAGAACCAAAATTTTTGATCTTTGTGTCTTGATCCATTATCATTAATGTTTCATCTATTATTCTTTATCCTTTATCACTAATTCTATATCTTTCATTGTTTATTTTTGTTTCTTGTACTTTCATCTTTAATCCTTTATATTTAATCCTACATTCTTGATCCTTGAGCCTTAATTTGAATACTTGGTTCTTTATCTTTGATGCTCGAATTTTCAATTTTGATGCTTAATCATTGATCTTCCGTGATTCTTAATCATTAAACCTTTATCTTATAATCTTCTTCGTCATTGATCCTTCGTGATCTTTCATTCTTAATCCTTTATTATGGATCCTTGGGTCTTGATTTAGATACTTTATCCTTGATCCTTAATCCATGATTCTTGAACTTTGAGCCTTGATCCTTCATCATTAATCCTTAAGAGTTGTGTTTCCTTAATCCTAGAACCTAAATCCTTGATCTTTTATCCTTAATACTTGTTCAATGATTCTTGATCCTTGATCCTTGATCCTTGATTACTAATACTTGATTTTCATCATTTATCTTTGTTTCTTATTCCTTTATCCTTAATCCTTCATGCCTAATTCTACATCCTTCATTTATCTTTGATACTCATACCTTCATTCTTTATGTTTTAATCATTTATTTTTCTTCCTTGATCTTTGATAATTCATCGAATCCTTAATCCTTCATCTAAATCCTTAATCTTGATCTTGGATCTTTCCTCTTTCATCCTTAATCCTTCATCCAATATCCTTGAACATTGACCCTTGATCCTAGAACCTTCATCCAATATCCTTACTCTTTCATCCTAATCCTTAATCCTTTATTTAATATCCTTGAATATTAACCCTTAATCCTTTAACCATGATCTTGGATCCTTTCTCTTTCATCCTTTATGATCTTTTGTTCTTAATCCTTTATCCTTGATCTTTAGACCTTGATTTGGATACTTGATCTTTTATCCTAAAATTTGATCCTTAATACTTAATTTCTTTAACCTTTAGCCTTGATGCTTCGTCATTGATCATTAAGACATGTCTTTGAAATATAATCCTTGATTCTATAATATAAATCTTTGATTTTTGTGTCTTAATCCTTAATCACTTATGCATGATCTTTTATTGTTTATCTTTTTCCTTTATTGTTAATTCTTGACCCTTGATCCATGAACTTTGATTTTGTATCCTTTAAAATTGACCCTTGATCCTTGAACCTTCATCCAATATTCTTCCTTTTTCATCCTAATCTTTAATCCTTACATCAAATATCCTTGAATGTGGACCCTTAATCTTGAACCTTGTTTTTGGGTCCTTCCTCTTTCATCATTTATGATTTTTTTATTCTTACTCCTTTATCTTTGATTCTTGAGCCTTGATTTGGATAGTTGATCCTTAATCCTTAATTTTTGATCCTTGAGCTTTGATCCTTCATCGTTGATCCTTAAGACTTGTCTTTGATACATAATCCTTGATCTTAAAACCAAAATTCTTGATCTTTTTGATGTTTTATTCTTAATCCTTCATCAATGATTCTTAATCTTTGATCACTAATGCATTATCTTTCCTTGTTCATCTTTTTCCTTATTCGTTCATCTTTAATTCTTCATATTTGATCTTATATTCTTGATTCTTGAGCCTTAATTCGGATATTTGATGTTTCCTCCTTGATTCTTGACCATTTATCCCTTATACTTTGTCTCTTGTCCAATATCCTTGAACTTTGACTCTTGATCTTTGAACCTTGATCTTGGATTTTTACTCAGTTCATCCTTAATCCTTTATCCAATGTCCTTGAATTTTGACCCTTGACCCTTGAACCTTCATCCAATATCCTTCCTCTTTCATCATAATCCTTAATCTTTCATTGAAATTCCTTAAACATTGACACTTGATCTTTGAACCTTGATCTTAGATACTTCGTCTTTTATTCTTCATGATCTTTCATTCATAATCTTGTTTCTATAATCCTTGGGTTTTGATTTGGATACTTGATCCTTTTATCTTTAATCCTTGATTCTTATAGCTTGAGCCTTAATCCTTTATCATTGATCCCTGAGACTTGTCTTTGATATATGTCCTTGATCCTAAAACCTAAATTCTTAATCTTGGTTCACTGATCCTTTATCCTTAATTCTTCATCAGTGATTCTTAATCTTTGATCTTTGATTATTTTATCTTTCTTCATTATTTCTTCATCCTTAATCCCTCATGCATGGTCCTACATCATTGATCATGGAGCCTTAATTTGTATACTTGATTCTTTATCGATAATCTTTGACACTAGAACCTTTATCCTTGATATTTGACCATATATCTTTTATTTTTAATCCTTGACTATTGATCTATGATCGTTAATCCTTGAACTTTGATTTATCGGATCCTTCCTCTTTCATCCTTCAGCCAATATCCTTGAACATTGATCTTAAACCTTAATCATTGATCCGTTTTCTTTCATCCTTTAAGATTTTTTATTCTTCATCTTTTTTTTATCTTGTTCCTTGGGCCTTGATTTGGATACTTATTTTTTATCTTTAATCTTTAATCCTTAATCCTTTATTCTTGAACCTTGAGGGTTGATCCTTCGTCATTGATCCTTTAGACTTGTTTTTGATATACAATCCTTACTCCTATAACCAAAATTCTTGGTGTTTGTTTTGATTCTTTATTTTTAGAGTCTACTTGCCCCTGCTTTGAAATTGATTTTAAGTAGCTCTTAAACAGAAATCAGTTAGAAAACTGTTTGGTAATTAAAATCAAAAGTAAAAAAAAATAGTAAAAGAATAGAAGTTGAGAAGCTACAATTTGATGCTTTTATAGCTTCAGCCTCTTCAAAAAAGTAATTTACAAAAAATTATTTAAAATTTTAACATTAAAAGAAAATAAAATATATTATTAATTTAAATAATTTAAAATAATTTATTTATTTATTATTTTAAATTTTGACATCAATGAAAAAGTTATTAATCAAACTTCTTATAAATTTTAACAATGCAGCACAGTACAATACAACACAGTTTAGCATAGTTATAAAGCTTTTAACAGCGTGACCAAAGAGACCCTTAATCCTTCTTCAATGATTTTTGATCCTTAATCTGTAATGCATGATATAGTATCGTTCATCTTTGTTTATTATTCCTTCATCCTTAATCTTTCATGACTGTTCCTACATTCTTGATCCTTGAGCTTTAATTTGGACAATTAATTTTTTATCCTTGATTTTTCATATTCGAAGCTTCATCCTTCATGCATGATTACTGATCTTTTAGCCTTGAACCTTGACCAATGATCCCTAATTCTTAATCATTAATTCTTTATCTAATATCCTTAAACCTTGACCGTTGATCCTTGAATCCTTCCTCTTTTATCCTTCCTTAATTCTTCATCTAATATCCTTGAACATTGAATCCTTCCTCTTTTATCCTTCCTTAATTCTTCATCTAATATTCTTGAACATTGACTCTTATCTTTGAACCTTCATCCAATATCCTTTCTCTTTCATCCTAACCTGTAACCATTCATCTCATTCCTATTTTGTGCTATGAATGGGTCATATCATACAATGCTATACTCCATGGAATGTCATAGGCATGTCATGCCATGCAATTATCTTTGCCATACACTACTTTACCTCATGTTATGCTGTTGCTATTCTAATATCATGTTTTGTCATTGTCATAGCATTGTTCTATGTCATACCTCATGCATGCCATAGCTCATGCATGAAATGGGGATTGCTTGGCGTCGGACATGGCCCATGCATTAGATGAGATGAGGTAGGATTAAATGAGATGGAATGTAGTGCATAGGTATGGGGCATAGCATGACCCATATATTGGATGAGATGGGGTGAGAATGGATGGGATATAGTGGCATGGCTAGACATGGGGCATAATATAGCCTAGCATGACATGCATGGGGAATGAAGCATGACCATGACATGTATGGGCCTAACTATAGCAGTTGCCCATGACATACATAGGACATGGGCATGACATAAGCATGGCCATATCATGAGGCCATTGGCATGGCATGAGGCATGGGTAAACATAGGAGGGGTATGGCATGTCATCCCATCCCATCCCATTTATCCTATCTTATCTTTGAAAAGGGCTATATCGTACTTTGACCTATGCCACGCTTTACCCATGTAATGCCATTGCCTTTGTAATGCAATATGATACTCATGTCTTCCTTGCCATTGCCCATGCCATCTTATTGCTTTATGCGTGCAATGCCTTGTCCCATGCATGGGATGAGATGGCGTGTGTTGTGTCCGCAAGTGCACGGATATCGAACCATAGAGACCTTGTTGCTAAGTACTGAATAATTAATTTCTCGCTAGCTAGGCAATCGGAAAATAGTGAATCAAACTATCGAAAAGAACACGGAGAAAATATCAGAGAAGGGATTGGGACTAGGGGTTCATCTACTTTAATTTCTAATGGTTAAATTAAGATAAGCGTCTGTCAATCCAATTTTATCATGATAAAGGTATAGTTTACCTTATAAATAAATTATTTCGCTCTCGCGCAAACAGTCGTACAAAGAACTGATCTTCACTCTCGTGCAAGACCTATTCAATACTGAAAATAGGTAAACCATCAACTAAGAACTCAACGATCACTCTCGTGCATCCGAATTCTAAAGTTGACAACCTCAAGTGGAAACTCAAGATCACTCTCGTGCATCAGAGTCTTAACACAAGTTTTACTCAAGGTTCTCTGACGACTCGATACTCAATCTCTTGCAGCATCAAATCAAGTCTAAAATATTAACTCAGTTTAAAGAATCATAAAATCAATAAGGCATTAAATTTCTCTAAGAATTAGAATTCGAAGAACAACCTAATCTCTTACGATAATTCCAAACTCGATAATTCCTAGGGTTTCGAAATTCAAGCAATCAACTTCTCAGTCTATTTTGCAAAATTCTAAAACATGCTGATATTTATAAAACTAAGGAGAATTAAAGAGCAATTAATCACAAAAGTAAAATTATCACAATAAAATTAGTTTGACAAAATTATGGTTTTCTAGTCATTAAGAAACAAAGAGATTATACCCCTATGTCCCAAAGAAAGATTAAGCTACCATTATGAAGGAATAACAATAGGAATAGGAATCGAAAAGATGAGAAGAGTTACAAAACAGTGCTGTAATCGTAATTGCTTAGAACAGCAATGCCACCGCTGTTTTGTTGATTTTTCCTCCAATCAGAATCCTTTTGTTTTGAAACTTCATATGCACGTTCTCCTTCACCAGGCGAAGCTCTCTGTCAAATTTCGTGGCCGGAGGTGGTATGTAGGCTGAGAACCGACGAACCCTAGCAATTCCGCCCCTCTGTCGATTGCTCCCTTAATACTGGATAAAAATTCATCCTCTCACTTTGTGCGTCTTTTCCTCCTCAAGACGAGTCCGCAGCATCCTTCAGATCTCAATTTGGAGATCTGGATCAAAAGATATAGTCCGCGCAAGTTTTGGGTCCATAAAAATTGCGTTTTTGAATGGAAATTATGGCCATAAAATATTTTACGGCAGTGCCATATTTTGGTTATGTGAACCCTGTGTCAAAATTACGGTCCGTAAAATGCTTCTCAATCGTGTCGTAAAATCGGACGAGTTCTCTGGTCTGAATCGCCTGGGAAATACAGCACGTGGAATGGTTTACGGCAGTTCCGTAATTTCGGCAAGTGTCTCTGTTCTGAAGCGATCCAAATTACGGCAGTGTAATGCTTTACGGCGGTGCCGTGAAATCAAGACAATTCTCTGATTTGAAAATCCACCAAAATACGGCAGGTGCTTCGATATTACGGTATTGTACCATATTACGGTACCGTAATATATATTACGGCACTGCCGTATTTTGGTCTTTTGTTCTGATTTGTGTGAAATTTGTTTTGTGGACTCTTCTTGATGATGGTAACTCTTCTATGTATTTGATTTTGCTCAAAAATGCCTCAAAATAGTGCTTTTTTACCTGAAATTGAACAAAAACCAAAGATGGTGTAGATTCCGAAGCATTTGGTAAAAAAAAGTATAAAAACAAAGCAAAAGAGTAAGATTATGGTTCAAAAGACTATCAAATAAGTATGAAAAATAATATAAAATTTAGGGTCATCAAACACATAAGGCTCAAACTTTGCTTGTCCTCAAGCAAATAAAGAAATCAATACAAAAAAAAATAAATTTTCACATGACGAATAAATTTTTAAAATATTATCATCCATAGAAAATTTCATTAATCCCACACAAAATTTTCAAGTAAGTACATCATCTTTTGAAATTAATCTTTAAGACTCAAAAGTTCAATCGAATAAAATTTCGTAATATGCATAGTAATAGAATTTCAACCTCATGAATTAATCTTGTTTTTGATATTTTCATCCAATATGTTTTTGTTTACAGGAATAGGATTTCCAAAATTTTTTCCACTTTTTTTTTTGTCCTTGACATTCTCTAAATCGATTACCACCCTTTTTCCGATGACGAATTTAGAGTATGTTGGTCACATAACCACACATAATGGAACTCATGTCATGAGTAGAAAGAATTTTCTTGAGACAAAGGAGTCAATGTC
This sequence comes from Costus lasius, assembly GCA_027563935.2. Lineage (NCBI taxonomy): Eukaryota > Viridiplantae > Streptophyta > Magnoliopsida > Zingiberales > Costaceae > Costus > Costus lasius. The sequence goes on from CM050453.2 coordinate 34,879,953, forward strand.
AAAGGAACTCTCTCTTGGCATGCATCTACATAGATACACACTTTTGCAATGAACTTCAACTCTTGTCTTAGGTACCATTGTGAACACAATGCCAAGAAGAGGAGTTATTCTTTTTCTTTTTGTGGACTTCAACCCATGTCTTTAGGTCCCACTGTTAATTTTATACAGTGCCAAGTAGGGGAGTCATTTTTTCTCATGGATTTGGATTTCTTTTTCCCAACAAATAACATAAAAGATTATAAAAATTAACTAGATTAATTACTTGATATCAACTCAATAACATGTGCTCATTTTATTTAAAAGAATTATTTCACTTCAAGATTGCATTAACTAAACATTGCATTTACCTAGAATTTTATGCATCAATTAATGAAAAATTTCCAACAAATAGATTATATCAGAGAAATAAATTCAACATATAAAATCTATTTCCAATTTCCAGAAATTGATATGCATGATGATAGATTAAAAATTTTGGCATGGTGTTTGTAGTATTTTCAGAAAAACCTTCTACTCATCATCATCATATTATGTCAACACAACCAAATCGAAATATCTATCAATAAAATCAAAAGGCGAGGATCCGTGGCATGTGAGCACAAGAAGTTTGAAGTATTCATCTTCCATTTGAACACATGGATTATCAGAAAAATACAAAGGATGGAATGTAAATGAGTAGAAAGAAAATACTCACAGAGGTCTATTAGTCTGTGCCAGACCCAATCGTCCTTTGTGTCTTCGGGTTCGAACTACGAAAGTTTTAAATTTTTTTTTGGCAAAATTAATTTTCACCTACAAAAAGAAGAGAAAAATTTGTGCTAAGTAAAAAACAACAAAAAAAAAAAACTAGAGTAAAAGTGCTTGGGTTGCCTCCCAAGAAGCGCTAATTTTCGATCATTAGCTTGATCGTTCAACACTCAGATTGGATCATGCTTGTGTGTTTGGTCGCCATCCTGATTTCTCTATGTCTCGTTCAGGGTTCTCAAGAACATAAGACTCAGACTTAAAACAGTGTCTAAATTTACTTATGAGCTTTTTTCCTTTCTCAAGCAACTTTGATTTTCCTCTTCTCCTTCGTCTCTTCCTCTTCTTCTTCGCTGCTCTTTCCTGATATTCTTTATTAGCACACTCAGAAGATGTATCAGTTTCAAAATCAGAAGGTTCATCAAATAAACTATGCATGTCACAAACAACATAATCATTAATTGTTTCTATGCTACAACATGTCCCTGAGTGTGATGCCTTTTTTAAAGAATCAGTCAAATCAAATTCAATTATATCACCACAAATATCAAAAGTCAATTTTCCCTTTCTTACATCAATGAGTGCTTCAGATGTAGCCAAGAAAGGTCTACCAAGTATAATAGGGTTTTTCAAATTTTCTTCCATCTCTAAAACTATAAAATCAGCAGGTATGAAAAATTTTCCAATTTGTACAGGAATATTTTCTAATATACCAACCGGATGCTTTATTGATGAGTCAGCGAGTTGCAAAGTCATTGAGGTTGGTTTGAGCTCTCCAACATCCAATTTCCTGTAAAGAGAATAAGGTATTAAACTAACACTTGCACCGAGGTCACATAAGGCTCAGTCAAAAGCCATATCTCCAATAGAACAAGGTACATAAAAACTACCTGGATCCTTTAGCTTAGGTGGCAATTTATTATGTATGATAGTACTACATTCCTCAGTCAGTGCTACAGTACCATGATCATCAATCTTTCTCTTATTGGATAAAATCTCTCTAAAAATTTTTGCATAAGTTAGCATTTGAGTCAAAACTTCAGTAAATAGAACATTAATATAAAGTTTTTTAAGAACATCAAGAAACATGCTAAATTGTTTGTCAAGTTTAGCTTGCACCAACATATGAGGAAAGGGTACAGGTGGCCTATAGGGTGTTGATGAACTAGGTTTAGAATCATTAACCTTACATGGCAATTCACCTTTAGGTTTATCACCCTTGTGAGGTGACAAACTAGTTTGGGACTACTCATGTGCAGGTTGTGATTCCAGCACAGGTTCACTACTAGTTTCAAGTCTTGGTTCTACCTTATCATCATCATCGAGAGATTCCCGAGGATATTCCAGTTGTTTCCCACTCCTAGTTATGATAGCATTGCAATATTCCCTAGGGTTAAGTTCAAGTTTGGTAGGTAATTTTCCTAGGGGTCTAGATGAAGTGCTAGCTTGCTGGGCAATTTGTGTTTCTAGCATTTTGCTGTGGGCAACAATACCATCTAGTCTAGCATTAATCTGTCTAAAATTCTCGTTGGCATCATCATTGTGTTTTTTATGAAAACCCATAAATTGTGTAAAAATCTCTTCTAGAGTGGGTTTCTGGCAATCCAATTTTATCATGATAAAGGTATAGTTTACCTCATAAATAAATTATTTCGCTCTCGCGCAAACAGTCGTACAAAGAATCGATCTTCACTCTCGTGCAAGACCTATTCAATGCTGAAAATATGTAAACTATCAACTAAGAACTTAAGGATCACTCTCGTGCATCTGAATTCTAAAGTTGACAACCTCAAGTGGAAACTCAAGATCACTCTTGTGCATCAGAGTCTCAACACAAGTTTTACTCAAGGTTCTCTGATGACTCGGTACTCAATCTCTTGCAGCATCAAATCAAGTCTAAAATATTAATTCAATTCAAAGAATCATAAAATCAACAAGGCATTAAATTTCTCTAAGAATTAGAATTCGAAGAACAACCTAATCTCTTACAATAATTCCAAACTTGATAATTCCTAGGGTTCCGAAATTCAAGCAATCAACTTCTTAGTCTATTTTGCAAAATTCTAAAACATGCTGATATTTATAAAACTAAGGAGAATTAAAGAGCAATTAATCACAAAAGTAAAATTATCACAATAAAATTAGTTCGACAAAATTAGGGTTTTCTAATCATTAAGAAACAAAAGAGATTACACCCCCATGTCCCAAAGAGTGATTAAGCTTCCATGATGAAGGAATAACAATAAAACATGTTTCTGTATGAATAGGAATCGAAAAGAAGATGAGAAAAGTTACAAAACAGCACCCCCACTGTAATTGCTTAGAACATCACTATCACCGTTGCTTCGATGATTTCTCCTCCAATCGGAATCCTTTTGCTTTGAAACTTCAGATGCACATTCTCCTTCACCAGGCGAAGTTCTCTGTCAAATTTCGTGGCCGGAGGTGGTCTGTAGGCTGAGAACCGTCGAACCCTAGCAATTCTGCCCCTCTGTCGATTGCTCCCTCAATACTGGATAAAAATTCGTCCTCTCACTTTGTGTGTCTTCTCCTCCTCAGGACGATTCCGCAGCATCCTTCGGATCTCAATTTGGAGGTCTAGATCAAAAGATATGGTTCGCGCAAGTTTCGGGTCCATAAAAATCGCGTTTTTGAATGGAAATTACGGTCGTAAAATATTTTACGGCAGTGCCGTATTTTGGTTCTGTGAACCCTTTGTCAAAATTACGGCCCGTAAAATGCTTCTCAACCGTGCCGTAAAATCGGACGAGTTCTCTGGTCTGAATCGCCTGGGAAATACGGCACGTGGAATGGTTTACGGCAGTGCCGAAATTTTGGCAAGTGTCTCTGTTCTGAAGCGATCCAAATTACGACAGTGTAATGCTTTACGGCGGTGCCGTAAAATCAAGACAATTCTCTGATTTGAAAATCCACCAAAATACGACAGGTGCTCCGATATTACGGTATTGTACCATAATACGGTATCGTAATATATATTACGGCCCTGCTGTATTTTGGTCTTTTGTTCTGATTTGTGTGAAATTTGTTATGTGAACTCCTTTTGATGATGGTAACTCTTCCATGTATTTGATTTTGCTCGAAAATGCCTCAAAATAATGTCTTTTTACCTGAAATTGATCAAAAACCAAAGATAGTGTAGATTCCGAAACATTTGGTAAAAAAAAGTATAAAAATAAAGCAAAAAAGTAAGATTATGGTTCAAAAGACTACCAAATAAGTAGGAAAAACAATATGAAATTTAGAATCATCAAACACATAAGGCTTAAACTTTCAAAAAAAATAAATTATCACATTGCGAATAAATTTCTAAAATATAATCATCCATAGAAAATTTCATTAATCCCACACAAAATTTTCAAGTAAATACATCATCTTTTGAAATTAATCTTTAAGACTCAAAAGTTCAATGGAATAAAATTTCGCAATATGCATAGTAATAGAATTTCAACCTCATGAATTAATCTTGTTTTTGAGATTTTCATTCAATATGTTTTTGTTTACAGGAATAGGATTTCCAAATCTTTTTTCACTCTTTTTTTTTTCCTTGACATTCTTTAAATCGATTACCACCCTTTTTCTGATGACGAATTTAGAGTATGTTGGTCACATAACCACACATAATAGGACTCATATCTCATAGGTAGAAAGAATTTTCTTGAGACAGAGGAGTCAATGTCAAAGGAACTCTCTCTTGGCATGCATCTACGTAGATACACACCTTTGCAATGAACTTTAACTCTTGTCTTAGGTACCATTATGAACACAATGCCAAGAAGAGGAGTTATTTTTTTTCTTTTCGTGGACTGCAACCCATGTCTTTAGGTCCCACTGTTAATTTTATACAGTGCCAAGTAGGGGAGTCATTCTTTCTCATGGATTTGGATTTCTTTTTCCCAACAAATAACATAAAAGATTATAAAAATTAACTAGATTAATCAATTGATATCAACTCAATAACATGTGCTCATTTTATTCAAAAGAATTATTTCACTTCAAGATTGCATTATTATTATTATCGGGTGCGGTCTAAAATAAATAATAATTTTTATATTTATATTTTCTCAAGGTTTTGATATTATTATTATTATATAAAATTTTATTGAATTTACATTTTAGAAAATTTTGTCTTTTATTATTTTTTTATTTTTTATTAACTAATAATTTTCCCAAAGTTTTTATATTCTTATTATAATATAAAATTTTAATAAATTAACAGTTTAGAAAATTTCCCATTTTTATATTATTATTATTATCTAAATTTTTTTTAACAAATTAATATTTTTATTATTTTTTAAATATTCCTATTTTTTCTAATTTTTCCTAATTTTTTTGGTATTTTATATATTTTTCTAGAATTTGATATATTTATAACATTTTTTATTTGCTAATGTGATTGAATTGTGCTTTTGTAGTTACCTAAGCGCAATTTTGTGTTAAGATTATGATAGTGCATAAGGTCAAATTTTACTAGAGGAAATTTTATAGACGTGCCTCCAATAATAATTTTCAATGGTTTCGAAGCTTTTTGCATTTTTATTAGGCCTAATTTTGAAAGAATGAAGATATTGGTGCAAAGTAAAATCTTAAAGTTTATCCTTAGTAAAGTTAACATTTATCTATACATCTAGATGGTATTGCTTGACTCCATCTATTTAGGTGTTAGAGCCTTACCAAAACACTATAGTTATCATAATGAAATATACAAAATGTTCTTTATGATAATTATAGTAATCACATTAATTTAAAGGGGCAGAATCATTTAAATAGTGGTAAATTAATTTTTCAATTTAAATTTTAGTTTGTATATTTTTTTTTTGTATTTTAAGATCTATCTATTAGAGCTATGATAGAAGACTCTTTTTCCTCCTATTTTTCTAACGTGCCTAAAACATTAAGTGATAAGAATCGTAAACTTTATGCAAATATAGAAACAAATACTATTTACAAAATACACAATAGCTAGGTTATATACATGCAAAATAGGACAAAACATTATTAAAATGAAACTAGATCTAGTGCTAAATAAACTTTAAACTAACAAAGTACAAAAGAAAATATAATTTTTAAAAGAGAACTATTTATTGGAATTGGATGATGTGAGTGTTTCCCATAACGTTGAACATTGCAGGCTATTCCATATTCTCTAAGGCTATGATTCCTTGGACGGAATTTATAAGGGAAAGAATGGAAAAATATTTTGAATCTAGTAGCAAAATCTTCTAGGTTCGTTTTACATTCACTTCTTTTTGCTATGGATTCCGTCCAAGGAAACATAGCCTAATGCTCTATGCATTCTTAATGTAGTTAAAAAAGGACAAAAAGGGAAACACATATTTCCCTTTTTTAAAAAATTGCACAAAATTTACTTTTCTTATTCAAAATTTTCTACATGTGTTGGTGAGCTACTTTCCTTCCTGTCTTTCTCCGCAACCCAATTCATGGGATTGATATCTTAGAATTTTGCTAACTTGATGTTTTATCATCAACAATACCAATTATTAACAAGTAAAGTTAATAATTGACAATAACGTAATTAAGATCAATGGTGACAACCTATCTAAAATATTACAATCCATATTGAGATAGAGGAAGATAAGTAAAGTTATATGCACAAACACTTGGTGAATTCTCACTAATATTGGTTTATGAGATTAGCTATCCAAAAATAGTAAAATGAATTGTGAGAGGCATATGCCATACTTGGTTATTTTATTTAGGCAGCCTGTAGTCACTAGACATATTGTGAAAACAAGGGATCTACAATAATTCTAAATGCCAACTAGTGGCTATGTGGGGAGGATGAAGAAAACAATGAACATTTGTTCTTCATTGACAATTATTCAATTGAGATATGTAGATTTGTTATATCCTACTCGAATCATCTTGGAATAGGGTGGTCTACTATAGCTACATAGGTCATATTGGCACTAGTTGGGGATGACTTTTTCGGTGTAACGAAGAAACTATTATCGAATATTATCGGTTGCAACTATATACGAGTTATGGGTGGAAAAATGTAGATGAGGTTGTAAAAAAGGTTCACTCACCCCATCTCCTATATGTGATATAGTGATCAAAGAATTTTCTTTTGCAATTCAAGATAGAGAATTTTTTTGGAGGGATAGAGTGAAATATTAAGGCAAACTTTATTTTAATTTCACTATAGATTGTATATCATTTTAGGGGAGAAAGCCCATGAGGCAGGAGGATGTAATAGAATTATATATACCTTCTTAAATCTTTATATACTCCACTCTTGTTTTTTTTGGTAGTGTAACCTAAATATCCTTTACAAATATACAAAATTCTATAAATAGGCTTTTACTGAATATATCGAATACAAGTTTAATCTAATATAGTTAATTACTGGCTAACATTAGACTAATGAACTGACATTAATAAACTTCTAGTATCATTTAAGTAGTCTTAGTTTATGCTAATGTGTTTGTCATAATTTGTCTTAGCTTTTCTTTGTAGTACTGTCCTTACTTCTTTCCAGAGACCATAGCTACACTACTATAGTATATTTCTAGTTGACTTGCCTGCTTACTTTAAAAGGTAAGTAACTTGTTATACAAATAAATGGCTCTAGCAAGTTGTCAATAAAAACTTATTACATTCAAATTGAAAACTGGAGACTATTTACTGTCAGATAGTGCCTTTATTTTACACACACACACACATATATATATATAATCATTACTGTCAGATAGTGCCTTTGTTTTACACACACACACACAGACTATTTACTGTCAATTATTAGTTAGCTCGACTAATAATGATTTTTTAGTTGATTTAAAATTTTTAAATTAAAGTTTACATCATTTGTCTTCTTATTAAAAATATTGATTACACTATATATTACCTTATTTATTTTAGTTGTTCTATATATCAATGTTGATTATAGTAAAACCAAACATTTAGTGCATTTTTTTCCTCGAAAATAGAAATAATGTACTTTGTTGTGAGCCCTGAACAAAGAGGGTTCTTCAGTATATGCATTGAATTTTGACTAAACAATTTATTAAACTCAAGGAATTTCACATCCCAATTACTACTTTATAGTAGCGTTTTTCATCTTGGTGAATCCCTATAAAGATGAAATAATTCTGCATTTGTTGCTCTATAACATTATTACATTTGTGGGCTAGGGTCAAGTATGCCTGCGTTGCTTAGAAAAAATTACTAAAGTACCCCTAAATTAACCCTAGCTCCCTCTCTTCCTCTTCTGTCCCTGCTCTCTTTGTTGCTCCCTTTCTCTCCCCTACTCTTGCCCGCCTTTGTGCTGGTGCTTGCCCATGCGTTGGCACTACACCGTCGGATTTCCTCACTGGGACTTGAGGCCCATCAAGGTCTAAGTGTGGGATAGAGTTTTTGAAACCCAATGACATTAGGTTGGGGCCAGGTATAGTGTTTGGGAATCAGGGTTGGGTCTTGTTCCCCGTCCTGAGTAGGCTTGACAAAATAACCCATGCATGGCTTTCCTTATTTTGATAAGGAAAATCTGAATTGACTAGGTGTTGGGTCGGGTTTGGTTAAAACCCAACTTCTTTACATCGGGTCGAAGTCAGGGAGATTTTCACTACGTACCCCTCCTATTTAGTACCATAAGGGCCTGTTGCCCTTGCACAGAAAATTAGACCGAAAGGAAGGAAAACCAAGTTTTCCTTCATTTCCTTGGACAAAATGAAAACGAAGGGGAGGAAAATTTCATCATTTTGCGTCGAAAGCGTTTTCGCCTAAATCGGGCGGAAAACAAAAATCTCATTGCCACACGCTGCTTTTCTCCCTTCTTTGTTGCCCACCCACCTCTCCATCCTCCCTCGCTGGCGCCGCCATCCTCCTTCCCCCTCCCTCCTCCCCTGTATTGGTGAAATCGTCCGCCTCCCACCTCTCGCGGAGCACCTAGCAAGCTCTTGTCTGTCTCCTGCCTCTCACCTAGCTCACCAGCCTCCTGCCGAGCTCTCGCCCACCATCGCTACATCCTTGCCGAGCTCGCTACCTCCCTACTAAGCTCATTGCTCTCCGCCGAGCTTGCTGTCTCCCTCGAGCTCGAACCTATTGTCGTTGTCGCTTCCCTACCATGCTCGCTATCTCCCTTTGAGCTCAAACTCGTTGTCGCCGCCGCCTCCCTGCAGAGCTCGCTACTCCCACGCTGCCTGTCCTCCCTCCTCAGCTTCCTGCTTCCATGCCATCAGTCTTCTGTGCCTAGCTTGTTGCTTCCATGCCATGTCACATACTTTTTTTTCGTTCAATTTTTCTTTCCGTTCAACTCTTTCTTCCCATTTGTTTTTCCTTTAGTTCAAGGAAACACAGTCTAAGTTAACCCTAGCCTTCCATCCCCTCTCTTTTCCTCTTCCCTCCTATACCACTCTTTCCTTTCTCCCTCCGCTCTCCTTTCTCCTTCCTCTCCTCCCTACCTAGTACTGCTGCATCCTCTTCTCTTCCTTCCCTCTCTTTCTCCCGGTGACTCCCTCCTTCCTTGCTCTCCTTTCCTTCTAACTACTCTCTTTGCCCTCCCCTCCCCTATCCTTTCTTTCCCCTCCCTCCTCCCTCCCCTCTCCATACTTGCTTCACTTACCTTACTACTCATGGGGTTGGGTTTCCTATGGGATCCGATCCCCATCGGTGTGGGGCAAAGCTTTGGAAACCCGACAGGTTCGGGATTGGGTATAGCGTTTGGATGTCAAGGTTGAGGTCGGGTTTGGCACTTGCCGCGCCCGCTCTGACCCGTTGGTTTCCCTCATTGTGACCCGTTGGTATCCCTAGTTGTGACCCATTACCATCCCTTTAATTCTTGTTTTTTTATCCCTTATCCTTGATCTCAATCATTGATTCTTAATCCTAGATCCTTGACCCTTTATCCTTCATTCATAATCCTCAAGTCTTGATCTTGAATCATTGATTCTTTATCTTTGATCCTTGATCCTCGAATCTTTATCCTTGATGCTTGATCTTTCATCCTTGATATTTGAAGCTCAATCCTTGATCCTTAAGAATTCATCCTTTATCCTTGAGCGTTGACCCCTCGATGCTTGAACCTTGATCTTGGATTCTCCATGCTAGATTCTCAATCCTTCATACTTGATCTTTAATGCTTGTTCCTTCATCGTTAATCTATAAGACTTAGTCTTTGCTATAAATTCATTGATCCTTGTGCCTTGATCCTTCATTTTTAATCCTTCATCTTTCATCATTCATCCTTTCTCTTTTAGGCTTGATCCTTGTTCCTTAATCTTAAATCCTTTATGTTTGATCATTCATCCTTGAACCTTGAGCATTAATCATTGAGTCATGATTGTGGATCCTTTATCCTTGATTCTTGAGCTGGAAACTTTGATTAGATGACTAATCCTTGATCATGCATCATTCATCCTTAACTATTGACTACTAATCCCTGAGCCAAAGAACCCCTAAATCAAGAGGTTGAGTTATCCAATCCCATTGTATTTCTATTGTTGTTATTCAAGAGCTGATGATTGACTCGTCTGAAATTATTGCTATTTTGCATCGTCTAGGGATGCAAAATGACATCACTAATGGTTCTGAAGTTACAAAGATTTGGATTCTCCAGATTATAGTGGATCCTTTATCCTTGATCTTTGATCCTTTTATCTTTAACCTAGGAGTCTTAGGCTCTGTTTGGCCTAGCTTCTGCTTCTAGCTTTTGCTGGTTGAAGAAGTGCTAGTTGAAAAGCTGCTGGTCGGAGAAGCAAGGAAGGTATTTGGATGCACAGTTTATGGTTAGATAATTCTATTTATAATAAATAATTTTTTTATTAAAAAAATTACTAAGATAAAATTTATACGATTAAATTTGTAGTTATTTATAATTAACATATTTATTAAAAATATTATGAGTTATATTATTAAAAAATTATTATTACATATAAAGGTTATTCAGCTCCACCCCTGCTTCTCAGAGAAGCAGCTAATTTGTGGGTTGGAATAGATAAGCTGAAGGGCCAAACGCCTCAGCTTCTTGATTTCTGCTGGCAGCAAAGTCATAAGCAGGCCTAGAAGCTTGGCCAAACAGGGCCTTAATCTAGATACTTAATCTCTTATTCTTGATAATTTGATTCTTATTACTTGAGCCTTGATCGAGGATCTTTTATCCTTGATCCTTTACATAGCGTTTCCTTGGACGGATAACTAGACGGGAGGGACGGATACCACTAAAATCCCTTATTTCCTTGAACATATTAGTTAGGATGGACGGACATATGGAGGGATGGATGACTAAAAACTGGTCCCTCAAAAACGGAAGGAAAACTAGATGGACGCTCGCTCGCGCGTGAATCCACTCTGCCCTTTACCTTGCTGCTTGGCCTACTCATCTCGCTCGATGGGTGTGGTTCATGGGCCCATAGGTCTTTGCTGTTTTCTGTTGGTGGCAAAGCCACCCACCCTTCCCCCGATGGTGTAGCTCATCCCCCCTAGCTCGTCCATCCCCCCATCGATCTCAACCGCTTACGCTTCCGCCGGCGGCAAGGCGGAGTTGGTAGGGGGTTCAAGGCGATGGAGCAACTCAGCGGAGTTGGACTGCCCATCCCCACCCCTCCCTCCATAGGAGTCCGAAGTCCATTCTGGGTAGTGGGGCCAAGTCCGGAGACCCCTGCCCCCGTTGCCACACGCTCGTAACCGTTCTGCTCCCCACCCTCCGCCGACCATGAAAGGTCTACGCATGTAACTCTGGACACATGAGAATCACATGATCCTTCCCTATGGATTATATATCTCTTCCCTGCGGACTGTGCATCTGTTCCCTCTACTTTTACTTCCTTTTTAGGAAACAGACTGTTAGTCTTGTTCCTAGATACTTCATCCTTAAGTCTTAGATCATTTATCCTTGATTCTTAAGCTATCTTAGATCCTTGATCCTAGAACTTTGATCATGTATCTTTTGTTCTCTTACCCCTTTAACCTTGATATTTGATTCTTGAGCTTTGCTCTAGATCCTTTCTTTATCATCCTTAATCTTTGACCCTTGGATCCTTGATCACTCTTCCTTCAACCTTGGTCCTTCATCATTGATGCTTGATCCTTCATTTTTTATCTATAATCCTTCACCCTTAATCATTCATTCTTCATCCTTATCCTTGACTCTTGAGCAATAATCATTGATCTTGGACCCTTCTTCCTTGATCCTTGATCACTAATTTTTGATCCTTTAACCATGATCCTTCATCACTTATCCTTGACTCTTGAGCAATAATCATTGATGTTGGATCCTGCTTCCTTGGTCCTTGATCACTAATTCTTGATCCTTTAGCCATGATCCTTCACCACTAATTCTTCAACCTTGAACATTGACCCTTCATCCTTCATTACTAATCCTCTAATCTTAAATATTGACCCTTGATCCTTCATTACTAATCCTTCAACCTTGAACATTGACCCTTGATCTTTGAGTCTTAATCTTAGATTTTACATCCTTAATCCTTATCATTCATCCTTGAGCTTTGATTTGGATATTTGATTCTTTATTCTTGATTCTTGAACCTTGAGCCTTGATTCTTCATCGTTAATCTTTGAGACTTGTCTTTGATTCATAATCCTTGATACTAGAACCTTAATCCTTTCCTTAATCCTTTATCATTGATTCTTGATCCTTGATCACTAATCCTTCATCCTTGATCACTAATCGTTTTTCTTTGAACATTGAGTTTTGTTACTTGAGCCTTATTCTTGGATCCTACATCATTGATCCTTGAGCCTTAATTTGGACACTTGATTCTTTATCCTTGATCTTTGATACTCAAACCTTCATCCTTGATGCTTGATTATTGATCCTTCACCCTTGATCCTTGACCATGGATCCCTAATCCTTAATCCATCATCTAATATCTTTGCACCTTGAATTTTGATCTTGGATCCTACCTTTTTCATCCTTTATCCTTAATCCTCAATCCAATATTCTTGAACATTGACCCTTGATCCTTAAACCTTCATCCAATATCCTTCCTCTTTCATCCTAATTTTTAATCCTTCATCCAATATCCTTGAATACTAACCCTTGATCCTTGAACCATAATCTTGGATCCTTCCTCATTCATCCTTCATGATATTTCATTCTTAATCTTTTATCCTTGATACATGGACCTTGATTTGGATACTTAATCCTTAATCCTTAATTCTTAAGCCTTAATCCTTGATTCTTTTTCCTTAATCCTTCATCATTGATTCTTGATCCTTGATCACTAATCCTTAATCTTTTATTGTTTATCTTTGTTCTTTGTTCCTTCATCCTTAATTCTTCTTGCTTGATCCTAGATCATTGATCCTTGAGCCTTAATTTAGATACTTATTTTTTATACTTGATCTTTGATCCTCCTTGATGATTGATTATTGATCTTTCATCCTTGATCCTCGACCATTGATCCCTATTCCTTCATCCAATATTCTTGAACCTTGACCCTTATCCTTTAAGCATGATTTTGGATCCTTCCTATTTCATTATTAACCCTTAATCCTTCATCCAATATTCTTGAACATTTACCCTTGATCTTTGAACTTTTATCCAATATTTTCCTCTTTCGTCCTGATCTTTAATCCTTAATCCAATATCCTTGAACATTGACCCTAGATCTTTGAACCTTGATCTTGAATCTTTTCTATTTCTTCCTTTATGATCTTTCATTCTTAATTTTTTATTGTTGATCCTTAGGCCTTGATTTGGATACTTGATCATTTAACCTTAATCCTTGATTCTTGAACCTTGAGCCTTGATCCTCAAGACTCTGTCTTTGTTACATAATCCTTGATTCTAGAACCAAAATTCTTGATTTTTGTGTGTTGATCCTTTATCCTTAATCCTTCATCAATGATTCTTGATACTTGATCACTAATCCTTGATTATTTATTGTTCATGTTTGTTCCTTGTTCTTTCATCCTTAATCCTTATGCCTTAGTTTGGATACTTGATTTTTTATTCTTAATCTTTGATACTCAAATCTTCATCCTTGATGCTTAATCATTGATGTTTCATCCTTGATCCTTGACAGTTGATCCCTAATACTTAATTTTTCATTCAATATCCTTGAACCTTGACTCTTGATTCTTGACCTTAAACTTGGATCCTTCCTCTTTCATCCTTCATCTTTGATACTTCATCCAATATCCTTGAACATTGACCCTTGATTCTTGAATCTTCATCCAATATCCTTCCTCTTTAATCTTAATGCTTAATCATTCATTCAATATCCTTGAACATTGATCCTTGATCCTTGAATCTTAATCTTGGACCTTTCTACTTCCATCCTTTATGAACTTTCGTTCTTAATACTTAATTCTTGATCCTTAGGCCTTGATTTAGATACTTGCTCCTTGATCCTTAATCCTTGATTCTTGAACCTTGAGTCTTGATCCTTCATCATTGATCCTTAAGACTTATCTTTGATATATAATCCTTAATCTTTCATCAATGATTCTTGATTCTTGATCACTATTCCTTAATCTTTCATCGTTCATCTTTGCTCCTTGTTCCTTCATCATTAATCCTTCATGCACGATTTTACATCCTTGTTCCTTGAGCCTTAATTTAGATACTTGATTCTTTATCATAGATCTTGGATACTCAAAGTATCATCCTTGATACTTGATCATTGATCTTTCATCCTTGACCTTGGCCATTGATCCCTAATACTTAATCATTCATTGAATATCCTTGAACCTTGATCTTGGACCCTTCTCTTTGATACATAATCATTGATCCCTAATACTTAATCAAGACTTCTCTTTGATACATAATCCTTGATCTTTGTGTTTTTATCCTTTATCCTTATTCTTTCATTAATGATTCTTGATCCTCGATCACTAATCCTTGAAGTGTAATTGTTCATCTTTGTTCATTGTTTCTTCATCCTTAATGCTTTGTACCTGATTAGACATCCTCAATCCTTAAGCCTTAATTTCAATGCTTCATTCTTTATCTTTGATCGTTGATACTTGAACCTTCATCTTTGATGCTAGATCATTGATTTTTCATCCTTGATATTTTGACCATTCATCCCTAATCCTTAATCCTTTATTCTATATCTTTGAACCTTGACCTTTGATCCTTGATCCTTGAACCTTGATCATTCATTGTTCATCTTTGTTTAGTGTTCCTTCATCCTTAATCATTAACTGACATGATTTCCTTGATCGTTGAGCCTCAATTTAGAAACTTGATTCTTTATCCGTGATCTTTGATACTCGAAGCTTCATCCTTAATGCTTCATCATTGATCTTTCATCCTTGATCCTTAATCATTAATCTCTAGTCCTTAGTCCTTCATCCAATATCCTTGAAAGGTGACCCTTTATCCTTAAACCTTGATCGGAGATCCTTTTTGATTTTACATTCTTGATCCTTCATCCACATTGACCCTTGATCCTTGAACCTTCATCTAATATATTTTCTCTTTCTTCCAAAACCTTAATCCTTTATCCAATATCCTAAAAATTGACCCTTGATCCCTGAACCTTGATCTTGGATCCTTCCTTTTTCACCCTTAGATGATTTTTCATTGTTAATCCTTAGGCCTTGATTTGGGTAATAGATCTTTATCCTTGATCTTTGAACCTTAATCCTCGATTCTTAAACCTTGAGCTTTGATCCTTAATTATTGATCCTTAAGACTTGTCTTTGATACATAATTATTAATTCCATAACCAAAATTTTTGATCTTTTTGTCTTGATCCTTTATACTCAATCCTTCATGAATTATTCTTGATTTTTGATCACTAATGGATGATTTTTCATCGTTCATCTTTATTCCTTGTCTGTTTATCCTTAATGCTTCATGTCTAATCCTATATCCTTGATTCTTGAGCCTTAATTTATATACTTGATTTTTTATCTTTGATCTTTGATACTAAAACCTTCATCCTTGATACTTGATATTGATCTTTCTTCCTTGATCTTTGACCAATGATCCCAAATCTTTAGTCCTTCATCCTATATCCTTGAACCTTAAACCTTAATTTTAAATCCTTACTCTTTCATCGTTTATTCTTAATCTCTCGTCTAATATCTTTGAACATTAACACTTGATCCTTCAACATTCATCGAATATCCCTCCTCTTGAATCCTAATCCCTATTCTATCATCTAATATCCCTAAACATTGACTCTTGATCCTTGAACCTTGATCTTAGATCCATCCTCTTTATCCTTCATGATCTTTCACTCTTAATCTTTGATGCTTAATACTCGATTCTTTAACCTTGAGCCTTAATTCTTTATCATTGATCATTAAGACTTGTCTTTGATATATAATCCTTGATTCTGTAACCTAAATCCTTAATCTTTGTGTCTTGATTCTTTATCTTTAATTCTTCATCAATGATTCTTGATCCTCAATCACTAATGCATGATCTTTCACCAATCATCTTTGTTTTTATTCCTCCATCCTTAATCCATCATGTCTGACGCTATATCCTTGATTCTTGAGCCTTAATAGTTGATTTTTTATCCTTGATCTTTGATAATTGAACCTTCATCCTTAATGTTTGATCATTGATCTTTCATCATTGATCCTTGATTATTGATCTCTATCCATAATCCTTCATCCAATATATTTAAAGCTCCCTTGATCTTTGAACTTTGATCTTGGATCTATCCTCTTTATCCTTCATGATCTTTCACTCTTAATCTTTGGTCCTTGGACCTTGATTTGGGCATTTGATCCTTTATCCTTAATCTTTAATGCTTAATACTCGATTCTTTAACCTTGAGCCTTGATCCTTTATTATTGATCATTTAAGACTTTTCTTTGATATATAATCTTTGATTCTATAACCTAAATCCTTAATCTTTGTGTCTTGATTCTTTATTTTTAATCCTCCATCAATGATTCTTGATCCTCGATCACTAATGCATGGTCCTTTATCAATCATCTTTGTTTTTTTTCCACCATCCTGAATCCATCGTGCCTGACCCTATATCCTTGATCCTTGAGCCTTAATAGTTGATTTTTTATCCTGATCTTTTATACTTTAACCTTCATCGTTAATGTTTGATTATTGATCTTTCATCATTGATCCTTGACTATTTATCTCTATCTATAATCCTTCATCCAATATATTTAAACAATGACCCTTGGTCTTTAAACTTTGATCTTGGATCTATCCTCTTTATCTTTATAATCTTTCACTCTTAATCCTTGATCCTTGGACCTTAATTTGGGCATTTGAACTTTTATCCTTAATCTTTGATGCTTAATACTCAATTCTTTAACCTTGAGCCTTGATCCTTTATTATTGATCATTTAAGACTTGTCTTTGATATATAATCTTTTATTCTATAATCTAAATCCTTAATCTTTGTGTCTGGATTCTTTATCTTTAATCCTCCATCAATAATTCTTGATCCTCAATCACTAATGCATGATCTTTCATCAATCATCTTTGTTTTTTGTTCCTCTATCGTTAATCCATCATGCCTTAGTAGTTGATTTTTTATTCTTGATCTTTGATACTTGAACCTTCATCCTTGATGTTTGATTATTAATCTTTCATCCTTGATCCTTGACTATTGATCTCTATCCATAGTCTCTCATCCAATATATTTAAACCATGACCCTTAATCTTTGAGATTTGATCTGGGATCCTTCCTCTTTCATCCTTTTATCCTTAATCATTCATCCAATATCCTTGAACATTGACATGTGCTCATTAAACTTTCATCCAATATCCATCCACTTTCATCCTTATCCTTAATCCTTCATCTAATAGCCTTGAGTAGCGACCCTTAATCCTTCATCCTTGATCTTTAATCCTTCCTCTCTCATGTTTCATGTTCTGTTATTCTTAATCCTTAGGCCTTGATTTAGATGCATCTTTTTATCCTTGATTCTTGAACCTTGAGCCTTGATCCTTCATCATTGATCCTTAACCCTATGTTTCCTAGAATGGAAAGCTGGAGGGAAAGGAAGGAAAATATATTTTTTCCTTTGTTTACTTAAAAAGAAAAGGGAAGGAGAGAAAAGTGATAGTTTTCCTTCGAAACACGTTATGCCTAAATCGGGCAAGAAACGAATGGAAAGAAGAACTACGCTTGATGCTGCTCTTGCTGCTCCACCCCAGCGCCTCGCCTCCCCTCCCTCCTTGTTGCCGATGCCGTTGAAGCCCTCGTGTGCCCTCCCTCCCCTTCCCTGACGCTCCTCTCCACTTCCCTCACTCCCATGTATGCCGCTTCCCTCGCCCTCGTGTGCAGTGGCTAGAGTCGAAGACAAAGCCTCTCTGCCCTTGTTTATAGAAGCGCTGCTACTCATGCCCCGTGTGTAGTGACCGGAGATGGGGACGAAGGCTCGCGGCATCCCCGATGCTCCTTGTCGCTTCCCCTACCCCAAATGTGCCACTTCCCTCACCCCAAATGCACCACTTCCCTCGCCCTCATGTATAGCGGGCAGAGACGAAGATGAGCTGACCATGGGGAAGAAGCCCCTGTCCCCGGCCTTCCTTCTCCTTGCCGCACCATCGCATGCAGTGATCAGTGACGCAGAAGAAGCCTCTTTAATGTTGGCGTCGTCCCCTCAGCAATTTATTGTGGCATGATGGGAACTTCACGTGACTTATCTCTCTCTCCTTTTAAGTTTCTTTCCTCAGTAATTTTCTTTTCTCTCTATTTTTTTCTTCCCCTCTAGGATACAAAGCCTTAAGACTTGTCTTTGATACTTAATCGTTGATTGTAGAACCAAAATTCTTGATTTTTTTTATCTTGATCCTTTATACTCAATCCTTGATCACTAATTCTTGATCTTTGATCACTAATGTATGATCTTTCATTATTCATCTTTGTTCCTTGGCCCTTAATCTTTAATATTTCATGCCTAATCCTACATCGATGATGCTTGAGCCTTAATTTAGATACTTGATTTTTTATCCTTAATCTTTTGTAGTCAAACCTTCATCCTTGATACTTAATATTGACTTTTCATCCTTGATCTTTGACCAATGATCCCAAATCTTTAGTCCATCCAATATCCTTGACCCTTGAACCTTGAACCTTAATTTTAAATCATCCATTATCTTTAGTCCCTCATTTAGTATCATTGAACATTGACCCTTGATTCTTCGGCCTTCATTGCATATCCTTCCTCTTGCATCCTAAATCCTAATCCATTAGCCAATATCCCTAAACATTGACCTTTGATCCTTAAACCTTGAACTTGGATCCATCCTCTTCTATCCTTCACAATTGTTCATTCTTAATCCTTTATCTTTGATCCTTGAACCAAGATTTGGACATTTGATCCTTTATCCTTAATACTTAATTCTTTAACTTTGAGCCTTATCTTTCATTATTGATCATTAAGACTTGTCTTTGATATATAATTATTCATTCTATAACCTAAATCCATGATCTTTGTGCCTTTTTCCTTTATCTTTAGTCCTTTTTCAATAATTTTTTATCCGCGATCACTAATGCATGATCTTTCTTTGATCATCTTTGTTTTTTTGTTCCTCTATCCTTAATCCATCATGCTTGATCCTACATCCTTTTCCTTGAGCCTTTATTTGGATAGTTGATTTTTTGTTCTTGATCTTTGATACTTGAACCTTCATCTTTGATGTTTGATCATTGATCTTTCATCCTTGATTCTTAACCATTGATCTCTATCCATAGTGCTTTTTCCAATATATTTATTCCATGCCCCCGACCTTTTAATCTTGATCTTGAATCCATTCTCTTTCATCTTTATCTTTAATCCTTTATCCAATATCCTTAAACATTGACACTTGATCATTGAACCTTCTTCAAATATCCATCCTCTTTCATCCTAATCCCCTTTATCTAACATCCTTGAATATTGATCTTTAATCCTTGAACCTTGATCCTTAGGCTGTGTTTCCTTGGACGAAAACTTAGGAGGAATAGAAAACACATTGAATCTGGATGGAAAGACATTGAATCTAGTAGTATTTTCCGTCCAGATTCAATGTGTTTTTCATTCTATCCTCCCAGTTTTTCGTCCAAGGAAACAGAGCCTTAATCTTTTCTCTTTAATCCCCAATGATTTTTTATATTTAATCATTTATTCTTGATCGTTAGGCCTTAATTTGGATACTTGATCATTGTTCTATAATCCTTGATTCTTTGAGCTCGAAGATTTAGCTTTAATCATTTGATCCTTTTCACTGATACATAATATTTGATCCTAGAACCTAAATTCTTGATCTTTGCATCTTGTTCTATTATCCTTGATCATTTTTCAATGATTCTTGATTCTTGATCACTAATCTTTTATCTTTGTTCATTTTTCCTTCATCCTTAATCTTTTATGTCTAATCCTACATCATTGATCCTAAAGCCTTAATTTGGATACTTGATTCTTTGTCCATGTGATCTTTGATGCTTGAACATTCATCCTTGATGTTGGATCATTTATATTTCATCCTTGATCCTTAACCTTTGATTCTTGTCCTTAATCCTTTATCTAATATCCTTGAACCTAGATCTTGGATCCTTCCTCTTTCATTCTTCATCCTTAATCTTTCATCCAATATCCTTAAAGATTGACCCTTGATGCTTGAACCTTTATTTGATAACTTTCCTCTTTCATCCTAATCCTTAATCGTTTATTTAATATCCTTGAACATTAAACCTTAATCCTTGAACCATAATTTTTTATGCTTCCTCTTTCATCCTTCATGATCTTTCTTTCTTAACCCTTAACCCTTAATACTAGATCCTTTATATTATTCATTGATTCTTAATCCTTGATTCTTTAACCTTGAGCCTTGATCTTTTATCATTGATCATTAAGACTTTTTGATACATAATCCTTGATTCTATAACTTAAATCATTGATCTTTTATACTTAATGTCTTGTCAGTAATTCTTGATCCTCAATCCTCGATCGTTAATGCATAATCTTTGATTGTTTATTCCTTGTTCCTTCATCCTTAATCCTTCATGCATGATACTACCTCTGAGATCCTTGAGCCCTAATTTAGATGCTTGATTCTTTATCTTCAATTTTTGATACTTAAACCTTCATCTATGATGCTTTATCATTGATCTTTCATCCTTGATCCTTGACCATTGATCCCTAATTCTTAATCTTTCATCCAATATCTTTGACCCTTGATCTTTTAACCTTGGTCTCGATCTTCTTATTTCATCCTTAATCCTTTCATCCAATATCCTTAATCATTGAACCTTCATCCAATATCCTTCCTTGTTCATTCTAATCCCTAATCCCTAATCCTTCGTTCAATATCATTGAACATTGACCCTTGATTCTTGAACCTCGATCTTCGATCCTTCCTCTTTCATCCTTCATGATCTTTCATTCTTAATCCTTTATTCTTGGTCATTGGGCATTGATTTGGATCCTTGATCCTTACTCCTTGATTCTTAAACCTTAAGCCTTATCCTTTCTCATTGATCCTTAAGAATTGTCTTTGATACATAATTCTTGATCCTAGAACTAAAATTCTTGATCTTTTTGTCTTAATCCTTTATCCTCAATTCTACATAAATGAATCTTGATCTTCTATCACTATTGCATGATTTTTCATTTTTCATCTTTGTTCCTTGCCCTTTTATCATTAATTCTAAATGCTTGGTCCTACATTCTTGATTCTTGAGCCTTAATTTTGATACTCGAACATTCATCCTTGATCCTTGATCTTGGACCATTGATCCTTAATCTTTAGTCCTTTATCCAATATCCTTGAACTTTAATTTTGGATCCTTTCTCTTTCATCCTTCATCCTTCATCGTTAATTCTTTATTCAATATCTTTGGACATTGACCCTTGATTCTTTAGCTTTATCTATTATCATTCCTCTTGCATCCTAATCCCAAATTCTTCATCCAATATCCGTTAACATTTGCCCTTGATCTTGGATTCTTCCTCTTTCATCCTTCATGATTTTTTATTTTTAATCTTTTGTCCTTGAACCTTGGACCTTGATTTGGATACTTGATTATTTATACTTAATTTTTAATTCTTTAACCTTGAGTGTTGATCCTTCATTATTGATTATTAAGACTTCTCCATGATACATAATCCTTAATTCTATAAACTAAATCCTTGATCTTTGTGTCTTATTTTTTTATCTTTAATCCTTCATTAATGATTCTTGATCCTCGATCACTAATGTATGATCTTTCATTATTCATCCCTAATCTTTGTTCCTTCATCCTTGATTTAGATAGTTTATTTTTTATGTTTGATCTTTCATAGTCAACCTTCATTATTGATGTCCAATCATTGATCTTTCATCCTTATCCTCACCATTGTTTCCTATCCATCAGCTTTCATCCAATATCTTTAAACCATGACCTTTTATCTTTAAACCTTGATATTGGATCCATGCTCTTTCATCCTTGATCCTTGACCATTCATCCAATATCATTAAAGCTTAAACTTTGATCCTTAAACTTTGATCTTTGATAATTCCTCTTTCATTCTTCATCCTTTATCCTTCTTTTAATATGCTTGAACACAAGGTTCAAAAATCCGGTCCGGGCTCGGTCTAGTGAGTTACCGGACCGGTACCGTAATGTTTGTACTGGATGGTAGCAGGCGACAGTGGCGTCAGCGGGCTAGAAGCGTGACAGTGGGCTGGTAGCAGCGGAAGCTTCAGTCGAAGCTTCCGGCCTAGCCACCGCCTGCCACCGGCCTAGCCACCGCCTACCACCGCCTGCCACCGCCATGCTCCGAAGCTTGCACCGGAACGGGCTGCCCGCCGGACTAGTTTGTACCAGATTTACCATCCGATACAGAATGGTTTTTTATATCGTGCTTGAACATTGACTTTTGTTCCTTGAACCTTCATTTAATATCCTTCCTCTTTCATCCTAATCTAAAATCCTTCATCCAATATCCTTGAACATTGAGCCGATCTTTCCTCTTTCATCCTTCATGATCATTTACTCTTAATCCTTTATCCTTGATCCTTTGGCCTTTATTTAGATTCTTGATCCTTGATTATTAATTCTTGAACCTTAAGCCTTGATCCTTGATTCTTGAACCTTAAGCATTGATCTTTCATCATTAATTCTTAAGACTTGTCTTTGATACATAATCCGTGATCCTAAAAATAAAATTCTTAATCTTTGTCTTGATCCTTTATTCTTAATTATTTATCAATGATTCTTGTTCTTTGATTACCAATGCATAATCTTTGATCGTTCATCTTTGTTCCTTGTTCTTTTCATCTTAATCCATCATGCCTGATCCTGCATCCTTGATCATTGAGTCTTAATTTGAATAGTTGATTTTTTATCCTTGATCTTTCATACTCGAACCTCTATCCTTAATATTTGATCATTGAACTTTCATCCTTAATCTTTGATCATTGATCTCTATCCGTAATCCTTCATCTAATATCTTTATACCATGACCCTTGATCTTGGATCATTCCTCTTTCACCCTTCATCCTTAATCTTTTTTCCAACATCCTTGAACAATGACCCTTGATCAATAAATCTTTTTCCACTATTCTTCTCCTTTGATCCTAATCTTAATCCCTTGTCCAATATCCTTAACCATTAACTCATGATCCTTGAACGTTGACCTTGGATCCTTCCTCTTTCATCTTTCAATATCTTTCATTTTTAATCCATTATCCTTGATCCTTATGCCTTGATTTGGATATGTGATTTTTTTTCCTTGATTCTTTAACCTTTTGCCTTGATCCTTAAGGCTTGTCTTTGATACATAATCCTTGATCCTAGAATCTATATCCTTGATTTTTACATCTTGATCCTTTGTCCTTAATCCTTTATTAATAATTCTTGATCCTTGATCTTTCGTCGTTCATCTTTATTCATTGTTCCTTCATCCTTACTCCATGCCTATCTACATTATTGATCCAGTGCCTTAATTTGGATACTTAATTCTTTATCGATGATCTTTTATATTGAACATTCATTCTTGATCATTTATCTTTCATCCTTGATCCTTGACCATTAGTTCCTATCTTTAGTCATTCTTCTAATATCCTTGAACCTTCACCCTTGATCCTTGAACCTTGATCTTGGATCCTTCCTCTTTCATCCTTAATTCTTCATCTAATATCCTTAACATTGACTCTTGATCCTTGAACCTTCATCTAGTATCCTTCCTCTTTTATCATAATCCTTAATCCTTTATTTTATATCCTTGAATATTAACCCTTGATATTTGAACCATGATCGTGGATCCTTCATATTTCATCATTCGTGATCTTCATTCTTAATCCTTTTTTCTTGATCCTTAGACTTTGATTTGGATACTTGATCTTTTATTCTTAATCCTTGATCCTTAATCCTTGACTCTTTAACCTTGAGCCTTGATCCTTCATCGTTAATCATTAAGACTTGTCTTTGATACATAATTCTTAATTATATAATCTAAATCCTTAATCTTATATTCTTAAATCCTTCATCAATGATTCTTGATCCTCGATCACTAATGCATGATCTTTCATTGTTCGTCTTTGTTCCTTATTTCTTCATCCTTAATCCATCATGCCTTATCCTACGTCGTTGATACTCAAACCTTCTTTCTTGATCTTTGCCCATTGATCCCTATCCATAATCTTTCATCCAATATTTAAACTCATGACCCTTGAACCTTAATCTTAGGTCCTTCCTCTTTCATCCTTCATCCTTAATCATTCTTCTAATATCCTTGAACATTGACCCTTAATTATTTAACCTTCATCCAATATCCTTCTTCATTCATCCTAATCTCTAATCCTTTATCTAATATCCTTTAACATTGACTCTTGATCCTTGAATCTTGATCTTTTGATCATTCTTCTTTCATCCATCATGATCCTTTATTCTTGATTGTTGGGCCTTGATTTGGATACTTGATCTTTGATCCTTAATCCTTAGATCTTGAACCCCAATCCTTCATTATTGATCCTTAAGATTTATCTTTGATACATAATCCTTAATCCAAGAACCTAAATCTTTGATCTTTACGTCTTGATCCTTTATCCTTAATCCTTCATTGATTCTTGTTCTTTTATTCAATATCTTTGAACCTTGACCCTTGATCCTTGAACCTTGATCTTGGATCCTTTCTCTTTCATCATTCATCTAATATCCTTGAGCTTTAACTCTTGATCCTTGAACTTTCATCCAATATCTTTCCTCTTTCATCCTAATCCTTAATCTTTTATTTAATATCCTTTAACATCAACTCTTGATCCTTGAACCATGATCTTGGATCCTTCCTCTTTTATTTTTAATCATTTATCCTTGATCCTTGGACCTTGGTTTGGATACTTATCCTTTATCCTTAATCTTTTATCATTAATCCTTAATTCTTTAACCTTGACCCTTAATCATTCATCATTGATCAATAAGAATTATCTTTATACATAATCCTTAATCTTTGTATCTTGATTCTTTAGTCTTAATTCTTCGTCAATGATTCTTGATCCTTGATCACTAATGCATGATCTTTTATTGTTCATCTTTGTTCCTTGTTCCTTCATCCTTAATCTATCATGTCTGTTTCTACATGCTTGAGGTTTAATTTGAATAGTTGAATTTTTATCCTTGATCTTTGATACTCAAACCTTCATCCTTGATCCTTTAACCGTTGAGCCGTATCCATAATCTTTCGTCCAACATCTTTAAACAATGACCCTTGATCCTTGAAGCTTGATCTCGGATCCTTCCTCTTTCACCTTTCATATTTAATCTTTCATCCAATATCCTTAAACATTAACCCTTGATCAATGAACCTTCATCCAATATCCTTCCTTTTTCATCATAATTTTTAATTCTTCATCCAATATTTTTGAATACTATTAACACTTTATCCTTGGACCTTGATCTTTGATCGTTTCTCATTTATACTTTATGATCTTATATTCGCAATCCTCTATTCTTGCTCATTGGGCCTTGATTTGGATAATTGATTCTTAATCCATGATCTTTATTACTCGAACATTCATGCATGATCATTTATATTTTATCCTTGATCCTTAACCATTAATCCCAATCCTAAATCCTTCTTCACATATCCTTGAACCTCGAGCTTTAATCCTTGAACCTTAATCTTGGATCCTTTCTCTTTCATCCTTTATCTAATATCTTTGAGCATTAACCCTTAATCATTGAACCTCCATCCAATATCCTTCTTCTTTCATCCTAATCCTTAATCTTTTATTTAATATCCTTGAACATTAACCCTTGATTCTTTAACCATGATCTTGGATCCTTCCTCTTTCATCCTTTATGACATTTCATTTTTAATCCTTTATCCTTGATCCTTGGACCTTAATTTGGATACTGGATCTTTAATCCTTAATCTTTCATTCAATATTCTTGAAAATTAACCCTTAATCCTTTAATCATGATCTTAGATCTTTCCTCTTTCATCCTTCATGATTTTTCTTTCTTAATCATTTATTACTAATGCATGATCTTGTTCATCTTTGTTTCTTGTTTCATCATCGTTAACCCATCATGCCTGATCCTATGTCCTTAATCTTTAAGCCTTAATTTGGATAGTTGATTTTTTATCCTTGATGTTTGATGTAGGATCATTGATCTTTATCTTTGATCTTTGGCTATTTATCCTTGTCCATAATCCTTCATCCAATATCTTTAAACCATGATCATTGATCCTTGAGCATTGATCTTAGATCCTTCCTCTTTAATCCTTTATCCAATATCCTTGCACATTGACCCTTGATCCTTGAATCTTAGTCTTGGTTCCTACCTCTTTCATCCTTCATGCAATATCCTTGAGCATTAACCCTTGATCTTTGATCCTTCATCTAATATCCTTCCTCTCTCAACCTAGTCCTTAATCCTTTATTCAATATCCTTGAATATTAACCCTTAATCCTTGAACCTTAATAATAGATCCTTCCTCTCATGATCTTTTATTCTTAATCTTTTATCCTAGATCCTTATACCGTGATTTGAAAACTTGATCTTTATCCTTAATTTTTTTATTATTAATCCTTGATTCTTTAATTTTGAGCATTGATCTTTCGTCATTGATCATTAAGACTTGTCTTTGATATATAATCCTTGATTCTTTAACCTAAATCTTTGATCTTTGTGTCTTGATTCTTTTGCCTTAATCCTTCATCAATAATTCTTAATCCTCAATCACTAATGCATGATCTTTTATCATTTATCTTTTTTCCTTGTTTCTTCATTCTTAATCGATCATGCCTGATCCTACATTCTTCATCCTTTAGCCTTAATTTGGATAATTTTTTATTCTTGATCTTTGACACTCGAACTTTCATCCTTGATCTTGGATCCTTCCTCTTTCATTTTGCATCCTATATTCTTTAACATTGACCCTTGATCCTTAAACCTTCATCCACTATCCTTCCTCTTTCATCCTTTATTCAATATCCTTTATCTTTAATCCTTGGACCTTTATTTAAATTTTAGTTCTTTTATTCTTAATCTTTGATCCTCAATACTTGATTCTTTAGCCTTGAGTGTTGATCCTTCATCATTGATCGTTAAGACTTGTCTTTGAAATATAATCCTTGAATCAATAATCTAAGTCCATATATTTTTGTCTTGATCATTTATCCTTAATCCTTCATCAATGATTCTTGATCCTCGATCACTAACGCATGATCTTTCATTGTTTATCTTTGTTGCTTGTTCCTTCATCCTTAACCCATCATGCTTGATTCAATATTTTTGATCTTTAATGTATGATCATTGATCTTTCAATATCTTTGGATAGTTGATTTTTTATCCTTGATCTTTAATGTATGATCATTTGTCTTTCATCCTTAATCCTTGACCATTGATCCCTATCCATAATCTTTCATCCAATATTTTTAAACCATGACCCTTATCCTTGAACCATTTTCTTGGATCCTTCCTCTTTCATCCTTTATCTTTAATCTTTCATGTAATATCTTTGAACATTAACCCTTGATCATTAAACCTTGACTTTGGATCCTTCCTCTTTCATCCTTCATCCTTAATCTTTCTTCCAATATCTTTGAGCATTAACTCTTGATCCTTGAACCTTCATCCAATATCCTTCCTCTTTCATCCTAATAGTTAATCTTTTATTTTATATCCTTAAACGTTAACCCTTGATCCTTGAACCTTGATGTTGGATCTTTTCTCTTTCATCCTTTATGATATTTCATTCTTAATCCTTTATGCTTGATTCTTGGACCTTGATTTGGATGGTTCTCTTATTTTCATTACTCCTTATTCTTTAACCTTGAGCTTTAATCTTTTATCATTGATCATTAAGACTTATCTTTCATATATAATCCTTGATTCTATAACCTAAATTCTTGATCTTTATGTCTTCATTCTTTATCATTAATCTTTCATATATGTTCCTTATTCCATCCTTGAGCCAGCTTTAATTTGGATAGTTGATTTTTTTATCTTTGATTTTTGATCATTGATCTTTCATCTTTATTCTTTGACCCTTGATCCCTATCCATAATCCTTTATCCAAGATCTTTAAACCATGACCCTTGATTTTGGATCCTTCCTCTTTCACCCTTAATCCTTAATCTTTCATCCAATATCCTATAACATTGACCCTTGATCATTAAACCTTCACCCGATATCCTTCCTCTTTCATCCTAATCCCTAATCCTTCATCCAATATCCTTAAATGTTGACACTTAATCCTTGGATCTTGATATTCAATCTTCCTCTTTCATCCTTTATGATATTGCATTCTTAATCCTTTATTCTTGCTTGTTGGGCCCTGATTTGGTTACTTGATCCTTATTCCTTGATTTTTTATCTTTAATTCTTGATTCTTGAACCTTGTGCCTTAATCCTTCATCATTGGTCCTCGTGTCTTATCTTTGATAAATAATTTTTTATCCTAGAACTAAAATTCTTGATCTTTTTATCATAATTCTTGATCTATGATCACTAATGCATGATCTTTCATCGTTCATCTTTGTTCTTTATCTTTTCATCCTTAACTCTTCATGTCTAATCCTCCATCCTTGATCTTTAAGCCTTAATTTAGATACTTGATTTTTTGTCCTTAATCTTTGATACTCAAACCTTCATCCTTATTACTTATATTGATCTTTCATCCTTGATCCCCTTGGTCTTTAAACCTTAATTTTGGTGCCTTCCTCTTTTATCCTTTATCCTTAATCCTTTCTACAATATCTTTGAACATTACCCTTTATCTTTTGACGTTCATCTAATATCCCTGAACATTGATCCTTGAACCTTAATCTTAGATCCTTCGTCTTTTCATCCTTCATGATTTATCATTCTTAATCCATTATCCTTGATTCTTGGCCTTTATTTGGATTCGTGTTCCTTTATTATTGATCCTTGATCCTTAATTCTTAATTCTTGAACCTTTATCATTGATCCGTAAGACTTTTCTTTGATACATAATTCTTAATCCTAGAACCAAAATTCTTATTCTTTGTCTTGATCCTTTTTATTTTTAATCCTTCATAAATGATTCTTGATCCTTCCTTTATCACTAATTCTATATCTTTCATCGTTCATCATTGTTTCTTGTTCCTTCATCCTTAATCCTTCATACCTAATCCTACATCCTTAAACCTTGAGCCTTAATTTAAATACTTTATTCTTCATCCTTGATCTTTGATACTTATCATTAATCTTTTGTGTTCCTTGACCTTTGATCTTGAATCATTGAACCTTCATCCAATATCTTTCTTCCTCTTTCATCTTTCATGTTCTTTCATTCTTAATCCTTTATCCTTGTTCCTTAATCCTTTATTTTTGAACCTTAGGCCATTATTCTTCATCTTTAATCCTTAAGACTTATCTTCGATACATAATCTTTAATCCTAGAACCTAAATTTTTTTATCTTTGTGTCTTGATCCTTTTATCCTTAATCCTTCATAAGTGATTCTTGATCCTTGATCACTAATCCTTGTTTTTTTTTCGTTCATCTTTGTTCCTTGTTCTTTGATCCTTAATCTTTCCTGCCTAATCCTACATCCTTGATCCTTGAGCCTTAATGTGGAAACTTGATTCATTATCCTTGATCTTTGATACTCGAACCCTCATCCTTATTGCTTTAATAATTGATCTTTCTTCCTTGATCTTTACCATTGATCATATTCCTTCATCTAATATCTTGAACCTTGATCTTGGATCCTTCCTTTTTCATCCTTCATCCATAATCCTTTATCCAATATCTTTCCTCTTTTATCCTAATCCTTCATCCAGTATCCTTGAAAATTGACCATTGATCTTTGAATCTTGATCTTGGATCCTTCCTTCTTCATCCTTCATGATCTTTCATTCTTAATCTTTTATCCTTGATCCTTATGCCTTGATTTAATAATTGATATTTTTGATCTTTAATCCTTCATTCTTCAACCATGAGCCTTGATAATTCATCATTAATCCTTAAGACTTGTCTTTGATACATATTCCTTGATGGTAGAACCTAAATCCTTGATCTTTGTGTCTTGATCCTTTATCCTTAATTTTTCATCTTTAATCCTTTATCATTGATTCTTGATCCTTGATTACTAATCTTTGATCACTAATTCTTGATCTTTCATCATTCATGTTTGTTCCTTGTCTCTTCATCCTTAATCATTTATGCTTATATCCTTGCTTTTTGAGTCTAAATTTGGATACTTGATTTTTTTTGTCCTTGATCTTTGATGCTTGGACTTGGATCTTGGATCTTTGGACTTGGATCTTGGATCCTTCCAATATCCTTAATACTTTATGCCTTAATCTTGAATCCTTTTGGTCATTGATCTTTGATCACTAATCATTTATCTTCGAACATCGAGCTTCGATCCCTAAGCCTTAATCTTAGATCCTACATCTTTAATCTTTAAGCCTTAATTTGGATACACAAATCTTTATCCTTGATTTTTGATCATTCATCCCTGATCGTTGATCATTGATTCCTAATCCTTAATCCATCATCCAAATATCTTTGAACCATGATTATTGATCCTAGAATCTTGAATATTTATCTTAGATTTTTCCTCTTTCATCTTTAATCCTTAATTCTTAATCCAATATTCTTGAACATGGACCCTTGATCCTTGAATCTTCATCCAATACCCTCCCTCTATCATTCTAATCCTTCCTTCATCTAATATCCTTGATAATTGACCCTTGATAGGTGTCGCAAGTGCACGGTCTATCGAAGTAGTAAATAATATCGTTCCCACAGGGAGCAGGTGTCAAGTACCGACCTTAAGTGTCGTTGAAAGCTAGATGGTTCAGACTCAGAATAAAAGAATTATTCTAAAACTAAATTATCTAAATTATTGAACCAAAAAGTCAACGACTTTAAGGGAAGACTACAGTTTAAAAAGTGTTCGGAACTCTAGATTTCACCGCGTTGAATTAATTAAACGTAAAACATTGAATCTAATTAAATTAAAACAAACGGATCTCTTTCTCTCGAAGCTCAATCCGACAGTAAATAACTTAAGGCGATCTTTCCTATGGTACGGATTACCTACTCTCGAAGCGTAATCCGGTGTCTAGCATAAGCTAATTTCCTACTCACCCATTGCGATCTATGAAAGACCGTAAATCCTCGAGTGACATCGAACGACTCTCGTAATTCTAGTCACATGTTTAAATGAGCACGATCGAGTGTTACAATTCACCTCTCAGTTCATCTCGTAACACTTAACACATATAAATGTCTGTACACAACAATCATACGTAATAAGTGCAACTCATTTTAATAAGTCAAATTACTTAATAAATACATTGAGATTCATGAGAAATGTTTTACATGAGGAAATATATTCAACGGGCTACGCCCGAGTTCCGAACTAGGGTTTTACTCTAGAAAATACATCGTTTAACAATAAAAACCCAAGAAAAAGTATTCGAAAGGAGGGGAAATCACAATACAAGGTTAGGAGACGTCAGATCTTCGGTCTTCTCTCGATAGTCTCGAAGAAATCCTTCGAATCAAGCCCTCGAATGCAGAAATCGCCCAACTTTCGCCCTAGTTCACGCAAAAGTTCGACCCCCAAAACCGCTCCAAAAATCCTATTTTATGGTTCTATCTCTTCCTTAGGCAGTTAGGAAGTTTCCCTCCAAATTTTAGCCAATTCCGAGTTCGGAATCACTCAAATCGGGCGGAAAACCATCGAAAGGTCAATCTGCGCGGAAGCCGTCACAGGTGTGATGATAAGCACGGCCAGGCCGTGCTTGGCTCTGGAGCTTGCGACGAAGTAAGCACGACCGTGACAGTAAGCATGGCCAGGCCGTGTCGGGCTTTGTGAGCTGCGGGTAAGTGAACATGGCCGTGCTTCTGGACATGTTCTCCATAGAATGCCCCAAAAACGTTGAAATCTTGCCTGTGACCTCGCCGAACTATGACAAATTTTTCATAACTTTAAATCTTCAAAATTCTTCACGAAAATGTAAGAAATGACCTACATTTCACAAATAACCGAAAGAGAGTGAAGATTCCATACTTTATAGGAAAAGATATCAAAGTTTGACATAAAATAGAACTTAAGCCTAAAATGATGGAAAAAATAAGTCTCTAAATCCTATAAAAATAACACCTATCAACCCTTGATCCTTGAACTTTAATCCTTTCTCTTTCATCTTTCATGATTTTTCATTCTTAAACCATTATCCTTGATCCTTTTGCCTTGATTTGGATCTTTTATCTGTAATCTGTAATCTTTGATCCTTCATTATTATTCCTTAAGACTTATCTTTGATATATAATCCTTAATTCTAGAATCTAAATACTAGGCCTTTGTGTCTTGATCTTTGATCCTTAATCTTTATCATTAATTCTTGATACTTGATCTTTAATCCTAGATCTTTCATTGTTCATTGTTCCTTCATCCTTAATCCTTCATGCTTGATCTTATATCATTAATGCTGGTGCCTTAATTTGGATACTTATTCTTTATCCTTGATCTTCAATACTCGAATATTCATGCTTAATCATTTATCTTTTATCCTTGACCATTGATCCCTATCCTTAATCCTTCTTCAAATATCCATGAACCTTGAACATTATTCTTGGATCTATCTCTTTCATCCTTCATCCTTAATCGTTCATCCAATATCCTTGAACCTTTATCTAATATCTTTCCTCTTTCATCCTAATTTTTAATCATTTATTCAATATCCTTGAATATTAAGCCTTAATCCTTTAACCATGATCTTGGATCCTTTTCTCTTTTATTCTTTATGATCTTTCATTTTTAATCTTTTATCCTTAATCCGTGGACCTTGATTTTGATACTTTTAATTTTTGATCCTTTATATTTGATTCTTTAGCCTTGAGCTTTGATCCTTGGTCATTGATAATTAAGAATTGTCTTTGCAATATAATTCTTGATTCTATAATTTAAATCCCCAATCACTAATGCATGATCTTTCATTATTTATCGTTGTTTCTTGTTCCTTCGTCCATAACCCATCATGCCCGATCCTACATCCTTAATCCTTAAGCCATAATTTGCATAGTTAATTTTTTATCCTCGATCTTTGATACTTGAACCTTCTTTCTTGATTTTTGATTATTGATCTTTCATCCTTGATCTTGACCATTGATTCCTTTCCATAATCCTTCAACCAACATCTTTAAGTCATGACCCTTGATCTTGATCCTTCCTCTTTCATCCTTCATTCTTAATCTTTCATCCAATATACTTGAACATTGACCCATCAATGAACCTTCATCCAATATCCTTTCCTTTTTCATCCTAATCACTAATCCTTCATCTAATATCTTTGAACATTGATACTTGATTCTTGGACCTTGATTTTTGATCTTTCCTCTTTTATCTTTTATGATCTTGTATTCTTAATTCTTTATTCTTGCTCGTTGGGCCCTGATTTGGATACTTGATCCTTTATCTTTGATCTTTGATTATTAATCCTTGATTCGTGAACTTGAGCTTTGATATTTCATCATTGATTCTTAAGACTTGTTTTTGATACATATTCTTTGATCCTATAACCAAAATTCTTAATCTTTTTGTATTGAACCTTTATCATCAATCCTTTATTAATGATTCTTGAATTTTGATCGCTGATGCATGATCTTTTATTGTTCATCATTGTTCCTTTTCCCTTCATCATTAATTCTTCTTGTCTGATCCTACATCCTTGTTCGTTCCTACATCCTTGTTCCTTGGGCCTTAATTTAGATACTTGATATTGATCTTTCATCTTTGATTCTTGACCCTTGGTCTTTGAACCTTAATTTTGGATCCTTCCTCTTTGATCCTTTATCCTTAATCCTTTCTTTAATATCTTTGAATATTGACCCTTGATCCTTTAGCCCTCGTATAATATCTTTCCTCTTGTATCCTAATCCCTAATCTTTTATCTATTATTTGTGAACATTTAACCTTATCTTTAAACCTTGATCTTGGATCCTTTGTCTTTCATTCATCATGATCTTTTATTTTTAACCCATTATCCTTTATCCTTAGCCTTGATTTGGATACTTATTCCTTTATTCTTGATTCTTAATTCTTAATTATTGAACCTTTTGCCTTGAAACTTCATCATTGATCATTAAGACTTTTCTTTGATTTTCATAATCCTGATCATAGAACCAAAATTCTTGATCTTTGTGTCTTGATCCCTTATTCTTAATCCTTCATCAATTATTCTTTATTCTTCCTTTATCACTAATTTTGTATCTTTCATTGTTCATTTTTGTTTCTTGTGTCTTCATCATTATCCTTAATATCTAATCCTAGATTCTTGATCCTTATACCTTAATTTGAATACTTGGTTCTTTATCTTTGATCTTTGATGCTTAATCATTGATCTTTCGTGATCCTTAATCATTGAACCTTCATCTTATATTCTTCTTCCTCTTTCATCCTTTATAATCTTTCATTCTTATTCCTTTATCATGGATCCTTGGGCCTTGATTTAGATACTTTATCCTTGATCCTTAATTCTTGATTCTTGAACTTTGAGCCTTGATCCTTCATCATTGATCCTTAAGTGTTGTATTCCCTTAATCCTAGAACCTAAATCCTTAATCTTTGTTTCTTATCCTTAATACTTCATCAATGATCCTTGATCTTTGTTTCTTATTCCTTCATGCCTAATTCTACATCCTTGATCCATGAGCCTTAATTTGAAAACTTGAGCCTTATCCTTAATCTTTGATACTCAAACCTTCATCTTTTATGCTTTAATCATCCATCTTTCTTCCTTGATCTTTGACAATTGATTTTATCCTTAATCCTTCATCTAATATCGTTGAACCTTGATTTTGGATCCTTTCTTTTTCATCTGTCAATATGCTTGAACGTTGACTCTTGATCCTAGAACCTTCATCCAATATTCTTCCTCTTTCATCCTAATCCTTAATCCTTTATTCAATATCCTTAAACATTAACCCTTAATCCTTTAACCAAGATCTTGGATCCTTTCTCTTTAATCCTTCATGATCTTTTGTTCTTAATCCTTTATCGATCTTTAGACCTTAATTTGGATGCTTGATCCTTAATCTTTGATCCTTCATACTTGATTTCTTAACCTTTAGCCTTGATCCTTCGTCATTGATCATTAAGACTTGTCTTTGAAAAATAAGCCTTGATTCTATAATCTAAATCTTTGATCTTTGTGTCTTGATCCGTTATCCTTAATCCTGGATCAATGATTCTTGATCCTCGATCACTTATGCATGATCTTGAACCTTAATCTTGTGTCCTTCCTCTTTCATCCTTTATGATTTTTTATTCTTAATCCTTTATCTTTGATTCTTGGACCTTGATTTAGATATTTGATCCTTAATCCTTGATTTTTGAACCTTGAGCCTTGTTTGTTCGTCATTGATCCTTAAAACTTGTCTTTTATACATAATCCTTGATATCATAACCAAAATTTTTGATCTTTTTGTCTTAGACGGTAGGCTGCCGGACCGGTACCGTACCGTTTGTACCAGACAGTAGCAGGCGATAGTAGCAGCAACGGCTGTGGGCTAGTGGTAGTGAAAGATTGAAGCTTCTGCTGCTGCTGGAAGCTTCGATCGGAGCTTCCAGCCATCGTCCGCCGCTGCTGCTCGCTGCCCTTCTACCTGAAGCCGTGCTCCGAAGCTTGCATTGAAACCGGTTGCCCGCCGACTGGTTTGTAACGGACTTACAGTCCGGTACGGAATAATTTTTTAAATCGTGGCTGAAGATTGCCATAAGATAATGAAGATCATTTAATTTCGTCACATGGTGATCAACAAAGTTTTAAAAGTGCAAGTGGAAGCAATGATGAATAAATGTTGTAAAAAAAGAACTACGTAGACTTGATCCTTTCATACATATTGTGATGGGTACGTAGGAAGCGTGAAAGGATGCGGTCTAAAATTAAAAAATTTTTGTAAATGAGTTGTGAAAAAAAAACTACTTAAACTTCGATTGGTCCTTTGAGTGAGATACGTAGGTAGCCATTAACGGGTCTGGTCTAAAATAAATAATAATTTTTATATTTATATTTACACTATGTTTTCATTTTATTATTATTATATAAAATTTTAATGAACTAATATTTTTGAAATTTCTTATTTTTATATTATTATTATTATTTTAATATCTAAATAAAAATTTTCCCAAAGTTTTTTTATTCATATTATTATATATAATTTTAATGAATTAACATTTTAGAAAATTTCCCATTTTTATATTATTATTTTTTTAATATCTAAATAATTTTTTTTGCAAAAATTTTATATTATTATTATTATTGTATAAATAAAATTTAACTACTTAATATTTTTAGATTCCTTTTCTTCTATTTTTTCCTAATTTTTTAGAATTTTATATATTTTTCTAAAATTTTTTATATTTGTAGCATTTTTTTATATGCTAATGTTATTGAATTGTGCTTTTGCAGTTAGCTAAGCGCAGATTAGTGTTAAGATTGTGATAGTGAGTGAAGTCACTATCACTATCTAGATGGTATTTCTTGTCTCCTATTTTTACATGGACATTTGTCAAATTTTTGATAGCAAAGATTTGAAAAGTAAAGTATAGAAAGGACAAAGACTATAAAGTTACAAGCTTGATTAGGTGTTAGAGCCTTACCAAAAGAGAGCCAATTACATATATGAATATATATATATATATATATATATATATATATATATATATATATATATATGTATGTATATTTGTATATATATATATATATGTATATTCAAATATACATATATTTGTATATATATATGTATATATGTATATATATATTATATGTATATATATGTATGATAACTATGGTAATCACATTAATTTGAAGGGGGCAGAATCATTTAAACAGTGGTAAATTAATATTTTAGTTTGTATATTTTTTGTGTATTTTAAGATCATCTATTAGAGCTATGGTAGAAGACTCTTTTTCCTCATATTTTTCTAACATGCTTAAAACATTTAGGGATAAGAATTGTAAAATTTATGCAAATATAGTAACAAATACTGTTTACAAAATACGCAATAGCAAGATTATATACATGCAAAATCGGACAAACTTAATATTATTAAAATGAAAATAGATCTAGTGCTAAATAAACATTAAAGCCAACAAAGTACAAAAGAAAATACAATTTTTAAAAGAGAACTATTTATTGGATGATGAGTGTTAATGTAGTTAAAAAAGGACAAAAGGAGAGACATATATTTTCCTTTTTTAAAAATTGAACAAAATTTGCTTTTCTTATTCAAAATTTTCTACATGTGATTGGTGAGCTATTTTCCATCATGTCTTTCTCCACAACCCAATTCATGGGATTGATATCTTAGAATTCCACTAACTTGATGTTTTACCATCAACAATGTTGATTATTAACAAGTATCAGGTGGCTTAGTGAGGGACAATAATTAACAATAACGTGATTAAGATCAATGGTGACAACCTATCTAGAATATTACTATCCATAATGAGATAGAGGAAGATAAGTAAAGTTAGATGCACTAGGTGAATTCTCACTAATGTAGGTTTATGAGATGAGCTATCCCAAAATAATAAAGTGAATTGTGAGAGGCATATGTCATACTTAGATTATTATATTTAAGCAGCCAGACATACTGTGCAAACAAGGGATCTACAATAATTCTAAATGCCAACTAGTGGCTATGTGGGGAGGATGAAGAAAGCAATGAACATTTGTTCTTGATTGGAAAACTATATTTACCAATGATCATTCTCTTAAGCTGGAGTGGGTGCCAAATTGGATTGCTACAGTAGGAAGTGGTTATATTGGACTTGAATTCATTGATGTGTACACAGCCTTTGGTAGTGAGGCAAGAAGTTATTCATAGTTATTCCTTCACTTACAAGCTATGATTACTCTGTGCTGATTTATGTTCAATAACGAAATCTTTTGTACTGTTTATTTACTTTTTCTATTACTAGTTTTGATGCTGATTTTTTTTTTCTTACATTGTTTGTTTCCTAATTTTCATTGGTCATATAGCAGCGTTTGCATTTTCAAATCCCTGGTTAGATACTTGTGTGGGGTCAAAAAGTGTTACATTTAAAATGTAATATGATCTTTATTAAATTCACTTTAAATTAATATGGCTTATTGTTTAATGGGTTCTGGCTTCCAATGAGCGCAAGCACTCATTGTTAATTACCCCTAAAATTAGGGAACCTTTGATTAAGAGATCTATATTATGAAATAAAATATAAGGCCAGACAATTTTATTCATGAACATCATAAAAATACATGGCTTGACATAAAACATGAGCGACAAAAGAGAGAGACTTTTATCAATTTGGATAGCTTCGTATTTGTGTTCGGTCTTGCGACAACATATTAGACATCCGAATCCGGGATAATATCCGGCCTCGGCAGCACGACGTCATATTGAGGAACTACGCCTCGATGATAAACATCGACGTACGCACCTCCTAAACAATATTCCATCATAATGCATTAAGGCATGAATATTTTGGATTTGGAAGGTCATCCGGCTTTGACGGTATGTTAGATGTTTTGATTTGGAAAATTACCCTGCCTTACGACTTGTTGGATAATTTAATTTGGAAAATTACCCGGTCTTACGGCTTGTTGGATAATTTAATTTGGGAAATTATCCGGTCTTGCGACTTGTTGGATAATTTAATTTAAAAAATTACCTAGCCTTTCATCACATTTAGTAATGATTTCAGTAGATATGGTTATATCTACTTAATGAAACATAAATCTGAATCCTTTGAGAAATTCAAGGAGTTCAGACATGAAGTAGAGAACCAGCTTGGTAGATTCATTAAAACTCTTTGATCAGATCGTGGTGAAGAGTACCTGAGTGGTGAGTTCGTTGATTATCTGAGTAAATGTGGGATACTATCTCAACTCACTCCTCCTGGAATACCTCAATGGAATGGTGTCTGAAAGGAGAAATCGAACCTTGTTAAACATAATTCGATCTATAATGAGTCATTCAACTCTACCACCCTCATTCTGGGGTCACGCACTTGAGACAGCTTTTCTCATACTGAATAACGTTCCATCTAAGAGTGTCTCTAAGATTCTATACGAGGTATAGAGTGGGAGATGCCCTAATCTCTCTTTTATCAGGATCTGGGGTTGTGTGGCATATGTCAAGCATCAGGATTCTAGCAAGCTAGAATTTAGGTCTGATAAATATATGTATGTGGGGTATCCGAAAGAAACTAAAGGATACTACTTTTATGTCCCCACTGAGAACAAAGTCTTTGTTGCTGGGGGTACTGTCTTTCTAGAGAAAGAATTTCTTATGAAAGAAGTTAGTGGGAGTATGTTTGACTAGGATGAGATCCAAGTGCAACCACAGGACAGAGGAGGAACCTGAGCCACCTGCACTAGTTGTTATACAACCAGAGGCTCAAACACAGGTCCCATGAAGGTCTGGGAGGATTTATCGTGCACCTGAGAGGTATGTGTCACTGCCGACCCAACACGACGAGATCTTTATCATTGAGAATGAACCCAGAACCTACGATGAGGCAGTCGCTGGACCGGACTCGAGAGATGGCTTGAGGCCATGCGATCTGAGATGGATTCCATGTCAGCCAACCAAGTCTAGGATTTGGTTGAGCTGCCTGATGGAGTAAAACCCATAGGCTATAAATGGGTCTTCAAAAGAAAGACTGACATGGATGACAACATAGTTACCTATAAGGGTAAACTAGTGGCTAAAGGATACAGACAAGTCCACGGGGTAGACTATGATGAAATTTTCTTGCCAGTTGCCATGATCAAATCCATTTGGATTCTGCTTGGTGTAGTAGCATATTATGACTATGAGATATAGCAGGTGGATGTCAAGATAGCGTTCCTTAATGGGAAGCTGATAAAGGATGTGTATATGACACAACCTGATGGTTTCATCCATCCTGCAGATATCAATAAGGTCTGCAAGCATCTCGAAGTTGGAATCTTTAATTTGATGAAGCTGTGAGAGATTATAGTTTTATCAAAAGTGAAGATGACGCCTGTGTGTACAGAAAATTCAGTGGGAGCTTGATTACTTTTCTGGTCTTGTCGATGACATACTGCTATTGGAAATGACATCCTTAGTTTTCATTCTGTGAAGACATGGTTGGGGAAGTGTTTCGAGATGAAGGACTTAGGGGAGGCTGCCTATATCCTAGGCGGGAGGATCTACCAGGATAGATCAAAGAGGCTCTTGGCTCTTAGTCAATGTATCTACATTGTTAAGGTCTTGGAAAGGTTCAACTTGGAGCAATCCAAAAAAGGATACCTTCTAGTTAGACATGGTCTTACTCTCTCAAAGAGTCAGTGTCCCATCACACAAGCTGAGAGGGATGATATAAGTCGAGTGCCCTATGCTTCGGCAGTAGGATCGATCATGTATGCTGTGAGCATAACCAGCCGATACCAATCCAATTCAGGTCTGCAGCACTTGGTGGCGGCAAAGAACATCCTTATGTATCTGAGAAGAACTAATGATTTGTTCTTTGTCTATGGGGGACAAGAAGAGCTTAATGTTCGGGGCTACACTGATGCGTTATTCCAGTCTGACCCTGAGGACTTCAGATCGCAGGCCGGGTATGTGTTCAAAATGAATGGAGGAGCTGTATGCTGGAAAAGCTTTAAGCATTCCACCATAGTTGATTCTACAACCGAAACTGAGTATGTCGTCGCTTCTGAGGCAGCCAAAGAAGCTGTTTGGATAAGGAAGTTTATTTATGATCTTCAGGTGGTTCCAACTGTTGTGGATCCCATTAAGCTCTATTGTGACAACAATAGAGCGATTGCACAGGCAAAGGAACCACGATCTCATCAAAGGTCTAAACACATGCTTAGGAGATTTCTCCTGATTAAAGAGATCATTGATCGAGGTGATGCCAAGATTAGCAGAATTGACATAGAGAACAATCTAGCAGACCCACTGACCAATGTTTTGGCGCAGCAGAAGCATGTTGGTCATGCCAGGGATATGGGGTTAAGGTTCCTCAACCTCTAGGTCTAAGTGCAAGTGAGAGATTGTTGATATTTATGTCCTAAGACCTAGTTTTGGTCTGCTTTTGTACTACTTGATACTGATATTTCTTATATATCATTCTAGCATTGTCATTGTTATGCACTGTTTACATTTGTGATTATGTACATGCGTGATAATGTCACTGGAGACAGATTAAATTTGTGCTCAAACTCTAGTCCCCAGTCGAGTACCTGAGTGGATATGGGACAGCTCTGGTACATGTGAGACTGGTATATGGGCTGGTTAGGCACGAGGTGCTAATGCAAACATATAGGTATATCAGTGGTGGATATACTGGACCGACCCGCTGTGAGGCAATGACTTTGTGTCATAAGTTTTTCTCTCAAGTGACAGGAGATGCATTGATCCCTAGATTTGAGGTCATTGACTCTTCTGTGTGATTAGAGACATGCGTTGATACAACCTAACACC
Organism: Costus lasius; assembly: GCA_027563935.2. Classification (NCBI taxonomy): domain Eukaryota; kingdom Viridiplantae; phylum Streptophyta; class Magnoliopsida; order Zingiberales; family Costaceae; genus Costus; species Costus lasius. Next base: position 34,921,523 of record CM050453.2, read on the forward strand.
TCGTCGTAGTTAGGAAGTCAGAACGATTGTCATTGAGCATGTCACGACTCATATGAGAATGTCAATGTATAGAAAGAGGATTTGCCCTTTCCTGAGGGATGCATGATATCCATGGGCCCCTCTATGGTTCTATGACTGAAAGTTATGGTCATACCCAGGTGAGAACCTGATTTAGTCATAACCAAGTGATTGGGTGAAAACATGTGATAACACACTTGTCCAATCAGATATCTGTTTGGCAAAGAGACTGTAATGCATATGTACCTAGTTGCGATGATGGGGATGTCGATGTTGATATCCATTCTGATGATTTGGGTAGTTGCGATGCACTGCTAGGTGCCACCTACTGCTTGTAATGGTCTTTGGACATTACTGCCAATGTCGGAACCTACAGGGTCGCACACATTGATACTCGAGTTCTCGTATTCATCGAGAGGCCTTATGATAAAGTTATTGGCTAGCTCAAATCTACTTAGGATATTTCATCAGCGTCAATGGGCCTGATGAGATGGAAGAGAGTTATTGGAGCCAAATTTCATTTTTTGGCAGGTTGACCCAAAATTACCATGGTCGGTCACATTTGAGTTAGGGTTGCATTGAATTGGATCCAATGGCTTAATCAACTTATACAATGATGTTAGGGCTAGCTCGTTACCCAATGAGACCCAATAACAAGTTGTCATGAAGAGATAATGGGCTAAAAGGGTATAACGGAGAGAAACCCAACCCCATTGGCGCCTAAGGGCATAATATGGTATGGGTGGCGCAATGTGCTTCATATGGAAGCAATTGGCGCCTTCCTCTTTGATCCTTAGATGGTAAGCTTGCATCTAAGGCAAGTCATGGGCGTATGGCATTGAGGACATCTTTAGTATATCCTTGGCGCATAAGGCTACTGGGAAGGAAATTATGGAAAGGACTTAGAGTCCTTCCTTAACTCTAATCCTAATTAACCACCCCTCTTCCCAATAAGTGACACTTAGTAATGCATCGTTGCTACCCAAGTCATCGGAATTAATGTCATCATCGACAACCCTTAAACTGTGATAAGGTATTCATATATACTAATCCCTTTGCTAGGCTAAAACAGGCTAAACCTGGGTGCGGCCACACCCTTTCAAATAAGCAACTATATAGGGGCCATGGATATCAAGTTTCCTCATAAGGAAGTGACAAATCTTCTATTGGCAAGATGTTCCACTCATATAGCTCAAGGTACACTCAATGACAATCGTTATAACCTCCCTTTTACGGCAAGGCGTTAAGTTGTATTAAAACATACCTCTTACTATATAGAGATACAATCTCTCTCGAGTTAAAGGATAGATATACCTCTATCACTGTGAATTTTAACTTGAGACACCAAGTTAAAATTTTATGGTGGGTCGGTCCAGTATATCTACCTTAAAATACTTATATGCCTGCGTTAAGCAAATCGTGCTAACTAGCACATAAACTAGCCTCACATACACTATAGCTATCTCATATCCACTATGGTATTCGACTTGGGACATAACAATCTGCGATAGAAATATCTTAAGAGACATCATTATGTAAACATACATATACACAGATATACAATAAACCATGACAACGACAATGCTAGACTATCTATAAAATATTAATAATGTAGTACAAAAGTTAAGACCAAAAATAGGTCTCAAGGCATGACAATAACAATGATTATACCCTATGTCATAGTCATGTTTCATTTTATTATATTGCTATTTTATGTCATTGTCATTATCATGTCATGTCTTGGCCATGCCCGAAGCAATGGTTGTGCCCCATGCCATGCCATGCTAAGTCAAGTTACGCACCTTGCATGGGATGTGGGATGGGGATGGCGGGGCCAACGCCATGGTATGTGATGGCTCATACATAGTATATGATGGGGTTAGCATGGGATGACATGGGATCGGATGGCATGGAATGGTATGGGATGGCCTATGTATGGGATGGGATGGACTATGGCTTGGATATGATAGGGATGATATGAGTTAGATGGATAGGTTGGGCCGTGCCGTCAATTGGCATAGGGTGGGGTATGGTATGGCATGGGGTATTGAGTATGACTATGGCACGAGACATTGGCATGGCATGTCATCCCATCCCATACTTTGGCTCATGCCTTCTCATTCTATCACTATTCTGAGCTATGAATGAGCCATGACATATAATGTTGCTCTATGGAATGCCCATTGCTATATCATGCTTTGCCATGCACTACGATATTGTATGCCATGCTATTGCTATTCCCACCCATAATCATGCTTTATCATTGTTGTACCATTGCCCTATGCCATAGCTCATGCATGAGATCGGGATTACTTGATGCCTAACATGGCCATTGCATGTTGCATGATATGGCCCACAGATTAGATGAGATCGAATGGGATTAAGATTGGATGGGATGGGATGTAGTGCATGGCAAGGCATGGGGTAGAGCATGACCTATGCATTTGATGAGATGGGCTGAGATTGGATGGGATGTAGTGGCATGGCTAGACATGGAGCATAATATAGCCTAGCATAGCATGCATAGCATGAGACCTAACCATGACATGTGTGGGCATGGTCATGTCATGGGGGCATTGGCATGGCATGAAGTATATGTATGCATAGGATATGACATAACATGAGGCATGGCATGGTATGTGGCATGACATGGCATGTCATTCCATCCCATCTATCTCATCTTGTCCTTTGAATGAGCTATGCCGTACCATGCCCCATAACACGCCATAATACAATGCCTATGCCTTCCTTGTCATTGCCCCATGCATACCATGCCTTGCCCCATGCATGGGATGAGATAACATGGTATAGATGGCGTGGCCAGTGCATGGGATGGGTCGGATAAGGATGGCGTGGGCTTTGACATAGTCAGTGGCATGGGATGGGTTGGATGGCATAAGACAAGGATGAGATGATAGGGCATGATATGCCATGGGATAGGAATGAGAAGTATGGCTTATATGAACTGTGCTATGTGATAGGATTGGATGGGATGTGATGGTATGGCATGCCATGCCCAGGCATGACATGGCATAACATGAGGCATGGGCTTGTCATGCCTAACATGCCATGCCATGACTCATGTTATCCCTCCTATCACGTGGATAGACCATGTCACACTATGCCATGGCCTATTCTATTGCCATTATCGTTGTCATTGCCTTGGGATGACATGGTTATGCTTTATACTATTGCCATGTCATTTCATATTATTGCTATTATCGCGCCTTTGTCCTAACCATGCCCTATGCTATGCTCCAAACAATGGTTGTGCTCTACACTATGCCATGCTAAACTATATTATGCCCCCTGCTTGGGATGTGGGATGGGGATGGCTAGGCCTATGCAATAGTATGTCGTGGCCTATGTATGGGATAAGTTGAGGATGACATGTGATGACATGGGAAGGGATGGTATATGTCATAGGGCATAGCATGACATGGTATGGAATGAGAATGAGATGAATTGGATGGGATGGGGTGGCATGAGCCATGCCATGGATTAGCATGGATGAGGCATGGCATGACATGTCATGGCATGGTATGGGGGGCATGGCATGGAATATCTGAGGTATGGGGGCAATGCATAAGGCATGGGGCATGGCATACTCCATTGGTAGGACATGGGTATGGATCATGACCTTATTATCCATATATTGGATGGAATGGCATGGCATGACATACATGGGGCATGGGTTATGGCCAATTCATGGGGCTTTGGCATGGCATGCCATCCATATTATCCCATGCCTTAACCTATGCATTCTCATCCCATCCCCATCTTTTGTAATGAATAGGCTATGTCATATCATGCCATGCTCCATCCATTGTCTTTACCATTTAATGTGATGGCCCATGCTATGCTATTGCCATTGCTATGCCATGCCCTACGCGTGGGATGGCGATAGGTTGATGTATGGCATGGCCCTGGCATAGCAAGGCCCATGCATTGGATGAGATGGGATACAATGGCAACTATAAATCATGATTCTCCTTATGCACAATAAAGTGGAAAATTATGCAGCATGTTCAATCCTTCAATTACATACTATTGAGCACAGAGTAGAATTTCTTTACTTCTTTATTGTTCTATAATGACTCACAACAACAAACAATCAATGAGATGCATTTTGATGGATTGATAATTTTGGTGAAGTAGATATGAGGAAGTAATTATGCATTATTATTCAGTTTATGTGCAACAGTTTGTAAAGGATTGTGTTATTTTGCTTGTTGCCAGAGCTAGTTTGTTTATTGAGACCATTTTACTAACAATGGTTGCTAGTTTGCTACTAGTATTTACTTCTGATTCATATGATCAAATTAGTATCTAATTTCTTTTTAATAATTTTATTATTTTTGAAAATTTGATTTCAAAATAATTATAAACATGTGATTTATTTAGATGCCCTCAATGCACCGGTGGTCTTACCATCAAAGATATACCTTTATGACATCTTCCCTATTTGGTTTGTATTGGTATTGACCTTTATTGTGCTTGTTTTGTAGTCATGGTATGCCTATTACCATAATAAGATTGTTGGGTCATAATAAATCAAATAAGTGATTCCCCTAGATTCCCTAGGCTCACTCTTCGCTTTAGCACCAAAAGAGCTACTTGTAACACCCTCCCCTCATTTGTATTTCTGTTGGCCTTTGTTGTGCTTGTTATATAGACTTGGTATGCCTATTGTCCCAAGCTATACTAAGATTATTTGGTGTCTAAATAATTCTTAGCATGTGAGTTACTTAGTTGCCCTTAGTGCACTTACGGCCTTGTCATCAGCAGATCTATGTGCATAACCCCCTGCCGCCCTATTTAATTTGCATTGGTATTGACCTTTGTTGTGCTTGTAATATAGACAGGGTATGCCTACTTGCCCAAACTATAATAAGATTGTGGTATCAGAAATAATTCTAAATGCATGATTTATGTCATCACTGAACTTGGCTTTACCGCCAAAAGATCTATTTCTTCAACCTGTCTCCATTTGTATTGGCATTGACCTTTGTTTTATTTGTAGTATAGACTTGATTTACCACTTTGCCTACTAGCCCAAACTGTAATAAGATTGTGGTATGAGCAAGCACTTTCATGGCATAGATTCTCATATTAATATCATGCTGGGTTCTTTAAACTTGTTATTTTGAGTTTCAAATTTTGTATCTGTTATACTGTGCTGAGATTTTAACTGTATTTTTTTGTGTCCTTTTTCCTTACTAGATATGCTTATTCAAAGGTGTGCATCTAGTTTGCTTTTAATATATACTTTGGTATTTTATGCATAGTAGTTTCAAATGTGCTGAGATTTTAACTCTTATTTTTTTGTGTCCTTTTTCCTTACTAGATATGCTTATTCAAAGGTGTGCATCTTGTTTGCTTTTAATATATACTTTGGTATTTTATGCTGCAATAGTAGTTTCAAATGTTGAATTAACTTCCTTAGTAGTCCGTGAGAAATTTCAGACATTAGGTGGGAATAACTGTATAACTGAAAAAAAAAGGACAAAAAGTAACTTTGTTCCATTGTAGTGTAATTGGTACACACCCACAAGGGTCTTCACATGATGGACATGCCTATATGCTGATTTATTATTGTTGACTGAGCTACTAATACTTGCATGCTGTAAATTTTCATAATCAACTGGTAGTGTGTTACTTCTAAGGGTGTGTATGCAGTTTGTGTTGCAGCAATTCGATAATGACATAAGGCAGCAAAAGGTATGGCTAATGCTTTTTTTTATAATGAAAACTGTTCATTAGTTGTAAAATAGTACACAAGTTTCAAAGTTCTCTATAGTTTGCGGGCAGAAGAGGAGACCCTCAGGTCAGTTGCTCAAAAGCTTTTGAGGTTTAATAGTGTCTCCATCTTTTTTATTGGTTAATCTGATACACAAATTCCATTGACGGTGCATGTAAATTTGTGCAGGAATGCATTTTTTTTCGTATACGGTTGAAGACAACTCCAAAAGGCCTCTCCTATGTCGAGTTCACATATCCATCAGCAAAACTGACTTGATAGGTGTGCATAAGATTTTGATCAATATTGGCTCTTTGTTTTATTTTTATTTTTGGAAATTAATCAAATAAGAGATGAGTGAACACCGAGAGTTTCCAATGCTCAGCTGGTCTCATGGCAAGAATAGGTGTAAATTTAGGGTTCTCGCAATTTGCACAAATGTTAGTTGAAGTAGACAATGAGAATAGTATAGGTGGAATACTTGGCTGTTGGCTTCAGGTCCTTTTTTTTAGTTTTAAATTTTTTTGTTGTAGGCTGAGCGTAATGTTGAAGCTCAAGTTTATATTGGTAATAAAATAACTTATTAACCTATTATTAGTTACTGTGTTTGATACATTGTTGCAGTTGAGTGTGAAAATTTTTGAATTATTATTGAGAATGGATTGTATCTAATTTTGAATTATCTGAGTGATCTCAGGTAGAGATCGGTGGATCTGATCAGCGACGCTTGGTGAAGCAGCCCTATACGATGGGCTAGGTAAACTCTACTCCTGTGAGTGATTGACGAGCGTGAAGGGGTTTGATCTGGGTTTTCTTCTATGGCTTCCTGGTTGTGTTATTTGCCCTGAGTTTGCCGAGAGTTGTTTATTCTGTCTGCCCTGGATTTGTTGTGGTGCTCGTTCCCAGCTTAATAATTAGCGGGATTTGTTGGTTTTTGGGAGCTTCTCTCCCTTGCTTGTTTAGTGCTATGCATGCTGTTGTATATTGGTCCAGGTTGTGCACATTGTTGCTGATATTTATACACCTGTGGCCATGTCTTGCCTCACTTTCTCTTGCTGAGTTTTGGCCAGGTTGAGCCTCATTCTTTGCTGGTCTTTCTTACTGGTTTCCTTGTGGTGTTAAGCTGAGTTGATGTTGTGCTTATTCTTGTATTTTCCAAGCTTTCCTCCTAGTCGTATGGTGATGATATATGCTGCGATGTTGTGTATGTTGTGCTTGAATGCTGTGTGAAAACTAGTTGCCAAGCGGGGCATAGTTGCCAAGAGGGGCATCACTAGCGGGTACTCGAATACCCCCGAGTTTTCTCTTTGCTCTCCTTAGATGCTTGTAGTGGGAAGAGAGAAGTGAGGTTTGTAACCTTTGTGTGAAGGCTGTACATTGAAAAGGAAAAAGGGGGAAAGAGGAAAAGAAAGAAAAGAAGGGGGAAAATACCTAAAGGGTTAGTTTGGTTTGTGTGATGCTAAGTTGTTGGCTAGGGCTTACGAAGAAAGTGAGGTTTTGTTTTGTTTTGGATAGCTACCCTCTACCCTTGGTAGACGGTCTTAGAACCCTTAAGCAGAAAAAAAAGTTATAGGGGTGTTTTTGGCTTTACCAGATAGAGAAACTTAGATACCTAATTTTTTTGACGAAACTAGAAATCTTTTTTTTTTTGCCTGTTCAACTAGCCCTTTATTTCAATCTCAATTTTTTATCAAAGACCTATGAATATGTGGCCATGAAATTGAGCTTTACTACGCTACAAACCCGGAAGAGAAAGAATTAGTAACACCAATAGATAATCAGGATCTTGCACGAAATTAGCATATGAAGATGCATATGAAAATATTAGGTGGTCAACAAATCTGAAGTAAGTGCTTCCTTGAGTTCTTTCAAAAAATAGCAGGACAAGTGGACAACAACAAAGAAAAATTTTCACCTGGTTGACGTGATCCACGGTAGCAACTTGAGCAGTTCTAGGATCAAAATACTGGTTTTTGTCAAGTTCTCCATTTGTTGTAATAAGCACCTAATGCAAACATCAGAATACTTGTAAACACATTTGTTTTCAATTAAGCACATAATAAATTGATCAGATTTCTAATGAATATCCTTGTGAAAATAAATTTGTATTCCTAGTTCTAATTAACCAGTTCATCATTAGGTTACAAATTTCAGAATCTTAAGTAAAACAATCTTCAAATTTAAGTCAGATTATATTACTGATATTATAACAACTGCAACACAAGGATTGACAGAGTCATCAACGCCTATGAGGACGGGCTCATTCCCTCCAGAAGACACTTGGAGAGACTCCCCAGAACTGGAGGAAGAAACCCCATGAATTTCGGCGCAAAAGGAGCCCTGCAGACCCCGACACGACCATGACACGGTCGATCACGGACGCGAACACCGCCACGGCCATGCCACAGCCCGTACCCACTTCGGTCGAGTTTCCAGTGGCCCATCACGGCCATGTTCCCTGACATGGCCAAGCCGTGTTCATCGAGATCGAGAACTTCACGGCCCCAACTTCGCTCGTGCCTCCTCCCGTGAAAGCCTCGGAAAAAGTTGTCGGCGCCAAGCATGGTTGTGCCGCCCAACACGGGCAAGCCGTGATCAGCACACTGCCAGGCATCATCAGCGACCCCCAACACAGCCCGGCCGTGCCCAAACTTTCGGTGGATTTTGGACATGGAATTACGGCCCGTAAATTTGGTTACGGCCCTGCCATAAATTCCGATCACGGGCAGGCCATGAAGACAAGCACGATCGTGACACGGTCTAGCCAGAACGTGAACGCAGACACGGCTCATAGCACGCCTGTGCCCAGCTCGCAGGAGCCCTCACTACTCCAGCACGGCCGTGACGGAAAGCACGGCCAGGCCGTGACCGGCCCACCGACAAATGATACCCCGGACACTCCCGTGCCTCCAGCCGTGTTCGGCCCGACGCCACTCCATCACACCCATGACGACGAGCACGGCCAGGCCATGTTCAATCCCAGGAAATGCAAAGGCGCCATTCTTCATCTGGTTCGACACTCGCAACGGTCCTCGCACCCTTCGAACCGTTTTCGTGGGGTTGGTAAGCCCCTCATCCGCCATAACTTGCCCCGTCCAGTCCATCCATGAGGCCTCACCTGCATCTTCGGAGCTCATTCAGCCCATGGCCACTCTCCCTCGAGGACCCCCACCGGACGCCACCACCGATCGCTACAACAACCGGGTCCTCAACTCGGCCCGAGAGACCACCACTAATGTGCAGAATCAGCCCACAATCAGCCGATTCTGTTGCTTCGTGGTCGCGTGTTCAGAAATGGTGTAGCCCACCGAAGGCGGCCCATTCAACGGCCCACACACCTCAACTCATGCGCCCCACCCCTTGGCATATTCCCCTGCAGGAGTTTGTTGGAGTTTGTTAGCATGCTGTTTTAGTTTGTTTGAAGGAATATTGATCTTCTTTTAGGTAGTTAGAGGGGTTGGCTTCTCCAACTACCTTCATGTGTTGTGCATGTGACCCTCATTCCCTCTTGATCTATAAAAGAGGGCTGAGGGCTTGTGATGTTTTTTAGCTTGGTTGTAGTAGTTGCCTTCCCCCACACGAAGGCCTAGGTCCTCCAACTCCGAGAAGCTCGTCTAGAGTTCTCTCTTCTTTGTAGTTTGCTATTTCCTGCATTCAATCAAAACACCCGGAGAACCCTCCCCGGGCTCCGGGTCCTTTTCAAAGATGTTGCGTTCACTTCCTGCATTTTCGGCTTCAAGTCTTGGGCCTACGGATCGCTGCCTCCGTAGCATCGTAGAGGTTCTGGCTGCGCGCGCTTGCACACAAAAAAATTCGCTCTACGCGAAGAGGTGAGTAGTTTCCCTTAGCATTCGAGCCGTGTCTCTCCACTGCATTGGGTTTTGCTCTAGGAATATCTGTCTAATCACGTTTCTCATCGGTTTTCTCGGATTTCTGCGTTCGCTCGCGTTTCACTTCCCTCGCCTCAAGACCCTCTCTCGCTTTCCGCATCATCGTCTAGTTCCCCCTAGAGTACGGAATTAAGGCTCCACATCCGCTACGTCAAAATTTTGGTATCAGAGGGAGGTTGGGGCTAACTCTTGTCTAGCTCCGCCGATCTCTTCATTGCATCTCATTCGGCTTCTTCGGCTTTGCTTTCCGCATACATATGCATTTTGGCATTTATGACCACTAGATCAGGAACTTACTATCAAAATCCTCCACCCCAAAATGCTCGTTTCTACTGAAGAGAGTCCTCTTCCTATGATGGAGTCGGTTGACGCGCTGTCCACACACATGGAAGCGATGGAGGCCATGTTTCAGCGTCTAATGTCGTCAGTCCAACACCTCACGGACCAAGTAGTGAAACTCCGGTCTAAACCCGCCGAGGGCCCGCCCTCGCTTAGTGTTCCCCCTCCGTTGGCCCCACTGCGCATGCAGGCCACCGAGTCTCCTCGCTTCGACCCTTTTGCTGACGAGTCCGCGTGGGCTAAGGAGGCCCCTCCCCAGCGTCGCCCACTTCCGCGCAATCGCGAGGACGACGAAGTCCGCCAGCTTACACGCATTAACCCACCAATTTTCAACGGAAGTCTCGACCCTTGCGTGTTCCTTGATTGGGCCACGGCCGTCGACAACTACTTCGAATGAAGTGCTATGTCCGAGCACCTTAAAGTCAGCTACGTATGTCTCCTACTAACTGGCCCCGCTCGGTTATATTGGACGAACATAGAGCCTCAACATGTCGATCAGCGTCTTCCCCCCATCACTCGGTGGGAGGAGAAGTGCTATAGGCTTAGGGAAAAGTATGTCCCACCCATGTACAGGCAGCAGCTCCTCGACTCCTATTATGCCATCTTGCAAGGATCCGACTCCGTCGACGAGTACCACACTCGCTTCGACGAGCTTGGAATTCGGTGCAACCTTAAGGAGGACCCGGCCTTTACCCTGTCCTGCTTTAAGAGCGGCCTCCGCGACGACATCCGTCGCGTGTTGCCCTCCCACGGACTTGACTCGGTTGTGTTGACCCTTCACCATGCTCGCGACATCGAGCGCGACTTGCGATCCGTGCACCCTCGCGCGGAGTCGGGCTTTTCGCGTCGTGTTGCCCATGCGCCTCCGGCACCAACCCCGCCTCCTCGCTTTGAGGTGCCCCCCCCCCCCCACACCCACCCGAACCACACGGGTCCACGTAGACCCCCACGTGATGTTCCCCGCGATGCACCACCCCCTCGTCTGACTTGGGAGGAGAAGGGCAAGGCGCCCATATCCGCCGTTCCGCCCGGGCCTTGCCGTCATTGTAGTCAAACCGGTCGCTTCAACCGGGATTGTCCATGTCGTTCCCTGCACATTGCGGCCGCCCCACGTAGCCTGCGCCCTTAGCCCACTTACCCTCCTGGGCCCCCTTCGGCCCAAGAGGTTGGCCCACAGTGCTACTCTGACGAGGAGTCGAGTCCGCGTCCCACCATGGTGGTAGTCCGCTGCACCCTTGTCCACAGCCCCCCTCTGTCCATAGACTAGAAGCGCATGAGCATCTTTTACACTTACATCAAGTGTAACAGACACTTGTGCAAGATTGTGATCGACGGAGGCAGCAACCTCAACGTCGTCTCTCGGACGGCAGTCATCCGTTTCGGCCTTTCCTTAGAGCTGCACCCTCGACCATACTCGATCGCGTGGGTCGACGCGTCGAGCCTTCCCATCACCCACCGTTGCCAGGTTCCCATCTACTTCGGGGACTACTCCGAGAAGGTGTGGTGCGATGTCACATCCATGGACGTCGCCCATGTCCTCCTTGGCCGCCCTTGGCTGTACGACCGTGACATTATTCACTATGGCCGTTCCAACACGTACGTCTTTCAGCATGGGGGTGTAAGATCTGTTTGACCCTAGCTCTACCCCAGGAGTTGCGGGCCTCCATGTCCAAAGGCCTCGCCACTCCCTCACAACCAACCTAGCCCGCGCCTAAGGCAGTTGCCTTGGTCCGGCCTAGCACCATTGTCCATGAGGCCCATGAGACTAAGGTGGTCTATGCTCTCATGGTGCGCGAGGTCTCCCACGATGTCCCTCCTCCTCCGGCCCCTTTGCCTACGGAGGTTGCTGCCCTCTTGGACGAGTTCTCCGACATTTCCCCGGTCGATCTACCCGTTGGTCTTTCCCCAGAGCGTGACATCCAGCATGTCATTGATCTCGTCCCTGGGGCATCTTTGCCCAACCTTCCCCATCACCGTCTCAACCCTACTAAGCACACGGAGTTCAAGCGTCATGTGGATGACCTTCTTGCCAAAGGTTTCATCCAAGAGAGTCTCAGCCCTTGTGCCGTTCCGGCCCTTCTCACGCCTAAGAAGGACGGATCGTGGCGGATGTGCATTGATTGTCGTGCAATCAATCGCATCACAGTCAAATACCGGTTCCCCATTCCCCGTTTGGACGACATGCTCGACCTCATCTCCGGCGCGTGTTGGTTCAGCAAGCTCGACCTCCGGAGCGGGTACCACCAGGTCCGCGTCTGCGAGGGCGACGAATGGAAGACGGCCTTCAAAACGAAGGACAACCTCTATGAGTGGCTTGTGATGCCCTTCGGGCTGACCAACGCGCCTTCGACGTTCATGCGTCTTATGAGTCAGACCCTCCGCCCTTACATTGGTAAATTCCTGGTCGTCTATTTCGATGACATCCTCATCTATAGCCGCACCCGCGAAGACCACCTTGAGCACCTCCTATTGACATTCGACATTCTGCGTAAGGAATGCTTGTTCCTTAATGCCAAGAAGTGCTCCTTCCTCGAGTCCCAAGTTCAGTTCCTTGGGTTCATCGTGTCCGACCAGGGTCTCATGGTTGACCTTGCCAAGATCGAGACCGTTCGTCAATGGCCGGAGCCCGAGTCCGTCACCGAGGTCCGTAGTTTTCTCGGCCTTGCAGCCTTCTACCGCCACTTCATCAAGGGGTTTAGCACCATCGCTTCCCCTATGACGGCCTGCACCAAGCACGAGGCCTTCGCCTGAACCCCTGCGGCTAGTCGTGCCTTCACCACCCTCATGGACATCATGACCTCGGCCCCGGTCCTTCGTCTCCCCGACTTCTCGAAGGTTTTCGAGGTCGCGTGCGATGCCTCCGGCACCGGCATCGGTCAGGAGGGCCTCCCCATCGCCTTCTTCAGCGAGAAATTGAACGAAGTGCGACAACGATACTCCACCTATGACAAGGAGTTCTACGCCATCGTCCAGTCCCTCCAACAATGGTGTCACTATCTCCTACACAAGGAGTTCATACAGTTTAGTGACCACCAAGCCCTTTCCTTCCTCAGTGCGCAGAAGAAGCTTGCCTCTCGCCACGTGAAGTGGGTTGAGTTTCTTCAACAATACACTTTGTGATCACTCACAAGGCCGGAAAGGAAAACGTGGTAGCCGACGCCCTCAATCGCGTCCGCTCCTTACTGTGCATTCTATCCACCTCGATACCTACATTGGGCCATGTCCACGATGAGTACGCCGATTGCCCCGACTTTGGGCCCATCTTCGCTCGGCTCCTTGCCGCTGACCCCCCGGACCTACCCTATCGTCTCCACAACGGTTACCTCGTGTACGGTAACCGGTTGTGTGTTCCCCGGTCCTCTCTCCGCGAGCACCTTCTACTCCAGCTGCACGCCGATAGTGCCACCGGGCACCACGGCCGTGATAAGACCCTAGCTTTGGCCGAAGATCGTTTCTTCTGGCCCACTCTTCGTAAGGATGTTGATAGGGTTGTCCGCCACTGCGGCACGTGCCAACGTGCCAAGACCCGTCCTGCCAACACCGGACTTCACACCCCACTCCCCGTCCCTCAGGGTCCTTGGTTGGACATTAGCATGGACTTCGTTCTCGGACTTCCCCACATGGCCTCGCGCCACGACTCCGGGCCAGTTCTGTTTAGCTGGAGCTTATAACTGAAGTTGGTTGAAACAGAGCTGGTTTGACAAATTTGAAGTTGTTTGGATAAACCAGCTTTTAGCTGGTCAAACTAGTCAAAATTAATTTTAACGTAATGCCAATGGGTTTGATGGAGGAAAGAGGGGAGAATCGCCAGTGATCCTTTGATTGCCGAACGGACGAGCAAGGGGAGCTCAGGCCAGTGTCAAGAAAGGAGCTTCGACATGAGCTCGCGTCCGCCTCAGAGGAAGACGGCGTAGCAACCCGCCGAAGGAACGACCGCCTGAGAGGAAGACGTCCGCCTGAGAGGAACGACTGTGCCGAAGTCCATTCGCTGGATGTCAGCCCCCCGCCGCCGCCTGCGGCTTCTCCGAAAGGGGATCGCAGGGTGCCTGCAGTCTCGCCGAAAGGGGCTCGCAGGGCGCCTGGGCTCGCCAAGGTGACGCCTTGGCTAGCATCGATGGCAGAGCGACGGTGCTCTTTGGAAGAGGCTTCTCCAAAAGGGGCTCGCAGGGCGCCTGCAGTCTCGCCGAAAGGGGCTCGCCGAGGCGACGCCTTGGCTGGCATCGACGGTAGAGCGACGACGCTCTTTGGAAGAGGCTTCTCCGAAAGGGGCTCGCAAGGCGCCTGCAGTCTCGCCGAAAGGGACTCGCCGAGGCGACGCCTTGGCTGGCATCGACGGCAGAGCGACGGCGCTCTTTGGAAGAGGCTTCTCCGAAAGGGGCTCGCAAGGCGCCTGCAGTCTCGCCGAGGCGACGCCTTTGCTAGCATCGACGGTAGAGCGACGGAGCTCTTCGCTTCCAAGTCCGTGGAGACGACGCCTGGGCTCGCCGAGATCTGCCATGGCTTCGTCCCAACAACGCCTGGAAGAAGCCTGGAAGAAGGACGCCGGGAAAAGGTCACGTACGCCGGAGGAGACGTGCAGATCTGGGAAGCTGGCCAGAGGAGGACGCCTGGGAGGAAGACGGAGGAAGGACGCCAGGAGGAAGACGCCAGAGCGCCGGCAACAGGCATGAGCGCGTGAGGGGCGACGGGTGCGTGAAGGGTCTCGCGAGAAGTTGCGAAAAGCGGTCTTGAGCAGCTGGCTGGCTACAGTGCAGCTTCTCAATCCCAATATGGGATTGGGAAGCTGCGTCACCAAACAAGCGGTTTGACCAAAATCCGCTGGCCGCACCAGCAGAAGCCAGAAGTTGGCTGAACCAAACGGGTCCTCCATCTTTGTGGTCGTGGACCGCTTCTCTAAGATGACACACTTTGTGCCTTTCTCCAAGACGGCCGATGCGTCCCACGTCGCGCACCTCTTCGTTTGAGAGATCATGCGCCTCCACGATCTCCCTCTCACCATCGTGTCCGACCGCGACACCCAGTTCGTTGGTCACTTCTGGAAGTCCTTGTGGTCCCTCCTTGGGACCACTCTTAAGTTCTCCTCTGCGTACCACCCGCAGACGAACGGTCAAACAGAGGTCGTGAACCGTAGCCTGGGTAACCTTCTGCGGTGTTTAGTTGGTGACTGCCCATGCCATTGGGCTAATCACCTCCCTATCACCGAATTTGCGTACAATAGCGCGTTTCACCGTTCCACGGGGTTGAGTCCTTTCCAGGTCGTTCTCGGGCACCAGCCTAGGAAACCCATCGATATGCTTAATATCCCTCCTCCCCCTTCGGTCCATGAGTCTGCATACGCATTTGCTTCCCACATTTCGGGTTTACACGACGAGATTCGCTGCCGGATATTCTTGAGCAACACCCGTTATGCGCGGGAGGCCAACGGGCTTCGTAGGCCACAACATTTTGAGGTTGGTGAGCTTGTCATGGTTCGTATCCACCCGGATCGGTTGCGTTCTCGGGCCAATTGGAAGCTGCAAGCGCGCTACGACGGTCCCTACACGGTTCTACGGCGGGTTGGCGCTAACGCTTATGTCCTCGACCTTCCGGAGGCTTCCTTCATCTGCCCCATCTTCAACGTCGCCGACCTCCTGCCTTACCACACGCCCTTGCCCACAGGCACCCCCTCCGGCGACATCAGCCCACCTTATTCTCTGGAGGAGAATTCCCCCCCCCCCCCCCCCCGGGGATACTTGACGGAGTCATCGACGCCTATGAGGACAGCCCATTCCCTCTAGAAGACACTTGGAGAGACTCTCTAGAACTGGAGGAAGAAACCCCACGAATTTCGGCGCAAAAGGAGCCCTGCACACCCCGACACGGCCAGGTCATGTTCCCCAACACGGCCGTGACACGGTCGATCACGGACATGAATGCTGACACAGCCTCCACCACAGCTATGCCACAGCCCATACCCACTTGACCGAGTTTCCAGCGGCCCATCACGGCCGTGTTCACCGAGACCGAGAACTTCACGGCCCCAGCTTCGCCCGTGCCTCCACCCGTGAAAGCCTCAGAAAAAGTTGTCGGCGCCAAGCACGGCCGTGCCACCCAACACGGGCAAGCCGTGATCAGCACACTGCCAGGCATCTTCAGCGACCCCCAACACGGCCTGGCCGTGCCCAAACTTTTGGTGGATTTCGGACATGGAATTACGGCCCGTAAATCTGGTTATGGCCCTGCCGTAAATTCCGATCATGGGCAGGCCATGAAGACAAGCACGGCCGTGACACGGTCCAGCCAGAACGCGAACGCGGACATGGCTCACAGCACGCCCGTTCCATCGCCCGTGCCCAGCTTGTAGGAGCCCTCACTACTCCAGCACGGCCGTGACGGAAAGCACGGCCAGGTCGTGACCGGCCCGCCGACAAATGATACCCCGGACACCCCCATGCCTCCAGCCGTGTTCGGCCCGACGCCACTCCATCATGCCCGTGATGACGAGCACGGCCAGGCCGTGTTCAGTCCCAGGAAATGCAAAGGCGCCATTCTTCATCCGGTTCGACGCTCGCAATAGTCCTCGCACCCTCCGGACCGTTTCGTGGGGTTGGTAAGCCCCTCATCCGCCACAACTTGCCCCGTCCAGTTCATCCACGAGGCCTCACCTGCATCTTCAGAGCCCATTCAGCCCATGGCCACTCTCCCTCGAGGACCCCCACCGGACGCCACCACTGGTCGCTACAACAACCGGGTCCTCAACTCGGCCCAAGAGACCGCCACTAATGTGCAGAATCAGCCCACAATCAGCCGATTCTGTTGCTTCGTGGTCGTGTGTTCAGAAATGGTGTAGCCCACCGAAGGCGGCCCGTTCAACGGCCCACACGCCTCAGCTCATGCGCCCCACCCCTTGGCATATTCCCCTGCAGGAGTTTGTTAGTATGCTGTTTTAGTTTGTTTCAAGGAATATTGATCTTCTTTTAGGTAGTTAGAGGGGTTGGCGTCTCCAACTACCCTCATGTGTTGTGCATGTGACCCTCATTCCCTCTTGATCTATAAAAGAGGGCTGAGGGCTTGTGATATTTTTTAGCTTGGTTGTAGTAGTTGTCTTCCCCCACGCGAAGGCCTAGGTGCTCCAACTCTGAGAGGCCTAGGCCTTGATTGGATTTTTCAAGCGAAAAAAAGAACGATTCGGACAAGCACAAGTGGCGGCGGCGACAGAGGCGACAACTTGATTTCTGAGCATACTCCGGTGAGATTCCACACGAATTCGACAATCGATCCACTCTTCCTCATCTCCCGAACGAGGAGAAGGCGGTTTCGTTGTTCTCTCTGTGATTTTTTTGCAAATTCTTAGAAGATATTCACTCGTTCAGCATAAACATGTATTTCCTTAGCAATATGAGTGAGTAGATACCTTTTTCGGGATTATTGGGCATAGCCCACTGATTTTCATGGATTGATTTACATTATTGCTCTTTTCTTATAAATTTGTCATCCTGATTTAATTGAAATTGCATGTAACCCGTAAATTACCCTGGCTAAGTAATCTTACGTATTTGACGAGCGAGAAGGACCGAGAGGTGAATCGCAATGTCCGACCTATTTCGATTAAGCCTTCGAATCTAATCACGAGAGTAGGTTAGATTCGTCTGAAGGAATTAACCTGCTTTTCATAGAACTCAAGGGGTTTAATTAGGTTGACTGTCACAAGAGTAGGGAGTTGACCTAATTGAATACTGTATTACGCTCCGAGAGGAGGTAATATGTACAATAGGAAAAGTACCTTTCAGTATAGATAAGTTTATTGATTGAGTTATTTTTACTCGATTCATGTCTATCACTGTGGCGAACCCATCAATTCCCGATACTTTAGAAATCAAGTCTCTTAAAAGCTGTTTCTGAGTTTGTGTCGTGCGTAGAAGTTAAAACAACCAAAAATTGATTCCGCTTAAATTCAAACATATCAAGAAGTCAGTACTTAGCTACGTAGTCCTCGTTGGGAACAATAATCTTTTATTACTTCGATAAATCCGTGTACTTGTGGATAGCTATCAAGTTTTTGGTTGCCGGGGACTACGAATAGTTAATATTGATTAATTGATAAGTTCGGAGATTAGACATTTTTCTTTTCTTTTGTTACTAGTTTTTACTATTCTTTTCTGCTATTGTTTTATTACACGTTGTGTGCCCAGAGTTTCTCATGTAGGTGTTTTGTTTCTAGAAGACCCAGAAATTGAGCGCACCTTTCGCCTTTGAAGGAGATTGCAATTTGAAACCAAAAAGATCTCTGAAGAAGGAGAGATGACGGCTAACCAGAACAATTAATCTTTGAGGGACTTCACGGCACCAAACATACAAGGGTTCAATTCTAGCATCGTTCGACCTAACGTAGAGGCGAACAACTTTGAACTAAAGCCAGCGCTAATGACGATGGTCCAGCAAAATCAATTTGGGGTTCCCCAAATCAGGACCCAAATCTTCATTTAGATGTTTTTCTTGAATACTGTGATACTGTCAAAGTTAACGGAGTTTCATCTGATGCGATAAGACTAAGACTATTTTCATTTTCTCTCAGGGATCGCGCCAGAGCTTGGTTGTACTCGATGCCAGCAGGATTTATCACCACTTGGGAGGAGCTATCTAAAGCATTCTTGAACAAATATTTCCCGCCTAGCAAAACCGTTCAACTGCGCAACAGGATCACATCTTTTGCACAACAAGAGGGAGAATCACTTTATGACGCCTAGGAACGCTTCAAGGAGCTCCAGCGCATGTGCCCGCACCACGGACTTCAGGAATGGGTTCTAATCCACATCTTCTACAACGGATTGGATTATAATACCAGATTGATGGTGGACGCTGCGGCTGGAGGGACGATCATGAGCAAAAACTTAGAAGAAGCAGTTGCTTTACTTGAGGACATGGCCATGAACCATAACCATTGGTCGAGTGAGCGGAACACTACTTCCACAGGGTTTGGTAAGTGCCACAATGATCCCTTGACATCACTGGTGGCTAAGGTAGATTCTTTGGTTCAGAAGATAGATTCTTTGTCATTTCCATCTAGTGCAATTAATGCAGTCTCTTGTGAGGTATGTGGTGTAATAGGACACAATTCATCTGAATGCCAAATCATAGCTTCATCACAAGAGGAGTCTAATTAGGAGCAAGCCAACACTGTGGGGGAATTTCAATCAGAGGCCCACGAATGATCCATATTCTTTAACTTACAACCCAGGATGGAGGAACCACCCCAACCTGTCCTACAAAAATAATCAAGGGCAAGTTCCTCCTCAATATTCTCAGCAAAATAACAGGCCACCACCGGGCTTTCAACAAAGGCAATAAGGGCAGCCCCCTAAGTCGAACTTTGATTCCATGCTGGAAGTTGTTATGAAACAACAGATGAGAACCGACGACCTTGCTGACCAAATTAAGCAGCTGACATCTTGTGTGGAAGCCCTGACTACCCACAACAAGATGTTAGAAAACCAGATTGCACAGTAGGCCAGTACAGCTAGCAAACCTACAGGGAGACTACCGGGACAGCCTGAGATGAATCCCAGGGAGCACATTAATGCGGTCACTGTAATAAGCGCCGAATACGATGAGACACCTGGAGAGCCCAATGAAAAACCTATTGATCTATCTGCAAGCATTGCTTTCGATCAAGAAGATTGTGAGGAGAAAGGGGAAGAAAAGAAATATGTGGGTCCGCCTGCATATCTCCCTCTAATTCCTTTTCCCCAGAGGTTAAGAAAAATAGATCAGAGAAAACCCAAAGGCAGTAAGTCCGATCTAAAGGAAAACCAGGTGAGCGAGGAACTGATATAATAAAGGTAAGGGATCCTGAAGATATTTCGATTTCGTGCCAAGTTGGTAAGTTTTCAATTGAAAATGCTTTGTGCGATGTAGGAGCTAGCATTAGCTTAATACCTGCATATTTAATTGAGGAAGTAGATAGTGGAAAACTTAAACCTACTGAGACTTATGTTCAATTTGCTAATGGTTTTGATCAGCAACCAATTGGTATATTCGAGAATGTAACAGTTAAAATTGATAAATTTTCTATCGTTACTGATTTTATGGTTGTTAACATGAAGGAAAACGTTAAGTTCCCTGTCATTCTAGGAAGATAATTTTTAGCAAGCACGGGAGCTATAATTGATATGTTGCATGAGAAGCTTACATTGAATTTGAATGATAATAAGTTGATCTTTGATTTTTCGTCAGAAGCTAAAGGGATTAATTTTGCAGGTTCCGATCAATTGCTCGGAGTGAAGGAGAACAAATTTGATGGAGAAAATATTTTTGAAGTAGATAGACGTCTCTCAGAAAATTGGAAAAAGCATAAAAGAGACGAGTTAAAAGAACCCGAAACATGGGCATTACCTCGAGCATTAAAGTTAAATCTATATAATGATCAGGAGAGGCGTGAGGAACAACAATTGCCAATTATTCACTGCGCCTCATATCCTCCAGAAGAGTCATGAGCATCACCTTGGTCGAGCTAAAGACTATAAACTAGTGCTACTTGGGAGGCAACTGAGAGGCTTTGAATTTTCATTAACTTTAGTTTATTTTTCTTTTTTTTTAGTGTGGATTTCTTTTCATTACTATTCATAAGGTTTATTTCTTAATTTTTATTTCGTATTTTGTTGGTGTTACATGATGAACTCTTATATATGAAAATTCTTCTAAAATCAATGTTTTATGTGCAGGAATTTTTCAAAAATTTTTGGTGATTTTTCTGACGAAAAGCCAAGTCAAAACGCAAACTTAATCGGTGAAGCCGTAATTAGCGCGTAGCCGTTAGGGCTGAGCATTCGGTAAAAACCGAAAAACCAAAAACCGATTTACCGAAACCGAAAAACCTATTACCGAACCGATACCGAATTTGGTATTTACCGATCGGTAAATTACCGAATTACCGATTTTACCGATTTACCGATTAAAAAATATTAAAATATTATATAATTAATCTATTAAAAAAATTATTAAAATATTAAAATATTACCTAATTAAAATATTATCGATTGGTAAAAAACCGATGGGTAAATCGGTAAATTACCAATAAAAAATTAAAGATTAATAAATAAAAATTTATTTTTTATATATTAATATATATATCGGTAAATCGGTAAATTACCGAACCGAAATTTTATTTACCGAACCGATTTACCGATTTACCGATCGGTAAATTCGGTAAAAACCGAATTATGCTCACCCCTAGTAGCCGTGATTGCGAACATGACCGAGTTTTATGGGACACTGTACGCTAAAGCAAGTTTACGGCCGAAGCCGTAACACACGTACGGACCGTAAGTTCTCACGGTTTAAACATAACGGGCGACTTAGGGTTTACGTCTACGCTCGTAATTTTCTAATTTTCGACGATTCCTCTTACCAGCGGCGACGGCCGACGAACCCTTTCCTCCTACCTTTCTCCACATCCGATGAGAAATTTCCGACGTTCTCCCACTAGATTTCCACCAGATTTCGCGAAGAAGCGCTGTCTGCCCGCTGACTCGCCAGAACTTGATTTTCGACCGATTGGAGCCCGATTTCCGCACAGATTTGAGAGTTTTTCGTGCTCAAACTTGCAACGCAGTATTAGCACTAGATTTGCATTTTTATTGCGTCGATTTGGAGCCTTTAGATCGGATTTTTGGGCAGCGATTTTTACACTTTGGTTTTCACGGTCGACTCTCGAGGTTACTGTAGCACCATGACTTTGAGTTGATATTTGCTTATTCGGGAGTGATTTGTTTGATAGTATGGCACCGAGGAGATCGGTGAGGACCAGACCCTATGGGGCGATGGGGAAGGAGAGTGTACGAGGCCCGTACCCTCCTATTTATCCTAGGTATAGGATGGTCCATGGAGTATTCCCAGAGAGATTTGAGCTGCATCAGATGTCAGCAGTGGAGTCACCGATACTTTTTGACCTATTTCCTCCCTCCGACACACCTTGGGAGTATCCGAGTGCCTATGACGAGATTGGTATTGAGAGGACGTCCCCAGCTCCTAGCACATCTTCTGTACCCAGTACATCACAGACGGCAGTACCTGAGCCAGTCAACTCTCCGGAGCTAGAGATTATATCAGAGAGGCCTGCTGATAGGCTAGAGAACCACGATCAGAGGATCGCTAGACGGTACGCTAGGAAGTGTACCACGCATGGCATGACTATGCGAGGGAGGAGAGTCACCAGACCACTATCACCGGTTGTAGAGGCCGTTGAGTCATATGTGGCACCACCAGCACAGACTGTAGTTGATGCCACTCCGATGGATGTCGAGGAGGCTACCACACCGATTCCTCCCACTGATTTACCTGAGTCTGTAGCACTTGCAGATACACAAACTATGGAGGTGGATCCACAGGATACTGTTCATACACCGGAGATTCCATTACCCTCCTCGGCCCAGGGAGATCTGTCTGTCCCTGAGGCTAGTACCCCCATATTGCCAGATCAGGAGGAGGGATCGCCTGAGATATTTGCGGATTTACCAGAGATATCAGTAGACATACCTGAGCTCCATTCTTCTTCTTCGTTTGTTGCACATGAGCCTTCCGTGACCCCTGAGACAGTTCCACCACATGTTTCTGAGATACCACCGATGACATAGCCAGCACCCACACCAGTAGCACCAGTACCATCGCCAGAGATTCGTGTACCTTCATGAGAGCCATCATTAGGACACTCACCAGCTGCATCATTAGAGCCATCATCATCTGAGCCGTCATCTGCTATACCAGAGCCTATCATTCCAGAGAGGAGACGTGCGCGATCACCGCCTCCAGTCCTTATTCCTTACCCACGTCAGATCCGTCATAGGAGTAGAGAGATAGAGAGGAGATATCTTGCTTTATCCACTAGGGGGATGATTAGCACGCGGTACTGGGACGACCCAGCACTACAGTCCCTAGGATTGTTCGACGACGTCCAGTGGATGTTCGCGAACATAGGGTGGCAGGATTTTTATCATCAGAGACATCCTACGTATGTACAGCTAACCTTGGAGTTCTTCAGCTCCGTCCAGGTTACACTGAGGAACCATGATGACGGAGACCCAGGGAGGATGTCATTCCGGTTGGGGAACCGGGACCATGTACTTACTCTAGACCAGCTGGGTCATATTTTCGGATTCCCCACGGACGTGACTAGACATCGTCCTCGTGAGTTTTCTGAGGGGACATTTTGGCGGGAGATATCTACTGAGGGGAGATTTGACCCTAGGACTGCCAGGGCTACGCATCTTTCCAGCCCTGTTTTCAGAGACATACATAGAGTACTGGCACACACCATCTTTGGGCGAGCGGAGAGCGACGACATGGTCAGGTCTACAGAGCTATTCTTTCTATGGGCCATGCAAAGAGGTTTCAGAGTTAGCACTTCATTTTTCCTGATGAAATAGATCTAGAAAGCTGCTAGAGCTTGGAGAGGAGTCCTAGTGATGGGAGGTATGATCACTACCATTGCCCTTGCCCTCGGTATCGACCCTTTGGGGTTGAACGAGGCAAAGGGTAATCCCAGACTTGATATGGATGCATGTGTTGCCATTAAGATAATTACGAGGCTTGGGAGCTCGTACCATCTTATGTTCAGGCACATAGATATTACCATGAAGCTGCCGAACATGAACCGTACTATTGTTCGTGTTCAGCAGAACTGGATTGTGGATCCCACACGTGGGGGAGGTCCTAGAGAGGCAGCATCTAGTCGAGCCATCCACCGCTGACAGACCATCCACATTTGCCAGTCCATCTACTTCAGCACGACCAGATCCTTCACTAGAGCAGATGCGTGCTGAGCAGAGGAAGATGCACGACGACATATCGCGTCTTGAGCAGGGATAGTCGAGAGCACTCGACTCTTTATGCGCGATAGAGGAGTTATTACGGAGTCGTCTCCCATCATCATCGACTAGACATACTAGAGACGAGGAGGAGGACTCTGAGCATACCGAGACAGATTGATAGATCTTGTGAGTATCTTTATTTCGTTTTGCTGTATTTACATTTATTCTTTGATATTATGTAGGAGATCTCACATTTATTTTATCTGTGCACAGGATTCAGTAGATTGGATGTCGATACGACCACACACAGCACTTTTATGTTTTCTTTGTGTGTGTGCGTTGTATCAGGATATTATTTGGTTCATTTTGATATATTGACATTAGGACAGCTATTCTACATTCATGATGGTATTAGACCTTAGGATGCTGAACTTGGTACACATAGGATGGTTTTGTATATATTTGATATTCATCTTGTGACTGTGATACTCTACAATGATTTTGGATGTTTGGTTGATGAGTTTGTGCATTTTAGAGTGATTTTGATACATATTCTTTGATATTTAAGTGAATAGTAATGTGAAATGGTAAACTGTGATTTGAATGATAAAATTAGACGGTATTTGATATCTGGAAGTTGATTACCATGTAAAACTTAAATATCTTCAAATTGGTATACTTTCAGGATTTTTCTGAGTTGTATTTCATATTTTTGATATAATTGTACAGGGTTTCGCCAACAAATGCAAAGGGGACTCTTGCAAAAAAATTTCTGAAATTCTTCATTATTTGAATATTCATGTATATGCAACAATTTAAGTCTAGGGTGTCCTTCATGATATGCTTATTCTTCAAAGCTTTATAGTTATGAATTTTGAATGTTTATGATTGTTAAGGAATAATCAAATTTGTTTTACCCTTGATTTTGAACTTAGGAAACATCTTGAGTGGTTGATTTGATGACTTAGGGAATTTTTGAAATTTCATGTAGACTTAAATTGTTGAGTAAATTCAATTCTGGTATTGATAAAATGCATATGTGAATTGTTATATGTTCATAGGACACATGCATAGTATCTTTATACTTGAAGTTTAATTTATCTATTTCTACTTGATGGGAATTTTGATGAATAGAAAATTGGTGATATATCTTTAACTGAGATTTGCTCTAACTCCTCTAATTGAGAAATCTGAAGTCATGAGTTATATTATACCACGATGTGGTATACTTTAAATATGTTGTGATCAAGTAACAGAGGGAGAACTTTTAAAACAAATATTTAACCATCTTGCAGAAAGATCAACAATGATTTAAATACCATGCCACTGACCGACTTTCTCCAAAAAAAAAAGAGAAAAAGAGAAAGCTGTAGGTTAAGTGGACAACTCCGCTGACTTTCATGATTGAGACTATGAGTTAAATTATACCATTCTATGGTATACTTTAAACAATGTTATGATGCTAACATGAAAGGACATATAACCGTTTAAAGACCAAATTGCTCTAAAAATCTCTTATCTTTAACATCACCAAGATTCTTGAAATAAATTTTTGTCTATTGAGTAAGATAGATTTATTAAGTTGAAAGTATCTAATATTTAGTGTGTGAAGAATGAATATTATGACATGAATTATGAATTTTATCTTTCTTGGATTGTAAACTCTTGAGAATTTATCTTTATTATGATTTTTCTTGAATTACTTGAGTTTGAAAAGTTGATTGCTTAAATTGTGGACTAAGGATGTTATTAGGGGCAAAAATAGTTGAGAAATCCTTATCTTTACATTCTTTATACATATCAAAGTATTACTTGAGGACTAGCAAAATTCTAAGTCTAGGGTATTTTGATGTGTTACATTTACACCGTGTTTTGCCTATATTTTAGATCATATTTTGAGCTTAATTGAATGATTTTGTGTTATTTTTAGTATTTTTGCTTTACTTTGCACGGAATCTTCACTTTTCTTGATTTTAATGAAAATATAGGTAAAATGACGTAAAAACGAAGGATTTTGAGGGGTTTGAAGCTAAAGCATGACTCCTGAGGAGATCACGGGCCTACAGGACAAATTTGGGGCGAAAACGATGAAGAACGAGACATTTACGACCTTGGCCATAATTGCAGATTCAGCTGTGAACGCGACGACAAGCGGAAGGCGAAAATCGGCTAAGTGTCGGAATGAACAGAAACTTTCACGGGTGTGGTTGTAATTCCATCACGGACCGTGAAACTTTCTGTGACCGAAAGCATTATACACAGAAACATTTACAGCCGCAGCCGTAAACACATCACCGACCGTAAAAACTTTCGTTCGACGAGTTTTTCACCCGTTTCTCCACCGATTCGAACCGGAATTGAACCAAACCTTGTAGAAACGTTCGCTGATGGGTTCCAAACAGGTCTAACTATAAAAGATCAGATTTTTCAAAACGAGAAAAGAACGATTCGGACGAGCACAAGCGGCGGCGGCGACAGAGGTGACAACTTGATTTCTGAGCATACTCCGGCGAGATTCCACACTACTTCGACGATCGATCCACTCTTCCTCATCTCCCGAACGAGGAGAAGGCGGTTTCGTTGTTCTCTCTATGTTTTCTTTGCAAATTCTTAGAAGATATTCACTCATTCAGCATAAACATGTATTTCTTTAGCAATATGAGCGAGTAGATACCTTTTTCGGGATTATTGGGCATAGCCCATTGATTTTCATGGATTGATTTACATTATTGCTCTTTTCTTATAAATTTGTCATCCTGATTTAATTGAAATTGCATGTAACCCGTAAATTACCCTGGCCAAGTAATCTTACGTCTTTGACAAAGCGAGAAGGACCGAGAGGTGAATCGCAACGTCCGACCTATTTCGATTAAGCCTTCGAATCTAATCACGAGAGTAGGTTAGATTCGTCTAAAGGAATTAACCTGCTTTTCATAGAACTCAAGGGGTTTAATTAGGTTGACTGTCACGAGAGTAGGGAGTGGACCTAGTTGAATACCGTATTACGCTCCGAGAGGAGGTAATATGTACAATAGGAAAAGTACCTTTCAGGATAGATAAGTTTATTGATTGAGTTATTTTTACTCGATTCATGTCTATCAGTGTGGCGAACCTATGAATTCCCGATACTTTAGAAATCAAGTCTCTTAAAAGCTGTTTCTGAGTTTGTGTCATGCATAGAAGGTAGAAAAACCAAAGATTGATTCCGCCTAAATTCAAACATATCAAGAAGTCAGTACTTAGCTACGTAGTCCTCGTTGGGAACGATAATCTTTTATTACTTCGATAAATCCGTGCACTTGCGGATAGCTATCACTCCCCTCCCGTCATCGAGCCGCCTCCCATTGCCTCCATGCCTCCCGTTGCCCAGCCTGCCCTACCGTCACCAAAGCTTGCCTCTCGTCGCTGAGCTGTCTCCTGTCACCCAGCCTCCCATGTCCCGTCATCGAGCCACCTCCTGTTGCCTAGCCTCCCCTCCCGTTGCCGAGCCGTCTCCCATCGCCTAGCCTCCTGTCTCCCGTCGCCCAGCCTCCCCTCCCTTCACCAAAGCCTTCCCTCGCATAGCCAAAGTTTTCCCTCTGGTCGCTGAGCCGCCTCTCGTCGCCTAGCCTCCCCTCCTATTGCCAAAGCCTTCCCTCTCGTCGCCGAGTCGCCTAGCCTCCCCTCCCGTCTCCGAGCCGCCTCCAGCCTCCCGGCCTCCCGCCTCCCATCGCCTGCAATGATCAAGCTCGCGTCTCATTGCATGGACAAAAATCACGTGCGAACCTCGTGATAAAATTTTTCCTTCCGCCTGATTCACTCCCTATTGTATTTTCCTACCCGTCTAATTTTCCTTCCATTGTAGGAAACAAGGCCAAAGAGTTCATTAATTGCCTTAAAGTGTTGAAATTGTTGTTGTAGCTATAACTAATACTCGGAGGATCCTTATTGTAATAGATTCTTATTTCTAACTATCCTCGTAGCACATGCTTTTTCAAAATCAAGAAAAGGATTTAGCTTTTTCCTATCTCCAACTCCAGTAGGAACATAGCTGTTTCTCAAAAAAATTTATGTGCTATACCCTTTTCCCTTTTCTTTGGGTGCATAATGCACGAGCGCCTGTGTTGCACGTTAGCAAGATTACTAACGTGCGCCGGCGTGCGCTTTGGAATTTCGCTCCGTTTGCCTCGCTTTTGGAGAGTTGCTTTTCGTTCGCCTCGTGTCCCAGGGCATGGAATGCTTTCTTGATGTTCTGCGCTGCATCGAGCGGAGGAGACGACGAGGGTTTCCCTCGGTCAAATGCAAGCAGTAGCAGTCGATCAGCAAACAACTTCGGGTACGTTTGGAGCTGCGAGCCAGCAGCTTATGGGGGCGTGGCCCAAGAAGTTGTACTGTAGATAACAAGCTGAGAGAAGGAAGCTTCTCGCCCCGCTCGAGTCACGCGTGTAAAAAAAAAAATTTAACCCACCCGCTGAAGCGAAATTTGGTGAACAAATTTGGTGAATGGCGGTGAAGATTTGAAGAGTGTACAAGTAGAAAAGTCTGTGGTCTTGTATTAAAAAGTCAACAGGTTATTTTTTTTTCTTTTGGCAGCAGTCCAAGTCCGAACTGCCAACTAAATGAAAATTAAATCATGCAACCACTAAAAGAGATAATATTATTATTTTTATTTAAATCATGCATACGTTTTCTTTTAGGATTTGATTAATTTAAAGAGTTAATAAAATAAATAGGATTTGATTAATTTAAAGAGATAATAATATAAGGTATTTACTTCGTTTAAATGGAGGCTAACTTATTTAAATTTCTTCATTGAATTAAGAGGGTTAGAAATTGATAAGCTAAATAAATAAAAGTGATTAAAAATTGAGCTTTTCTAAAAAATACACATGAATAAATACTCTCAAAAGCACATTAGGGAAAGATAGATAATCTATTTATCATAAACTTCATAATTCATTTTTTAAAGCATATTTTTGACTTGAAAAAAGGTAATTTATAAAATATTTTATTTATGTCATAGATTATTTAATTATATATATATAAATATATATATATATCTACTTAATAAATTAGTATAGTATTTTTAAATTGCTTAGCAGCCTAATAATATATTCAAATAGTTTTAAACTTATCCCATCAGCTCTTGTTAAACAGCCACCAAACTGGCTCTCCCTCATGTTGCCTTGAACTATGAGGCTGTCAGCATCCCCTTCACGGTTCCCGCCCAGAGTCAGCCATATATAACTCAGCCTTCCTCTCCACATCCTCCGCCGCCATCGCCTTCGAGTCAGCCATCGGCTGCTGCTGCCGAGTGGACTCTAGAAATCTCATTTAACTTTTGTT
Organism: Costus lasius; assembly: GCA_027563935.2. Lineage (NCBI taxonomy): Eukaryota > Viridiplantae > Streptophyta > Magnoliopsida > Zingiberales > Costaceae > Costus > Costus lasius. The sequence goes on from CM050453.2 coordinate 34,950,619, forward strand.
CATCTCATGCGAGTAAAACTTTCAATAGAATCTTGATGGGTTAGCATTTGAACTGAAAAAATTCTTTTTGTCGAGGCCAAATGTAGCTAAATGGAACTGTCTAGTGTCTTTATTCATATTATCGTTTTCACTTTCTCCTTGGTTACCGTCTTATCCAGAAATGGAGCGATTATTTACTCTATGACGTTACTCTGTTGTTGCGGGCAAAGGAAAAATTTATAACTCAGAATTCAGAGCAGCACAAGAAGGAAAAGCAACATCAGAATGATGACAAGTTCTTCGTAGCCTTGGAGATTGATGAAGTTCCTGAGAGAAGGCCTTTTTCTTTTATCAAGAGATTTTGTTTTTCTCCGACCAGCTGGACAAAAGAATACAGAACCTTTTAAGTTTTGTCTCTCGGATTCTTGTTGTAGAATTGCAAGTTCTAACAATAGGGTTCCTACTAGCATTGGAGAATACTTGTATATGCTACTTGGATTATTCTTGTTGTAATATTGTAGAATTGTAAGTTCTAACAATAGGGTTCCTACGATATGCTACTTGGATTTTTTAACATGGAGAATTCTTGTATATGCAATGTTCATATCACATTAAAGTTCATGATTCAGTTCCTAGCAATATTTTGTAGTTTATAATCCGAACTTTTCCCTTTTCACCAGGGTGCTATCAGAAAAGAAGTTGTTCAGAACCAATGCTGCATTCAGGGACATGGATCTCTTATTGGCAGGGGAGTGCTTCACATGCCCCCCACTTGGGGTGCTCGTTGAGTTCAGTGTCGTGACTTAGTACTTTCATGAGTAGCTTCAGGCTTCGCAGTGCAGGCATTAAGGCCGACCACTTCACTCACATCTTCTTACTCGATGCTTCCTCTTCCACGGAGCCTGAAGAGGTAGTTGCTCTTGCCAATTTGATCAGCAAGGACACGAGGATTGTAGTAACTGATTCATTGCATGATAGTCCACGTTGGTTGAGATCAGGAATAGGGAGAAGAAAGAATGGCCTCCTGAGATGATTCTTCCATAGACTCCTAGAGCGTGAGCCATACTGCAGTGGGGTGATTAGGCTAGGAAAGAAAAAACTGACTCTGACGCAGTGTTTACAAGAGAGGAAAAGGGAAAGAAAGAAAGGAAAATTGAGTTTTCCTTGTATATCTGTACAGACGGAAAGGAAAGTAAGAAAATGAGAAGGAAAAATTAGCCGCTTTTCCTTTCAAACCCTATCCCTCCGAAAAAAGGGGAAAACCAGTGGAAGCGTGGACGAGTGTTATTCACACCCACCTGCCGATCGCGATCTTCGCCTTCGCCGCCAATCCATCGCTGCTGCCGCCGATCTTCTCCTCTTCCACTTGTCGACGCGCAGGACTTCCGGTATATTTTCTCCCTCTTGTTTTTACTTTTCTCTGCTGAACATTGCTGCTCTCATCTGCTTCTCATCTTTTTCACTCTTCCGCCGACTCACATCTTCTACATCTGCCGCCGGCCTTCACTCATCCGCCACCGCCTCCTTCTTCCCTCCGCCTCTCGTTTGCCCTAATTCCCGCCGCCTCACATCTTCTACGTCTTCCCACCCGTCGCCCCTTCTTGCAAGTATATACAAGTTTGAATCTTGCATTAATCTTGCATCATGATACTACTATTAGATTATCAGTCGTGTTAGATTAATTTTGCTAGACGATGAAATTTTCTGTTAAGCCATCTTAGACTAGAGTGTATCCATCACAAAACAACTTCGATGGACGAGCAACTATGGGCATAGCTATCTAGATGGATCTTTGCCTAACATCTCGGCTGTTATATACTTAGACCCGTGAGTGAATTGTTGTTATTTTAAGTTTGGACTAAGGCAATTAGATCAAGAACCAAAAAATCTCCTACATTGGATTCTCAACTAGATGTAGAGTCATGCATTTGAAAGTATTGATGCATCAGTAGAGACGTGTTTTGATATTGAAAGTAATTATATACTCTGATGGAGTTTATTGCAAATCAAATGAACTTTTGTTGCAGTAAGATGTATTTGTTTTATTGTATAGATTTAGGTATTTGTGTTGTAGTTATACTTTGATATTAAGATCGAAGTCTAACAATAATAGTCATACAGCTCTAACTTCTTTTCCTATTACCCAAAAATTACCCAGATAATTAGTTAAACCTATTGAAGATGGTAAATCATACTTATGATTTTAGGTGGATGAACATGCGTCTATAACTTTGTAAATTTGTTATTTTATAGGTAATATTAAAATGGCTCCAATGAGAAATGAAGACAAGAAATATATTTACATGCGCCACCACCACCTAAAGAAGTGTATTGCAGCCTTAGCCGGATACTATGTTGTACAATTACACCAAATTGTACAAATACTGATGTACTTATCTTACATTGATAAGCCATTAGTAGATGGTTTTGAGGAAATGGAATACAAGCGAAGGGACCTTTTAAGGAAACTAACGAGCTCAGATCGAATTTGTCATAACATATTGAGAATGAGTACGAATGCCTTTTCTAACTTGTGTGAGTTATTACAAGGTAGCAATTTAGTTAAAGAATCAAAATATTCTACTGTGGTGGAAAAAATTGCAAAGTTCATATATTTGATTACCCATAATGTGAAGAATCGAGAACTTTGCTTTTTTCTTTCACCGTTCTCCGAGAAGTATAAGTGTTCACTTCCATGAGGTGTTGAGAGCTATTATTAGCTTACACACTCGCTTTATCAACCAACCTGATGGTTCAGTGGAAGCTCGTGAGATATGCAATACATCAAGATTCTATCTTTATTTTAAGGTATGTTTAGGGTTAAGCCAATTTATATTATTCTAATATTTCAATTGTTAAAATATAATATTCTAATATATATATCAGGATTGTTTAGGAGCTATTGATGGGACTCACATACGTGTAAGAGTTCCTTCTGAAGATGCATCCAGATATAGGGGGAGAAAGGATTGGCCAACAACAAACGTTTTGGCAGCATGTTCATTTGATATGAGATTTACTTACGTCCTGCCTTGGTGGGAGGGGACAGCATCCGATTCACGTATCTTGAAGGATGCACTCACTAGATCTGATAAGTTAAAGATTATAGAAGGTAAATAAATAGTGTCACATTATTTAAATTAGATGATTTATTACTTTTTTGCTTTGTTAATAATTAGTCAAGTAATGTTTACCATAGGGAAATTCTACTTGGGTGATGCTGGATTTGGAATTAAAAATTACCTTATCACACCTTACAGAGGAGTCCGCTATCACCTGAAAGAATATTCAAAACATGCTCTACAAAATTCAAAAGAACTCTTCAACCATCGACATGCGTCTGCTCGTAATGTTATTGAAAGAACGTTCGGTGTGTTGAAGAAGAGATTTCCAATAATTGGGAATGGAACAGAACCCCATTATCCAGTTAGAACACATATTCTCATCATACTTGCTTGTTGTGTGTTACATAACTACTTAATGGATGTTGATCCTAATAATAGTATTGTTGCTGAGGTGGATGCGGAATTAGCAGATTCCGAAAGCCATCATGTCTTTAGTACGGAAAGACTAGATGAAGATGCTAAAAAAGGGATTCAACTTAGAGATGATATAGCACATGCTATGTGGAATGATTATGTGCTATGAGTACATGAGATATCCTTTTTTGCTTTTTTGGTTGTATGATATTCACATCATACTTGTAAATTTGCTCTTGGTTGTATGATATGGAATTTTTTTTGGTTGTATGATATGGAATATTTTGAAAGTCATGAGATATCTTTTATATTTCAATAAGTAATTTTGATTGTCATGAATTAACAATCCTAATTTTTTTATTTTGCTATAAGATGAGCAAAAAAACTTGTAAGTCCGGTGAAACATCAAAAAAGGAGAACATCAAGTGGGATGACGACATGGACAGCATGTTCATTGATGCAATGATTGAGCAGCAAACTAAAGGCTATCGCGTTGTTGGCACATTTACGTCAACGGCATATAAGAATATGTTGGCCGTTTGTATACCTATATTTGGTAAATAGTTAACTAAGGAACATCTCAAGAACCGAATTAAAACTCTTAAAAACACCTTCAACACTTGTAATGAGATGTTTAAAAATTGGAGTGGTATAGCATGGAACAGTGAAACCAAGATGTTTGAGGCAGAAGAACAAGTGTGGGACGACATAATTAAGGTACTCATGTTATATTTTTTCTTTTGGTATACATTTTTGCCTCATTTCGTATTGGTTTATTAATTTTATTTTTTTTACAGGCTAACCCTCCTATGAAGAGATGGAAGGGCACTGCTATCCACAATTTCGAAAATTTGGAAATGCTTTTCTCTAAAGACAGAGCCACATGTAGCATGACTAATACTTGTGGCGAATTTATGAGGATATTACATCTGAAAGTACTGCTCAGGATGCTATTAATCTAGATGCACCATTTGAAAATTATGATGAAAGCACTCCAAATGATGTGCCCCCACATGAACCTGCAAGAGCAAGTGTTGAAGGTGCTACGACAAGCAAGAGCAGTGGGAAGAGAAAGTTTGGACAACTTGAAGAGCTAATGAGATCTACCTTGACTACGACCAGAAATAAATTAGATGATTTAGTAACTTGTTTTAAACAGTCAAATGAGGCTTTAGATAAACATTTTTCTCCTGCTAATCAAGCGAAAGAAGTCACTGAGGAAGAGATTTGGGCAGAGTTGGTAAGAATTGGAGTGCCACGACACCGAATTGTTGATGCTTATCTTACTTTGGGGGAAAGCAAAGAGAAAGTAAGATTGTTTTTCGCTGCTCCAAATGAAGCCCGTTTGGAAATCCTTCACAAGTTCATGGGTGGAACAATTTTCTGAAAATTGTACTAAGTTACATGATATTTTGACTATTTTGATATAGTAGTAATGTTTTGGATTGTCCTTGGATATTGTTTTGAATTTTGACTATTTTGACTATGTTGATGTATTATTGATACTTTTAGATGATGTGTTCATATGACTATGTTGATGTTTATCGCCATTCTAACTATGCTCAAGATGCTATTGAAGTGGTCAACTTTGCTTGCTGTTTATTGGTGTGGTTAATGTTGTGGTATTGTTATGGATTTCGTAGGTTCTTATGCTTAGCTGAATTGCTAGCTTGGTAGTAGTACATTGTAGATCTGGTTCAAGTTTTCCTTTCTTTTTGGTTTGATCCAATATATTTCAACTATCAACAACTAATATCTATCTGCTCCTGCTGCTGTTCGTGAGCCACTGGTGAGGGAGATGAGACCGAATCAATGAAAAGGTTAGTATCTCTTAACTACTTAAGAATGTTAGTTTCTGCAGTTTGTTTGAGCAAAGTAACTCAGCTGATCTGCATAACTTATTACTCTTCTGTTTGAGTACGACAATATTCCAAAATTATCATTTGTTTGCTTTTTTGCGTTCGGATTCAGGAAGCTAGATGCTTGTGCTATTGACATGAGTGCAGCATCGAGAGCTGTTCGTGAGCCGAGAGTTGTGGTTCAGACAACCAGTGAGGTTGACATTCTATATGATGGGTATCGTTAGCGCAGGTATGGTCAAAAGGTTGTAAAGATTCAAAATGTGGCTTACAACTTGCTTTTAGCATTGGGTTCACATAGAAGACATGGAAAATAATGCAGTACTTGTTTTTGTAATTGTGAAACGACCTGATTGTAGGCTGATTCTTTTGTTCAATACCTCTAAAGAATTCTTCATTTTCAATCTGATTTAATGACAGTAACTGTCACTTTACTAAATTTATGCCATTGATTCATCTTTCTATTGTTTTTACATTAGATACATAAAGCTTGGGCTCAAAAAAATTTTGATATCTCGTGAAATTGTCTCCATAAATCATTTGACTGACGAAACTTTTCTTTTTTACATCCTCTCGTGATGCATTTCTTCTCCATAAAGTGCTGTCGTATTAGTTACCATGGATTCTTGGCCTGCAAACAATAATTTGCAATGCAGGGAGTGATTAATAAATAGAATAACTCAACAAGAATTTCATGGAGAGCTAGAAAGCCAAAATAGTTGATTTATATTTTTAATCATAACTCAACAAGAGTTTATAGAGCTAAAATCTCCATATGTGCCATTTAGTCGTATTTAATTATATTTTTATCATAATAATGTTTACTAATAATTAGTTTATTTATAATTATTTAATTATATTTTAATCATAATTATGTTTATTAATAATTAGTTAATTTATAGTTATTTAATTAAATTTTAATAATAATTGTGTTTAATTGTATTTAGTTAATTTATAATTATTTAATTATATTTAAATAATAATATGGGTATAAGAATATAAAGATGGAGTGTATATATCAATCCATCTATTTTCCTTTCCTTTCAAGTATATACAAGAAAGGAAAACTTTCTACTTTTTCCTTTCCATCTAAATTTTCCTTTCCACTCATTTTCTATTCTTTCTTGTATACACAGCTTTAGAGTTAGTATTTTGATTTTTTTAAAAAAAAAAAATTAGTATTGTAAACCGACATTGTATATCGGTTACTTCATCTATAGAAGGGCCTTGAGTCCTTTGCTTTGTATTGTACCAAAAAGCTTGGGCAGCAGCCCATAGTCAATAAATGTTTAATTTTAGTCCTCCAACTCCCTTATTTACAATTTATCCCTACTATTTCTTTTACATTTCTCACAATGGTATTAGAGCTAAGGTTCATAATGGCAAATATTAATGGTTCCATATAGTCTAATATTTATTGTCTCTAAACTATTATTATAGTATTCAGAAAAGATAATTATAATTTATAAAAAATAAAGATGAAGATTGTGCTCTAGTCACAAGGATTATAGTCTATCATCGATGAAGACTATGAAGCCCCAAAAGATGAAAGTCATTTTGCCATGGAGAAAAAAGAGCAGTTAAAGATGAAGCGCGTGAAGGATGCTCGTGCACAATATCCAATTCAACAAGTAATAGTTGAAAATATGTTTTCGAGGATTATGACTATAGAAAAATCCAAGGACGCATTAGATATTTTAAAAAAGAATTTGAAGGAGATAGTATTGTACATAGTATTAAATTTCAATCTTTTAGAAGAGAGTTATAAATTTTAAAAATGAAAGAATGTGAACATATAAAGGACTTTTTTAGTATAATAATGGAAATAGTTGATCAAATGTGTGCTTTTGAAGAAAATATTATTGATCAAAAACTAATAGAAAAAATTTTGATCAATCTTCCAAAAAAAAAAAAGACTATATTGTTGCTGCAATAAAAGAATCTAAAGATATTTCAAAATTACATGTGCAAGAACTAATGGGATCTTTATTATCCCATGAGCAAAGAAAATTAAGGCGCTCTGATTTATTTGTAAAAAGTGCTTTCCAATTAAAATTAAATTTTAGGCCTAAAAAAGATTTTAATAAGAGTAATGCAGAAAGCTCATAGAAAAAAGATATAAGAAGATGAAGTCAAACACCAGTCAACAATATTAGAGAAATAAATTTTAATAGAGGTATGAATTCTTCCTCAAAAGCTCCATGCAATATTTATAAGAAGACCAATCATCCCACTATAATTATTGGTGGAAAGGAAAGCCCCATGTAATATCTGCAAGAAATTTGGTCATAATACAAATAATTACATATATAAATAAAGAGTTGTCAAGTAAATTTTAGTAGCAAAGAAGAAGATAAATTATTTTATATATCTTTTTATATGATTAATGAAGGACAGTAATATATCGTATATAGATAGTGATTGTAGTAATCATATATCTGGAAATAAAATATTTTTTAAAATATAGATACTACTATTTCATCTAAAGTACACATGGGAAACGAGGCAATAGTGAAAGTAAAAGGAAAAGGTATCATACCTATTCAGACGAGAAAAGGAGTAAAATATATTAAAGATATATTATTAGTACCTGATTTAACTTAGAATCTTCTAAGTATGGATCAATTAGTTGAACATGGTTATAGTGTTCAATTTGAAAAAGGAGCTTGTATAATATTTTATAACAAAAACAGTTAACTATAAAAATAAATATGGAGGCAAATAGAAATTTTTCTTTAAAGCTCTAGATATCTCCTCATCTTGCTATGAAAACAGAAGCTTCTACAGAAGAGTCATGGTTATGGCACAAAAGATATTGTCATAATAATTTCAGAGGTCTGAAATTACTTAAATAAAAAGAAATGGTACATGATCTTTCAATAATTTCAGATAATATTGATACTTGTGAAAGCTATATTATAGGAAAGCATCACAGGACACCTTTTCCAATTCAAGCAAGAAGAGCAAAGACACTACTTGAGTTGTTCACATAGATATATGTGGCAGAATGCAAACACCATATTTAAGTGATAAGAGGTATTTTATTATTTTTATTAATGATTTTACAAGAATGACTTAAGTATATTTCTTAAGTGAAAAAATTACAAGTATTTGAAGCTTTCAAGAAATTTAAAGTATCTGTACAAAAATAAAGTGGGTATTTTCTCAAAGTCCTAAGAAGTGATAGAGGAAGAGAATATAATTCTAGGCACTTTGATAAAGTCTATTAAGATGAAGGTATTCATTGTCAATTAACTATAATATATAGCCCTCAATAGAATGGTGTTAGTGAAAGAAAGAATAGAACTATTATAGAAATGGCAAAAGCTATGTTAAAGAATAAAGGTCTTCCTAACTCTTTCTAGGGAGAAGCTATTAATATTGCAATATATATCCTTAATTAGTGTCCAACAAAAGCTATGCAGAATAAGAGTCTAATTGAAGCATGGAGTGATCATAAACCATCAGTAAGTCATTTTAAAGTTTTTGGCTCTATTTGTTATGCTCATATTTCTAATGAAAGAATATCTAAATTTGATGATTAAAGTGAAAATTACATTTTTATTAGGTATGATTCAAATACAAAAGATTATAGACTCTATAATGTTCAGATGAAGAAACTTATTGTAAGCTGAGATATGATATTTGATGAAAAAGCATTTTGGGATTGGAAAGAAAAAGGTGTGCATAATATTCCAATAATTGTCCGACAGCAATAATTTTAACCTAGAATTCAACCTATTAGTCAACTATCAAGTTTAAGTTTAAGTCTAAGTTCAAGCTCTAGCTCAAATGAAGAGGAGCCTTCATCAAAAACTCCTTCAAGAATAGTAAGAAGCTTGAGAGAAATATATGAAATTATAAATTTCATCACATTAGAGCAAGAAAATTTTGAAGAAGTATCAAAACAAGAAGTATGGATTTAGTCATAGAAAAAGAAATTAAGATGGTCAAGAAGAACAAGACTTGAGATTTCTTTTATTGTCTAGATAATAAAGAAATTATTGGTGTTAAGTGGGTTTATAAAGTAAAGTTTAACCTGGATGACTCAATTCAAAAATATAAAACAAGACTTATTGCAAAGGGGGGTATTATCAGGAATTGATTATAATAAGACTATTTGCTCCAGTAGAGAAAAGCATTTTAAAGTCAAATCCTCAATGCTGATTGATCAATATACCTGTTGTGCAATGAATTCCATCGCAACCTTCTCAGACAAGTTGTTTCCATCTTTCCTTACGACATATGCCATTGGGATTTGACCAGCCTCATAATCTGGATACCTGCATTCATGAAAGAGTGAATTTTCAGTATGAATTGGAGGATGAGATCACGCAGGTGGATGTGGAGCGGTCAAACACGAACCGAACACCTAGTTAACCGGTCTATTAATTCAAAAATAAATTTTTTTCTCCGAATCGATGGTTACAGTTTGATTCAACATAGCCATGTATACATATTATACTCCAGATTATATTTTTGTTTCAATTTCTCATCCTAATTTCCTAGTTAGTCAATTTCATGATAATTGAGCGCTGTTATTTTGGTTAGGCAATTTTTAAGTTTGTTAACTAAGCTACGGGAGGGAGGTGGCTCTATGCTTAGAGAAAACAAAGGGGAAGAGAAACTAGAAGTGGTAACTTTAATAATTCATTTCATTATAATCTAATTTATGGATAGAATTTGAATGGTTGATTTATGAATAATCTTACTGTTATCTTTTGAATATTTTGCATTTTTTATTTGGTTCATATACTTTCACTTTCCTCTAACTCAAATAAAGAATGAGTTAACTTTTTGAAGTTTCTTTCGTTATAGAACTAGAAGAACTATTTTGATAGTCCATCTTGTGTTTTCTTTTGAAACTCACACTATTTGATGTGCGAGATGTGTAAAAACGTATACTGTGTGTCAGCAAGGTGGATTGGTGTAGCAACCAAATGATAAGAATGAAATCAATCCAGGAATTACAAATGACAGTATATTTTGAGGCTTTCAATGCTGCATCTAATACAATAAAAATACATACATAAACTCTACTTATTTGGAAGTACAGATGGGCATATGGACAATTGGAGACTAGCCAAAATCTTCTTTTTCGCGCAAACAAGAAAGCATACACAGTCATATGGTACACGTGTGCTTTCTAGTGAACTTGAGATTTCTCGAGGTAAATATGCTAAATGCTTTAAATTGACGATACTTCTCATGGAGACGTTGCTTACTGTAAACCTTGAAGAAGGAGAACAGTCCTAGCCGATAACTCACAAACAATCACCTGAGGTTGAGAGAACGCAAGAGCAAGAGTTGATTATTGTCGCCACCATGCGGTCTGGGACTTATAAGCCCAGAGCCGCCTACGTCATCTGGCTACAGTAGTGCCACCTAGTAACATGTGCCTTCACTGGGGATTGGGTTGAACCAGTCCTCTTTTCTATTTAGAGCAACCCCGGTCTAGTCCAGTCATGTGCCTAAACTCGGGTTGAGTCGGGGGACCCAACCTAGGCTCAAGGACTACAACCCCAATGTGACCCTATATGACTTGATATCTAAGTTCCTCATGCACTCGGCCCACATGGCTCAATGGGTCTCACAGCACATCCTTGGATAATTGGACCACGCCCGGGCGCAAATCTGATCTGCGCTGAAGTTAACCCAAGTCCAATGCATAGCACTCCTCGGTCAGACCATCAAATCGACTGCACCGAAATCAACGGCACTCACACATTCTCGGGCTCGACAGCATGATGCCCTCTCCACAAATCTCTAGATCATGGAAATCCACGATTTAGATTGCTCAGTGTGCGTTGGGATTTAATAATTAAATCCCGGGAGCATCACAATATCCCCCACCTGAGCTTGTTGTCGCCCTTGACGACCTACTATCAAGATATGCCTTGATCTCCTCCTCAAATTGCCATAAATGAGAAGTCGTCTCCTAATGTGCTTCTTCCTCATATGTGCCATCCCACTAGATTAGAAACTCCATCCTCCTATTCCTACAACTATGTCAGAGTGTGCGATGATTTAAAATTTTCCGAATTTGCTTGTCAAATTTTGCCCTAACATTCGATGGCCGATGTCCTTGAGCCCGTCTGGGCTCTCCCTCATCTACATGGAATCGCTTAAGGAAACTCACGTGGATCGTCGAGTGCATCTTCTTTATATGCCACATTGTCGACCCTTTGTATCACCTCAAAGGGTGCATCATATCTTTGCATGCGGTTTTGTTGGGCTGACTTAGCAGATATCTTCTTTCACATTTGAGGTGTTAGCTTTAGCAAAACCAAGTCCCTCACCTCAAATTGCTCTTCTCGTTGATCCATGTTAGCATAATGTTCCATTCGTCTTGCAGCATGCTCTAGATTGTCCTGAGTCTCTAGGAGCATCTCATGTCTCTCCTACGCCACCCAATAAACTGCAGGGCATTTTCCCTTAAATCTCTACGCCACCCTAGAAAGGGGTCTTCCTAGTTGATGAAGACCATTGCATGCTATAGGCGAACTGTGCAGTATCGTGGAGAGATACCCAATTGTGCTAGCTCACCGTCACAAAGTGTCGAAGATACTCCTCTAATAAAGCATTAATCTGCTCTGTCTGGTCGTCAATCTGTCAATGGTTAGTAGTAGAAAACTTCAACTCCGAACCTAAATGCTTGAATAAGGATGTCCCAAAGCTACCTGTGAATCTGGTGTCTCTATCGGAGATAATGTCCTAGGAAGTCCAAAGTTCTCCACCACATGTTTGAAGAATAGCTCGGCAGTCTCCTTAGCCCAGCAGGTTTCCGGAGCAGTAATAAGGAGTACATACTTGGAAAACCTATCCACCACAACCAAAAAAGATCCTTTACCTTTGACCTTTGGAAACCTGAGGATGAAATCCATGAAAACTGAAGTCCATGGGTGTTTCGGAGTAGGGAGGGGATGAAGCAAGCTAGCGTCACACCTCCTATTGACCTTGTCTTGTTGGCAGATAAGACAAGTTCGAACGTAATGATCAATATCTGCTAGCATGGAGGGCCAACAACAAGATCTGCTCATCAATGCAAGCATCTTGCGCTATCCTAGGTGGCCACTCTAATCTGTATCGTGAAGCTCATGTAGCAACTCACGTTTGAGTCCACCGATTGCCGAAACATAGGGCCAATCACCTTCGGCCATAAGAAGGTTGTTTCTATCCAAGTAGAATCTCTATCTAAGTAGAATCTCTATCTAAGTAGAATCTGCGAACCTTGCCTTCGCGCACATCAGCCACCAACTTCTGATATTTAGCGTCGAGTCCAGAAGCATTCTAGATGCGCTTGAGGAGATCACCCTCAATCCTTGAAATAGCCACAATCGCCAAAGTACTAATATGACTGGGAGCGTTGAGAACAATATTAGTGTGCCCTGGTTTATATTCCCAAATGAAGTCAAACTTGATGAAGAACTCTTGCCATCTCGCCTACTTTGTAGAGAGCTTCTTCTATGTGGTGAAGTAAGTATTTGCAATGTTGTATATCTTCACCATAAAGGCACTACTAAGAAGGTAGATGCACCATGTGCAGTGGCGGAGCCACGTAGAGGTGAGTGTGGGCAAATGCCCCCACTCAATTCTTTAAATTATATAAGTTTATATGCATAACTTTAGTATTATATGTATATAAATTATAATTTGCCCCTACTAAAAAAAAATTTAATCTTACTAATATTATCTTTGTATACTTATTGCCCCCATATATCATTGGGTCTTGGATCCGCCACTGACCATGTGTGAAGGTAACATATCACTGCAACCATCTCGTTCTCATGAGCCGAGTAGTGCTGCTCTGTCGGGTTTAGCTGCCTGCTCTCATATGCAACTGGATGGTCATCTTGTATAAGTACTCCACCAATAGCACAATCGAATGCATCAATGTGGACTTCAAAAGAGCGACTGAAGTCCGACATCCTTAATATAGGCTCAGAGGCGATCTTGCGTTTCAACTCACTAAACATAGTCTGATGCAGTCCACTGCCATCCAGTATCTTTCCTCAAAAGGTCTGAAAGGGGAACCGCGATCCTGGAGTATCCCTCAATGAACTTCCGATCGGACCGTCGAATCGACTGTGCCGAAATCAACGACACTCATACACTCTCAAGCTCGACAACACGATGCCCTCTCTACAAATCTCTAGATCGCGGAGATCAACAATCTAGATTGCTTGGTGTGCATTGGGATTTAATAATTAAACCCCCAGGAGCATCATAGTTAGCTAATTTGGGTTGGGTGCTGATGTTAGGCCCAAATGATCCAATCTCAAGTAATCACGGTGACTACAATTTTGACACAATTTGATATTTTGCTACTTCTGATTTTCCAAAAAAAAGCAATCTAATTTTGATTAAAATTTTAAATAATTTTTTAATAATAAAAATATATTAAAAATTAAAAATAAAAGTCGCTCGTCTTTCCCAATTGACTAAGAAAAAAGGGAGCAAGGCTGGAAGACTCGGATAGTACCAAAGCAATTTAGGCACGTGTTGTCGAGCATAAATTACTCGATTGAAGTTTCCAAATGATACAAACTAAATGAACTAATATGCTCATATGGACTCACGAAATGGGTAAGCAGGGCATCAAAATTGTGCCCATACCAACTTCATTAACTTCTGAAGTTATTATCATAGGGAAGAGTAGATATACAAATTTCTTGCACACTCAACCTGTGTGAGCAATCTCAAACACAATCTCGTAAGATTAACGAACATGCATGACACAATTAATCGGGCACACACAAGTCTTCGTGAATGTTAGCTAATCCAATAAGTACAGTGCATCCGCAACTATATAAATATAACACATTCGGACACTTGTGCAGTCCACCTCTTCTGCTACTGCAATATTAAAATCTTATCAATACAAAACTTCCCGTGGTGGTGGGAAGTGTAGCCAATAGCAAACTATGACTTTGAGTTGATTTCACCCAGCACAAAAAGCCAGTGGATGTCTAGGGAGGACGAGCATTCTCCAGCATTCATAATGGAGGAGATTTTCTGTCCTTTTTACTGCCGATGTCATGTCTCATTTGGGAAGAAGCCCATCTTCCAAACCTTCCACTCTCTCAGACGCCTCCATTATTGTCTTACCTTTGTCGTGTTTCAGGCCCCATCTGCACTTCCAGGTTGTGGCATTCAGGTGATTAATTTACTCACCAATTCAATTCAGGGCCATGTTCTAGAAGCTCAGAAGATTTCTGCCAAGTTGATGGCCTCCTTCCCCCCACTGAAGAATATCCACATCATCCATGTACTGGTAGCAGAGACTGAAGGCACTTGCAATTCCTTATCAACATTAAAAGCCACAGGTTACTCAATGCAGCTGAGAATTAAATGCAATAATTGCTGTCTCAACTTCATCCGCCCAAGTCCCAATTAGCTCCTTGTTGGGAAGTTATCTACAATGTTTTATTTAAAGAAAAAGTCAGAAGGTTGGATCAATAAATATTTGTCTGCAAATATCAAAGAAATTTTTATTAAAGTCAGTTAATTTGAAAAAAAAAAGAAAAAGAGAAATTATATTTCTTTTGTATTTAAAAATATTTAAACATTGTCTCTCTCTACATATAGAATATTAAATAGAATGCCAATGGAATACATAATTTGGTAATAATAGATACCGAAAAAGACAATTAGTAGATGTTAAAGATGACATAATAAAAAGATACAATAAGGCTATTAGGATTTGTAATTGGCAGTGATCATTGTAGTGTATTGATAATATTCATCCTTCTATGTATAACTTCTATATTCTACAAGAAAGTATAGATCCAATTTGTCAAAAACAGTCAAATACGATAAAAATCAACCGAAATCAACCAAATCCAAACTGATGGAACTAATTTGGTTTTTTTTGGAAAAGAATACTATTTCAATATGTTTTCAACCAATCGACTGGATTGAAGTAAAACCTATGGCCAGACCAGTTCAACCATAGAAATTTGAACAAATCTTTTACAAAAGAGATAGAAAGAGTTGATCAAATCTAACCAAAGTTACTATTCACTAAAAAAAAACTTGAGTTTTGTTCCGAAAAGTTGAAATCTTCAGCCAATGGGAGCAATACACTTTTTTTTTCTCTGGCAGCTTTTGTGATAGGAATCAGTGTTGGCCAAAAATCTCATACCCGATCTGACCCGACCCGACCCGACCCGACCCGAAGTCAAGGGGGAAAACCCGAGTTGACCGGGGGTCGGGTCGGGTTCAGGGAAAACCCGACTCACAAAAATCGGGTCGGGGTCGGGTATGGTATTATAGATACCCGCCCCGACCCCGATAATTAAAATGACCATTTTACCCCTATATATTATTAATGTATGTAAGTATATAACCTACCCTCATTTGGTAATTACATAATTCCCTCAATTTCCATACGCATACATACTAAATTACTAATTAGTAATTTCTAGGGTTAAATTTGAAAAATTATATTAGAGATTGAATTAGAGATTGAAAAAATGTATAAATTAAGTACTATTATATCTAAGTCAATATCCATTCTTTATCCCTAGGTTTGGGGTCAAATTTGGGTCAAGTTCTACGAAATGAGAATGAGTTCAACGATATCATCAATTAATAATAACAGAGAATTAGAGATTGAAAATAATGTATAAATTAAGTACTATTATATCCAAGTCAATGTCCATTCATTATCCCTAAGTTTGGGTCAAGTTTGAGTCAAGTTCTACGAAATATATAGCAAGTTCGACAATAATTATTGTCGAACTTGTTATATATATCGTCGAACTTGGTTATGTTTGAACCAGTTCGACGATATATATAGCAAGTTCGAACTTGCTATATATTTCATAGAACTTAACCCAAACTTGATATATATATATATATATAAATTAAGTACTATTGTATCCAAGTCAATGTCCATTCATTATCCCTAGGTTTAGGTCAAGTTGAGTTAAATTTGGGTTAAGTTCTATGAAATGAGAAGACAGTTCAACGATATCATCAATTAACAATAATAATGAATTAGAGATTGAAAAAATATATAAATTAAGTACTATTATATCTAAGTCAATATCCATTCTTTATCCCTAGGTTTGGGCCAAATTTGGGTCAAGTTTGGGTCAAGTTCTACGAAATGAGAATGAGTTCAACGATATCATCAATTAATAATAACAGAGAATTAGAGATTGAAAATAATGTATAAATTAAGTACTATTATATCTAAGTCAATGTCCATTCATTATCCCTAAGTTTGGGTCAAGTTGGGTCAAGTTTGAGTCAAGTTTGGGTCAAGTTTGGGTCAAGTTCTATGAAATATATAGTAAGTTCGACAATGAACTTGCTATATATTTCGTAGAACTTGACCCAAACTTGATGTAAATATATATATAAATTAAGTACTATTGTATCCAAGTCAATGTCCATTCATTATCCCTATGTTTGGGTCAAGTTGGGTCAAGTTTGGGTTAAGTTCTACGAAATGAGAAGATAGTTCAACGATATTATCAATTAACAATAACAATGAATTAGAGATTGAAAAAATGTATAAATTAAGCACTATTATATCTAAGTCAATATCTATTCTTTATCCTTAGGTTTGAGTCAAATTTGGGTCAAGTTCTACGAAATGAGAATGAGTTCAATGATATCATCAATTAATAATAACAAAGATTAAAGATTAAAAATAATGTATAAATTAAGTACTATTATATCCAAGTCAATGTCCATTTGGGTCAAGTTAATTATTGTCGAACTTGCTATATATTTCGTAGAACTTGACCCAAACTTGAAGTAAATATATATATAAATTAAGTACTATCGTATCCAAGTCAATGTTCATTCATTATCCCTAGGTTTGGGTCAAGTTGAGTCAAATTCAGGTCAAGCAAATATGTAAAAAGTTCTCCTGAAACAATTCTGTTCCAATTTATTCACATTACTATGATAATATTAATGTGGTATCAATTAGAATTTAAGCTCTAACATCACAGATTCACAATGAAAACCGAGTCCAGTAAAGGAATGCTTTGAACTTAGAAAGTATTTACTAAATCCGTAGATTTATTAGATGTAGTGGATATTGGATACAATGATTTTAAGTATTTTATAAATTTATACAGGATTTGTAATTGATTAAGTTGTGTTGCTTATTTAAAATTGATTAAGTTGTGTATTTTATGCAGGATTTTTTATCAATTTTTTTTCCCCGTGGGGTCGAGTTTTCTACGGGTACCCATGGGGTCGGGTTACCGGACGGATACCCGATTCCCCGATGGGGACGGGGATGGGATTGGTTTTCTCAAACCCAGCGGGGGCAGGGGTGGGGGCAGGGGTGGGGCGGGGGGCGGGAGCGGGGGCGGGGGCGGGGTTTGGGGTTCGGGGTCGGGGTCGGGTTTGGTACTACCCGCCCCCGCGCCGACCCGATGCCAACCCTAATAGGAATGAAAACTCCAGGAAACTGCGGCTCCGGCTGCCAAGGATGCCTGCTGGAGGATAAGCCCTTCGGTCATTGCAAATATTATACTGTAAAATTGACAATTTTCTTTCTCCCTATCTTCTACCTTGTCAACGAGCAAATAAATAGAATACAACTTGGACTTCCACTAATGCTTTCATGTTTCAAAAGGTGGTGTAGGACTTTTGATGACCTGGTCGAACATCAATCAAAGAGGTGTAACACATTGATTTGAAAGGTTCGACATGGTCTAAGAATGACAGAGGAAGGCATCATACAGCTACACAAGGACAAAATGACTTGGATTCTTACCTCAGCTGATAATTAAGGCAATTCAGTGAAGCTATCTAGTAGCCGACTTCAATTTCTGTCCATTGATTTATCCATTATCATGGTTCTTAATTAAGTTACTGGATATCTTCCCCTGCGGTGGAGAACTCCATGACTTAGCAGTTGATACAGATACATCATGAAGACATAAAAGTCAAAAATGAAGTGCAATATTGTTTATAGAAAGCCAAAACTGACCAGCCAAATTTCTCATGTTCAAGAAGTGTCAATTTGTTAGCTGATTTTGAGAACAAACAATCTGCTATTTTGACATAGGAACAAACATATGACAAATTATGTCTATTTTCGATTTAATTATCCAATGCTCATTTATTAATAAAAAGGAAAATCCAACAGGCAATTAGGATTTGGTTGTCTTCTGTGTTAGACAAGCGCTGCCCTGGAAGTAGTTTTCTTGACAAATGTAATGCAAGACTTGAGATCATAGAACAAAAATTGAATACTGCATACTGCTTGTATGCAAACAAATGGCCATGGAATTTTAGATATAGCTTGAATCAAATGGATTCAAACAAATGGATTCAAAAGTATATATAGCTTGAATCAACACTTATGCTTATCATCAATGGCCATGGAATTTTAGATTTGAACATTCATCACTTTCGCTACGTCCGCATCAATATACTCTTGTAATTAAGAACAGTCGTTTTCTGAACATTAAGATCCACTTGAACTATTGCAAATTTTCAACTTACAACATGAGCACTTTGCACCCCACTGGATAAAAATTTGTCCAAGTTCCCCCTTACTTCATTTTGAATATAAAAGTATTCTATGATAAAAGATGTTGGTCTAAAATTTTATCTAGACCTTTTTATTTAAACAGAAAATATAAACATGAATTGTGAGATAATAAACTTATAAAAGATAATTAAAAAGGAGTTAGAATGATAAAACCCGGAGGCGCGATACGCTGTCCTTAGGTGAAAATCCGGGCTCTCGTGCGAGTTAAATCCGAACTGAACACCCAGGATACAATCGGTACTCCTCTTCTATGGGCACGACCGTGGAGAAGTTGATCGGACGCCCTTTCAGCAACAAGCAGCAAAAACCAAGATGAAAAAGAAGAAGGAAGAAGGGAAAAAGAGGATGCCAAATCTCATCTCGTATGAGATTTGTCCTAGCCTTGGTAAAGGCTTAAACCCCTCCCCTTTTAATCCAATTGAGAATTGGATTAAAAGGAATGTTAGCAGCTAACGTAGAAACGTTAGCATTAAATGCTAACATTAAATAGGTTTTTTTTATTATAATTTTTTCCAATAATCCATCACAAAAATTAAATAAAAAATATGAATATAATTAAACTTAACAAGATGATTAAATGAATATAAATTGCTGCTCATGCTTATATCATGCGGTCAGTAAAGTGCACTTAAAGGCATAATCTTTACTTAGTGAAAATGTTTTCATCTGAAGGAAAGATAATGAACTAGTCTTGAACTACTTCTCTTTGACCCAGACTTTAACAAATCCACACACAATACAGAGTTTTTTCGATCGCGGGGTTGCGCATTTTTGGCCGTGAACGTGTATCTTTATGAGAGCTTCTGAGGATTGTCCATGTCCTCAGCCGCGGCCGTATACAGACTCTCTCATATAGGAAGTTCCCTACAAGGGATGAGTGTAGAAGCTCATCTCATGATAATTAACCACTTCGGGAAGTTTTCCTTACCTCTACAATAAGAAGCACAAAAATGTATCCTCAAGAATGGGAGTGTAGAGTATCAACTCGATCACATAAATATTTTTATACACCATAGTGTTTTATAATTTTTATTTTTCAAAGTGCTTCCCGGCCAATCAATCAGTTTGTTATTACCACATTGAACCTCATTCAAGGGATCTCCTATCACAGAGGTTGAGTTCCCACCGCTGAGAGGCCTATTTTCAGACTAATCCCATTCCTATCGATACTTCCAAGATTATAATCTTGGGCAAGCTTTGGTCATGTCAATAGCTTTATTGTGCTCAATCTTTATAAAAGAAAGAGCTACAATTTTTATGAGTCAAGCCATTTTATAGACTTATGTCTAATATTTAATATGGCTACTCTTTATTTTTTTTTTATAAGTCTATTGCTGCTTTAGAATTTTTATAATTCATTTTTATCTTTATTATTGAATCCTTTACTTTTAGTTCAAAATTTTTATTTTTTAATTCAGAGAAAGAAAGGATTTTAATTAAGCAGCAATTACACCTAATTATTTAATTAGGTTTTTAATCACTCTTATCATAGAGAAAGCCATTTAATTAAATTTTCTGACTTTAAATTATTTTTCAAAGTCATTTTAATTTTAAGGGAATTAAATTTTATTAAAATAATTTTCCCCCATAGGAATTATTTTAATCATAATCCTCATAAATATATTTTATTCCTTATGAACATAGTTTTCATGATGTTCATTTGACAAATATGGAGATTATTTTCATTAAGCGTATTATGATAATTATTTATATTATGAATATCATGATCACCATTTGCATGTTATATTATGTTTATATTTTGCATAATGTCTATTAGTTTATATATTTAGATTACACATTATGCTCGTTCTAATTTAGCCCAAGCCAAATTAAATTGAATCAGATGATCAAATTTGATGCAATTATAAGTTAAACTATAAATTAGACCAGCCTCCATAGTTGGGATCATTAGCCTAATTTATAAATGACATTATTATTTACCCAATATCTTCAAAATGTAACAGAGTAAAACAGTTTTTATGTTAATAATGCTAAATCTCATTCAATAGAAAAGGATTGATATAATTTTAAAATGGTATCGCATGCGATAAAGTTAACCTTGTTGAATAGAAAAACAATATCACCCAATAATATCATTGATAAGAGCATCAACATGTATATTTTTCCAAATATATAAACTGTCATTATTGGAAAGAAAGTAACGACGAAAACGTATGACACAACTAGTCAACAAGGATAATTAAAACCAAAATTGAATCTATTAATGCAATTTACTTATATAATCAAATCGCCACACTGATTTGGCAATAGAATTTTTTAATTTGTTATGAAATATTATATAATTAATAAACAGTAAAACATTAACAATGAAATGGTTGTAAACAGAACTATTCTGATTTTTATTACGTAATTTTTTTATTATGTAATAGTTTTAACTAAGATTAGACACTGCTGTGAACCATTCATATTTTATTTAAATAGTAAAGTAATGTAACTTTACCCACACAACAACGTTACATCAACACAAGTCATGAAACGTCACAGCACACAGATATTGATATTTATTTAAAGTATGAAACAGTTTATAAATATATACCAACCGCATCTATTTGTTGCAATTAAATTAGGGTTTTTTTCCCTAATTTAATTAATTGTTTTTAATGAGATGCTAACATTTTGGCAGCATACACAATTTGGTAACAAACCAAATTGGAAATTGATTAGGCAATTAGTAACATAATCATAAACAAGCCATAAATTTTCTTTAAAGAAATAAGCAGTATACGGCAATTTGTAAAATTAAGGCAAATTGTCCCAGGCAATTAAACAATTACACATTCGTTACCAATAATAAATGCGAATAAACCAGATAGTATATGTTATATCTAATATAGAAAACTTTTTTTTAATTAATCAAAGAACAAAAATTTCAAAAGCAATATATTATTTTTTTATTTACTTCATATACGCCAGAACTTGGGGCAATTAGAGTTTAAACCCCTAATTTTATTTTATTGAGCATCCATTATCCTATTATGGATGTTCGAAACAGAAATTTTGTTTTTTTTTCCGATTTAAATAAGGAGTAAGCATAAACAGAAACAACTTCGTTAATTGTTATTCTCTAAATTTAATAATAAGAATTTGTAACTAACACAGTATGATGTCAAACAATTAAGCTAATAAAAACATCACCCTGTTTATTTTCTTATAGCCACGGTTTCTTTCGCCGGGCATTAAAATTGTTTCCTTTAATTTTTCTTTTAGAGAACAAAACGTTAATAAGAACAAGAAATATATTTATCAGATTTTCACCTAAGATTGTTGGTCTAAAATTTTATCTAGACCTTTTTATTTAAACAGAAAATATAAACATGAATTGTGAGATAATAAACTTATAAAAGATAATTAAAAAGGAGTTAGAATGATAAAACCCGGAGGGGCGATACGTTGTCCTTAGGTGAAAATCCGGGCTCTCGTGCGAGTTAAATCCGGACTGAACACCCAGGATAACTCCTCTTCTGCGGGTACGACCGTGGAGAAGTTGATCGGACGCCCTTTCAACAACAAACAGCAAAAACCTAGATGAAAAAGAGAAAGGAAGAAGGGAAAAAGAGGATGCCAAATCTCATCTCGTATGAGATTTGTCCTAGCCTTGGTAAAGGTTTAAACCCCTCCCCTTTTAATCCGATTGAGAATTGGATTAAAAGGAATGTTAGCAGCTAACGTTTCTACGTTAGCATTAAATGCTAACATTAAATAGGTTTTTTTTATTATAAATTTTTCCAACAAAAGAAGATGGCTTTTAAGCTGCATCCATATCTCCAATAGTACTGCACATCTAGTAGAAACTGGCCCAAAGCATAGAAACGAACTGACAAAATAGAGCATCGAAAACAAAAAGGCAATCAAGAAAAGATTTTTTCTATTTTTTTTCTTTTATAATTGATCAAGAATGAGTATTCATATCACAAGGTGGTTCAAGTGGCAAAACCTGAAAATTTTTACAAGTAATAGGATATAAGAATCAAGCAAGTTCAGTAGATAGTGCCCGTGTGTCACGCCCCGATCGAATCTCCCTAAAATCAGCGCTTATCCGTTGTCTTAGGGTCGTCCGGCGGAACACCAGAGCGTGAACTTCCTCTCAGATTAGGTTTTTTCCGGGTACAAAATCATCCCCAAATTGAAAACCCTAACCATAACCATCCGAAATCGATCCCCAAATTAGAAATTCAGAAATCAACCAAAACCCTAATTTAATACCTCTGGTCAAACCTTTGATTTTGACCGAGAAAGTCAAAATCCGCCGCTTCGCCGCGCTCACCGAAATTCGCCTTTGCTGACGTTGGGTGACGTCAACCCCCAATTCGATTTCGATTTCTGCCGAAATCGATTTCCTTTCTACCAGTACGACTTCTAAGCGCTATAGGCGCTTAACGGGGAAAAACGCTTCCTCATAGTGCACGAATCCCTACAATTAACTATAATCCTAAAGCTAAAGGCTACCCGAATCCCTAAAAACTAACCCTAATCCTAAGGCTAAAAGCGCCTACGGCGCTTAACTCAGAAAAGCGCCTATAGGTAGGGATGGCAACGGGGCAGGTCGGGGTTGGATTTTGCCATCCCCGACCCGACCCCGACTTCCCTACACCCGTCCCCGAACCCGACCTCGAACCCAACGGGTTTAGAAAACCCTGCCCCACACCCGACCCCGCGGGGAAACCCGACCCCGCCCGACCTAAAAAATAAATATATATTATAAATAATATTTTAAAATTAATTTGTATTCTTTATTTATAATATATAAATAAAAAAATATTTTACATAAACTATATCATCATTTCTACATAAATTATTAAAATTTAGTAACTAGGTTATAATTTATAAGAGGTAAATTTGTTATTTTAATAGTCGGATCAGGTCGGGAATGGAGTTTTTTGCCATCCCTATCTATTGGCGCTTAGAAGTTTTTTTTTCCTTTCTACTGTTCCGATTTTTCTTCCTTTCTACTGTTCGGAAAACAGCCTTCGTCTTCTTCTTCCGCGTTGCGATGCCGCCTGCGTCGCCGCTTCCGCCGAGTTTCCGAACGCCGCCTGCGTTCAGCCAACCGGCGCTGCTGTTGTGCCGGAAGGGGGAGCCGCTCGCCTCCCTTCACTTTCGCGTCGTCAGCGACCGCCCAGAAACGTCGCCGCTGTGATGGAGGACAGGGGAGAAAGGATTGAATAAGAGAAGCTTTTATTCCTCCGGTGAACGATTACAAGACCTCTCCTACTCTTGCCGGCGACCCTCTGGTCGTCACCCCCTTCCCTCCCTCGTCGGCGATGCCAGTTACAGTCCTCTCAGATCTCCCTCATGGCCGCGACGCTCGTCGTCGCCGGCCAACTCTCTCTGCTCTGGATAAGGGCTCTCGCCCTGGAGGGGGCGCCCTCCCCGACCCTGCTCCGGACCTTTGTCTGATCGCCTCCTCTCTCTCCGGAAGATGAGGTTCCCCCGTCTTCGATCGCTTGGCGGGTTTATAGAACAGCATCGGCCCGCATCTCCCGCTGTGCTCCCGCAAACCTCGTCGCCTCCTTCTTGCCGCCGCCGAAACCGTCGTCCGCGTCTTCCGGAAACTCCACGTCGTCAGCTCCGCGAAGCTCGCGTCTGAATCCGAAGAGGTCTCGTCCGAGCTCCGTTACGCAGCCCGTCCGCATCCGAGGGAAGAAGGTGATGATGCAGCCGAGTCCGCCTCTGATTTTGACCAAGTCTTCTCCAAAATCAGGCTTCGTTTTGATCTCCAGCGCACGGCTTTCTCTTCTGCTGAGTGGGCTTGGGCTGTGGCCCAGCCCAACTTGTCCTAGGCTGAACCGGAGAATTCCGGGCCTGAGAACCTTTAGATCCTGATAATTCCAAGCTACAAGGCACAGGCATCAAGGAAGTGAGTATTAGCTCAAGGCTCAGATCAGAAATCCAAACTCTATCGGATGGATTTCCTTATTTGGGGTAAACTCTAAGAGCTCTGACTTCAGTCTTCTACCGCTACCAGCACTGGTCGGTCTCTCAAATCCGGCGGCTATAGCTGGGGTATGAAGTGAACCTCGTGTATGAACGCGGACACGCCGCCGACTGTCGGCGATTATGGAGGAACATCGCCGCGGTGGCGCTCAGCTCTCGGTCGTAATCAGCGCGCTTTCCGGAGTTAGAGAGGGTGGCATAGGCGGCATGGACACGCATGAACTCGTCTGCAGACGCGCCCCTGTGGTTGGCGGTGTTAAATGGTAAACTTGAGATGCATTGAAAGAAGCATCAACTAAACACCACTTCATGAAGCGCCTTGGATTGATGAAGTGAGTTAATGCATTGGATGAAGCCAGCGACGCTTCGGTGAATGCATCAACGCTTCAGTTAGGTTTCTAATGTTTATAATTAATTTAGGGAGATGAAAAGTTGTAATCTCTCCCTATAAATACTGTGTACGCCTCTAGCTTAAATCAAGAGAATCGAATTCAGTTTTTCACTTCAATCTCCTCTTGCCGAGAGCCTTAGAAAGGCTGTGTGTTTGTGTGCTTGTGAGATTGTGAAGTGATCCAGTTTCTAACAAACTGGTATTAGAGCAAGAAGATCTTTGCCGGAGTTGAAGGTCGTCGCTGCCGAGTTGCCGCCGACGAACAAAGAGGATGTACGAAAGTTACCAAGAGAAGACTTTGTTGAAGAAGGAAAAACAAAGGTGAAAATTTTATTTGGTTTCAATTACCAAGAGGAGGTACGAAAATTAAATTTGAAGATGGAAAACTCAAATTTAATTCCTTTTCAAGTTCCTAAGTTTACTAAAGAGAAATTTGAAAATTGGAGTATAAGAATGAAAGCCTTGTTGGGCGCTCATGATGTTTGAGATATTGTAGAAAATGATTATGATGCTCAGGGGGAACCTGCAGCAGTTCAAAACCTCAGGAAAAAGGATCAGAAGGCTGTATCACTCATCCATCAAGCATTGGATGACACTACATTTGAGAAGGTATCAAACGCAACTACCTCCAAGCAATTATGAGACATGCTTCAAATCACTTACAGAGGAAGTGACAAAGCAAAGAAGGTCCGACTACAATACCTTCATGGAGAATTCGAAGCAATACAAATGAAAGATTCTGAGAAAGTGTTAGAATACATCTCAAGAGTTACAACAAATGCAAACCAGATGAGAAGACTTGGAGAAACTATAGCTGAGGTAAAAATAGTTGAGAAAATCTTAAGATCACTAACAGAGAAATTTGATCATATAGTAACAGCCATTGAAGAGTCTAAAGATCTAGATCAAATGTCCATTGAAGAATTCACTGGATCACTGGAAGCACACGAAGAGAAGCTAAATCGACAGAAGAAAGAACCTATCGAGCAAGTTTTGTAGACAAAATTGAACCTGCAAGAAAGTGCTGAAAGAAGCAATACAAATTTTAGAGGACGTGGAAGAGCGAGAGGGCAAAATCACAATTTTGGAAGAGGAGGACGAGGTACATACAGTAATCCTCAAAACAATGCAAGCACGCCTCGTTTTAATCCAACAAGAGGTTGTGGTCAAGGAAGAGGAGGAAGGCAACAATATCAGTCGAGGTACGATAAGTCAAAGGTACAATGCTATACTTGTCAAGGATATGGACATATGTCAAGAGAATGCAACAATTTAAGAACTGATGCTAGGGCTGATAAGTCCTCGTGGTACCTTGATACTGGAGCCAGTAATCATATGTGTGGAGACAAATCACTGTTCACAGAGATGAACGAGAATGTCAACGACACTATTACCTTCGGAGACTCCTCCAAAATTCCTGTAAGGGGGAAAGGTAAAATTCTGATAAGACTGAAAGATAATACTCATCAGTATATCTCAAATGTCTACTACGCCTCTGACATGAAAAATAATATTTTGAGTATAGACAGCTGCTTGAAAAAGGTTATACCTTTTATACTATTAGGCACAATTTGTATCTGAAAAATAGTGCAGGAGTTATGGTTGCCAATGTACCAATGGCACAGAATCGTCTGTTTGTGCTACCAATATAGACAGGAGTAGCAAAATGCCTAAGGGCATGCTACAAGGAGTCATCATGGCTATGACATCTTAGGCTAGGCCATATCAACTTTGATGGACTAAGGAGAATGTCCAAAGGCAGAATGGTAAGAGAGCTGCCAGAAATAGATGAGCAAAGTAACATATGTGAAGGATGTTTGCTAGGAAAGCAACCCAGGAAGAGCTTTCCAAACGAGTCTCAGTCAAGATCATCCAAGCCCTTGCAGTTGATACACACAGATATATGCGAGCCAATTACGCTAGAATCCTTTGGTAAGAACAAGTATTTTCTCTTGTTCATTGACGATTTCAGTAGAAAAACATGGATATATTTTCTAAAAGAAAAATCAGAAGCTTTTACATGTTTTCAAAAGTTTAAAGCATTTGTGGAGAAAGATAGTGGATACAGGATCCAAGCAGTAAGATCTGACAGAGGAGGAGAGTTCACATCTAGGAACTTTCAAGAGTTTTGTGAAGCTCATGGAATACGAAGATTCCTGATGGCACCAGGATCGCCTCAACAAAATGGAGTTGTTGAGAGAAAGAACTGAACAATTCTGAACATGGCCAGAAGCATGTTAAAAACAAAGAAGATGCCGAAAGAGTTTTGGGCACAAGCCGTGAACTGCGCCGTTTACCTTCAGAACAGGTGCGAAACTAAAGCTTTAAATGGAAAGACTCCAACTGAAGCATGGAGAGGAATTAAACCCTCAGTGAAACATCTAAAGGTATTTGGTAGTATTGCATATACTCACATTCATGATCAACATTGCACCAAACTTGATGATAAGAGTAGGAAATGTATTTTTGTTGGCTATGATTCACATACCAAAGGGTAAAAGCTTTATGATCCAATTAACAAGAAAGTTTTTGTCAGTAGAGATGTAGACTTCGATGAGGAAGCTACATGGGACTGGAATGTCCAGGAAGATCAAAATGACTATGATCTCCTTCCCTCTTTAGAACAAGATGAAGATGAGGAAAGACCTCAACCAGTTACACCTCCGTCATCACCAGTGCAGAATGAATCTACTTCAGAAGGAAGTTCAAGTAATCGACAGATACGGACAAGGAGGCTGGAAGACTTGTACCGAGAAACAGAAAGAATTGATGATGTCTCATTTGTTTGTTTGTTTGCAGATGTTGAACCCATTAGCTTTGAAGAAACTGTGAAAGAAGAGAAATGGAGAAAAGCTATGGACGAAGAAATTACAGCAATAGAGAAGAACAATACCTGGGATATGACGACTCTGCCAGAAGGGCATAAAGCTATAGGAGTCAAATGGGTGTTTAAAACCAAGAAGAACTCACAAGGAGAAGTTGAGAGGCATAAAGCCAGGCTCGTAGCAAAAGGCTACAAACAAAAGCAAGGTATTGATTATGACGAAGTTTTTGCTCCAGTTGCTCGATTAGAAACCATAAGATTGATCATCTCATTAGCTGCTCAAAATAAGTGGAACATCTTTCAAATGGATGTTAAGTCAGCATTTCTGAATGGATATCTCGAGGAGGAGGTATACGTTGATCAACCTCCAGGATACGTGATGAAAGGAAATAAGAACAAGGTATTGAAATTAAGAAAAGCACTTTATGGGCTTAAACAAGCACCAAGATCATGGAACTATAGAATTGACAAATACTTTCAGGAGAATGGATTTACCAAATGTCCATATGAACATGCCTTGTATCTGAAAAAGAAAAATGATAAAATTCTGATCATTTGTCTGTATGTAGATGATCTAATTTTCACAGGGAACAATATGGAAATGATTGAAGCTTTCAAGAAAGCAATGAATCAAGAGTTTGAGATGACAGATCTTGGACTGATGTCTTACTACCTTGGGATGAAAGTAAAGCAGACTAGTGAAGGTATATTCATCTCTCAAGAAAATTATGCAAAAGAGACTTTGAAAAAATTCAACATGAGCAACTGCAATCTAGTCAACACCCCAGTTGAAAATGGTGAGAAGATGTCCAGGTATGACGAAAGTGAAAAAGTTGATGCAACTTTATTTAGAAGTTTAGTTGGTAGTTTAAGGTACTTCACATGTACAAGATCAGATATTTGTTTTGGAGTTGGACTCATAAGTCGATTTTTAGAAACACCAACTAAGACGCACTTGAATGCTGCTAAGAGAATTTTGCGCTATATCAAAGGTACTCTGAATTTTGGCCTATATTATCATGCTACTGATGATTTCAAACTTGAAGGATTTTGCGATAGCGATTGGGCCGGAGACGCGGACGATCGAAAAAGCACAACTGGTTATGTGTTTTTCACAGGCAATGCAGCATTCACATGGAGCTCAAAGAAACAACCGATCGTGACGTTATCAACATGCGAAGCAGAATACGTCGCTCTCAATTCATGCGTGACGCAAGCGATTTGGCTAAGACGCTTAATGGAAGAACTACACTTTCCACATAAAGAGCCAACTCAAGTCAACGTGGACAACAAGTCAGCAATTGCATTAGCGAAAAATCCCTTGTTCCATGAACGAAGTAAACACATCGACACTCGATTCCACTATATTCGAGAATGTGTTTCAAGTAATCAAGTCAGGTTAAGCCATGTGAAGACAGAAGAATAAGTTGCTGACATTTTCACAAAAGCACTCAAGTTCAAAGAATTCAAAGAGCTGAGATCTAAACTTGGATTACAGGAATTTCAAGTTTAAGGGGGAATCTTAAATGGTAAACTTGAGATGCATTGAAAGAAGCATCAACTAAACACCGCTTCATGAAACGCCTTGGATTGATGAAGTGAGTTAATGCATTGGATGAAGCCAGCGACGCTTCGGTGAATGCATCAACGCTTCGGTTAGGTTTTTAATGTTTATAATTAATTTAGGGAGATGAAAAGTTGTAATCTCTCCCTATAAATACTGTGTACGCCTCTAGCTTAAATCAAGAGAATCGAATTCAGTTTTTCACTTCAATCTCCTCTTGCCGAGAGCCTTAGAAAGGCCGTGTGTTTGTGTGCTTGTGAGATTGTGAAGTGATCCAGTTTCTAACAGGCGGCGACAACGTCTGGGTGGCACTCGAGCGCCAGCCGTCGGTACGCTGCCTTTATCTCCGGGCCGCTGGCAGTGGGGGGCATTCCAAGTACGTCGTAGAGGGAGGATGAGGAAGGGGAGGAAGGTGAGGCGACGGCGGAGGGGGACGCGTGCGCACGCTCGGACGCGGCGGCGTAGGCAGCAGAGATGCTCGGGGAGCGGAAGGCGGAGGGGGATGGAAGCGAGGGGGAGAAGGAAGCGGCGCAGCAAGGAGGCGGTGCAATGCGGAGGCCTACGAATTGGGAGGAGGTGAGGGAAGAGGGCGACATGGAGCCGGTGCTGGAAGAGGGCAACTAGGCAAGGTAGCAAGGGACAAGGGTAGACCGGCGAGGCTGCCCTTTTGTAAGTGGCGCGTGGAGGAGAGGAATGATACGCTATTCCGCGGTGCATCGTATCCGTATACTATTTCTTCTCAAACCCAAATCAATTTTTCTTTAGGAATTTGAAACTATAAATCAAGGATTCAATTCTCATTATAACTGCTATTTTTTTTTCTAAAAAAAAAATGCAGAATAACGTTTTCTTTTTGTATGTACTATAACAGCTTGTAAGCTAGAGTCTACTAAGGTAATATAAAAGATGTTGAGTCAATCAACATAAATGTGGTTCAGAATATTAAGTTAACCTACTATTTATTTTCAAAAATGAAATCTTTATTACAATTTTGGGATGTTTAATCGAAATGGCGTATGGATGATGCTAAGGCTAGTTTAGCTCCACTGTAAACTAATTTCTTAAGTATATTGAATTGTGTTGTACTATACTGTAATAATTTTAAAGTTATTTGGTAAATAAATTTAAAATTACTATTAAAATTTAAAATAATAAAATAAATATATTATTTTAAATTAATAAAAATAAAAAATACTTTTTTTATTATTAAAATATTAAATTATTTAAAATAATAGTATTTTAAATTTTGATCAAAATCACATGGATTATTTTTTAAAATAATCATAATCAGTAAAAAAAAGTATCAAACGGTAGTTTTCACAGCTTCTAATTTTTTCCTCTTTTTTATATTTTTAATTTCATTACCAAACACCTTTTTAAGTTCAAAAGTTGATTAAAATCAACTTATAAACGGGGCCAAACGGGCCCTAAATTAGACTTGGTAAAAATTGACTTGACTTACTCGACACAAACTTATGTTATATGGGTTGGGTCGGATTGACTCATTTATAAATGGGTCATGTTCGAGTCAAGCTTAAACGGGTCATGGGTCAAGCTGATATGACCCATTTACGACCCGCTGACTCGAATTGCTAGGTCTACCCTAAATAAAAGACTATTAGTAGAGATGACAGTAGGGAGGATCAGGGTTGGATTTTGCCATTCTCAACTCCTATGGGTTTAAAAAGCTCAATCTCACACCCGACCTTACTAAAAAGTTTTTTTAAAAAATAATAAGTTAAAAAAATAGTACAAATATACAATGTCATAAACAATATATTATTAAAATAACTGAAAGCATTATAAATATATATGGTGTAAATTAATGTTGTTTATAAGAACATTATGTTATTCCTTTTAAATAATGTAAATTACTTGAAGCCATAACAAAAATATTAGAATTGGGTTTGCTCTATAATAAAAGCATTATAATTCCAAAATGTCTTGACTTTTAAAAAGTTGCAGCTCCTTCTTTTAAAAAGATTAAGCACAACAAAGCCATTGGCTTGACCATAGCTTGCCAAAGACCAGATCTTATAGGTATCGAGAGAAATGAGATAGTCTAAAAACAGGCCTCTCAGTGGTGGAAACCCAACCTCTGTGATAAGAGATCTCTTGAAGGAGGTTCATTGTGGTAATAACAAGTTGATTGATTGGTCGGAAAGTCTTTTGAAAAATAAAATTAATAAAGCACTATAGTGTATAAAATTTAATGTTATAGAGTTGATACTCTATACTCTCATTTTTGATGATAGTTATTATGCTTTTTATTATAGAAGTAAAAAAAAATTTCCCGAAGTGGTTAATTACTATGAAATAAGCTTCTACACTCATCCCTTGTAGAGAACTTCCTATATGAGAGATACCATATACAACCGCGACTCAGGACATGGACAATCCTGAGAAGAGCTTTCCTGAATAATACTTGCGCACGACAAAAAAATGTGCAACCCCACGGTCAAACAACCTTGTATTGTGTGTGAATTTATTGTTGGCTAGGTCAAAGGGAAGTAGTTCAAGACTAGTTCACTATCTTTCCTTCACATGAAAATATTTTCACTAAGTAAAAGTTATATCTTTAAGTGCACTTTACTGATGGCATAATATAGGCATGAGTAGCAATTTAATTTAATTTAATTATTTTATTAAATTCAATATATTTTTTAAGGGGATTATTAGAATAAAATTATATGTATATATATAAACGTTAGCCAAGTACCTCCATAGTAATTAGCATTAATCGTTAATTAATATCATTAACATTAGTAATTATTTACTAATGTTGTTGTTTATTGCTTATAAAAAGCTGTTCCAACGTGAGCGTATGCTCCTTCACTTTTTCTCTCCAATTTCTTATTGTATGAGTTTTTTTGGTTTTCTTGCTATTCAACGTTGAAAGGAGATTCGATCTACTTTTAGCAGTTGTGTCTCGTAGAAACAAGTCTAGTTATATTCTGATTGCTCGATTCAAATATAACTCATATGAGAGCCTAAATTTTTATCTAAAGACAATGATAATGTGCTTCCGGATTTTATCACTTTAAACTTTTTTTTTATTTATAATTTAAAATTATCATTTGCATAATTTAATTATATTTCAATAAACAGTCTAAATAAAAATTTAGACTAACAGTTATAGTTTTATAATAAATATGGAGTAATTTTGTAATTTTATTTGACAAACAATTCGATTTCATGACATCACGTGGTTACTTGATTTCCACACAGAAGTATTTTTCTTCATTTACTAGTAAATTAATAATAAAAACTTTATAGATGAGACTTTACAGCCTCTTTCGT
This sequence comes from Costus lasius, assembly GCA_027563935.2. Lineage (NCBI taxonomy): Eukaryota > Viridiplantae > Streptophyta > Magnoliopsida > Zingiberales > Costaceae > Costus > Costus lasius. The sequence continues at coordinate 34,983,498 of CM050453.2, forward strand.
GAAAGAAGACTTTTTTAGCCGTTCGAAAAAAGAGATTAAATTAAAGTAATTGGATTAAGGTTTTGTTTGACACTGTAACATAATTTTTTATTATATTAAATTATACTATCATAATTAGTTGTTTGATAAATAATTTTTAAATTACTATCAAATTTTAAAATAATAATAAATATATTATTTTAAATTAATTAAAATAATAATTTATTATTATTATTAAAATTTTTTAATTATTTAAAATAATAATATTTAAAATTTTAATTAAAATCACATTGATTATAAATAAAAAAAAAATTCAAATTGTAGCTTTCACATATTCTAATTTTTTTTTCTACTTATGATTTTTATTACTAGACACTTTTTTAGTTTATTTTTGCTTAAAAACTTTTTCAAATCAACTTAAAACGAGACCAGTGAACCCTAGAAAAAAAAACAATTTCATTAATTATTTGCTAGAATTGCACATTCTTCATATTAAAAAAAATAATGAGAGAAAACGGAATTACTTTAATCTAAGATGATCATAACCACAGTATTTCTGAGTTAAAAAAAATGCTTTTCAAAACAATCGGAAAAGCACTTTTTGCACATGTTAGAATCAATTATAGTACAAATGAAAAAGGAAAAAAAAAGAATTCTTTTTTTGGAAAATTAAGAGAAACATTTTTTTAGGAAAAAAAAAAATAAATCCGATGCTACAAAAAAATACCTCGTTTCGTGATTCTAGAAGGGCGGCCGTCTCCGGAATTGGATGGCTAAAAAGACGAGGTGGGAAGTGGTCAAATTGGAACGGTAGGACAAAAAACTCTTGATATATAGTATCTCATGTGCACATTATTTTAAATCAATTTTATTACTTTTTATTATTTGTTAAATAAACCAATATTACAATATATATAATTTTATAATATTTAAAAATAATTATTTAAATTTTAGTTTAATCGGTTCAACTTAAAGTTTTAATATTGAGAGAAGCCGAAAATTTCAGATTAGTTCAAGTTAGGTTGTCGGGTTGACCCAACAGGCGCATTTCCATGATGAACCTGTCACCGATGTAGGGAGTGGATCGAAGCGCCTAGATGCTAGATCCTCTTAAATCAAGCATCCAGATGGTGATTCACTAGTTATATGTGAATACTTTTAAAAAGATTATCATTCGTCACTCACTAGCATGTGTAAAATAATAAGCAAATGGTAAAACATAAAACAATTGAAGTAAAAGCTTTTTGCCAATTTAAGATTTTAAATTTAGTATCAATTGCTCTCAACTAGAAAAAACAAAACAAAACAATGGAATTGACAAGACTGGTGTTAGTCATTATGGCAACGATGAATAGTCTGGAAAGACAAGGTCGAAAACATCTTCTTTCCCCAACTGATATAAAAGTGAAAGATTTTGCCAGTTACGTTGCTTGCAACGGTCTTGTAAGAAGAAATATGAAGCCGGAAAAATGGTGATTTTGGTTAATTTTTTTGAGACACGGAGAAGAGAGCGAATGAAGGACATTTCAAGTAGAGATCCAATGAATTCATATATCTGAGTAGTCTCTAAATCCTCCAACAACAAATGTTTTGGCTCAGAGATAACTACATTAGAATCATCATCAGAAACAATCTGCATGCGATACAAATAACAATTAAGTCAATTATATAAACAATAAACTATTTAACAAGCTAGAATGAGAATATCACCTTTCCATTGTGGATGATAAGTGTCTCAAGTTTTGGGCAATAGTTGAGCAAATAATAAATGCCCATGTAGTAGATTTCGCTATGGTGTAACCATAATTCCAACGTAAGTAGATTTTTGTATGCGTTTAGCATGATAATGTTATTCGGATTAATATTTTCAGTTGCATTTTCCTCCAAAGCCTTTGAATGTGATTGACCCAAAGCCTATATAGAGAGAAAAAAAAAGAAACTAAATACAATCAGGTCATTCAAAAAATATAACAAAATTTATTTTTACCTTAATAACATGAGATCCCATACTTGTTGGATACATTAGATAGTCCCTTCATAAGGTTCACCAAAGCATTCAAGAAATGTACATCTAAACCGCATAATCTGCATAATAAATCTCTACGCACAAGCATGCCTTCACATTGAGACTTATCTTGAATAGTGAATGAAGTAGACTCTAAATAAACTAAGCTTGGCACTTTAAAGTGTTTAAATAAATGTGTTTTGTCCCACTTAAAGTTGAGGAGGTTAGGAGCCGTAATGTCGAAAGTTTCATCTACCTCATTACCAGTAGTAGTGAAACATTGGAAGATGGACAAGTCGGTAAGACGATCCGCATGCACATGAAAATCTTTGACGTTAACACAATCACGCATGGAAAAATCAACTAGTTTAGAGCCACTAACATCCAACACATTTGGTAAATGGCATGTTTCCATAGTCCACTTCTCTAGATTTGGGCAAGATGAAGAGATTATGGGCTAGTTTGGGGCTGATTCTGCTTCTACTGGCTGCTAGTTGGAGAATTGCTGGTTGAAAAGTAGCTGACTGAGAGAAGCAGAAGCTGTTTGGGAAACTACAATTGCTGGTCAACAGAATAAAAATATTGTACTTATTAAATTAAGCAGAAATTTTTAGTATAATTAAAAATTTAAATAAATAAATAGACATGTATTATGAATATTTCAAATTATTAATTTTCAAATTACCTAAATAAGAATTTGTAGAGTTTGAAATGAGTAAATGCAAATTATGGTAAAATAATTTATTAAAAATATGAAAAAGTGTATGCTACACATTTTAGAAAACATAAAATATTTATGCTATACTTGTTTTAGATATATAAATGATATATTTTTAAAATTACAAATTTTAAAAAAATAAAAATTATGCGCATTGAACATGTGCATAATTTTCCTATAACAATAAAACTCTTATTACATAAAATTTAATCAAGATTTTCCTATAACAAGAACGACTAACAGATTTATCACATTGACAAGGTCATATTGATTTTACTCAATATTATTATCCCTAATGAGTCTAAGCTTTTGATGAATACCATACAATAATCGAATAGCATCAAATATTCTATTCTATTGCGTTTTTTTAAATATATTTCCTCTAATATTTTTGTTTCTTTATTTAGAAACACCAAAATAGAAATAATTCCTCTACACAGCCCTCTTTCATGCATCAAGCAGGCACATAGCGAAGAAAACATATGCTTCCACCTTTCAATCTTCCGCCCACTTGAAAAAAAAAATAAAAATCTTCCGCCTACTTTCCTCTTTCAATCTCTTCAATCAATTCTGCATCATTAGATTATGCAAAATCTCAACTTTCTTCCCTGTCAATTTTTACCAAGTCTTCCAATCCGAAAAAAAAAAAAACTTTTTCCTGAATGAGAATTCGAGCATCAAAGACACCACCTTTGAGCTCCATTTCCACCCCCAATCCCCCTCCTTCCGTCCTCCCTCCGTTTAATTCCCATGCCTCCAATGAATCCACAAGTCACTGCGAAGGTCTCGATCTGTTGGTGTTGGCTGTGATCCAAGTATCTGGAGTCAGAGCTTTGGAGGTGGAGCGCATTAGGAGCAATGGAGTCGGAGATAAGAAGGGGAAGCAGAAGAGGATTGAGAAGTGAATGGACCCAGATGATGGAGTTGAAGCTGGTCCGGAGAAGAAAAGGAGGAAGAGGCTCGAGATTCCATGATTTCGTGATGCAGCTATGGAAGCGGGCGCTGGCGGGCGAAGGATCTGGACAAGGCGGGCTCTGGCTGGGAGTCATTGGCGCTGGAGCTCACTGGCTGGCGTGGAGGCGGCGTTGAGATCTGGATGGCGGCGTCATTTGGAGCTCAGACAAGGAAGCGTCGAAGCTAGACGAACGGGCAGATCTAGACGCAGAGGCGGAGGAGGGTCGGCGAGACGCTGGAGGCCGGAGCTAGAGGTTGGCGAGGAGCAGGCGAGCGGAGCTTACCTGGAGCTGGAGGTCGGCGGAGCTACTGATCGAGCTCCACGAGGCGGCAGAGGTCAGCGGGCGCAGGTCTATCACAGGTCGGCGAGGCATGGAAGCAGGCAAGAATGCAAGCGAGGCGTCGAAGCAGATTCCCCAGAGAAGCATCTGATTAGCTGCTTCTCGCGCGCAGCTAATTTTCACTGGTATGCCCAGCAGCAGCCGCCCTAAACAACACTATTAGCTCTAAATCTGCTGGCCGCACCCGCAAAAGCAGGTGGCCAGCAGCCCCAAACGAACCCTATCTTTCCGGGAGAACCTGCTGCAAGTATGGATCCGTATGTATATATATATTTTGTTGTTGTTTTATATCAACTTATATAGATGCCGATGCTTACCAGAGAGGGATTTGAGGTGTAGCATTCGCAGGTGAAGCTTCTTGAGGGATGGCAAGTCGAAGGCGGGACAGTAGAGGAGGTCATTTTGCAGGTCAAGGAACATCTCCGTCAAGGACACGAGGAAGAGGGAGACTGGCATCCTCAGGCTCTCCATGTCTTTGTAGCACTTACGTCGGTTGAGACTTGTGTTGTCCATGGGCGGTGGATAGGTGACCAGCTGGAGTTGTTGAAGGCCGCGGAGCGAGAAGAGGATAGATGTTGTCCAGGAACTAGCAGTTGAGGCCCGATGATTAACTTAAGGGAGTTTATTCCCTGACACAATTTCATTAATTTCTATCATATGCATGTATAATATTTTGTTGTCAGTTCCTAAGAGGGATTTTAATTAATTACCTCCACTTTGGAATTTTTACTAGAGATGGCAGTTGGATAGTAATTTCATGGGTATCTACTTTACCCGAATCCGTTTACAGGTAATTGGATACCTGTTAATTTAGTTTGATTTGGGTATAGATAGCACATACACTACCTCAATCGGATTCGAATAACATATGAGAGATACCTAATATTTAAACCCAATTATATATATATATATATTACTTACTAACCTTATAACCCATAATCCAAACCCATTAACATTTAACCTTATTATCACTTACCATATCAAATCAAACTCGACTCTCGCTGCTTGCCTCTCAAAAACCCTATTTCCAATTGATCGAGCGATTCATGTACAACTAGTTTCTTCCTCTTTTCCTCCTCCCACAGCCATTGATCTCACAGCTCCATGGTTAATCTCTCCAATTCCAAGATCTCATCTTCTCCTCCTACCCTTCTCCTGCCGCTTCTCCACCTGCTCGCAAGTGCCGCTGCGGAAGCCCAAATCGTGGGGTGGCTCCTGCCGGTCGGTGAGCCCACGGAGTGGGCGCCGCCCTCCTCCGGCTTTCCCTTTGATCAACAAGAGGAGTTCTTCATGTTCGGTGATGGCATCGGGGGAGACGATGAGATGAGTGACGACGGACGGAGTGCGAGGCGAGGCTGCGAGGCAAGGTGAAGCGGCGAGGCGAGGCTGCGAGGCGACGAGGCTGAAAGCCGGCGAGCGCGAGGTCAGCGGCTAGGAGGGAGCAAGGGCGGCGAGGGCTAGGTCACCGGTAGAGAGCGAGCAGAGGTGGCGAGGACCAAGGTATCGGCAGCTAGGGATGGCGAGGCGAGGTTGAGCAGAATCCATCTGCGGCGAGTAGCTCCATCGGCGGCGACCGGCTGAGCATTGGTTGGAGTTTGGGGAAATGGGAGGTGAGGGAGATTAGGACAAATAGTTGACTCATATTTGACCGGGTACTTAGTTAATAATGGACAGCAGTTAATAATTGGATAGTAAGAAAATTATTAGGATCAGGTTTGATAGAGGGGTTAAAAAAATTTTGGGTAGGAATAATCAAGATAGTTATTCAGTTCAGTTATAAGTAGTACCAAAAATATGGATATTCGATCCGCTGCTATTCCTAATTTTTATGTATCTTGAAGAGCATCTCCGCTTGGCTCCTGCTGCTGATGACAAATGAGAGGATAGGACTTGAAGTGAAAAAAGCGATGTCCATAGTAAGGTAAAACTTTTACCAACGTAAGGTAAAACTTTTCCTCTACGGTATCTCACCTTAAGTGAGATAAACAGGTACCCCGCCTAGGATGTTTACTTATTTGGATCTCGTATAGTTATTTTGGTTAGATTCACCGCAACATCAAGCAAATATAAGATCAACTCCAGCTCCATATATGATCCAATTAGATCCAGAAACTCCACTGTCCTTGACTTGTCCAGCAATAAATTCTTGTCATTCCAAAAGTTTTTGTCACGAATTTTACTGGCCCTACTAAGCCAGTGTTCTTCGTTAATCTGAGTAAAAGAATGAACAATTAATAATTGAAGGAAGGAGACATTATATATGTAGAAGAAAGGATGTGATTTAGAGCATCTTACGTCTTCTCTAGCGTTGTTGAAGACAAGATGAGTTAAGTTAGGACAGCGCATTAGGAAACACAGTATCCCTAATAGATCGTATCTACAGTATCCAGTTTGGATCTCGACAACTCGGAGGTCGGCGAGTAAAGAAACATCAGTTGCCTCCCGATAATCTAAAGCCTGCACGGAGAGGAATCATAATTTGAACATCATCAATTCAACTTTGATACTTTTTTTTTTAATTACAGTCTGTGTTACGAGTACCTCAAGAGAACACCCCCCAAGTCGAAGCCTTCTGGCCTTCGAGACGGCGCTGATCAAAAGCTTTATATCTTTTAGAACAAGCTTCTTATCTTTTAGAACAAGCCTGTGATCTTTTAGAACAAGCTTCTTATCTTTTAGAACAAGCCTGTGATCTTTTAGAACAAGAAGATCGCCGCCTGGACACACGTTGATGGAAGCAGAGACCAACGAGTTAAAAGTTGAGATACTGCAAGTCACTAACTTGGTGCGTTCCCACTTAAAATACCCAACGTTGGGTGCTGAGATTTCAACACGAAGCGGGTCCGGGTCCTCAGCTTCAAACGTGCAGCTGTTTATAGATAAATCGGCGAGGGAATCCCCGGTCACGAGAATTCGATTAGCTCTGCAGTAGGTGAGCGCGAAGCGCTTTAATAAACTGCTGGAAACGACGAGATCGCTTTGCAAGATGCAGCCGGACATGGTAAAGTCTCCAAGTGCAGCCTTGCAGGGAAGTAGGAAGAGATATCGATGGCAGTGAGAATACTGCTTTGCAGGTGCAGCTTCCGGAGGAAGGGCATGTGGGAATCACTGGGCCAAGTGAGGTTGCCGTCGAGATCGAGATGAAGCTCCTTCAACGACGTGACAGAAAGAAATTTGGAGAGGCTGTTGCCGTCCGGGCGAGCGCCGTCGATGACGTGGAGCTTCTCGAGGCCGAGATTGCCGAGGCAATCGATCCAACACCAGCATGAACTGATGTCGGCATGAATCTTGAGAGAGCGCAAGGGTCCTTTGATGCAATTGGTGGCGGCAAGAAAGGCACACAGATCCTCCGGGCAACGACGGAAATCGGATTGGGCAAGGTCGAGAACGGGGACGTGCTCATAGAGCCGGGGCCACTTGCGGGTCCACCTGCGCGAAAGCATGGATGTCCGTCTGGCACATTTGGTCGGTAGGAAGGAGAGGATGCGGATGAGGATGTGATCCGGCAATCTGCTCAGCATGTCATTATCATTAATAATTTCTTCTCCTCCTCCGTTAGTCTCGGAGGAGGGTGGCTGACTTTGGCTCCGAGTTGCTGCACCTTCACCGGGACTCATGACCGATGTTGTCGCCGACGGTCACCGTGTTGCTATAATCGACTGATAGAACCGATCGATTGCCAAAATTAAAATGTGTAATAAGGATATAACAGATCTCAAGTGCTATAATCAAGGGGCACAAACGGAGAATGAGCCAATAGCGGTGCAATTACCAAAACTTAATGCATAATAAAGATATTAGATATTGATTGACCAAGTCCATTGCTTATTTATAATACAATATTTTAAAATTCAAATTTTATTTCATATTTTAGAAATTGTCATTATGCAAATTAACTGCATTATTTCTAATTTGAGGCCTTTTTTATGTTGTTTAGGCTTTTTGGGCTCATTAAGAATCCATACTTGTTGGCCCAGCCCATAGAACTAGTCGGTTGATTTGTTGGCTGTGAGCAACTAGCGGTGTGCGAGGTAAAAATGCCCGAGCATAGGCGTTCAAACCATACACTCTACACATTTCCTTCCCTCACCTTCTATCCACAACACTACCAGTTCATATATATATATATATATAAGAGTAAATAATTTTTGTTAATATATATAATTTAACAAATTTGTAAATTAATAATTTTATTTTTTTATATATTAGTATTCTTTTTATAATTTTATAGATTAGTAATTTATGACAGTAATCTATAGTATTTTCACAGTCAACAATACTACTTTTGACTCTACACTACAATACATTTCCAACCTACAACTACACTACACTCCCAAACAGACCCTCAACACCCAAACTCAAGCTTCTATGTCATAGAGTTGCTAGGCTTGCTTTTGTATATACACAAATTAGGAAAAAAATTAGGCTTAACAATAAAACCCAAATCCAACCCTACTTGATTTGATTTTGGTGGGGAAAATCAATCTAACTAGTGTTGGGGTTGGGTTTATATTAAACTCAACTTTTATAAATTGAGGGTTGTATTAAATTTTTAAAATTCGTCTCAAAAACCAAACTTGCACTGTATAGTAAATTATTGAAATATCCTTTTACCTTACAAACTAAAAAAAACCCTAGCCCTCCTACCCCACTATCATTGCCTACTCTCGTCGCTTTATCACCGGCCGAGTGAGGAGCAATGTATTTCATATAGTTGACCATGACATCATGTGTGTACATAGTATATTATGTCCATGTATGTGGGTGGACCTTGTGGTGGCTTGGACTTCATTGATGGTAAGTAGAATTTATAAAATCAATCCACACAAGTCAAATAAAATCTTTAGCTCATACAAAGCATTTTGTAGTATTCAATGAGTGATAGTGATTGTTTAAAACAAATGTTAGGTCAATTCCTAAGTTTGAAACCAAATGTTACACATTTTCTACCCTTGCATCACAATCTGTGCACACATCTTTAATGTGTTTTCCCAACATTCATTGTAACATTCCTTTTTAGTATAGTGATTTCTCGATGCTTTTTACAAAGCTTGGTAGCACATAGTGTTTGTGTGGCATTTTATGTTGGGGAGCATATTACTCATGTTGACTATAAATTTAAATGAGATATCAAAGGAACAATGTTATCGTAATAATGGTTTTTGTGGCTTGTAATTAGATCTACAATGATCTTTGACATTGTTTAGTTAGGTTCAGGCTTAATTGAAGTCCAGGCCGAGTAGAATAGGGCCTTAGAATCTATTTGCTTGATTTATATGTGTTGTGTAGGGCCAATTAATCGGGATCCGAACTCAATTCGACGGTCCAAGTGCACTAGAAGGATACCAGCAAGGTTCCAGGATTGATATAGCCATTAGCATTATGACAATATTAATTTTTGCACGATTTGTGATGACAGTCGCCGTTATGATACTAATGACACAAATTACGATGACGCCTATCACATCTTTCCGTGGCTTCTGACATTATGACGTATTAAAATATTTTATTATTAGACCATCAATTTTAGAGATGTGTCACAATCTGATTCATCTAAATAGCTTTAAATAGGTATCTACTGTCGACAAGGGAATCCCCAATCACCAGAATTCGATTAGCTCTGCAGTAGGTGAGCGCGAAGCGCTTTAATAAATTGCTGGAAACGACGAGATCACTTTGCAAGATGCAGCCGGACATGGTAAAGTCATCAAGTGCAGGGAAGCAGGAAGAGATGTCGATGCCAGTGAGAATAATGTTTTGCAGGTGCAGCTTCCGGAGGAAGGGCATGTGGGAATCACTGGGCCAAGTGAGGTTGCCGTCGAGATCGAGATGAAGCTCCTTCAACGACGTGACAGAAAGAAATTTGGAGAGGCTGTTGCCGTCCGGGCGAGTGCCGTCGATGACGTGGAGCTTCTCGAGGCCGAGATTCTCATAGAAGCCGAGGCAATCAATCCAACACTAGCATGAACTGATGTCGGCATGAATCTTGAGAGAGCGCAAGGGTCCTTTGATGCAATTGGTGGCGGCAAGAAAGGGGCACAGATCCTCCGGGCAATGACGCAAATCAGATTGGGCAAGGTCGAGAACGGGGACGTGCTCATAGAGCCGGGGCCACTTGCAGGTCCACCTGCGTGAGAGCATGGATGTCCGTCTGGCACATTTGGTCAGTAGAAGGAGAGGATGCGGATGAGGATGAGGATGTGATCCGGCAATCTGCTCAGCATGTCATTATCATTAATAATTACTTCTCCTCCTCCGTAGGGTGGCTGGCTTTGTAAGAAAATAGCATGTGATTATGGCCATATTCAGATAAGTGACATGTAATTACGGCTATAACATTTGGTTACAGCCGTATTGAGAAAAGTGACCCTTGTATAATAGATAATTACAGCCGTTTGGTGTACTGACCCTTATATAAAGACATAACTGTATTTTTCATTGTACAATGAAGTAGCGAACTTCATCTTTCAGTTTGTTACAACCATATTTCTTTATTTCTTCCTCCACGGCGACAGATAAGCGCCCTCTGCTAATTTGTTTCTAGATCTGCCATTTTTGCTTCCACATTTTTGTTTTAGCATGGTATCAAAGCCAGATCAACGTTGAGGAGAAATAAAAAGATACTCTTCTAGCTGATTTTCTGATTTTCTATCTTGGAGTTGACCATGGAGCGGATGTCTGGATCTTCTATTGCAGATCGAGGATCATGGACAAGAAGCGAGGGGGATTACCTTACCTTACAATCTTCTGATCATCCAGGTATGATTCTTGTCACCACGCTTTTGAACAGTGATAATTATCTCTCTTGGAGTAGATCAGTTAAGATTTCTTTAGGAGCGAAACTAAAGTTAGGTTTTATCGATGGAAGATAATTAAAACCTAACTCTGATTCTGAAGATTATGAACAGTGGGTTCAAGTTGATTGTATGGTTATCTCATGGCTGTTAAATTGAATTTACAAAGAAATTGTTGATGCTTTTCTTTACGCCGACACATCTAAAAATTTATGGTTAAATCTTGAACAAAGATTTGGTAAATGTAATGGACCTTTGTTGTACCAGCTACAACAGAGGGAAATTGCTTCAATATCACAAGGAAATATGTCAATTGCTAAATACTATACTAGACTCAAACGACTATGGGACGAATTAGCTTCTCTTATGCCAATTCAAAAATGTAATTGTGGGTCCGGAAAGCAGATTTCTGATTTTACTGCTCTCAATCAGCTTATGCAATTTTTGATTGGATTAAATGATAGTTATGATCACATCCGAAATCAGATACATATAATGGACCCTTTGCCAAGTGTGAACAAAGCATACTCTACGATCTTAAGTGTAGAGAAACAAAGAGAAGTTCATGCTGAATTTATGGAAGGATCTGAGAACATTGCAATGAGTACTGTATATCAAGAAATGCACAGAGGTAACAACAACAGAATGAATTTTTAAAAAAAGGATTATATGGACAAAAGGAAATTGAGATGTGAACAATGTAATAGAAATGGTCATACCAAAGAATCATGTTTCAAAATACTTGGATATCCTGATTGGTATAAAGGAGTAATGGATCAGAAGAGAAAAGGTTCAGAAGTTAAAACAAATTTTGCAGCAAATACCATTGAGTTTGAGAATGCTGTAGAAATTAAAGAAACCATAGACAAGGCATCATTATCTGAAATAATCAGAGATGAGCTGACAAAGTTAATGAAAGGAAAAAACTCAAATTGATCCACTTATGGTGAATTATGCGCAATTTGAAGATTATGCAGGTATTGATACAAAAAGACATGCATATACTTGTCCTAATTTTGGTTTCATTAATTCAGATTCTTGGATTATAGATTCAGGAGCTTCAAACCACATATGTACTAGTCTATCTTTGATGAAGGATTTTACTGAATTAGACAAAAATAACCTTGTTTATTTACCAGGTAATTCTGCACATTTGGTGAAGTATGTTGGAAATGTTATCTTGAATCATAAACTTGCATTACAGAAGTGTTATATGTACCATAATTTAAATTCAATCTATTATTAGTAAGCAAACTTGCAAATATTGAAAATATCAAATTTGAGTTATATCCTTCACATTGTGTTATGCAGGACCTGAGGACTAAAAACACATTGGCTATAGGACATGCGATTGGGAGGTTATATGTTCTTAATAAGTCATCTTTTAGATCTGATGTAATTCAAACATACACAAGTTTGGTACAAAATTTCTCTAGTTCATCTTCATCATGTTTAGAACATAATATAGTTCACAATGTTATAGGATGTGACATATGGCATAAACGACTTGGACATCCTTCTATCAATGTATTGAAATACATTTTTCCAAATAAAAGAATATCTATTTCTAACATTCCTTGTCATATTTGTCCAATGGCTAAACAATCTAGATTATCTTTTTGGTCAAGTACTATTAAAACAAAAGACATTTTTGAACTCATACATGTTGACATATGGGGACCATATAGACAAACATCAATTTCAGGTGGACAATATATTCTTACTGTGGTGGATGATTTTAGTAGAGCAACTTGGACATTTTTGATGAACCATAAAAGTCAAGCTGTCAAAATACTTGAGAATTACTTGAAAATGGTTCAAAATCAGTTTGAGAAATCCATCAAAGCAGTTAGAACAGACAACGGGTCAGAATTTTTGAGTCATGATTGTCTAAGATTATTTCAGGATAATGGAATTATGCACTAGAAATCTTGTGTATTTACACCCTCAACAAAATGGAGTAGTGGAAAGAAAACACAAACATTTATTACAAGTTGCTAGAGCTCTCATGTTTCAGTCTTATTTGCCTCGAAAATTCTAGGGGGAAGCAATTCTTATAGTCACATATATTATAAATAGGCTTCCTACAGAGATTTTAGATTGGAAAACTCCTTCTGAGTTATTATTGCAGGACCCCTTTCGTGAGGGGGGCGAAACCCTAAGACATGCGTATATGAAAAGCATGGCGGAATCAAGGGCTTCAAGGATCGCAAATAGAAGCATATGATCAACTTGAGGTATTGTTTAGATCTAAGGAGATCATACCATAGCCATGAGCAAGGATGGCGACTTGGAAGTAGAGAACAAATCTGGTCTCCTCCAAAGACACGCACACAAGATGAGTGATCGCCCACTTCCTTGGCGCTACTTGTGCTAGCAAGGCTCCAAGGCTTTCTTCTCGAATGGAAGGGAATGATGAACTCTCACTCGGCCGATCCTTCTTGTCGTCGACTTACACCACGCAAGAGTGTGTGTCGTCGAGAGCCAAAGGGAGACGAGAGTTAGAGAAGCGTTTTTCCGAACGTGGAGACGTTCACCACTTTGGAAACCGAATTCCAAAAATAGCAAAGCTTCAATGCATGCGTTATGCGTTCACATGAAATGAACCAAACGCATATCTCTTCTCCCATATGAACCATGCGCTCACATATGAGCCGGTTCAATGTATTTGGTTCAATGACCAAACCAAATCAGCCCAAGCATTGGTCAAGATAAAATCAAACCCTAAGGTTCAAGATCTGACCGTTCATCTCCTGATGCTCCTGATCTCACTGATCTAGCATCAACTCTCTCGATCTAAGCTTACCGATCTCAAGCCCTAACCAATCAAACATGATCAGACCAGATCTCACTTACAATCAGAGATTAAATCCCTTTAAACTGAACCGAAACAATTCAGTCCACTCGATCTGACTTAAGTAAGCCATATCATCAAATTGTGCGACCCTAAGGGTTTCCTTTAAATGTCGGTAACGATAACTCACGTTATCACGATCAGTGAGGGGTATCTAGCAACACATCACTGTCTCCCGATATAAAGGAAAGAGTCTTCCAAGACTACACCCAAACCACAGCACAAGTGTGAATCAACTCACTAGGCATGCAAATATCCTTTGCCACTGGATGTTCTTATTGGACAAGCGTGTCAAGCTTGTAGCTCCAATATGATGAGCATGATTAGACCAGATGAGCATAGTCACCTGGGTATGGCCATACACTCTCTCAATCATCTCATCCAGGGGGGCCCTTTTAGAACATCACACTCCTTAAACAAGGAGACGGCAATCCTATGTCTATCACTAGTGCCCTAACCTGATTCAAGCTCACCATCCAAGATAGTCTATAATCATTATGTTTCAAATGATATTGAACTACCTCAAAACAATGACAATCATCATTTAGAAACACAAGTGATCTCAAGTCAGAGGACATGTGCCACTTGTTGCAAACAAGGATTATTCACATTGTGACAAGCAATTGAATATCCTAGTAGGGTCTGTCCAGTACATCTAATGTACCCATGAGTCTACATCTTATTCCATGCTCGAAACATCCTATAAGATTAGAACACACATTAGTCTTAACCATATCAAGGCTGTCTCATGTTCACCAAGATATCTCGACTAAGGACTTAACTGCATGTCAGCCTAGCTGAACAGCATTTGAGACATTATTCAGAAGTACACTTATTGCAGCAGACAATGTAACAAACTGAATAACAACCATGCCTTTATAAACATAAGAGTTTATTACATGATACTGATACATTCCCAAGGCCTCAAACATTAGCCTTAAGGGCATATCCCAACAATCTCCCACTTGCACTTAATCTAATGGTTGAGAAATCTCAAACCCATATTATTACAGTGCTTCTCATGCTTCTGCTGCGCCAGAGGCTTGGTAAGCGGGTCAGCTAGATTGTCGTCTGTATGAACCTTGCATATTTTGATCTCGCCTCGATCAATGATCTTCCGGATCAAGTGAAACCGTCTCTGTATGTGCTTGGACTTCTGGTGCGACCGTGGTTCCTTTGCTTATGCGATTGCTCCAGTGTTATCACAGAAGATAACCAAAGGATCTGCACTCGAAGGAACAACACCAAGTTCTCTCACGAACTTACGAATCCACACTGCCTCCTTAGATGCTTCCGAGGCTGCAACATACTCGGCTTCTGTTGTGGAATCAGCAACAGTTGACTGTTTGAAACTCTTCCACACCACTGCTCCTCCATTCAAGCTAAAAACATAGCCTGATTGCGATCGGAAATCATCCTGGTCAGACTGGAACGAAGCGTCAGTATATCCTTCAATACTGAGTTCTTCCTGACCACCATATATCAAGAACATATCTTTGGTCCTCCGCAGATATTTTAAAATGTTCTTGACAGCAATCCAGTGTGCCTTACCTGGATTACTTTGGAACCGACTGGTCACGCTTAACCCGTAAGCGACGTCTGGGCGAGTACACAACATCGCATACATAATGGACCCAATAGCCGAAGCATAAGGCGTATTGTCCATTTCATCTTTCTCAGTCTGTGTTTGTGGACACTGACTCTTCGAAAGATTCAGACCATGTCTGACTGGAAGATACCCTCTTTTAGAATTCTCTAAATGGAATCTTTCCAGGACTTATCGATGTAAGTACTCTGGCACAGCCCGAGAAGCCTCTTAGATCTATCCCTGTAGATCTTCACACCTAGTACATAGGCTGCTTCTCCTAGATCTTTCATCTGGAAACATTTCCTTAGCCATGCCTTTACGGCATGCATTTCAGGAATGTCATTTCCAATGATCAAGATATCATCGACGTAGAGGACTAGGAAAGTAATCACGCTCCCACTAAACCTCTTATATACACACGGGTCATCCTCGTTCTTGATGAAACCAAATTCACTGACTGATTCATCAAAACGAATATTCCAGCTTCTCGATGCTTGTTTAAGTCCATAAATAGACTTCTTTAACTTGCATATTTTATGACGATCTGATGGATTAGTGAAACCTTCAGGTTGTGTCATATACACATCCTCTTCCAGATTTCCATTAAGGAAAGCTGTTTTCACATCCATTTGCCAGATCTCATAATCGTAATATGCTGCTATCGCGAAAAGAATCCGTATAGACTTAAACATAGCTACAGGTGAGAAAGTTTCATCATAATCTATCCCGTAGATTTGTTTGAAACCTTTCGCAACTAGCCTGCCTTTATAGGTAACCACGTTACCATCCATGTCAATCTTCTTCTTGAAGATCCATTTACAGCCTATAGGGATAACTCCCGGAGGCGGATCAACCAAATCCCAGACTTGGTTATCTGACATGGAGTCCATCTCGGCGCGCATAGCTTCAAGCCATCTCGCTGACTCCGGTCCACTGACCGCATCCGCATAAGTGAGGGGTTCATCATTATCAATGATGTAGACTCCGTCATAGCGCTCAGGCTGTCGACGGATCCTTCCCGATCTTCGCGGTTCCCGTGATATCTGAGCCTCAGGTTGTTCAGTAACCTGTTCTACCGGCTCAGGCTCATCCAACTGTGCTTGACTACTTTGTCCTTCCTCTGGATTCTCATCCAGCTTTATTTTTCTCCCACTGGCCTCTTGCAGAAGAAACTCCTTCTCAAGAAATATGGCCGTCCGAGCAACAAATACTTTGTTCTCATTGGGATCGTAGAAATAATAACCCTTAGTTTCCTTAGGGTATCCGACAAAGACACATTTTTCAGATCTGCTCTCTAGTTTCCCAGAGGCGAGCTTTTTGACATAAGCCTCGCAGCCCCAGATCCTGATAAATGTCAAGCTCGGCTGTTTCCCATACCATAACTCATATGGCGTCTTAGAAACTGCCTTAGATGGCACTCGGTTTAGTACCTTTGCAGCTGTTTCCAGTGCAAATCCCCAAAAGGAGTAAGGTAGAGTAGCCTGACTCATCATAGAACGAACCATATCAAGTAGGGTTCTATTTCTCCTCTCGGACACACCATTCCATTGCGGTGTTCCTGGCGGAGTGAGCTGTGAGATAATCCCACACTCCTTCAGATAGTCAGTAAACGCATGACTCAAGTATTCTCCACCTCGATCAGAACGAAGTGCCTTGATATTTCGGCCTAGCTGATTCTGTACTTCATTCTTGAACTCTTTGAACTTGTCAAAAGATTCACTTTTATGTCTCATCAAATAGACATAACCATACCTACTGAAATCATCAGTAAAGGTAATGAAGTACTGATAGCCACCTCTGGCATGTTTACTAAATGGCCCACACACATCACTGTGTATAAGGTCAAGTAAACCTGAAGCCCTTTGACCTTTATTAGGAAAAGGAGACTTCGTCATTTTACCCATTAAACAAGCTTTGCATGTATCAATCTCCTCATAGGAGAATGATCCCAGCAGTCCATGATCATGCAACCGCTTAATGCGCTTCTTGTTAATATGGCCTAAACGACTATGCCATAACAAGGTGCTGTCATCAGCATGCTTGGCTTTCTTATTATCAATGTTTTGTATAGAATATTCCATGTCCAACATGAATAACCCATTGTTAATTGAACCAGTAGCATAAACAATATTATCAAGAGTAAGATAACACTTTGAAATCTTGCATTCAAAGGAAAACCCTTTCCTGACAAGAGCAGGAATAGAGATAATATTTTTGGTAATACTGGGTACAAAATAACAATTGTTTAATTCTAATACAATGCCAGATGGTAATGAGATGTAATAATCCCCTACAGCAACAGCAGCAACCCGTGCCCCGTTTCCAACTCGTAGGTCCACCTCATGCTGTCCCACCTGTCTTCTTCTCTTGAGTTCCTGTACATTTGAACAAATGTGAACTCCACATGCAGTGTCCAACACCCATGAAATAGAAGAAGAAGATATCATGACCTCAGTCACAAATATACCTGAGCCAGAAGCGATACTTCCCTTCTTGTCTCCTTGGAGCGCTTTACAGTCCTTTTTCCAGTGACCCAGCTGGCCACAGTGGAAACATCTGTTGTCCTTCGACCGCTTCATCTTCTGTTTCAGAGCCTTACTGTAATTCTTGACAGGGGCCTTGCCCTTCTTCCCCTTCTTCTTGTTCCTAGAAGGAACCATTAAGACAGAGGTCGAAGGCTTTCCCTTCAGAGTCTCCTCAGTAGTCAAGAGCATATTCAGCAGCTCTGCCGGAGTACAATCGATTTTGTTCATATTAAAGTTAATGATGAACGCATCGAAAGAGGGCGGGAGAGACTGCAGAATAATGTCTACAGCAAGCTCCTGGTTGATGGTATGCCCCAGTTTCTCTAGAGCCTCCTTGTGCCCAATCATCTTGAGCACGTGAGCTCCCACTGGGCTCCCTTCAGCCAGTTTGCTCTGAAAGAACAGCTTTGTCAGATTATAGCGTTCCGTCCTCGCCTGTGCAGCATACAGCATCTTGAGGTTCGCTATAATCTCTATAGCCGACATATCCTCATGCTGACGCTGCAGCGGTGGCGTCATAGACGCTAGCATCAGGCAAGCGACATCAATGCTATCATTGACGTGCTTTTCATAAGCATCCCGAACCGCCCTTGCGGCGTTCGGAGCGGGCTGAGGCGGTATCGCCGTCTCGAGGACATACAGTTTCCTCTCTGCCTTAAGAACAATCTTAAGGTGTCCGTACCAGTCTGAGAAGTTCGGCCCAGCAAACTTCTCCCTTTCCAGTAGGGATCGCACATTGAAGCTCATGGTGTTCGTTGCTGCAGGAATCTACAACAATGCAAGAACAGCAAGGTCAGTATCAATGTAAAGAATCAATCAGGACTTAAGAATGATTCTTTTTCTCACTATTTTATCTGGTTCAAAAATCCAGCAAAACAGCCCGAAAGAGTAGAACTCTTTTAGTGAGATGGGATCCAGATTTCATACTTGGTCTCCGCGTCCCGCTCAGGCGAGATAAGATGCACAGAGAGTGCAAGCATTAGTCTCTGGTAGGCTGTCCCAGCCAATCGCCAACCCGTGCGATTCCCCTTCATCTGGGCAATCCAGCAGACTGTGCCAACTGAGTTGGTACAACACAGTCTCTGACCCCACAGATGGCTGCCTCCATGCGCTACCATATGCGCCACATATGTAGTCTACATGGTCAAGCTAACCCGACCTACTCCCTGGACCACCACGTGCTATGCTGAGCAACGAGAAGCGATAAATCCCTTCTCTGTAACACGCAGGTGTAATCCCGCACCGTCTGAAGATAGATGGACGTGCCCACTGAGTGGGTACAGCACGGCTCCAACGATAATCAGAACAGTGAGGTTTCGCGTCAGAAGGCATACGAGCTTGATATTTTAGCGTTGGATTTTAACGGTCTTTTATCTTCTTCACTATCATGCAATTCCTATGGTGATAGCAGAAGATAAATAAATCATGCTGTTCTACTTATTTACACAATAAAAGAAAGCATGGATCTTATGTGGTAAAAGCCCATAGCCTAAGTAAGACCTTAATCAACTTAAGTCTTCACTTGCTTTTCATCATGGGTTTTTTTTCTGCTCATCTGGCCCAAACCTGGGCCCAAGCGCCATTTGCAGCTGAGGTGCGCCCACCAGGGAAAATGCGCCTGGTCCCAGAGTCGAACCCTGGACCTCCCACCTGGTCAAGCCACTGCTGCATGCGCCTCTGCCAAGTGTGCTCTGAGCTCTTGTCTGATTAACTTACAAATTAATCTATCTAGACAAGATTGACACGCAGGTCAATTACACTTTATAAATTAAATACAATGTGATACGCAGATCACAATAATTAATTTACAACTTTAATTTCCAGGCACGCAGGCCCCAGCACAGCACACATTTAACATGGGCAGCCCACATAAGAATAAATAAACATACATAGGCATCAATCAATCAACATGTGATCCATTACAAAGAAAATAAATTTTTGAAAACCCATTGGCATCAATTTTAATTTTCTTATCTGCCCTACAACCTTACAACGGTCCATTGATAGGGATCCACTCATCATGTCTAGTTAGATCCATGCCCTTGCATGCACCAAGTCCTAACTGACTTGTGTCGACCCAATGGTCAACCATGCATGCGCCAAGGGCTGAACAACCAACACGAGTTTTGGCATGCGGGTGTGACCCCGGGCCTAACTCATGTGTGTTCAATGGTTGTCTCAACCAGACCTCGCTACACGCCTGTGATGCAATCGACCTATAGCCACCTCGTGCTTGCGCACAGGTGCCATCTGGTCGATCCATCTAGGCTGTCAGATGGTCTGATCAGACTAATTTGATCTAAATTAGACGATGCTTTCAACCCCATCAACCCGTCTAAGGGATTATAGTAGGCGCATTAGATCTAATGGGGCGCGCAAGATTAGTTTTCTTTACAAAAACACAACATGCGCCTATACATGCGCCAAAGAGTAATTAAACATGATAATGTTTTCGCATCATGAACTTTCGCATGTAGAAATCATAGATCTAAGCATGAAAGCAAACATGGATCACACAAAGTATCAAGCAATCATATGATTCAAAAGATAACATGCGCTCTGATACCAATTGCAGGACCCCTTTCGTGAGGGGGGCGAAACCCTAAGACATGCGTATATGAAAAGCATGGCGGAATCAAGGGCTTCAAGGATCGCAAATAGAAGCATATGATCAACTTGAGGTATTGTTTAGATCTAAGGAGATCATACCATAGCCATGAGCAAGGATGGCGACTTGGAAGTAGAGAACAAATCTGGTCTCCTCCAAAGACACGCACACAAGATGAGTGATCGCCCACTTCCTTGGCGCTACTTGTGCTAGCAAGGCTCCAAGGCTTTCTTCTCGAATGGAAGGGAATGATGAACTCTCACTCGGCCGATCCTTCTTGTCGTCGACTTACACCACGCAAGAGTGTGTGTCGTCGAGAGCCAAAGGGAGACGAGAGTTAGAGAAGCGTTTTTCCGAACGTGGAGACGTTCACCACTTTGGAAACCGAATTCCAAAAATAGCAAAGCTTCAATGCATGCATTATGCGTTCACATGAAATGAACCAAACGCATATCTCTTCTCCCATATGAACCATGCGCTCACATATGAGCCGGTTCAATGTATTTGGTTCAATGACCAAACCAAATCAGCCCAAGCATTGGTCAAGATAAAATCAAACCCTAAGGTTCAAGATCTGACCGTTCATCTCCTGATGCTCCTGATCTCACTGATCTAGCATCAACTCTCTCGATCTAAGCTTACCGATCTCAAGCCCTAACCAATCAAACATGATCAGACCAGATCTCACTTACAATCAGAGATTAAATCCCTTTAAACTGAACCGAAACAATTCAGTCCACTCGATCTGACTTAAGTAAGCCATATCATCAAATTGTGCGACCCTAAGGGTTTCCTTTAAATGTCGGTAACGATAACTCACGTTATCACGATCAGTGAGGGGTATCTAGCAACACATCACTGTCTCCCGATATAAAGGAAAGAGTCTTCCAAGACTACACCCAAACCACAGCACAAGTGTGAATCAACTCACTAGGCATGCAAATATCCTTTGCCACTGGATGTTCTTATTGGACAAGCGTGTCAAGCTTGTAGCTCCAATATGATGAGCATGATTAGACCAGATGAGCATAGTCACCTGGGTATGGCCATACACTCTCTCAATCATCTCATCCAGGGGGGCCCTTTTAGAACATCACACTCCTTAAACAAGGAGACGGCAATCCTATGTCTATCACTAGTGCCCTAACCTGATTCAAGCTCACCATCCAAGATAGTCTATAATCATTATGTTTCAAATGATATTGAACTACCTCAAAACAATGACAATCATCATTTAGAAACACAAGTGATCTCAAGTCAGAGGACATGTGCCACTTGTTGCAAACAAGGATTATTCACATTGTGACAAGCAATTGAATATCCTAGTAGGGTCTGTCTAGTACATCTAATGTACCCATGAGTCTACATCTTATTCCATGCTCGAAACATCCTATAAGATTAGAACACACATTAGTCTTAACCATATCAAGGCTGTCTCATGTTCACCAAGATATCTCGACTAAGGACTTAACTGCATGTCAGCCTAGCTGAACAGCATTTGAGACATTATTCAGAAGTACACTTATTGCAGCAGACAATGTAACAAACTGAATAACAACCATGCCTTTATAAACATAAGAGTTTATTACATGATACTGATACATTCCCAAGGCCTCAAACATTAGCCTTAAGGGCATACCCCAACAATTATACAACCATCCTCCTTCATATGATTTAATGCATGTTTTTGGTTGTTTATGCTTTGTTACTAACAATGTTCCACACAAGAAAAGTTTGATAAGCGGGCGTCTAAATGCATTTTTATTGGATACAGCATTGGACAGAAGGGTTATAAATGCTTTGATTTAGATACAAAAGTGTTCATATTTCTAGGAATGTCATCTTTCATGAAGAAAATTTTCCCTATCAATATTTAGAATCTCCAACAAATAATGTTCCTTTACCTATTATTGAAGATGATTTAGATTTTGAAGTGCAGAAATCTGTTCAAACAGAAGACATAATTTCTAATGCTCCAACATATTCTTTTAGTCCTCCAACTCAAACAAAGACACTTGATATTCCTAAACTTCAAATTAGGAAAAGTACATGAATTAGAACTAAACCTACTTGGCTCAATGATTTTGTATCACAAGCTGATGATATGAATGGAGATATTAAAGTTGATAAACCATTAGCTGTTAGGGCAACTTCATATACACCACCTACCTTTCCATACATACAAAGTTCAAGTTTGTCATCAATATGCATGACATTGTTAGCAAATATATTAGCTATGTGTGACCCCGAATCATATAATCAAGCAAAGGATGATAAGAATTGGAATGAGGCGATGCAACAAGAATTAGAAGCTTTGGAAAATAATGAAACTTGGGAAATTACAAGTTTGCCAATAGGAAAGAGAGCAATTAGCTCAAAATGGGTTTTTAAAATAAAAGTTAAGCCAGATGGAAGCATTGATAGATATAAAGCAAGGTTGGTAGCAAAGGGATATAATCAAATTGAGGGATTAGATTATAAAGAAAGTTTTTCTCCTATTGCAAAACTTGTTACTGTTCGTATTATATTTGCTGTTGCTTCATCTCTTAAATGGTCAATACATCAATTGGACATAAATAATGCTTTTCTTCAAGGATCTTTGGATGAAGAAGTTTATATGGTTCCTCTTGAAGGATATAAAAGAGTTTCACAAGGACAAGTATGCAAATTAAAGAAATCACTATATGGATTGAAACAGGCTTCCAGATAATGGAATAGAGAGTTTCTCAGTACATTCATGATCATTGTCTCTTCATAAAATCTTGTGGAAGTTCTTATTTATATTGGATAGTGTATGTTGATGACATCCTCATAACAGGGCCAACAAAAGATGATATAGATGATGTTAAAAAGTTTTTGGATGAGCATTTCTCAATCAAAAACATTGGTCATGCTAAATATTTTTTGGGTTTGGAGATTATTCAAATAGAACAAGGTACATATGTTAACCAAAGAAAATATATTTTGGATATTATACAAGATGCTGGTTTGATGGGAGCTAAACCCTTAGATGTTCCTTTTTCAAAAGGATTAAAATTACACTTAGAATGTACAAATATTTTAAAAGATCCTGAACCTTACTGTCGGTTAGTTGGAAGATTATTATATTTGAGTTTCACTAGACTAGACATCTCCTTTGCTGTTCAACAATTAAGCCAATATATTTAGACCCCTTGTAAACATCACTGGGAACCTATTGTGCATTTACTTAGATATTTTAAAGGCTGTCCTTCAAAAGATCTATTTTTTCCTATAAATAATCAGTTTTGTATAAAAACTTATTGTGATGTGGATTGGGCTTCTTGTATTTAATCTAGAAAGTCCATAACAGGTTATTGTATATTTTTTGGCTCTTCTTTAATACCTTAGAAGACAAAGAAGCAATCAACGGTTTCAAGGTTTTCTGCTGAAGCTGAATATCGAAGTATGACCACGATAGTATGTGAAATATTGTGGATCTCTTATATTTTACGTGAACTACATATTATGATTCCTACACCTATTCATCTTTATTGTGATAATCAAGCTGCATTACATATCATAGCTAATCCAGTTTTTCATGAATGTACAAAACACATTGACATAGATTGTCATGTGGTAAGAGAGCAATACAAACAATGATTTATTCAGCCAACTTTTGTATCTTCAAAGCAACAAATAGCAGATATATTCACAAAATCTTTAGCTGCTCATGTATTCTTTTATTTGTTATCCAAGATGGGTTTGATGGATGTTCATCAAACTCCATCTTGAAGGGGGGATATAAGAAAATAGCATGTGATTACGGCCGTATTGAGATAAGTAACATGTAATAGATAATTACAGCCGTATTGAGAAAAGTGACCCTTGTATAATAGATAATTACAGCCGTTTGGTGTACTGACCCCTTATATAAGGGCATAATTGTATTTTTCATTGTACAATGAAGTATTGAACTTCATCTTTCAGTTTGTTATGGCCATATTTCTTTATTCCTTCCTCCACAGCGACAGATAAGCGCCCTCTGCTAATTTGCTTCTAGATCTACAATTTTTGCTTCTAGATTTTTGTTTTTACAGACTTTGGCTCCGAGTTGCTGCACCTTCACCGGGACTCATATTGGACAAGGGACCGATGTCATTGCCGACGGTCACCGTGTTGCTATAATCGACTGATAGAACCGATCGATTGCCCAAAATTAAAATGGTACATAGTATCTGCACCAAGGTGTTATGGGGGACGATTCATGTCGGGGGTGTTTGCCGGGGTATGGGAATCTAGCATGCAGGCTTGTGTTTTCATAGTACTCCTAGAAGGAGGGCTCAAATGTGCAATCTCAGCCCACCGGGGACTCATGAAACATATAGCACATGAAGGCTTGGTTGTATATTCAAACTATTACCCAAGATGGGGTGCTACCCAAAGAGTGGAAACACTATGAGTGGGTTAACACCTTGGGGATCCAAGGGGGTCATGGGGGGCTTGGGAAATTGTAGGGTCAAAAATGATTAGTTTGAATTAATATAAAAAAAACGTAGTGTCACAGTTTCAAATTCACCATTTGAATATAAGGCTTTTTTTGTTTAGTGGATTCTGGCTTCCAATGAATGCAAGCATTCATTGTTAATTACTCCTAAGTAGCTTAGGGCACCGTTGATTAAGAGATCTACAGACATATAAAAATAATGAAGGCAAACAACTTAATTTATCGCCATATGGCTTTACAACTTGATACAGAATAATCAACCTCTTGAGGGTTTGTACATCTCTAAGCTTTTGACCATTTGAAGGATATGAGCGTATTTCAATCTTAGATAATATCTAGCCATTTAGAAAACTTATGGATATTTTAAATTTGAAATGATATCCTGCCATTTTATAAACTTATGAATATTTAGAATTTGATGAATATCCTACCTTTTAGGGATTTATGGATATTTGATAAATATCCTACCATTAAGGAATTTATGGATATTTTGGATTTAGAGAATATCCATTTAGGAACTTGGGAATATTTAGAATTTGATGGATATCCTACCATTTAGGAATTTATGGATATTTGATAAATATCCTACCATTAAGGAATTTATGGATACTTTGGATTTGGAGAATATCCTGTCATTTAGGAACTTATATTGTGTTTCCTACGAGGGAATCCATAGTGGATGGAAGGAAAAGCACTGCTTTCCCCCGTTTCTTTCGAATGACGGAAAGTAATGGAGAGAAAGAGCAAAGAAAAATAGGTTACTTTTCCCTATTTTCGCTTCCGCCCAAATCGGGCGGAAACACATCAAACGCATGCACGCTGCTCACCGCCGCCCCCTCATCCTTCCCTCTCCCTCTTCGCCGCGCTGCAACCCTCCTTCCCCTCCTCGTCGGTGCCTCCTCGTTGGTGCCACTCTTCTCCTTCCCTCTTCCTCCACCCTCCTCCCGTCGCCCGAGCTCGCCAGCCCCCCTGTCGACTCGTCCTCCTTCCCTCGCCCACTCGTCGCCCACTTCCCATCGTCCACGCGCCAGCCTTCCTGTCGCCCACGCACCCACGCGCCCGCCTCCCATAGCACTCCTTCTTGTTGCCCAACCTCCCGTTTCCTTCCCGTCACCTTCACTCTCTCCTTCCCGTCGCCAAACTTCCCGTCGCCCGCCTCCCATCGCCCACGTGCCCAGCCTTCCCGTCGCCTTCGCGCCCTCCTTCCCGTCACCTCCCCGTCTCCCACTCACCCAGCTTTCCCGTCGCCCACTTCCCGTTGCCTTCGTGCCCTCCTTCCCATCGTCTTCCCATCACCAACCTTCCTATCACCCCTGCCGGAAGCCCCTCGTCGCCGGAAACCCCCTCCAAAAGCCACCACTACCGGAACCCACAAGGTTTGGCCGGAAGGTCATTGACCGAGAAGGCTTCTATTGATGATGAGCAACGACGACTGTTGCAAACCCACAAGGTCAGGATGATCGTTCTCAGGTCGGAGGGATCATTTCGTTTTGGCCAGGTGGGCCATTATTCTTTTCAGAGTCCCTGCGTCAACTCAAACAAATGGATTCAAAAGTAGATATAACTTGGATCGACACTCATGCTTATCATGCATGGCCATGGAGTCTGAGATTTGAACACATCACTTTCGCTACTACTATACCTCCGCATCAATATACCCTTGTATCGTTTTCTGAATATTGCGTTCCACTTGAAATAGTGCAATTTTTAAGTTACAACATCAGCACTCTGCACCCCACTGGAAAAAAACTTGTCCAAGTTCCCCCTTACTTTTATTTTGAAAGAAAAAAGTATTCTATAATAAAAAAATTTATAATAAGGATTTAAGTCAAAGGACTGAAGGAGATGGCTTTTAAACTGCATCCACATCTCCAATAGTAGAAACTAGCCCAAAGAAGAGAAACGAACTGACAAAATAGAACATCGAAAACAAAAAGGTAATCAAGAAATGAAACTTGTTTTTTTTTCCTTTTATGATTGAGCAAGAATGAGTATTCATACCACGAGGAGCAAGTTCAGTAGAGAGTGCCCGTGGAAGCTTTAGATCATAAAATCTGATGATTTGTATTATGACTAAATATTTTTAACAAATTAACCAAGTGCAAACTTATGAGCGCCGATTTCAAATGGGTCCGAAGCAGCAGATTCAGTTCCAGTGGTACTCGATGAACCCAGGCGTTCAAACGGGTTCAGCGAGAACCCACTCGATTTCAAATGCAACGGAAATCCATTGCCTAGGGACGGATGCGAGCTACGTGGTGATGTAGGGAGGAAGGCAGGACGCTTATGTCTGGTGATGTAGGGAGGAAGGCAGGACGCTTATGTCTGCCTCAGCCGGCGCATCTAACATGCCCTTTCGCACCCCTTGTACTACACTAAGGACGGGCGGAGCTCCACCGATCCCCTCAAGCTAGGCGGCTACCGCCTAACCCGCAGGGTCCAGGGCACCGAATCCTGGCACAGTTATGTCCCATGCCTCTTTTTGTTAGGGCCACCCCACCCGTAACAGGTCCAGGCCCAGCGGGCTAGGTCACCCCGACCTCACGAATCCCGGTTTGGATCCCCGTTACCCCAAACAATTCACGTCTGCAGCAGGATTCGACCCCTGTCCATGACCCTCACAAGTCATGACCCTTTAACCATTGAGCTGCTGTGCAAATTTCATCTGTAGCAAGATTCAAACCCTCGACTTGGCCATTACTAACCAAGTCCCTCTAACCATTAGAGCTGGATTTCTGAAATACGGAGATAATGATTCGTCCGCAGGTGGGGAACTCGTTGCCACGTGGGATCGGGGATCAACATCGCCGATCGATGAGCGAGGACGGGAGGCGCGACAATGAGTTAGTTGACAGATGTAGGGTGGCGTCAGATTCTGTGAAAACAAGGCTGTTGGCAGTGGGCTTCAAGGCTTGGGCGGCTGCAGGGATATTTTGGGCGGAGAAGGAGCAAATGTCGTGTGGCGATTGTGGAGGGTGAAGGAGGCGGTTGCAATCGGACGTGTTGGCAAGGAAGGCGACGATGAAGATGGCGGGCTACTTTGGGTGGAGGCGGACGGAAGGCAGACGCGTCGATGATGAATGACGGTGGAAGGCAGCGGACCACAGGGAGAGGGAATTTAGCATTACAGAACGGACGATGATGTTGGCTGTGAACGATTGAGGAGGCGGAGGTGGTCGGCGGATGTGGAGGCTTGGCTGATGTTTGTGGAAGATGTCGGCTGACTCACGACGGAGGAAGAGGGTTGATCGGCGTGGACAATCTGGGCGAGGACGAGAAGAAGCTGGCGGCGGACGGTTGATGGCGGCTTGGTTTCGTGGTCGGCGGCTACAGGGGAAGATGGAAAATTAACCTAGAAGGACGAAAATTTTAGCCCTCACGGCCAGCACTAAAGGTGCGAAAATAAGCCCTCAGGGCCAACACCAAAGGTGCGAGAATAATGTAATGAAATTTCAATTAAGCCAAAGTTTTTTTGGTTGCCTAGGGATTACAATGCTTAAATAGAAATTACACATGCTAAATTTAGAAAACTGAATCCTACTAGGAATTATAAAAATTCAAAATAAAAATAAAATAATGCCCTAACAATAATATCTAATTAAAAGAAAAATAAATTCAAATATTTAGGCGATAGCAGGCCAGCTTTTGATGGGCTCATTTAGATCTTGTGGGCCTGTCTTCGGTGCATAATAGTATTGTAAATGACTATAAAGTTGTTTGTTTAATATTATATTATAATCCTTAATTCTGTAAGCTATTCAGCTTTAAGATTTCTGCTACGAACTCAATCTAGGTACATCCAATCCAAAAACTTGTTGAATAAATTAATTAAACCTACTTATATGCTAAATTAGCACAACTACTGCTATCAACTTCAAACCTATATTCTATTCGAACAGAATGCTTTAACTAATAAATCATCTATCTATTATTATTCTTTTGAGATTCTCGAATTACACAAACAGTTATCTAGTTTATATATTCTTATGCAAATAGAATTGCATGTGTAATTACTCTCTATTTACGGTTTACTGTTGTAACACTTACTTGTTAAACTTTTGATAACACTTCAAATAATTACTTTAACAATGAGTAAAGAAATTAACATTATGCAAAACTTGGTTTTTATGCTCATAATGTACTTAATTTTAATATTGAACTTAAATGGGTTAAAAGGGCCCAAAATTTAAAATTTTCATAAACTACATAATATTATTGATGTGCTTATAATTAATAATTTCTATAATATTTAAAGAATATTAAGCACATCATAATTGTCATGCCCATAATTAGGGTAATAAATTTTTAACAAAATTACAAGCGAATCAACGCTTGACTCGCACCCAAGCACGCCCACGCAGGGGCTAAGCGGTCGAACCGCAGGTCTGGACGCGACCGGCAGGAGCATGTCCCCGACGCACTCAGCCTATCCTGAATGACCACCTGTCTGCTCATCTCGACAAGTCGGAGACCGCCATGCGTCTCCCGAGAATCGTTACATGAACCAGCTCCAACGCGGAATAAGATATAAGACCCGAGACTCGACGCCGGCATAGCGCGCGTACGAGTCTGGTACACTGGAAAACAAACCAAACCGCACGCAGGCGGTGGCGCACACTCGCGCAAGAGATGACGTCTCGTAGGATGCCAGGCACACGCCCTAACTCCGACTAGACTGCACGCAGGCGGTCGGACTCACCGCTCGCCCAAAGGGGACGTCTCGTAGACGTCCGGCACAAACAAACCGGCCAACGCCGGGCAACACCTGGTTTATATATTATCTATCTATTGTTATTCTTTTGAGATTCTCGAATTACACAAACAGTTATTGGTTTATATATTCTTGTGCAAATAGAATTGTATGTGTAATTACTCTCTATTTACGGTTTACTGTTGTAACACTTACATGTTAAACTTTTGGAACATAACACTTCAAATAATTACTTTAACAATGAGTAAAGAAATGAACATTATGCAAAACTTAATTTTAATATTGAACTTAAATGGGTTAAAAGAGCCCAAAGTTTAAAATTTTCATAAACTACATAATATTATTGATGTGCTTGTAATTTAATAATTTCTATAATATTTAAAGAATATTAAGCACATCATAATCATAATGTGCATAATGAATCTTATATGCATAATATATAATTTAATTTAAACTTCAATATCGCAAAAAAAAAAAATATTTTAAAATGGTAATGCCATT
This sequence comes from Costus lasius, assembly GCA_027563935.2. Taxonomy (NCBI): domain Eukaryota; kingdom Viridiplantae; phylum Streptophyta; class Magnoliopsida; order Zingiberales; family Costaceae; genus Costus; species Costus lasius. The sequence goes on from CM050453.2 coordinate 35,013,541, forward strand.
TATAGATTAGGCTAATGATCCTAACTGTGGGGGCTAGCCTAGTTTATAGTATAACTTATAATTGTATCAAATTTATTATCTGTTTCAACTGAATTTGTCTTGGGCCAGATTAGAACGAGCATAATGTGTAATCTAAATATGACATTATACAAATTTTAAACATAATATAAAACATAAATGTCATAATATACATGACATTTATAATGAGACTCATGATTACATTAATAACATTTATAATGAAATTAATATTCATAACATATCATAATGGACATTATGAAGATAATGTACATATAAAAATGATGTACATGTAAATGGTGGACATAATATGCATAATATTACGATTTATTATCAATAATATGCATATTAATAATGATATTCATAATATATATAATAAACATAATATACATTTTGAAAAAAAAAACTATTCCCTTAAAATTAAAAAAAGCTTTGTCAAAATAAACATCATAAATATCATGTACATAATGTGTTTAATAATTATATTAACATTATGGACTTAATATCCATAATAAAAATAAGCATACAATAAAAAAAACTTAATATTATAAAAAGTATATATATCATCTTCATGACAATATTGTCATATTAGGCATCATGAAAATAATATGAAAAGATATACATAATGAATTAAATATATATGGGGATTTTAATTAAAATAATTCTCATGAAGTAAAATTATTTATATTAAAAAAATAATTTTCTTAAAATTAAAATGACTCTAAAAATTAATTTAAAGTCAGAAAAATTTAAGAGAATTGGCTTTGCTTTATGATAAAAGCAATTAGAAGCCTAATTAAATATTTAGGTCTATCTACTTCTAAAAAAAATCCTTTCTTTCTCTAAATTCAAGAATAAAATATTTGAACTAAAAGTAAAGGATTCAAAATTAAAATAAAATAAATAAACTTATAAAGCAGCAATAGACTTATTAAAAAAAAAAGAGTAACCATATTAAAATTAGACATAAGTCTATAAAATAGCTTGACTCATAAAAAGTTGTAGCTCTTTCTTGTATAAAGATTAAGCACAATAAAGCTATTGGCTTGACTAAAGCTTGCCCAAGATTATAATATTGGAAGTATCGATAGGAATGAGATTAGTCTGAAAATAGGCCTCTTAGCGGTGGGAACCCAACCTCTGTGATAGGAGATCCCTTGAAGGAGGTTCAATGTGGTAAAAACAAGCTGATTGATTGGCCGGGAAGTACTTTGAAAAATTAAAATTATAAAACACTACGGTGTAAAAAAATATTTTTATGACAGAGTTGATACTCTACACCCCCATTCCTGAGGGTGCATTTTGTGCTTCTTATTATAAAGGTAAGGAAAATTTCTTGAAGTGATTAATTATCATGAGATGAGCCTTTACACTCATCCCTTGTAGGGAACTTCCTATATGAGAGAGTCTGTATACGGCCGCAAATGAGGATATGGACAATCCTTAGAAGCTCTCATGAAGATACACGCGCACAGCAAAAAATGCACAACCCCACAATCGAATAAACCCTGTATTATGTGTGAATTTGTTGAAGTCTGGGTCAAAGGGAAGTAGTTCAAGACTAGTTCACTATCTTTCCTTCAGATGGAAATATTTTCACTAAGTAAAGGTTATGCCTTTAAGTGCATTTCACTGACCGTATGATATAGGCATGAGCAGCAATTTAAATTTATTTAATCATCTTGTTAAGTTTAATTATATTCAGATTTTTTTTAATTTTGTGGGGGATTGTTGGAATAAAATTAAAAAAAAAACCTATTTAATGTTAGCACTTAATGCTAACGTTTCTACGTTAGCTGCTAATGTTTCCTTTTAATCTAATTCACAATTGGATTAAGAGGGGATGGCTTTAAGCCTTTAAAAAGGCAAGAAAAAATCTCATACGAGATGAGATTTTTGGCTCGTCCTCCTCTTTCCCCTTTGTTCTTCTTTTCTTCTTTTTATTTTATGGATTTTGCTCGTTGTTGAAAGGGCGTCCGATCAACTTCTCCATGGTGGTGCCTGCAGGAGAGGAATCCCCAATTGTATCCTGGGTGTTCAATCCGAAATTAACTTTCACGAGAGCCCGGATTTTCACCTAAGGACAAGCCGCAACGTGCCTCCAGGTTCTATCTTTCTAACTCTCTTTTATAATTAATTTATAAGTTTATTGTCTTATAATTTGTGTTTTTATTTTCTATTTAAATAAAGGTCTAGTAAAATTTTAGACCAACATCTCTCACCATTCTGCTGCTATTTCTTAATTGTTTCTTAGCTTCCCACATGCTCTATCGTTAGCAAAGAAATTCATGCTCATATAACTAAATATTGTTTGCTGGTATGCAATAAAATTTATCGAGAGAATGTTATTTCATGAATTCTGATTGATTGAGTTTACGACTGCGTTCTTTATTATTTGTTTTTTTATTAATCAAGTAGAAGGATTATTTTGTCTCTTCCATTTATTCTTGGAAATTTGCTTCTGCCTTGAATCTTCCCCATTTTGCTACTGTTTCTTGATTGTGACTTAGCTTCCCACTTGCTCTATTGTTAGCTAAGAAATTCACACTCATATAATCAAGATTGTTTGCTGGTATGCAATAAAATGTCGAGAGAATGCTATTTCATGAATTCTGATTGATTGAGTTTACGACTACGTTCTTCACTAATTGATTCTAATTCAAGAGAAAAGATAATGTCTCATGTTTCTGTATGTAATATTAACGCCTTGCATTTTAACAATAATTTCTAGTATTTTTTCATCTCAAATTCAGGCCTATTCTAATATTTTCATGCTCCATTAAGACTCATTTACTTGATTGCTTCGGAATCTTCACTTTTTCTCATTGTTGTGAAATTTCAGGTAAAATCACCCAATTTTGAAGTTTTGAAGATTCTAAAGTCATGGAGTGATTCCTTACGTGAAGACGAGGCTGCACGTCAAATTTGGGCCCAATCGGAGCTACTTTGAAAAATATGGCCAGGTGAACCCAGCGGGCTTAACCGATGCTTTTGCCAGATGTCTGAAAGTCCACAGAAAGCTTCACAGCCTGGTGAACCCGACAGGGTTCACCCATGATTCTCTCACAAGAAGTTTCTGCAGAGATGTACAGTACACTTCACCAGTTGGTGAACCCAGCAGGGTTCACAGGTGATTCTTACCTGAAAGAACTACACAGTAGACTTCACCGCCTAGTGAACCCGATGGGGTTCACCTGTGATCGTAACCTTGTAGTTCGACTTTTACTCGGTTTTCTTTCGATTCCGAACTCTAGAGAAGTCCAAAAAAGGCAAGAAGACATGTTTTGGAAAGCTAACAGAGAGGCAAATCCAAAGAATATAAAAGCCCTTTCTATTATTGCCAAATTATTGAGAAATCCGCAGACAAAATAGCTAGGGCGAGCGGAAGAGGCGACAACGTGTTTTGGGAGCGATTTCGAGAGATTGAAGTGCTAGATCTTCACGATTCTTAGGGATCTTGTTCGGTTCATCCTCTCCTTTCTCTTAGAAACTCTAGGTGTTTTCCTAATTTTTTAGAGAGATTCTTGCAAGTTTTCATGTCTATCATAGCGTAAAACCCTTTTCGGCACTTGGTTGAAGGCCGCTGACGATTTCTTTTATGCTATTTTAATTCAATTCTGTTATTTGGATGTTCATATGAGTATATTTTACCTTGTTGCACTTATTTCATGATGTTGCTTTGGCCACGTAATATCGTGTTTTAACCAACACGCTCCTAACTGAGAGGAAGATCGTGGCGGTGGACTCCCTAGGTAAAACTTGCGAATCCATGACATGAGAGTGCTTGGTTTTCGCTCGAGGGTAATATAATCTTGCATTGAACTCATTGGGTTTATCTAGAATGATCCACCGTGAGAGTAGGAGATCGTTCTGGATAAGCACCAGGGTGTACCGACCGAGAGGGAGCATCTTGTACCTTAGGGAAGATTCCTTATGCAAGATTATGAACTCTTGTAATAGATTACTTTTATCGCGGTTAGATTCATCAGTGTGGTGGATACCGAAGTCTCAATCTCTCTCACATAGATACCCTCCTCATCGTTGCGTTTGATTTCTTGTTTTCGATTGAAGTTTGCGAAAACCCTGTTTTAGTTCGCTTAGCTATTGAAAATTAGACTTTCTAGTACTTAACCTTGCTCCCTATGGGTTCAACAACCTTTTATATTACTTCGACATTACTGTGCACTTATGGGACGTGTCAAGTTTTTGGCGCCGTTGCCGGGGAGCAACAGTTAATATTAGTATATTTCTAAGGATCGGTAGACTAAGTTTTAGTTAGTTGTTTTACTTTACTAGTATTTTTCGTTACTTCATACTTGTCATTTGCTTTAAAGCTTTACAACTGTGACTGACATCTTTTTATGTAAAGAAGCTCCAGGGCAGGTGAATTCTTCGAGATAGATCTTGAGATAGAGAGGACATTCAGAAGAAGGAGAAAACTCAAGCAATTTCAGCAAAAGGGAGATCAAAACCAAATGGAGCACATTCCACTAGACCTTAATAATGATCAAGCACCCCAACCTGCGGGGAACAACAATAACAAAACACTGAGAGATTATGCTGCTCCATACGTTCATGGGAGCAAGGCGACGGTGGGGTGATGACACGAAAATTCATAGTATATTTTGTGTCATTTGATTGGTCTTTTTGTGTCATATTTATGCTCTTTTGCTTGTTTTCATGCCTTATTTGTTACATATTACGGAATCTACACCATTTCTTATTTTTCATCATTTTCATGTAAAAAGTGACATATTTTGATCGATTTTGAAAGATCTAAGTGCACCAATGGATTCCAAACGTCAAGACAAAGTTACCTATCAATTTTTATACAAATCGGAGCAAGTTTGAAAAATTATACCCCTGGGTGTGATAAATATTATGGTACCGTAATTTCTACCCCAGAAAGCACAGAAGCAAAATTACTGTAGTACCGTAATAAATATTACACTACTGTAATTTTTACCCAGAAATATATAGAAAGAAATTATGGCATTGCCGTAATGAAAATTATGGTACCGTAATTTCAACCCAGTTTCTCGATTCTTCCGCGGATTTCTTGTGAAGATGATTTCTCGATCTATAGACCACCAAATTGAGATCCGAAAGAAGCTATAAACTTGTCTCAACGAGGAGAAGACAGGGGAGGTGAAAGCCCTAATTTTTATCCACTATCCAGGGAGAAATTGAGAGAGGCGTCCCTAGGGTTTGGCCTCATGCTGAGAGGCGTAGAGGCCCCTCAGGCCACGATTTTCACAAGGAAGCTTCATCTGGAGGAGGAGAGGATACCCCAGAAGTTTTAGAGCGAAAGGAGATCAATCGGAGGAGAAATCAATGGAAGAGCGGGTGCCGGCACTGTTTACTCGCAAAATTACGAGCTGTAATTTTCATTACATCCTTGTTTTGTAACTTCTACCCTTTCTCTTTAATTTTTGAACATTATAAACTATGATTTATTGTAATTCCTCTACCATGCTAGCTTAGACACTTTATGGGACATGGGGTGTAATCCTCTTTAATTTTTATGACTAGATGATTTTTATTTCGTCATGATAACTTTACTATGATAATTTTACTTATGTGATGAATGCCTTTAATTCTCCGAAGATTCATATTGTTAGCATGTTTTAGAGTTTTCGCGATATGGACCGAGAGGTAATTTGCTTGAGAACTTGGAACCCTAAAATTGAATGTTAGGAACTCATTGTAAGAAATTAGGTTTGTTCTTATTTCTCAATTTTAGAAGTACAATGCCATGTTAATAATCTGAATTTAGGATTGAGTTAATGTGATAAAGGTGATGATACTGTGAGAGATCAAGTATCGGATCGTTGGAGAACCATAAGTAGAACCTGTGTTGAGATTTGGATGCACGAAAGTGATCCTTGAGTTTACACTTGAGATGATTGACTTAGAATTCGGATGCACGAGAGTGGTCCTTGAGTTTTTTTTGTCAATGATTTACTTATATCTAACATTGAATAAATCTTGCACGAGAGTGAGGATTAGTTCTTTGTAAATTATCTGCGCGAGAGCGAGATGATTTCTTTATGAAGTAAATTATATCTTTATCATAATAAGATTAGACTGGCGAACACGTATTTATATATAGTCATGGAAATCAAGGTGGATGAAACCTTAGTCCCAGTTTCTCTCTATGATATTTCATACACTTTTCGATTGTTTACTTTCATCATATTCGATTTGCTTAGCTAGTGAGAAAACAACTATTTGGTACTTAACATGTAGGTCTCTGTGGTTCAAAATCTTTTTATTACTTCGAAGTATCCGTGCACTTGCAGACACAAAATGGGGCGAGTAGCAGAGCAGGAGGCAAGCAGTAGTAGGAGTCGCCAGGCAGCGAGGGCAACGGTAGACGCGGGTGAGGAGCGCGAGCGGCGGGTTGGGGGAGTGAGTGCATACAGATATGTTAAATCATATTTACTTAGCAAAAAATCTCTATATAAAAATTCTATGCTGATGCGTACAAGTATACTTGCCATAAGAACAAAGGTGAGTATATAAAAATCATATATGAGATCATCACAGTTTTTTTGGTTTGGGAGAGAGGACAACATAGAGTTATATTTTCATGTAAGTATATTGAGATCATAACAGTTTTTTTTCTTTTTCTTAGCAGGCCAAACCCTATGGATCATTATCTATTGTTTACAATGTTCAAGCAGCTGTTGTTGCTACCCTTTCTATGTAACAATTTGATGGAGATTACGGTTTGGTTGGAGGAACAGGACATAGTGTGGCCCATTTACCCGCCATTAATGAATCTAGAGCATCTCCATCTGAATCTGCACAGAATGCAACTCAAATTCGGTATGATTTCTTGAAAAGATCTCTTAGTCAATATTACTCTGTTTAGGGGTGAGCAAATGGTACCGGCACCGAAATACCATACCAAATTTTGGTATTTCGGTATCGGTGTTTTGGTACTTCGATATTTTGGTACCGATACTGAAATTTTATTCGGGAGTATGGTATCGATACCGGTACATAAAAACTAATTTCAGAAAATTCTAAACTCCCGAACTCCCATATATTTAAATATTATTTAATTAAAAATATTATTTATTTACTAGTAAGTCGGTAGTCGGAAGTATCCGAACTCCCGGACTCTCGAACTCCACTTACCTGTTACCGAAGTACCAAAAAACATAACTCGGTAGTCGAAACCACTTACCTGGTTCGGCATTTTGGCAATTTCCCGAATTTATTTCGGGAAATCGGTCCTGGTACCGATAGCAATTTCGGTACATCAATACCGGTACCGGTAGCCAAAAGAACAAGTTCGGCACTTTGGTACCAATACTAGTACCGAAATACCGATTGCACACCCCTACACAGCTGCGTGGTGCGCACAGAGCGAATTATTCTTTCTCCTTTTACTAAAGAATACCATGTGCTCACCACTTGAAACATTATACGCTAATTTTTGAAGAGTCATTTTTCTTACCGAAGGGGACCCGATAAAATAAATAAATGTTTGTTAATTTTTTGTTTGTCTTATGTAATTTTATTGAAACCTAAAGGCTTAAAAATCTTTTTATTTGTTGCGAGTTGTCTTTTGCTCGGAATAACAACAGTAGGTTATTTTATTTTCTATTTGTTACGAGTTTAGAAATAATATTATTATTAGTAAACATTAATAAAAAAATAATTTTGGTTTAAATTAACCAAAATAATATATATATATATATATATATATATATATATATATATATATATATATATATATAATATAATATAATATATATGTTATATGTTAATTTTAAATTTATAACAAATTGAAGACTTCATTTGGCTCAACAACTTTTACTTTTATATGTATAATATAATATAATATATATATTATGAGTATAATATTGTATAATGATTAAAATTATTTTTTTTAATAAATAAAATATGACAAACATATATATATATATTTAAATTTTTATTTTTAAACTATTAATTTATAAAATAAAATAATTAAATCATTCACAAATTACAAATCCGTGGGCTATCACGGTGGCGTGCTATGTCATTGAACTGTCCCACGGTGACTTAGCTCGCGCGCCTATGAACCTACGGTCACACCAAAGCAAAGGAACATCCACGTCTCTTGCGTACGGATGCCCATGGGTAAGGAAATCAAACAAGAACAACACAACGAAAATCCAAAAACAGGCGAACCTGACACACCGGCGATGGGATTTACTTCTTTGAAATGAAAGACGATTACAACCAGTAGGCGAGGAATCGAGATCGAGCCAAAGATCACACACCTTGCTCCACACTCTAACCTCTCCGAAGTGAGCTCCTATCACACAAGAAAGCTAAGGAACAAACTAAAAGCATGACTACCTACTCTAACTAACTAAAAGCAGTCAAGATACTGCTGATGCAAGCATGCTGATATAAGCACTAACTAACCACTACCAACTAAATTAGATGAAGGAATTTGAAGCTGGGAGCAAGGGTTGGGCCTTTTGGGCTACAACTGGGCCGTCAAACCATCTCGGAGCACACGACGATAAACAGTAGAATTTGCTGATGGTGGGCTAATTCTTCACCGTGCTAGCACTTTCCTGGGCTGTGTTAGTCAACTGATTGTGGTAGCAATCATTGACCGGGTCTTCAAGTGGCCGGGGTGCAAAGCACATGGGTCGCAATACCTCCGTGTGGGATGATAATGGGCTAATGGCACCCACGAATCGATCTGGTGGTTGACTTGAATGTTGTGATCGCCTTATCATCATTGCATCGAGCCCCTTTGAACTCTTTGCGGGAGCTAGAACCTTGTCTGGAGGGAAGTCCACGGGATGGCCCTGTTTCTCTAGTTCTGGATCTGTCGAGGTAGGTCCTCCTGCATCACCTACGCACTTACATTCCCAACCATCGATCTGACAACATTCCCCTCCTTAGCATCATTCACTCTTTCCACCTCTATAGGCATCCATGCAATTGTGGGAATATAACATGAACAAGTTGTGGTCTCTGGTCATATGGGGGTGCCGACGTTGTGGTCACCAACACACTTACCGTCCCATCCTTCAATTTGATAGGATTCACCTCCTAAGTGTCCATTGCTCCTTCCACTCCTACGGGTAATACATTGCATTTACATGATATCTTTGCCTGTATTTTACACTATATTTAGGCTCAATTTTATGATTTTATAATAATTTTTAGTGTTTTACTTTCTTTGGTATGGAATCTTTACTTTTCTTATTTTTTATTAAAATATAGGTAAAATAAGATAAAAATGGTGGATTTTGTGAGTTTTAAAGCCATAGCATAGTTCCCGAGGAAATTACAAGGTTGTGCATCAAATTTGGAGTGAAAATAGTGCCAAACGCAACATTCTTGGCCTTGGCCGTGAGTTTTTCGGTCGGCCGTGAGTTTCGCGTCCAAGGGGTGATTTTGCGGCTAAGTAAGAAAGTTCACAGAAACTTTCATGGGTGAGGCCGTGAGTCCTTTACGGACCGTGAGTTTTTCTGTGTACATAAGTCTTTATTCGCAAAAACTTTCACGGCTACAGCCGTGAATATTTTCGCCAATACCAGTTTTTCACTCGATTCGACCCCGAATCAAGTTGGAATTGAACCAAAATATCTAGAATTCTTCCTTGAAGGGTTATGAACCGATTAAACTATAAAAAGAAGAATTTTTGAAGGGCAAAGGAGACTTTTTCGAGCAAACAAGAATAGAGGCGTGGCTAGGGCCAAATTCAATTCTAGAGCCAAATTTGAGGAGGAAATTCACGCAAAAAGAGAATTAAACACTTCATCTTCATCTCCAGATCGAGGGGAAACATTTCTGATTACTTGTCTAATGATTTGTTGTATTTTTATTAGGATTCAATGCAAGTTTCATCAAAGTACATGTTGTTTTCTTCGAATATGAGCGAGTAAACTTATTTTCGGGATTAGGGATGTAGCCCACTGACGTTTATGAATTTTATTTTGTATTTTTTTTCTTTTATCATGATTATTATAGCATTGATTTGATTAGAATTGAGTTATCTATGTGATTTGCTCTAGCCAAGTATGTTTATGTCTTAGACGTTGCGAGAAGGACCGGGAGGTGAATCACAACGTCGGAACTATTCTTTTCAAACCTACGAATCCAATCACGAAAGTAGTTTGGATTTATTTGAAGGATATTTATGATTTTTTTATAGAACTTAATGAGCCTAGCTGTGTTAATTGTCACGAGAGTAGGGAGTTAGTGTAGCTAGGTACCGGATTACGCTTCGGGAGGAGGTAATCTATTCCTTAGGAAAAATCCCTTTCAATACTATAATATTCTTTTCAATGATTAATTTATATTAATTCATGATTGTCAGTGTAGTAAAACCCCATGTCCCGACCTTCTAAAAATTGATTTTTACTCTAAAACGCTACCTTTGTAGCTTTTCATACTAAGAGTTCATATCAACCACAAATTGATCCGTCTAGATATAAACAAGTTGTGTAATCGGTACTTGACTGCCAAATCCTCGTTGGGAATAATATCTTATTTTATTACTTTGATAAATCCGTGCAATTGTGAACGCATTAAGTTTTTGGCGCCATTGCCGGGGATCAGGCCAGCCAATATCGATTTGATCGATATGTTTATAGACTAGACAATTTTCTTTTATTTTTAGCATTTACCTAGTTTTTCTTAATAATTTATTTTTTGTTATTTTAATTTTTTTTATTTTCCTTGATTAACACGTTGTATGCTCAGAACCTTAAAAATAGGTACTCTATTTCCTAAAGATCCAGAGATTGAACGCACCTTCCGCCTTCGAAGAAAATTACAGTTTTAGCATAAAAAGTTGCAGAAGAGGGAGTGATGGCGAACAATCAGTTATTAAGGGATTTTGCAGTACCTAACATATAGGGTTTTAATTCTAGCATAGTTCGACCTAATGTGGAGGCGAACAACTTCGAGCTTAAACTAGCATTGATGACTATGGTTCAGCAGAACCAGTTTGCGGGTTCCCCAACACAAGATCCTAATCTTCATTTTACTGTTTTCTTAGAATGTTGTGACACCGTTAAGGTAAACGGTGTATCTTCTGATGCAATAAGACTGAGACTGTTTTCATTTTCTCTCAGGGATCACGCACGGGCTTGGTTATATTCTCCTTCAGCCGGATCAATTACTACATGGGATGAGCTCTCATACAGTTTTCTGACCAAATACTTTCCACCGAGCAAGACAGTGCAGCTGAGAAATATAATTAGTTGTTTTCGGCAAAAAGAAGGAGAATCACTTTATGACGCTTGTGATCGTTTCAAGGACCTTCAGCGCATGTGTCCTCATCATAGGCTTGAGAAGTGGGTCATAATCCATATTTTCTACAATGGATTAGACGCTGCGGCTGGGAGAGCTATCATGAGTAAAAATGTAGATGATGCTTTGGATTATAAGAATAAAAAGGCAGTTTAAAAAGCATTCAACCTTGCCTTCCCTGTTGTCACAATATACATTGAGTGGCTGCAGGTATGTCGATGAACTTGGTTGTTGAAATTCAAATTGCTTATTGACATCTACTTCATTGGTCACAAACTTATGCAAGTATAAGTAGCCATTTATATTATAAAACTTATTTCAACTCCTAATGTTCATTCATCTAACTTTACAAAATTCACAAGAATAAAATAAAAATGTTTTTAGCATATCATTACTTGAAGAAAAATTACCAACAGAGTAATAGTGACTAAGAGATCTTTTCAAGAAATCATACCGAATTTGAGTTGCATTCAGTGCAAATTTAGATGGAGATGCTTTAGATTCATCAATGGCGGGTAAATAAGCCAGACTATGTCCTGTTCCTCCAACCAAAACGTAATCTCCGTCAAATTGTTACATAGAAAGGGTAGCAATGACGGCTGCTTGAACATTGGAAACAATAAATAATGATCCATAGGGTTTAGCCTACTAAAAAAAAGAAAAAAAAACTGTAATGATCTCAATATACTTGCATGAAAATACCAATTCTATGTTGTCCTCTCTCCCAAACAAAAAAAACTGTGATGATCTCATATATGATTTTTATGTACTCACCTTTGTTCTTATGGCATGTATGCTTGTACGCATCAGCATAGAATTGATTAAAGAGACTTCGGATTATATGTAGGGGTGAGCAAATGGGAATTTGGGACTGGTACCGATAATGATATCTTTGTCTCAAACTCCCGAATTTCAAAATGTAAGTACTGGTACCGAATTCCAATTCGGTAGTTCGGTATCGATATCGATCTCAAGAAAATTATTTCAAAAAATTCTCAAAATCCTGAAATTTTAAAGTTCTATTTTTTTTAAGTATTTGAGTGTCTAAATTAATAAATAATATAAAAATAAATAATTAATTAGTAAATATACCTCATAAATATGTCTTATAAATTAGTAAATAATATATAAATAAATATAATAATTAATTATTAATATATATTTCGGTACCTCGAGACTACAAATAAATCCCAAAGTTTTTTTCAGGAATCAGTACCGGTACCGAAATCCAGATTTAAAAATCGATACCGGTACCGAAGTATCGAAATACTGGTACCGAAATATCAAAAATTTTGGTACGGTACTTCAGTACCGAAGTACCGGTACCGAATGCTCACCCCCTAAATTTAAATTAATAAAAAGGTAGTTTAAAAAGCATTCAACCTTCTTTTCCCTATTGTCACAATATACATTAAGAGGCTACAGGTGTGTCGATGAACTTGGTTGTTGAAATTCAAATTGCTTATTGACATCTAGTTCATTGGGCATAAACTTATGCAAGTATAAGTAGTCATTTATATTAGAAAACTTATTTCAACTCCTAATATTCACTCATCTAACTTTACAAAATTCATAAGAATAAAATAAAATGTTTTTAGCATGTCGTTACTTGAAGAAAAATTACCAACAAAGTAATTGTGACTAAGAGATCTTTTCAAGAAATCTTACCAAATTTGAGTTGCATTTCGTGCAGATTCAGATGGAGATGCTTTAGATTTATCAATGGCGGATAAATAGGTCACACTATGTCCTGTTCCTCCAACCAAAGCGCAATCTCAGTCAAATTGTTACATAGAAAGGGTAGCAACGACGGCTGATTGAACATTGGAAGCAACAGATAATGATCTATAGGGTTTGGCCTACTAAAAAAAAGGAAAAAAAAACCCTGCGATGATCTCAATATACTTGCATGAAAATACCAACTCTATGTTGTCCTCTCTCCCAAACCAAAAAAACTATGATGATCTCATATATGATTTTTATATACTCACCTTTGTTCTTATGACAAGTATACTTGTACACATCAGCATAGAATTCATTAAAGAGGCTTTGGATTATATGTAGGGGTGAGCAAATGGAAGTTTGGGACTAGTACCGGTACCAAACTCCCGGTCTCATACCCCCAAATTTTAAATCGAAGGTACCGGTACCGGTACCGAATTCCAATTCGAGAGATTGGTACCGGTACCGATCTCCCAAAAATTATTTCTAGAAATTCCCAAAATTTTAAATTTCAAATGTTTTCTAAGTATTTTAGTGTCTAAATTAATAAACAATATAAAAATAAATAATTAATTAGTAAATATACCTTATAAGTTATAAATATACCTCATAAATATGTCTTATAAATTAGTAAATAATATATAAATAAATATATTAATTAATTATTAATATATATTTCGGTACCTCGAGACTACAAATAAATCCCAAAGTTTTTTTCAGGTACAGGTACCAGTACCGAAATCCAGATTTAAAAATCGATACCGGTACCGAAATATCAAAAATTTTGGTACGGTACTTCTGTACCGAAGTACCGGTACCGAATGCTCACCCCTAAATTTAAATTAATAAAAAAGGTAGTTTAAAAAGCATTCAACTTTCTCTTCCCTATTGTCACAATATACATTAAGAGGCTACAGGTGTGTCGATGAACTTGGTTGTTGAAATTCAAATTGCTTATTGACATCTAGTTCATTGGGCATAAACTTATGCAAGTATAAGTAGCCATTTATATCAGAAAACTTATTTCAACTCATAATGTTCACTCATCTAACTTTACAAAATTCACAAGAATAAAATAAAATATTTTTAGCATGTCGTTACTTGAAGAAAAATTACCAATAGAGTAATAGTGACTAAGAGAACTTTTCAAGAAATCATACCGAATTTGAGTTGCATTCCGTGCAAATTCAGATGGAGATGCGTTAGATTCATCAATGGCGGATAAATGGGTCACACTATGTCCTGTTCCTACAACCAAACCGCAATGTCAGTCAAATTGTTACTGAGAAAGGGTAGCAACGACGGCTGATTGAACATTGGAAGCAATAGATAATGATCTATATGGTTTGGCCTACTAAAAAAAAGGAAAAAAAAATGGCAATGATCTCAATATACTTGCATGAAAATACCAACTCTATGTTGTCCTCTCTCTCAAACCAAAAAAACTATGATGATCTCATACATGATTTTTATATACTCACCTTTGTTCTTATGACAAGTATACTTGTATGCATCAGCATAGAATTCATTAAAGAGGCTTTGGATTATATGTAGGGGTGAGCAAATGGGAGTTCGGGACTAGTACTGGTACCGAACTCCCGGTCTCATACCCCCAAATTTCAAATCGAAGGTTCCGGTATCGGTACCGAATTCCAATTCAGGAGATCGGTACTGGTACCGATCTCCCGAAAATTATTTCTGGAAATTCCCAAAATTTTAGATTTCAATTTTTTTTAAGTATTTAAGTGTCTAAATTAATAAACAATCAAAAAATAAATAATTAATTAGTAAATATATCTTATAAGTTGTAAATATACCTCATAAATATGTCTTATAAATTAGAAAATAATATATTAATTAATTATTAATATATATTTCGGTACATCAGGACTATAAATAAATCCTAAAGTTTTTTCAGGTACCAGTACTAGTGTCAAAATCCCGATTTAAAAATCATACCGGTACCGAAGTACCGAAATACCGAAATACTGGTAACGAAATACTGAATACCAAAAATTTCGATATGGTACTTCGGTACCGAAGTACCGGTACTGAATGCTCACCCCCTAAATTTATATTAATAAAAAGGCAGTTTAAAAAGCATTCAACCTTCTCTTCCCTGTTGTCACAATATACATTAAGTGGCTACAGGTGAGTCAATGAACTTGGTTGTTGAAATTCAAATTGCTTATTGACCTATAGTTTATTAGGCATGAACTTATGCAAGTATAAGTAGCCATTTATATTAGAAAACTTATTTCAACTCCTAATGTTCACTCTTCTAACTTTACAAAATTCACAAGAATAAAAGAAAATGTTTTTAGCATGTCGTTACTTTAAGAAAAATTACCAACAGAGTAATAGTGACTAAGAGATCTTTTTAAGAAATCATACTGAATTTGAGTTGCATTCCGTGCACATTCAGATGGGGATGCTTTAGATTCATCAATGGCGGATAAATAGGTCACACTATGTCATGTTCCTCCAACCAAACCGCAATCTCCGTCAAATTGTTACATAGAAAGGGTAGCAACGACGGCTACTTGAATATTCAAAGCAACCAATAATGATCCATAGGGTTTGGCCTGCCAAAAAAAAGAAAAAAAATTGTGATGATCTCAATATACTTGCATGAAAATACCAACTCTATGTTGTCCTCTCTCCCACTCCAAAAAAACTATGATTATCTCATATATGATTTTTATATTCTCACCTTTGTTCTTATGACAAGTATACTTGTACGCATCAGCATAGAATTCATTAAAGAGGCTTTGGATTATATGTAGGGGGTGAGCAAATGAGAGTTCGAGACTAGTACTGGTACCGAACTCCCGGTCTCATACCCCCAAATTTCAAATCGAAGGTACCGGTACCGGTACCGAATTCCAATTCGAGAGTTCGGTACCGGTACCGATCTCCCGAAAATTATTTCTGGAAATTCCTGAAATTTTAAATTTCTAATTTTTTTTAAGTACTTAAGTGTCTAAATTATAAACAATATAAAAATAAATAATTAATTAGTAAATATACCTTGTAAGTTATAAATATACATCATAAATATGTCTTATAAATTAGTAAATAATATATAAATGAATATATTAATTAATTATTAATATATATTTCAGTATTTCGGGACTATAAATAAATCCCAAAGTTTTTTTTAGGTACCGATACCAGTACTGAAATCCCGATTTAAAATCGATACCGGTGCCAAAGTACTAAAATATTGAAATACTGATACCGAAATACCGAATACCAAAAATTTCGGTATGGCACTTCGGTACTGAAGTACCGGTACCTAATGCTCACCCCTAAATTTATATGAATAAAAAGGCAGTTTAATAAACATTCAACCTTCTCTTCCCTATTGTCACAATATATGATGAACTTGGTTGTTGAAATTCAAATTGCTTATTGACATCTAGTTCATTGGGCATAAACTTATGCAAGTATAAGTAGTCATTTATATTAGAAAACTTATTTCAACTCCTAATATTCACTCATCTAACTTTACAAAATTCATAAGAATAAAATAAAATGTTTTTAGCATGTCGTTACTTGAAGAAAAATTACCAACAAAGTAATTGTGACTAAGAGATCTTTTCAAGAAATCTTACCAAATTTGAGTTGCATTTCGTGCAGATTCAGATGGAGATGCTTTAGATTTATCAATGGCGGATAAATAGGTCACACTATGTCCTGTTCCTCTAACCAAACCGTAATCTCCGTCAAATTGTTACATAGAAAGGGTAGCAACGACGGCTGCTTGAACATTGGAAGCAACCGATAATGATCCATAGGGTTTGTCTTACTAAAAAAAATAAAAAAAAATTGTTATGATCTCAATATACTTGCATGAAAATACCAACTCCATGTTGTCCTCTCCCCCCAACCAAAAAAACTGTGATGATCTCATATATGATTTTTATATACTCACCTTTGTTCTTATGACAAGTATACTTGTACGCATTAGCATAGAATTCATTAAAGAGGCTTTGCATTATATGTATGGGTGAGCAAACGGGAGTTTGGGACTAGTATCGGTACCGAACTCCCAGTCTCATACCCCCGAATTTCAAATTGTAGGTATCGGTACCGCAACCGAATTCCAATTCGGGAGTTCGGTACCAGTACCAATCTCTCAAAAATTATTTCGGGAAATTCCCAAAATTTTGAATTTTGAATTTTTTTTAAGTATTTAAGTCTCTAAATTAATAAATAATATAATAAATAATTAATTAATTACTAAATATACCTTACAAGTTGTAAATATACCTCATAAATATATCTTATAAATTACTAAATAATATATAATTCGGGACATCGGGACTATAAATAAATCCAGAAGTTTTTTTCAGGTACCGGTACCGGTACCGAAATCCCAATTTAAAAATCGATACCGGTACCGAAGTACCGAAATACCAAAATACTGGTACCTAAATACTGAATACCAAAAATTTCGGTATGGTACTTCGGTACCGAAGTACCGATGCTGAATGCTCACCCCTAAATTTATATTAATAAAAAGGCAGTTTAAACAGCATTCAACCTTCTCTTACCTGTTGTCACAATATACATTAAGTGGCTACAAATGGGTCGATGAACTTGGTTGTTGAAATTCAAATTGTTTATTGACATCTAGTTCATTAGGCATAAACTTATGCAAGTATAAGTAGCCATTTATAATAGAAAACTTATTTCAACTCATAATGTTCACTCATCTAACTTTACAAAATTCACAAGAATAAAATAAAATGTTTCTAGCATGTCATTACTTGATGAAAAATTACCAACAGAGTAATAGTGATTAAGATGGAGATGCATTCCGTGCAGATTCAAATGGAGATGCTTTGGATTCATCAATGGCGGATAAATAGGTCACACTATGTCCTATTCCTCCAACCAAACCACAATCTCCGTCAAATTGTTACATAGAAATGGTAGCAACAATGGCTGCTTGAACTTTGGAAGCAACCAATAATGATCCATAGGGTTTGGCTTGCTAAAAAAGAAAAAAAACTGTGATGATCTCAATATACTTGCATGAAAATACCAACTCTATGTTGTCCTCTCTCCCAAACCAAAAAAACTGTGATGATCTCATATATGACTTTTCTATACTCACCTTTTTTCTTATGGCAAGTATACTTGTACGCTTCAGCATAGAATTCATTAAAGAGGCTTTGAATTATATGTAGGGGGTGAGAAAACAGGACTTCGGGACTGGTCCAGTACCAAACTCCTGATCTCAAACCCCCGAATTTCAAATTTCAATTCAGGAGTTCGATACCGGTACCGATCTCCCGAAAATTATTTCAAAAAATTCTCGAAATCCTGAAATTTTAAATTTATAATTTTTTTAAGTATTTAAGAATCTAAATTATAAATATATAAAAATAAATAATTAATTAGTAAATATACCTTATAGGTTGTAAATATACCTCATAAATATGTCTTATAAATTAGTAAATAATATATAAATAAATATATTAATTATTTAATAATATATATTTCGGTACTTCGGGATTATAAATAAATCTCAAAGTTTTTTTTAGGCACCGGTACCGATACCGAAATCCTGATTTAAAAATCTATTCCGGTACCGAAGAACCGAAATACCGAAATACCAGTACCGAAATACCAAATACCAAAAATTTCAATACGGTAGGTATGTCGGTACCGGAGTACCGGTACTGCATGCTCACCCCTAAATTTATATGAATAAAAAGGCAATTTAAAAAGCATTCAACCTTCTCTTCCCTATTGTCACAATATACATTATGTGGCTACAGGTGTGTCAATGAACTTGGTTGTTGAAATTCAAATTGCTTATTGACCTCTAGTTCATTAGGCATAAACTTATGCAAGTATAAGTAGCCACTTATATTAGAAAACTTATTTCAACTCCTAATGTTCACTCATCTAACTTTACAAAATTCACAAGAATAGAATAAAATGTTTTTAGCATGTCGTTACTTGAAGAAAAATTACCAACAGAGTAATAGTGACTAAGAGATCTTTTCAAGAAATCATATCGAATTTGAGTTGCATTCCATTCAGATTCAGATGGAGATGCTTTAGATTCATCAATGGTGGATAAATGTGCCAAAGTATGTCTTGTTCCTCAAACCAAACTGCAATCTGCGTCAAATTGTTACATAGAAATGGGAGCAACGACAGCTACTTGAACATTGGAAACAACAGATAATGATCCATCGGGTTTGGCCTTCTAAAAAAAATTGTGATGATCTCAATATACTTGCATGAAAATACCAACTCTATGTTGTCCTCTCTCCCAAACCAAAAAACTTTGATGATCTCATATATGATTTTTATATACTCACCTTTGTTCTTATGGCAAGTATACTTGTACGCATCAACATAGAATTCATTAAAGAGGCTTTGGATCCTGTCCCGAACTCCCGGTCTCAAACCCCCGAATTTCAAATCGTAGGTACCGGTATCAAGTATACTTGTACGCATCAACATAGAATTCATTAAAGAGGCTTTGGATCCTGTCCCGAACTCCCGGTCTCAAACCCCCGAATTTCAAATCGTAGGTACCGGTATCGATACCGAATTCCAATTCGGGAATTTGGTACCAGTACCAATCTCCTGAAAATTATTTTGAGAAATTCCTAAATTCTCAAAATATTAAATTTCTAATTTTTTTAAGTATTTAAGTGTCTAAATTAATAAATAATATAAAAATAAATAATTAATTAGTAAATATACCTTATAAGTTGTAAATATACCTCATAATTATGTATTATAAATTAGTAAATAGTATATAAGTAAATATATTAATTAATTTTTAATATATATTTCGGTACTTCGGGACTATAAATAAATCCCCATGTTTTTTTCAGATACCGATACCGGTACCAAAATCCCGATTTAAAAATCGATACCGGTACCGAAGTACCAAAATACTGAAATACCGGTACCGATATACTGAATACCAAAAATTTTGATACAATACTTCAGTACCAAAATACCGGTACCGAATGCTCACCCCTAAATTTATATGAATAAAAAGGCAATTTAAAAAGCATTCGACCTTATCTTCCCTGTTGTCACAATATACATTAAGTGGCTACAGGTGTGTCGATGAACTTGGTTGTTGAAATGCAAATTGCTTATTAACATTTAGTTCATTGGGCATAAACTTATGCAATTATAAGTAGCCATTTATATTAGAAAACTTATTTCAACTCCTAATGTTCACTCATCTAACTTTACAAAATTCACAAGAATAAAATAAAATGTTTTTAGCTTACTTGAAGAAAAATTACCACAGAGTAATAGTGACTAGGAGATCTTTTCAAGAAATCATACTGAATTTGAGTTGCATCCCGTGCAGATTCAAATGGAGATACTTTATATTCATCAATGACAGATAAATGGGCCACACTATGTCCTATTCCTCCAACCAAACTGCAATCTTCGTCAAATTGTTACATTGAAAGGGTAGCAATGAGGCTGCTTGAACATTGGAAACAACAAATAATGATCCATAGGGTTTGGCTTGCTAAAAAAAGAAAAAAAAAACTATGATGATCTCAATATACTTGCATGAAAATACCAACTCTTTGTTATCCTCTCTCCCAAACCAAAAAAACTGTGATGATCTCATATATGATTTTTATATACTCACCTTTGTTCTTATGGCAAGTATACTTGTACGCATCAACATAGAATTCTTTAAAGAGGCTTTGGATTATATCATAGGGGTGAGTACTAGGCCCGAACTCCCGGTCTCAAATTCCCGAAATTAAAATCGTAGGTACCGGTACCGATCTCCCAAAAATTATATCGAGAAATTTCCAAAATTTTAAATTCCTAATTTATTTAAGTATTTAAGTGTCTAAATTAATAAATAATTAATTAGTAAATATACCATATAAGTTATAAATATACCTCATAAATATATCTTATAAATTAGTAAATAATATATAAATGAATATATTAGTTAATTATTAATATATATTTCGGTATTTCGGGGCTATAAATAAATCCCGAAGTTTTTTTCAGGTACCGATACCGGTACCGAAATCCCGATTTAAAATCAATACCGGTACCGAAGTACCAAAATACTAAAATACTGGTACCGAAATACCGAATACCGAAAATTTCGGTACGGTACTTCGGTACTGAAGTACCGGAAGTACCGGTACCGAATGCTCACCCCTAAATTTATATGAATAAAAAGGCAGTTTAATAAGCATTCAACCTTCTCTTCCCTATTGTCACAATATACATTAAGTGGCTAAAGGTGCATCGATGAACTTGGTTGTTGAAATTCAAATTGCTTATTGACATCTAGTTCATTGGGCATAAACTTATGCAAGTATAAGTAGTCATTTATATTAGAAAACTTATTTCAACTCCTAATATTCACTCATCTAACTTTACAAAATTCACAAAAATAAAATAAAATGTTTTTAGCATGTCGTTACTTGAAGAAAAATTACCACCAGAGTAATTGTGACTAAGAGATCTTTTCAAGAAATCATACTGAATTTGAGTTGCATTCCGTACATATTCAGATGGAGATGCTTTAGATTCATCAATGGCGGATAAATGGGCCACACAATGTCTTGTTCGTCCAACCAAACCGCAATTTCCGTCAAATTGTTACATAAAAAGGGTAGCAATGACGGCTGCTTGAACATTGGAAGCAACCGATGATGATATATAGGGTTTGGCCTGCTAAAGAAAAGAAAAAAAAGCTGTGATGATCTCAATATACTTGTATGAAAATACCAACTCTATGTTGTCCTCTCTCCCAAATCAAAAAAACTGTGATGATCTTATATATGATTTTTATATACTCTCCTTTTGTTCTTATGGCAAGTATACTTGTACACATCAGCATAGAATTCATCCGGTTGTCTTATATATTTATATAGAGATTTTTTTGCTAAGTAAATATGTTTTAACATATCACTATTCACTCACTCCCCAACCCGCCGCTTGCGCTCCTCACCCGCGTCTACCACTGCCTCCGCTGCCAGCACTCCCGCCCCGGGCGACTCCTACTGCTGCTTGCCTCCTGTTCCGCCGCTCGCCCTGCTCCACCGCATTGTCCCGCTCCCCCCACTCCTGTGATGGAGTGAGAGATTAGTAAGGATTCGTACTATCTCAGTAGGGTTCGATTAGCAAACTTGAGTTGGTTCAGTGGTTGTAAACTTGCAGAACGAAAGCAAGATTTGCAGAATGATGTGAAGTTGTTGAGACATGAGATGTAATTTTAAAATTTCAGCAACAATTTAAAAGAAATCTTTCAAAGTAAAACAGTTTCAAATTCATAGTAAACTTCACTAGCATATGCACTCTAATAATGACAAGTGGAAAATATTACATACAGAAACATGGGACATTATCTTTTCTCTTGAATCAGAATCAATTAGTGAAGTCGTAAACTCAATCAATCAGAATTCATGAAATAACATTCTCTCGACAAATTTTATTGCATACCAGCTAACAATTTTGATTATATGAGCGTGAATTTCTTTACTAACAATAGAGCAAGTGGGAAGCTAAGTCACAATCAAGAAACAGTAGCAAAATGAGGAAGATTCAAGGCAGAAGCAAATTTCCAAGAATAAATGGAAGAGACAAAATAATCCTTCTACTTGATTAACAAAAAACAAATAATAAAGAACACAATCGTAAACTCAATCAATCAGAATTCGTGAAATAACATTCTCTCGATAAATTTTATGGCATACCAGCAAAAAATCTTAAGTATATGAGCATGAATTTCTTTGCTAACGATAGAGCATGTGGGAAGCTAAGTCACAATTAAGAATCAGCAGCAGAATGGTGGAGATTCAAAGTAGAAACAAAATTTTCAAGAATAAATGGAAGAGACAAATTAATCCTTATACTGGATTAACGAAAAACAAATAATAAAGAACCTCAACATTTTTGATGCGACAGCACTGGTTTCCCAAGCCGCCAAGTCTGGATGTCGACAACGCAAACAAGGAATTATGGCCCTCCACAAGGAAATGTCCCTCCGACCAAACAGCAGCAGAGAGCAGTCTCCCGGACGATTCCGAATAGAGATGGCGACCAACGAAATGTCTCTCCGACCAAACAGCAGCAGAGAGCAGCCCTCCCGGACGATTCCGAATGGAAATGACGATCGACAAATGGCCCTGTGACGATGAGAAAGACTCCTCTCCGAATTTTTTTTCCTCGCTTTCTCCGAAAAATTATCTCCTGCAC
This sequence comes from Costus lasius, assembly GCA_027563935.2. Lineage (NCBI taxonomy): Eukaryota > Viridiplantae > Streptophyta > Magnoliopsida > Zingiberales > Costaceae > Costus > Costus lasius. The sequence continues at coordinate 35,036,794 of CM050453.2, forward strand.
TTTTCACTCCTTTTTTTAATTCAGAATAGTGAAGGCGCAGCTCTGCCACGTAGCTCGCATCCGTCCCTAGGCAACGGATTTCCGTTGCATTTGAAATCGAGTGGGTTCTCGCTGAACCCGTTTCGAACGCCTATGTTCATCGGGTACCACTGGAACAGAATCTGCTGCTTCGGACCCATTTGAAATCGGCGCTGATAAATTTGCACTCGGTTAATTTGTTAAAAATATTTAGTCATAATACAAATCATCGGATTTTCTTCGCGTACTTGTTCAGGAATGCAATTATTTTTTGTACTTGTTTTCTATAACTATTTGTATTATCAACAAGGAATGTGCAGAGAGATGAGTATTTGTGGATACTAAGTGTTGTTCAGGTAATGTTATTTACCAGAGAAGAAGATAACAAAGTTTACTGTTTCATTTGTCATGGCTGAAGACAGATGTTTTGCAAACAGAATATCCAGCCGTTAGCTTTGTTAGTTCTAACATTGTGATTATTTCTTTTATTTTCAGTATATATACAATGCTTTTGAAATTTTAATATCATTTAGTCGCATGAATAGGATTCTTAGGTATGTTCTGAAATTTGTAATTTAAATTCGATTTCTGAGCCAGTGTCTTACAAGTTACAGTTGTTCTTTTCATCTTCAGGAGCAGAAATTCAGGGAAAAATTTTCCTCCCTCCGTCTGCCCCGTTTCCGTCTGCAGGCGCTTCCGTTTCCATCTTGTCAGCTACCTGCACCAGTTAACTCTGGTTATGGTTAGTGAAAATTTTACCTTTTCCCCCGCAATCGTTGTCAGCTGCATGCTCTCTTTCTTCTCTTTGTTTTCGAGCTCTGAGCGGCCGAGGACCGAAACCGGCGAAAACTCTTGCTGTGTGTATGCCTGATCCCTCACCAACTCTAGTGCACTTCATCATCTTCTCCTGCTTAGTAAGCAACGACGGGTGGAGGAAGAAATCACAGCGATAAGACATTCAACCGAGGTAAGATAATTTTATATGAGCCTCCTTCCAAGCTAGTAGAAACAGTAAATGGCAAATAGGGGTTATTGGGTCGTTGACTGCTGAAATTTGTTGACCTCGCCCGTGATGGTTGAAGTTGATGGGTTAGTGGCTGTTGCTTGCTCGCTCGGTAGAGAAAAGAATCTAAGTTCAGGTGGAAATCCTATCAGTTGCAGAGCTAAACCAGCCAACATCGACCATCACCGGCGAGGGACTTTTTCTAGTCCATCAACAAAATCCAACTACCCGTACCTACAATGGAGTTCATATATTTGGTAATGTTAAATAATTGTTAGTGTTATTTTTGTCATTGTTAGGGTTATTGAAAAAAATAGTGACATCAAAATAAATTTTGGTTATGATTATAATTTGGTTATGCACAGTATTATGAAAAATTGTTAGTGTATTATGAGTAGATGAAATGTGGTATGAAATATAGTTATTCATCTTAATCAATATATACCTTCATTGTCTAAATTTTTATTATTTGTAGTAAAACCATGGACATAAATGAAGTTATCGACTTAACTTGCAATGAGACAAATGCATTGGAGTCTCCTACTAGGGGAATTGAAATTCCCATACATAATCAACCAACAAATGAGAATGAAGTTTGCACTGATAAGGATAAGGAAGTGGTAAGTACTTAATTCGTATATGCAAGATTAGATGTTATTTCTATTTATTTAGTAAAGTTAATAATTTTTTTACATTTTGATATTTATAGATGGTTTCATATATACCGGCAGTTGGTATGAAATTCTATAGCGAAGACGAGGCATACAACTTTTACAATGGGTATGCCAGAAGGCTAGGTTTCGGTATAAAGAAGTTTCATGCAGAGCGCAGAAAAGATGGTACTTTAAAATTGAAAAGTTTTACTTGTTGTAAACAAGGATTGAGACAACAACATAAAACTCATATTACAAAGAAGCCTCAACCAATCACAAGAACAGATTGTAAGGCTCGTGTCGAATTTAAAATTGACACAAATGATGAGTGGACATTATGGAGGTTAGAGCTCAATCACAACCACCCAATGACAAGCCCTGACAAGGCACATATGTTGCGATCACATAGAAGAATTTTGCCCTTTCAATGATGCATAATAAACCAAATGACAGATTTTGGCATTAAAGATCGGGAAATATATAATTATTTCCAAGAAGGTATAAACAATAATGAGGTTGGATTTATAAGAACTGACAGTATTAACTACATTCACAAACGTAGAAGAAAGAAATTGGATTGCAAAGAGACTCAAGGTATATTAGATTACTTAAAGAAGAGGCAGGCTATTGATAAGGCTTTTTTTTTATTCTATCCAAATTCAAGAAACTGGGAAAATTGCAAATTTCTTTTGGGCAGATGGTAAAGCGATTGTAGATTATTCCTATTTTGGTGATGTCATTTCCTTTGACACAACATTTCAAACTAATGAGTACAATATGCCATTCGCTCTCTTTGTTGGTGTAAATCATCACAAACAGTCAATTATCTTTGGAGCTGCTTTATTATTTGACGAGACTACTGACAGTTCAAAAACTTCTATCGGTTGCGTGAAAAGTGGGCAATATGTTATCGTGTACAGTCATTTTCTGCTGGGATGACAACAACACAAAGGAGTGAGAGCATGAACGGTCATTTCAAGAAATTTTTGAAAAGAAAGCTTTCTATGTTTGAATTCCTTGATGAATATGACAAAGCAGTTAAGTTATTCCGTGAGAAAGAAATAACTACTGATTTCAAATCTAGAAACAGTGCTCCAATTGATATTTTTGGTAACATATGTATGTTAAGAGATGCAGGAGACTTGTACTCGAAAGTTATATACAAAGAGTTTGTCGAGCAATACAAGAAAAGTTTGACTTGCTGTTGCAACCTCATGGATTATGATCATTCTAGCATTACATATTGTGTAAGTTCTGATGAGAGCAATAGAGAAGAGAAAGTTGAATATATCGCTACATTGATGAATCTCAAGTGCTCATGTAAAATGTTTGAAGAAAATGGAATTTTGTGTATGCATGCTATTAGAGTACTCACACATAATAATGTGCACTCCTTACCACAACATTTTGTGCTAAAAAGATGGACAAAGTATGCAAAATGTGGTTATGCATCAAACTTATGTGTGGATACCATTAATTCAACTGTTGAGGAGAGTTTATCTTCTTTGCATAGTCATGTTTGTCAAAAGGCTTACTGCATTCCAACAAAGAGTGCTCATTCTAGAGAAGTTCTTATGTGGCTTGAACAATCTTTAGATAAGCTCAATCTACAAGCTGAGGAAATGTTGCGAAATGATAAAGAGCCTGAAAAAAATAATGATTGTCCCATTGTTGTATCAGACATGAACATCACCATAAAGGCACCACTAGCCAAGAAAGGGCCAAAGGAGAAGAGAAAAAAGAATGTTCTAGAAAGACGTGAGAAAAGAGTTAATTCAAGAGGATCAAAAGAAGTTGCAAGCAGCCTGCCTCTTACACCTATGTGCGCACCTCAACAAGTATGTGATAATAATTGTGTTTGTTAATTTTATTTCAATAAATTTGTTGCCATGAAATTTATTGCTCTTGATAGGAATATGAAGATCTTTCATGTTATAATCCATCACAAGCTTTTTCTTATAGTGGTTTGCTTTTGGGATCTGCCATCGACGATGCATGTATGTTTAATATTATTTACCAACATAGCTTCTAATTTACAAGAATTGCTAAATTATTGTGTTCAATGCAGGCCTTATATCAAGCATCCCAGTCAACGCAGCAGACATCTGATGTTTGATGATGCAGTTTTCATATCTAATGAATATGATTTTTGTTGTCTGTATAGTTTTTTTTTCAGTTTCTCAACATATATCATCCCATGTTGAAATATGGGTAACAAAACCTATAGTTTTGCTTACTTTGTGACCTTGTTTTACGAATGCACCATTTTTGTAATTTTCTCCATTATTAGCACTTTAAGCAATATTATATCTCTTGTTCTGGGTCTTGCAGGATTAACAGGCCCCATCTCAGTTCAACCACGCTTGGTAGTTCCTACTCATTCACCACAATTTAAGCAGGGAAATAGTTCAGATCAAACAACAGTTTGAAATGAGCATTATAATAGCAACTTGAGGTACATTAGAAGCCTGATTTCCTATTTCCTTATGTTCTTATGAACTTACTGAGACGAGTTCTGTTGCTAATAGACACCCTCAGATTGCAGCAGGACTAAGAAAAGCACTACAGCCATTATTGGCATGCGTTCTTACCTTGCAAACTATCATCTTTGCATTCTAGAGGTAAATCTACCTAATATTCACTCACTTAAGTTATGATGTGAGATTTTTCTTAAGTTTGCTCCAGATTATTCTTGGCTTGACATTTATTCTTGTCAGCAAATCAAAAGATTCAAAACACACAATTCCATTGTAAGGACTACTCATGATTTCCACTGAAGATTCTCTCAAGATCTGCATGACAAGGGAGGCACGATCAACTTTGACCTGTCAACTTACGAGAGCATATCTATTTGTGCCTCTATATAGTTAGCAATCTGGTCATTGCAAAATTGGATACTTACTAGATCCAATAATCTGTCAATGCTGGATGGAGAGTATTTTTTGTTTTTCTAATCTTTTTTAGTTGACAATCTGGTGATTGTAGGAAAACTGGTAATTGTAGCAAACCGAGTAGACAATCTGGTAATTTTTTGTACAAACGATCTGTCAAACGTTGAGTAGAGAATGCTTCAACTTACGAGAGCATATCTATTTGTGCCTCTATACAGTTAGCAATCTGGTCATTGCAAAATTCGATACTTACTAGATCCAATAATCTGTCAATGCTAGATGGAGAGTATTTTTTGTTTTTCTAATCTTTTTTAGTTGACAATCTGGTGATTGTAGCAAAACTGGTAATTGTAGCAAACCGAGTTGACAATCTGGTAATTCTGTGTTCAAACGCTGAGTAGAGAATGCTTCAACTTACGAGAGCATATCTATTTGTGCCTCTATACAGTTAGTAATCTGGTCATTGCAAAATTCAATACTTACTAGATCCAATAATTTGTCAATGCTGGATGGAGAGTATTTTTTGTTCTTCTAATCTTTTTTAGTTGACAATTTGGTAATTGTAGCAAAACCAATTTGACAATCTGGTAATTTTTTGTTCAAACGATCTGTCAAACGCTGAGTAGAGAATGCTTCCCTATCTGTATAATCTTTTTTAGCCTTTGATCATGTTTCTTAAGTAAACTCGGTTACTCTCCCTCTGGCTTATTTCCATGACATTTGAGGAACTCTCATGAGATCACTTGATATATTCTGTGCTTTAAGCCTTTAACAAAAGAGCATCTCGCCTCTGGTTTTCCTCGTTTTAATTCATCTAATTTTATTGAGATTCGCATCAGAAACTCTTATGGAAGCAAGTCGATTGCCGGGAAAAAGTAAAATTTTCACTAACCATAACCATAACTAGAGTTAACTGGTGCAGGTCGCTGACAAGATGAAAACGGAAGCGCCTGCAGACGGAAACGGGGCAGACGGAGGGAGAAAAATCATGCAAACGGAGAAAATTTAGTTTTATTCAGATTTGTGCATGCTTTGCAGCTTGATGCGTGCTTTGCATCTGCGCGGACCTCGCCGAAGATCGCTACGCGAGGTCCGCGCCTAGGAAAAATTTTCAAATTCAGGTGGAAGGGCTACTTCCTTTTTTGCATCACATAATGAAGCATCATTTTATGCAAATCACCTTGGCCACTTTTTTTTATGGATGATTTGAATAAAATGCGTTTTGTGGTTATTCTTGATAGCATTTTTATGGACAATTGCTATCAATTTTAAGTGTTGAGTTAGGTATTCACATAGCTTTCTGTCATCACCTATTTTTGTCTATTTTTTGTCAGCTCCCACCGCACACAAAAGCCACCAATACGAGTCCTGGCGACGGAGCAATGCAAAGCCAAAGTCAACCGCCCTCCTCCGAGACTAGCGGAGGAAGACAAGAAATTATTGATGATAATGACATGCTGAGCGGGTTGCCGGATCACATCATCCTCATCTGCATCCTCTCCTTCCTCCCTACCAAACATGTCAGACGGACATCCATGCTCTCACGCAAGTGGCGCCGCCTCCACAAGCACGTCCCCATTCTCGACCTAGCCGAATCTGATTTCCATCATCGCCCAGAGGTAGGGGTGAGCATAATTCGATATTTATCAAATTTACCGATCAGTAAATCGGTACAGTAAATTCGGTATGGATTTTCGATACGGTAGATAATTTTTTACTATTCGGTTTTCGGTATCGGTTCGATAATTTACCGATTTACCAATACATATATATATTATTTATTTATTTTATAATTTTAATTTAATTTATTTTACGTTTACTCTTAAATACAGTATTATGCAGCCTAGTTTTCAAGCCTGTGGACCACCGGGCCAGGCCAAGTGCAATTAGGCTGGGCAGTGGCCCAAGCCCACGCCACCAACGAGGAAAAGGAGCCCAATTTAGTGAAATCGGCTAGTCAAAATCTAGGTTTGACCAAGCTCCTTCATCATCAGCAGAGTCGACGAAGGAGACGCATGCACTGTCGTCTCCTTCGGAGTTTGGAAGCGGGCGGCGAGACTCTCGGGCAGGCATCTTCGACAACCTCGGCGGAACTCTCGGATGCTGGAGATAATGTGAGCAGAGGTCGCGGACGAAGCGGGCAAGATCTTCGGGCTTGATGGAGGCGATGTTAGGGGACGTGGATCACGCGACAAAGATGGTAAAGGCGAGCGAATCAGGAGCTGAGGCGTGATTCGAGAGCAGCGCCGCTTCTTCCCCTTTAAAAGCTAACGAGCGACGAGCGAGAGGGGCATGGGAGAGAGAACTCGGAGCCATTGAGAGCAGCGTGCAACAGATCCGGCGAGTGGATCTAGAGAGAACCAGTGAGCTTGTGACAGCGGCAAGAGTTCCCGAGTGCTTTACCGATGTCGACGACGACTTGTGGCGGCAACGCTTCCTGCCAACACGCCCTTCCGGCGAACTCCTTTCTCCTCTGGTGCAGCTGCAAGCAACGAACACGGCGAGCATCCGCGTGAAGAAGACAAAGTCGATGTGGCGAGTCTCAAACACATTGGCTAGCGTTCAAAACGAGGACGTTGACGAAGTCAAAATTCGACTTCAGTGGCACACGGCGAAATCGAACGCCAATCTATGCTTATAAGTAATTAAGATAAAATTTAATAAAATAATAAAATTGGTAATTCGGTAATTTACCAAATTTTACCGAATTACCGATTGGTAATTCGGTACTTTACCGATCGATAAATTTTTTATTCGGTTCGGGATCGGTTTTTAATATTTCGGTATTCGGCAATTCAGTTTTCGGTAAATTTGTATTCGGTAATTCGGTTTTTACCGAATACTCACCCCTACCCGAAGGATCTATGCGTCTTTCTGTCCACTGCCCGTTACATCCAAGGACCATTGCGCTATCTCAAGATTCGTGTTGGCATTAATTCATGCTGGTGTTGGATCAATCGGCCCCGCTTTAATAAAAATTTCTACCTCGAGAAGCTCTACGTGATCGACGGCACTCGTCCGGACCGCACCAACCTCTCGAAATTTCTTCTTATCAAGTCGTTCAAGGAGCTGCATCTCGATCTAGACGGCCGCCTCACTTGGCCTAATGATTCCTATATGCCCTCCATTCAGAAGCTGCACCTACAACACATTATTCTCGACGTCGACAGCGCAAGTGCTAATTTCTATGTGCATCTAGGAAGTTTCTATGTGCATCAACGCAAAGTAAACTCAGTGCATCAACCCTAACGTCTATGTGTATCAACCCAAAATGTTTGTGTCCCAATGATAATTTAATCTCTGTCAAGTCAAATTAAATTATATCTAGGTAATTCTATCAATGAGTATGAACAAAGAAATTTTATATCCATGAATAATTTCTATGTGCATCAACGCAAAGTAAACTTAGTGCATCAACCCTAACGTCTATGTGTATTAACCCAAAATGTTTGTGTCTCAATGATAATTTAATCTCTGTCAAGTCAAATTAAATTGTATTTAGGTAATTTCTATGTATATCAATGAGTATGAACAAAGAAATTGTATATCCATGAATAATTTCTATGTACATCAACGCAAAGTATACTCAGTGCATCAACCTTAATATCTATGTGTATCAACCCAAAATGTTTGTGTCCTAATGATAATTTAATCTCTGTCAAGTCAAATTAAATTGTATCTAGGTAATTTCTATGTATATCAATGAGTATGAAAAAAAAATTGTGTATCCATGAATAATTTCTATATGCATCAAAGCAAAGTAAACTCAGTGCATCAACCATAATGTCTATATGTATCAACCCAAAATTTTTGTGTCATAATGATAATTTAATTTATGTTAAGTCAAATTAAATTGTATCTAGGTAATTTCTATGTATATCAATGAGTATGAACAAAGAAATTGTGTATCCATGAATAATTTCTATGTGCATCAACGCAAAGTAAACTCAGTGCATCAAACCTAACGTCTATGTGTATCAACCCAAAATGTTTGTGTCCCAATAATAATTTAATCTCTGTCAAATCAAATTAAATTGTATGTAGGTAATTTCTATGTATATCAATGAGTATGAACAAAGAAATTGTATATCCATGAATAATTTCTATGTGCATCAACGCAAAGTAAACTCAGTGCATCAACCCTAACGTCTATGTGTATCAACCCAAAATGTTTGTGTCCCAATGATGATTTAATCTCTGTCAAGTCAAATTAAATTATATCTAGGTAATTTCTATGTATATCAATGAGTATAAACTCAGTAGTTTACCTGTTTGGGGGTTAATTGGAGATGACTTGAGAGCAGACTCTTCTTCTGTGACATAGGAATTTCCGAGATATGGATGAAAGAAGAAAGTTATGTCAGAACAAATTTTAGCAACAAATGTTTTGATGTAGAAGTACATTACTATCTTAATACTTTCATAGACAAGAATGAATGCTTATAATACAACAAATATTATAAAAAAAAATTAACCTAACACAATGCAACACAATTTATGTTTTCTCATTCACAAATGACAGGCTGTTGGAAATTACCAGGTGGAGAAAAGAGCTTTTCTAGAGACGGGCATGCTCTCCAGAGATGACAAGATAATTTTCGAAGAAAAGTAATACAGAAAGAAAAAAGCACCATCACTATCAGAGCTTTACCTATTGCTAGGGAGTTAGCCGGAGGGCACCCCGCAAATCTTCGATGGAGGGAAGGGACACGAAACCACCAGAGAGCTTCAGAGACACGAATCGCCAGAGACGTTAGGTAAGATTTAGCTGAAACAGAATAGGATTTAGTCGAAATAGAATAGGGTTTTTGGGGGGAAATGAAAATGCAACAGTAAATATTCTTAACCTGGGTTACGCTAGCGCCGGTAACAGAGTGGCTAATGGGAAAGTCTACTCTGAGATCCGTGTCCATCAAAATGTGAATCGAACGGTGATGAGGGTACCCAGCTTTAAAAAAACTACTAGGTACTCAGGTCAGGCCATTTCTTCCCTTCCTCCCTACCGAACATGTCAGACGGACATCCATGCTCTCACGCAAGTGGCGCCGCCTGTACAAGCATGTCCCCATTCTCGACCTGGCCGAATCTGATTTAAATCATCGCCCGGAGGATCTGTGCGCCTTTCTGTCCACCGCCCGTTGCATCCAAGGACCCTTGCGCTCTCTCAAGATTCTTGCCGGCATTAATTCATGCTAGTGCTGGATCAATCGGCCCCGCTTTAATAAAAATTTCGATCATGCGTGAGGTATTGATGAAGAAGGATTTTAAAATCCTTTGAACCCTAGATTGGAAGACAAAGACTTTTCAATAAAATCTCTCTAAGGAATAGATTTTGTCCCTTTAATATTGACATTAAGTAAGTTTGAGTGATTAAGTAGGACAAAAGCTCATAAATCATACCTCAAAAAAGTCTCGTTGCTGATTTAAATTTTCCTACAATAGAAACTCTTCCCCAGCAGCGTTATTGCGTGAGGACGAAAAAAGAGAGAGCGAGCTCGGGCATTAGGAAATTAGTGAGACCAAACCCCAATACCTAGTCGGCTAGTCCGGATTTCTTGATTAAACCTGCTGACCCTAATTATAAAATTTAATCATACCTGAACTAAATTATTCCAGCTTTGATCCAATTACAGATGCCTGTTACTCTTCCCCTTTCCCTGCAGCGCGCCGACCTGCACCCATCAAATGATCAAATCTCCTATCGAATAATGAAGCAAACAAAGAAGAGGAACCTTATCTCCCTTCTGGTGCAACACTCTTGCAGCCTTGCGCCGCTCACTTAAGCCTTCACTTTGCAGCATTGCCATCAGCCTCGTTGCTTCAAAGCCGCCGTAAGGGGCAACCCAGTTGCTGCTTCCTTCTCAAGAATCTCACCATTTGACCATCTGATCGGCTTAAAACTCCGGCTATACCTTCTCCCCAGACATGTGAATAAATGGGAATGAGGATCCGTTCATCTGGCTTTTGAATCATCGGAACCGGAAGATATTCCGGTGACTTTTGTTCTGGACGTAACTCTTTTGTTCACCGGAGAACTTGATATCCACTCCTCGGATTAAACGCAGAACTCGACCACAACGTCTCCTTGACCGAATGAACCCTCAGCCAGAACAACCCATCTATACGATGGTCAGATTACTGGAATCAAAGGAAAAAGGCGACGACCCCTGTTCTGGATGCAACTCTTCTGTTCGTGTCTGGTTGGCGACAATACACACCCTGATGTTCCCAGACTCCGGCCACCATTCCTTCTCAGCGAAAATGACATCTTTGTATAACGCCCTCGGCGAAAGTACACCGGATACTGGACAACGGACGGCGAGCTGCTTCGCCGTTGACGCGAGCGAGGACAAGAGGAGTAAAGCGTGTGAATAGATTGATCCAACCATCAAAATCCAAAGGCTATCTTTCAATCTAAAGATCGACAGTCTGATCTGGGAATTAGCGGTCCCGATTTATCTAGATCTCATGTTCCAGATTTACTTACCATTTGATCTAATGGTTCATATTGATTTACATCGATTTGAGTCAATCAAATCAGCCACTAATTCTAAAATATTAGTCTCTAAGAGGTTAAATCAACATTGATAACTTGCTAAACTAACACATGCAAACAATAATATTATTTGGAAGGTGCATGCATCGATACTAGATATCGAGGTGTAACTCCTCAATAGTATTGTAAGCACCATTTTAGCCGTAAGGATATTTGTATATTCTTCACGAACGAATGTCTACCAAATTTGAATATTTGTACACCCTCAAAGGGTCAAATATTTATTCAAACAATCCCTAAGGCCTAGTTTCCTATGAGGGACGGAAAAGGAGAGGGAAAGGATTGCTAATCACTAGGGACTGAAATTAGAGTTAATTTGGGTGGCAAGTGAGAACCACGTGTGTGGTAGATGCAGTGGCGGCTTGATAAATGCTACAGGCAGGCGAATGCAGTGGCGGCTTCTGGAGGAGTTTCCGGTGGCAGCTTCTGGCGGTGAGGGGGTTCCGACAGCGGTGGCTTTTGGAGGGGGTTTCCGGTGGCAGCTTCCGGTGGCGAGGGGGTTCCAGCAGCGGTGGCCTTTGGAGGGGGTTTCCGGCGGCAGCTTCCGGCGGCGAGGGGGTTCCGGCAGCGGTGGCTTTTCGAGGGGGTTTCTGGCGGTAGCTTCCGGCAGCGAGGGGCTTCCGGCAAGGGCAACAGGAAGGTTGGTGACGGGAAGACGATGGGAAGGAGGGCGTAAAGGCAATGGGAAGTGGGCGACGGGAAGGCTGGGTGTGTGGGAGACAGGGAGGTGACGGGAAGGAGGGCGCAAAGGCGACGGGAAAGCTGGGCACGTGGGCGACGGGAAGTTTGGCAACGGGAAGGAGGGCGCGAAGGCGATGGGAAGGAAATGGGAGGTTGGACGACAGGGAGGAGTGCGATGGGAGGCGGGCGCGTGGGTGTGTGGGCGACGGGAAGGCTAGCGTGTGGACGACGGGACGTGGGCGACGGGAGGCTAAGGCGACGAGAGGGAGAGGGAAGGAGGACGAGGTGACAGGAGGCGAGGCGATAGGGGGGCTGGCGAGCTCGGGCGACGGGAGGAGGGTGGAGGAAGCGGGAAGGAGAAGAGCGTTGCACACAATCCGCAAGCACACGACTTTCCGATGTAGTACTTAGATATCGTTCCCTCAGGGATGGGTTGTCAAATACCAAATCTTCCAATCTTTGATAGTTAAGCGATTAAAAATCTCGGTTGACAACGTAAACTAAATTAAGAGCGTAACAATACAAATATCCTATCGATGTGAGAGAAATTGGGAAATCAGGGTTCACCACGTCAATCAAATTATAAGCGTAATGAAAAATACTGCTTAGAAACCCTTTAGAAAACCAAGGAAATGCCCTCTTGAGTCGTACCCCTCTCGGGTGCACAACTCAGCAATCAACTTAGTTAGTCTCCTACTCTCGCGGTAGACTAAACATAAGTTGACCGAGTAGAAACAGGACACGAAGATTCCCCAAGTGGTCTCTACGACTCTCGTAATAGAGCACACAGGATTGATTAAGGAGGATCCGTTGATTGCAATTCACCTCTCAGTTTTTACCACAATCAACTAAAGTGAAAACCGATCTGGCCAAAAATCGATATACACTAGTGAAACAAACCAAGGTCAAATGACTTCGAAAGATATATCAAAAGCAATTCTTAACATTAACACTTACAAATCAAAAAGACGGGCTACGCCCAAATCCCAATTGAGGTTTTACGCTAGTACATACATGGTTACGACAAGTACAAGCCTTGTGATTAAAAAGTAAAGAAAACCGAACAAAGTAAAGATGAGAAAAGAATTAAAACAAACTCCTTTCCCTCCTCCTTTGATGTCGACTTCCTCTCTTTGGAATTACTTGTGTTCTTGCCTCGCAACCAAGCCTTGGGCTCTCGAACGTAGTCCTCCTCTCTCCCCCCCCCTTCTTTTTCTCTTGAGTCCTTTTTATAGAATCAGGTGCCTCTTCGGATTCCGAATTAAATTCGGAATTAAATTTTGAATTAAATCCTGAAATTAAATTCTGGATTAAATCCCCATTATGGCTCTTAATGGCGTGTCTCTTCATATTCGGAATTTAATTCCCATAATGACACTTGATGGCTAATAAATGTTGCGCCTAAGTCACATAAAGCTCCTTGAAAAGTCATGTTGCCAATCTGGCAAGGAATGGAGAAGCTTCTTGGATTTTTCAGTATCTGAGGAATCTTGTTTTGTATTATTGCACTGCATTCCTCTGTAAGTGCCACCATTCCATATTCTTCAATCTTTCGCTTATTAGAGAGTATATCTTTTAAAACTTTGCATAGGTGGGCATCTATGACAAAGCGTCTATGAAAGGAATTTGATGTACAACTTCTTTAGTACCTCTAGGAATTTGCCAAACTGCTTATCCAGCTTTGCCTTGGCCAGTCTCTGAGGGAATGGAACAGGCGGAACATACGCAGGTGGACCCACATATCCCTCCTTCTCTTCCTCAATAGGCTTTTCCTTATCAGGCTGTGGTTCTTCAGACTGCTCCTTATCAACTGCAGGCATGATCTCCTCTTCAAGCATCTAGGGCTCATCCAACTGCTTACCACTCCTTGCAGTTATTGCGCTGCAATTCTCTCTGGGTTCATCTCAGGCTGTCCCGGTAGTCTCCCTGTGGGCATGCTATTGGAACTAGCTTGCTGTGCAATCTGATTCTCTAACATCTTGTTGTGGGTAGTCTAGGCTTCCACTCGAGATGTCAGCTGCTTAATCTGGTCAGCAAGATCTTCAGTACTCTTCTGCTGTTTCATCACAACTTCTAGCATGGTCTCAAAGTTCGACTTCTAGGGCTGCCCATATTGTCTTGGTTGGAAGCCCGGTGGTGGCCTGTTATTCTGCTGTGGATATTGAGGAGGAACTTGCCCTTGATTATTCTTATAGGACAGGTTGGGGTGGTTCCTCCATCCTGGTTTGTAAGTTGCAGAATATGTGTCGTTCATAGGTCTCTGATTGAAGTTCCCCACAGCATTGGCTTACTCCTGATTAAAATTTTCTTGAGAAGAAGCAATGAACTAACAGTCAGAGGAATCGTGCCCTGTTACGCCACACACAAATCCCATGGAAGTAGTGTTCCGCTCACTTAACCAGTGGTTATGGTTCATGGCCATATCTTCAAATAGAGCTGTCGCATCTTCCACGCTCTTGCTCATGATTGTTCCTCTAGCCGTAGCGTCCACCATCAGCTTGGTGTTATAATCCAATCCATTATAAAAGATGTGGATCAAAACCCATGCCTGGAGTCCATGGTGTGGGCACATACGCTGGAGTCCTTGTAGCGATCCCAGGCGTCATACAGTGATTCTCCCTCTTGTTGTGCAAAACATGTAATTTTGTTGCGCAGCTGAACAGTCTTGCTAGGTGGGAAGTATTTGTTCAGAAAGGCTTTTGAAAGCTCATCCCAGGTGGTGATAGATCCCATTGGTAGCGAATATAGCCAAGCTTTCGCATGGTCCCTGAGAGAAAACAGAAATAATCTTAGTCTTATCGCATCAGATGAAACTCTGTTAACTTTAACAGTATCGCAATATTCAAGAAAAATAGCTAAATAAAGATTAGGGTCCTGATTTGGGGATCCCCCAAATTGATTTTGCTGGACCATCGTCATCAGCGCTGGTTTGAGTTCGAAATTGTTCGCCTCTACATTAGGTCGAATGATGCTTCAATTAAACCCTTGTATGTTTGGTGCTGCGAATTCCCTCAAAGATTGGTTTTTTGCTGCCATTACTCCTTCTTTAGAGGTCTTCTTGTTCTCAAACTGCAATCTCCTTCGAAGGTGAAACGTACGCTCAATTTCTGGGTCTTCTGGGAACAAAGCACATGCACGAGAACTTCTGGGCACACAACGTGTAAGTTAACTAAAAAAAACAGTAAAGACTAGTAGTAAAGAAAAAGAAAAGAAAATGCCTAATCTCCAAACTTATCTATTAGTCAATATTAACTAGCCGTAATCCCCGACAATGATGCCAAAAACATGATAGCTATCCTCAAGTGCACGGATTTATCTAAGTAATAAAAAAGATTATCGTTCCCAACGAGGACTACGTAGTTAAGTACTGACTTATTGACTTGTTTGAATCTAGGCAAACTAAACCAATGGTTGTTCGAAACTTCTAAGCACGAACAAACTTGAAAGCAGCGTTAAGAGGTTCAAATTCTAAGGGATCGGGATTTCATGGGTTCACCACACTAACAATCATAAATCATTTAAAAGTAGCTAATTTTACAAAAAATATCAATCATGAAAGAAACTTTTCCTAAGGTACATATCACCTCCTCTCGAAGCGTAATAAGGTATTTAGTTAGGCTAACTCCCTACTCTTGTGACAGTTAACTTAACTAAACCCATTAAGTTCTATGAAAAGCTGGTAAATCCTTCAAACAAATCTAACCTACTCTCGTGATTGGATTCGAAGGTTCAATTGAAATAGTTCGGACGTTGCGATTCACCTCTCGGTCCTTCTCGCAATATCTAAGACTCAAAACTACTTGGCCAAGGTAAATTACGAGATACATGCAATTTCAACCAAATCATGATAATAAATTCATAAAAAAGAGTGTAAACGTAGATTGATTCATGAGAGTAGTGGGCTACACCCAATAATCCCGAATAAGTATCTACTCGCTCATATTGTTAAGAAAATACATGATGTTTATGATGAACAAGTAAAAACTCCTAAAAATTATCGAGAAATCACAAAAAGAACAATGAAACCGCCTTCCCCTCGATCTGGAGATGAAGAAGAGTCAATCGATCATCGCCTTCGTGAGGAATCTCGCCAGAATATGCCCCTGGAATCATGTTTTCGCTCTCGTTGCCACTGTCTATGTTCGTCCGCAAAAATGCCTCTCTCAACCCTCCAGAAATCTTGTCTTTTATAGCTAGACCGGTTTAGGACTCATCCCGGAATGGTTCTACGGAGTTTGGCTCAAATCTAGTTCGAATCGGTGGAGAAACGAGTGAAAAACTCGTCTGGTGGCAGTTTTTACGGTCGGTGATGCGTTTACGACTGCAGCCGTAAATGTTTCTGTGTGTAATGCTTTCGGTCACAGAAAGTTTCACAGACCGTGATGGATTCATGGCCTCACCCGTGAAAGTTTCTGTTCATTCTGACACTTAGCCGATTTTCACCTTCCGTTCGTCGCCGCTTTTACAGTTGAATCCGTAATTACGGCCAAGGCCGTAATTGTCTCATTTTTAACCGTTTTAACCCCAAATTTGACGTGTAGGCTCGTAATCTCCTCGGGAATCATACTTTGGCTTCAAAACTCTCGAAATCCTTCATTTTTACACCATTTTACCTACATTTTCATAAAAACCAAGAAAAGTGAAGATTCTGTGCAAAGTAGAGTAAAAGCACTAAAAATAGCACAAAATTATGCAATTAAGCCCAAAATATAACCTAAAACATAGGAAAAAACATGGTGTAAATGCAACGCATCACGCATATGCACTCCTACTTCACAACCGTAGTAAGAAATATGTGAAGAAAAGAAAATATCTCACATTTGCCTATATCTCGGGGAGTTTTTATCAATTGTATGTAGCACATCAATTTGGATTGGCTTATGAATTCTTGAATTACTTCCATAGAGAGACGCTACCAAATGTAAAAAGAATTTTCTGCCCAATTGGTAATAAAGAGCATTGGTTTCTCATGTACATAGAAAGGGATCAGAAACTCATTACATTTTATAATTCTTTATTACAACCAACAACTGCAGATAAGTCTTATGTAGATGCTTATGTAAGTAACTTAATTTACTTACCTCTTGTATTGCTTTTTTCACTTAAATTTCAATGCTATTAAACTTATAAACACTGGTTTTCTTGATGCAGATAGGAGTACTAAATTCGCATTTCAACAGACAGACTATAGGGTTGAAATGTGAGGCTAATTGGGATATCACTACGTACCAAAAAATATGGGATGTTAAATGCCCTAAACAGTATGAATCCAAGGATTGTGGAGTTTTTGTAATGATGTATATGGATTGTCTATGTAAGAAGACCAATTTTGATTTCTCGCAGTCAGATATGCCAAGATTAAGAGCTATTACCAGCTTGAAAATATTTAGAGGATGCTTAGAAAGTGAATACATTGATCAGTATTAGAAAGTGATTTCATTGTATGTATTAGAAAGTGACTTTTTGTAAAAAGACATGTATATGTGTATATATGTATGTATCAACGCTGTTTAAACAGAATTTCAATGTCATTTATCATGTACATCAACACTATTTGTACAGCACATCAACGCTAATTACTATTTAATTAGCACATTGATCAATAATAGAAAGTGATTTCATTATATGTATTAGAAAGTGACTTTTTGTAAATAGACATGTCTATGTGTATATATGTATGTATCAACGTTGTTTAAACAGAATTTCAATGCTATTTATCATGTACATCAACGTTATTTGTACAGCACATCAACACTATTTAATTAGCACATTGATCAGTAATAGAAAGTGATTTCATTATATGTATTAGAAAGTGACTTTTTGTATATAGACATGTCTATGTGTATATATGTATGTATCAACACTGTTTAAATAGAATTTCAATGCTATTTATCATGTACATCAACGCTATTTGTACAGCACATCAAAGCTAATTAAATAGCACATTGATCAGTATTAGAAAGTGATTTCATTGTATGTATTAGAAAGTGACTTTTTGTAAATAGACATGTCTATGTATATATATCTATGTATCAAGGCTGTTTAAACAGAATTTCAATGTTATTTATCATGTACATCAACACTATTTTTACAGCACATCAACGCTAATTAAATAGCACATCAACGCTATTTAAATAGCATATTGATCGATATTAAAAAGTGATTTCATTGTATGTATTAGAAAGTGACTTTTTGTAAATAGACATGTCTATGTGTATATATGTATGTATCAATGTTGTTTAAAGAGAATTTCAATGCTATTTATCATGTACATCAAAGCTATTTATACAGCACATCGACACTATTTGTACAGCACATCAATGCTATTTAAATAGCACATCAATGCTATTTAGAATGTAAATGGACAAAGCAACTGTAATAGACATGTATGAAACCAAATGTGTACATCAATGCTATTAATTGTCATACATCAACGCCAACACAGGAACATGCACATCAACGCTAAAACAAGTCTATGTACATCAACGCTAACATAGGTTTATGTACATCAACGCTAACACAAGTCTATGTCATTTTCATCAACTTGGCTCGTTTTCCTGTGATGATAGTTGTGGCTGAGCAACCTGTGATGCTTCGTCTAAAAACTGTATTGTATTAAGATTAATTCGTATAAATTATCACATATTATCGCATAACTTATACAACAAATTATCAGGTGAACATGTACTTAAATATGTAGAGGTATTTCCCATCATCATTTGAGTATATGAAAATGCTGGTGGTGGATCATTAAGATTACTTTGTGCGTGCAACTGTACATACGGAAAAATAGAAACCGTAAGAGCGAGGTGTATGTTTCCATGAGAAGTTGAATTGAATGCAGGAACAGGATGTATCATACTCAAATCTATGCTTGAACTTGAGTTTGTTATATTTTTGTTCTTCTTTATTCTTTCAAGAACACCCTTCTTTCATTTCTCCTTTGGTCCTTTTTTGGTAACAGGGGGCTTTATGGTGATAATCAGCTCCTCAATTATTTGAGCCTCAGTAATTTCATTGCTTTCAAATTGTGAGTCATCATTTATAGGCTGGGTGCGCAATAATTCATCAACTTGTAGACTCAGCTGATTGGTTATAACTTATATCAATTCAAGCGCTTTTCTACAATGCATACTCTTTGTTGACATATAATATTGTTTTTGACAAACTTGGCTATATACAGATGTCAAACTCTCTTTTCCATGGCCATCACTGATAGGTGGACTTGTGTTAAATCCAAGACCTTGTCTAGCATACTTTGTCCACCTCTGTATGATATAATGATGTGGTATTGAATTCACATTGTTAACCGCAATAACTTTTATGCAATGGCCACATAAAATTCCATTCAATTCATAGAGTTTGCATGTGCAGTTGACAGTCATAGAGGAAGGCATGTACACCACAAGCTCGTCTCTACCACCACTTTGAGAAGTTATCATGAATGTCAAATTGCCAACATCAGATGCCATGAATATAACACTGGAATCAAGGCTCATCTTATACTCTTGCTCAAACTCTGTGTACATAACTATGCTGTATACCGAAAATGCTTCTCTTAATATGTTACATAAGGCATTTGCTGGTGTGCTATTTCTACTTCTAAAATCTTCTTTTAATTCTTTCTCACAAAAGAATGTGACTACCTTATCGTATTGTTCTAGAAATTCAAACAGAGACAAATTTCTCTTGATGAATTGTTTAAAATGACCATTTATACTCTCAGTTCACTGTGATGTACTGATACCTACACAAAATGTCTGCGCACGGTAGCATGCAGCCCACTTTATACGTATATTATAAAAATTTCATATTCAATTATTTTCACTAAGTTGGTACATATTTACTATATTAGTCCATAATAGCTCAAAACTATATACGCTACACCTCTCATATACCACATGTCTCAAATCTTCAAGAAATCTAGTACTACAATGAATCTCATGGCTTAGAAGTGTTACTACATTGTTGAAAAGATGTCATAAACACGGACGGTGTGTTGTATGTGGCATCACAATCTCAATTGCTTTCGATATTGCTGCCGATTGATCTAAAAAAATGGTCGCATGATGCCGGCCAAACATTACTTTCAAAAAGGTCTCAAACAGCCAAATAAACGATTCAGCTGTCTCATCATATAATAAAGCAGCGCCAAAAAGAATTATTTGCTTATGCTGATTTACACCAACAATTGGAGCAAACGGCATATCATACTCATTTGTTTGAAATGTAATGTCAAAAGAAATAACATCGTTAAAATAAGCATAATCTACAATTGATCTACCATCAGCCCAAAAAAAATTAGCAATCTCGCCTGAACTATGAATTTCAATAGCATAAAAGAAAGAAGAATCTTTGGCTTGCCTCTCCGTTAGATAATTCAAAATACCCTTCTTTTCCAGACTGTCCAATCTCTTCCGTCTCTGTTTTTGAATATAATTTATAGTATCTTTTCTTATGAAACCAACATCCATATTACCAGCCCCTGACTGAAAATAATTATGAATATGATGCGCCTTGATACCAAATGCAGTCATTTGGTCTATAAGAGAATGTTGGAAAGGTAGGATTTTTCTATGTGATCTAAGCCGATTGATCCTATTTGGACTAGTCATTAGATGGTTATGGTTGATATGAACTTTGGATATTGTCCAAATATTATTGATTGAAATTTTAAAATCCACCTGGGCCATACAGTTTGTTCTTGTCGCTGCTTGTGGTTTCTTAGTCTCATGTGTGGGGTGAGTTTTTTTTTCAAACCTTGTTTGCTACAAGCAAATGTCTGATATTTCAATGAACCATTTTTTCTACGCTCTAGGTACAATTTCTTGATATTAAATCCTAGTCTTTTTGCATGCTTATTGTAAAAATCATATGCTGCATCTTCACTATTAAAGACCATACCAACAATTGGAACAACATATGAAGATTCAGTTTCCCCAACTCTTGTAGATGCACATGTATCGTCTTCCTCAAAAGATTTATCATTTGACCCCATAATACAGTTATACAACTGTATGTCAATGATGAAAAATTGTATGTCAAGGCAAAGTAAAATCAGTGCATTAACGCTAATGTCTATATGTATCAACCCAAAATTTCTCTATTTCAATGATAATTTAATCTCCATCAGGTAAAATTTAATTGTATCTAGGTAATTTCTAAGTGTATCAATGAGTATGAATAAAGAAATTATGTATCAATGAATAATATTTATGTGCATCAACGCTAATGTCTATGTGTATCAACCCAAAATTTCTATGTCTCAATGATAATTTAATCTCCATCAGGTAAAATTTAATTGTATCTAGGTAATTTCTAAGTGTATCAATGAGTATAAATAAAGAAATTGTGTATCGATGAATAATATTTATGTGCATCAACGCAAAGTAAAATCAGTACATCAACGCTAATATTTATGTGTATCAACCCAAAATTTCTATGTCTCAATGATAATTTAATCCCCATCAGGTAAAATTTAATTGTATCTAGGTAATTTCTAAGTGTTACCATGAGTATGAATAAAAAAATTGTGTATCAATAAATAATTTTTATGCGCATCAACACAAAGTAAACTCAGTGCATCAATGCTAATGTCTATGTGTATCAACTCAAAATTTCTATATCTCAATGATAATTTAATCTCTATCAAGTCAAATTTAATTGTATCTAGGTAATTTCTAAGTGTATCAATGAGTATGAATAAAGAAATTATGTATCAATTAATAATATTTATGTGCATCAACGCAAAGTAAAATCAATGTATCAATGTTAATGTCTATGTGTATCAACCCAAAATTTCTATGTCTC
Source organism: Costus lasius (assembly GCA_027563935.2). Lineage (NCBI taxonomy): Eukaryota > Viridiplantae > Streptophyta > Magnoliopsida > Zingiberales > Costaceae > Costus > Costus lasius. Next base: position 35,058,406 of record CM050453.2, read on the forward strand.
AATGATAATTTAATCTCTGTCAAATTTAATTGTATATAGGTAATTTCTAAGTGTATCAATGAGTATGAATGAAGAAATTGTGTGTCAATGAATAATATTTATGTGCATCAACGCAAAATAAACTCAGTGCATCAACGCTAATGTCTATGTGTATCAATCCAAAATTTCTATGTCTCAATGATAATTTAATCTCTATCAAGTCATATTTAACTTAAACTGTGTATCAACGCATTTGGTGTATAAACGCATTTGGTGTATAAATGCATTTAGTGTATAAACACATTTGGTCTATTTCGTCAATGAAAATGTAAACTATACATCAACGATACTTGTCTATATGCATCAACAATAAATGTATGTGTATCAATAAAAAATCTTTACCTATTGCTTGGTAGTTAGTCGGAGATGAAGTGACTGGAGATAAAAGTCGAAAGTGTTATAGCAAACTCGCCGGAGATGACACCTATAATACGCAACAATGTAGAAGCTTAAAGAATTTTACCGGAGAGCATCGGAGACACGAATTGCTGAAGAAGTTACAGCGGACATCACGAGTCCAAAATTAGTTTTAACATGTGCTTTTGGGGGGAAATAAAAATGCAACAGTAAAAAATATTAACCAGGGTTACGCTAGCGCCGGTAACAGGGTGCGCTAACGGGAAAGTTTACATCGAGATTCGTGTCCATTAAGATTTGAATCGAACGATGATTAGGGTACCAGCTTAAAAAAAACTACTGGTACCAGGTTAGCCCATTTGTGCCTCATTCTCCCTTTGCGCCTGCCGCTCGATAATAGCATCTGATCCATTGTATCCTTATTATAACTGTTAAAGGACAACAATTACGCATTAAATATCGGTATTATTAGTTGTTTATGGGAACTCGTATGATTTGTGGAATGTCTAAGTGCTTATTTAATCTTACTCATCTTGCCCCGATCATTAATTCGCTGGTCACGTATATTGGAATCACATGGTTTTGGTCTTAGCAAAATGCCGTCGCCGAATATCCATCCCCTGCCCAGTAGAGAGCCCTGATGAAGACGGAGCAATGCGAAGCCAAAGTCAACTGCCCTCCTCCGAGAGTAGCAGAGGAGGAGAAAAAAATATTGATGATACTGACATACTGAGCGGATTGCCGGATCACATCCTCATCTTCATCCTCTCCTTGCTCCCTACCAAACATGTCAGACGGATATCCGTGCTCTCGCGCAGGTGGCGCCGCCTCTACAAGTACGTCCCCGTTCTCGACCTGGCCGAATCCGATTTCCTTGGCCGCCCCAAGGATCTGTGCACCTTTCTTTCCGCCGCCCGTTGCATCCAAGGACCCTTGCGCTCTCTCAAGATTCGTACCGGCAAACACACATGCTGGTGCTGGATCAATCGGGTCGGCTGTAATAAGAATTTCCGCCTCGAGAAGCTCCACGTGACCAATGGCACTCGCCCGAACCGCACCAGCCTCTCGAAATTTCTTGCTATCAAGTCGCTGAAGGAGCTGCATCTCAACCTAGACGGCCGCCTCACTTCGCCTAGTGATTCCTGTATTCCCTCCCTCCAGAAGCTGCACCTACAAAGCATCATTCTCTGCGTCGACGGTGCGAGTGCTCATTCTGCCACCAGCATCAATCTCTATTTCTGCTTCCATGCACTTGAAAGTTGTGCCATGTACGACTGCCGATTGCCAGGTGCTCTTGTCGTTGCTGGTCGTCAATTAAAGCACTTGGTACTCACCCACTGCAAAGCTAATCGAATTCTCGTGGTCGGGGATTCCCTCGTCCATTTCTCTATGAACCGCTGCACATTTGAAGCTAAGGAGCCGTTTCGTGCTGAAATCTCAGCACCCAATATTCGGTATTTTACGTGGGAATGCACCGAGTGTTGTGATCAGAAGGCACTCACAAACAAAGTGCTAGATTTAACCGGGTTTTGGAAGAACTCGGGAAGGAGATAGGTATGAAGAACTTGAACTCCGTTAGTTGAAATGTTGCATTACAAGTGTTTATATAGGGGAGAATTTGAATCTAAATTAAATACAGAAATAAATGGAAAACAGAGAATCGAGGCGTTCGTCGTGATCGAAGCGTCCGGCTGGCTTCCGAGGCGTCGCTTGCAGTGTCCGAGGCGATGGCTGCATCATCCGAGGTCGTCTTCAAGTTTATATTTCAACATCCCCCCTTAAACTTGAAGCTCTTGCACTCCTAGCTTGTCTCTTAATTCTTTGAATTCTTTGATCTTGAGTGCCTTTGTGAAGATGTCTGCAATCTGATCTTTAGTCTTCACATACTTCAGTTGTATTTGCTTCTTTTCGACACATTCCCGGACATAGTGAAATCGCGTGTCGATGTGCTTGCTTCTTTCATGGAACAGGGGGTTCTTCGCCAGTGCGATTGCTGATGTGTTATCCACATTCACTTGCATTGGCTCATTTGGTGCGAAGTGTAATTCTTCCAGCAGATTTCTCAACCATATTGCTTGAGTCACACATGAGTTGAGTGCGACGTACTGTGCTTTGCAAGTTGACAACGTCATGATCGGTTGCTTCTTCGAGCTCCATGTGAAAGCAGCACTATTCATATAGAATACATATCCTATTGTACTCTTCCGATCGTCAGTGTCTCCAGCCCAATCGCTATCGCAGAATCCTTCAAGTTTGAATTCGTCAGTAGTACGATAATATATACCATAGCTTAGTGTACCTTTGAGATAGCGCAATATTCTTTTGGCAGCATTCATGTGAGTCTGAGTTGGTTCCTCTAAGTACCTGCTCACAATTCTAACTCCATAGCATATGTCTGGTCTGGTACATGTCAAGTACCTTAAGCTTCCTACTAAGCTTCTATAAAGAGTTTGATCCACTTTCCTGTTTTTGTCATGCCGAGACAACTTCTCATTGTGCTCCACTGGGGTGTTTACTGGATTACAGCTACTCATGTTGAACTTCTTCAACGTCTCTTTTGCATAATTCTCCTGAGAGATGAATATGCCTTCTCTTGTCTGCTTTACTTCCATCCCTAGGTAGTAGGACATAAGTCCTAGATCCGTCATCTCAAACTCCTTGTGCATGACTTTCTTGAAGTCTTCAATCATCTTTAAATTGTTGCCTGTAAAGATTAAGTCATCTACATACAAGCAAATGATTAGTAAACTATCAGCATTCTTCTTTAAGTACAGGGCATGCTCATATGGACACTTCTTGAATCCATTCTCCTAGAAGTATCTGTCTATTCTCTGGTTCCAGGATCTGGGGGCTTGCTTTAGTCCATATAAAGCTTTCTTCAATCATAGGACCTTTCCTTGCCCTTCTTGCATTTTGTATCCTGGAGGTTGTTCCACGTAGACCTCCTCCTCAAGATATCCATTTAAAAATGCTGACTTAACATCCATTTGAAAAATATTCCATTTTTGTTGAGCAGCAAGGGAAATAATTAATCTGATAGTTTCGAGTCGAGCAACAGGAGCGAATACCTCATCATAGTCGATACCTTGCTTCTGCTTGTAGCCTTTCACTACCAGTCTTGCCTTATGCCGTTCAATTTTTTCCTTTGGCATTCTTCTTGGTTTTGTAAACCCACTTGACTCCTATGGGTTTATGCCCTTCTGGTAGATTTGTCAGCTCCCATGTGTTGTTCTTCTCTATGGCTTTGATTTCATCATCCATAGCCATTCTCCATTTCTCTTCTTTGATTGCATCGTCAAAACTGATAGGCTCAGTATCTGCAAAAAAACACATTAGTGATACATCATCTATTCTTTCTGTATCTCTGTATATATCCTCAAGTCTCCTTGTGCGTATCTGCACTTGACTTGTACTAGCTTCTGAGCTGTTCTGTGCGGGTGATGCTGGTGGTGTGATAGGTGTAACCCTTTCTTCAACATTCTCTTCTTCAAGCTCCGGAAGAAGGTTGTAGTCATTTTGACTTTCTGGAGTATTCCAACTCCATGTAGCTTCCTCATCGAAGTCTACATCTCTACTAACAAATCCTTTTTTGTTAGTGGGGTCATACAATTTATACCCCTTTGTTCTCAAGTCATAGCCAACAAATATGCATTTTTTACTTTTATCATCCAATTTGGTTCTATGTTCATCATGAATACGAGCATAGGCTATGCTACCAAATACCTTCAAGTGAATAGCAGATGGTTTCCTTCCTCCCCATGCTTCAATCGGAGTCTTCCGGTTGAGAGCTTTCGTCTCACATCGATTTTGGAGGTAGACAGCACAATCCACAGCGTATGCCCAAAATTCTTCTGGCATACCTTTGGTTTTCATCATGCTTCTAGCCATGTTCAGTACTGTTCGATTCTTTCGCTCAACTACTCCATTTTGTTGAGGCAATCCTGGTGCGGTTAGGAACCGTCGTATCCCATGCTGATCACAGTATGTTTGAAAGTTTCTGGAGGTAAACTCTCCTCCTCTATCAGATCTAAGAGCCTGGATCCTGCATCCACTTTCTCTCTCCACAAGTGCTTTAAATATTTGAAAATATTTAAAAACCTCTGATTTTTCTTTGAGGAAATAAACCCAAGTCTTTCTACTGAAATCGTCAATGAATAGTAGAAAATACTTATTCTTACCAAAAGATTCTGGGGTGATCGGTCCGCAGAGATCTGTGTGCACCAACTATAATGGTCTTGTGGCTCTATATTCTGATTCGTTCGGAAAGCTTTTCCGGGACTGCTTTCCTAACAAGCATCCTTCACAAATGCTGTCTTGGTCACCAATCTCAGGTAATCCTCTCACCATTCTTTCTCTTGCCATCCTTTGCAGTCCAGCGAAGTTGGCATGTCCATATCTCAGATGCCATAGCCATGATACGTCCTTGTAGCATGCTTTAAGGCATTTTGTCATTCCCGTCTGTATGGGCAGCACGAACAGCCTGTTCTGCGACATTGGTACTTTGGCTATCATATTCCCTGCATTGTTCTTCAGACACAAAGTACGATCAATGGTGTAGAAAACATAACCCTTTTCTAAAAGTTGTCCCATACTCAAAATATTGTTCTTCATGTCAGGAGCATAATAGACATTTGAGATATACTGATGAGATTTATCTTTCAATCTAATGAGAATTTTACCTTTTCCCTTGATTGGGATTTTGGAGGAATCACCGAATGTGATAGCTCCATTGATGTTTTCATCCATCTCGATGAATAGTGATCTGTCTCCGCACATGTGATTGCTAGCCCCAGTGTCCAGGTACCATGAGGTTCTTTCGTCTTGTCTCTGATTCGTATCTTTGTATGCAATCAGGACAGTAGAATCTACCTTTTCACTGCTTTCTTCTTGTGCAAGGTTGGTTGTAGCATTACTTCTACTTCTGCAATCCTTTGCCATATGTCCATATTTTTGGCAATTATAACATTGGATTTTTGATTTATCATACCTTTGCACATACTGTTGCTTTCCACCTCTTCCTCGACCGTGTCCTCCTGTTGAGTTGGCTTGAGGTGTTTCATTTTTATTCTGAGGTGTCGTATATGGACCTCGTCCTCCTCTACCAGTATTTTGGTAGCGACCTCTTCCTCTGCCTCTGAAGTTTTGAATACTTCCTTCTTGTATGTTTAATTTTGACTGTAGAACTTGTTCTACAGGCTCCTTCTTTCTTCTGTTGAGCTTCTCTTCATGTGCTTCCAGTGACCCAGTCAGCTCTTCAATGGTCATCTCGTCCAGATCTTTTGCCTCTTCTATGGCAGTCACTATGTAATCATATTTTTCAGTTAAGGATCTAAGTATTTTCTCTATTACCTTTAGATCCTCTATGTCTTCACCTAGCCTTTTCATCTGGTTCGCAATCGCTGTGACTCTGAAGATGTAATCCGATACCTTCTTGTATTCCTTCATATTTACCGCTTCAAATTCTTTTCGAAGGTTTTGAAGTCGTACCTTCTTCGCTTTGTTGCTACCCTTGCACGTCGTCTGAAGCATGTCCCATGCTTGCTTAGCGGTAGTAGCATTTGATACCTTTTCAAACATGTCTTCATCCAGTGCTTGGTGGATGAGCGAGATTGCCTTCTGATCTTTCCTCTTAAGATCTCTTTGGGCTTGTGTAAGCACCGCAGGATTTTCTGGAGTCACATATCCAGTTTCTACAATCTCCCAAACGTCATGTGCACCCAAAATAGCTTTCATACGAATACACCAATTATCAAATCTTTCTTTTGAAAATTTAGGGACTGGAAGAGTAACAGAATTATTTGCCATCTTTTTCACTCAAATTTTCTACTCTTCTTTTAAAACTCTAAAATGTCCAATTGAGATAAGCTTACCCAAGGTAACCAGATTTAGCACCTTTTTACTTTTCCTTCCGCAGCTCTTACTTCGGCTGCAACTTAGGGTTCGGCAGCAAGCTTTTTCGGCGAGCACAACGCGGCGGCGACGGCTTTCTTCGACGGTGATGGCGGCGCGGCTCCGGCACGATCAACCTCCCTCTGATACCAATTTGTTATGATCAGAAGGCACTCACAAACAAAGTGCTAGATTTAACCGGGTTTTGGAAGAACTCGGGAAGGAGACAGGTATGAAGAACTTGAACTCCGTTAGTTGAAATGTTGCATTACAAGTGTTTATATAGGGGAGAATTTGAATCTAAATTAAATACAGAAATAAATGGAAAACAGAGAATCGAGGCGTTCGTCGTGATCGAAGCGTTCGGCTGGCTTCCGAGGCGTCGCTTGCAGTGTCCGAGGCGATGGCTGCATCATCCGAGGTTGTCTTCAAGTTTATATTTCAACACCGAGCTAGGACATTATAATATTTCAACTTTTAACTCTTTGGTCTCTGCTTCAATCGATGTGCATCCAGGTGATGCTCAGCTGGCTCTAAAAGATATGAAGCTTTTGATCAAAGCCGTCCTAAAGGCCACAAGGCTTCGACTTGACAAGGGTGCTTTAGAGGTACTCATAACACAAACTATGCTTTTGAATGACTTTTTTATACTTAATAGTTTTTTTGTTTCTATCTGTATAGGTTTTGATTCGATCACACTCAAAAGCCTTGAAGTCAAATATTAATCTCAGTAACATTATGGAGCTAAATACATACAGCAATCTTCTTACATTGGAATTATGGTTACACTACTACAAAATCAACTACCTGGGCATTCTTTATTTGTTCAACTATTGTCCAAAACTTAAAGACTCTTATCATCCACAATGAACAGTCATCTACAAATTAGCTCATTCTAGCTTGTTGCGTATTTTCCTGTTTATATAATTTAATTCAATTTATTTAATTGTTATTTATACCTTATGCAGATCAAGTATTTTTTTGAAGATGAAGATCAACGTATCTTTGAGCCAAAACATTTGTTGTTGGAGGATTTGGAGACCGCTCAGATCCATGAATTCATTGTATCTCAACTTGAAATTGTTAAATATAATGCTATGTTTTAAGTGTTTAGTGTTGAGTGGGCCACCCAAAGCGGAGCCCACGTTGCTTAGGGCTTGTATTGCTATTATGATGCTGTAATAGAGTTTCTTTGTATGAATGAAATGTTGTGGGAGCTCTCGGCTGCGAAATCGAGAGCAGCCGCCCCTTCGTTTTTTCTTTGTCTCCATTTTAATTCTTCCACAGAATATTTGTGATTTAGAGAATTAATCCTATTCAAGCCAACAAATGGTATCAGAGGTAATTTGGTGAGATTTTAAGAGGGATACTTCAATGAGGATTTCAAAAGAAAAAGAAGAGGAGAGCACTATGGCTATGCAAGGAGGAGCATGGGTGTCCCAAAGTTCTCATCCCATCTTTGAAGGTGAGAACTATGATTATTGGAGTATCAAAATGAAGACTCTCTTGATCTCACAAGATCTTTGGGAGATAGTGGAAGAAGGGTTTGAAGAAGAAGAGGGGAAAGACAAAGATAAAGGAAAGATGGAGGCTTCATCTCAACAAGAAGAGAAGAAGAATAGGAAAAAAAATGCAAAAGCTCTTTTTCTCATCCAACAAAGCATCTCCGACAAATTATTTCCAAGAATCATTGGAGCTAGAAGTGCTAAAGAAGCTTGGGAGATTTTGCAAAAGGGTTTTCAAGACACCGAAAAGGCTAGAACGGTAAAGCTCTTGACTCTCAAAAGAGATTTTCAAAATTTACAAATGAAAGAAAATGAGTCTTTGAAGGATTATTTTCCTAAAGTTATTGAAGTGGTAAATCACATGAGAAGTTTATGTGACAATGTGGATGATAAATTAGTATGTGAGAAGATACTTATTAGTCTTTCTTCCAAGTATAACAACATAGTTGCTATCATTGAAGAAACTAAATATCTCTCTAGTTTAAGTGTTCATGATTTGATGGGTTCTCTTGAAATGCATGAGCAAAGAATGTGTAGGCATGTTGTGCAATCACTTGAAAGTGCATTTCAATCCAAAGCTATTGTCAAAGAGCCATTCAACCAACATGGAGTGAAAAGAGATGCAATACGTGGTGGTATACATGAAAGAGGTAGAGGAAGACAAGGAAGAGGTGGAGGTAGAAACAACTTTCAAGATGAGAAAGTGAAAACATGCAACTATTGTAAGATGCCCGGCCACATTGAAAGATTTTGTAGAAACAAAGGAAAGCCACAATGTCATCATTGTAAGAAGTATGGACACTTGGAGAAGTATTGTAGATTCAAGAACAATGAACAAACAAATTACACCGAAGAGAAGTGTGGAGAAGGAAGCACATTCTATGCATGTCAAACGGCGGTTGAGTAAAAGGAAGGTGTATGGTACATTGATAGTGGTTGTAGCAACCATATGACCGGAGATGAATCTATCTTTTGCAAACTTGACACGGTGGTTACAACTCAAATCACAATGGGAAACCATAGTCAAATCTAAGGGAAGAGGTACAATTGTCGTTGCTTCAAAGAAAGGAAGGATGTCGATACATGATGTGTTACTAGTTCCGGAGTTGGCTCAAAACTTGCTAAATGTTGGTCAACTAGTTGAGCATGCACATACGGTTCACTTTGAAGGTTCACTATGTAAATTATATGATAAGGTTGAGAATAAGAGAGACTTGATGGCGGTTGTGAAAATGGAGAAGAATAGAAGCTTTCCTCTCATTCTCAAATCGGCAAGAAATATTGCTTTGAAGGCTAGTGTACAAGACCTATCATGGTTATGGCACAAAAGACTTGGACATGTGAACTTTGAAAGCTTGAAGATATTGAGCAAGAAGAATATGGTATATGGTTTACCAACTATTGAAGGCAATGATGATATATGTGAAGCATGTACACTTGGCAAAATGCATAGAGAATCATTTCCCAAGGTGAATGCATGGAGAGCAAAGACACCATTGGAGCTAGTTCACACCGACATATGTGGTCCAATGAAGGCAACCTCTCATGGTGGAAATAGGTACTTCATTACCTTTGTAAGATCCAAGGATCTTAAGTCCTGGTAAGTATTATTTTTGATTTAAATAAAATCATTGACTGTGGATATTACGTTAAGCAGTATTGGATGTTAATTAACTAGCTTATTGGATATTAATTAACTGGCTTATTGATTGTTAATTTGTAATTAATTGATTTGAGTTTATTGATTGTTAATTTGTAATTAATTGATTAGAATTTATTGATTGTTAATTTGTAATTAATTAAATAGACCTTATTGGATGTTAATTAAATCCTTATTGGATTTTCGTTTAAGTGAATGGTTAAATTGTTAGTTAATGGTTAAATTAATGGGTTATTGGGTTTGCACTAATTGGGTTTAAAATTCGAATTTATTAGTTAAATGGGTTAAACCCTATTTGAATTAAACAAAACCGAAATTTTAAGTGGGTTTAGCGACTAGGGTAAAGAAGTTGGCATTTTTTTTTGGCTTGGAAGAAACCTTGGGCGACGGCTTGAAGAAGTTGGCGATTCTTGAAGGCTTGGACGATTTTCTTCTTCCTTTTTCCCTTGGCCGGCGTTCTTGAGTGAGTGGTGGCGTTTCTCTTCCATTGTTGGCGTCTTCCTAGGATCATTTCAAAGCCTTAGACGAATTGTTGTGGAGTTTTTTCATCTTGTTGTTCACGGTTCAAGGTGAGTGGGGTGTCTATTCGATTTCTATCTAATTGTTTGTGTTAGATGATGTGTTAGATGATACATTTGCTTGTTGGAAATTTTATCATGCTAAAACCGATACCTTCACCATGTTAAAAACCGAATTTATGATATTTTTATATGGAATTTGGGTGGCTTTAAATTAGTGATTTTTGAGCATGGAATTCTTGTTAACTAGGGTTTAAATTTTAAGTATATAATATGCTTGAAACCGTGGGTTACATGTGATGTTTTGTGAATTAGATTGTAAGAAGATGAATTTTAATCTTATGTTGATTTTATGGATGCCCTAATAGCCCTAATAAATGCTAATAATATTCATGTTTATTTATCTATGACCATGAATCTTTGTTTGAGAAACTTGGGTGATAACTTAGCAAGGTTAGACTGAACTAATCAGCATGAAACCTAAGGACTACACTACTATGTGAATTATGAGATTTTTTTGAATATTATGTGGTTATGTGATTTTTGAATATTATGTGGTTATGTGATTTTCGAATATTATGTGGTTATGTGAACTCAAATATTATGTGTTGTGGTCATGGAATGGATAGGACTAAGGCTAAGTGTAACTGTGTACTCAAGGGGATAGTCTATATGTGATATGTTAAGGGTTAGAGATTTCAGCCCTGTATTGTGATATGTGAGGGGGTTGTTGTTCAGCCTGCCTGATGTGATTATTGTGATAAAAATGACTATCCTAGAGTCTAGTTGACACTTAGGAGTCCACTTTTGTGAAATAAGATATAAGATGTGTCTGGTGTTGTCTAGTTAAGGAACCCTTTGGGAGAACGAGTGATATAAGACGCAAAGTGCCATGTCTTGGTCGGACAGGGGCCACCTCTTGATGTCGTCACTCTTAGACGCTTAGATTTTTGTGATTATGGGGTGGTGTAGATCAAGGTATCACATCTTGACCGGGTGGGGATTACCTCTTGAGTCTACTCACTGTCCATCTATATGTTGCATGTGATTTGCAGGCTTCTCCCAGTGCTTAGGCCAAAGCCGGGTTGGACCATAATGGTCACTATTGAATATGCTGGACAACTAGGTTAACTAAGTGGTTGGTATGTTTAGTTGGTTTAGAGTATAGCTCTAGAACCTTGAGTAGACACTGGTGTGATGTCTTAGCAGTGTACATCTGATTGTTTTATATGAGTTCTGTGCTTTAATTTTGTTATATGTTGACATGATATTCTGTTCAATGTTTTTAAAATAATCTGCATGTATTTTGAGTGTATGTTATGGATGGTCGTTTGAGACTATCCACTCACTAGGCTGTGTAGCTCACCCCTCATTATTTTCAGGTGTAGAGCAGGGGCGCATTTCCAGTTAGCATTTTATATGAACATCGTGATATGCCAGTTGAATGAATAAGACTTTTGTGCTTAATTACTGGGGCCGGTTGTGGCCGAATTATGTGAACTTGTGTTGCCAGTTGTGGCCGAATTATGTGAACTTGTGTTGCCGGTTGTGGCAGTTTGATATTCTGATTTTTGTGTCACCGCGGGCTTTGGCCTGGTTTCGGTGTGGTATCATTGAATGAATTTATAGAATCGATATTATGACTTTGTTTCGAATTTCGAGTTGACTTGTGTTTTTGCAATCGGTTTTGATATAAATGTAACTTGCATATGTCTAGTGCAAGTATTGCGTGGTGGCAGGTACATTTATGAAATTTGTGTTTCGAGATTCTATGTATGAATTTTTGAAAATTTTCAGATCGTGTTTTCTTGAACTTGGTTTTACCTAGCATGTGCATCGATCTTGTATGATAACATCCGGTATCTTTCATGACTTGTGATCCTTGTTTGGGGTTAAGATAAACGGGATGTGACAACCTTCATTGATGATTATTCAAGAATGTGTTGAGTTTATTTCTTGAGACTAAAATCGGATGCTTTTACCATTTTTAAAAAATTTCAAAGCATGGTTGAAAGACAATGTGGCAAGTTGATTAAAAAGTTGAGAAGTGATAGAGGTGGTGAATACAACTCTAAGGAGTTTGACAAATTTTGTGAAGACATTGGCATTGAAAGACAACTAACGATTAGTTACACACCGGAACAAAATGGTGTTGCCGAAAGAAAAAATAGGACAATTGTAGAGATGACAAGAACAATGATGAATGACAAAGGCTTACCATTCACTTTTTGGGCCGAGGCAACCTACACGGCGGTTTATTTGCTAAATAGATGTCCAACCAAGGCGGTTGAGAACAAGACACCATTTGAAGCATGGTCCGGAGGAAGAAAGCCATCGGTAAACCATTTGCGCATATTTGGGTCCATTTGTTATGCTCATGTTCCAAAAGAAATGAGACACAAGCTTGAAGAGAAAGGGGAGAAATGTATATTTGTATGCTATAGCACCGAATCAAAAGGCTATAGACTATTTAGCTTGAAGAGAAACAAAGTGATTGAAAGCCGGGATGTGATCTTTAATGAAAAAGACAAGCTTTGGGCTGGCCCACTCAACACTAAACACTTAAAACATAGCATTATATTTAACACTCCTCCTTAATGCTATTGTTTATCATTCCTAACAAATCTCTAAGGTAATTAAATTTCATACAAGGAAGTGTTTTAGTAAAAATATCCGCAACTTGATCATTGGTGTTGATGTGCTTCACAAGAATTTCTCCATCTTCAACCGCTTCTCTAATGTAATGATGCTTGAGGTTGATGTGCTTTGTTCGGCTATGGAAAACCGAATTCTTTGAAATAGCAATGGCGGATTTGTTATCACATAAAAGAGTTGTGGCTTTCTCTTGTTTTTCACCCGTCTTCTAAAATTCTTCTTAACCACACAACTTGTTTTGTAGCTTCACTTGCCGCTACATATTCGGCTTCGGCGGAGGAATGTGCCACTCTATCTTGCTTCTTTGATGCCCAAGAAAATACACTTGAACCAATTGCAAATGCATACTCGGAAGTACTCTTCAAATCATCCATACTACCAGCCCAATCACTATCACAAAAACCAATCAACTCAACTTTTTCTTTCTCATTCTTCTCATACAAGAGCCTAAAGTCTTTAGTACCTTGAATATATCGCAACACTCTTTTTGCAACTCCAAAATGCATTTTGGTTGGTTGATGCATAAACCTTGACAATTACCCGGAAGCATACATGATATCGGGTCTTGTAGTAGTGAGATACAATAAACTTCCAACTAAGTTTCTATAGTGTGCTTCATCCACTTTTTCACTACCATCATCTTTTATCAATTTCTCATTGACCAACAAAGGTGTTGATACCGGATTGCAATTCTCCATATTGAACTTGGAGAGAATAGTTTGAGCATATTTCTTTTGAGATATAAACACACCATCTTGTCTTTGATCAATTTCAATACCCAAGAAATAGTAAAGTAAACCCAAATCATTCATCTCATATTTACTCATCATTTCATTTTTGAACTCATGCATCATTTTTTCATCATCACCGGTAAATATCAAATCATCAACATAAAGGGAAACTATAAGCATACCATGCTTACCATGTTTGATATAGAGTGTTGGCTCACTTGCTAAATAGATGTCCAACCAAGGCAGTTTATTTGATATTTACCGGTGATGATGAAAAAATGATGCATGAGTTCAAAAATGAAATGATGAGTAAATATGAGATGAATGATTTGGGTTTACTTCACTATTTCTTAGGTATTGAAATTGATCAAAGACAAGATGGTGTGTTTATATCTCAAAAGAAATATGCTCAAACTATTCTCTTCAAGTTCAATATGGAGAATTGCAATCCGGTATCAACACCTTTGTTGGTCAATGAGAAATTGATAAAAGATGATGGTAATGGAAAAGTGGATGAAGCACACTATAGAAGCTTAGTTGGAAGTTTATTGTATCTCATTACTACAAGACCCGATATCATGTATGCTTCCGGGTTATTGTCAAGGTTTATGCATCAACCAACCAAAATGCATTTTGGAGTTGCAAAGAGAGTGTTGCGATATATTCAAGGTACTAAAGACTTTGGGCTCTTGTATGAGAAGAATGAGAAAGAAAAAGTTGAGTTGATTGGTTTTTGTGATAGTGATTGGGCCGGTAGTATGGATGATTTGAAGAGTACTTCCGAGTATGTATTTGCAATTGGTTCAAGTGTATTTTCTTGGGCATCAAAGAAGCAAGATAGAGTGGCACATTCCTCCGCCGAAGCCGAATATGTAGCGGCAAGTGAAGCTACAAAACAAGTTGTGTGGTTAAGAAGAATTTTAGAAGACATGGGTGAAAAAGAAGAGAAGGTCATAACTCTTTTGTGTGACAACAAATCCGCCATTGCTATTTTAAAGAATTCTATTTTCCATAGCCGAACAAAGCACATCAACCTCAAGTATCATTACATTAGAGAAGCGGTTGAAGATGGAGAAATTCTTGTGAAGCACATCAACACCAATGATCAAGTTGCGGATATTTTTACTAAAGCACTTCCTTGTATGAAATTTAATTATCTTAGAGCTTTGTTAGGAATGATAAACAATAGCATTAAGGAGGAGTGTTAAATATAATGCTATGTTTTAAGTGTTTAGTGTTGAATGGGCCACCCAAAGCGGAGCCCACGTTGCTTAGGGCTTGTATTGCTATTATGCTTAGGATGCTGTAATAGAGTTTCTTTGTATGAATGAAATGTTGTGAGAGCTCTCGGCTGCGAAACCGAGAGCAGCCGCCCCTTCGTTTTTTCTTTGTCTCCATTTTAATTCTTCACAGAATATTTGTGATTTAGAGAATTAATCCTATTAAGCCAACAGAAATGTCCTTCGTTAGCTCTCTGCTTCGTGCCTCAAAAAGACTAACCAAAATCACAAATTTTCTAGCTTCCCATTTATTCTCTCAAGAGCGCTATGAGCGACATAGATGGCGAAAGCTTTCACTTATGTATCAATTAGGGAAAGCAGCTGTTTTTGACGTAGTCTTTCCGGACTCTTCATCGTTGTAACATGAATCTGCGCCAAATTCACTGTTTTGTTTTATTTTACTATTTTTTTTAGGTTAAAGCAATTTATACTAAATTTAAACTTTTACGTTTGGCTAAAAGCTTATACTTAATTGTTTTAAGTTTAAATATTTGCTTTTAGTAAGTGAACAATGAGAATTTTGATTAACGACAAGGCACAAAAACCAACACCCACCCATGAAACTGCAACCAATTTAAAATAAGGAAAGAAAATATAAGTTTCATATTTTGGATCTAAACTAAAAAACAAATGTATAGCCTCTTTGGTCTCTTTTTTAAGTTAATTTTAATTAGTTTTTAAATAAAAAATAATTAAAAAGGTATTTGATAATGAAAATCATAAGTTATAAAGTAAAAAATAATTCTCGTCTTCTGCAACAAAATGAGAGAAAAATTTGTATAGAAATTTTTATCCATAACACCTTGTATAGAGTATAATCAATGTAGAGATCACCATACAATGTAGGGTCCTGCTACCTACTCCAAATTATTACGGAGGTTCATGGAAAAGCTTCATGCTACGTATCTATCACACAAGTTGATAATTAATTTCTTTCCATAACAATTACAATAAGCAGGTTAAAAAATAATAAAAATAAATAATATAAGGAAAAACAAACAAGA
The DNA here is from genome assembly GCA_027563935.2 of Costus lasius. Lineage (NCBI taxonomy): Eukaryota > Viridiplantae > Streptophyta > Magnoliopsida > Zingiberales > Costaceae > Costus > Costus lasius. The sequence goes on from CM050453.2 coordinate 35,074,044, forward strand.
TCATCTTTACTCTTTACCCTTGTTCGAGGTAATTTTACTAAACATTAATTTACTATTTTTAATTATTAGCCCGAGACTTATATTTTCGACTATTAATAGTATTTACTTATTAAGACAAATTTAATTAGTCTTAATATTACCCGATTTTCCTTGCGATTTAGCGGTAGGATTGACAGGCGCTATTAATAAGTGCGCATTATTTTAGTCATAGTTATTTTTGGTCGTTACCCCTTCACCTATATCATGTAGAGCAGTATGTATGTTCTCTTTTATATTGGATTTGTCTTTATACAACTAATATATGTTTCTAATATATAGCTTTACTTGTAGTACTCTATCTATATTATACAAAATAAATTCAATTTTAGTTGTTTAATTTGTGACTTTGCATGCATGACATGACCTATATATTATGTAATATATTTTATCATAACTATCAATTCCTATACTTAGAAGAATTGTGAACGAGTTTAATTTAAATAACAATGCATCTGTATAAAGCATATGGTTTCTACCATGCTATATGACATTTTATTTACGAAATATATGATACATGCTATAATACATAATGCATAATTTATGACGTGTATATTTATAATTCATAATATATTGATATGATCATGATAATTACTTATTGGTGAATAAGTATAAATCAATAAATTGATATCATAATAAGTTTAGAATTTTTTTCAACTGATATAGATATCATTACACATAAACCTTTAAAGGGCTCTAAGTTAAGGCTTATTTCTTTCTTGAATGTGGGGGTTGCCCAAGTAAGGGTTGCCCTAGTAAGGTTAATATAATATAACCTAAAGAGAAAAAGTATAGCTGAAAATAAGATGCTCATATATAGTTACATAAATTTGTATGATTATGCTTTATACAATTTGAAAATTATAGGGGCAAATAATCCTAAATGTGGATGTTTACCTAGTTTAAATAAAAGCCCATAAAGACTATTAATTAAATAGAGTTAATTAATTTTTTTAATTTTACTTGCTGTATTTTATAAAATTATATGCTTAAACTTATTCTACAAAACTATTAGAACTGCATATGTAAATTATTTGTTATTTATTGTCATATTATTATGAATTATGATCATGAATATTAAAAATTTTAAGCATAATATGTAATTTACTTATCATGGGCATCATGCACATGTTAATCAATGTATGATAAAAGTAATGTACGTGATGATCATAATATACATGTTAATTATTTTAACAATGATTAAAATAATTAAAATAAAATAAGTAGTCATATTAACATTAGACTAATGTCTATTAAATAGCTTGACTCTAAAAGAGTTGTAGCTCTGTCTTTTATAAAGATTGAGTACAACAAAGCCTATGATTTAACCAAAGACAAACTAAGGACTAAGATCCTTGGTATATCTAGGGGAAAGAGGATTTATCCATAATGGACTCTTCTATGGTGGTAACCCAATCTCCGTGAAAGGTAAACCCTAGAAAGAGATTCAATAGGTAACAACAAACTAATTGGTTGACTAAGTAGTACCAACTAATAATTTGTAAAAATACTATTGTGTTTGTTGAAGTTATTTATAAGACTCCAATACCCTTTTCTTAAGGTAATTATAATACTCCTATGTAGATGTAAGGTTGAGTTTATAACTGTTAAAGAAACTCAAAAGTATATCCTAAGAATTGCCTCTACACACTTCTTTATAAGGTTTTTCCTATAGGTGAGTTTTCTGCATATGGCCACGGACTAGATATTGAAACTCTCTAGCTATATAAAAGTTACATAAATAAAAAAATTCTATGCATGGCCAAAAATACGCAACCCCGTGTCACATATGTGTATGTGTCATGTGTGCACTATTTAATATTGGGTCAAAAGGGTATAATTCAAGATCTAGTTCACTATATTTCTGTATCATGTGTACTGAGTGTATTGAGCATTGTTCTTTCCTAACCGCATGATATAAATGTTAGAAAGCATTTTACTTTTATATTATTTTAATTTTAAATTTTTGTGGGGGATTATTAGAATTTTTAAAAAAAAATCTCAAAATTTTACTAGGCATTAATAGACTATTTCTAATTTTAGCTCGAGACCTATTTTCTGATATTAATAGTGTTTACTTATTAAGATGAATTTAATTAGTTTCAATATTACATAGTTTTCCTCCCGATTTAGCGGTGGGATTGATGGGCGCTATTAATAAATACAACAGAAATATCATTCATAGCAGTATGTGTCTTCTCTTTTTTTACTCCACGTCTCTCATTTTTTCACTTTCTGACATTGAAAATTTTTTGTGACAACTGCTATACTAATGCGCTAGCAGTAACAGCATCTTAGTTGAATCTTCAGTAGAAGACTAGATCAAATTCCGTGTAAGGGCCTGGATATTTTCTTAAAAATAGACCTTTTATGATCGCCTTTGAGTTTTTTTATTTCTGATTATTTATTGATATTAGAATTATACTCAACATCCTCTTTATTTCTCAGCTGTATAATTATACTCAACATCCTCTTCATTTCTTAGCTATGCGTGGGATGTAGTCACGCTCTGTATCACACAAATACACGAATCAATTTTAATTAATTATTACAATGGTCTAGCACGATTGGCAGGGGCACGCACGAGCAGGGGTGCACCCACGCACGCCCCTCAGCCTCCACGAAGGGTTCTAACCTTCGTCCAGCCCAGGAAAGAGAGAGGAGAGAGAAAGTCACGTCAGTATTTAAAATGAATAAAATAAGAAAGTTTTATACCTCAATTGGGTCGGATATACGCCTGAATACGATCAGCAGTCTGCGTTTGAAAGCCGTGCCCGCGAACGTCTCGTCATAATGTGAAGATTTCGACTGAGTCCTTCATGGCCATGCATGGATGCACGGGCACGCCTGTGAAGATCTCGGCGCCGTCTAGGAAAGCAGGGTCATACACGATAGTGCAACCGTGTATGGATGCACGGCTATGCCCGTGAAGAGTGTAGAAAACTCCATTTGATCTGAAATTTCACATGTAGCTTTATCTCACCATGAGGAGTCGATCCATATCTTCAAATCTTTCAAATTCTACCAATTTTAGGACAAAATCTCTACATTTCAATAAAACCAAGTGAAGATTCTGAAGAATATGAAGCATTTATGTAAATAAATGAGATAAAACATGCATTTTACTCTAAAATAGTAATAGAATTAAGCCACAACATATCATATATATGCATGATATCAAAATACATTGCATTTAAAGTTTTACTTATCCTCAAACAATTGAATTGTTTAGAACACAATGATGAAATGAAATAAAGAATCTCAATCAACTAAATAAGTCTGACAAAGTTATAATTTGGTCACAATAGAGTTCAAGTTACAATGTGGTAATGAAAGAAAATTAAATCAAATAGTACTAATACAATCCATTGAAGTGTACAAAGTTGACAATACCAAAAACCTTTAAAGTGCGTCACACACAAATGATATCTTTGATCAAACATTCATAAATCAAGTAGTTGTACATCAAGTCATGAGAAAATAGCATCGGTGCCACATAGTACCTATGTGGTGCCCTTTATTTATTATTTTTTTAGAACAAACTCAGAACAGTGCTAAGCTAGATGATTAGGAACATCGTAGCTTCGATACCATTGTTATTATTTCTAACCAGGGGATAGTGCCAAGCTTGGTGTATAATGTGCTTAGGTACCACTGTTCCTTTTTTTATTGGAATGCTAAGAATAGTGCCAAGTGAAAGTACAATGTACAACAACACTTCGGTACCACTATTATTATTTCTGATTCTCATGACATGATGTACAGTAAAAATGGAGTTATGAAGCAAGATGCAATTAATCATTACACATGTGATGCACATCAGGGTCAAGATAAAGACAACAAATATACTCTCTAGGATCAGAAAAATAATGAATTCAGTTAATTACACCTTTTCATCGCATTAAACAAAAAGCCATGTGTGCAAACCATAACCAATGTAGATTTCTTAAAATGAGTCAAGATTCCAAATTCAATCATGCAAATATTCATATGACAATGTAATTCCAAAGACAAAGCAAATATCATAAATAAGGGGTGGGCAAGACACCTAAGATGTTGGAATATCTAGCTACAGGAAAAAGATAAAGCAATGCATGAAAGGGAAATGACATGCTGACTGAGTAAAATAAAGAACAGAAATGAAAATACTAGAAACATAAAAGCTGACCAAGTGATGGTAGAATCAATACTGCTCATCCCCAGCATCGACGTAGTCGCTGCTGAATGTCGTGTAGAGCCACCTGCATGATGGACTGAACCCGTGCTTGGTGAAAAATCATAGAAGTGTGACGAGTTTATCACGACCATGATTATGAACATCACATTGGTACCTAAAAGAAAATTCAGAAAAATTATCTACAACTGGTTACCATATAAGAAGCAATAATATAAAAGAAAATCTAGAATCTACGAAGAGAAAGTAACCAAAATAAATAAAGACTAAAAAGAGTATCAACAAGAGATTGGGTTGCCTCCTAATAAGCGCTTCTTTAAGGTCACTAGCTTGACAAATGTCTATCATGGTACTTGGGTGGGATCAAAGGCATAAGAAATGGCAAGTAGTTGCCCTTTTTTGCGTCGCCTAAAAATTACACCTATTGAGATAAGCATCAAATATAATAGGTGTACAACAAAAAATGTCCTCAAATAGAGGGAATAGATTTGAACTCAAAATCATTCTTTGCAGTGCCCTTTGGTTTCTTATCCTCAAGCTGTTCTTGTAACGCTTTCTTAGGATCTACACCAGAGTGACGATCCTCATCAGGAAGCCTTGAATTTCTTTCTCCTTGTCTTTTGCTTTTTTTTTTTGCCAATTATAATCGAAAGTATGGATTTTTGTAATGTGAACATGATGAACATGTGAGCGTAAACCTATTATTCAGGATTAAGAGTGTAACCCGCTATGTTTTCATGTCTTAAGTATTGATTCAATTATTATTGTGTTTATTTACATATTAATTACTAGCCGTAGTTTGCATCTTTAAGACGTTTGATATCACGCATCTATATATATATATATATATATATATATATATATATATATATATATATATATATATATATATATATATATATATATATATATATATATATATTCGACGAGCGTGTGCGAACGTTGGTGTCTTACCTCGACGTCTGACCCTTTTGTTCGACCATATCCGGGCTCATCAACTAGCCGGGGAAGCCACCTTGAGTTCGTCGGAACCCGTGGGGAAGTAGGCGAGTGCGGAAGAAGGAGGTAGAGGAGATTAGGAGGGGAACTCGGTGTTGAGTGCACTTCGTGCCACCCGCCCAGACCACCGAAGCACGTCAGACAAGGGCCGCCGCTGGCCTTCGCCGAAGTGCCAAATCGTAGTCGAAGGGAGGAGCGGACGAGAAAGGTTGGATGAGGTTCGTTCTCAACCTCGCCAACCGGTTCTTACCTCGTTCGCTCTGGTTCAATTGTTCGCCTCCCTCAGCTCAACCTCAATCTCAGTGGTTCCTCCCTGATTCGGCCATTTTTTTTCCTTCAAGCTCGGCGGCCCCATTTTATAGGCAACTTGACTCCCTATTACCGCCGCTTGCCTGGACAACGCTTCCACTCGACGTCGACCCGTCGGCAGGTGGTGCCACTCCGTGCCAGAGCTCTACCCATGCCGCACGCTCCCAGTCGTCCGGGCGCACCCGTTGCCTTGACTTTCACTGAGCCTACGTATGGTGGTCGAAGGCATTGGCATCACTCGATCGCGGGTGGGTGGGTGCGTGCTGCTGAGGGACATCACTAGACGGAGGAGATTTTGATTTCCCAACGTTGGACGAGACACCTCTGTGTTGTCTTTTCAGTTGAGCCACCTGCATCACCCCCGTCAAGACTTACGCCTCGTCGACCGGGAGGCTACCACCCAGCAGCGCGACCATGACCGGCGACCCTTCTCACCATATAAAAATAGACAACCTTTGTACCAATAACAAATATAATCAAAATAGAAGCATCTCATGTCATGATAACTACACCAGCATCACTCACATCACTTTTATCATCAATCATGCTGGCTAATTTATGCACGCATCAACTAAACAACACATGCTTACAATGATGTTGGCTCAGGCATCTCTTATGAAGATCATTTCTCTATCACTACTCTAGCAATGTTCCTTTAGAAGCATCATTTCATGGAATTTTAAGAAACAACTAATTGTGCATGATATATTATTAAAGTTGAATATAAAGCTGTTTGAAATGCTATTATAAAAATACTTTGGTTACAATCACTCATTTCAAAACTAAAGCTATCTTCATCCACTGCTGATTGTTGCATAATGTAAATCCAACAATGTAGCAAAATCAAAAAATAAAATCGATCCAAGTGAAAGAAGAAACCAATCAGATCATCAAATTACACCTTTGATGAAAAATCAGCAAGGGGGTGACGGTTCGAAAGAGAGCAGGGGGCGATGGCTAAAGTGGGCGGGTGTAGATGCAACGGGTGAGAGGGAGCGTGGGGAGTTGCGACACAATGGATGGAATGTTTCTCTTTTTTTCTTCCCGTCCGATTTGGACTGATTGAGGGGGCGATGGCTAAACCAGGGGGAGTTGCCCCCTGGTTTCCTTCAACACATTGCCTTGTTTCTCAAAGAAGCCACTTGTCATGAATGCGTGCCTTGTATGTCACGAGGGTAGCAACCTTGTGTTGGGCTTTTGGGTCCCTTCCTATGTGGATAAAACCCAAATTGCAAGAGGCCCATTAATTTTGTAAACCCATTAGGTTTACTGATACTTCTATCAGCGGTTTTTATTGGTAACACTGTAGCAAGTTTTGGTAAGCGTAGCCACTCCAACAAAAATCAAGAGCAATTTCTGGAGGATTTTCTCAACACAACCAGCTCCATCTTAGTGATGATCGGAGATCAATCTGAGATTAGATCGTGCTGATTTTTGGAGAGTTTCTTCATCTCTATGTGTTCTTTGATTTGAGCGGAGGAGATTGGATTTCAATGGTTGGTTTTGGAGAAATGGTATCTAGAACAGAATCTGTCCAGCTTTGATTCTTTATTCCCTTTTACTCTCCAAGTGCTCTATCTTATCATTGCTTAGTTTTGTGACTGAGTTTTTATGATCACTTTCTATCTTGTGATCTCATATTGCTTCTATAAAACCTCTACTAATAGTGAAATTTGTGGGTGCGGACTGAAGAGTAGTCCCGTGGTTTTTCCCTCTTGTTGGAGGGTTTTCCACATAAAAATTTGGTGTTAGCATTGTGATTGTGTATGCTACTGTTTTACTGTTACCTGCAATTGTGCCAATAATTTGGGTTGATGCACTACCAGTTAATTTGGGTTGATGCACTAGCCAGTTATGGTTGATGAATAGTAATTTGGGTTAATGCACTACTAGTTAATTTGGGTTGATGCACTAACCAGTTATGGTTGATGAAATGTAATTTGGGTTGATGCACTAGTCAGTTATGGTTGATGAACAGTAATTTGGGTTGATGTACTATCAGTTATTTTTGGTTGATGCACTAGCCAATTATGGTTGATGAACAGTAATTTGGGTTGATGCATTACCAATTATTTTGGTTGATGCACTAGTCAATCATAGTTGATGAACAGTAATTATTTAGGTTGATGCACTGTCAATTATTTTGATTAATATGCTGATCATTAGCATTGATAAAATTTTATACAGCGATATTTTTTTCATTCTACCAGTATTCTTCCTCTCCATTTCCAACGCCTTGTTGAATAATATCAGTAATCTAAACCCCCCAAGTCATAGACCAAATCGGACTTCCACTTGGCCGACAGGACTGGTTTCTTCGCCCAAGCAATCACCACCAACTGGAATTGTAGCGGTTCAGTTGGTGCACGGCTAGTGCTCCAGACCGGATCGTAATCCTAATTCACAAACTGACAATTTGATGAACCGACCCATTGGTTTAGAAAGAAAGCATTAGTCTTAATTTAAGCATAAAGCAAAGATTCCACTGAACCAGATATGGTTCTACTCAAGTTCTGACTTGGGTTATATCAACTGCCACTATATCAGTCTGACCTCCCTGGTGAATGATCTTGATGACCAAATAGTTGGGCCATTTACTGCCTTGTTCAACTCTGATCGAAAGATTCTGCTTCTTGTACTCACAAGGAATCCTGCATAGCTTTGAGGAAGAAGACAAGTGATTGAACAACCAATTTGATCATCACGCAAAAGTGTGGAGTTCAAAGGGAAGATTTCTTTCAACCTCTTGTACTCAATGTCGAGAATGCCGAGCTTGTTGAGCTCTGGTGCCATGCCATTTTGTGCCATGGCCATGAAAGCAGAGCTGGTGAGCAAGAAATCAGTGGTGTTGCTCTTATTGAGATCGGTCAGGATCACCTTTACTCCTTGAGCGCTGCAAAGTTTGGAGTTGTTGCATCTTATCTGTAGGAGGTCAAGCAAAAGATCAGTTCCCGTCTATGATAATAAAGAATGAGAAGAAGAGGAGGGGGATATTGGTCTCTAACCTGGAAGCATGCTCCACAGTCGAGGCCTCCAATGTGAAGGGCAGAGCTCCCAGCTGCAACATAACCCCCGTTGAAGTCCACAGCCATGGCACCGTATCCACAAGCTCCAGCTGAACAATTGCGGTAAGAGAAAGTAATTAGAAATGGACTATTACTTGTTATTCTCAAGTTGCAATTCAAGCATATATCTACGACAACATACCAGTGAGTACAAAAGACAAGGAGAAATAGGTTGCCTTTGATTGATGCACATACCTATCACAGGCTACAGCACAAGATGAAAGAACTGAGAGGAGAAAGAATTTGAAGAGAGGGTTGCTCCTGTCAGCACCCATAGTTGGATATTGAAAAGATGGAGAGAGTGGTTTAAGTGGGAAAAATGGGATGACACTTTCAACTGATATATATACAAGAGAGGATGAGTTGGATGCTTATGCCATGTTCTGCCATAATAAAGAAGGGTCACAATTTTAAAGAATAAGAGTGATGAGAAAAGGATACAAGTTTAGACTAAAAGATACGGGGGGTAGGCTACAAAATTTAATGGCAATGGCAGACGCCAACAACTGGTGCTTCCACAATCAATGCAATCCAATGTTAAAGCAGCCAATTTTAATAGGCAAGTGAATTAGGCTGGGAAGCTTCTAAGGCTGAGAGTTTACTTATTTGCCCTGCGGGGGTGGGGTCATACACACATGGTGATAAGAGCTTGAGTCGGCAAAATAAAAAGGAATGGAGAGTGGATAGGAAAAAAATTATTAAGGAGATTATATTCGGAATGGATCTCCTTAAAATCTGTTCGTTAGTATATCTCCTTAACAATCTTACACTGTGCTTAATAAACTTTGGATTGCTTTGCAAGGATGGTTTGTAGACAAGTACCGCTCCTGCTTTCCCTTTCTTATGGCAGGGCTCTCTATCATAATTGCATGTAATTGACCATGCAATTATGATGAAGAGAAGACTTGGACCAGCATTAAACACATGATCATAAAGTTTTTTTTTTTTTTTAATTTCTATCTCAAGGAAGACTAGCTCTTGAGGTGACTACAGGTAGCCAGCACTTAATTCTTCCTAGTTTGAGTTTGATCCACTGTAAGATTTCTGGGGAGCTAATATCTTATTTTGTACAGGGATATGATTTGTCTTTACTAATCTACTTGTTTGCTCAGCTAAAGAACTATCCTCCTTGCTATGGGGATAAACAAAATGTCTCTAATATCGCCTCACCTACGTATGACACACGTGCCACGATAAGGTACACAAGGGACTGCTCCCAGAAAGTTTTCTTTGACTAAAGTCTAATCAATCTAGGCAAGTGTCAAGGTTTCGAGGATGTTCGGTATAAAAATATATGTTACCCATTCCTAACGATATGTTTTGTAAGTTACTTCCCTGTAATTAGGGTAGGTGCACTTATATTTCCATGTATTTTGGTTGTGGTGTCGCGTGGGGGTGTGCCATGCTCGGGGAAGTGTCTCAAGGCATGGAAATCATATGTAGCAGGCTATGTTTTCAAGAGTACTCTAGGATCCCAAGTTCAAATGTGAAAAGTAAGCCCATTGGGGACTCCTAAAGCCTTCTACACACCCCCACCACTTAGCATATTTGGTATAGTATTAAGAGGGGTGGTAGTGCTTAGTTAAATGCTCTTTTGGACAACTCCCGTCTAAAATTATAAAGTTCCACACAGTTGCCCTCTCCACCTTATCCCTCGGTCTAGTGTCCATGTATCTTTGTTGCCTTTATCAATAAGTTCGGCGGGGGTGCTTGGTTGGGTACATCCTCTAAGCATTTTACTCGCTGCCAGGGTAAACCTTGTGTTCCTTGTGTTGTCTTTTCATAGCGCTCTTCACCGAGCCTAGTGGTTTGGGGTGTTCGCAGGGCATCTTAAGCCCATGAACACATTACTCATACTGCCCAAAAATTCAACTGTGGCATAAAGGGGAGGCTATTATTGTGCCATCGTGGGAGCAACGCGGTGTCTAAACTTAACCTCGTTCGCATCCTAGATGTTGGACGATAAGCCGCATGGGTTTAAGGCACTCAAAAAAGTCTACCTGTGACAAGTAGTATCAGAGACAGGTTCTGAGCAAACACTATGTCATCTTCTAACATGGGAGAGACAGCAGTGGTATCAGAGAATTGATTTGGGGAAATTACCCTTGATTTGATTATCATGATAATTATGATTGATGATCCCTGGATTGATGTTTGTATATGTGGATAAAATGGGGAGATCAAATCAGCCTTCTAGTGATTCGGTCGATCAAATAGATGGAGTTTCAAAGGCTTTGGAGACTATGTCTAGTTTGATGCAACAACAAGTGGCAAGAGGTAAAAATCATAACCATTCAAATGTATGTAGTCAACAAAATCATGATCAATTGGGAATTGAGATATTTAAGAGGTTGAATCCTACACTATTTTCGGGTGATCTAGATCCCTTGATGCTGAAAGATGGATTATGCAACTAGAAAAGATCTTTGGTATACTCAACAGTTCAGATAGACAAAAGGTGTTATTTGCATCATTTATGCTTGAGGGTGAAGCTGAGCATTGGTGGACAATGATAAAGAGGGTTGCTGATTCTAAGGAAGAAACAATGACCTGTGCTTATTTTCTTGAAAAGTTTAATGAGAAGTTCTTCTGGAATGCCTTAGGGATCAAAAGGAGAAGGAATTTATAAATTTAACTCAAGGGAATCTTACATTGGCACAATTTGAAGCTAAATTCACTGAATTATCTAGATTTGCACCGCATTTGATTCTCGATGAAGCACGGAGGGTAAAGAGGCTTGAAGGTGGTTTAAGACACAACATAAGGACAAGACTTTCAGCCTTGAAATTGAGGTGCTATGGTGACTTAGTTGATCGGGCAAATATTGTTGAGAGGGATGTGGATGAGATGCTTGAGGTGAGAAACAAAAGAGGAAAGGAAAGAACAATTGGCTACAAGGATAAAAGAACAAACAAAAATGAGAGGGCCTTTAAAAAGTTTAAAGGACCCAATGACCAAGAATGGTCAATCTTGTGCTAATTGTGGTGGAAATCATGAATCAAAGGCTTGCTATAGAGTTACTGGAGCTTGTTTTGCTTATGGCAAGTTTGGCCATCAGATAAAGGATTGTAAATTCAACAAGGCAAAAGAATCAGTGCTCACAAAGCCCGTAGCCCATGCTAAAGTCTATGTCATTGCCGAACGTGATTCCAAAGCTTCAAAGTTAGTGGTGAAAGGTAGTCCTTGTATTTCCAATAAAGTTGCAAGAGTTTTGTTTGATCCTGACTCTAATTTATCTTTTGTTACACATCACTTTGCACTTTATTCGGAAAAGGAACTCAATCAACTCAATCTTATGATATTAGTCTCCACACCTATTGGTGACTCTCTAACTGCTAATCTTATCTACCCTTCTTACTCAATCATGGTGGGAAAACATGAACTTTCAACTGATTTAATCCTTCTAAATCTCCAAGACTATGATATCATACTTTGTATGGATTGGCTTTCATCTTATCAAGCTACTGTTGATTGTTATCAAAAGCTAGTTACCTTAAATCTTTCAAATGAAATCTAATTGCAAATCAAGGGTCTTTCTCATGATCAATATTCAAACCTTATATCATTTATGCATGCTTGTAAACTCCTTCAGAATGGTTGTGAATGTTACTTAGCTTATATTAAGGAATGTCAAGAGCTTGAACCTATCTTAAATGTAATATCGGTGGCTAGAGATTTTCCAAATGACCTACCTGGCTTGCCCCCAGATAGAGAAGTTGATTTTGGTATTGATCTTGTTACAAACACTGTGCCAATATCTAAAGCTCCTTACAGAATGATAGCAACAGAGTTAGCTGAGTTGAAAAGGCAATTGCAAAAACTTTTGGACAAGGGCTTATTAGGCCTAGTGTCTCACCATGGGATGCTCCAGTACTATTTGTCAAGAAGAAAGATGATATATAAGGCTTTGTATAGATTACAAGCAGCTGAATCAGGTAACCATTAAAAATAAATATCCTTTACCTAGAATTGATGATTTGTTTGATCAGTTGCAAGGAGCACAAGTGTTTTCAATGATTGACTTGACATCTGATTACTATCAATTAAAGATCAAGAATAACAACATTCCAAATACAGCTTTTAGAACTCGGTATGGACACTATGAATTCTTAGTCATGCCTTTTGGACTAACAAATGCTCCTGCAGTTTTCATGGATCTAATGAACCGAGTATTTCACTCCTTGTTGGGCAAATGTGTGATTGTATTTATTGATGATATTTTGATTTACTCTAAGAATGACCGAGATTATCAAAGGGATTTAAGAATTATTTTGTCTATTCTAAGAGAGAAGAAACTTTATGCAAAGTTGAGCAAGAGTGAATTTTGGTTAAGGAAAATTGGCTTCCTAGGGCATGTCATTTCAAGTGAAGGTATATTTGTTGATCCAAAGAAAGTGGAAGCTATTGTGAATTGGGAGGGACCAAGCAATGTGGTAGAAATTAGAAGTTTCTTAGCATGGCCGGTTACTATAGAAGGTTTGTTGAGGGATTCTCCAAGATTGCAAGCCCTCTCACTAGGTGAATAAGGAAGAGTGTGAAGTACGATTGGAACGAAGCATATGAGCAAAGTTTTCAAGAGCTAAAGAAAAGATTGACAAGTGCACCAATCGTCACAATTCCTAATGCAAATGATAAATTTATGGTTTACATTGATGCTTCAGGCAAGGGCCTTGGGTGTCTGTTGATGCAAGCAAGTAAGGTGGTTGCTTATGCTTCAAGGCAATTGAAGGATTATGAGCAGAATTACCCAACACATGATTTAGAGTTAGCTGCTATCATCTTTGCGTTGAAAATTTGGAGACACTATTTGTATGGGCAAACATTTGAGATCTACCTTGATCACAAGAGCTTAAAATATATCTTCACTCAAAGGAGTTGAACATGAGGCAGAGGAGATGGATAAAGCTATTGAAAGACTATGATTGCACCATTCATTATCAGTCAAGTAAAGCTAATGTGGTAGCAGATGCACTTAGTAGGAAGTTTTCAACTATAATCGCATCATTAATGGTAAAACAATGGCAATTACTTAAAGAATTCAGTGCCTTGAGTCTTAAAGTGATCAAACATGAGCCAAAGGTATTACTTGCTTCTTTTAGGATTGAATCCGGTTTTCTTCAACAAATTAAGGATGAACAACTTTAGAATCTGAGATTAATGCAACTTAGAGAAGATAGTGTAAATGGATTGAGGAAAGACTTTTGCTTGAGAGGGGATGACATATTGAGGTTCAAGGATAGAATATGCGTTCCTAAGGATTCTAAAATTAAGGCCAACATATTGCAATAATCTCACAAGTCAAAGTATTATATTCACCTAGGCAGCACTACGATGTATCAAGACTTGAAGAAAACTTTTTGGTGGTGTGGTATGAAGAATGATATTGCACAGTATGTTTCCAAATGTTTAACATGTCAATTGGTTAAAGCTGAACATCAAAGACCAGGTGGCTTGCTTCAACCTTTGGAGGTGCCCGAATGGAAATGGGAAAGCATAGAAATGGATTTTGTTTCAAGATTGCCTAGAACTTCCAGAAATCATGATGTTATTTGGCTTATTATTGATAGGTTAATAAAATTTGCATATTTCTTACCCATCAGAATGACATACTCACTTGATAAACTCTCTAGTATGTACATAAATGAAATAGTGAGATTGCATGGTGTTCCAACTGAAATTATATCTGATAGGGATTCAAGGTTTCTTTTTAGATTTTGGAAGAGACTACAAGAAGCTTTTGGAACCAAACTCAAATTTAGCATAGTTTATCATCCTCAAATAGATGGGCAATCAGAAAGAACCATTCAAATTCTTGAAGATTTACTAAGGGATTATATCATGGATTGGAAGAGAGAGTGGGATAAGGAATTTGCTCTTATTGAATTCACTTACAATAACAACTTTCATTCAAGTATTTAAATGGCTCCTCATGAAGCTTTGTATGGGAGAAAGTGTAGGACTCCTATTTGTTGGGAAGAAGTTGGTGATAGAAGACTTTAAGCCCAGATGCAGTGCAAGAGACCACTGAGAAAATACATGTGATAAAGGATAAACTAAAAGTTGCTCAAAGCCGCAAAAAGAGTTATGCAGACAATAGAAGAAGGGAACTTGAGTTTCAAATTGGTGATCATGTTTTTATAAATACTTCTTCTTCTAAAGGTGTTATGAGATTTGGGAAGAAAGGGAAGCTAAGCCCAAGATTTATTGGACCTTTTGAAATTCTTAAAAAAAGTTGGCTCAGTTGCATATAGAATTGCTTTACCATCATCTTTGGTTCATATTCATAATGTGTTCCATGTTTCTATATTGAGAAAGTATCATCATGATCTATCGTATATCATTGAGCATGAGCCTATTTAGATTGAAGAAGACCTATCTTATGTTGAAAGACCCATAAGAATTATTGATAGGAAGGAAAAGATTTTGAGAAACCGAGTTATACCACTTATGAAGGTTATTTGACATCATTATTCAATTAAAGAGCCAACTTAGGAATTAGAGGCAGATATGAAAAGAATACATCCACAAATGTTTTTGATAATTAAGGTAGTGTAACTTTAGAGGAATAAAGTTATTTTAAGGGGGGAGGGATGTAATACCCAAAATTTTATGAACCCCTTATATGCAAATAATGAGTTTGGTAAATCATATCACTCGGTCAACTAAGCATGCTATAATATTGAAATTTTCTAGGGTGTTGATGGTATTTCTGGCTTTATGGACTTGAGTGTCCTTGTTGGAGTCTTAAAGGGGCATTTTTGGAAAACTTGCCACATAAGCCTTGAGGGTTAGTAATTTGGAAAAGAGGGAATCGAGAAGAGGGGGCTGCTCTCGTTGTTGGGAAAGAATCCTAGTGCAACCGCCAACAAGAGGAAGGAGTTAGGGAGAAGAATTTTCAACATCTCAAGGCAAGTAATCTTGTTCTTATTTTTTTTGATAAATCTGGTTCTTCCTTCATGCTCTAGATAATTTCATTTTCCTTATGTCTTATGTGTTTGATTTGGGATTTAAATCACATGATTTCTGTTCTATGGAGTCGGATTTGAATGTTTGTAAGGGTTCTAAAATTCTGTTCTGCTAAAATCTGCAGCTTCCAATCTGACCTTGCTGTGCTTTAACCCAAATATCTCCTGACCTATAGATCTGAATCATACTAAACTAATTTCATTCGAAAGTAGACTCACCCATCTTTGATTTGAATATGATATTGACCATATCCTAGTTGTATTCGAGTTGCTATTGGTATTGATATCTAACTTATGAAATCTGTTTTCTGAAAATCTGGAATCCTGACCTTTCTGTGTTCGAACCATCATATCTCCCTAACTATACCTCGAAATCTTATATACTCAGTTTTATTGGAAAGTAGACTCAGAGAGATTCATTTTGACTACTATATGTCCTATTTTTGATTAGTTATTAGATCTTAAACATATGTCACAATTCTAATATATACGAATCTGCTTTCTGGAAATCTGGAATTCTGATCTTCTATGTTCAAACCCTTGTGTCTCCCTGGTTATAACTCCAAATCTTGTAAACTCAGTTTCATTAGAAAGTAGACTCAGAGAGCTTTATTTTGAGTACCATATTGGCTATTTTCGGTTAAGTATTTGATCTAAAATATAGGTCACAATCTAATTAACAAATCTACTCAGTTTTTGGTAAAATGCTTACCACTAAAGCACGTATTGTGTTTTGAGCTTGAAATCGTTCTTGAAGCAGCATGATCATTTATGAACTTTATTTCTATGCCTTAAATTATGATTTTACTCTCATGGCATGAACTCTAATATATTATATGGAACTTATGACCTGTTATGCCCTAAAAATCTTTATGTGCCTGACACATCCCGCAAGTGCATGGTTATGTCGAAGTAATATAAAAGATGTCGAATCCCACAGGGAACAAGGTTGAGTACCAGAAGATCTAAGTTTTAATAGCTAGGCGAATCGAAACGTTGTTTTAAGAACTAAAATAATTGAAAACAAAACAAGCAATCACAACGACGACAGTTGAGAATAATATGAGAGAGATATCAGGGCTTTGGTTTCCACCACGATAATGATCTTAATCACACAAGAAAGATATTAATTATTTGGATTATTGGTTTTGCACATGGAATCTAACTCTAGGGTACAAGGTGCCCTCTCTCGAGTGTACACCCCGGTGTTCGACTTAGAACGACCTCCTACTCTCGTGGTGAATCGTTCTAAGCGAACCTAATGAGTTCTATGGCAGATTATAAAACCCTCGAGCGAAGACCAAAACACTCGCGTGTCGAGGTCTCGCAAGTTTTACTCAGAGATTCCACCCTTACGATCCTCCTCTCGGTATGAATCGTAATGGCTATTACATGAAAATACTCGGCCAAGGTAAAATCACGATATAAGCACGTCAAAGTAAAATATGCTCACAATACATTCCAAACAATAGAATTGAAATAAAGTTTGCGATCAAAATCATCAAAGGGCTTCAAGGTTTACGCTACAATCTTCATTGAAACGCTCAAAAATCTCTCTTTTAGCATAGGAAGAACACAAAAAAGAGTTTCTAAGGGGTAGAAGATGCTAAACCGAAATAGATCTTGAAGAATCAAAGCGCTCCGATGATCAGATCTCCAAAAATCTCCCCGAAATCGTGTTTTCGCCGTGTTCTTCCACCTCCGCCACTTCGTCACGTGATTCCTCCCTCATTAGGGCATAAAAATTAGTGCTTTTATATCCCATGCGTTCTCCTTCGAAAGAGCTTTCCATAGAGTCCTTACTTGCCAAATTTGGACTTCAAATGGGTGAGAAATCAGAGAAAATCCGAATCAAAGTCGGGTCCACGCGTGCCTGGGTCAGAATCACGGGTGAACCCCGTCGGGTTCACCTGGCCGTGATTCATTCTGGGCAATCTGGCTGAAAGAAGTGCGGTGGCTATGCTTCGCTCTGGATTGTTCTCGGCCTAAAGGAAAACTAGTGAACCCTAGTGCCGTGAAGCTCTCTGTGAGTTCTGTTGGCTGGTGAAGAAACTGGTGAACCCTGTGGGGGTTCACCTGGCTATATTTTTCAGGCTAACTCTGTTTTGGCCCAAATTTGACGTGTTGCTTTGTCTTCGTATAAGAAATCGTCCTATGGCCTTAGAATCTTCAAAATATGTCAAAAAAGGGTGATTTTACCTGAAATTCCATAAAAGCACCAAAAAGTGAAGATTCCGAAGCATTCAAGTAAATAAGCCTTAAAAGAGTATAAAAGTTTAAAATAACCCTAGATTTAACATGAAATAGCTATGAATATTACTACTAAAATGCAAAACATCAAAATACTCCCGACTTAAATCTTTGCTTGTCCTCAAGCAATAAAATAAGATGAAATACAAGATGGGTGTAAGAGCAATCTTTTGTGTTGAGGTATACATCCAAGTTAGAGAAATATTTAATAGCAATCCTAGATCTAATCAGGAGAAATCAAGTAAATAGTTGTTTCAAGTGTTCAATAGTTTGATCCCACAATAACTAGTTGTTAGTCAACTTAGTAAGCAACAAACATAGGATTCAATCAAGCTTACACACAACACTCATGCAATTCCAATCCTTCCTAATCAAATCGTTGGGGTTAACTCAAATGTGCCATTAGGATATGATACACTGATTATTGCAATAGACTTCAACTCATAACCTTACGTACCACTGCCAATTTTTCGCAGTGCCAAGTAGAGAAGTCTCTTCATTGATTTCAATTTCACATCCCTTAGATTTCAACTCATAACCTTCGGTACTATTGCCAATTTTTCGCAATGCCAAGTAGAGGAATCTAAGGGTGAAATATTTTTATTTTATTTTATTTTTATGCTCAGCAGTTGATAACATAGCCTTTTTAACAAATGTAGTGTCCCCCCAACAATAGAAAGAAAATCAAAGAATAACTAAGTGAATATGTATCTCAATACGATTCTCATGTAAGTTGCAAGCTTGAGTTGATTAAACAGTCATGTAAATGTTTGACCCACCAATGAATAACTTGAAGTCATACCAAATTATAAAATTTCTAAATCATAGAATATATGGACATGATCAAAGAGTATCTCTAACAAGGAGATATTATCAACAATCTTTGATTACTCATAACCAATTATGCATTCTACTCGACATTTTAAAATAGCTATCATAGGACATAATTCATGCACATAACTCACATGCAAACTCCTGGAAAAATTCCACACAACATATGTGAAAAGCATAGTCATCATAACAGAGTACGGGCACAAGCAAGAAAGTAATGTCATACAGTCACAAGGTGGGGCCTGAAGATATGGACCAGACCCACGAATATAATGGCATATAGGATACAATGCCACATAATATCCAACCGTCACAGAATAAAAGTATCAATCCGAACACCACAACAAATCGTAGCCACATGAAGAAAGAAAGTAGAGACCGGAGTAAAGGAAGCTCACCCACTCTCTGCATAGTCCTCTATGCAATACCATGATGTGAGAAGAGTGGATGATGATGTTGATGCTGATGGGAGGCTACTTCCGCTTGCGCGAGCGAGAGCCAGAAGCCTGGGAGCTCTTACTCTTCTCGCATGCGCTGTAGTCGGGCTCGGCCTCCTCGTCGGAAGAGATGTCCATGCGAGCCATGTTTTCTTCATTGATGAAAGAGAGGCGCTCATCCATACTGGATATCTTTTCCCACACAGAACCCATCATCTTGTGTTGCTTCTGCATATGTGCCTCCATCAACTCCCATCGAGAGGAATGGTCCTGCTGAATATAGGTAACGGTGGTGTCCAAGTGATCGATAATCTCTCGTTGATGGAGCTGCTCCTCCCTAATTTCTTACAACACAGACATCATAGAATCATGAGAGGAGGTGCCACCAAAAGAGAAGGCGCCTGGTGCTGGTGGTGCAGTGTCAACAGGGTCAGCCTATGGATCGTCAGTCGGCTGGATACGCCAGTTCTCTCGTACACGCACAGTCGTGCACTCTGGGTTCTGTAGGGGCAGGCAAAACGGGCTTCCCTTGAACATCATGCAGTAAGAGTCGCCTCTACGTATGATTAGCTTCATGGCGACACAGGACTCGATCTCAAGTGTGTTGTTGCCGATAGCCTCTAATGTGCCGTATGGAATGACGCCCAATGAAACTGCCAAGGGGGTGATCAAGCCGCCAATCACAATCGCCCCCTTCATAGAATGGGCGACGCGGCTGAACTACTTTGCCAAATAATACCCAAAGTCCATGCGGAAACTGTGAAGCATACACCACAGATAAAATAACTCCGTCTGCCGGACCATGCTGTCACTCTCTCCACGGCCAAAGAGGGTGTGGGCCAATACGCGATGGACATACTTGATCACAGGGTTGCACAGACTAGATGCACGGGCCACGCGAGAAGAGTAGATATGTTTGTTAGTAATTTCTCCCCATAAGTTCTGCTCACTGTACTCAGTGGGGACTTTGCGTATGGCCGGTTCAGGAAAACCATATATGCTGCGCAACTGAGAAAGAGTAAGAGAATGTTCAATGTTACCCAAGAGGAATGTTAGACGGCCTGGATCGTTCTCAAGAATAGGGTCTACTTTCACATCCAAGGAACTCAGAAATTCCAGTGTAATACCAATATATGTGGGAGAAAATAGCTGCTGGAATTGTTCCCACCCAACTACTGCATACATCATGTCAACGTCTTCTCTTAGCCCAAGCATCTACAACGTGCCTCTGTCAAGGTATCTCGTGTTGAGCACTCGTCGTTGACGCAGCATCTAATAACGCTCCTCATGCCCGGCGTTGAGAAAAATGATCTCGAACTCGTTCGGGGGAGAGGTGTAGGGCTGAGGTCGGCTGGTAGGCGTGCATCCATGGCACGACGAGGAAGAACCTGGCGTGGCTGAAGATGGCAGATGAGATAGAGGAGTGGGCGTCGGCTCGTACTCCTCGTCGTCAGTGGCAGACGAGTCGGAGAACGCTTGTTGAGGGCGGGCCGTCCTCTTGGAAGCCATGGCCTTTGTTCTTGGAGGCATGATGGCTAGATATGATCGGAAGGCAGCTTTGGTGAGGAAATCTGGCTGGAGGTGCAAGGAGAAACAAAGCCAGCGGCAGATCGGCGAATAGAAGCTTCGGAGAACAGGCAACGCGAAAATCTGGAACAAAATAAAAAAGAAACCTATCCTGCTTGTAAGGAAACTCTGATCCAGACTGGAGAGATCATGTACGTGTTTGGAAAGAGGAGAAATCTGCACAATTTGTGGGATTTGGCGAGATTTGAGGGCGGCGGCGAACGAGCGAAACCCTAGTCGCGTGGTGCTCTGATTTCTGGAAAGCCCCAAGTTAGAATACTGGTGAACCCGCCTGGGTTCACCTGGCCATGAACTTTATTGGTTAGGTGCTGTTGCGATAGAATTACGGGTGAACCCGCTGGGGTTCACCAGCCCGTGAAGTATTCTGGTGGTTTTCTTCGCGTGCAGGAAAGATGGTGAACCCCGTGGGGTTCACCTGCCTATGAAGCTCACTGGAGGGTTCCTGCACAGACAAAAATACTGGTGAACCCCGCTGGGGTTCACCTGCCCGTGAAATCCTCTGATCACTATTCTGGACATGCTACACAGTGCACTTAACGGGTGAACCCCATGGGGTTCACTAGGCCGTGATGTTCACTGTTTACTCGAAAAATTCTAAAAAAATCTGGAAAAATTCCCATGCGCTCCATCTTCCTCCTACAATATAAAGAGACATCAAATTAGTAGCAATCCCCTCTAGAAAACCAAAAATTAAATGAAAAAGAAATTAACAGTGTAAAACAAGGTCTAAATCAATGCATGAAAACTAAAAAGCAATTAAAAACATGGGTTGCCTCCTAAGAGCGCTAGTTTTAGGTCGGTAGCTCGACCATAAGAGTTTTCAGAGTTACAAATTTGTGGGGTCTGAAAGAGCACGAACTTCCTCTCTTTCGACCCTCTCATCTTCGAAATAGTGCTTGAGACGGTGGCCGTTAACTGTGAAACTTCCAGTTCGTTTTGTCCAAATTGTGATGGCACCATATGGTTGAACTTTCTGAACTGTAAAAGGACTGGACCATCTCGTGCGTAGCTTTCTTGGAAATAGCCGAAGTCTTGAATTGAACATAAGTTTTTTATCTCCCTCATGAAATTCCTTCTTTGCAATGTGCTTATCATGCCAAAACTTAGTGCGTGCTTTGTAGCTCTTGGTTTTTCGTAGGCGAAAAGGTGCATCTCCTCCAACTCATCGAGCTGCAGCCTTCTCTTTTCACTAGCGTTCTTGAAATCGAGATTGATTTGCTTGACAGCCCAATACACCCTGTGCTCAAGTTCAACAGGTAAGTGGCATGATTTTCCATAAATAAGTTGGAAAGGAAACATACCGAGGGGCGTCTTGAGTGCGGTCCTATAAGCCCATAAAGCGTCTGGTAATTTCATTGCCTAATCCTTCCATGATCGCGATACAGTCTTCTCCAAAATTTATTTGATTTCTCTATTGGAGACCTCTACCTGACCACTAGTCTGAGGATGGTAGGGTGTGGCAATCTTATGCTTTACACCGTACTTCTTCAATAATGCTCCAAACCTCTGCTCTATAAAGTGGGAGCCACCGTCGCTGATCAGAACATGTGGAATTCCAAATCGGGGGAAAGTAGTCCGCTTCATAAACTTCATAACGACTCTAGAGTCGTTAGTAGCTTCAGCGGATGCCTCAACCCATTTCGACACGTAATCAACGGCAACCAGAATATACCATTTTCCACATGAAGAGGGGAAGGGGCCAATGAAGTCTATCCCCCATACATCAAAAATTTACACTTCCATGATATTATTGAGTGGCAGCTCGTCTCTTTTTGATAAGTTTCCAGTCCGTTGGCAACTGTCACAAGTGGAAACAAATCGTTTAGCATCGTAAAATATAGTAGGCCAATACAAACCAGACTGTAAAACTTTAAAAGCTATTTTAGAGGCCCCGGCGTGTCCTCCATAGGGTGAAGCATGGCAATGGGTCAACACATCTTGGATCTCCACCTCTGGTACGCATCATCTGTACAACCCGTCCGCACATCACCGGTACAAATATGGCTCATCCCAGTAATAAAATTTTACATTATGAAGAAACCGCTTCTTCCTCTAAAAAGTGAGATCAGGAGGGAAAATGTTAGACACGGTGTAGTTAACAAAATCTGCATACCATGGGACTTATTGATCTAATAAAGCATAGAGATGTTCTTCAGGGAATGTGTCATTGATCTCTAACTCTTCATTAATTTCTTTGTCTGTGCCTCGGTCAAGTCTGGAAAGATGGTCAGCCACTAGATTTTTCACTTCCCTTTTTGTCTCTGATCTCTATATCGAATTCTTGCAAGAGGAGGATCCATCTAATGAGCCTTGGCTTCACATCCTTCTTGTTGATCAGATATTTTATGGCTGCATGATCAGTAAAAACGATTACTTTCGAGTTAACTAGATAGGAACGAAACTTATCGAAAGCAAAGACAATCACTAGCAGCTCTTTCTCCATAGTCGCATAATTTATCTTAGCGTCGTCGAGTGTCTGACTAGCATAATAAATGGCATGAAGCTTCTTATCCTTCCTTTGTCCCAAGACTACCCCCAACAACTTGGTCGCTAGCATCACACATCAACTCAAAAGGTAATGACCAATGCGGGGGTTGAATTATTGGAGCAGAGATTAATGCTGCCTTGAGTTTCGAGAAAGCCTCCTCACAGTCCCTGTCAAAGCAAAACATAGCATCTTTAGCAAGTAAGTTAGTTAAGGGGCGAGCTATCTTAGAAAAGTCTTTAATGAATCATCTGTAAAAGCCAGCGTGTCCGAGAAAGCTCCTAATCCCCTTCACCGACGTGGATGGCTGAAGATGTTCAATGACTTCTATCTTTGCTTTGTCCACCTCTATCCCTCTTTCAGAAACTAGATGCCCGAGGACGATGCCTTCCTTGACCATGAAGTGGCACTTCTCCCAGTTCAAAACTAGGTTCACCTCTTCAGATCTCTGCAAAACCTTAGATAAATTAGACAAATAATGATGGAATGAGGAACCATACACAGAAAAATCGTCCATAAAAATATCCATGAAATCCTCATTAAAATCAGAAAATATGGCCATCATTGCTCGTTGGAAAGTGGCTGGGGCATTGCAGAGGCCGAACGGCATCCTTCTGTATGTGTATGTGCCGTAGGGACATGTAAAGGTTGTTTTCTCCTGGTTGTCCGGGTGGATAGGGATCTGGAAGAAACCTGAAAAGCCATCCAAAAAGCAAAAGTAAGAATTATGTGCTAATCTGTCCAACATCTGATCTATAAATGAAAGAGGAAAATGATCCTTTCGCGTAGCAGAGTTCAACTTCCTGTAGTCAATGCACATCCTGTATCTTGTAACCGTACGCGTCAGTATCAACTCGTCGGCCTCGGTCTTGATCACCGTGAGTCCCCCCTTCTTGGGTATAACATGTACTGGACTTACCCAAGAGCTGTCTGAAATTGGATATATTACCCCTACGTCCAATAGTTTGAGCACTTCTTTCTTCACCACATCCTTCAAGTGCGGGTTGAGCCGGCATTGAAACTCCACAGAAGGTTTGCTGTTGTCTTCCAATAGGATCCTGTGCATGCAAACAGAGGGGTTAATCCCTTTTATGTCATCTAATGAATAGACTATTACCTTCCTATAGAGACGAAGTTCATTAAGCAATAATTCGGTCTGCTCCTTGTCCAACGCCGCACTGACAATCAATGGGTGTGTAAAATTTTCTCCTAGAAACTCATATCTCAAAGTTTTGGGCAGGCTCTTGAGTTCGATTTTCTGCTGCCCTTGGTTCTCCTGAGTTCCTTCTTTCATGTCGTCTAGACTCGCGTCAGCTTCTAGCAGTGCCACATATTTCTCAGCTTCTCCTTCATCACATCTGCCAACAGAGTTTGTTAGAGCCAATTTCAGTGGGTCCACTTCTCTCCTGAGGAATTTAATATCCTGCGTAGCTTTTTCCACAATGTCAATGCTACAACATGTTCCTGCAAAAGAAGGTTTTTTTAAGGTATCAGTTAAATCAAATTGAATAACATTGCCACAGATGTTCAAGGTCAGTTTCCTATTCTTGACATCCATGACAGTGCCTACAGTAACAAGAAAAGGTCTCCCTAGAATAATAGGGAGCCTATCATCTTCATCAATCTCCAAAATAATAAATTCAGTAGGAATAAAGTAATCTCCTATTTTAACAGGTACGTCCTCTAAAATACCAACTGGTTGACGCACTAATCTATCTGCAAGCTGTATAGAAATATTAGTCGGTTGCAAATCCCCTAAATCTAGCCTTTTACAAAGTGACAATGGCATGAGGCTAACGCTTGCTCCTAGATCACACAGAGCTCTCTAAAAGGACATCTCCCTAATCTGGCAGGGTATGGAGAAACTGCCTGGGTCTTTAAACTTCTAAGGGAACTTGTTTTGTATGATGGCGCTGCACTCCTCAGTAAGTGCAACGGTCCCTTGATCCTCTAGCTTCCTCTTGTTTGATAAAATGTCTTTCCGGAATTTTGCATAAGTCGACATCTGCGAAAGAGCATCAACGAAAGAGATGTTAATATAAAGTTTCTTCAATACTTCCAAAAACTTACCGAACTGCTTGTCCAATTTAGCCTTGACAAGCCTCTGTGGAAAAGGAATCTGTGGCTTATATGCAGGCGGTCCCACGTAGGGCCACTCCTCTTCAGCTGGTTCAGGTGCCACCGGTGTTGCATCTGAATGTGGCTCCATAGGTTCGGTAGCCAACTCATCTATCCTGTCATCGGTCGGCATCTTTGGATCTTCAAGTTGCTTGCCGCTCCAAGTGGAGATTGCATTGCAATGCTCCCTCGGGTTTACTTCTAGTTGGGATGGAAGCTTGCCTGGTGCTCTAGAGGATGAGCTAGCTTGCTGGGCTAGCTGACTCTCCAGCATCTTATTGTGTGTTTCCAGGGAGTCCATCCTTGTCATCATAAGCTTCATCATGTCTGTAAGTCCTTCAAGTTGCTTACTCAGATTTGGATCATTATTGGGCCTTGGCTGTGGTGGTGGTGCATTGTAGTTTTTAGCCTGAAATCTTGGTGGTATGAAATTACCCTGTTGGGGTTGCCTGAAATTTCCTTTTGGGGGCTGGGCTTGCTGTGGTGGAACTTGTCCAGGCTGCATTGGCTGAGTTGTTCGGTATGAGAAATTTGGATGGTTGCGTCATCCTGGATTGAATGTGCTGGAATATGGATTGTTGTTCGGGTTGAAGTTTCCAATAGCATTCAACTGCTTAGAGTGGTTCGCAGCCATCTATCCATCTCCTGCCTAACAATCTGCCCCTGCATGACCTACAACTCCACAGACCTCACAAGAAATAGCGTTAACATCCATTGAATTAACAGACCAAGAATCAAGTTTTCTAGTCAGATTATCAACCTTAGCCGTGAGAGCAGTAAGAGAGTCAAGGTCATACCTACCTGACTTCTTGTTAGAGGTACCTCTCTCAGATGTCCATTGGTGATGGTTAATCGCCATGTCCTCGAGGAGGTTCATTGCATCTTCAAGTCTCCTGTTCATAAAAGCGCCTCCTGCTGCAACATCCACTGTAAGTCTTGTGTTGTAATCCAAACCGCTATAGAACGTTTGGATTAAGACCCAAGTCTCAATTCCGTGATGTGGACACATCCTTTGGAGCTCTTTGAACCTCTCCCAAGCTTCATATGAGGATTCTCCATCCTTCTGCATGAAACTCATTATCTGATTCTGCAACTGAATCGTCTTGGATGGAGGAAAGTACTTGGAGAGAAAGGCTTGTGAAAGCTCCGCCCATGTTCTTATAGAAGCAGAAGGTAGTGTGTGCAGCCAAGCTCTCGCTCTGTCCCTTAAAGAGAAGGGAAACAATCGCAACCTGATAGCATCAGCAGACACACCTTAATTTTCAGCATATCACAATATTCTAGAAAAATAGAGAGGTGCATGTTGGGGTCCTCAAGAGGAGAACCACCAAATTGGTTTTGTTGCACCATAGAAAGAAGAGCTAGTTTTATTTCAAAATTATTGGCCTCAACAGCAGGCCTAGCAATTCCTAATTGAAAACCATGAGCGTAGGGAGCAGAATAGTCCTTCAACGTCCTGTTGTTATAATTGTTCCCCATTGGTTGAGGTACTCGGTCATTGTTCACATCAAGCTGAATATGCTCCATCTGATTTTCTTGTCCTGGATGATTCATGTTTTCTTTCTTCTGAATTTGATTTTGCTTCCTTCTTGTCCTAAAGGTGCGTTCGATCTCTGGATCAATATCAATAAATGTACCTTCCCTAGAACTTCTTTCCATAAAACGGTCAGTCAAAATTATAAAGTTCTAAGACAGCGAGTAAATAAAGAGAAAAAGAAAATAGCAGTGCAATAAAGAAAAACTAACCTAAAGCCTAGTCTACCAATTCTCAAAAATATACTAATATCAACCGTTGTTCCCCGGCAACGGCGCCAAAAACTTGACACGTCCTGCAAGTGTACGGTTATGTCGAAGTAATATAAAAGATGTCGAATCCCACAGGGAACAAGGTTGAGTACTAAAAAATCTAAGTTTTAATAGCTAGGCGAATCGAAACGTGGTTTTAAGAACTAAAATAATCGAAAACAAAACAAGCAATCACAACGACGACGGTTGAGAGTAAATATGGGAGAGATATCAGGGCTTTGGTTTCCACCACGATGATGATCTTAATCGCACAAGAAAGATATTAATTATTTGGATTATTGGTTTTGCACAAGGAATCTAACCCTATGGTACAAGGTGCCCTCTCTCGAGTGTACACCCCGGTGTTCGACTTAGAACGACCTCCTACTCTCGCGGTGGATTGTTCTAAGCGAACCCAATGAGTTCTATGACAGATTATGAAACCCTCGAGCGAAGACCAAGCACTCTCGTGTCGAGGTCTCGTAAGTTTTACTCAGAGATTCCACCCTTACGATCCTCCTCTCGGTATGAATCGTAACAGCTATTACATGAAAATACTCGGCCAAGGTAAAATCACGATATAAGCACGTCAAAGTAAAATATACTCACAATACATTCCAAACAACAGAATTGAAATAAAATTTGCGATCAAAATCATCAAAGGGCTTCAACCAAGCACTGAAATAGGGGTTTACGCTACAATCCTCATTGAAATGCTAAAAAATCTCTCTTTTAACATAGGAAGATCACAAGAAGGAGTTTCTAAGGGGTAGGAGATACTAAACCGAAACAGATCCTGAAGAATCGAAGCGCTCCGATGATCAGATCTCCGAAAATCTACCCGAAATCGTGTTTTCACTGTGTTCTTCCACCTCCGCCGCTTCGTTGAATGATTCCTCCCTCATTAGGGCATAAAAATTAGGGTTTTTATATCCCACGCATTCTCCTTCAAAAGAGCTTTCCATAGAGTCCTTACTTGCCAAATTTGGACTTCAAACGGGTGAGAAATTAGAGAAAATCCGAATCAAAGTCGAGTTCGCGCATGCCTGGGTCAGAATCACGGATGGACCCCGCCGGGTTCACCTGGCCGTGATCCATTCTGGGCACTCTGGCTGAAAGAAGCGCAGTGAACCCCGCCGGCTGTGCTTCGCTCTAGATTGTTCTCGGCCTAAAGGAAAACTAGTGAACCCCGCTGGGGTTCACCCGGCCGTGAAGCTCTCTGTGAGTTCTGCTGGCTGGTGAAGAAACTGGTGAACCCCGTGGGGTTCCCCTGGCCGTATTTTTCAGGCTAACTCCGTTTTGGCCCAAATTTGACATGTAGCTTCGTCTTCGTATAAGAAATCGTCCTATGGCCTTAGAATCTTCAAAATATGTCGAAAAAAAGTGATTTTACCTGAAATTCCATAAAAGCACCAAAAAGTGAAGATTCCAAAACATTCAAGTAAATAAGCCTTAAAAGAGTATAAAAGTGTCAAAATAAGCCTAGATTTAATATGAAATAGCTATGAATATTACTACTAAAATGCAAGGCATCAGTGCCTAATTTAATGACAAAAGGATATGTCTAATGATTTATGTTATATCTCATTATCAATGTTATGCTTAACATCGTTGTCTTATCGCCTTCCTTATGAAATTTATATTGTTGTGAGAATTTGTATGAACCCATATGAGAGATATGTGGATGGATGTGGAGCACCTCTTGAATACCTCTATCCAAAGGAGTTATTGGGAGCAAAGCGCCACACCCCTAAAAAAGGTAGAGGCCACCTCTTGAGTCCCACTTCTCATATGGTAGTTGTGGAGCAAAGTGCTACATGGAGCAATGTGTCGCATTCCTAAAAAGGTGGGGGCCACCTCTTGAATTCATGAGAGTTACCGCTTGAATCCCACTATATCATAATAGTTGCAGAGCAAAGTGCTACATGGAGCAAAGTGCCACACCCCTAAAAAGGTGGGAGCCACCTCTTGAATTCATGGGTGCCATTGCTTGAATCCCACTATTTATTTACTTGAAGAGCCCTAAGATGCTCTTGCTGGACTTTGTTTGCTCTCTACTGACGAGGATGTGTTCAACTTCCAAATGTGAAAGGAATTATGAATTTTGATTATCTCCCCCACAACTATGATCCATGACTATTCATGATATGAATGCTCATCTATGATCCATGACTATTCTTGATATGAATGCACACCTATGACCCATGACTACTTATAATATGAATGTTCAATAATGACCAATGACTTCTCATGACTCAAGTGACTTATCCATGGGGAATATGTTACTATCTTGCTTTCCTTACCCAAATTATGTGCTCAAGGGAATTTCGTTATCTTTCATTATTACTTTATTATGTTAACTATTTCATTGATACATTTATCCTATTTAGTTTCGTTCTCTTAGCCTTTGGGATTACTTGTTGGGCAATTCATGCTCATCCTTGTTTGCACTAACTCATATTGCAGATTAGCTTGGCTATGCATTGTGGGCAGAAGTATGAAATTTTTGGAAGCTCATTTTGGTATTTTGACTAAATCATAAATTATATAAAATATATAAAAATATTTCGTATACCAGAAAAAGATATGATAGGGTAAATTTAGGATTGATTACCGAGAGTGGATTAGACCTTTGTAATCTTGGAAACATTGTATGTTCTATAAAAGACTTGAATTAAGGAGTTGTAATGTGACTTGTTGTGATGAGATTGTTACTAGTATGGAAATTTGATTAAAGTGGTTTATGTTGATAGCATGTTTAGCTCTTGGATTTTGGATTGTATAACTCTACTTTGCTTTTGAGTAAAAGACTTTGAAGGAATGGATATTTTTCTATTGCAACTTAGATGATGACATTTTTATCATTGTTTTGTTAGTCAAGGGATTAGAACTTGATATTGATTGTCGATCCTTGCAAATGTTGGTCTAAAATTTTATCTAGACCTTTATTTAAATAGAACATAAAAACATAGATCATGAATAATAAAACTTGTAAATAACATTTAAAAGAAAGTTAGAAAGATAAAATTCGGAGGCGCATTGCGGCTTGTCCTTAGGTGAAAATCTGGGCTCTCGTGCGAGTTAAATCCGGACTGAACACCCAAGATACAACTGGGTACTTCTCTCCTGCGAGCATGACTGTGGAGAAGTTGATCGAACGCCCTTTCAGCAACGAGCAGTAAAATCTAAGAAAAACCCAAGAAGATGAAATGAAAAGAAGAAGGAAGAAGGGGGAAAGAGGAGCCATCTCTCACCATCTCGTAAGAGAATTTTAACAAGCCTTTAAAAGCTTGTTAACAAAAGTAACGTTAGCATTTAATGCTAACATTAATATTTTTTTAATTTTATTCCAATAGCAAAAAATTATGTTGTATAATTATTTATTATGGATTGTTATTATCTAAGATTGTGACAACAATGTTGAACTGAGGTAAAGGATCATAAGAGTGGGTGGGAGGGATCAAATAGGAAAAATAGATGAAGAGGAAAAGACCTAGAAATGTAGTTGTTATATTTAAACATTATTTAATTTTATTTTTAATTTTATAAGATTTAAATCATATTAATTACGGGAAAATGTAGAAAAATTCCAAAAAGGGTCGGGCCCTGCACCGGCCACGTCAATCTAGGATTGGTGTCATGTCTGGGCTCGAACACGCCCCTGGGTCTCTCGTCGCGCACCGCACCTAGAGCCCACGAGCCCGTGCCCCGGCCTAGTTCTCCGAAGCGGTCCAACATCCGCAATACTGTTGAAGAGGTGTGCACCAATCGGTCTCGCCAAACTCTAGGACTCCCCCAGCCAAGTTGGCATCCCTTTTATCTGTTGGTGTTTTTTTATTTAGAAAACCCAAAAAACCCTCCTTATTTAATTTAATTTTTTGGGCCATAAAATTCCTTTTTATTAATTTTTTCCATTATTTTATTTATCTATTTAGCTTATAATTAAGGCTAACAAATAGCCTTAATTACTAGCCGTTTTTCAATTAATGTTTCTATTAATTGAGGCTAACTAAATAGGTATGTTTTTTTCTCTCGTGGTGATCTTCTTACGAGAAGAAGAAACTCTTCGAGAGAGAAGACAATAGAAAGAAAAAACTCTCTCTTTCTCCCTCAAAAAACACTCTATTTTTTACTCTCATAAGTTGAAAGAATCTCTTCGACAACCGCTCCACCGATATGCCAGCAGAAACGGAATCCTGGTTGAATCTTCAGGCGAAAGACCGGATTTCATCCCGCATGAGGGGCCGAATATTTAACTAAAGACAGATCTTTGGATCGCCTCCAGGTGTTTCTAACCCTAACTTTTTATTTTGTTTTGTTGATTTTACTACACGAATTCTGCACAACATTATCGCCACTGAAAATTTTGACTATTGAAAGCTTCCGTGTACACACCTCTAGAGTTGGCAAACAAAATCTATCTCTACCTGCTAAGAAAAGGACGCTGTATTTTTCTTTAGCAACAACCATCCTCATGTTGCTTGTTCTTACGCCATATATCTACTCGGATGAAATGGACTATTCTAGTTTTATGTTTCTAAATATTTTTATTTTTTTTAATAATCATCACATATATAAAGATTAAAGACACTAATATGCAAGCGTTCCAACTAGCTCATTAGTTGGGTCAGGGAACCACCAGAGCTTGGTCGGCAAGCTCATGGCAACCAGATTTTCTGATTTCTCCTGTAAAGGAAACGTACCATAAATAACAGACTAGTTTCAGGTTTTGTTTAGTATTTGAATACTTTCTGGTTTGGTGAGGGTTATGTGATTTCGCATATTCCATATCTTTGCTTTGCTGGATTTTGGATCTTTTCTGGCTAATCAGTTTTCAAGACTATAATGTTTAAATGCATCTGCACTACTTGCTGAAATTGTTTTAAGGAAACCTTTGTTCCCAGGGAGAGATTATGTCCATCAGCTAAGGCTAATCACAGAGGTAAGCCATTGAAAATGTCCTAAATTTCTGTAAACTGATATGGCTTAGTTTAAAGCTTGCTAATTGTTTTGTCTACAAACTTAGGTAAGCTTTAAGTCCAGATGATTCAGCTTTGATTAGATGGTTTTCTTGATGAAATATTAAGCAAAAATAAAGAAATAAAAAAAAATGCCCGAATAAGTAAAAGAATAATAAATCTTCTTGCATGAAACTTTTGGGTTTTATCCCCTAAACCCAATAATTACTACGTTAGTTAAGTTAAATCCCATGATGAGATTAATGTACCTACCACCAGGCAAGTCTCTTCCTCTGCGTAGGAGGGCAAAGGGTCAATGATATCGTGCGCAAATTTCACGATGATGTTTTTATTACTCTGTGAATTGAATTTTATAGTTGATGCTTATGGGACAATACTGAATTAGATTATGACAGCGATTACGCACGAAGAAATCATAGTATTCTACAAGACCTCGATGCATCAAGACAAAGAAATATAAGTTTATGAGCACACGCAAAAATGAGAAACTCTCGTTGGTTTCACTCAATGTCTGATAATTTTCCAACTAATATATATCGAGAGGTTGTGAAATCAATCAAGATTGTGCGGTTCTCCTAGTAAGAGTCAAAGAGCAACGCCGCCGTGTTGGAATGTTAGTTTCTGAAATAAAATTTTACTGCGGAGAATGATCAACCTTTCTCGTGTTAAAAAGCGTGCTGAAAGGTGGACAAATCAACCTTTCTCACGTTTTTGCAGCGGGGAACCACTGTATGGACAGTCTGCCTTCCTGATTTGATTGTGTGTTTTCTTTTGGGAATTTCGATAACGACACACAGGAACTACGTTGTATGAAACAGTTGTGCAGAGGACAGTTCAATTTTTGCATTCTTTCGGTGGAGTCAGGCAGGGCAGCGTTTTTTCAACGGTGCGCTACGGTGGCAAACTGGCACAGTCAAAGTGAGAGGCGGGGGCCATTAAGATTATTTTTTATGTATCTATAAGCAAAAATTAAAGTAAAACATTTTTAAATAAAATAGCATCTTTCTAATTAACGTAGGATCTTCTTTAAATAAAAATAAAAGTAAGACTTTAATTCAAAAATATTCTTAAAGAATATAATTTTATTATTATTCATATCGTATTAATATATTATAAATGCAGCAAAATAAAAGTACGATGTGACAAAATACTAATCAATGCCGTGTCGCGCTATCGTAGGATGTAACTTGTACAATTTAATGACGGAATGACATGACCAAATACAACAAAAACTTAGTTTGAATTAAATAGTAATAAATTTATTCGGCCTTTATATATATATTTTTTCATATGAGACTAACTCACTTAGATTTGACTAACTGCTCAATGTCAATCTAATTATTATGATAGTTAATGAGAAGAATTAAAATTATATTTTCAGATTAAAAATGTAAAGTCTAAATTAATAATATTAATCTTCTCTCAAGAAAACTATAAAAGGAATTACACTTTACAGGGAACTGAATTGATTCCTTCTCTCCACTTGGTAGCTTCGATCGCCATGTTACCGTACGGCAGCATGGGCGAGGCAGCGGCAGCGCTGGGGAGAAACCTGACGGCCGCGGAGGCGGTGTGGTTCCAGTACTCCGCCGGGATGCACGATGTCTGGCTCTACGTGCACAACATCGTCTTCCTCCTACTCATCTACACGACTGCGCCGCTCCCGGTGGCGCTGGCTGAGCTGCTGCACCCGGGGCCGCTGCGCAAGCACAAGATACAGCCCGCGGTCCGCCACCCTGTCGCCGAGGTCGTCAGGTGCTACAGGAGCGTCGTCAAGACCTTCGTCCTCACCGTCGGGCCTCTGGTGCCCTTCTCCTTCCCCGTCTACAAGGTACGTGTACTTTACGACTGCGTTGTTAAACAGAAACAGTTCGCGCACGTGAACGAGCTAATTCGCTTTGGTGCAATTACTGTCGCGGATGGACTGCGCGGCCGAGCAGTGGGCGGGGATTCGGACGGGGCTGCCGCTGCCGTCGGCGTGGGAGGTGGTGGCGCAGCTGGCCGTCTACTTCGTGGTGGAGGACTACGTTGCGTACTGGATCCACCGGGGATTGCATGGCCGGTGGGCGTACGAGCACATTCATCGGGTGCACCACGAGTTCAAATCGCCCGTCGGCTTCGCAGCGCCCTACGCCCACTGGGCGGAGGTGATCATCTTGGGATTCCCTGCCTTCCTCGGCCCTGCCATCGTCCCAGGACACGTCCTCACGTTTTGGCTCTGGTATGTGTTGCGCCAAGTCGAGGCCATTGAGCTACACTCCGGGTACTATTTCTGAGAAATGTATGAAGAACTTTTTTTTTAAATCACATGCATTTAACGTTAACTATGTTAAATTAAATTGAAATATTATATATATTCTTTGATATATTAATTCTTTTTAGCACTAAAGATGTACTTGCATTCATTTCCATTTGATGCGCAAAATTAACATGTTGCGATACACTATGAGACAGCTACGACTTCCCTCGAAGTCCCACGAGGTTCATTCCCTTCTACATCGGTCCAGAGTTCCATGATTATCATCACCGTGTTGGGGGCCAAAGTCAGAGCAACTTTGCAAGCGTGTTCACGTACTGCGATTACATATATGGAACTGACAAGGTCTGTTCATGTTGTACTGATGCAAATTATTAACCTGCTGCTTGACCTGTGAACAAGTATATTAATATCATTTCTCCAAAATACTGCAGGGATACAAGTATCATAAAAGGCAGCTCTCCTCCAAGGTATTCAAAGTTTTCCAAGCAAGTAAAAAATGTTGAACAATTTTATAGCGAACAATCTAACATCATATTCTGCAATTACATCATTTTCTAACTCAGACATTTTTATTTTTTAGCAGTTGCGTCAGCAGGAAGATGGTAAAGGCAAAATTGGGGAAGAGAATGGCGAGTGGAACAAGAATGATTAAGAAATGCCATAGAGTTGCTCGCGTTGCCAAGAAATGAAATATAGCAGGCTTGATTGCGAATGTGAACCATTCATATTTTGATAATCTGTATTTGCTATCATGTCATCACGACTGTTCAATTTTTTTTAAAGACGATACCGTGTACTACATCAAGGATAAGTAGAATAAAATCGAGAAAACTTAAATTCAAAAACTACCATTCCCCAACCGTATGACTACTACCTTCACCTCTATCCATGGTTCACACATCTCACAAACTAATCCACAACCCGCTTTATTTCTGCTCCCACCGCAAAACCACTAACACTGGTTTCACAAAAAAGATGTGAAATAAGAACAGAAACAATTGCGGATTTCAGTACCTTGTCATCATGCATAGACCCCAGTATATCTCTCCATTGCAACCATTTGCTGCAATTATTGTCACTGGAACCTTACTAGTCACCACCCTGTGAACGCAAATCCAGTAAGCCAGCACTACTGCCTAATCCAACAGATTACAAAAGCAATCGTTGCACTGAAGATTCGGAAAAGGATAGACAATCCGCATTGGCTCTGTTTACCAATGAAGCCGGATGACCTTCCAAGTAAACGTGATTAACAATCATGTGTTGATATCAATTGTAAATATACTAACAAATTTGTATCTCATAGATTTATAAATACTCCTGTAAAGATTCATTCGAACATAACAAAGAAATAGAAAATAATTCTTTTCTTCTCTCGTCTCTACTCTGTCCTCTTCACCTTCACAAACTTTACATGGTATCAGAGGCGATCTAATCCACAGCCTCCGTAAAGAGATTCTCTATCTTCAAGCAACCATCAAAGACAAGAGAAATTAGGCCTGCAACATTCCAGCGGCCTCTCGTCCTCACCTCCCGCGGCTGGTGAGATCTGCGTTTTTTTTTTCAGTTCTTAACTTTGGTGAAGCCGATGTAATCATCTTCCCTATGGATTCTGAAACTACTTCTGCATCCTCACAACAATCAAGTGGCTCCTCAAATCTATGTCTGTCGCTCAGTCGTGTTCCTGTATTATCAAAATTAACTAATGATAATTACTTGTTATGGAAGACTCAGTTTATTCCTCTCTTCCGAGTTCATAGATTACTCAGTATTGTTGAAGGCACAGATCCCGTACCATCACCAACTGATCCAACCTTTCATGATTGAGTCACTAAAGACCAACTTATTCTTACTTGGATCAACGCAACACTGACAGAGAGTGTTTTTCCTATGGTGGTTGGTCTCAACTCTGCTCATGAGGTATGGACTGCACTTGCCCGAGCCTTTCAATCCAATTCTCGAGCTCGTGTTTTACAACTTAAAAATCAGTTATACATGATTCAACGAGGGAGCAACTCTATTCATGAGTACATGCAAAGGATAAAAACTGTTGCTAATAGCTTGGCTGCGATTGGAAATCTCATCTCTGATGCAGATTTGATTATGAATGTTCTTAATGGACTAGGTCCAATATACGATAATCTTGTATCAACCGTTACTACCCGTGTCGACGATCTTACACTTGAAGAGGTGCACGGAATGCTCTCGTCGCATGAACGACTACTTCAAATGAGGCATACGGACTTCTCTGCTCCTTCGCTTGACGCAAACTTTTCCACTCTCTCCATCAACACCACCACATGCTAGCGCAACACAACCATCCGCCACAACAGCAACACTAGCCAAGGTCGTGGCTATAGTAACGGCGACCGGGGTCGCGGGCGAGCACATGGCAGAGGCAGAGGAAGATGTCAAATCTGTTTCACTCCTGGACACCATGCTCATGAATGCAACAAAAGGTTTGACACAAACTTTGTTGGGGGCTTCTCTCAACCAAACACACAACTCAAGTATCATCCAAGGGCCTACTCAATGACTGCTTCCTCATATAATACAAATGGGTCTCTACCTCCTCATGACTCTGCCTCATGGTATCCTAACTCAGGCGCAACCCATCACGTCACACCTCACCTTCAGGCCTTACAAGAAGCAATTCCTTACGACGGTCTTGATGAAGTCCACATCGGCAATGGTACAGGGTTTGCATATTACTCACATTGGAAACACATTACTCCCCTCATATGCTCAAGATCTTAACATGCGCAATGTCCTTTGTGTACCATCTATAACTAAAAATCTTCTTTCCATTCGTCAATTTTCTCATGATAACAATGTCTTCTTTGAATTTCATCCTAATGAGTGCTTTATAAAGGATCGTTATAAAGCATCGCGCAACAGGGAGCACTCTTCTGCACAGAAAAGTTAAGAATGGCTTCTATCAAGTCTCCTCTTCATCCAAAGCTACCTTCCTAGGAGAATGCACCAGTTCATCATCTTGGCATGCCAGAGTCGGTCATCCGTCTCTTCGCATAGTTAAGCAAATAATAAGCCATTATGGCCTCCCTACTCATCGCTCCACTTCTTCTCCAGTATGTGATGCATGTATGCAATCAAAATGTCATCGACTTCCTTTTTCTCCATCTCTAAATAAAACTTTAGTGCCTTTGGAACTTATTTATTCAGACATTTGGGGACCTGCTCCAATTCTCTCCAATAATGGCTACTCCTATTATATCTCTTTTATTGATCATCATAGTAGGTATACTTGGCTCTTCCTCATGAAGCGCAAGTCAGATCTGCTAGACATTTTCTGCCATTTTCAGAAACACGTGGAACACTTTTTCAATAAAAAAATTCTAAGCGTTCATTCTGATTGGGGTGGGGAGTATCAAGCTTTGCATCGGCATCTCAATACTTCAGGCATTGCCCATCGCATCTCCTGCCCGCACACTCCTCAACAGAATGGTACCGCTGAACGCAAGCATCGTCATATCGTCGAAACAGCACTCGCTTTATTAAATCATGCATTTATCCCACTCAAATATTGGGATGTTGCTGTGACTACTGCCGTCTACCTCATCAACCGCATTCCAACCCCTACTCTTTAAAACATCACACCTTTAGAACGACTCTACAATTGCGCCCCTAACTACAGCTTTCTTCGCACCTTTGGATGTGCATGCTATCCTCTCCTCAGACCTTACAATAAACACAAACTTCAACCTCGCTCCACCTTATGTGTTTTCATTGGCTACAGTAATATGCATCTTGGTTACCGCTGTCTACATGTACCATCTGGACGTATATATATCTCTAGACATGTTATTTTTGATAAGTCTTCCTTTCCTTTTGCTACAGCCACACAGCTCGGCTCGACGCCTACAACTTCTTCATCGGCGACTTCTTCGGGTCTTCTGGGCCCCGCTCCTTAGCTGCCTCCTCCAGCCATATGCTTCACCACTCCGGTTGACTCAGGCGTCAACTCTAGTAACGATGATCGCCAACACTCCACTACTCTCCACACCGATGCTGCTATCAACCCGGGCTCCCCTGCCAATCATGATGATCATTCCACTCATCTATCCACAGATATCATTGATGCCTCAGGCTCCCCGGCAACCCCATTGTTGGCGCCCGTATCATCAACCACCCCTGCGTCGCCCATGTCCTCAGCTGACTCTGCGTCGCCACCTCGACGCACTCAGGCTCTCACGGATATTTACAGGGACACTACTCCCATCATCCTTCAAGCAAAGCTTCGCAGCAAACATCCTATACCGTCGATACTTGTCCATTCGGTTACTATCAGTGAACCTAGCTGTTTTACTCAAGCATCGAAGGATCCTGCGTGGCGGGCTGCCATGGCATCAGAATTTGATGCCCTCCTTCGTAATGGAACTTGGGCCTTGGTTCCACGCCACACCTCTATGAATGTCATCAGTTGCAAATGGATTTTTTGTCTTAAGCATCACGCTGATGGATCTATTGAACGGCACAAGGCTCGACTCGTTGCTAAAGGCTATCGCCAAATTCCTGGTATCGATTTTACTGACACTTTCAGTCCTGTTGTCAAAATTACAACCGTGCGATTATTACTAGCCATTGCCATCAGCTCCAACTGGCCTCTACGACAATTGGATATCTCTAATGCGTTCTTACATGGTCATCTCGAAGAAACTGTCTTTATGGAACAGCCCCTGGCTTTATTCACCCTCAATTTCCTCACCATGTGTGCCTTCTTAAAAAGTCTCTATATGGCCTTCGTCAAGCCCCTCGCGCCTGGTTTCATTGTTTGGCTGGATGGCTCCAACATCATGGCTTCGTTGGCTCGAAGACTGATACTTCTTTATTCTATCGGTGTGATTCTTCTTCCCAAAGTTATATCCTGGTATATGTTGACGACATCCTCGTGACCGGCAATGCCCCTTCTTTAATCGATGATTTGATCATGAGCCTTGGCAATGAATTTGCGATCGAGACCTTGGTGCGGCCCATTACTTTCTTGGCATCCAGTTATCTCAACACTCTTCTGGCTTTCACCTTAGTCAAAGCAAATATATCTTGGATCTTCTCACTCGCGCAAAGATGGATGGCTCTCGGCCCATTTCCACGCCTCTCGCCACTGAGTCGAAACTCGACTCCTCTTCTCCTATGGAAGATGCCACGTTATACCGCAGCACCGTTGGCGTCCTCCACTATGCAATAATCACGCGCCCTGATATTACGTATGCTGTGAATCGTGCATGTCAAGCCATGCATGCCCCTACTGTCCATCATTGGGAGAATGTCAAACACATTCTCCGCTACTTAAAGGGAACCATTCTTCATGGCTTTCTCGTTCACAAACCTCTTCGCGAGAGATTCATGCCTACAGTGATGCCGATTGGGCTGGCTCCCTTCAGGATCGGCGCTCCACAAGTGGTTTTGCCATCTTTCTTGGCACAAACTTGATCTCCTGGACATCTAAAAAGCAGCCTACAGTCTCCCGGTCCAGCACCGAGGCTGAGTACAAGGCTCTTGCTAACACAACGGCTGAAGTCACCTGGATCCAGTCCCTTCTCACCGAACTTCACTTGTCCTCCACTCTGACTCCGACTCTCTGGTGCGACAACATTGGTGCTACCTATCTCGCAGCCAATCATGTATTTCATGCCCGGACTAAGCACATTGAGATTGATTTTCACTTTGTCCGTGAACGCGTCGCCAGTAAACAACTAACTATATCTTTTATATCCACTCGCGATCAACTTGCAGATATCTTCACCAAACCTCTCTCTCGGGTCCGCTTTCAGCAACTGAAGGACAAGCTCCACGTCATAGCCCCTCCCGCTGAGCTTGTGGGGGAGTGTGAACGCAAATCCAGTAAGCCAGCACTACTGCCTAATCCAACAGATTACAAAAGCAATCGTAGCACTGAAGATTCGGAAAAGGATAGACAATCCGCATTGGCTCTGTTTCCCAATGAAGTCAGATGACCTTCCAAGTAAACGTGATTAACAATCATGTGTTGATATCAATTGTAAATATACTAACAAATCTGTATCTCATAGATTTATAAATACTCCTGTAAAGATTCATTCGAACATAACAAAGAAATAGAAAACAATTCTTTTCTTCTCTCGTCTCTACTATGTCCTCTTCACCTTCACAAACTTTACACACCCTACACCTTACTTCAATTAGAACCATCGAGGGATGAAAAAATTTTTGCCGGAGGGTTCCCTTCTGCGCGTGATCGCAGAAGGGACGCTTAGCCTTTCAGACACGCATCTTGATGCGTAGTCTATTATACAAAAAGAGTCAATCCACATGTTTTTAAGTTATTCGATCTTGTGTTGATAGAGAGGATAAAATTATAATCCTTTAGTCAACGTTACTGCTCGGTTAGGGTAACTTTTCGATTTTGCCCACCCTTGCTCGCTCATCTCCGACTACCTCTGTCCTGCTTTCGTTCTGTCTCTGGTGATCAAAATGCCCTCTCCCTCTTCATCTCCATCTCCATCTCCCTCTTCGTCTCCATCTCCTGCCACCTCCGCTCTATCGGAACCCACGTCCGCCGACGTGTTCCTCCTGCTCGACAAGATGAAGCTAGCCCTACAAGGCCCCACCACCAACGCCGAGCTCGCTTCTTGGAACACCTCGCTCCCCCTATGCCTCTGGCACGGACTCCGTTGGATAGCTGGCGGCGCGGCCAAGGCGCTCAGCTGCGATTCCGACCACGCGCTGCGCTCGAACCTCACGCTCACCTCCGACCCCTCCACACTACGTCGGAGACGCCAATAATGCACAACAATGTCTGGTCCAAGAATCTTCTCGTCGACGAGTTATTCGTGCTGAGGTTGGCCGAGTTCAGGCTCAACAAGCTAATGGTCGTGGTCGTCTCTGACGAGATGGTGTCCGCGGAGAAGACAGACGGCTAGAAGGCGCTAGAGCTGCAGAAGATGAAGAAATGCAATCCGAGGACAGACGTCTATGCGTTTGGAATTCTGCTGCTAGAGCTGCTATTAGGGTTGAGCACTATTCGGTTTTTACCAAATTTATGGATCGGTAAATCGGTAAATCAGTAAATCGGTTCGGTAAATTTGGTTTCAGTGTTCGATTCGGTAATAATATTTAGGTAATTCGGTTTTCGATTTTTGGTTCAGTCAATAAAATTTCGGTTCGGTAATTTACCGATTTACCGATATATATATTAATATATAAAAAATAAATTTTTATTTATTAATTTTTAATTTCTTATCAGTAATTTACCGATTTACGGATCGGTAATATTTTAATTAGGTAATATTTTATTATTTTAATAAATTTTTTTAATAAATTAATTATATAATATTTTAATATTTTTTAATCGATAAATCGGTAAAATCAGTAATTTACCGATTGGTAATTAGATAATTTTCCAATCGGTAAATACCAAGTTCGGTATCAGTTTCAGTAATAGGTTTTTCGGTTTTGGTAAATCGGTTTTCGGTTTTTACCGAATGCTCAGCCCTAGCTGCTATTGGGCCGGAAGCCCGGGAAGGGGACAGGGCGGGACGGCGATGGCGTGAACTTACCGAAGCTGGTGAAGGCGGCGGTGCTGGAAGAGGTAAGATGGAGGTGTTCGACGTCAAGGTGCTAAAGGGGATCAGGAGTCCGATGGAAGACATGTTGGGCTTTTGGGTACCTTCCTATGTGGATAAAACCCAAATTACAAGAGGCCCACTAATTTTTTGTAAACCCATTAGGTTTACTGATACTTCTGTCAGCAGTTTTTCGGTAACACTGTAGTAAGTTTTGGTAAGCGTAGCCACTCTAACAAAAATCAAGAGCAATTTTTAGAGGATTTTCTCAACACAACCAACTCCATCTCATTGACGATCGGAGATCAATCGGAGGTCAGATCGTGCTAATTTTTAGAGAGCTTCTTCATCTCTATGTGTTCTTTGATTTGAACGGAGGAGATTGGATTTCAATAGTTGGTTTTGGAGATATGGCATCAAGAACAGAATTTGGCCAGGTTTCATTCTTTATTCCCTTTACTCTCCAAGTGCTCTATTTGCTTAGTTTTGTGGCTGAGATTTGTGATCATTTTCAATCCTGTGATCTCATATTACTGCAGTAAAACCTTTGCTAATAGTGAAATTTGTGGGTGTGGACTGAAGAGCTGTCCCGTGGTTTTTTCTTGT
This sequence comes from Costus lasius, assembly GCA_027563935.2. NCBI lineage: Eukaryota > Viridiplantae > Streptophyta > Magnoliopsida > Zingiberales > Costaceae > Costus > Costus lasius. The sequence goes on from CM050453.2 coordinate 35,116,492, forward strand.
TGGAAGGTTTTCTATGTAAAATTATGTTGTTAGCCTTTGTGATTGTGCAGCTATCTTTCTGTTACAGTCTGCAACTGTTTGAATTTGCATTGATGCACTACTAGTTAGTAGCATTGATGCACTACATGTTATTAGCATTGATGTACTAGTCAGTTATGGTTGATGAACAATAATTAGCGTTGATGCACTACCAGCTATTTGGGTTGATGCACTGCCAGTAATTAGCGTTGATGCACTAGTCAGTTATGGTTGATGAACAGTAATTAGCGTTGATGCACTACATGTTATTAGCGTTGATGCACTAGTCAATTATAGTTGATGAACAGTAATTAGCGTTGATGCACTACCAGCTATTTGCATTGATGCACTGCCAGCTATTAGCGTTGATGCACTACTAGTTATTTGCGTTGATGCACTGATCATTAGTGTTGATAAATTTTTATACAGTTGCGACTGTTTCATTCTACCAGTATTCATCCATATCCAACAAGACGGACTGGTTCAGGCACTGAAACTGGCTATGGGGTGCTGCGCGCCAGTGGCGTCGGTGCGGCCGAAAATGAGCAAGGTGGTGAAGTAGCTGGAGGAGAACAGACCGAGGAACAGGTCAGCTCTATGCACTCCCACAACTGATAGGAGTGAGATCGGGACGCCCTTCTGAGCTGTCAGCCCGACATTGCAGGGCAACTGAGCTCTTCTTCTCGATTGATCAAGTGTTAGAAACTGAGAATTTGATGAATCTATACTATGACAAATGTTTAGTTCTAATTTCCTTCTTGTAATTGTTAGGAGTGGATGAATAGAAATATTGTTTTCTACAGAAATCCTTGCTTGTTCATCCCCCTATCTTGTCCGATGGATTGGAGAAGAATTTACGCTAGAAAATTTTGCCTTATGACTTTTTCATAAAGAGAAATATTATACTTTTATGGTTTGTAAATGTGCGATTTGGATTTATAAGATGTTCTTAGGCAGTTTGTTGTGTTCTTGATTCTTGGAACATGAGGATTCACAATCAAAGCTAATCACCAAATTTAAGCTAAAATGAGAATTGGGAACGAGAAAACCTATAAGCAAATGTTAAAGCCTATGCATTGCATTAGAAGCAGTTCAGTCATCCACAGCAAAATAGTTGTAAGAAAGTGATTTCAAGCTTGAGAGGTTAAATCTCTTCAATGCAAACTTGAATCAGGATTGTAGACGGAGAGATCAGGCCATGCTCCATCCCAGCATTCAGAAGAACCGACGTGCAACCCCAAGAAGTTGTCGTTTGAAATTGCGGCAGAACTGCTCTGTAGCTCCAATCCGTGTATGCCAAAACCAGAGCTGCTCACATTGCTCGAGCAGCTGCTAAGAAAGCTGTTGAAGTGCCCGGCGAAGGCCAAAAGGGAGTTGAAACATCCAGCGACGTGAAGAGGTTGCAACAGAACTAAGAGGGACTGAGGTTTAGGGAGCTCGTGGGGGGTAGGTGCAGTTGAGGCTTGGAGCACTTGGAAGTGGAGGCGAGTGCGGAGGGAGAAGATTTGGTGTGGTTGGAGCTCTATCAAGTGCCACCACTGACAGGGACGTTGCAAAGGGCGCCGCCTTTGGTCCAGTAGCGGCGGCAGCCCTTGCAGAAGTGGCGCGGTTGGGAGAGGTTGTAGTTGTTGTAGTAGCAGAACTTGGTGTCGCTGGAGCTGCACCTTGGGCACCGGAGCTTCTGCTCCGGCGACTGGGGCCTTTAGCCCCTTGTTTGCCGGAGCACTTAGAGAAGGCTGGAGATCAACGGAGGTTGACGAGCGAGCGGGGAGCAGGACAGAGGTCGCCGGAGACGTGCGAGCGGGGACTCCAAAATTTTTTTTCCGAGCGGGGTGGGTGAAATCAAAAAGTCATCCAAACCAAATGGTAATGTTGACTAAAGGATCAACGCAGATCGAATAACTTAAGAACGTATACGTTAACTTTTTTTCATGTAATAGAAGGGACCCTACGGCAAAAAAATTTTCTCGAGGGATAGGGTTATACCCTGTCGACGTGGCTCCAAATTTTTCATTAGCACAGTCTACGAGTCAGACACGTGGCAAATGGCGGCACAACTTACGTGCTGTTGTATGTCCGCAAGTGCACGGATACTCGAAGTAATATTTAAGATATAGAACCATAGAGACCTTGTTGTTAAGTACCGACGAATTGAGTTTTCACTAGCTAAACAAATCGAATAATGATGCAAACGATCGAAAAATGCACTCAAAATATCAGAGAAGAAAACTGGGACTAGGGGTTCATCCACCTTAATTCTAATGACTAGAAGGAAATAAAGATTGTTAGTCAAATTTTATCATGATAAAGATTTAATTTACTTCATAAAAGGATCATCTCATTCTCGCGCAGATAATAATATAAAGGACCAATCCTCACTCTCGTGCAAGATCTATCCAATGTTGAAAATAAGTAAACCATCAACAAAGAACTCAAGGATCACTCTCGTGCATCTGAATTCTAAGTTAAACATCTCACGTGGAAACTCAAGGATCACTCTCGTGCATCCTGAAACTCATCACAAGTTCTACTTAAGGTTCTCCGGTGACTAGAAATTTAATTTCTTACAATTTCAAATCAAACCTAACACATTAACTCAATCCAAAGAATCAGAAAATCAACATGGCAATAAATCACTAAAAATCAGAATTCAAAGAACAAACCTAATATCTTACAATAAGTTTCAAACTCAATGATTTTTAGGGTTCCAAATTTCACAATCAACCTCTCAGTCTATTTTAAAAAACTCTAAAACATGCTGATATTTATAAAACTTAGGATAATTAAAAGAAACTCATCACATAAGTAGAATTATCATAACAAAATTATCATTACAAAAATAATCAATGTATAGTCATTAAGAAATTAAGGGGATTATACCCCCCATGTCTCATACGAAGGTTTAAGCTAGCATGATGGAAGAATTATAGCAAAACATGGTTTTTGAATGATTAGAAATCATAAGGGAGGAGTAAAAGTTACAAAACAGGGCTGTAATCTAAATTACACCCCGTAATTTGCCTTGAAGTCGCGATGAATAGTGCCACGACCGCGTTTTTGATGATTTCTCCCTCAATCGATCTCTTATCGCTCTGAAACTTCTGTAGTGTGTTCTTCTTCCTCAACCGAAGCTTCCTTTAAAAAATCATTGCCGGAGATGGTCTGTGCGACGAACGGCGACAAACCCTAGCGCGGTGGCGATTCCCTGAAATTCTCCGTGAATACCTGATAAAAGTTGTTCCTTTTGCTTCACAAATCTTCGCCTACTTATCTTGAGTCTTCCCCTTTTTTTCAGATCTTCAATTGGTGCCCTAAATCTCAAGAAATCGTGTTTTTAATGTTTCGGCAGAAAAATCAAAAATCTGGGTGCAAAATTACGGTACCGCGAAAAACGTCACGGTACTGCCATAATTGCCTCGGAAGTTCTATAAGGAATTCGTCTGAAATTACGGCACCATAATGATTTGGCTCAAAATTACGGTAGTGCCATATTTCTTTTGGTTAACTATGAAAGTTTATGTGTGAAATCGTTTGGAATTACAGCACCATGAAAATATTTACGGCAGTGCCGTATTTTGCCTAAAGCCTCTTGTCGGATTCGCTGAAATTACGGCACCGTAATGAATTTGACCAAAATTATGGTAGTGTCGTAATTTGTCTAGGAAGCTCGTTTTGACTTGAAATTTGATGTGTAAACTCCTCTTGATGATTAGAACTCGTTCATGCATTGAAATTGCTTGAAAACCGGTGATAATGATACCTTTTTGCCTGAAATTGATCAAAAACAAAGAAAGGTGTAGATTCCGAAGTATTTGGCAAATAAGGTATAAAAATAAAACAAAAGAGCAAGATTATGACTCAAAAGACTAGCAAATGAGTATGAAAAATACTATGAAATTAAGAGTCATCACGTGCGCTCCATGCAAGCCCTCAGCCTTCGAACTCGATTACGCGCGCGCTCCTACTTGAAAGAGCGGCCGTCTAATTTGGCAGAAGCCTTTTAAATGTTAGCGCCAACAACTCCTAAGGACACAGGAAATTAGGAGAAAATTTTCATTCTTATTTAGACAAATACAGAGTTACCTAAAACCTCCTCGCTATTAGAAATTAGAAAGGCAGCAAAAGCTAGCTTCAATCAACTGAAACGATCACCCATCACAAGAATAGAAAATATAGAGAAGAACAGACATAACACTAATTTATTCATGGCGATATTTAATAATCGTGAATTACATGAACTTATATAAGAAACTCAACTAAGATAAGTTGTCTAAATTTATCCAATGACTCAAATAACTTAATCTAAATTTAGCCTCACAATTTTCTCTCTAAAACTATCGAAATATATGTCCATAGTCCCACGTTCAAGACATGTTTTCATTTCAACACACCCTCTTAAACGTGAATTAACTTTAAAATTACTTCTTGTGACAATAGCACCTTTCAACTCAATGAACAACAATATTGGCTTATTGGATCGCTACTTTTTTGGTTTTTCTTAGCATGATGTCTTCACCAACAACTCCTCTTAATACACCACAATGACTCTAGGTTGTGGCGACTTCCCCTAGTGCATGACGACTCTTTTCATCAGTGATGCTGGTGACTTTACTTCTGGCACAGCTTCTGTTACAACAACACTAGGCTGTAAATAGGGGGATATCTCTCAAGCACAGGCTTTGACTCATCTCTTTTGCTACAGTAGCTCTGGGCTGTAAAAGCAGGATTAGCTCTCAGGCGAGGACCTCGACTTGGCTCTGATACCATGTTAGAAATTAGAAGGGCGGAAGACAGCTTCAATCAACTGAAACGATGACCCATCACAAGAATAGAAAATATAGAGAAGAATAAACATAACACTAATTTATTCACGGTTGTATTTAATAATCGTGAATTACATGAACTTATATTGGAAACTCAACTAAGGTAAGTTGTCTAAATTTACCCGATGACTCAAATAACATAATCTAAATTTAGCCTCACAATTTTCTCTCTAAAACTATCGTAATACATGTCCATGTTCCCACGTTCAAGACATGTTTACATTTCAACATGCCCTCTTAAACATGAATTAACTATAATATTACTTCTTGTGACAATAGCACCTTTCAACTCAATGCACAACAAGATTGGCTTATTGGCTCGCTACTTTTTTGGTTTTTCTTAGCATGATGTCTTCAGCAACAACTCCTCTTAATACACCACAATGACTCTAGGTTGTGGTGACTTCCCCTAGCGCATGACTACTCTTTTCGTCAGCGATGCTAGCGACTTTACTTCTGGCACAACTTCTGTTACAGCAACACTAGGTTGTAAATAGGGGGATATCTCTTAGGCACAGACTTGGCTCTGGGCTATAAAAGCAAGATTATCTCTTAGGCGAGGACCTCGACTTGGCTCTAATACAATGTTAGAAATTTGAAGGACGGAAGATAACTTCAATCAACTGAAACGATGACCCATCACAAGAATAGAAAATATAGAGAAGAATAAACATAACACTAATTTATTCACGACCGCATTTAATAATCGTGAATTACATGAACTTATATAGGAAACTCAACAAAGGTAAGTTGTCTAAATTTACCCGATGACTCAAGTAACTTAATCTAAATTTAGCCTCAAAATTTTCTCTCTAAAACTATCGAAATACATGTTCACGTTCCCACATTCAAGACATATTTACATTTCAACACTCGCCTCTTAATACAAAGGGGCTCGAACTAGATACAAGAAAAACCTCTTGTCTCTTCGTTCGTGTTGCATTCCGCAATTGCACGGATACTCGAAGTAATATTTACGATATCGAACCACAGAGACCTTGTTGTTAAGTACTGACTAATTGAGTTTTCACTAGCTAAGCGAATCGAGAATCGTGAAAATAGCAATCAAACGAGTATTGGAGAAAATCAGAATGAGAGAATTGGGACTAGGGGTTCATTTATCTTGATATTTATGACTAGACATGATTAAAGATTCATCAATTTATTTTTGTCATGGTTAAGATATAATTCACTTGATAAACAAACTAACTCACTCTCGTGCAATTAATTTACAAAGAACAATCCTCACTCTCATGCAAGATTAATTCGCTGCTAAGAATAAGTGAATTTTGTTTAAAGAGATTAAGAATCACTCTCGTGCATTCCATCTCAATGCCAAGATCTCAAGCGAAAGTAAGCACTCTCGCACCTTAGTTTCACAGGTTTTGCTTAAGGTTTTCTAACAATCTAACATCTATCTCTAGCATACTTTCATGTCTAAAACAATAATAATTTCCAGGTCATAACATTAACAAGAAATTAACTTCTAAAACCTAAAGATAAGAACACAACCAATCTCTTGCGATGAGTTCTTATTATAAATTCTAGGGTTCCAAGTTCTATGATATCATCTTCTCAGTCCATAGCATAAAACTCCAAAACATGTTAATGCATGATACTAAAAACGATTAAAGGCATGAATTACTTAATCAAAATAACCATAGCAAAGATATATTGATGTAGAAAAGTTATCTAGTCATTGAAATATCAAGAGAATTACACCCCTATGTCCCAAGAGGAAATTAAGCTAGCATGACGGAAGATTCGCAGCAAAACATAGTTTTTGAATGATTAGAGACAGTAAAGGAGTAAGAATTACAAAACAGGGTTGCAACAGAAATGCAACCCAAAATTGCTTTCACAGTCGCGATGAACAGTGTCGCGAGTGTGTTTTTGATGATTTCTCCTTCGATCAGTCTCCTTTCACTCTGGAACTTCTGTGGCGTGTTCTTCTTCCTCAGGTGAAGCTTCCTTTCAAAAATCGTGGCCGGAGATGGTCTGTGCACTGAACGGCGATGAACCCTACCGCGGCGGCGATTTCTTCAAATTCTCTCTAAGTCATGGATCAAAATTGTTCCTTTCGCTTCGTAAACTTCCGCCTACTTATCCTGAGTCTTCCCATTTTTTCGGATCTTCAATTTGTGTCCTAAGTTTTGAGAAATTATGTTTTTAATTTTGCGGCGAAAAACTCAGAATTCTGGGTTTCAAAATACGGTACCGTATCCGGATTACGGTAGTGCCGTATTTTCCTTCTGTAAGTTCTGGGCAGCAAATACGGTACCGTGATAATGTAGCCTAATTATACGGCAGTGCCGTATTCTTGCTGAATTCTTCTGTTCAGAATTGCCACAAAATACGGTGTCGTGTACGTTCATACAGCTGTGCCGTATTCTTGTCAACCTTTTCTGGTTAAAAACGCTGAATAATACGACACCGTGTAGTTCCATACGGTAGTGCCGTATTTCACCCTAAACTTTTGACTGTCATCTAATGAGAAATGCGGTACCGTGGGGTTTTGATAGGCTCCGCAAGTGCACGGACTATCGAAGTAGTAAATAATATTGTTCCCATAGGGAGCAGGTGTCAAGTACCGACTTTTAGTGTTATTGAAAGCTAGACAAATCAAACTCAAAATGAAAGAATTAAACTAAACTAATTTTATCGAACCAAGAAGTTGACGACTAATTAGGAAAATACAGTTTAAGAGATGTTCGGAACTCTAGATTTCACCACGTTGAATGTTTTAATTGTAAAACAATGAATCAAATTGAAATAGCAACGGATCTCCTTCTCTCGAAGCGTAATTCGACAGTAAACAACTTAAGGCGATCATCCTATGGTACGAATTACCTTCTCTTGAAGCGCAATCCGGTGCCTACTTAAGCTAATTTCCTACTCTCGTAGCAAAATTAAATTAAGAAAGACCCAATGGGCTCTATGACAGAGTTAGAGTGCATTGATCACATAATCAATGTAATAGAACTCTTATCCTCTAATTGGAAAGAATTTACCAAGGATAGCAGAGTTTATGTGAACTGATGTCTCTCATGGTATGTACCCATATAGATACATACTTTTTCTATTTATTACTTTAACCCATGTCCTTCGGTACCACTGTGCTTTCCCACAGTGCCAAGTAGGGGAGTCCTCACTTTATTTGGATCAAGGAACCTTTCTTCCCAACAAATAGTAAATAGCATAAATATCAACCGAATTAATCTATCAATATCAATTCAAAAATTACACTCATATGTTGATTTTATTCAAAGAAATAACTTCCCTCTAAAATCAAACTCATCAGACAATATGTTCATCCAAAATACCATTTATCAATCAATGGAAATTTTCAATAGGTAGATACGTATTAGAGAAATAGATTCATCATAATAGGTCTAATCCTAATCTCAATATGTAAATCATCAAGAAAAATTTTGGCATGATAACGGTTGTATTTTCTTGGATAAACAAACCACATAGGTGTATCAACAACAATCAACAACAAATCTCATGACATATTCAACCCATAGCATCAATCCAGAATATCAGATATCAAATATCAACTACAACCATATCAAATAGAGAGTATAGAAAATCATCCAAATATGTCGGTACAACCAAATCAAAATCACATAACAACAGTGATTAAGAAGCGAGAATCCGTAGCAGTAGGAGGCAAGAAGTTTGTAAAGTCATCCTCCCCTACACAAGTTTAAGATCAATATGAATTAGTGAACTCAAATAAAGTACAAGAATATGAATGAGATACTCACAAAATCCTACTCATCTGAAAGCGTTTCCTCCTCGTCCTCTTCAGCCGGGGCAACAGCTATGGGATCGTGAAAAGCTCCCTCACCTGCATCACCGTAGATACCACCTCTCCTGGGATCTTCGTAGTTAAAATGATCATAGAGGAAATTCCCCATGTCCTCTACATAGTTTCCCAACGCCTCAACATCCAAATGAATGTGACTTATCTGCTCATGTATCCTCCCTATGCCTCCCATCACTCTCTCCATACGCTGCTCTTGCCTATACAACTGTGCAGTGATAGTCTGAAACCCTGGGTCTCGGTAACTCTGCCAATCTCTCTGATCTGGGGCTACGTGCTGTGAGGATGATCCGGCTGCCCCATGCGGTGGTGGCTCAGTGACTCTAGGTGGCGAGGAGTCAAAGCTCATACCAAGTGGGTCATCACCCCAAGTAGGGGGTGGTGGCGGCAATGATGTCTCCGGTGCATGTGTAGCATAAGATATACAACTCGGCGATAGCTTCCAGTTCTCGAGGTTCTGCACTGAGGTCCGTCCGGGGTTAGGCAATGGTAACGTGGGAAGTCCAGGCTGAAAGATCAAACAATATGTGTCTCTATCACGCTGAATCATCTTCATGGCAATGCATGATTCAATATCTATTTTAGAATTTCCTCTAGCAACCTCGATCCCATAGGGCACAATCCGAAGATGTAGTGCTATAGGAGTAAGGAAACCTCCTATCACTATAGCTCCCTTCTTTGCCCTTGACACTTTACTCAGATGTTTCATGAAAAGGAAAGCTATATCCACTGTATAACCATGAAGCATACTCCAAAGCAGGAATAACTCAGCATGAGTGACAATACCATCACTGTCCCCTCGCCCGAATATGGTGTGTGCGAGAACGCGGTGGGCATATCTGATGCAGGGGTTTGATACTCTTGAGGCTCTTGCTGTTGATGCTGAAAATCTGCTGTCTGATGATATCTGGTTCCAAAAGATATGCTCCATGAATCTAATGGGTGGCTCTGTGCGTCCCTTCCGTGGGAAGTGAAATATACGCCGAATTTCCTTAAATGAGAGTCTCTTTTCCTCATTCATCATCCTAAATCTGATCTCTCCGTCAGCTGTGTGGTCCATGTATTCTTCCCAACTAACTTCCAAACTACTAAGAAATTCCAGCACAACAGGTAAGTAAGTTTCAAGTGTCATTTCGAAAAACTCTCTCAATCCTACTTTGTCATACATCCAAAATACATCATCTTTCAGTCCAAGGAGCTCTAAAGTTCTAACATCGGTGTATTTCGTTTTTACAATGCGCTGAGCAAGTAGCATGTTATATCTCTGCTCCTGTACCTCATCCCTAAACATGATACCGAATGGATTCGGTGGTGGCATTGGAGATTCAGCGAGGTCTTTCCCTTTTTTCTTTGACAACGTTTTCTTGTGAGGTGCCATGATATCGTGCAAGGGAAATAAATCACAACTGAGGAAAAATCGGGAGTTGAAAATGTTACCAAAGGTCACGCGCAGCTGGAAGCAGGGCTGGTTTCACGCTTCGAATCTGGATTTCTGGTGGAAGATTGAGTTTCGAATTCCCTTGGGGTATGATCTCCTTCCTCCCTTGAAGATCTCTGAGCCTAGAAGCAAGCCTATCGTTGCTCGAACGGGAAGAATCGAAAGGGGCGAAATCGCGGCGGAAAACCTTCAGCGCGCTTGAAAACGAGCTCGATCGAGCTTGAAATCGTCAAGATCTTCTCTTGGAACTAGATGAAAGTTGTAGAGAGAGGTCATATGAAGGCTAGGGAAGTGAAAGCTCAAAGAAAAACGCAAGGTCGGTGCAAAATCGGGCGAAGAAGCCCTAAGAACAGTGCACCAAACCCTAAATACGGCACGTGAACACGTGGGGTCGGATGCAAATACGGCACCGTGTGAGGAATACGGCAGTGCCGTATAATGGCTACAGGTTCTATGCAGGAAAATGCGACAAATACGGCACCGTGTATTCTCCCACGATGGTGCTGTATAATGCAAAAACTCTCTGTTCAAATCTTTCCAAAAACACAGTACCATGCAAACATCCACGGTACTGCCATAAAATCACAAAAATTCTCTGTTCGAAAACGGCGGAAAATACGGTACCGTGCTGATATCACTCAAAAATACGGTGGTGCAGTATTCTGTAAAGACTTTTTGTAAAGAAATAACCAAAAGTGTAAAAGTCCACGGTACTGCCATATTTTGTAAATTCGCTAAAAAATTCGCTAAATTTTTTTTAAAAATTTCTAAAAAATGAGAAAAAAAAATAATTAACCCTAAATAAAGCAAATTGAAGGAAAAACAAACCAAAATCAAAGGGAATAAAAAATAAAAAGAAAGAAAAGAAAAAAATTTGTTTGAGTTGCCTCCCAAGAAGCGCTAATTTAATGGTCATTAGCTTGACCCTTTCACACTTGGATTTGCTTGTATTTCATCAAGTAGATAATTCTCCCCTTCTTCAATCTATTCTCCATGATAGTAGTGTTTCAATCTCTGTCCATTAACCTTGAATTCTCCTTTCTCTTCACTCCATATATCGACGGCTCCGTATGGATAAGTTTTCTTCACCTGAAAAGGCCCAGACTATCGAGACTTAAGTTTACCAGGAAAAAGTCTCAATCTAGAATTAAACAAAAGAACGAAGTCACCTAGTTGAAATTCCTTTCTGAGTATGTGTCGATCATGCCATCTCTTGGTTCTTTCCTTATAGATCTTTGCATTCTCATAAGCAGAAAGCTTAATCTCTTCAAGTTCACTCAGTTGCAATTTTCTCTTTTCACTTGCACTTTTCAAGTCAAAATTCAATGCTCTAATTGCCCAAAACGCTTTATGCTCAAGTTCTACAGGAAGGTGACATGATTTACCATAAATTAATTGAAATGGTGACATACCTATTGGTGTTTTGAAAGTAGTCCGGTATGCCCAAAGTGCATCATCAAGCTTGAAAGCCCAGTCCTTCCTTCTTCCTTGTTCTTGACACTGTCTTTTCCAATATCCCTTTAATCTCTCTATTAGATATCTCCACTTGCCCACTTGTTTGGTGATGGTAAGGTGTTGCAACTCTATGATTCACCTCATATTTTCTAAGTAAAGTTGAGAATTTGTGCTCAATAAAGTGGGATCCTCCATCACTAATTATAACTCGTGATACTCCAAAGCGTGGAAAGATAACTCTTTTAAATAATTTCACCACAACCCTAAAATCATTAGTGGGAGAAGCAATGGCTTCTACCCACTTGGAAACATAATCTACTGCCACGAGTATATACTTATTACCTCCAGAAAATGGGAAAGGTCCCATGAAATCGATACCCCAGACATCAAATATTTCAACTTCAAATATTGTGGACAATGACATCTCATTCCTTCTATTGATATTCCTCATCCTTTAACAATTATCACAAGACATTATAAAATTTCTTGCATCCTTAAATAATGTGGGCCAATAAAATTTAGATTATAATACCTTGAAAACTGTCTTCTCAGTACTAGCATGCCCTCCATATGATGATCCATGACACTGCGATAATATGTCTTTCATTTCTTCTTCGGGGAAACATCTCCTAATCTGCACATCTTTTGAACACATAAGGCTCATCCCAAAAATAGTGTTTAACATATGCTAAAAATCTTTTCTTGTCTTGGTAACTCAAATCAATAGGAAATATATTAGCAACAAGATAGTTCACAATATCTGCATACCAAGGAGCCTTAATTTATTTAACTCTCATCAGTTTTTCTTTAGGAAAGGAATCATTAATATCACCTTTTTCATCTTCTACAATCATCCTTGAAAGGTGGTCTGCAATTAAATTCTCAATTCCTTTCTTATCTTTGATTTCCAGGTCAAATTCTTGCAGAAGCAAAATCCATCTCAACAACCGTGGCTTACTGTCCTTCTTCTGCATCAAATATTTAACTGCAGCATGATCAGTATACACTACAACTTTCGAATTTATCAAGTAAGATATGGATTTGTCAAATGCAAAAACTATAGCCAACAACTCTTTCTCAGTAGTAGTTTAATTCCTTTGTGTTTCATCTAAAGCTTTACTATCATAAGAAATCACATAAGGCTTCTTTTCCTTCCTTTGCCCTAGAACTGCTCCCACTGCAAAGTCACTGGCATCACACATAAGCTCAAAAGGTAACTCCCAGTCAGGTGGTTGCATGATGGGTGCTGATGTCAAGGCCTTCTTCAGTTCCTGAAAAGCAAATAGACATTTCTCATCAAAGCAGAATTTAGCATCTTTACAAAGTAAATCAGTTAGGGGTTTAGCAAGTTTAGAGAAGTCCCTAATGAATCTCCTGTAAAACCCTGCATGTCCTAAAAAACTCATGATCTCCTTGACAGTGGTGGGTGGCGCCAACTTCTCAATCACTTCTATCTTGGCTTTGTCTACTTCAATTCCTCTCTCTAAAATAAGATGACCTAAAATTATTCCCTGTCTAACTATAAAGTGACACTTTTCCCAATTCAAGACAAGGTTAGTCTCTTCGCATCTCTGTAAAACTCGAGATAGATTAGCCAAGCAGTCATCAAAGGAGAAACCATAGACAGAAAAATCATCCATAAAAACATCCATGAAATCTTCAATAAACTCAGAAAAAATCGCCATCATACACCTCTGAAAAGTAGCAGGTGCATTGCACAAACCAAAGGGCATTCTTCTATAAGCAAAAGTACCATATGGACATGTAAATGTGATCTTATCATGATCATCAGGATGAATGGGAATCTGAAAAAATCCGGAATATGCATCAAGAAAACAAAAGTAAGAGTGTTTAGCAAGTCTCTCAACCATCTGATCAATAAAAGGCAAGGGAAAATGATCTTTCCTAGTGCCAGTATTTAATTTTCTATAATTAATACACATACGCCAACTAGTGACTGTTCTAACAGGTATCAACTCATTATCCTTATTTTTCATTACAGTGACACCTCCCTTTTTAGGAACACAATGTCCAGGACTTACCCACTTACTATCTGAGATAGGGTAGATAATACCTGCATCAAGCAATTTCAGTACTTCCTTCTTCACCACTTCCTTCATAGATGGATTGAGTCTCCTCTGAAGATCTACATGTGGCTTGTGCTCATCCTCCATGTGAATCTTGTGCATACAAAAAGAAGGATTAATTCCTTTCAAGTCATCAATGGTATACCCAATTACCTTTCTATGAATTTTTAACTTCTTCAAAAGCATATCAGTTTCCCTGGCATCTAATTGAGCATCCACAATCATAGGGTAAGTAGAGTTAAGACCAAGAAATTCATATCTAAGGTTATCGGGTAAAGTTTTCAATTTAACTTTAGGAATCTTTTCACTTTCATCATCAAAAGTAGCACAATCTAAAATATCATGTTTTTCATCATCAAAATCATTATCAAAATCATCATCAAAATCATTCTTAAAATTTTTCTTAAAATCAGAATTATCAAATTTTTCACAAGAATTTTCCAGGGAATCAAAACAAGAATCAGAGATAAAAAGATCAACAGAAGAAGCGTCAAATAAACAACTAATGTCATAAACTGTGTCATCAATAGCATGGATAGTGCAGCAAGAACTAGCATATGCAGGTTTTTTCAATGAATTATTTAAATCAAACTCAATCTTATCATTGCCAATTCTTAAAGTAAGTTTACCGTTCCTTACATCAATAAGGGCTCCAGCAGTGGCTAAGAACGGTCTACTCAGAATGATAGGAATTTTGGCATCCTCTTCCATTTCAAGTACCAAAAAATCAGCAGGTATGAAATACTTACCAACTTGGATAGGAACATCCTCTAGAATACCTACTGGATATTTTACTGATCGATCGGCGAGCTGCAAAGAAATTGAAGTTGGTTTAGGAGCTCCCATATCCAGTTTCCTGCACACAGACAAAGGCATAAGACTCACACTAGCTCCTAAGTCACATAAGGCTCGATCGAAAGCAACATTCCCAATTGAACAAGGAATAGAAAAACTACCTAGGTCCTTTAATTTCGGTGGCAACTTGTTTTGAATAAGAGCACTGCATTCTTCAATTAGTGCCACAGTACCATAGTCCTCTATTTTTCTTTTATTGGATAAAATCTATTTTAAAAACTTTGCATATGTAGGCATTTGAGATAATGCATCAGTAAAAGGAATATTAATGTATAACTTTTTCAACACTTCCAAAAATTTCCCAAACTACCTATCTAACTTAGCTTGCACAATCCTTTGGGAAAAAGGATAGGTGTCTTATATGGTAGTGGTGAACTAGGTCTAGGTACCTCAACTTCACAAGGTAAGTCACCTTTCTGTGAAGACTTATCCTCCTTAGAAGGAGAAGAATTAGGAAGGGACTGCATATGTGTGGGTTGTGGTTCCAAAACTGGTTCATCACTAGGTATGACATTAGGCTCAACCTCTTCATCATCTAATGGTCCCCTTGTATCTTCCAACTATTTTCCACTCCTAGTTATGATGACATTACAATGTTCCCTAGGGTTAGGTTCACGTTTTGCAGGTAACTTCCCTGGGGTTCTATAAGGTGCACTAGTCTGTTGTGCTATCTGAGTTTCTAACATCTTATTATGAGCAACAACACCATCTAACCTAAAGTTTATCTGTTTAAGGGTTTCTGAAATCTCATCATTTTTGCACATCTGCTTACCCATGAATTTCTCAAACATCTCTTCTAAACTAGATTTTTGGGGTTGACTCTGGTTTGACTGTCTCTGATTATACCCTCTATTTTCATTTTGCCCACTAGTTTGATTGTTGCTCTTCCAAGATAGGTTAGGATGGTTCCTCCAACCAGGATTGTAGGTATTAGAGTAAGGGTCATTATTTCTGGCTTGATTGTAACCCCCTACTGCATTGACTTGCTCACTCTCCTAATCCACTATAACCTTGCACTCCTTAGCATAGTGCCTATGGTTCCCACAAACTTCAGAAATAGCGGAAGATACAGCAATAGTTTGCATTTGAAAAGAATCAAAACGATTGCATAATGAATCTACCTTTTCTGCAAGAGAACGCCAACCATCACCATCGTTCTTACCATGAGAAGCCGATAAAGCACTCCTCTCTCAGAAGCCCACTGGTTGTGATTTAGCATCATCTCCTCAATCAAGGCATATGCAGCATCAACAGTCTTGTTCATTAGCGCACCCCCTGCAGCAGCATCAACAGTTAAGCATGGTTGTAAAGCAAACCATTATAGAAAGTTTGAATTAAAACTCAATCTTCTAGTCCATGATGAGGGCACTTCCGTTGTAACTCATTGAAGCACTCCCATGCTTCACTAAATGATTCACCATCTCTCTACGCAAAGCCTGAAATTCGGTTCCTCAACTGAACCATCTTACTTGGAGGAAAATACTTCTGCAAGAAGGCATTTGACAGCCACTCCCAAGTAGTGAATGTCCCAGTTGGATGTGAATGAAGCCAAACTTTTGCTCTGTCCCTGAGAGAAAAAGGAAATAGTCTTAGTCTAAGAGCATCATCGATACACCATTGATTTTTATGGTGTCACAAAATTCAAGGAAAAGAGATAAATGTTGGTTTGGATCTTCCAAAGGAGATCCTCCAAACTGATTCTGTTGGATCATTGACAAGAACGCTGGTTTAATCTCAAAGTTGTTTGCATCTATAGTAGGCCTGGTAATGCTAGAATGAATTCCCTGTGTACTAGGGGCTGCATAGTCTCTAAGTGTTCTCCTGTCTACCATGATGGATTCTTCTTCCCTCCCTTCAGCAAATCTCAACTTCCTGCGCAATCTAAGAGTTCTATTAATTTTAGGATCAAAAGGAACTAATGGTCCTGACCTAAGATTTCTGCACATAAACAAGTAGAAAGTCAGAAAAGTTTAGAGATTGTAGAGCTTAAAAGAAAATCAGAATCTATCACAGAAAAATAGTAAAAACAAAAAACTTAGTCTAGCAATACTAACAATTATATCAATACCAACAAAACCAAGGTCCCTGGCAACGATGCCAAAAACTTGTTGTATTCCGCAAGTGCAGGGATACTCGAAGTAATATTTAAGATATCGAACCACAGAGACCTTATTGTTAAGTACTGACTAATTGAGTTTTCACTAGCTAAGCGAATTGAGAATCGTGAAAAAAGCAATCGAACGAGTATTGGAGAAAATCAGAATGAGAGAATCGGGACTAGGGGTTCATTCATCTTGATATTTATGACTATACATGATCAAAGATTCATCAATTTATTTTTGTCATGGTTAAGATATAATTCACTTGATAAACAAACTAACTCACTCTCGTGAAATTAATTTACAAAGAACAATTCTCACTCTCGTGCAAGATTAATTCGATGCTAAGAATAAGTGAATTTTGGTTAAAGAGATTAAGAATCACTCTCGTGCATTCCATCTCAATACCAAGATCTCAAGCGAAACTAAGCACTCTCGCACCTTAGTTTCACAGGTTTTGCTTAAGGTTTTCTAACAATCTAACATCTATCTCTAGCATGCTTTCATGTCTAAAACAATAATAATTTCCAGGTCATAACATTAACAGGAAATTAACTTCTAAAACCTAAAGATAAGAACACAACCAATCTCTTGCGATGAGTTCTTATTATAAATTCTAGGGTTCCAAGTTCTATGATATCATCTTCTCAGTCCATAGCATAAAACTCCAAAACATGTTAATGCATGATACTAAAAACGATTAAAGGCATGAATTACTTAATCAAAATAACCATAGCAAAGATATATTGATGTAGAAAAGTTATCTAGTCATTGAAATATCAAGAGAATTACACCCCTATGTCCCAAGAGGAAATTAAGCTAGCATGACGGAAGATTCACAGCAAAACATAGTTTTTGAATGATTAGAGACAGTAAAGGAGTAAGAATTACAAAACAGGGTTGCAACAGAAATGCAACCCGAAATTGCTTTCACAGTTGCGATGAACAGTGTCGCGAGTGTGTTTTTGATGATTTCTCCTTCGATCAGTCTCCTTTCACTCTGGAACTTCTGTGGCGTGTTCTTCTTCCTCAGGCGAAGCTTCCTTTCAAAAATCGTGGCCGGAGATAGTCTGTGCACCGAACGGCGACGAACCCTAGCGCGGCGGCGATTTCTTCAAATTCTCTCTAAGTCGTGGATCAAAATTGTTCCTTTCACTTCATAAACTTCCGCCTACTTATCCTAAGTCTTCCCCTTTTTTCGGATCTTCAATTCGTGTCCTAAGTTTTGAGAAATCATGTTTTTAATTTTGCGGTGGAAAACTCGAAATTCTGGGTTTCAAAATACGATACCGTATCCGGATTACGGTAGTGCCGTATTTTCCTTCTATAAGTTCTGGGCAGCAAATACGGTACCGTGACAATGTAGCCTAATTATACGGCAGTGTCGTATTCTTGCTGAATTCTTCTGTTCAGAATTGCCACAAAATATGGTGCCGTGTACTTTCATACGGCTGTGTCGTATTCTTGTCAAACTTTTCTAACTGAAAAAGCTGAATAATACGGCACCATGTAGTTCCATATGGTAGTGTCGTATATTTGCTAAAACTTTCTGGTTGGAATTGCTGAAAAACAAGGTAGCGTGTAGTTTCATACGGCAGTGCAGTATTTCACCCTAAACTTTTGACTGTCGTCTGATGAGAAATACGGTACTGTGGGGTTTGCACCCAAAAATACGGTAGTGCTGTATTTTTGCTAGAAGATCCTTTTTGGCTTGAAATTTGTTGTGTAAACTCCTCTTGATGTCTAGAACTCGTTCATGCATTGGGATTGCTCGAAAACCAGTGATAATGATGCCTTTTTGCTTGAAATTGATCAAAAACCAAAGATGGTGTAGATTCCGAAGCATTTGGCAAAAAAAAGTATAAAAACAAAGCAAAAGAGTAAGACTATGGTTCAAAAGATTACCAAATAAATATGAAAAATACTATGAAATTTAGAGTCATTAGTTCGCCACCACGTCATTGCAGAGGAAGATGAAGAACACCTCTATGGTCCTTCCCGTGGTTTGAAACTAGAGGCTATTCACGCCGTCGGGGAGGAATGTCCAAGTGATCACGCCTGAGAAGAAAGGGAAGGAGGAGACAAAAACACCGCCAGTCATGGATGCTTCTCTCTTCCTAGCTATCGCACGCCAAGGGGAACTCGCCATATGAGATGTCTTACTCTTGCATTCTCTATCGCCCTTATATAGATGATATGCCAAAGCCAGGGAATAATTACAGCCAAGCTCGAATGGAAATGAGACAAAGATTATTATCACTCCTTCCATTTTTTAGCCATGTGACACCAAGCCTTCCCCTTTGGCAAAATTCTCTATCAACAAAGATGAACCTTCCTTGCTAGCAAGCATACGCCACCTAGCTTACCAACTTAGGAAGATCCTCAATCAATCTGCAGATAAGTTTTCTAGCCATCACCTCGTAAGGAAATCGTGTTGGCACCAAACCCGCCCCGTCTCGCGCTTGTGCCAAGTGTTAGGGTTCACACCTCGATCCTGCCCTGCGGGGATCATGTGGGCAAATCACACCGTGCTTGCGTGCGCGTCCACGCGCTCGTACTAAGTATGAGGCCAGAGACCCGAGGGAAAAAATTTTGGCAGAAGGGCACCTAAGCGCCGCATCTACAGTTGGGTGCCCTTATCTATCAGACACGAATCTCAAAGCGGCAGCAGGAATTTTAAAGCCAAGTCAATTTCATGAAATACAATCAAATCGTGAACGTTGACTGTATTTCGTGAAATTGACTTGGCTTTAAAATTCGTGTCTGATAGATAAGGGCACCCAACTACAAATGCGGTAGTTTGGGTGCCCTTCTGCAAAAATTTTTGACCTCGGACCGTGCTAAAGAAGACATTTGGGGGGGGGGGGGGGGGGGTATCGTGCACATCCCTTTCCAACGGACCTCTCCCCCTCTTCAAAAGTAGCACCCAAACGAGAAAAGGGAGGAAGAAGGGGACGAGTGAGAGAGAGATTCTCGATCCCCACCTCTGGTGAAGAGGGAGCTTCGGGTGACGACTCCAGCGACCAGCAAGGCTTGAGAGCGGTTGGTTGACGAGTGCGCACCGGATTCCTCCCTCGAGCTATAGTAGGCAGTGCCCTCCAGTGGATGCCTCGGCACGAAGTCTAGGTAGCGCGAACGCTTCGTCCCTGGCGATGACAAGAGTGTCGTCTCTGGCGTCAATGAGATCAAACGAGAGGGAGATTGTAGAGAGTGAATGTATGGGTTTTAGGTAACTCAATTTTTGGAGAAATAAAATCAAGAGAAATTTTCCCACCTCATTGTGATTCTGCCGACCAATGTGCGACATGCTCCGACCATCTCCCCCACCTTCGACCAACGACTGGCCCCTTTTCGGTGTTCGCGTGCAATGAGAAGGCTGAGGCTTGGACGTGCGTAATCCAAGCCTGCTGCAAGCTCAAGCCCATCGTTCGAGTCAACGGATGTGGGTGGAAAACAGAAATTGGTTTCTTTCAGGTTCTGACGGAGATTATGGTGACGTGGGGAGACCAGTTGGCTTGAAAGGAGATGGTGCCACGGAGGAGATTTTGTGGATGACGAGGGGTTTGGTGGAGCCTCGATAGAGCTGCAACTCAGTCAACATAGAGGAGGACTTCAAGCAACCCATCTGACCACGAAGGCGGTCCCCTTCTTTCCTTGATGGCGGACACGGAGGAGGAGACGTCAAGTGCAACATCCAATGTGACTGGGGAAGGAATGTGATACCTAGGAGATGGACGTAGATCCGGGTATGCTCCTAGGTGCTGTTACTCTATCAGGGGCACTGGCCGAATGCACGCGATTCTCGCGTGACCACTTGGGAGAGAGGGAAGGTTTAGCGAAGAGAAGGGACGCACATTTGTATGCGTAGAGAAGCGGGATGCACATTTGTGTGCATCAAGAAGCAAGGTGCACAGGGACGCTGCGCAAAGGCGCGTTGAACGCCCAGGGCACGAGGCATGGCACAGGGCTTAGATCTGCATCGATCTCAGAGGCGCTGGGAACGCACGGGGGTTCAAACCCATGAGTGGATAGATTCTTCGGTATTCTGGGGACAACTTCCCTAATCTTTGGCAGAGAGTCTCACTTGGTTTCAGCCCAGCAGCAGAGGTGCGGGTAAGAAGCAAGTCGAAGGAGCGAGTGACAACGCCAGCAAGGGCCCGTGAGTGGCTGGCAAATGAATATCGGAGGTACTAGATCCCTCGGAGGACGTCGAGCGACCTCAAGCTAGGCTAAAGAAGATGTTTGGGCTGGGCGGAGGCACAAGCCCAATTGCAGCAACGTTTGCTGACGCCCATTGGGAAATTGAACCTTTGGCGCCTCGACTCCGCGTCGATGAGAGACTACACCGATGGACGATGTGAGCAGATGGGCGTTGGACAGCATGGGCGGATGGGCATCGAAGGTCACGGGCGGATGAGGTGGCGATCAAAGCTTCTGTGTGATTCTCAAGCTCGAATTGGAAAGAGATGCGCGATGTCCAGCGCCGGGCGCCACAGGCAGACGAGGTGGCAAACGGAGCTTCTAACTATGTGTGGAAGCATCGTGCGGAGGAATCGAGCAGAGACAAAAACAAGTTGGAATCACGCGGAGGAGTGATTCTCGGGCTCTAATTGAAGGGGGGATCGCATAAATCCCTTTCTAATGGAGCTCTCGCCCTCTCTTCAAAAGCAACGACCGGACGAGAGGAGGAAAGAAGAACAAGAATTCGTGAGAGAGAGATTCTTGTTCCCCACATTTGGTGAAGTGGAAGCTTCGAGCGGTGACTCTAGACACCACCAAGGGGAGCAGCTGCTTGACGAGTGCGCGTTGGTTTCCTCCCTCGAGCTGCAGTAAGCGGCGGCTTGCAAACACCACAATCTGTTCCCTCAGGCGGCGACCTCCAGCGGCAACCTTGGCGCAAACTCCAGGCAGTGTGAACGCTTCATCCCCGGTGACGACGAGAGCGTCATCTCCTGTGACGGTGAGGTCAGATGAGAGGGAGATTGTAGAGAGTGCATGTATGAGTTTTAGGTAACTCAAGTTTTGGAGAAATAAAATCGAGAGAAATTTTCCCACCATCTTGTGCTTCTGTCGGCCGACGTGCGACGTTCTCTAGCCTTCTCTCCTCCCCCCCCCCCCCCCCCCCCCCCCCCCCCCCCGGGCGACGAGCAGCCCCTTTCCGGTGTCCGCGTGCAAAGAGAAGGCTGAGGCTCAGACGCATGTGGTCTGAGCCTATCGCAAGCCCAAGCTATCATCCATGTTAGCAGATGTGTGCGGAAAAAAAAATCATTCAAATACAAATCTCATGGACTAGGCTTGACACAAAGTGTGAGGCCTAAACCCAATCAAACTTGGGTTGGGCCAGTACTTGGGCCAAGTGGGCTCGAACGGAGGCCCAATCCCATTTCCGGACACAACCGTAGATGCAAGTTGTGAGCCGACGTTGCTGCAGTGCTCGACTTTCATCTGCAACTACATGAACGATCAGCTTCGGTGGGTGAATGATGGCGGACATCACGGATGGATCAACGCCAGATGAGACAAGCGGATCAGGCGGCGGATAGAGCAGCTATGGATGCATCGCTCTGTGGTGACGAGCGGAAGTTCCACTGCAGACATTGAATAGAGGAATCACGCGAAGGCATGATTCGAGTGTTAAGTTGTAATTTGTAATTTGTTTAAGTTATTGATTGTTGACTATATGTGGTCACGTGACTTAGTGATAGCTAGGTAAACTTTTATGTATGTGTTATTTTTGTTATTGAGTAGGTTTTTGTAAAACATTAAAATAGTGAGCTGCAGTTCTATTCCATCTCCACCAAAATCTAAAAGAAACTCTGCCAAAATTTTCTAGAAATTCATTTCTTCTTCGATCTTGTTTTCTCAATTCCAACAAATTTAGTATCAGAGTTATTATTTTCATAGAAGAAATCGAGAAGGGGAAAAAACAGAAACCCTAACCACCAGAGGCTCAAAAACCTTAGTCATGTTCGAGAGATTGAGGATCCTCAGCCAGTGTTTGGACATCTTCAAGCAATTGGAGGCGTCATCATCTTTGAGTGCTTTCGTTTCTTGTACACAACGTAGCCTCCACTTCCGAATCCGCCGCCAGAACAAAACCCAAATCCAAAGATAGAAACACTATCTGCATCGGCGGTGATTTCATCCTCGAATTTCTCTCCCAGCGCTAATCCGAAGAAGATCCTTCGGCCCCTTCTCGAGCAGCATCAAATCAAAGGGACATTTGAGAAAAGGGATTTTGATTGTATTGCAGCGGAGCTGCAATAGAATCAAAGAAAGGAGGAAAGAGATTGAGATTGGGATTTTCAGACATCTGGGATTTCTAGATTTCTCTTCAATTGGGAACATCTGCATATAAAAGGGGAAATTAAAGAAGGCTGAGAAGCAGAAGGGAATTGGAAGAAGAAGACAGAGGTTGCATTGAAAGTTTCCACCGAGACCACACCAAAGAAAAGGGCTTCAAATCAGTCCAAGTTAATTGGTAACTATGACTTCTCAAAACATATTTTTTTTCATATTTTCTTAGTCAAATTCTAATTTTTGATGGTGAAATTATGATATATAAAATGTCCAAATAGAAATTATTTTTATTTCTTAAGATTTATGGGATATTATTGAAGATGATTATGAAGAACAACTTGAAATATCAAGTAGTTCTTCAGATTAGAAACAAATGAGACAGAATACAAAGAAAATGTGAAAAAGAATACTATGACATTGAGAATCATACAACAAGGTGTGAGCAAGTCAATCTATTCTCGCATTCTTGGTGTGAAAAAAGCAAAAGATGCATGGGAAACATTAAAGAATGAGTTTTAAAGATCTGAAAAAGTAACTTCTATCAAGTTGCAAAATTTATGGAGGAACTTTGACAACATGAGAATGAGAGATGGTGAATGTGTCAAAGATTTCTTTTCAAAAGCTTCTGAAATTGTGAATCAAATTAGAAGCCTTAGTGAAGTAATTCCAGAAAAGAAAATTGTTGAGAAGATACTTAGAAGCTTGCCTCAGAAATTTGAGCATATCTTGAAGAAACAAAAGATCTTTCAAAGCTTTCTATGTATGAGCTTGTTGGTTCACTTGAAGTCTACAAGCAAAGGTTGAACAAGTATTCTAATCAACTACTTGAGTAAGCTTTTCAAGCAAAGATGAGTTTTTCAGGAAAGAATATGCAAAGAGGTGCTTTCACCCAAGCAAGAGGAACATATCCAAGAGGCTGTGCAAACCCAAATCAAGGCTGGGGTAGAGGTGAAGGAGGAAGAACTTTTTAACATCATGAAGGAAGAAGGCAATTCCAATATAATGAAGGAAGAAAAGATTTCCAACACCCACAAAACCCTGGTAATTCTAACTAGAGATTATCATTTGCAAGAAGTCTAATCATCATACTAGAGATTATCATTTTAGATGCACTATATGCAAAAACTCTTATCATTCATATAGTGTTTGTCGGTATAAAGAGAAAAATTGAGAGAAATGATGGAAAGCAAGTTGCACATTTCTAAAAAAAAAGAAGAAGAAGACCAAGACCAAGACCAACTCTTTTTATGTGTTGAAAATGATCATGCTCTTTATTTTAGAAAAAATCAACAAGAAGGTTCAAAAACTTGATTATTATATTCTGGATGTAGTAATCACATAACGGGCAACAAAGATGTTTTCTCACATTTAGATGAAAGTTTTTCTTCAAGGGTTGAAATTGGAGATAGCAAATACTTGGATGTAAAAGGCAAAGGTGTCATTTTAATCCATACTCAAGAAGGTAAAGAAAAATGCATTCATAATGTTCATTATTCTCCAAGTATTACTCAAAACCTTCTTAGTGTTGGTCAAATATTGCAAAGAGGTTATATATTGGTCTTTGATGATAATCAATGTGAGATATTTGATAAGAAGACAAAGCATACAGTTGCAATTGTGAAGATGAGCATGAATAACCTCTTTCCTATCAATCTAGAGATAATGTAAAGTTTTGCCTTGAAAAGTAAAGTTGTTGATGATTCTCAACTTTGGCATTTGCGATATGGACATTTGAACTATAAAGGGTTGCAACTTCTACAACAAAAGAAAATGATACTTGGATTACCACAAATACAAGGATGTGATAAGCCTTGTGAAGGTTGTGTTTATGGAAAATTGCATCGGCTTCCATTTCCAAAGTCAGCTTGGAGAGCTTCTAGTCCTCTTGAGCTTGTGCATGCAGATTTATGTGGTCCAACACAAACTCTATCATTTGGTAACAAACGGTATTTCATTCTTTTTGTTGTTGATTACACTAGAATGATATGTCTATATTTTCTTGAGCAAAAATCATATGTTTTCACAACTTTCTTGCATTTTTAAGTTCTATTTGAAAAGCAAAGTGGTTGTCAAATTAAGACTCTCTAGACTAACCGTGGAGGAGAGTTCATCTATAAGAGGTTCCTTGATTATTGCAAGGAACATGAAATTTAAAAACAAATAATAATGAGTCATTCCCCTCAACAAAATGGTGTTGCAGAAAGAAAGAATAGGACCATAGTTGAAATGGCTAGAAGCATGCTGAAAGGAAAGAATCTTCCTAATCAATTCTGGGCTGAAGCAGTTCATGTAGCTACTTATATCTTGAATTGTTCTCCAACAAAAGCTGTTCACAACAAGACTCCATTTGAAGCTTGACATAAAAAAAAACCTTTGGTCAATTAGCTCAAAGTGTTTGGATGTGTTGCTTATACACTCACAACTTCTCAAGCAAAAGAGAAGTTTGACAAGAAAGGGGAGAAGTATATCTTTATTAGATATAGTGATGAATCCAAAGGCTATAGACTTCTCAATACAATAAATAACAAGTTGGTAATCACACGTGATGTCATATTTGATGAGTTAGAAGAATGGAAGTGGGAAAAATGAAGAAGATAGCTTGCAACAAGGAAATCAAGAAATCAGTTTTCAACATGACACTACAACTGCAGCAAATCAATAAGAAACTCATCAACAAGTAACTGAAAATGCTTAAATTTCTCATGATGCTCATGATATTCAAGAACAACCACAAGAGGATGATGATAATGAAACTCCTCCTCGAAGGTATTGATCTTTAGCATATATATATGCTTCATGTAGTGCAGTTTTCTTAATGCGTGAACCAGATAACTTTTCAAATGCACAAAAGGAAGAAAATTGGAGGAAAGCTATGAATGCAGAATTGGAGAGCATTAAGAAAAATTATATTTGGGAATTGATGAATCTTCCTAAGGGAAGAAAAGCTATTGGCTTAAAATGGGTATACAAGATCAAGTTTGATGAATCACGTTTGGTTGCTGAAGGCTATTCACAACAACCTGGGGTGGATTTCAATGAGACATATGCTCCTGTTGCAAGGATGGAAATAATTCAGACTATACTTGCCCTACAGCACAATTGGAGATGAAAGTATATCAACTTGATATGAAATTTGCCTTCTTGAATGGAGAATTGCAAGAGGAAATCTATGTGAGGCAACCCGAAGGTTATTTTATCGAAGGCAAGGAAGAAAAAGTTTATTGGCTTCATAAAGCATTATATGGGCTCAAGCAAGCTCCACGAGCGTGGAACACAAAGATTGACTCTTACTTCTTGAGTTATGGTTTTCATAGAAGCCCAAATGAGCTATCACCATATGTGAAGAAAGGTGAAAAAGGAGATTTTCTCATTATTTGTCTCTATGTCGATGACTTAATATATACAGGAACTAATGAAGCAATGGTTGAAGACTTTAAGAAAGTTATGATGAAAGAATTTGAGATGACTGACTTAGGTCTTATGAAGTACTTTTTGGGTTTTCAAATCAAGCAATCAAAAGAAGACATCTTCTCATCTCAAGAAAGGTATATTGAATACTTATTGCAAAAGTTCAATATGCTTAATTGCAAGCCTATTGCTACCCCAATGAAGAAAGAAGGTAATAGATATGTGAAAGATCCTAAATGTGAATTATTTGGTTTCACTGATAGTGATTGAGCAGGAAATAGTGATGATAGAAAAAGCACATCTGGTTATGTATTTTGTCTTGGCTCAAATGTGATCTCTTGGAGGTCAAAGAAATAACAAACTGTGACATTATCATCAGGTGAAGCTGAATATATGGTTGCAATAGAAGCAGCATGTGAAGCAAGTTGGCTTAGAAGAATTCTGAGGGTTATGTAATTTGTGATGATAGAAGAAGCACATCTGGTTATGTAATTTGTAATTTGTTTCAGGTTTTGTTTAGTATTTGAACACTTTCTGGTTTGGTGAGGGTTATGTGATTTCACATATTCCATATCTTTGCTGGATTTTGAATCTTTTCTGGCTAATCAGTTTTCAAGACTAATGTTTAAATGCATCTACAGTACTTGCTATATCAGATATTACGAGGTCTGAAATATGTACAGTCAGCAAATGTCTTGCACCGTGATCTTAAACCAAGCAATTTATGCTTAACCGCAAACTGTCATCTTAAAATTGGAGACTTTGGACTGGCAAGAACAACTTGTGAAACACAACTCATGACAGAGCATGTTGTTACTTAATTGCTCAGAGTATTCTGCTGCAGTTGACATTTGGTCAGTAGGGTGCATACTCGGTAAAATTGTTTTAAGGAAACCTTTGTTCCCAGGGAGAGATTATGTCCATCAGCTAAGGCTAATCACAGAGGTAAGCCATTGAAAATGTCCTAAATTTCTGTAAACTGATATGGCTTAGTTTAAAGCTTGCTAATTGTTTTGTCTACAAACTTAGGTAAGCTTTAAGTCCAGATGATTCAGCTTTGATTAGATGGTTTTCTTGATGAAATATTAAGCAAAAATAAAGAAATAAAAAAAAATGCCCGAATAAGTAAAAGAATAATAAATCTTCTTGCATGAAACTTTTGGGTTTTATCCCCTAAACCCAATAATTACTACGTTAGTTAGGTTAAATCCCATGATGAGATTAATATACCTACCACCAGGCAAGTCTCTTCCTCCTGCGTAGGAGGGTAAAGGGTCAATGATCGGCCATTCATTGATATCCTGCGCAAATTTCACGATGATGTTTTTATCACTCTGTGAATTGAATTTTATAGTTGATGCTTATGGGACACTACTGAATTAGATTATGACAGCAATTACGTACGAAGAAATCATAGTATTCTACAAGACCTCGATGCATCAAGACAAAGAAATATAAGTTTATGAGCACACGCTAAAATGAGAAACTCTCGTTGGTCTCACTCAATGTCTATGATTCTACAAGACCTGGATGCATCAAGACAAAGAAATATAAGTTCATAAGCACACGCTAAAAATGAGAAACTCTCGTTGGTCTCACTCAATGTCTGATAATTTTCCAACTAACATATCGAGAGGTTGTGAAATCAATCAAGATTGTGCGGTTCACCGAGTAAGAGTCAAAGAGCAACGCCGCCGTGTTGGAATGTTCTTTCTGAAATAAAATTCTACCGAGGAGAATGATCGTTAACGATATGGGAAAAAAAGTAAACACGTACGTGTGTGGTTCAGCATGGCTGCTCTTTTTCTACGGTGCGCTATGTGTTAAAAAAAGTAAACACGTACGTGTGTGGTGTTAAAAAATAATAAATACAATTCTATATTATGTGCGCCATGAGTTGAGATTAAGTGATGAATTATTTTTAAGTAATAGATTAACTATTTTATTTTTTATATAAGTATATGTATTCTTTGTTTTAACATTGCTGTAGCTAATAAATTAGTATTATATATTTTTTCCTCTATTTTTTGTTCTTGTGGTTGCTGCTTGCTACGCTTTGTAATTTCTAACACTATGGTGGCACAAATAGCACAGTCAAAGTGAGACGGGCGAGGCGGAGGCCATTAAGATTAATTTTTATGTATAAGTAAGCATAAATTAAAGTCAGACTTTTTAAAATAAAATAGCATTTTCTAATTAACGTAGGATTTGTTTAAATTAAAGTAGAATCTTCTTTAAATAAAAATAAAGTAAGACTTTAATTCAAAAATATTCTTAAAAAATATAATTTTATTATTAGTCATATCATATTAATATATTATAAATGCAGCAAAATAAAAGTACGATGTGACAAAATATTAATCAATGCCGTGTCGCGCTATCGTAGGATGTAACTTGTACAATTTAATGACGGAATGACATAGCTAAATACAACAAAAACTTAGTTTGAATTAATACTAATAAATTTATTAGGCCTTTCTATGTGTATTTTTTCATATGAGACTAACTCATTTAGATTTGACTTACCGCTCAAGTCAGTCTAATTATTATGATAGTTAATGAGAAGAATTAAATTATATTTTCAGATTAAAAATGTCAAGTCTAAATTAATAATATTAATCTTCTCTCAAGAAAACTATAAAAGGAATTACACTTCACGGAATCAATCACAGGGAACTAAATTGATTCCTTCCCTCCACTTGGTAGCTTCGATCGCCATGTTACCGTACGGCAGCATGGGCGAGGCAGCGGCAGCGCTCGGGAGAAACCTGACGGCTGCGGAGGCGGTGTGGTTCAGGTACTCCGCCGGGATGCACGACGTCTGGCTCTACGCGCACACCATGGTCTTCCTCCTCATCGTCTACACAACTGCGCCGCTCCCGGTGGCGCTGGCGGAGCTACTGCACTCGCGGCTGCTACGCAAGCACAAGATACAGCCCGCCGTCCGCCACCCTGTTGCTGAGGTCGTCAGGTGCTACAAGAGCGTCGTTAAGACCTTTGTCCTCACCGTCGGGCCTCTAGTGCTCTTCTCATTCCCCGTCTACAAAGTACGTGTACTTTACGGCTGCATTGTTAACAGAAATAGTTCACGCACGCTAACGAGCTAATTCGCTTTGGTGCAATTACTATCGCGGATGGACTGCGCGGCCGAGCAGTGGACGGGGACCCGGACGGGGCTGCCACTGCCGTCGGAGTGGGAGGTGGTGGCACAGCTGGCCATCTACTTCATGGTGGAGGACTACGTCGCATACTGGATCCACCGGGGATTGCATGGCCGATGGGCGTACGAGCACATTCATCGAGTGCACCACGAGTTTAAATCGCCTATCGGCTTCGCGGCACCATACGCCCACTGGGTGGAGGTGATCATCTTGGGAGTCCCTTCCTTCCTCGGCCCTGCCATCGTCCCCGGACACGTCGTCACGTTTTGGCTCTGGTCTGTGCTGCGCCACGTCGAGGGCATTGAACTACACTCCGGGTACTATTTTCTGAGAAATTTATGAAGAATTTTTTAAAAAAATTCACATGCATTTAACATTAACTATGCTAAATTAAATTTAAATAATATATATATAACTTAATATATTAATTTTTTGTACTTGGCATTCATTTCCATTTGATGCGCAAAATTAACATGTTGCGATACACTATGAGACAGCTACGACTTCCCTCAAAGTCCCACGAGGTTCATTCCCTTCTACATCGGTCCAGAGTTCCATGATTATCATCACCGTGTTGGAGGCCAAAGTCAGAGCAACTTTGCAAGCGTGTTCACGTACTGCGATTACATATATGGAACTGACAAGGTATGTTCATGTTGTACTGATGCAAATTATTAACCTCCTGCTTGACCTGTGAGCCAAGTATATTAATATCATTTCTCCAAAATACTGCAGGGATACAAGTATCATAAAAGGCAGCTCTCCTCCAAGGTATTCAAAGTTTTCCAAGCAAGTAAAAAATGTTGAACAATTTTATAGCGAACAATCTAACATCATATTCTGCAATTACATCATTTTCTCACTCAGACATTTTTATTTTTTAGCAGTTGGGTCAGCAGGAAGATGGTAAAGGCAAAATTGGGGAAGAGAATGGCGAGTGGAACAAGAATGATTAAGAAATGCCATAGAGTTGCTCGCGCTTTCATCTTTTTCAGTGAGCATAATGATTAAGTTTTTGCCTTGCTGAAGCATGAACAATGTGTGCTGTGAACCCTATGTTTAACTACCTAAGCGAATAGCGATTCATGTACGCATCCTGCAATGCAAGGTCATATAATAAAGTACAACGAGGAAGGATCATTTATACCACTAACAAGAGCATTAGTGCAGACTTGGATAATTTTTTCCTAAAAAATGTTTAACCTGGAAGCAACTAAAACAATCTTTTGAGAATTATGTTCAACTGCAGGTATAACGTGAATGAAGAATCTTGAGAAAAAAAACCAACTGTTCAACAACTTTCAACTTTAATATATTGCATCTTTTGAAGAAAGTTGAAGGCTGAAGCACACTGACACAGCATACGATTGCTACGCTATCACATACTACTCTGATGAAAAATATCATATAATATCCAGACCAACCAATAATTCAATATTGGCCCCAAACAAGTCTTTTGATCGGTTAAAATTAATTTTGTGTTGGTGATATGCTCACCACTGCACTGTGTTCTCATACCTTCAAGTTAGTATTTCTTTCTTATTATGGGAATAAATACTGTAGCATGACACATCTATTTACTTCAAATGTTTTACTTGATATCAAAGCTAATTACTTTCCTTGCCCATTCCAAGCCCTCTCCATCAGCGATTGGGCCGAGAGTAGCTGCAAACAAAATCTGCATGTTAATCAACTAGAATTTCCTACATTAAAATTTCATCAACAAAGTATTTAAACCACATCTTGTCTTCTTTAATTTCATCAACAAGTTTTCCCCTAGTCTAACAATCTCAATTCTAATAATTATATCTTAACTCAAGGCTAGATCAAAAAGCCACTTTATATTAACACAAGTGTTAGTTAGTATTCCTTTTTTTTTTCCAACAAGGCAAGGTAGTGGAGGTAGAATTTGATCCGAGGACCTTGCACCTTCAAATCCATACCATCCCTATTATTAATTTAATTCCCCTTATGATGGGTATAAGTAACTGCAGCATAGAATAGATTGGTGTGTCTACTTAATTCATATTATTGATAACATACAAAGCTAAAAAATTCTACAAACATTTTGTTGGATTATAATAGGTAGATCGGTGCACAAAACCATGACCTCTACAAAAGGAAGAAATTCAGGCATATGAGCAACTTTCCAAGAAATGAAATATGGCAGGCTTGATTACAAATGTGCACCATTCATATTTTGATAGTTTGTATTTGCTGTCATGTCATCACAACTGCTCAATTTTTGCGCTATCCAGCCGAGGAATCCTAAGTAGGTTAGATAATTTTTATATTAAAATTTTTTTTTAAATTTTTTTTTTATAGAAATAATCTATCCATTCTAAGCTATCAATGGTACTAATAATCCTAAGTAGGTTAGATAATTTTTATATTAAAATTATTTTTTTAAAAAATTTTTTTTATAGAAATAATCTATCCATTCTAAGCTATCTAATGGTACTAATATTGAGGTAATTTAGTTTACGCATAATAAGAAATTACTTTATATACTATTGCATAAAAAATAAAATACTATTCACTGTATAAAATTGTTTAGGGTATTTATTAATTGTGCATCATCTAAACTATCTCAATATTAATATCATTGGATAGCTTAAAGTGGATAAATTATTTTTATAAAAAAATAAAAATAAATAATTTTAATATAAAAATTATCCAACCTACTTTGGATTCCTTGGCTGGATAGCCTGCCGAGGAAATTTTCTCAAATCAAGGATAATAGGAATAAAATTGACAAGACCTAAATTCAAAAACTACTATAGGGCCAAAGAACTCTCCATCCCAACATAAAATAATATCTATATGAAATTTTTTTTCTATTAGTAGCAAGATTGGGCTTAGAGGAAGCCAACGGGCCGGGCACGACGTAGCATATTGACTAAGTCAATGGCATGAGGCATCACCCTGCACCGAGGTGAGGCCTTCAAGCATGGCACGTGGGCTAGGTGTTAGGCCCCAAACTGGGCCGGGCCGGCCCAACAAAGCGAATGCCGGGCGCGGAACGGGAGCTGGCACGGGCACGGGTGCAGAGCGAACCCGACCCGCTACACGATCGGGAATCATGGGGCGGCGGCGTCATGGGCACATCGGCGGTTCCCCAACCACTGGCAACGGGTGCACGAGCTTCGCCCTTAAAGGGGGGAGCTCGGAGGTGTCGGCGAGAGGGGGGAGAAGCCAGAGATCAGCAACATACTGGGTGTGTCGGACGAAGCTGGTCGGCGGAGGAGGTTCGGTGGCGCCAAGGAGGGAAAGCAGAGGGCTTTCCGATGAGCCCCTTATCGGAACCAGGGAAGACGACAACGAAGATGAGGAACCCAATGAAGCTACAGGCTAAGTGAGAGTGATTTTCAGTAAGAAATAGCCTACTACTTCATAATAATAAATCCACAAGTTTTAGAAATTTAATTAAATAATTAAGAAATTGATGTCAGTTTATGAAGAAGAACAAGGTAATCATGATAACAAATTCAATTGGAAAAAAAATTAATAATTTGATGTCAGTTTATAGAGATGAACAAGGTAATCGTGATAAGATATTCAATAGCAAAATAAAAAAGTTCTTTGCACTGAAAGTTCACTTGAGTCAAATCTTCAACTAGCAAGCAGGAAGACGCAAAATCAATCATTAACTTGAAAAATCTAAAAAAATAGTGAGTTTGGCCATTACAAATCCTAAAATTAGGTGACAATATGTATTTTCAATTTTGTGATTTACAAAGTAAATAGTTAAACGTTGCTGATATAAACTTGCAACTATCTAAATTCTAAATGCATTCAACTAAGCATTTAATATTCAGCTATTGTCTCTTGATGTGATTAAGGAGTTTCATCAACTAGTCAAGGGAGTAAGATGAGTTTCTTTTTAGAAGTGAATCATGCTCTTCAACTTATTGGTTACCACGAACTGGTAAAGAGAAATTTAGAGAGAGTGAATTTATGCAATAACAGCCAAAATTACAATATTTGTCTGAGATTTTTGCTTCAGCAATGTCCATAATCACTTGAACGTTTT
Source organism: Costus lasius (assembly GCA_027563935.2). Classification (NCBI taxonomy): domain Eukaryota; kingdom Viridiplantae; phylum Streptophyta; class Magnoliopsida; order Zingiberales; family Costaceae; genus Costus; species Costus lasius. Next base: position 35,149,998 of record CM050453.2, read on the forward strand.
AGAATTTTGATCAAGCTCTTCTGTTACCTTCCGCTTGCAAAACGTCCACATTACTTTTTTTCAATAGATATGCATATAAAAGTTATCTTCTCTTATTCCACTACAAATGTGGGCTTTAACAAATTTTAATGATCTAACTAGACCTCAAATTTCAACAGTAATATCAAGATACTACAAAGCAGCTAATATTTGAAGGCGAAAAATGTTAGAAAACTGGATCACCTCACAAACACCAAGCACACAACCAAGATAAGTCTCGGCTAGAGGAGAAGAGAATGGTTCTCAAATTGAGATTCGATTGATTTAGATAGAAGGAGTACAAAGCTATTTATAGGGAGGATATCAACTTTTTATCTCCCTTGAATTAATTGCATGATTAAATGCAAAATAGGATCGAGGTGCTTTCTTCTTCTCTGAGGTGATGAGGTGGTGCTGATTCCCAAGCGATAAGCTGGCTTCAAAACTTGTTTCAAGTTTATATTTACCATTTCCCCTTAAACTAAAAACTTTTGTACTCCAAGTTTGGTTCTTAACTCCTTGAATTCTTTGAACTTGAGTGCTTTTGTGAAAATATTAGCAATTTGATCTTGAGTCTTCACATGGTTCAGTTGTACTTGCTTGCTTGAAACACATGCTCGAATATAGTGAAATCGAGTATTGATGTGTTTGCTACATTCGTGAAACAATGGATTCTTCGCTAATGCAATTGCTGATTTGTGTCCACATTGACTTGAGTTAGCTCCTTCTGTGAAAGTGTAGTTCTTCCATTAGCATCTTAGCCAGATCGCTTGCGTCACGCACGAGTTGAGGGCGACGTATTCTGCTTCGCATGTTTACAAAGTCACAATTGGTTGTTTCTTCGAGCTCCATGTGAATGCTGCTTTGCTTGTGAAAAGGACATAACCAGTTGTGCTTTTTCGATCGTCCGTGTCTCTGGCCCAATCACTATCGGAAAATCCTTCAAGTTTAAAATTGTCAGTAGCATGATAATATAGTCCAAAATTCAGAGTATCTTTGATGTAGCACAAAATTCTCTTGGCAGCATTCAAATGCATTTTAGTCGGTGCTTCTAAAAATCAACTTACAAGTCCAACTCCAAAACAAATATCTGGTCTTATACATATCAAGTACCTTAAACTGTCAACTAAGCTTCTGAACAAAGTTAGATGAACTTTTGCACTTTCATCATACCTGGACATCTTCTCACCATTTTCAACCGGGGTGTTGATTGGATTGCAGTTGCTCATATTAAACTTCTTCAGAGTCTCTCTTGCATAATTTTCTTGAGAGATGAATATACCTATCAGATCATCTACATATAGATAAATGATCAGAATTTCATCATTTTTCTTTTTCAAGTACAAGGCATATTCGTATGGACATTTGATAAAATCATTCTCCTGAAAGTATTTGTCAATTCTACAATTTCATGATCTTGGTGCTTGCTTAAACCCATAAAGTGTTTTTCTTAGTTTCAATACCTTGTTCTTGCTTCCTTTCAACATGTATCCTGGAGGTTGATCAATGTATACCTCCTCCTTGAGATATCCATTCAGAAATGCTGACTTAACATCCATTTGAAATATGTTCCACTTATTTTGAGAAGCTAAAGAGATGATTAGTCTTATTGTTTCTAATCGAGCAATTGGAACAAAAACTTCGTCATAATCAATACCTTGCTTTTGTTTATAGCCTTTTGCTACAAGCCTGGCTTTGTGTCTCTCAACTTCTCCTTGTGAGTTCTTTTTGATTTTGAACACCCACTTGACTCCTATAGCTTTATGCCCTTCTGGCAGAGTCGTCACCTCCCAAGTATTGTTCTTCTCTATTGCTGTAATTTCTTCGTCCATAGCTTTTCTCCATTTCTGTTCTTTCATAGCTTCTTCAAAGTTAATGGGTTCAATATCTGCAAACAAACAAACAAATGAGACATCATCAATTCTCTCAGTTTCTCGGTACAAGTCTTCCAACCTCCTTGGGCATATTTGTCGATTACTTAAACTTCCTTCTGAAGTAGATTCATTCTGCACTGGTGATGACGGAGGTGTAACTGGTTGAGGTCTTTCCTCATCTTCATCTTGTTCCAAAGAGGGAAGGAGATCATAGTTATTTTGATCTTCCTGCACATTCCAGTCCCATGTAGCTTCCTCATCGAAGTCTACATCTCTACTGACAAAAACTATCTTCTTAATTGGATCGTAGAGCTTATACCCTTTGGTATGTGAATTATAACGAACAAAAATACATTTCTTACTCTTATCATCAAGCTTAGTGCGATATTGATCGTGAATATGAGCATATACAATACTACCAAATACCTTTAGATGTCTCACTAAGGGTTTAACTCCTCTCCATGCTTCAGTTGGAGTCTTTCCATTTAAAGCTTAATTTTCGCACCTGTTCTAAAGGTAGACGGCGTAGTTCACAGCTTGTGCCCAAAACTCTTTTGGCATCCCCTTTATTTTCAGCATGCTTCTGGCCATGTTCAGAATTGTCCAGTTCTTTCTCTCAACAACTCCATTTTGTTGAGGCGATCCTGGTTCTGTCAGGAATTATTGTATCCCATGAGCTTCACAGAACTCTTGAAAGTTCCTAGATATGAACTCTCCTCCTCTGTCAGATCTTACAGCTTGGATCCTGTAGCCACTATCTTTCTCCACAAATGCTTTAAATTTTTGAAAATATGTAAATGCTTCTGATTTTTCTTTAAGAAAATATATCCATATTTTTTTTACTGAAATCATCAATAAACAAGAGAAAATATTTGTTCTTACCAAAGGATTCTAGAGTAATTGGTCTGCATATGTCTGTGTATCAACTGCAAGGGCCTGGATGATCTTGACTGAGACTCGTTCGGAGAGCTTTTCCTAGGTTGCTTTCCTAGTAGACACCCTTCGTAGATACTGCATTGCTCATCTATTTCTGATAGCCCTCTTACCATTCTACCTTTGGACATTCTCCTGAGTCCATCAAAGTTGATATAGCCTAGCCTCAAATGTCATAGCCATGATGACTCCTTGTAGCATGCCCTCAGGCATTTTGCTATTCCTGCCTGTATTGGTAACACAAACAGATGATTCTGTGCCATTGGTACATTGGCAACCATAACTCCTCACTATTTTTCAAATACAAATTGTGGCCAATAGTATAAAAGGTATAACATTTTTCAAGCAATTGTCTCATACTCAGAATGTTGTTTTTCATGTTAGGGGCATAGTAGACATTAAAGATATACTGATGAGTATTATCTTTCAGTCTTATCAGAATTTTACCTTTCCCTCTTACTGGAATTTTGGAGGAGTCTGAAGGTAATGGTTCTGTTGACATTTCCATCCATCTTTGTAAATAGTGATCTGTCTCCACACATGTGATTACTTGCTCCAGTATCAAGGTACCATGAGGACTTATCAGTCTGTTTCAAATCTTTGCAAACAATCAAAAGAGTTGAATCAACTATATTATTGCTTTCTTGGTGTAAGAGGTTAGCCCTAGCATCAGTTCTTAAATTGTTGCATTCTCTTGACATATGTCCATAACCTTTACATGTATAACATTGTACCCTTGACTTATCATACCTTAGTTGATATTGTTGTCTTCCTCCTCTTCCTTGACCACGACCTCTTGTTGGATTAAAATGAGGCGTGCTTTCTTTGTTTTGAGGAGTACTGTATGTACCTTGTCCTCCTCTTCCATAATTATGATTTTGCCCTCTGGCTCTTCCACGTCCTCTAAAGTTTGTATTGCTTCTTTCAGTACTTTCTTGCAGGTTCAATTTTGTCTGCAAAACTTGTTCAACAGGTTCTTTCTTCCGTGGATTTAGCTTCTCCTCGTTTGCTTCCAGTGATCCAGTGAGTTCTTCAATGGACATTTCATCCAGATCTTTAGACTCTTCAATGGCTATTACTATATGATCAAATTTCTCTGTCAGTGATCTTAAAATTTTCTCAATAACTTATACCTCAGCTATAGTTTCTCCAAGTCTTCTCATCTGGTTTGCATTTGCCGCAACTCTTGAGATGTATTTTAACACTTTTTCAAAATCTTTCATTTGTATTCCTTCGAATTCTCCACCAAGGTATTGTGGTCGAACTTTGCTTTGTCACTTCCTCTGCAAGTGACTTGAAGCATGTCCCATAATTGCTCGAAGGTAGTTGCATTTGATACCTTTTCGAATGTAGTGTCATCCAATGCTTGATGGATGAGTGATACAGCCTTCTGATCCTTTTTCCTGAGATTTTGAACTACTACAGGTTCCCCTGAGCATCATAACCATTTTCTATAATATCCCAAACATCATGAGCATCTAACAAGACTTTTATTCTTATACTTCAATTTTTAAATTTTTATTTAGTAAGGAATCATGTTAGCATTTGCCATTTTTTAATCAGATTTTGACTTCCAATAAAATTCTCAAATCAGCCGCTTCCTTCTTTTCTTAAAATCAATCCTTTATTGAGAAACGGAACCGGAGAACATTTGAACAAATGGTAATCTTACAACTGTGACGAGATCACGTCACTTTCCCAATTTTTCTTCTTCCCTTTTAGCTGTTTCTTTCTGTTTGTTGGCGGCAACAATTTGGCGGCAGTCCGACGAGAATTTGGTTCATCGGTGATGGAGGCAGCATAGCTTCGACTAGCCTCTTCAGAAAACAACTCTGGCAAAGATCTTCTCACTCTGATATCAGTTTGTTAAACTGAAATACCCGTTTGTTAAAAAATTGGATCACCTCACAAACACCAAGCACACAACCAAGATAAGTCTCGGCTAGAGGAGAAGCGAATGGTTCTCAAATTGAGATTCGATTGATTTAGATAGGAGTACAATGCTATTTATAGGGAGGAGATCAATTTTTTATCTCCCTTGAATTAATTACAAGATTAAATGCAAAATAGGATCGAGGCGCTTTCTTCTTCTCTGAGGTGCTGAGGTGGTGCTGATTCTTAGGCGATGAGCTCGCTTGAAAACTTGTTTCAAGTTTATATTTAACAAAAAATATGGACTTAAATAACCAGAAAAACACAGATTCTTCTCACACTATTTTCTGCACAAGTTAAATCCACATAATTTTATTGCAAAATGTAGAACCTAAACTACTAAATAACTTGGTAAGGAAGAAAAGTAATCTATGAAATAAAAAAATTTCAGCTTCATTTCTTCATATGCTTCAAGGTAAAATGTATCGTACTAATTTCTTCATATGCTTAAATGTAATGTGTCCAACTCATGATCCCATATTTCATAACATAACTTTCTATGCAAATTAGATAACCCCATTGAAGATCGGAGCTATAATTCTGCCTGATTGGAATAGATAAGTTTGTAGGCTATCACAAAATTGAATTGATACTAAACCACCCATTTAGATTGAACACTCACCTTGTGCGCTTTGAGTTGCATAACTTTCAAAACCTCCTTCACTGAACCATCTTTAGAATAGATGATCTACCAAACCTTGAAAATTTAGGAAATATATTAAAAAATCATAATAAAATTACAATAAAGGAGAGAAGCTGCAAATTATCTATTGTACTTGATAGGAATACAAATAACTAGATTATATTAGCAATCATGACGAGAAGCTCAATAAAAGTTTTGGATTGTTCATATATCTTCAGAGACCAATTCCCAGAGTTTCCATAATCTTGAAATTACATTTAGCGCAACCATTTTGGCCCATGAAATTACAAATAAGTTAACTTGAACGAAGGAAATAAATAGTATATGTTATAAATAATTTTAAAAATAAATATTCTATCAATTTATTTATAAATTTATTTAAAGCCTATATCTTGTTGGGTTGTGGAGGAAGAATACTGGTAGAATGAAAAATGTCACAACTGTATAAAAATTTATCAATGCTAATGATCAACAAATCAATGCAAACAACAATGCATCAATGTAACTAACATATAGTGCATCAACGCAAATAGTTGGTGGTGCATCAACACTAGTTACTGTTCATCAACCATAACTGGCTAGTGCATCAACCCAAATAGCTGGTAGTGCATCAACGCTAATTACTGTTCATCAACCATAACTGGCTAGTGCATCAACCCAAATAGCTGGTAGTGCATCAACGCTAATTATTATTCACCAGCTATCACTGACTAGTGCATCAACCAAAATAACTGGTAGTGCATTAACCCAAATGGTTAGTGCATTAACCCAAATTACTGGCAGTACATCAACCCAAATGGTTAGTGCATTAACCCAAATTACTGGTAGTACATCAACCCAATGGTTAGTGCATTAACCTAAATTACTGGCAGTACATCAACCTAGATGGTTAGTGCATCAGCCTAAATTACTGGCACAATTGTAGGTAACAGTAAAACAGTAGCACATAATCACAAAGCTAACACCAAGAATTTTACGTGGAAAACTCTCCAACAAGAGAGAAAAACCACGGGACTACTCTTCAGTCCACACCCACAAATTTCACTATTAGCAAAGGTTTTACAGCCATAATATGAGATTACAGGATTAAAGGTGATCACAAAACTTAGCCACAAAACTAAGCAAATGATAAGATGGAGCACTTGGAAGGTAAACAAGAACGAACAAGAGAGTCTCAGTTTTGATACCAATGACAGCCTTTTGAACCTCAGAGCTGGAAATCAAAATCATACAGCTTCTGTTCTTGATACCGTTTCTCCAAAACCAATTATTGAAATCAGCACGATCTGATCTCAGATTGATCTCCGATCGTCACTGAGATGGAGCTGGTTGCCTTGGAAAACAAAAATCCCCTTCTGAGAATTGCTCCCAATTTTGCTTGAAGTGGCTGCGCATACCAAACCTTTTTTTTTGCTAAGTGTTACCGAAAAATTGCTAACCATACATAACAGCAAACTTATTGAGTTTACAAAAATAAGTGGGTCTTTTATAATTTGGGTTTTATCCACATAGGAAGGGACCCAAAAGCTCAACATATCTTTAGTTATGGATAAAGCACAAAATCCCTGCACTCAAAGCTTTAAAGAATCACTTAAGAGTAAGAGAATCTAACCTTGACATCAGCAGTAAAAGCTGCCGCAGCTAGAAAACGTCCATTTGGAGATAATACAGCCATATTACTTTTGAACTGGTTTGTATCGACAGATCCGAGTTATTTCCCACTTTTCCCATGCCAAAGTTTGATACTAGTCCCTAGATAATGAAGGATAACGAAGGTGACAATATTAGATACAATCAAGAGCCTTTACAAGCAGTTCCAGTGAATATTGTTCAAAGCGCCTCCCTCAATTATGCTCATAATCAATACTCATTTGTATTCATATCAGAATAACCTACTGTTATCACATCAAAGCAACCCTCTGAACCCATATTTTAATTGTAATATAAAAATTGAGTCACTCATGACCTAAAGAAAAAAAACTTGGAAGAGTGTTATTTTCATTTGTTTTCTATTCTATTATAATTCAGTCTCACATTAATCCAGAAAATAATACCTAGTTAGGATGAGACAATAACTAATAGTTATGCAATGCCAAGCCCAACAGACAATGTATTACACATAATTTTACATACTAACTTAACAGTTCAATTTTAAGATGTATAAATAAATGTTCAAGATATAAATAATTTGAAGATAATTGGTAAAACTTCCAACTAATACCACTAGACGTTAGGTGATTGGGGAATAGCAAGCAGAATGCATAGCAATGATTAGCCTTAGGCCCTGTTTGGCCTAGCTTCTAGACCTGCTTATGGCTTTGTAGCCAGCAGAAATTAAGAAGCTGAGGCATTTGGCCCTTGAGCTTCTCTGTTCCAACCTACAAATTAGCTGTTTCTCTAAGAAGCAGAGGGTGAAGCTGCTTCTCTGGCCCCCCACCTACTTATGCTCAATAACTCTTATATGTAATAATAATTTTTTAATAGTATAATTCATAATATTTTTAATAAATATTTTAATTATAATTAACCACAAATTTAATCATATAATTTTTATCTTAGTAATTTTTTAATAAGCATTTTTTTATCCAGCACAACATAAGCGGTTCACAAGCTGCGCATCCCAAACACTCTTAAACTTCTTCAGCCAGCATCTTTTCAACAAACGTTTCTTCAACCAGCAGAAGATAAAAGCAAAAGCTGGGCTAAACACACCCTCAAAGGCCTAGTTTTGTAGTGCATGTGAGAGGTTCAGAATAGGTGTGGTTATCATTATCTATTTCTCTTATTATTTGCATCTCTTCCACACTTCGCCAATTCCTCTCAAAGAACTATTCATTTAATCTCCCTCTTAAAGAACAAGGAGAGATACTTGTGTGGATTTTGTTTTGAAGCAGGCAATTCTCCTTCCCATCTCTTGTATGATGTGTTGGTTTTCAATTCCTAATCCTTTGTATGTATCATACCTATATGCAACGCTGGTTATAAATTGCAGATATAATTTGTAACTCTGAAAGTTGTAGTTGATGAATCTACTCACTGTAAAAAGATGTGATTGTTACATTACAAGTTATAAATTTGCTGGTCCATCGTTGTAAAGCACCGGGTTCGGGGGCCTAGCCCTCCTCGAAGGAGTCTAAACTGGGTGAAGATTTTTCATACTTGGCTTCTCCATTGATTTACCACGCCTTGGCAAAATCACTTGGTTGTCTTGCTTCACTTGAGGCACAAATTTGGTTGGACGGTCCGCATCCCGTCTTGCACTAGGCTTCACTTGCATGGCCGAGAGTAACATCGGCTTCTTCTTGGGTGCTTGATATACCACTGGGATCATCCAAGGCTTCTCTCCACTCAATATGCATATGGTGTGGAGGAATGAGATCGGTATCCCTGCGTTGATCGCAGGAATTCCATCCCCGATGACTTCTAAATTATCTAGGGGTGCCACAATAAGTGTGGTCTTTTATTCTCTTTCTGCTTCAATCTCCAATCTGGATTGGGATGTATTTGGCCACGTGTGATGTGCGTTGAACATCTGAGTTCACCATCTTGATGCGTCTTGAACTCTTTTTTATGCTAAGGTTCCACTTAGCAGCTAACTCCTTCGAAATAAAGTTATGACTCGCTCCAGAGTCGATCTTCAGAGTCTGATCTCAATATACATCAAGTCATTGAGATGCGATGGATGCTTTTTCTTCAAGCTAGGCTCCCTCACTTGAGCTTTCACTGCATTGAGCATTCACAATGTACCCATCTTGGACCAGCGTGGTCTGCCATCTTCAGAGTCTGATGAGTCATTTGAGCTGCTGAAAGAAGAATAAACATTTTTTTGACTTTCTTCTTTTCTTCCTCCGAAGTTCTCTCCATCACCATTACATGAAGAGCGTTCTTCTTCGATCTCTTTCCAAATGGTCACCCCAACATAGAAAACACTCCCTTGGTTTTCTTGGAGTTGAGTTTCTATATAGTTTCCCATGATTCGAATTCCTTCGATTGGGACTCCCTCGGTTTGGATTGCTTTGGCCGTGACTTCTTTTGTCCGGATTCCTCTGCTGTGTTCGCCAATTTACGTTATTGGAACCCCGTCATTGGGTTCACCAATTCTCACCATCCGAGTCCTTCCTCTTGAACTGACGGTTGGGTGAGGGTTGAGAAGATCTCCACTTCTCACTTTTCTCGGGCACTTGATAATCCTCTTAAAAATAGCAAACGTGTAAACATGACTCTATGTCCTGTGTGTCGTGAGGGTTAAGGTGTGTGAGTTGAGGATTAATGTTTTTATTTTTAGTATAGACTAGATATTTTATTTCTTTATAAATATGTATTTTATTTATTACCGTGCTTCTGCCGTGTTGCTGCCAATAGTGATATTAAAGCAAAAGTTAAAGAATTTCAATTTTTGCCTGCCGATGCTGTATCTTACTGTACAGCTGAGGATGTGTTACTCGTTGGACGAGAAAAATTTTAATTTTTGCCTGGCGATGTTATATCTGACTGTACAGCTGAGGGCATGCTACTTGTGGGCGAGAAAAATCTCACTGCTATTATGAGATCTATTGCTGAAGATTGAAAATCCTTGCTGAAAAAGGAGGATCTATTGATGAGAAAAACAAAAGGAGGATCTATTGATGAGAAAAAAAAAATTATCTCACTAATATTGTGAGATCCGAAGATAGCCGATTGCTGAAGATTGTGTCATTGAAGGACAGATTTGTTGGCGAGAGAAGATAAAATCTCATCCAGATTGAGATTTGTTGCTATCTTTGGACTGAGAAAACTTGCCGTTCATCGCAAGTTATTGTTGCTGAGCCTGATAACCGACGCATCGAAGGCGTCGTGGTCTTGTTGCTTTCGCCAGCGACTAAACAAAATCCCTGTTTCAGCGCCGCTCTTGGAGTCGCGCTGCCGAAACTCTGCCGCTTAGTATCGCGGCTTGCTGCAGATCCGATTGATCTGTTATTTCGAATCTCGATGTCTGTCGTCGCTGAAGACGAACTGCCGAAAAAGAGACGCCGAAAGGAGACGAGAAGAGCCTCGTTCAGATCCGCCGCTCCAAGGTTTTTGCGTCGACGAACTGATTCATCGTTCACGAAGCTCCGCCGCAGCCCCCACTTGCTCCAGTGACGTCCCCTTCTCCAGCTTCATCACAGATCCGCCACCGACTACCGTCGTTCGCCGGCTCAAAGCTGCTCGCGAACGATCGCCGATTCCACGCCGGAGACGAACACGAGAAACATCTGTTTCTCGCTTCTGAGTCTCGTCCGCCTGATCCAAGTTGCCCAACTGTTCCGAAAACAAGCACCACTGTTCGCTGCAGATCCGTTTGATCTGCTCCTCAAATCTCGGCGCTACCATTGCCAGCTGACCACTACTTGACGAAGAGGACGAGAAGAGTCTCGTCCAAAATCTGCCTCTCGTACGAAGTTCGAATCATCGTCGATTGGTGAAGAAGAAGGAAGCGGGCTCAATCTTCGCCGCTGCTCGCCAACCGCCGCCTTTTGCTGTCGCCTTTTGCGGTAGCCCAGCGCCCGGTGCCACTCGCAGCCTCACGAACGCGCCGATTGCACGCCAAACGGCAGAAACGAGCCGCGTACGAAATTTGTTCAGCACCAACTAAACCACTGAACCGATCTTTGACCTAAATTTCCTGGTTCGGTGTATTTGGCCAGTTGTTCAATTCAATTGTAATTGAACCGGTTTAGTTGATTAAGACCAATTGAGATCCAATTTGGTTCAACCTGATTTCAGATTAGACCTCATCAGATCCAACTTGAGTCCAAGTTATGATGAATAATAGTATGATGTCATTCCAAGTTCCAAAATTCTCAAGTGAAAAATTTGATAACGCATTCGAATGAAAGCAATATTAGGTGCACATGATGTATGAGAAATTATTGAAAATGAATATGTAGCTCCAGCTGACCCAGTTACTCTAACGCAAGCACAAAGAGACCTTCAAAATTCAAGAAAGAAGGATCAAAAGGTTGTTTCTTTGATTCATCAGGCATTGGATGAGAAAACATTTGAGAAAATATCCAATGCAATAACAGCCAAGCAACTGTGGGAGATGTTGCACAATGTTTGCAAAGGAAGCTCAAAGGCCAAAAGAGTTAGCCTTCAAAGCTTGAGAGGAGAGTTTAAAGCTCTTTATATGGAAGAATCTGAGAAGGTATCAGATTACATCTCAAGGCTTGCTACAATTGCAAATCAGATGAGAAGGCTTGGTAAAGAAGTGCCTGATATTAAGGTAATTGAGAAGATTTTCAGATTTCTGACTAAGAAATTTGACTATATTGTCACGGCCATAAAAGAATTAAAGGACTTGGAAGAAATGTCCTCAAAAGGATTATCAGGCTCCTTAGAAGCCCATGAGGAAAAATTAAATAGAAGGAGAAAATAACCTTTGGAGCAGGTTCTACAGTCTCAATTGAATCTAAAAGAGACAACAAAGAGAAGATCTGAAAATTATAGAGGTCGAGGTCATGGACGAGGACAAGACCAAGGTCCTGAAAGAGGAAGAGGTACACAGAATCATCAAAGTACTCTCCACAATACATCTCGACAAAAGGAAGAGATAGAGGCAGAACATATCAAACTCAGAGGCCAGACAAATCACATGTGAAATGTTACAACTATAACAAATTTGGACATTATGCTAGAGAATGCTATCATGCTCGTAATGAAGGAGCTTATCAGTCTCAAAAAGAGAGCAATGAGGATCAAAAGGAGAGTGATGAGGAGCTAGATTGTAAGCTTTTAATGGCATATAAGAGCACTACATTGGAAGTAGATCCTTATTACATTGACATGTATGGAGAAAAATTCTTTTTTATAGACTTTGATGATGAGAATGACAATGACATTGTCACTTCTGAAGACTCTCTGAAGATGGATGTACAAGAGGAAGTCATAGTTACATGTTTAGGAGCATGTCTAGAGGACTATGAAGAACAAGAAAAAGTTTGTGATAAGATAAATATGGATAATGAGCATGAGCAAAGCAAAGACGAAGAACAAGAAAAGGAAAATCAAAAGACTAGCATTATGCCTTAGGCTACATGTTGGGAGATTGAAGAGAGTTCAAGGCAAATGCTACAGAGAGACACTGAGGATGATGATGGTTTTATGCTAGATACAGTACCGCAGGCAGAGGTTCTGACAAAGAACCATCAATTGGAGTATCTTGGGAGATGGGAGAGAGCTCGAGGCATCCCCACATAACATAAGTAGAAGACTCATATCTTGAAAATGATATCTTTATATGTCACTTTGCAGATATAGAGCCTATTAACCTTGTTGAAGTTAATGAAAATGATCAATTCAGAAGGATCATCAATGAAGAAATAAAAGACCATGCTAATCCAAAAGGTAAAAGGGTATATAGTAGAAGAAAGAAGAAAAGGCATAAAATAAAGCTCGTGGGAAGGAGATACCAGCAGTGTAAAGGCATTGGTTAATATTTCTTTGACATATGCTTAGAGGTAGTTAGTGTAGTTAAAGTGTTAGAGTCGTGTTTAAGGGGGAGTGTTAAAAATAGCAAACGTGTGAACATATGTAAACACGACTCTATGTCGTGTGTGTGTGTCGTGAGGGTTAAGGTGTCGTGAGTCAAGGGTTAATGTTTTTATTTTTAGCATAGACTAGGTATTTTATTTCTCTATAAATATGTACTTTATTTATTTCATAGCAGCAGCATTTTAATACAAGCAAGATTACGCTATTTCTCTGTCTCTCCTCTGTGTGTGTTCACTCTCGTCACCGTGTCGTGCTTCCGCCATGTTGCTACCAACAAATCCATCAATTTCTCTGCTGCGACTTGTGCTGTTTAGACATTGTGCGGGCACTTGATAATCCATCAATTTCTCTGCTACGACTTGTGCTTCTGCTCAGGTTTAGACATTGGGCCGATATAGCTCTTGTTGCGCCCATGGTTTGAGATTGTTCATGAAGCAAAAGAATATCTCGGGTTCAGTCATGTCCAGAGTGTCAAACAAAAATACGGCAAATTTCCTCACAAACTCCTTTACTGAGTCTGTGTTTGAGATTTCGAATCTTTCATCGTGCCATATAACTGAGGTTTTCAGAAAGAAACTAGACCTTCAAGTCTCTTTTTAGATCCTCCTATGATTAAGGAATTGTGTGATTTTGTACCCCGAGTGTACAACCAAAGCTTCACGTCACCCATAAAGTACCACGCAGTAGTGGACACCATGATGTTCTCATCATCTGTTTGGTTGACAAGAAAGTACTAAGAAAATTCTCTAACTCTTTGTCGGGAAAAATGTCCTAGGCACGGCCCATGCCTAGGTACCTTATGCACGGCAAAATATCCGTCGTTCAGCGAATCTCAAAGCTCATCCGCTACGCGTGCATCCCAAAGCACTCAACTCTCCGTCACAACTGTTGATTTCATTGCCGCCGTCGATTGCTGTTCCGTCCTGTCTACTTTTCCGCTCCATCTCCCGTCCTGCTCCGTCCCGTCCCGTCCCGCTCCATCTCCGTAACCATCCCCTAACCCAACCCAACCCAACTACCCACAGTTTATCTCTCTCCTCTTTCCTTTTAATCATTTCACTTGCTTCCTCTCTCTCTCTCTCTCTCTCTCTCTCTCTCTCTCTCTCTCTCTCTCTCTCTCTCTCTCTAGGTCTTCTCTCCAAATTCCTGCACCCGTCCCGCTCTCGCCCCGCTCTCGTTGAACCGAATCAGAAACCCTAAACCCACCCTCTCTCGCTGAGCGAGCTCTAGCTTCCAGTGATCTCGTCCACGATTGTCGTGCAGCTTGGACTCGTAACGTTCTCGTTTAGCATCTCCGCCCTCACCATCCGTCTGTAACTTCTTTTGAAGGTAAGAACATATCCTCTTTTATTACCATATTAGCTGTTGTGCTATGCGTTGTTGATGTTGTATAGTCGGATGCAATCTCAATGTAACCTCGCAACCTAAACTAATAACGGAAATAGTTCCATGAATGCCTGCACATTACGTTATTGTTGAACCCCTATTTATATATCGTCGAACTTGACCCAATCATGCATGAGACCAAATGGATTATGAGTTCTTTGTTTGAACGTAGTGCATTTTTTACAATTTATTCTCTGTTATTTCCATGAATGCCCACACATTATTTTATTGTCGAACCCCTGTTATATATCATTGAACTTGACCCAATAATGTATGAAACATATTGGAACTAGAGTAGGAGTTATTTGTGTGAACGTAGTGCATTTTTTACAATTTATTCTTTGTTATTTCCATGAATGTCCACACATTATTTTATTGTCGAACCTCTGTTATATATCGTCGAACTTGACCCAATAATGCATGCAACCTAATAAGAGTTAAACGTAGGAGTTCTTTGTGTGAACGTAGTACATTTTTTACAATTTATTCTTTGTTATTTCCATGAATGCCCACACATTATTTTATTGTCGAACCACTATTATATATCGTTGAACTTGACCCAATAATTCATGAAACCTAATAAGAGTTAAATGTAGGAGTTCTTTGTGTGAATTTAGTGCATTTTTTATAATTTATTCTTTGTTATTTCCATGAATGCCCACACATTATTTTATTGTTGAACCTCTGTTATATATCGTCGAACTTGACCCAATAATGCATGAAACCTAATAAGAGTTAAACGCAGGAGTTCTTTGTGTGAACGTAGTGCATTTTTTACAATTTATTCTTTGTTATTTCCATCAATGCTCACACATTATTTTATTGTCGAACCCCTATTACATATTGTCGAACTTGACCCAATAATGCATGAAACATATTAGAACTAGAGTAGGAGTTATTTTTGTGAACGTAGTGCATTTTTTACAATTTATTCTTTATTATTTCCATGAATGCCCACACATTATTTTATTGTCGAACCCCTGTTATATATCGTCGAATTTGACCCAATAATGCATGAAACCTAATAAGAGTTAAACGTATGAGTTCTTTGTGTGAACGTAGTGCATTTTTTACAATTTATTTTTTGTTATTTCCATGAATGCCCACACATTATTTTATTGTCGAACCCCTGTTATATATCGTCGAACTTGACCCAATAATGCACGAAACCAAATTGAACTATTATTATTGCATAAGCTTGGTGTGATTCCATTTTATAGCTACAAATTTAGCCTTCATTGTTACCATGAATTTCTGCTTACTGTTTGCGCCACGACCTATCACGGGTCGTGGCCCTAACACTTACCATGTTATTGTCGAACTGTATTAGATATCGTAGAACCTGAACCCAAACTTGCATAGAAAGTATGGATAAAGGTATTGACAAGGTGACATCTACTCTTCTGATCGCGTTGACCTCATCAGATGAAGAAAGCATGCCAATTGAAGTTGATCCAACTTATGTAAAATTGGTAAGAAACAAATGATATATGTTAGGGATGCCATGATCAACTCTATCTACAATAATTGACACCAATGGAAAATAATGAACATGACAGGAAGTTGAGGATGAAAATAAGGTTACACACGGAATTGAAGATGGTAATATTCATAAAATTGTGGAATCTGAGAATGAAGAAAAAACAGAATCTGTTTCAAGTGCGGTGCCAGCTGTTGGAATGACCTTTTACAGTGAGGATGAAGCCTACAACTTCTACAATGAATACGCAAAAAGGATGGGATTTAGTATAAAGAAATAGAATATGGAGCGTAGGAAAGATGGTTCCTTGTCCTCACGTAAGTTGGTTTGTAGCAAACAAGGCCTGAGACAAGCGCATAGGACGCATGTTACTAAGAATCCTCAGCCAATTACACGAACTAATTGCATGGCACGCGTAGAATTCAAGATTGACACCAATAATGTATGGACTTTATGGAGATTAGAGACTAACCATAACCATCCAATGACAAGCCCCAATAAGGTACATTTATTGAGATCACAGAGGAAAATTCTGCCATATCAATGGACTATGATTGACCAGATGGCAGATTCTGGTATGAAGTCACAGTAGATTTATAACTTTTTTCAGCAAGGTGCAGGAAGTGATGAGAGGGTTGGTTTTATAAGGGATGATAATATTAACTACATTAATAAGCGGAAGAGGAAGAATTTGGAGGGTAAAGACGTTGATGAGTTACTTAAGTATTTACAAAAACGATAGAGTACTGATCCCTCTTTCTATTATGCCATACAGGTCAATGAATCAAGAGAAATTGCTAATTTTTTTTGGGTAGATGGCAGAGGGATTATAGACTATTCATATTTTGGAGATGTCATTTCATTTGATACAACTTTTCAAACGAATGCCTATGACATGCCATTTGCTCCAATTATTGGTATAAACCACTATAAACAAACAATTATATTCGGAGCTGCATTATTATATGATGAGACGACTGAATCATTTATTTGGCTATTTGAATCATTTTTAACTGCTATGTCAGGAAGGCGGCCTACAATAATATTTACGGACCAATCAGCTGCAATGGCAAAAGCAATACAAATTGTGCTACCAAATACAACACATAGACTTTGTTTATGACATATTTTCCAAAATGCAGCGACAAATTTATCTCAAGTGATTCACTCGTTCAATACATTTTTAGGAGATTTTAAACATTGCATATATGAGCGATGTTCTATGGAAGAATTTGAAAAGATATGGTATGCTTTATTGAATAAGTATAATCTCGTTGACAATAGATGGATGATTAATTTTTATAGGCTGCGTGAGAAATGGGCTGCATGTTATCGTGTTAACACATTTTGTGCTGACATGATAACAACTCAGCGAAGTGAAAGCATAAACTCTAATTTTAAAAAGTTCTTCAAGCGGAAATTATGTATGTTAGAGTTCATAGAACAGTATGACAAGGTAGTAAAATTTTTTTGTGAAAAAGAAGTAACTGCAGATTTTAAGAGCAGAAACAGTAGCCCAATGCAAGTACATAGATACATGACAATGATGACAGAGGCAGCAATGACATATACAAGAGTGATATACCAAGAGTTTGCTAAAGAATTTCATTCTGTGTTATCAAGTTGCATCCACTTGATCCGTGATGATTATATAAACATGATATATAAGATATCTCCTGCTGATGGTAGTAGAGATGAAATAATTGCTTTTTCACCATCAACGCAGATTGTGGGATGCTCTTGCAAGATGTTTGAATGCATGGGTATTTTATGTATGCATTCCTTGAGAGTACTCACTCACAACAATGTCATATCGTTGCCCAAACAGTATGTGTTAAAAAGATGGACAAAATATGCCAAGGACGGGCTTGGTACAAATGTCTCTTCCGCCACCCTAGATTCAAATGGACAAGAAGAGTTATCATCTCTATATAAATGGGTATGTCAAAAAGCATGGAGTCTTTCAACCAAAAGTGTTCATTGCAGACAGGGTCTTGTTGTTTTAGAAAAGGCAGTTGATCAAGTAGCATGCCAGGTTGAGGAATTAATTCATAATTGTAACCTGGAAGATAATTTACCAAATGAAGAGAATGATCAAGGCAATGATGCTTGTAATGAAACAAGCTTCCAAACTAATATTACCATTAAGCTTCCAACCGCCAAAAAAGGTCCGATGGAAAGGAGAAAGAAGAATGTACTTGAAAAAAGGTCTAGAAAACTATCTATTGTAACTAAGAACAACGTTCATTTGAAGAAATCAGCACCCCCAGAGGTATACTTATAAGCATGCGCTGCTAATTAATTGATTTGTTGATATTATTCTGATATGACATAATATTTTTATATTTTTATAGGTAACTTATTCTAATTCCCCTGGTATTCCCTCACCCAATTTTTCAAACACTGGTCTGTTAGCATCTGTCGATGTAAGTATATTAATTAGCATGGAGTCTTTATAAATGTGTTGCATTCACTTGGGTTGTTTCTTATATGTTTCATTTTGGATCGCAGCAACAAGGTGAAGCATCACACACTGCTACGCGACGACTGTTGTTTGAAGAGGATCCAAAACTAATTTGAAGTGTTTTGTAATTATGATCTATGTGATTTAGTGTATTCAGTCATGTGATGCAACAGCAAGCCATGCAAAGTGATGTGGCTAATGTAAATTTGAATAGTTGCGGTAATTTAATGTATGCAAGTTTGTAAGTCCTGCGATATTTGAGAAATCATTCGGTTTGTATGTAAGTCATGTACCAGTTCGACACGACGATCCACTCTTCAGGTTCGACGATCCGCCTATTATACAAAATTCATCTTGTTCATAATTAAGTTCGACAATCGTCTGAGGGAGTTCGACGATCCACCTGTTATACAAAAATCATCTTGTTTATAATTAAGTTCGACAATCGTCTATTCCAGTTCGACGATCCATATGTTATTCTAAAATCATATTATTTATAACTAAGTTCCACAATCGCTTGTTCGAGTTCGACGATGCACATGTTATTCAAAATTCATCCTGTTTATAAAAAAGTTTGACAATCGTGCGCACCCGTTATTTATAATTCATCCTGTTTATAAATAAGTTCGACAATCGCCAGTTCACGTTCGACGATCCGTCTATTATACAAAACTTATCTTGTTTATTAATAAGTTTGACAATCGACTGTTCGAGTTCGACGATCCATGTGTTATTCAAAATTCATCTTTTTGTTTGAAATAAGTACGACAATAATTTATTCTCTTCGATGATCTGCCTGTTATTCAAAAATCATCTTGTTTATAAATAAGTCGAACCTCATTCTCATTCTCATTCACGATTTTGGTCGAACCTCCTTCTCCTTCTCTTCTTCAACTACACCCAAATTGACCCAATCCTGGGGAAAATGAATTTCTACCATGCATGTTGTAATAAATTCCTACCATGTTATAGCATTTTCCACCATGTTATAGAATTTTCCTCCATGATTTGGTTCAGATTTTCTACCATGCATGTTGTAATAAATTTGTACCCTATTATAGGATTTTCTACCATGATATGGAAATTTGCTACCATGCATGTTGTAATAAATTCCTACCCTATTATACAAAATTCATCTTGTTCATAATTAAGTTCGATAATCGTCTGTGGGAGTTCGACAATCCGCCTGTTATACAAAATTCATCTTGTTCATAATTAAGTTCGACAATCGTCTATTCGAGTTCGATGATCCATATGTTATTCTAAAATCATATTGTTTATAACTAAGTTCCACAATCGCCTGTTCGAGTTCGACGATCCACATGTTATTCAAAATTCATTCTGTTTATAAAAAAGTTCGACAATCGCTTGTTCGAGTTCGACGATCCATATTTTATTCAAAATTCATCCTGTTTATAAATAAGTTCGACAATCGCGCGCGCCCGTTATTCATAATTCATCATGTTTTTAAATAAGTTCGACAATCTCCTGTTCCAGTTCGACGATGCGTTGTGATTATTCGAAATTCTTGTTGTTGATAAATAAGATTGACGATCGATTATTCAAAAATAATCTTTGTAATTGACTCGGATAAAATAGCACTTAATTATTACACTTATTTCAATCTCAAATGCCCTGTATTTACTTAATTGACACGTATTGTCGAGCTTCCTTCTCATTTTGTGGAACTTGACCCAAGTTGACCGGGAAAATGGACATGCTATGGCAAGCTTATAATTAAAATATTGTCAAAGCCCACTGCAACCTGGCAATATTTAGATCATAAGCTTACCATTGCCTGTCCATTTCCACAATAAACTATGGTTGGAGAATATTTGTTTCTTTTTTATCCAGCTAAGCACCTTCATCGCAAGTTCCCGTAGTTGCCTCACATCAGGAGTAGATGATCCGGTGTTTCGCCATGAAGGGAACATATTCTCCAATCCCACTAGGTCTGGTGTGCTCGCATCAAGAGTAGGGTGAAAACATTGAGAGAGGAGAGGCCCAGATAATGATGGTTAGTGCCCCTGCAGGATCAAGGACGCGGTAAGTAGAAAAAACATGTGTTGTGATTTAACTGCCTGCTAAAGAATCATAATCATACCCTCATTTTCTACCAGTCATTCGATGAATTTATAAGCTTACCATAGCCCGTCCCGTTTCACAAGAATAATGGCTGGAAGGAAAATGAGAAGCACAAGAAATGGCTGGAGTACCTTCATCTCTTGTGCTTCTCATTTTCCTTCCAGCCATGTAGAAGCACAAGAAATGGCTGGAGTACCTACACGGGTCCTTCATCACAGACTGGTTGGTTGGCGCCCGTATCACAAGAAGTGGGGTTTGGGCGCCGGAGCAATGTCTTTTCGCTACGAAGGGAACAACATTTTTTTCGCATCTAGCGAATTTATAAGCTTGTCATAGAGCGTCCCGTATCGCAAGAAGGGGGGTTTGGCGCTGGAGCATTCACTTCACTTCACTTCATCAGGGTATTCTTCATTGCAGATTGAGTTGTCTATCTAGTCCCGGACTTTCACCGAGTGTATGATTCGAATGAGAAGAGGACGGGGTTGGTTTTATAGTGAACCATCGGATGCAAACCCGTGAACTATGAATATCTAGGCATGTCAGCCATGTGGTATAGGCGCTCATATGGTCAATTCAATTCCACCCCAACCCATGAGCGCACAGGAGACATGGATGGATACGCTTGTCGGGTTCGACAACAGGGTAGAAAAACATGGTAGAAATATTCTATAACAAGGTAGAAATATTCCATATTGTCGAACCTCCTTCCCATTTTGTCGAACTTAATCCAACTTGGCCCTACCATGTTTTTCTACCCAAGTTGACCCATTGTCGGATTCGACGATCGCCTTGTGGGGTTCGACGATCCGGCTGGCTCCTATAACAGGGTAGAAAAATTCTAGAACAAGGTAGAAAACATGGTAGAAATATTCTATAACAGGGTAGAAGTATTCCATATTGTCGAACCTCCTTCCCCTTTTGTCTAACAGTAAATCCAACTTGGCCCTACTAATTGTGACCCAAGTTGACCCATTTTCTACCATGTATGTTGTAATAAATTCCTACCATGTTATAGGATTTTCCACCTTGTTATAGAATTTTCCACCATGATATGGAAATTTTCTACCATGCATGTTGTACTAAATTTGTCCCTGTTATAGGATTTTCTACCATGATATGGAAATTTTCTACCATTCATGTTGTAATAAAGAACTGTATTGTCGAACCCGACAAGGTGATCGTTGAACCCATGCATATCTTGAGAACATTTGAAGTCAGCCAGATCGTCGAACCAGCAGAGACGATCGTCGAACAGCCTATTCGGGTTCGAAGATATACTGGGGTTAATGACATGCCATTGACTCGGATACAATCGCTAATTCCATATTGTCTACAATATAAATTTCCATGGTACAGGAATTTTCTACCATATTACAATAAATTTCTGCCATGTTATAGGATTTTTCCACCATGTACCATGGTAGAAATTTACAGAACCTCACATCATATTGCATAGAATTCGATTCTCGTATCTGAACCAGGTAGCACTAACAATACTCTGATTCTAATGAGCCCCTAAACAGTTCCAAGCTTACAATTGCCCATAACTTTTGCATGTCATCTTGTCTGAAATCAAATTCTGCATTTCTTAATAAACATTCCATGTATCTGAGTACAAATATGCCACAATCTATACTCTGATATTGTTTGGGGCATTTGTTATCCCAAACAATTGGAAACTTCTTAAGGTCAATTCCCCCCTTCTTACTTTGGATTCCAAAATGCGCACCTAATACCGCCACCTGAAGGACAAAGGAATTAAGGTATATGAATACCCAAACAAAATTTCTCAAGAAAAAATAATAAATAATTGACTACTTACATAAGTAGAAACTACATCTAAATCATCTGGGTGCGGATCTAATGAATTGTACACTGTAATTTTTTCCCCTTTAATATCGATGTACATAAGATACCAATGGGATTCAAAACATATTAGAGCCATAACTCTTTCTAGTGTATCAACATTATCACTAGTTAGGTGATGGAGGCACAACGCCGACATGCTGAAATTTTTAACCGAGTAGCAGTTGATACATTGCGAGTGAATGTACGCAAATGGCAGATACTTTAATTTATCCTTCTGAGACCTATCAGCTAACAACGTCGCATACGCCTGTATAGCCTGTATGTAATTGGTAAAAAACACAGTGAGGTCTTTTTATAATTCATCTAGTATATGTAGAAAAATTCAATAATAACCACTAGTTATACTTACACAATCATTTACAAATAGGCCAAACAATATTGGTTGAACATTAACTTTATCGATCTCTCATTTCAATCCCTTATGAAAAATAGGGGTCTCCGATGATAAGTAATCTTCCAATAGCATCTTTTGAGATGCAGTAACGGATCGTTGTCCACACCAATTTTTTCTATTTTTAAACTAAATAAAAAATGTATTTGGGCAAGACATGAGATATTTTGAATGTATATGAAACATATAGAGTAATTAATGCGTATTGTTGTACCTTATCTACAACAACCTTCTCTGGTGAATTTGTGTCAAGAATGATAATTGGCTTCTCATTATGACTTGCCACTCTTATTTTCTTTTTCTTCTTCTCTTCGGTATAAGGGGAGACTATGAGATGGGATTTGCTTATCCATCGTTTTAGACTCCCTTTACAATCCTCTTGAGTTTCATTGGCATCACCAACAACAGTTATAAGTGTACTCTCTTCATTATATTCAGTTATAAGTATATGAGATGGGACTTGTCTTAGTTCATTATTTTCAGCTATGAGAATTCTCAATTTCTCCATCAAATTGTCATTCTCTTCTTCAACTTCCTTAATCTACCTCCGAAATGAATCTACTTGTATACTTGACGCTATCCTCAAATTGTTATTCTCTTCCTGCATATTAGTCATAACTTGACTTAGTTCAGCCTGTTCAGATGTGAGAGCCCTCAATTTCTCCATCAAATTGTCATTCTCTTCTTCAACTTCCTTATTCCGCCTTCGAAATGAATCTACTTGTATACTTGACGCTATCCTCAAATTGTTATTCTCTTCCTGCATATTAGTCATATCTTGACTTAGTTCAGCCTGTTCAGATGTGAGAGCTCTCAATTTCTCCATCAAATTGTCATTCTCTTCTTCAACTTCCTTATTCCGCCTTCGAAATGAATCTGCTTGTATACTTGATGCTATCCTCAAATTGTTATTCTCTTCCTGCATATTAGTCATATCTTGACTTAGTTCAGCCTTTTCAGCTATGAGAGCTCTCATTTTCTCCAACAGCTCTTCATTCTCTGCTTCAACTTCCTCTGTCCGCCTTCGAAATGTATCTATTTGTATACTTGACGCTATCCTCGGATTGTTATTCTCTTCCTGCATATTAGTTAAAGCAGACATATCTTGTAGAAGTTCAGCCTTTTCAACTGTGAGAGGTCTCAATATCTCCAACAGCTCTTCATTCTCGTCATGAACTACTTCATCCTCCATCATCGCCACTATCGGCTCAAAAATAGGATGCAGAGATTTTCCACTATCTACACTATCCATATCTACTGATTCAATGTCAAGAATAAGCTATAAAGAAGAAATATGTCTTAATTAACATCCCACTTGATTGAAAAATAAGTTAAAAAATAGTAAGAATCCATACCATGTTTGTACACAAGGCCTCGAGTTTTCGGAAATAGTTATTTCTTCTTGGCAATTTGACTTTCGGACATCGAGAAAGTCTAGGGAAAACATGATCCACCTTGTTTTCGTTGAATATTGCACAGTGTTCATAAAACCAGACCTGTCCATATTGTAAAAACATGATCAATATTGTAAAAAAATAAACATGATCCACCTTCAATGGACAAGCCAAATGATTATAAACATGATAAATATTGTAAAAATATAAGTATGACGACTAATTCTGCATTTACATTTAATAGAATAGCACATCCAGAAAAGCTACATGGCTTCTTCTTCTTGCTGATCCTTGACAAATCATCACATAAATAGCGGTGCATTACTTCAGCCCAATTATAGTCCTTTAGAGTATCTATTTCTTCAACATAATTTACAAGTGATGGCACTAGTGTATATGAATTTCTAGGAAACAGAAATGTGCAGAATAAAATAAGAATTGCTAATTTAACCGGCCTTTCTTTTTTGCATATTAACATCACACAATCCAACAGTCATCTTCTTCTCTAACAGGCGACGACTAATTGCCAATCCATTGAATTCCTGCTGGTAAAATGCCCCCATTTGGCAGTTCTCTATCAAAAACTACCAAATTCTCATCACCTTGTAAGCCTAAGATAATTTCCACATGCTTCACAGTAAACTTTAGCAAATTCCCATTGATATTGAATGTGTTGGTTTCAACATTCCATCTTGTTATTAAATACTCTATAGTCACCATATCCAATGGTATATTTGCACCAGCCAGTAGATGCCCAAATGGTGTAGCATTCAACTCATTCTCTAAGTGAGGCGACAATTGTTGTAAACTCTTGTGGAGTCTAGTCATTGAGCATCTGCTCAACATGGACCGGCCTTTTTTAATTTTACCCTACCCCCATCTTCTGTTGCACTTGACGTGGGAAGGTACTCTCCTGAATATGAGATCGTCGAACGCATTTTATTGCCTTTGCCCACGTTATGTTGTAATAACGCTACCTGAATCTTTTCTTTGACCCCCTCACGTTTCTTGAGGATTTTCCAGCGATCAAAACTTGTATATTTCTACCAAAATGTGTTAGTTTATCTCAAAGTTTCATAGTTTCTGGCATACGTCCTATATTGACACATACCAACTTTGCAGCCAACGAGAGCGGGGGAAGGGTTTGATTCCTTTCTCTCCTCTTCGTTGTTCAGTGAAAGGCCTTAGCTTGGCGAATGCTCGAGCTCCCAGGAAGAAACAACTTCTTAGGGTCTTACAGTGAATGCAAATTAGAGTTAGGGTTTAAGCTTGAGGAGCCAGAGCCTGAGAAGGCGAGAAGAGAAGAGAAGAGAAGAAAGGTGAGGCTTCAGGAGAAGGAAGAAAGGTGAGGGCGGGAAGAGAAGAAATGATGGACGTGAAAGGGCAGGGTTTTCCCTCCATGTTATACACTTCTACCATGTTCTAATAATTTTCTACCATGTAAGTTTCTACTTGGCAGCTACATTTCTACCTTGTACTAATAAATTTCTACCATGTTCTATGAATTGTCTACCTTGTACTAATAATTTTCTACCATGTTATAAATTTCTACTAGAAATCAGATAATTTTCCAATCCCAAATTCCCAGATAATTTTGTCGAACCTCCTTCTCATTTAGTCGAATTGGATCCAACATGGCCTTAATTTCACCCAAGTTGACCCATTACGGGGGACAATGACTGGAAATTGAATCAGATCAAATAGTAGTTAATCATTACATTTATTTCAATCTCAAATTCCCTCTTTTTAGTGAATTTACGATACTGTTGAACCTCCTAATTTGACCAAACTTTACCCAATTCTGGGGATAAATTAGTTCGACAGTGGGCTTGCCATAGTTCGACGATTCGCCTGTTATTCAAAATTCATCTTGTTGAACCTCCTTCAAATTTTGTCGAACTTGAACCAACTTGGCCCTAATTTGACCCAAGTTGAGTTGACCCATTCTGGGGTTCGACGACCGCCATGTTGGGTTCGACAGATCCGGCTGGCTCCTATCACAGGGTAGAAATTTACTAAAACATGGTAGAAAAATAGCATAGTAGAAAATCCTAGAAAATGGTAGAAAAATCCTATAACAACGGTAGAAATTTACTACCAAAAATTGAAATAATAATCAAGTTAGCCGGATGACGAACCCGACAAGCATATCCATGTCTCCTGTGCGCTCACGAGTTGGGGGTAGGATGGAATTGACCATACGAGCGCCTATAACAAAGTTTATCATGCATATCATAGTTTACGAGTTTGCCTCCGATGATTCACCATAAAACCGACCCCGTGCGCTTCTCTTTCGAATCATACACTCGGTGAAGGGGTCGGTTTCCGTCAATGGACCACCCGATGGTTGATAGCCTTTGAAGGACATCGAAGTGTAGTGAATGTTCCGACGCCAAACCCTTCTTTCAGTGGGATAGCCCCTACTAACTTGGCCCGCATTATGGTTGGGTTTACAAGAAATTTCTTGCGATACGACACGCGCTATGGCAAGCTTATAAATTCGCCAGATGCGAGGATCTTCCTCCCCACCACATGCGGGGATTGATGTGTGTCGTACTAAGGCACAACTAACCGCAAGCATGACGGTTTCGTCGTAGTAGTACTTCAGATGTCGATCCCACAGGGACAGTGATCAAGTACGAAAAGATTATGAACTAGTAGCTAGACAATCAGATCAAGTAGTTTTGAGATCACGAAACGCAAAGCTAAAATAACTTAAAGTAAACCGAATCCAGCAAGAGAAAACTTCGAGGGGAAAAACAAGGGTTAGAGATATCGGAACTTCGGGTTCATCTCGTTGATGGATCTTAAATTCAAGCGAGTTAAAATCATAGCAAGGTAATTTTAAAAATGCTCAAGGAAGTATCAAAAGGTACAGATTACCCTCTTTCGACGGCGTAATCCGGTATCAATCTAGATCGGCGTCCTACTTTTGTGGCTCACCGTACCTAGATTGATCCATTGGGTCTAGAGATACTATAAAACTCCTCATACAAATCCTGCCCAATTTCTTGACAGGTCAGAGTATGTTCGAACTAGCAGATCTAGCGTCGCAATTCACCTTTTGGTCCTTCTTGCGACACCCGAGAAAAGAAATTACGTGATCAAAGTAATTCTAGCGATAAGACGGCATAGAATGAATAAACACAAGTAAAATTCATATTTGCTATGAAATAACAAGATAAAACAAAAGATACAAACTGTTGGGGTATGCCCTTAAGGCTAATGTTTGAGGCCTTTGGGATTGTAACAGTATCATGTAATAAACTCTTATGTTTATAAAGGCATGGTTATTATTCAGGTTGTTACCTTGTCTGCAGTAATAAGTGTACTACTGAATAATGTCTCAAAGCTGTTCAGCTAGGCTGACATGCTATAAAGTCCTTAGTCGAGATATCTTGGTGAACATGAGACAGCCTTGATATGCTTGAGACTAATATGTGTTCTAATCTTATAGGATGCTTCGAGCATGGAATAAGATGTAGACTCATGGGTACATTGGATGTACTGGACAGACCCTACTAGGATATTCAATTGCTTGTCACAATGTGAATAATCCTTGAATGCACTAAGTGGCACATGTCCTCTGACTTGAGATCACTTGAGTGACTAAATGATGATTGTCATTGTTTTGAGGTAGTTCAATATCATTTGAAACATAATGATCATAGACTATCTTGGATAATGATCATGAGTCAGGTTAGGGCACTAGTGATAGATATAGGATTGCCGTCTCCTTGTTCAAGGAGTGTGATGTTCTAAAGGGGCCCCCCCTATATGAGATGATTGAGAAAGTGTATGGCCATACCCAGATGACTATGCTCATCTGATCTAATCATGCTCATCGTATTGGAGTTACAAGCTTGACCCGCTTGTCCAATAAGAACATCCAGTGGCAAAGGACACATGCATGCCTTGTGAAGTTGATTCACACTTGTGATGTGGTTTGGGAGTAGTCTTGGAAGACTCTTTCCTTTATATCGGGAGACAGTGATGTGTTGCTAGATACCCCTCACTGATCGTGATAACGAAAGTTATCGTTACCGACATTTAAAGGAAACCCTCAGGGTCGCACAAATTGATGATATGACTTACTTAAGTCAGATCGTGTGGACTGAATTAGTTGGGTTCAGTTTAAAGGGATTTAAACTCTGATTGTAAGTGAGATACAGTCTGATCATGTTTGATTGATTAGGGCTTGAGATCGGTAAGCTTCGATCGAGAGAGGAGATGCTAGATCGGTGAGATCAAGAGCATCAGGAGATGAACGGTTAGATCTTGAGCCATTAGGTTCATAGAGGTCTAGACCATGTATTGGCTTGGCTTGGTTTGATTTTGGTCTATGAGCCAAATCGAATTAAACCAAAGAATGAACCGGTTCACTATGTGAACGCATGGTTCATGAAGGAAGGCGTTTTGGCGTTGGAACATGGCTTCATGACTTTCCATTTTGGGAAGTCATGTAACGCCATTTTTGATGTTATCGCCTAAACGCTTTTGCTCGCTTGTCATTGACGTTGCTTGCTTGCCATCTCGTGTGGAAGAAGGTGAACGACAAGGGAGAGCTCTCGGCCAAGGAAGCATCTCAACCTATCCCTTCCATTCGGCAAGGACTCTTGAAGATCTTTGCTAGCACAAAGATCAACAAGAAGAAGTCATCCCTCTTTTGTGTGCGTCACTTGTGGAGAAGATCTATCTTGCTCTTTGCTTCCAAGCCGCCTCCTTCCCATGGCCATGGTAACGAATCTTTCGTTTGTTGCTTAAGTTGATCATATGAAAGTATAGCATGCGATCAAGTTTAAACCCTAATTCCGCTGCTAAAACAAAGAAGACCACTTGCGCTATCTATAGGGTTTCGCTCCCCCTTGAAGGGGACCCCTCTAAAACCCTTCAATTGGTATCAGAGCTGCGGATCTATACTTGTTCATATGATTGCTTGCGCATCTTATGAGTAGATCATCATGTTTGTTCCATGCATATGCTTATGAGTAGATCTAATGATGGTTGATCACATGCCGAAACCTACATGCTAGTTTAGAACTTAGATGTATGTTTCTTCATGATTTGCGCATGTTATATGTCTCTTCATGATTTGCGCATGTTGTTGTGTTGGCGCATGTTAAGTATGTTGAATGGTATTTCATCAAAACTTATACCTACTTGCGCGCAAACAATTAGATCTATATGCATCTACTATAAACCCTTAGACGGGTTGATGGGGTTGAAAGCATACTCTAGGTTAGATCCAATAGTCTGATCAGACCATCTGACAGCCTAGATGGGTTGACCAGATAGCACCTGTGCGAAAGCACGAGGTGGCTATAGGTTGACTGCATCACAGGCGTGTAGCGAGGTCTGGTTGAGACAGCAATGAACACACATGAGTTAGGCCCGGGGTCACACCCGCCTGCCAGATCT
Organism: Costus lasius; assembly: GCA_027563935.2. Taxonomy (NCBI): domain Eukaryota; kingdom Viridiplantae; phylum Streptophyta; class Magnoliopsida; order Zingiberales; family Costaceae; genus Costus; species Costus lasius. Next base: position 35,179,397 of record CM050453.2, read on the forward strand.
CATGAAGGTTGTTCAGCCCTTGGCGCATGCATGGTTGACCATCAGGTCAACTCGAGTCAGTTAGGACTTGGTGCATGCAAGGGCAAGGATCTAACTAGATTGATGAGTGGATCCCTATCAATGGACCGTTGTAAGGTTGTAGGGCACATAAGAGAATTAAAATTGATGCCAATGGGGTTTTCAAAATTTTATTTTCTATGTAATGGATCACATGATGATTGGTTGATGCCATGATGCCTGTTTATTTAATCTTATGTGGGTTGCCCTATTGTGTGCTGTGCTGGGGCCTGCGTGCCTGGTTAATTATAAATTAATCTTAATTTTGTGATCTGCGAATCACATTGTTTTTAATTTATTGTATAATTGACCTGCGAGTCAAGCTTGTCTAGATAGATCAAAATGTATTCTGATTAGACAAGAGCACAAAAGCACACATCGCAGAGGCGCATTCAGCTGGTGGCGCACCTGAGGTGCTCTTGGCGCTAGGGCCCTGGGTTGGACCAGATGAGATGCAAAAGTCCCAAGAAGAGCAAGTGAAGACTTAAGTATCTTAAGGTCTTACTTAGGCTTTGGGCTTTTACCACATAAGATCAGCATGCTTTCTTTTTATTCGTTATATAATTAGAACTGCATGAGTTTATCTTCTGCTATAGCCATAGGATTTGCCTGATAGTAAGAAGATAAAAGACCGTTAAAATCCAAACGCTAAAAATATCAAGCTCGTAAGCCTTCTGACGCGAAACCTCACTGTTCTGACTATCGTTGGAGCCGTGTTGTACCCACTCAGTGGGCACGTCCATCTATCTTCAGACGGTGCGGGATTTCACCTGCGTGTTACAGAGAAGGGATTTATCGCTTCTCGTTGCTCAGCATAGCACGTGGTGGTCCAGGGAGTAGGTCGGGTCAGCTTGACCATGTAGGCTACATATGTGGCGCATATGGTAGCGCATGGAGGCAGCCATCTGTGGGATCAGAGACTGTGTTGTACCAACTCAGTTGGCACAGTCTGCTGGATTGCCCAGATGAAGGGGAATCGCACGGGTTGGCGATTGGCTGGGACAGCCTACCAGAAATTAGTGCTTGTCATCTCTGTGCATCTTATCTCGCCTGAGCGGGACGCAGAGACCAAGTATGAAATCTGGATCCCATCTCACTAAAAGAGTGTTACTCTTTCGGACTGTTTACTGGATTTTTCAGTCAGACAAAATAGTGAGAAAAGAATCTTTCTTAAGTCCTGGATTGATTCTGAACATTGATACTGACCTTGCTGTTCTTGCATTGTTGTAGATTCCTGCAGCAACGAACACCATGAGCTTCAATGTGCGATCCCTACTGGAAAGGGAGAAGTTTGCTGGGCCGAACTTCTCTGACTGGTTCGGACACCTTAAGATCGTTCTTAAGGCAGAGAGGAAACTGTATGTCCTCGAGACGGCAGTGCCGCCTCAGCCCGCTGCGAACGGCGCAAGGGCGGTTCGTGAAGCCTATGAAAAGCACGTCAATGATAGCATTGATGTCGCTTGCCTGATGCTAGCGTCTATGACGCCACCGCTGCAGCGTCAGCATGAGGATATGTCGGCTATAGAAATTATAGCGAACCTCAAGATGTTGTATGCTGCACAGGCGAGGACAGAACGCTATAATCTGACGAAGCTCTTCTTTCAGAGCAAACTGGCTGAAGGGAGCCCAGTGGGAGCTCACGTGCTCAAGATGATTGGGCACAAGGAGGCTCTAGAGAAACTGGGGCATACCATCAACCAGGAGCTTGCTGTAGATATTATTCTGCAGTCTCTCCCGCCTTCTTTCGATGCGTTCATTATTAACTTTAATATGAACAAAATCGACTGTACTCCGGCAGAGCTGCTCAATATGCTCTTGACAACTGAGGAGACTCTGAAGGGAAAGCCTTCAACCTCTGTCTTAATGGTTCCTTACAGGAACAAGAAGAAGGGGAAGAAGGGCAAGGCCCCTGTCAAGAACTACAGTAAGGCTCTGAAACAGAAGGTGAAGCGGTCCAAGGACAACAGGTGTTTCCACTGTGGCCAGCTGGGTCACTGGAAAAAGGACTGTAAAGCGCTCCAAGGAGATAAGAGGGGAAGCATCGCTTCTGGCTCAGGTATTTATGTGACTGAGGTCATGTTATCTTCTTCTTCTATTTCATGGGTGTTGGACACTGCATGTGGAGTTCACATTTGTTCAAATGTACAGGAACTCAAGAGAAGAAGGCAGGTGGGACAGCATGAGGTAGACCTACGCGTTGGAAACGGGGCACGGGTTGCTGCTGTTGCTGTAGGAGACTATTTCATTTCTTTACCATCTGGACTTGTATTGGAACTAAACAGTTGTTATTTTGTTCCCAGTATAACTAAAAATATTATCTCCATTCCTGCTCTTGTCAGGAAAGGATTTGCCTTTGAATGCAATATTTCAAAGTGTGTTTTATCTTGTGATAATATTGTTTATGCAACTGGTTCAATTAACAATGGGTTATACATGTTGGACATGGAAAGTTCTATACATAACAATGATAATAAGAAAGCCAAGAATGCTGATGACAGCACCTTGCTATGGCATAGTCGTTTAGGCCATATAAACGAGAAACGCATTAAGCGGTTGCATGATCATGGACTGCTGGGATCATTCTCCTATGAGGAGATTGATACATGCAAAGCTTGTTTAATGGGTAAAATGACGAAGTCACCTTTTCCTAATAAAGGTCAAAGGGCTTCAGGTTTACTTGACCTCATACACAGTGATGTGTGTGGGCCATTTAGTAAACATGCTAGAGGTGGCTATCAGTACTTCATTACCTTTACTGATGATTTCAGTAGGTATGGGTATGTCTATTTGATGAGACATAAAAGTGAATCTTTTGACAAGTTCAAAGAGTTCAAGAATGAAGTACAAAATCAGCTAGGCCGAAATATCAAGGCACTTCGCTCAGATCGAGGTGGAGAATACCTAAGTCATGCGTTTACTGACTATCTAAAGGAGTGTGGGATTATCTCACAGCTCACTCCGCCAGGAACACCGCAATGGAATGGTGTGTCCGAGAGGAGAAATAGAACGTTACTTGATATGGTTCGTTCTATGATGAGTCAGGCTACTCTTCCATACTCCTTTTGGGGATTTGCACTGGAAACAGCTGCAAAGGTACTAAACCGAGTGCCATCCAAGGCAGTTTCAAAGACTCCATATGAGTTATGGTGTGGGAAACAGCCGAGCTTGACATTTATCAGGATCTGGGGTTGCGAGGCTTATGTCAAAAAGCTCGCCTCTGGGAAACTGGAGAACAGATCTGAGAAATGTATCTTTGTCGGTTACCCTAAGGAAACAAAGGGTTATTATTTCTACGATCCCAAAGAGAACAAGGTATTTGTTGCTCGGACGGCCATATTTCTTGAGAAGGAATTTCTTCTGCAAGAGGCCAGTGGGAGAGAAATAAAGCTGGATGAGAATCCAGAGGAAGGACAAAGTAGTCAAGCACAGTTGGATGAGCCTGAGCCGGTAGATCAGGTTATTGAACAACCTGAGGCTCAGATATCACGGGAACCGCGAAGATCGGGAAGGATCCGTCGACAGCCTGAGCGCTATGACGGAGTCTACATCATTGATAATGATGAACCCCTCACTTATGCGGATGCGGTCAGTGGACCGGACTCAGCTAGATGGCTTGAAGCTATGCGAGCCGAGATGGACTCCATGTCAGATAACCAAGTCTGGGATTTGGTTGATCCGCCTCCGGGAGTAATCCCCATAGGCTGTAAATGGATCTTTAAGAAGAAGATTGACATGGATGGTAACGTGGTTACCTATAAAGGCAGGCTAGTTGCGAAAGGTTTCAAACAAATCTACGGGATAGATTATGATGAAACTTTCTCACCTGTAGCCATGTTTAAGTCTATTCGGATTCTTTTCGCGATAGCTGCATATTACGATTATGAGATATGGCAGATGGATGTGAAGACAGCTTTCCTTAATGGAAATCTGGACGAGGATGTGTATATGACACAACCTGAGGGTTTCACTAATCCATCAGATCGTCATAAAATATGCAAGTTAAAGAAGTCCATTTATGGACTGAAACAAGCATCTAGAAGCTGGAATATTCGTTTTGATGAATCAATCTCTGAGTTTGGTTTCATCAAGAACGAAGATGACCCGTGTGTATATAAGAGGTTTAGTGGGAGCGTGATTACTTTCCTAGTCCTCTACGTCGATGATATCTTAATCATTGGAAATGATATTCCTGAACTGCATGCTGTTAAAGCATGGTTAGGAAAATGTTTCCAGATGAAAGATTTAGGAGAAGCAGCCTATGTATTAGGTGTGAAGATCTACCGGGATAGATCTAAGAGGCTTCTCGGGCTATGCCAGAGTACTTACATCGATAAAGTCTTGGAGAGATTCCATTTAGAGAATTCTAAAAGAGGATATCTTCCAGTCAGACATGGTCTGAATCTTTCGAGGAGTCAGTGTCCACAAACACAGACTGAGAAAGATGAAATGGACAATACGCCTTATGCTTCGGCTATTGGGTCCATTATGTATGCGATGTTGTGTACTCGCCCAGACGTCGCTTACGGGTTAAGCGTGACCAGTCGGTTCCAAAGTAATCCAGGTATGGCGCACTGGATTGCGGTCAAGAACATTTTAAAATATCTGCGAAGGACCAAAGATATGTTCTTGATATATGGTGGTCAGGAAGAACTCAGTATAGAAGGATATACTGATGCTTCATTCCAGTCGGACCAGGATGATTTCCGATCGCAATCAGGCTATGTCTTTAGCTTGAATGGTGGAGCAGTGGTGTGGAAAAGTTTCAAACAATCAACTGTTGCTGATTCCACAACAGAAGCCGAGTATGTTGCAGCCTCGGAAGCATCCAAGGAGGCAGTGTGGATTCGTAAGTTCGTGAGAGAACTTGGTGTCGTTCCTTCGAGTGCTGATCCTTTGGTTATCTTCTGTGATAACACTGGAGCAATCGCACAAGCAAAGGAACCACGGTCGCACCAGAAGTCCAAGCACATACAGAGACGGTTTCACTTGATCCGGGAGATCATAGATCGTGGCGAGATCAAAATATGCAAGGTTCATACAGACGACAATCTGGCAGACCCGCTTACCAAGCCTCTGGCGCAGCAGAAGCATGAGAAGCACTGTAATAATATGGGTTTGAGATTTCTCAACCATTAGATTAAGTGCAAGTGGGAGATTGTTGGGGTATGCCCTTAAGGCTAATGTTTGAGGCCTTTGGGATTGTAACAGTATCATGTAATAAACTCTTATGTTTATAAAGGCATGGTTATTATTCAGGTTGTTACCTTGTCTGCAGTAATAAGTGTACTACTGAATAATGTCTCAAAGCTGTTCAGCTAGGCTGACATGCTATAAAGTCCTTAGTCGAGATATCTTGGTGAACATGAGACAGCCTTGATATGCTTGAGACTAATATGTGTTCTAATCTTATAGGATGCTTCGAGCATGGAATAAGATGTAGACTCATGGGTACATTGGATGTACTGGACAGACCCTACTAGGATATTCAATTGCTTGTCACAATGTGAATAATCCTTGAATGCACTAAGTGGCACATGTCCTCTGACTTGAGATCACTTGAGTGACTAAATGATGATTGTCATTGTTTTGAGGTAGTTCAATATCATTTGAAACATAATGATCATAGACTATCTTGGATAATGATCATGAGTCAGGTTAGGGCACTAGTGATAGATATAGGATTGCCGTCTCCTTGTTCAAGGAGTGTGATGTTCTAAAGGGGCCCCCCCTATATGAGATGATTGAGAAAGTGTATGGCCATACCCAGATGACTATGCTCATCTGATCTAATCATGCTCATCGTATTGGAGTTACAAGCTTGACCCGCTTGTCCAATAAGAACATCCAGTGGCAAAGGACACATGCATGCCTTGTGAAGTTGATTCACACTTGTGCTGTGGTTTGGGAGTAGTCTTGGAAGACTCTTTCCTTTATATCGGGAGACAGTGATGTGTTGCTAGATACCCCTCACTGATCGTGATAACGAAAGTTATCGTTACCGACATTTAAAGGAAACCCTCAGGGTCACACAAATTGATGATATGACTTACTTAAGTCAGATCGTGTGGACTGAATTAGTTGGGTTCAGTTTAAAGGGATTTAAACTCTGATTGTAAGTGAGATACAGTCTGATCATGTTTGATTGATTAGGGCTTGAGATCGGTAAGCTTCGATCGAGAGAGGAGATGCTAGATCGGTGAGATCAAGAGCATCAGGAGATGAACGGTTAGATCTTGAGCCATTAGGTTCATAGAGGTCTAGACCATGTATTGGCTTGGCTTGGTTTGATTTTGGTCTATGAGCCAAATCGAATTAAACCAAAGAATGAACCGGTTCACTATGTGAACGCATGGTTCATGAAGGAAGGCGTTTTGGCGTTGGAACATGGCTTCATGACTTTCCATTTTGGGAAGTCATGTAACGCCATTTTTGATGTTATCGCCTAAACGCTTTTGCTCGCTTGTCATTGACGTTGCTTGCTTGCCATCTCGTGTGGAAGAAGGTGAACGACAAGGGAGAGCTCTCGGCCAAGGAAGCATCTCAACCTATCCCTTCCATTCGGCAAGGACTCTTGAAGATCTTTGCTAGCACAAAGATCAACAAGAAGAAGTCATCCCTCTTTTGTGTGCGTCACTTGTGGAGAAGATCTATCTTGCTCTTTGCTTCCAAGCCGCCTCCTTCCCATGGCCATGGTAACGAATCTTTCGTTTGTTGCTTAAGTTGATCATATGAAAGTATAGCATGCGATCAAGTTTAAACCCTAATTCCGCTGCTAAAACAAAGAAGACCACTTGCGCTATCTATAGGGTTTCGCTCCCCCTTGAAGGGGACCCCTCTAAAACCCTTCACAAACAACGAGACTACACCCTTAGTTCTGACAAAAGGATTACGCTATCATAGCGTCGTTTAAGTACAAAATTCTACAAGAAGATAGAAATATGAGAAAGACTTAAAGATAAAAGATTACAAACTCTTCTAAAAGGGTTGAAATCTTCTTCCTCCAAGCCTTTTGGAATGGATGCACAAGAGAGCTTCTTCTCCCAAACTTTCTCCAAGAACTTCACCTCTCCCAAGACCCATCGCCTTTTTCAAGCCAGATTTCGCCCTTTAAATAGAGTCCAAACCCCGTTGTGAACGCATGTATTGATGGAGAATTGAATTAGCTACGTTTTGATACCAAGATCATTAAAATCGGAGCCATAATGAGGGAGTTATAGCCCATTCATTGCAGACGACTCCATAAATACGGGTGTAATGGGCCATTATGGTTGTAACCGTAATGCAATGGTTATGCACTTATTACAACCTCATTAATTCTTGTAACCCTCAAATCATTAATTTTCTTTTAATTCCCTTCGTTTTGACTCCAAAAACGTCCAAATCGGAGTTAAGACAAAGGAGTTATGACCATTTAAAGCAGGGTGGTTCGTAATAAATTCTGGCGGCTGCGAGATTACGATCGCAAGGCAGATTATGGCCGAGAGGTAGATTATGGCCATACCCATAACGTTGATGTAGAAGTCCAATTCGTCTCAAAATTTGTGGGTGAGTAGAATGGGCTTGGCTTGATTTGCGGCTATAGTCGTGACGTCGAAAATCACCGATCAAAAGATTGCGACTATGCTGAATTATGGTTGTGCCCATAATCTCTTTTGTGAAAGTCGTCTTCATATGAAAGTTTGTCGTCGAGGGAGTTATTGGCACGTCTTTGAAATATGATTATGCTCTCATCAAAACGGGTCCATCGAGAAGCCAATCAGAGAATTATGGTCTTGATGTAGATTATGGCCTCGGCCGTAATTCTCGAAATTAATCCCGTTCGAAGCCAAACTCCTTGTCAAGGTTCTTGATTCACTCGGAGATGTAAATATACGTCCATGTAGTTCTAGAAGTGAGTGAATTATCCTGTATTCAAGCAAACATGACAAGTAGTGAAGCTTCCGAAGAAAAGAAATGAAATAAGTTGGAAAGAGAGGTAAAAGCATGAAAATAGGTCTCGATTTACTAGTAAATGTAGGTCAAAAAGACTATAAAAATACGAGACTTCAAAATCTCCCAGACTTAGACCATTGCTTGTCCTCAAGCATAGAAGGTAGATAAAAGTAAAGTTTAAAAGTGGTGATCAAAAAAGGTGAAATCATGTTAAGCTTGCAAAATATTTTGTTCTAGGAAGATATCATTATGAGCAAACCTCAGCAAGTTAGGGAATTCAAAGTAGCCATCTATTGTTAGGAATAAAGGTATGAAGATCCAAATACAAAATCAAATGAGGCTTACCTCCATGAGCTGCAATAATCCTCTGTTTGGAGAATACACTCTATTCAGACCTGATTCAACCAGAAATATATGTTGGAAAGGCATCAATGCACTCTTATTTTTTATTTTCATCTCCTCAAAATTTGTTTCTATTTTGACTTCAACTCATGTCTTAGGTACCACTGCCAATTTTACGCAGTGCCAAGTAGAGGAGTCTTATTTATTTATATTTATTTTTTTTTGTGAACTTTGAGGGGATTATAACCATTGACAAGTGCATTGATTATTTTCAACAAATAGTAAGGAGAATCAAACCGATAGAGTTATATACTTCTACAGAAAGATTGTAAGCATGCTTTGAAAGTAAAAAACCTTACTCTAAATTCAGATCTATCACTCCATAACCTTGTTTTCCATTTAAAAGATAATTAAATGAATTACCTATCTCAGGACTAAGATTCAGATCCTAATGATAGTATCCCAGAGATTCAATATAAAACATCAAGCTATCAAGATTTCCATTAAAAGTCAGAAATAACATCACCACTGAAAAAAAATTCAGATAAGGTAATCCATATATCGTAATCAAGGGTGTAATTCAAAGTTATTAACAAAACATAGCAACATATCATTAAAGACAAGTACTGAATTAATAAAACTAAAGTATCATCATTACAAGTTTTAAAAAATTACTACATGACATCTTCAAAAAGATAAAGTGAACTACATGACTACATTATAGAGTTTTGAAAATCCACATAAACAACCCACAATCTCCCAGACCTATTATATTCATAGTCCCTATGCATCACTGTAAAGGTACTCAAAACTTGGAGATTTGGGGTAAAATACTCACTAGATCAGTCAGAATCATCAGAACTAATCTCCTGGGGATCCTCCTCCTCATCGTCTCCATCACCTCGTGTGTCTGGCTCATCGTCCGCGTCAGGTAGTAATGTGGTTCTCAGCTCAGTAAAGGAAGTCCATAGGGAATTCAGAAACTTTCCGTGGCGAGTCTGTTCAGTAGCCATCTTTTCAATCATAGAGCCCTGTCTAGATAAATCCTGGCAAATCAGATGCTGTGTGTCCTCTAGATGTGAAAGTACTTGTTGCATGTACTCTCCTTGGCATTTTTGGTTAGCAAGTAGTTGTTTCAGTAAGGATTCAAGGTTGGAGGAGGAGGAGGGATACTCACCAGAGAAGGCAAAAAATCTAGCAGAAGCTGGTGGCGGCACTGAGCTCAACGGTGGAACATGTGCAGTAGTGTCAGCAGAAGAGGTAGTGATTGGCCGGATCTTCCAATTGATCTTGTTTTTAACAGTTGTGCATTCTTGGCAAGGCAGTGGCATGGGTTGAGTGCCATATTTGAAATAGAGAAAATAGGTGTCCCCATGCTTGATAATGATCCTCATAGAAATGCAGGATTCCAGGTCCAATCTTGTGTTCCTAGGAACGATTTGCATACCACTAGGGTTGATGCCAAGTGAAAGAGCAATGGAGGTAACAAGCCCTCCCATAACTATCTGACCCTTGTGTGCTCGTGATATTTTAAGCATTTGTTTCATCATGTAATAAGCAGAATTAACTTGAAACGAATGTAGCATAGCCCAAAGAAACAATACCTCTCCCTGGCGGACCATCCCATTGCTCTCGCCTCTACCAAAGATGGTATGAGCGAGAAAATGATGTACGTAGCGGAGTATGGGATTGCTAATATTGCTGGCTCATGCAGAGCGGGGAGAGTAGTGGTCGTCATCACTGATGCTACACCAAAAAGCATTCTCCTGATATTCGACAGGTACGATGTGCGATGCATGAGGAGGAAATCCAAATATTTTGTTGAGCTACGCAAGATCAAGATAATGTTCTTCTCCACCCAGACGGAAGGTAATCTGGCCGAAATCATCATCATCATGTGAATCCATCTGGATGTCTAGAGAACTAAAGAATTCAAGTGTGAGCTCCGTATAAGTCGGATGAAGCATATTCAGGAAATGTTGCCAACCGATACGGCGGAACATCCATTCAATGTCTTCAGAAAATCCCAGCATACCCATGGAATAGCGATCAACATAACGGGTATGAATCACCTTTCGTTGCTGGAGAAGGTGGCACTTGCGTTCTTGTACTAGGTTGCGCATGCGAAATCCAAAGGGAGAATTCTGCTGTTTATTGGGATTTGGTTCCACTGATGAGGGTTCAGATGCTGAAGATGAAGGCAGCTGGCGGCCTTGAGGTGGAACGTTGATAGTGGATTTGCGAGCTGTCATCTTGCGCTTCAGAGACATAATGTAGAGGTGAATGGTAGAAGTTGCAGAGGTTGGAATCACAAGTATTTGGAGGTGGGCGAGCTGTCTTTCGGCAGTAGAACAAGGAAGCAGAGCGTTGAAGCGGCGGTAATATAACAGCGGTGGAATTGGTTGGCGGTGACGAACACGCTACATATAAGATTGCCGAGTCTGTAGAAGCTGCAAGAATAAGATGCCAAGTTTGGACAAGATCGCAGGGTAAGAGCTGAAAGAAATTCGTCGCCTAGTGCTCGTCGGTCTGATTGAAGAAGCAGAGGCGATAGCTGGTATCGTTGAGGCCGTTGAGGTCGCCTTGTCCAGGAGATAGCTGTATTTATCGTGGCAGATGATGAAATCGAGATTCAGGAATCGGCGACAGGTTCAGAAGAGTAACGACGAAGGATTGAAGGCGGATTGGGCGAATCAATTGAAGGCAGCAACGCTGGAAACGGTGGTGGATTCCTCAATGGGCGGAGAACGGAAATTGGTTAAATCAATGAAAGGGCGGCCTTTTCTCAACAGGCAAAGCTTTCGATTGATGGAGTCCGGCGGAAGAATAAAATAGTGTTGACCTGGCGCTGCTTAATGTCACCAATTGCTTTCCGCTTCAACTGAAGGAGTTAAGTCGGTGGTGAGCGGATGATTGAAGACAGCGGATTGAAGGCGGCGGCGCTTAATGTCGCTGGATAGCAGCGACTGAATGAAGGAGTCGGCGCCGAGTGGCTAACGGTGGATGAGGAAGAGGCGGCGAAGCTTCTCAACGGACGAGGTCGCTGAGGAGTTCGGCGGTTTTGAGTTGTAATAGAAGGAGCGGAATCGTCGCTGATGGAAGGATGAAGACCCAGTGGAAATTTTTGGAATAGCGGCTTGTATGGAAAATACGCTCGACACCCTGATTTTCTCTTTCGTATCACCTCTTGGCTGGCCTGCCTAAATCGCCCAGTTACCTTTGCTATGCGCATTATGGCCACACCTGTAATCCATGAAAACAAACAAATGTATTATATATATATATATATATATATATATATATATATATATATATATATAAGATAAAATTGAACCTGCAATAAAAATAGCAATCGTCAAAAATAACTAATTAAAATCATCGAAATAAGTTACTTGGGTTGCCTCCCAAGAAGCGCTAGTTTAACGTCGGTAGCTCGACAGAGAAATCTGTGGTCAAGTAATAGAATCTGAGAGGAGTAAGGAAACTCCCTTCTCAATTGGTGCAGGAAAATTATAAGGCTTCAGACGTTGCCCGTTGACTTTGAATGTTCAGGACTGATCACTATAGATATCAATCGCACCATAGGGATAGACTTTCTGTACTATATACAGACCAGTCCATCTGGATCATAATTTTCCAGGAAATAATCTGAGCCTCGAGTTAAAAAGTAGGACCAAATCTCCAACTTCAAATTCCTTGTGTAATATATGCTTGTCATGAAACCTTTTGGTCCATTCCTTATAAATTTTTGCATTCTAGTACGCCTCAAGTCGTATCTCATCCAATTCGTTCAGATCCAATTTTGTTTTCTCACCTGCTGTCTTAAAATCATAGTTTAGAGCTCTTATCGCCCAGAACGCCTTATGTTCAAGTTCAACCGGTAGGTGACAGGACTTCCCATATATCATTTGGAATGGAGACATTCCTATAGGAGTCTTGAAGGCAGTCTGGTAGACCCAGAGAGCATCATCCAATTAAGGGCCCAATCTTTTCTCGCAGATGAAATAATGCGTTCTAAAATCCTTTTTAATTCTCGATTCGATACCTCGACTTGACCGCTAGTCTGGGGGTGATATGGTGTCGCAATTTTGTGATGCACCCCATACTTCTTCAGTGGAGCGGCAAATCGTTGCTCAATAAAATGCGATCCTCCGTCACTTATCAGTACTCTTGGCATGCCAAATCTTGGAAATATAGTTTTTTTCAGCATTCGTATCACAACTTTGGAATCATTGGTGGGTGCAGCTGAAGCTTCTACACACTTTGACACGTAATCAACGGCCACCAAGATATACTTATTTCCACAGGAGGACGGAAATGGTCCCATAAAATCCATCCCCCACACATCGAATAATTCAACTTCTAAAATACTTTGCAAGGGAAGCTCATCTCATTTCGAAATGTTGCCACTTCTTTGGCAACTATCGCAAGTCAATATAAAATTACGTGCATCCTTAAAAATACTGGGCCAGTATAATCTAGATTGTAGTACCTTAAATGCAATTTTTGAAGTGCTGGCATGACCTCCATAAGGGGAAGAATGATAGTGATTAAGAATATCTAGAACTTCATCCTCGGGTACACAACGTCGAAAAAGTCCATCCGCACATCGCCGAAAAAGATATGGATCATCCCAGTAAAAATGTCTTATGTCGGACAAAAACTTCTTCTTTTGTTGATAAGACAGGTCAGGTGGAAAAATATCAGAAGCCAAATAATTAACAAAATCAGCGTACCAGGGTGCATCTTGCACAAAAATTCTGAATAATTTCTCCTCTGGAAACATGTCATCAATTTCCAAATTATCGTCTTCATCCTTCTCTTTGTCAAGAGGTAATTGTGACAGATGGTCGACCACCACATTCTCAGCTCCCTTCTTATCTCTTATTTCCAAATCAAATTCTTGGAGGAGAAGTATCCATCGTATCAGTCGTGGCTTTGCGTCCTTTTTACTCATCAAATACTTGATCGCTGCGTGGTCTGTATAAACAATGACTTTAGAATTAATCAAGTAAGAACGAAATTTGTCAAACGCAAAGACGATGGATAAGAGCTCCTTTTCTGTTGTCGCATAGTTGATTTGTGCTTCATCTAAAGTGCAGCTGACATAGTATATCGCGTGAAGCTTTTTATCTCTTCTTTGCGCCAGAACAGCTCCGACGGCGAAAACGCTCGCGTCGCACATTAACTCAAAGGGTAAGGTCCAATCAGGGGGCTGAATAATGGGTGTGGATATCAAAGCCTTCTTAAGCTTTACAAATGCCGGCAAACAGTCATCATCGAAACAGAATTCAGAATCCTTACAGAGCAGATTGGTCAGTGGTCGGGCTATCTTTGAGAAATCTTTAATGAATCTTCTGTAAAATCCGGCGTGTCCGAGGAAACTACGGATTCCTTTGACTGAGGTCGGGGGATTCATCCTTTCAATTACTTGCACTTTAGCCTAATCGACCTCTATCCCTCATTCAGAAATAAGATGTCCTAGCACAATCCCTTCTTGTACCATAAAATGACATTTTTCCAATTTAGAATGAGTTTCACTTCCTCGCATCGCTGCAAAACCTTGGATAGATTAGCTAAACATGATTCAAAAGATCGACCATGTACCGAGAAATCGTCCATAAAGATGTCCATAAAATCTTCGTTATAGTCGGAGAAGATTGCCATCATGCATCACTGGAATGTTGCTGGAGCGTTGCATAGTCCAAATGGCATTCTCCTGTACGTGAATGTTCCGTACGGACAAGTAAAGGTCATCTTTTCTTGATCCTCTGGGTGAACTGGGATCTGTAGGAAACCAGAAAATCCATCAAGAAAGCAAAAATAAGCATTATGGGCAAGACGCTCAAGCATTTGATCGATGAAGGGTAGAGGAAAGTGGTCCTTTCGCGTTGCTTTGTTGAGCTTCCGATAGTCTATACACATTCGCCATCCACTTACAGTATGGACCGGAACTAGCTCATTCTGCTCACTCTTGACAACTGTTACCCCGCCCTTTTGGGTACAACTTGGATAGGGCTCACCCATCGGCTGTCTGATATCGGGTAAATGACTCCTGCGTCTAGCAGTTTCATGATCTCTTTCTTTACAACCTCCTTCATACTTGGATTCAATCGTCGTTGAAACTCGACGGAGGGTTTGCTTTCCTGTTCCAAGAGAATCCTATGCATACAGACAGATGGGTCAATTCCTTTGATATCATCTAAGGCATAGCCTATGAACTTTTTATGAAGTTTAATTTCAGCAAGTAATTGCTCTGTTTGGAGTTTACTCAAGTTTGCATTCACTATCACAGGCAAGGTAGATTCATCATCCAGAAATTCATACTTCAAATTTTGAGGAGATTTCAATTCTATTTTCCGAACTTCACTTACCTGTGGTGCCATCTCATCGAGACGTTCAATCTTCATCTTATAAGGGTTCATCGTCTCAACTGAGTCCATTAGCATTGCATAAGCCCTGGCTTCTTCATTTCCTTCAATGGCCGGACTCGTCAAAAGGCAGGCTTCTAGCGGGTCTTTATGAGTTCCTTCAGATATGGGATTTTCTTGAACAACAGCATTCTCAACAACGTCCAGGCTACAACAGGAACCTGCGATAGAAGGGTGTTTCAGGCTCCGTGCCAAATCAAATTCGATAGCCTCCTCACCAATATTCAAGGCTAATTTTCTATTTTTCACTTCAATTACTGCTCCGGCAGTCGCAAGGAAAGGTCTTCCTAAAATTATCGGTAATTTCATGTCCTCCTCCATCTCGAGCACGACGAAGTCGACTGGAATGAAGAAATCACCGACCTTGATCGGGACGTCTTCCAGGATTCCTGCCGGCTTGCGCACCGAGCGATCAGCAAGTTGTAGAGAAATGGGTGTTGCCTTAACATCGCCAATGTCTAGTTTCCTGCATATGGAAAAAGGCATTAGACTGACACTGGCGCCTAAATCACATAATGCGTGTTCAAAAGATAAATCCCCAATTTTGCATGTTATCGAAAAACTGCCCGGATATTTCAATTTCTCTAGAAGCTTATTCTGAATAATGGCGCTACACTCTTCAGTTAGCGCCACCGTGCCTAGTTCCTCAAGCTTCCTTCGGTTTGAAAGAATATCCTTTAAGAACTTTGCATACGTGGGCATCTGCGTTAAAGCTTCAGTAAAGGGGATGTTAATATACAACTTTTTCAAAATTTCTAAAAATTTTCCAAATTGTTTGTCCAACTTTGCCTTAACAGTCGTTGAGGGAATGGAATTGGTGGCTTATAAGGCGGTGGTGGAACATAAGCTGGTTCATTCTCATGATCATCTTTGCCCTCACTTGGTCTCTCGGGTTCGGGTTGATTACTGGTAGATGCGTCAAGACTTAGGTTAGAGTCAGGTACTCTAGGTTCCTCCAGTTGCTTACCGCTACGAGTAGTAATTGCACTGCAATTCTCTCGTGGGTTCTGTTCAGGTTGGGAAGGTAATCTACCTAAGGGTCTAGCTAGATTGGTGGCTAGGTTTGCCAATTGTATATCTACCTGTTTGTTATGAGCTTCAATGGAATCCAGTCTAGTAGTCACATGACGTAGCATATCATTAACACTCTCATTTGTTTTGGTTTGAGAAGAGATAAAATTTGATGTCTCGGAGATAAAATTTTCCATGATAGCTTCAAGTGAGGTCATTTGAGGTTGTGGTGCATATGGTCGAGGTTGGAATCCAGGTGGTGGTTTGTAGTCTGATTGCGGAGCAGGGTTGGGATTATTCCTGTAAGAAAAGTTAGGGTGGTTTCTCCAACCCGGATTGTATGTAGTGGAATAGGGATCATTTTGTGGTCTTGGATTTTGGTTCCCTACAGCATTAGCATATTCTTGTTGGGGTTCAGAGGGTTGAGAAACACCTAACAGGCAATTAGCATGGGTGTGGCCCAAAATTCCACATATCTCACATACAGAAGGGTTAGAATTTGAATCAACAGAATTGACATGCATTGAATCCAATTTACGAGATAATGAATCAACCTTAGCAGCTAAAGAACTTAAGGCATCTAATTCATACTTACCTGGCGCGACGGCCCTAGATGATGTACCTCGTTGTTCCCCAGCCCATTGGTTGTGATTCAGTGTCATGTCCTCCAACAGATTCATTGCGTCATCGATTCTTTTGTTCATAATTGCTCCACCAGCGGCTGCGTCTACAATAAGACGCGTATTATAATTAAGACCATGGTAAAATGTATGAACAATTACCCATTTTTCCAAGCCGTGGTGTGGGCATAGGCGCTGAAGTTCCTTGAATCACTCCCAAGCTTCATACAGAGATTCCCCATCTTTTTGGGTGAAACCAGTGATTTGGTTTCGTAGTTGGACAGTTTTTCTTGGGGGAAAATACTTCGAAAGAAACGCTTGGGAAAGTTGCTCCCAAGTTGTAAACGATTCAGGTTGAAGAGAATATAGCCAATTTCGAGCTCTATCCCTCAGAGAGAATGGGAAGAATCGTAGTCGTAGCGCATCAGTAGATACTCCATTCATCTTGGTCGTGTCACAGAACTCCAGGAATATTGATAGGTGCATGTTCGGATCTTCTGAAGGTAGGCCTCCGAATTGGTTCTGCTGAACCATCGATAAGAGGGAGGGCTTTATCTCAAAATTGTTAGCCTCCACTGAAGATCGAGAAATACTTGAGTGAAGACCCTGCGTATTTAGAGCAGCAAAATCCTTCAGAGTTCTATTGTCGTTTGCCATCGTCAGATCGATAGGAATAGGTTCAATAATCCTCGATGCTTTTTTAGCACTCAATTCCTTTAATCGCCTTCTATGATGAAACGTCCTTTCAATTTCTTGATCAAGCTCGTATAGATCTTCCAATCCACCTAATCGTAAACCTCTACTCATATAACAGTTAAGCGCAAATAATAGAGATTGAGAGAAAAACTATATCACAAAAACAAAGAAACAAAACAAGATCAAACAAAACAAAGAAACGAAAACAAAGAAATAAAAGCAATAGCAAAAGAAACAAAACGTCTAGTCTACCAATTATTAAATCACTTCGATATTGATTTCCTATCCCCGACAACGGCGCCAAAACATGATGTGTGCCATACTAACGCACAACTAGGGGTGAGCATAAAACGGTAAAAAACCGAATTTACCGATTTACCGATCGGTAAATCGGTAAATCGGTTCGATAAATTTGATTTCGGTTTTCGGTTCGGTAATAATATTTAGGTAATTCGGTTTTCGGTTTTCGGTTCGGTAAATAAGTTTTCGGTTCGGTAATTTACCGATTTACCGATATATATATTAATATATAAAAAATAAATTTTTATTTATTAATTTTTAATTTTTTATCGGTAATTTACCGATTTACCGGTCGGTTTTTACCGATGGATAATATTTTAATTATGTAATATTTTAATATTTTAATAAATTTTTTAATAAATTAATTATATAATATTTTAATATTTTTTAATCGGTAAATCAGTAATTTACCAATTTACCAATAGGTAATTCGGTAATTTATCGATCGGTAAATAGTATGTTCGGTATGAGTTTTGGTAATAGATTTTTCGGATTCGGTAAATCGATTTTCGGTAAATCGGTAAATCGGTTTTCGGTTTTTACCGAATGCTCATCCCTACGCACAACTAACCGCAAGCATGACGGTTTCGTCGTAGTAGTACTTCAGATGTCGATCCCACAGGGACAGTGATCAAGTACCAAAAGATTATGAACTAGTAGCTAGACAATCAGATCAAGTAGTTTTGAGATCACGATACGCAAAGCTAAAATAACTTAAAGTAAACCGAATCCAGCAAGAGAAAACTTCGAGGGGAAAAACGAGGGTTAGAGATATCGGAACTTCGGGTTCATCTCGTTGATGGATCTTAAATTCAAGCGAGTTAAAATCATAGTAAGGTAATTTTAAAAATGCTCAAGGAAGTATCAAAAGGTACAAATTACCCTCATTCGACAGCGTAATCCGGTATCAATCTAGATCGACGTCCTACTTTCGTGGCTCACTGTACCTAGATTGATCCATTGGGTCCAGAGATACTATAAAACTCCTCATACAAATCCTGCCCAATTTCTTGACAGGTCAGAGTATGTTCGAACTAGTAGATCTAGCGTCGCAATTCACCTTTCGGTCCTTCTTGCAACACCCGAGAAAAGAAATTACGTGATCAAAGTAATTCTAGCAATAAGACGGCATAGAACGAATAAACACTAGTAAAATTCATATTTTCTATGAAATAACAAGATAGAACAAAAGATACAAACAACAAGACTACACCCTTAGTTCCGACAAAAGGATTACGCTATCATAACGTCGTTTAAGTACAAAATTCTATAAGAAGATCAAAATATGAGAAAGACTTAAAGATAAAAGATTACAAACTCTTCTAAAAGGGTTGAAATCTTCTTCCTCCAAGCCTTTTGGAATGGATGCACAAGAGAGCTTCTTCTCCCAAACTTTCTCCAAGAACTTCACCTCTCCCAAGACTCATCACCTTTTTCAAGCCAGATTTCGCCCTTTAAATAGAGTCCAAACCCCGTTGTGAACGCATGTATTGATGGATAATTGAATTAGCTACGTTTTGATATCAAGATCATTAAAATCGGAGCCATAATGAGGGAGTTATGACCCATTCATTGTAGACGACTCCATAAATACGAGTGTAATGGGCCATTATGGTTGTAACCGTAATGCAACGGTTATGCACTTATTGCAACCTCATTAATTCTTGTAACCCCCATATCATTAATGCTATTTTAATGCCCTTCGTTTTGACTCCAAAAACGTCCAAATCGGAGTTAAGACGAAGGAGTTATGACCATTTAAAGTAGGGTGGTTCGTAATAAATTCTGGCGGCTGCGAGATTACGATCGCAAGGCAGATTATGGCCGAGAGGTAGATTATGGCCATACCCATAACGTTGATGTAGAAGTCCAATTCGTCTCGAAATTTTTGGGTGAGTAGAATGGGCTTGGCTTGATTTGCGGCTATAGTCGTGTCGTCGAAAATCACCGATCAAAAGATTGCGACTATGCTGAATTATGGCTGTGCCCATAATCTCTTTTGTGAAAGTCGTCTTCATATGAAAGTTTGTCGTCGAGGAAGTTATCGGCACATCTTTGAACTATGATTATGCTCTCATCAAAACGGGTCCATCAAGAAGCCAATCAGAGAATTACGGTCTTGATGTAGATTATGGCCTCGGCCGTAATTCTCGAAATTAATCCCGTTCGAAGCCAAACTTCTTGTCAAGGTTCTTGATTCACTCGGAGATGTAAATATACGTCCATGTAGTTCTAGAAGTGAGTGAATTATCCTGTATTCAAGCAAACATGACAAGTAGTGAAGCTTCTGAAGAAAAGCAATGAAATAAGTTGGAAAGAGAGGTAAAAGCATGAAAATAGGTCTCGATTTACTAGTAAATGTAGGTCAAAAAGACTATAAAAATACGAGACATCAGGCATCTACAGGGAATGGAGAATATGCGACCCTTACAACTAGTTCGACGATCCGCCCGTTATTCAAAATTCATCTTGTTCTTAAATGAGTTCGACAATCGCCTATTCGAGTTCGACGATCCGCTTGTTATTTAAAATTCATCTTTTATATAATTAAGTTCGACAATCTCCTGTTCGAGTACGACTATCCGCCTGGTTCAAAATTCATCTTGTTTATAATTAAGTTCGACAATCGCCTATTCAAGTTCACCGATTCGCCAGTTCAAGTACGACAAAAAATGCATCTTGTTTGGGGCCTTGAAGATCGTCGAACCGGTAGAGGCGATCGTCGAACTTAGGCTTTGACAATATATGCATCAAGTGTCGAACCCAGCTGCTTACACAAGTTGAAATCAATTTCGAGTTCGACAAAAAGTGCATCTTCTTGCCCCGAAGATCGTCGAACTAGAAAAGGCGATCGTCGAACTGCTTTGACAATATAACAACGCTTAAACACCCACTCTTCATTCCTTACTTGACACAGATTGTCGGAAACCCAATGAACATTTAGGATATTACGTTGCCCCAAAGATTCCATGGCCGGATAATTTTTTCACTTTGGATGGCCTTCATCACAGACTGGTTGGCTGGTCTCTGGTGTTTCGCTATGAAGGGAACAACGTCTTTTCGCATCTAGCGAATTTATAAGCTTCTCGTAGCGCGTCCCGTATCTCAAAGAAGGGGGGTTTGGCGTCGGAGCATTCACTTCACTTTACTTCATTAGGGTATTCTTCATTGCAGATTGAGTTGTCTATTTAGTCCCGGACTTTCACTGAGTGTATGATTCAAATGAGAAGAGCACGGGGTCGGTTGTATAGTGAACCATCGGATGCAAACCCGTGAAGTGAAAATTACTAGGCATGTCAGCTGCGTGGTAGAGGCGCTCGTATGGTCAATTCCACCCCAGCTCCCCCCGATCCGTGAGCGCACAGGAGACATGGATATGCATGTCGTGTTCGACGATCGCCTTGTGGGGTTCGACGATCCAGCTGGCTCCTATATAAGGGTAGAAATATTCTATATTGTCGAACCTTTTTATCATTTTGTCGAACTGGAACCAATTCTGAATGTTTGTAGAAAAATCCTGTACATCGTAGAAAATCCTTGGATATCGTAGGAAAATATCCTATAATTCTGAAAACAACCTTATAACCAATATATTTATAATTATGAAAACAACACATTGTATACAACTTACAAGATGTCGTTGGAAGTAATTACATTAGTTTAGGAAATGATTAACATTTACCATACTAACTCTCCAAAAGTCCTCTAAAGAGTTCTAAATTTGTAATGGCCCTAAGCCTTGGCATATCAGACTGTGAGAAATCAAAATCCTTGTTGCTACACAAATAATCCATGTACTTCATTGTAAAAAGACCACAATATGCACTAGCATATTGTTTGGGGCAATTTTCTTCCCAAGTCAGTGGCCAATTCTTTATATCAATGCTGCCATTCTTGTCGAACTATTGAAAATGTGACATTAATAAAGCAACCTGCAAAGGAAAAAATAAGAATTTATTAAATGCATTATTATACTAAATTGCATACAATTATAATGCCAAAATAACATTACTTACATAAGTAGCAAGAACTGTAGCATCATCCTTACGGGCATATAACGAGTTATACACTTTCATACTTTTATTTTCCACATCTATGTACAATAAAAATCAGTTGATGCAGCAACTAATAGGTGAGGGGGTCCTTAAGCCATACCCTAGGGTTTTACACAATGCGCGATAAAACGGGAGAGGGTCGTGAGACGAGGGAAGAGAAATCGCGTCGAAAAAGTGCAGGGAATCCGATAGAAAACACGACGAAGCAGCGACGAGTTCGATTAGGGCAACACGAATGCGAATGAAGAGAACGGCACCCAACTAAAATAATGCAGCGCACTAACCTCGTAGCAATTTTTTTTTGCAATTTTCTGCACTCTCTTAGCACATTTAAGCATAGCTCACGTTGGGGACTACGGTTTCGCAAGGTTTAGCTCGCGCGTCTATTAAGCTGAAACAAACCAAGAACAAGAGATCCGACCACGCCTCCGATGGCGGATGGCCGGGGTGAAGGATGGAAGAAACCACAACGAAGGAATGCAACGAAATCATAAAGAAACAGGCGAACCTGACCCAACGGAAAGGAGGGATTTACTTCATATAAGGCTGGAAACACAAGCTAGAAACACAAGCTGAAACAAACTCCGAAGGCAAAGCGACTTCACCTCCCACACAAGCTGGAAGCTCTATTGCTCACCAGGAGATCTCTACCTCTAAGAGAACTAACTAACACACTGTTGGGGTATGCCCTTAAGGCTAATGTTTGAGGCCTTGGGATTCTTTCAATATCATGTATAAACTCTTATGTTTATAAAGGCAATGGTTGTTATTCAGGTTGTTACATTGTCTGCTGCAATAAGTGTGCTTCAGAATAATGTCTCAATGCTGTTCAGCTTGGCTGACATGCTGTCATGTCCTTAGTCGAGATATCTTGGTGAACATGAGATAGCCTTGATATGATTGAGACTAATATGTGTTCTAATCTTATAGGATGCTTCGAGCATGGAATAAGATGTAGACTCATGGGTACATTGGATGTACTGGACAGACCCTACTAGGATATTCAATTGCTTGTCACAATGTGAATAATCCTTGTTTGCAACAAGTGGCACATGTCCTCTGACTTGAGATCACTTGTGTTTCTAAATGATGATTGTCATTATTTTGAGGTAGTTCAATATCATTTGAAACATAATGGTTATAGACTATCTTGGATAATGATCATGAGTCAGGTTAGGACACTAGTGATAGATATAGGATTGCCGTCTCCTTGATTGGAGTGTGATGTTCTAAAGGGGCCCCCCCGAATGAGATGATTGAGAAAGTGTATGGCCATACCCAGGTGACTATGTTCATCTGATCTAATCATGCTCATCATATTGGAGCTACAGGCTTGACACGCTTGTCCAATAAGAACATACAGTGGCAAAGGAAACATGTATGCCTAGTGAAGTGGATTCACACTTGTGCTGTGGTTTGGGTGTAGTCTTGGAAGACTCTTTCCTTTATATCGGGAGACAGTGATGTGTTGCTAGATACCCCTCACTGATCGTGATAACGTAAGTTATCGTTACCGACATTTAAAGGAAACCCTTAGGGTCGCACAATTTGATGATATGGCTTACTTAAGTCAGATCGTGTGGACTGAATTGTTTGGGTTCAGTTTAAAGGGATTTAGACTCTGATTGTAAGTGAGATCTGGTCTGATCATGTTTAATTGATTAGGGCTTGAGATCGGTAAGCTTTGATCGAGAGATTTGATGCTAGATCGGTGAGATCAAGAGCATCAAGAGATGAACGGTTAGATCTGGAACCTTAGGGTTTACTATGGTCTAGACCAAATCGCTTGGGCTGATTTAATTTGGTCTTGGACCAAAATTCAATTGAACCGGCTCATGTATGAGCGCATGGTTCAAAAGGGAGTGAGATAAGCGCTTGGTTCACTTTGAAGTGAACGCATAACCGCTTGAGACATTAAGGCTTACTATTTTTAGAAGCCATGTCTTAACGTTCACAAAAAACGTTTCTCACGTCGCCTATCTCCTCCTCTCGACGTCTCCTCTCAGCAAGAGAGATAGAGTCTTCACGCCAAGGAGATTATTCGGCCAAGCAAGAGAGATCTCAATCTTCTTCACACGACAAGGGCACTTGAAGATCTTTGCTAGCACAAAGATCACCAAGAAGGAGCCACCTCTCTTCTTGTGTGCGGCACCTTTGGAGAAGAAGCGCTTGCATCTTTCTCTTCCAAGTCGCCATCTTCCTCATGGCTATGGTATGATCTCTATCGATCTATACAAGCATTTATATGTTGATCATATGGCATGCAAAAGATGTTAAAAGAAACCCTTGCTTCCGCTCGAAATT
This sequence comes from Costus lasius, assembly GCA_027563935.2. Lineage (NCBI taxonomy): Eukaryota > Viridiplantae > Streptophyta > Magnoliopsida > Zingiberales > Costaceae > Costus > Costus lasius. The sequence continues at coordinate 35,203,145 of CM050453.2, forward strand.
CCTTATATGCGCCTTCTATTAGGGTTTCGCCCCCCTCATGAAAGGGGTTCCTTCAATTGGTATCAGAGCAGGTTATTTGCATGCTAATATGATTGCTATGTTTGATCTTCATGTTTGATCCATGCTTGCGCAAATGCTTAGATCTAATAGTTTCATCATGCGACAAGATTACATGTATGTTTATCTTATAGTTGCGCATGTATAATGATGATGGCACTTGTTATTGTTTTCGGTTTGTTAAACACTTAACTTGCGCGCCTAACCTAGATCTACATTTGCGCCTACTTTAAACCCTTAGACGGGTTGATAGGGTTGAAGTCATCCTATAGGTAGGATCCAACCAGTCTGATCAGACCATCTGACAGCCTAGATGGGTCGACCAGATGGCACCTGTGCGCAAGCACGAGGTGGCTATAGGTCGACTGCAGACAGGCGTGTAGCGAGGTCTGGTTGAGACAACAGTGAACGCACATGAGTTAGGCCCGGGGTCATACCCGCTTGCCAGAACTCATGAGGTCGTTCAGCCCTTGGCGCATGCATGGTTGACCATTTGGTCGATTCAAGTCAGTTAGGACTTGGTGCATGCAAGGGCAGTGGATCTGACTAGACATGATGAGTGGATCCCTATTAATGGACCGTTGTAAGGTAGTAGGGCACATAAGACAAATAAAATTGATGCCAATGGGGTTTTTCAAAATTTTATTTTCTTATTGGATCACATGTTGATTGTAAGCATATGCTTGTTTATTTAATCTTATGTGGGCTGCCCGTGTTAATGTGTGCTGTGCTAGGGCCTGCGTGCCTGGATTAAAAATGTAAATGATTATATTTGTGATCTGCGCATCACATTTTAATTAATTTATTGAGTAATTGACCTGCGTGTCAATCTTGTCTAGATAGATTAAAATGTACTTTTAATCAGACAAGAGCACAGAGCACACTCGGCAGAGGCGCATGCACCAGTGGCTTGACCAGGTGGGAGGTCCAGGGTTCGACTCTGGGACAGGCGCATTCACCTGGTGGGCGCACCTGAGCTGCAGTGGGCGCTTGGGCCCTGGGTTGGGCCAGATGAGATGCAAAAGACCCATGGAGAGCTCAAGTGAAGACTTAAGTTAAATTAAGGTCTTACTTAGGGTTAATGGGCTTTTACCACATAAGATAAGCATGCTTTCTATTTATTGTTTATATAATTAGAACTGCATGATTTAATCTTCTGCTATCACCATAGGGTTTGCATGATAGTTAAGAAGATAAAAGACCGTTAAAATCCAACGCTAAATATCAAGCTCGTAAGCCTTCTGACGCGAAACCTCACTGTTCTGACTATCGTTGGGGCCGTGTTGTACCCACTCAGTGGGCACGCCCATCTATCTTCAGACGGTGTGAGATTTCACCTGCGTGTTACAGAGAAGGGATTTATCGCTTCTCGTTGCTCAGCATAGCACGTGGTGGTCCAGGGAGTAGGTCAGGTCAGCTTGACCATGTAGGCTACATATGGGGCATATGTTAGCTATATGGAGGCAGCCATCTGTGGGATCAGAGACTGTGTTGTACCAACTCAGTTGGCACAGTCTGCTGGATTGCCCAGATGAAGGGGAATCGCACGGGTTGGCGATTGGCAGGGACTGCCTACCAGAAATTAGTGCTTGTACTCTCTGTGCATCTTATCTCGCCTGAGCGGGACGCGGAGACCAAGTATGAAATCTAGATCCCATCTCACTAAAAGAGTTTTACTCTTTCGGGCTGTTTTGCTGGATTTTTCAGCCAGATAAAATAGTGAGAAAAGAATCTTTCTTAAGTCCTGGATTGATTCTAAACATTGATACTGACCTTGCTGTTCTTGCATTATTGTAGATTCCTGCAGCAACGAACACCATGAGCTTCAATGTGCGATCCCTACTGGAAAGGGAGAAGTTTGCTGGGCCAAACTTCTCAGACTGGTACGGACACCTTAAGATTGTTCTTAAGGCAGAGAGGAAACTGTATGTCCTCGAGACGGCTATACCGCCTCAACCCGCTCCGAAAGCCGCAAGGGCGGTTCGGGATGCCTATGAAAAGCATGTCAATGATAGCATTGATGTCGCTTGCCTGATGCTAGCGTTTATGACGCCACAGCTGCAGCGTCAGCATGAGGATATGTCTGCTATAGAAATTATAGCAAACCTCAAGATGCTATATGCTGCACAGGCAAGGACTGAGCGCTATAATTTGACTAAGCTTTTCTTTCAGAGCAAACTGACTGAAGGGAGTCCAGTGGGAGCTCACGTGCTCAAGATGATTGGGCACAAAGAGGCTCTAGAGAAACTAGGGCATACCATCAATCAGGAGCTTGCTGTAGACATTATTCTGCAGTCTCTCCCGGCCTCCTTCGATCCGTTCATTATTAATTTTAATATGAACAAGATCGACTGTACTCCGGCAGAGTTGCTGAATATGCTCTTGACTACAGAGGAGACTCTAAAGGGAAAGCCTTCAACCTCTGTCTTGATATTTCCTTCTAGGAACAAGAAGTAGGGGAAGAAGGGCAAAGCCCCTGTCAAGAATTACAACAAGGCTCTGAAACAAAAGGTTAAGCGGTCGAAGGAATACAGATGTTTTCATTGTGGCCAGTTAGGTCACTGGAAAAAGGACTGTAAAGCGCTCCAAGGAGACAAGAAGGGAAGTATCGCTTCTGGCTCAGGTATTTTTGTGACTGAAGTCATGATATCCTCTTCTTCTATTTCATGGGTGTTGGACACTGCATGTGGAGTTCACATTTGTTCAAATGTACAGGAACTCAAGAGAAGAAGACAGGTGGGACAGCATGAGGTGGACCTACGAGTTGGAAACGGGGCACGGGTTGCTGCTGTTGCTGTAGGAGAATATCACATCTCATTACCATCTGGACTTGTATTAGAACTAAACAATTGTTATTTTGTACCTAGCATTACCAAGAATATTATCTCTATTCCTGCTCTTGTCAGGAAAGGGTTTTCCTTTGAATGCAAGACTTCAAAGTGTTATCTTTCTCTTGATAATATTGTTTATGCTACTGGGTCAATTAACAATGGGTTATTCATGTTGGACATGGAATGTTCTATACAAAATATTGATAATAAGAAAGCCAAGAATGCTGATGACAGCACCTTGCTATGGCATAGTCGTTTAGGCCATATTAACAAGAAGCGCATTAAGCGGTTGCATGATCATGGACTGCTGGGATCATTCTCCTATGAGGAGATTGATACATGCAAAGCTTGTTTAATGGGTAAAATGACGAAGTCTCCTTTTCCTCACAAAGGTCAAAGGGCTTCAAGTTTACTTGACCTTATACACAGTGATGTGTGTGGGCCATTTAGTAAACATGCCAGAGGTGGCTATTCATACTTCATTACCTTTACTGATGATTTCAGTAGATATGGGTATGTCTATCTAATGAGACATAAGAGTGAATCTTTTGACAAGTTCAAAGAGTTCAAGAATGAAGTACAGAATCAGCTAGGCCGAAATATCAAGGCACTTCGTTCTGATCGAGATGGAGAATACCTAAGCCGTGAGTTTACTGACTATCTGAAGGAGTGTGGGATTATCTCACAGCTCACTCCGCCAGGAACACCGCAGTGGAATGGTGTGTCCGAGAGGAGGAACAAAACCTTATTGGATATGGTTCGTTCTATGATGAGTCAGGCTACTCTACCTTACTCCTTTTGGGGATTTGCACTGGAAACAACTGCAAAGGTACTAAACCGAGTGCCATCCAAGGCAGTTTCAAAGACTCCATATGAGTTATGGTATGGGAAACAGCCTAGCTTGACATTTATTAAGATGTGGGGTTGCGAGGCTTATGTCAAAAAGCTCGCCTCTGGGAAACTAGAGAGCAGATCTGAGAAATGCATCTTTGTCGGATACCCTAAGGAAACTAAGGGTTATTATTTCTACGATCCCAAAGAGAACAAAGTATTTGTTGCTCGGATGGCTATTTTTCTTGAGAAGGAGTTTCTTCTGCAAGAAGCCAGTGGGAGAGAAATAAAGTTGGATGAGAATCCACAGGAAGGACAAAGTAGTCAAGCACAGTTGGATGAGCCTGAGCCGGTAGAACAGGTTATTGAACAACCTGAGGCTCAGATATCACGGGAACCGCGTAGATCGGGAAGGATCCGTCGACAGCCTGAGCGCTATGACGGAGTCTACATCATTGATCATGATGAACCCCTCACTTATGCGGATGCGGTCAGTGGACCGGAATCAGCTAGATGGCTTGAAGCTATGCGAGCCGAGATGGACTCCATGTCAGATAACCAAGTCTGGGATTTGGTTGATCCGCCTCCGGGAGTAATCCCTATAGGCTGTAAATGGATCTTCAAGAAGAAGATTGACATGGATGGTAACGTAGTTACCTATAAAGGCAGGCTAGTTGCGAAAGGTTTCAAACAAATCTACGGGATAGATTATGATGAAACTTTCTCTCCTGTAGCCATGTTCAAGTCTATTCAGATTATACTTGCGATAGCAGCATATTACGATTATGAGATCTGACAGATGGATGTGAAGATCGCTTTCCTTAATGGAAAACTGGATGAGGATGTGTATATGACACAACCTGAAGGTTTCACTAATCCATCAGATCGTCATAAAATATGCAAGTTAAAGAAGTCCATTTATGGACTTAAACAAGCATCTAGAAGCTGGAATATTCGTTTTGATGAATCAATATGTGAATTTGGTTTCATCAAGAATGAAGACGACCCGTGTGTATATAAGAGGTTTAGTGGGAGCGTGATTACTTTCCTAGTCCTCTACGTCGATGATATCTTAATCATTGGAAACGATATTCCTGAACTACATGCCGTTAAAGCATGGTTAAGAAAATGTTTCCAGATGAAAGATTTAGGAGAAGCAGTCTATGTATTAGGTGTGAAGATCTACAGAGATAGATCTAAGAGGCTTCTCGGGCTGTGCCAGAGTACTTACATCTGTCACATCCCGTTATCTTAACCCCAAACAAGCAACACAAATCATAAAGGAACAGGATGTGATTGCTCAAGATCGACGCACATGCTAGGTAAAACCAAGTTCAGGAAATCACGATCTGAAAATTTCCAAAATTCATACATACAATCTCCAAGAAACACAAATTTCATAAATGTACCTGCCACCACGCAATCCTTGCACTAGACATATGCAAGGCAACAGTTATATCAAATCCGATGGCATAAATACAATTCGATTCGAAATTCAAAGCAAAGCCACAAAATCGATTTTATAAACTCATACCAAACACCGAAACCAGGCCAAAGCCCGCGGTGACACAAAAATCAAACTCTTAAAACTGCCACAACCGGCAACATAATATCACATAGTTTAGCCACACTGGCAACACAAGTTCTCATAATTCACATAGTTCACATAGTTCATATAGTTCATATAATTCGTATGGTTCGGCCACAACCGGCCCCAGATAATTAAGCACAAAAATTCTTAAACAGCAAACTAGCACAATATCCACGCCAATACTAACTCAAGAATTGCGCCCCTGCTCTATGCCTGAAAATAGTGAGGGGTGAGCTACACAGCCCAGTGAGTGGATAGTCTAAATCGACCATCCATAACATACACTCAAAAATATATGCAGATTATTTTAAAAACATATAACTTTAAAAACATATAACAGAATATCGTGTCAACATATAACAATAATTAAAGCACAGAACTCAACAAAGTTAAAGAACAGATCTCATATAAAACAGTCAGGTGTACACTGCTAAGACATCATTGTCACCATAGGGTAACCAGGGTTCTAGAGCTATACTCTAAACCAACTAAACATACCAACTACTTAATTAACCTAGTTGTCCAGCATATTCAGTAGTGACCATTATGGTCTAACCCGGCTTTGGCCTAAGCACTGGGAGACTGCAAATCACATGCAACATATAGATGGACGGTGTGTAGATTCAAGAGGTGGCCCCCGCCAGGTCACGACGTGGCACTTTGCTCTACGATCACCCCATAACACAAAAATCTAAGCGTCTAAGAGTGATGACATCAAGAGGTGGCCCCTGTCTGACCAAGACATGGCACTTTGCGTCTTATATCACCCGTTCTCCCAAAGGGTTCCTACTGGACAACAATAGACACATCTTATATCTTATTTCACAACGGTGGACTCCTAAGTGTCAACTAGACTCTAGGATAGTCATCACAATAATCACAACAGGCAGGCTGAACAACAACCCCCTCTTTTATCACAATAATCACATTAGGCAGGCTGAACAACAACCCCCTCACATATCACAATACAGGGCTGAAATTCAAACCCTTAACATATCACATATAGACTATCCTCTTGAGTTTAAGGTAACACTTAGCCTTAGTCCTAACCATTCCATGACCACAACACATAACATTCGTGAATCACATAATCACATAATAAAAATCATATAATCACATCACATAATAAAAATCACATAATCACATCACATAATAAAAATCACATAATCACATCACATAATAAAAATCACATAATCACATAGTAGTGTAGTCCTTAGATTTCATGCTGATTAGTTCAGTCTAACTTTGCTATGTTATCACCCAAATTTCTTCAATAAAAATACATGACCATAAATTATTAGCATTACTGGCAATTATCAGGGCATTCAACATTTAACATAAGATTAAAATTCAACAGATATATATATATAGCCCACGGTTTCAAACATAATATCTACTTAAAATATTAACCTTAGTTAACAAGATTTTCATGCTACCAAAAATCAATGATTTAATGTTACCAAAATTCCCTATAAAATACCTAGTTAACAAGAATTTCATGTTCAAAATCATTGATTTAAAGTTTCCTAAATTCCACATAAAAATACCTTAACTTTCATGATGTAAAAATTCGGTTTTTCATGATATATTCACCTTTGCAAAATTCGGTTTTCATGATATATTCACCTTTACAAAATTCGGTTTTCAACATGGTATATTCACCTTTGCAAAATTCGGTTTTCAACATGGTAAGGTTTTCAAACAATTACATGTCAAACAATTACATGTATTATCTAACACAACCAAATAAATAGAATCGAATAGACACTCCACTCACCTCTTAACCGTGAACACCAAGGTGAAAATCCTCTACAAAGAAATCGTCTAAAGCCTTTAAACCGCCCAAAGAATCTCCAAGAACTCGCCAAGGAAGTTTCTTCACCTCAAGGAAAATTCGCCAAGGGAAGAAGATGGAGAAAATCGCCTCAAGAACTCTTCAAGAATCGCCACTTCTTCTCAAGCCGTCGCCCAAAATTTCTCCCAAGCCAAAAACACCAATTTCCTACCCTAACCGAGATTACCCATCTAAAATTTTGGTTTATCCAATTTTAAACCCGTTAATCATAATTCAAATAGGGTTTAACCCATTTAACTAACTAATTCGAATTTTAAATCTAATATCCATCTAATTTAAGTGTAACCCAATAACCCATAGTTTAAGTGAAAATCCAATAAGGGTTAAACTAACATCCAATAAGCTAGTTAACTAATTAAATTTAACATCCATTAAGCTAATTAACGTCCAACAAAATTAACAACCAATAATCTCTAATTTAATTAACTATAAATTAACAACCAAAAATCTCTAGTTAATTAACTATAAATTAACAACCAAAAATCTCTAGTTAATTAACTATAAATTAACAACCAATACATAGAAAAATATCACAGTCAATAATTTTATTTAAATCATGAACAAAATATCACAGCCAACGAGTTTATTTAAATCAAAATAATGCTTACCAGGACTTAAGATCCTTGGATCTTACATCCCTCCCTCCTTATAAAGCTTTAGTCCTCTAAAGCTCAATTCATATCATCAAAGAGATAAGCATAAAACTTTCTCATATCAGCTTCAGCCTCCCATGTCGCCTCCTCAATCGACTGATTTCCCCAGATAACCTTTACCAAAGGTATTGTCTTGTTCCTCAGAACTTTATCCTTTCTATCCACAATCCGGAGAGGTCTTTCCTCAAAGGTCAAATCACTCTGAATCTGAAGAGGTTCCAACTCCAATACATGAGATGGATCAGGATGATATTTCCTCAACGCAGAAACATGGAACACATTATGTACATGATCTATAGCAGGAGGTAAAGCTAACCGGTAAGCCACTGGACCAACTCTCTCAATAATGTCAAAAGGGCCTACAAACCTAGGGCTCAACTTGCCCTTTTTGCCAAACCTCATAACACCCTTAGTAGGTGACACCTTTAAGAAAACATGATCCCCTACCATAAACTCCAAGGGACGACGACGGTCATCAGCATAACTCTTCTGTCTGTCCCGAGAAATCTTCAGTTTATTCTGTATCTCTCTGACCTTATCAGTAGTCTCCTGAACTGCATCAGATCTCAAAATCATTCTGTCACCAGTTTCCTCCCAACACAAGGGAGTCCTACACCTTCTTCCATACAAAGCCTCATATGGAGCCATCTGAATACTGGAGTGGAAGCTATTATTATAAGTGAACTCTGTCAAAGATAGATCCCGATTCCACTCAGAACTCCAATCAACCACATAAGCCCTCAACAGATCTTCTAGAGTCTGTATAGTACGCTCCGTCTGGCCATCAGACTGAGGATGGTATGCTGTACTAAAACTCAACTTAGTACCCAAACCCTCCTGTAAGCTCTTCCAAAACCTGGACAGAAATCGAGAGTCCCTATCAGACACAATATCAACAGGCACTCCATGCAGTCTGACTATCTCATCAATATACAATCTAGCCAGTCTCTCTAAAGGATAAGTCATCTTGATCGGGAGAAAGTGGGCTGATTTAGTGAGTCTATCAACAATCACCCAAATAGCATCATGACCCAATCTGGTTCTGGGCAAACCACACACAAAATCCATACTGATGCATTCCCACTTCCACTCAGGAATAGGAAGGGGCTGCAACAAACCACCAGGCTTCTGGTGTTCAGCCTTTACCGTCTGACAGGTTAAACACCTAGAGACAAAATCAAATACTTCTTTCTTCATACCCGGCCACCAAAAACTTTTCTTGAGGTCCTGATACATCTTAGTTACACCAGGATGTAGAGAATACTTGGAGTTATGGCTGTCCTCCAATATTTCTTTCCTCAAGCTCGGTTCCTCAGGGACACACACCCTTCCACGAAACCGAAGAACACCATCATCAGACAAGCTAAAATCCTGAACTGTACCCGCAACCAAACTATCCCTGATCTGAACTAATTTCGGATCCACTGACTGCTGATCTCTGATTTTCTGCAACAAAGCAGACTGTACTCTGAGGAAAGCCACATAACCCGACTGAACTTTAGGAGAAACACTGATCCTGAGATCTCTGAACTCCTGCAGTAACTGCCACTCACTGACCCGCAATGCAGCTACTGAAGTAACTGGATGTCTGCTCAGTGCATCCGCCACTACATTAGCCTTTCCAGCCTGATACTGAATAGAGAAGTCATAGTCTTTGATCAACTCCATCCATCTTCTTTGTCTCATGTTCAACTCCTTCTGAGTGAAGATGTACTTGAGACTCTAGTGATCAGTGAACAGGTCAAACTCCTATCCCAACAAATAGTGACGCCATATCTTCAGAGCAAAGACTACGGCCGCCAACTCTAAGTCATGAGTAGGGTAGTTCAACTCATACTCCTTCAGTTGTCTCGAAGCATAGGCTACCACAGAACCCTTCTGCATCAAGACACAGCCCAACCCTTTGCCTGAAGCATCCGTATAAACAGTAAACCTTTCCCCATCACTAGGAATAATGAGGATCGGTATACTAGTCAACCTTCTCTTCAGCTCTTGAAAGCTCTCTTCACACTTGTCATCCCAAATAAACTTGGCCTCCTTTCTGGTCAATTTAGTTAAAGGACCCGCCAGCTTGGAGAATCCCTCAACAAACCTCCGGTAGTAACCTGCTAGACCCAGAAAACTTCTGATCTCAGTAGCACTAGTCGGTCTTCCCCAATCAAGGATGGCTTGCAATTTAACTGGATCCATTATGTATGCAATGTTATGTACTCGCCCAGACGTCGCTTACGGGTTAAGCGTGACCAATCGATTCCAAAGTAATCCAGGTCAGGCGCACTGGATTGCAGTCAAGAACATTTTGAAATATCTTCGGAGGACCAAAGATATGTTCTTGATTTATGGAGGTCAGGAAGAACTTAGTATAGAAGGATATACTGACGCTTCGTTCCAATCTGACCAGGATGATTTCCGATCGCAATCAGGCTATGTTTTTAGCTTGAATGGAGGAGCAGTGGTGTGGAAAAGTTTCAAACAATCTATTGTTGCTGATTCCACAACAGAAGCCGAGTATGTTGCAGCCTCGGAAGCATCCAAGGAGGCAGTGTGGATTCGTAAGTTCGTTAAGGAACTTGGTGTTGTTCCTTCGAGTGCAGATCCTTTGGTTATCTTCTGTGATAACACTAGAGCAATCGCACAAGCAAAGGAACCACGGTCGCACCAGAAGTCCAAGCACATACAGAGACGGTTTCACTTGATCCGGGAGATCATTGATCGTGGTGAGATCAAAATCTGCAAGGTTCATACATATGACAATCTGGCTGACCCGCTTACCAAGCCTCTGGCGCAGCAGAAGCATGAGAAGCACTGTAATAATATGGGTTTGAGATTTCTCAACCATTAGATTAAGTGCAAGTGGGAGATTGTTGGGGTATGCCCTTAAGGCTAATGTTTGAGGCCTTGGGATTCTTTCAGTATCATGTATAAACTCTTATGTTTATAAATGCAATGGTTGTTATTCAGGTTGTTACATTGTCTGCTGCAATAAGTGTGCTTCTGAATAATGTCTCAATGCTGTTCAGCTTGGTTGACATGCTGTCATGTCCTTAGTCGAGATATCTTGGTGAACATGAGACAGCCTTGATATGATTGAGACTAATATGTGTTCTAATCTTATAGGATGCTTCGAGCATGGAATAAGATGTAGACTCATGGGTACATTGGATGTACTGGACAGACCCTACTAGGATATTCAATTGCTTGTCACAATGTGAATAATCCTTGTTTGCAACAAGTGGCACATGTCCTCTGACTTGAGATCACTTGTGTTTCTAAATGATGATTGTCATTGTTTTGAGGTAGTTCAATATCATTTGAAACATAATGGTTATAGACTATCTTGGATAATGATCATGAGTCAGGTTAGGACACTAGTGATAGATATAGGATTGCCGTCTCCTTGATTGGAGTGTGATGTTCTAAAGGGGCCCCCCCGAATGAGATGATTGAGAAAGTGTATGGCCATACCCAGGTGACTATGTTCATCTGATCTAATCATGCTCATCATATTGGAGCTACAGGCTTGACACGCTTGTCCAATAAGAACATACAGTGGCAAAGGAAATATGTATGCCTAGTGAAGTGGATTCACACTTGTGCTGTGGTTTGGGTGTAGTCTTGGAAGACTCTTTCCTTTATATCGGGAGACAGTGATGTGTTGCTAGATACCCCTCACTGATCGTGATAACGTAAGTTATCGTTACCGACATTTAAAGGAAACCCTTAGGGTCGCACAATTTGATGATATGGCTTACTTAAGTCAGATCGTGTGGACTGAATTGTTTGGGTTCAGTTTAAAGGGATTTAGACTCTGATTGTAAGTGAGATCTGGTCTGATCATGTTTGATTGATTAGGGCTTGAGATCGGTAAGCTTCGATCGAGAGATTTGATGCTAGATCGGTGAGATCAAGAGCATCAAGAGATAAACGGTTAGATCTGGAACCTTAGGGTTTACTATGGTCTAGACCAAATCGCTTGGGCTGATTTAATTTGGTCTTGGACCAAAATTCAATTGAACCGGCTCATGTATGAGCGCATGGTTCAAAAGGGAGTGAGATAAGCGCTTGGTTCACTTTGAAGTGAACGCATAACCGCTTGAGACATTAAGGCTTACTATTTTTAGAAGCCATGTCTTAACGTTCACAAAAAACGTTTCTCACGTCACCTATCTCCTCCTCTCGACGTCTCCTCTCAGCAAGAGAGATAGAGTCTTCACGCCAAGGAGATTATTCGGCCAAGCAAGAGAAATCTCAATCTTCTTCACACGACAAGGGCACTTGAAGATCTTTGCTAGCACAAAGATCACCAAGAAGGAGCCACCTCTCTTCTTGTGTGCGGCACCTTTGGAGAAGAAGCGCTTGCATCTTTCTCTTCCAAGTCGCCATCTTCCTCATGGCTATGGTATGATCTCTATCGATCTATACTAGCATTTATATGTTGATCATATGGCATGCAAACGATATTAAAAGAAACCCTTGCTTCCGCTCGAAATTCCTTATATGCGCCTTCTATTAGGGTTTCGCCCCCCTCATGAAAGGGGTTCCTTCACACACTAGCCCTACCTCCTCTTTTATAGAATAAGAGGGGTGGGAACAAACAAAATGCACAAGAGACAAGGAACTTTAACCACCTAACAACTATTGCAGGCCACTAAAGTGGTCAAGCTACAACTACAAGACAAAGATTAACAAACTGCTACCTAATATTCTTCGAAGCTGGTAGCACGATCCTGCGTCTTCGTACGGGGGTGGCTTAGACGCACTCGGAGCACATGGCGACAAAACAGCATAATTTGGACATCGTGGGCTGAGTTACCACCGTGGCGGCTCGATCTTGGGCCGAGTTAGTGATAAGATTACGCAGCCCACTCAGGGATGGGTCCTCAGGCGGTTGGCTCGTAGTGTCCTTGGGTTGAGTCGCCTCGGTTTGGGTGGAAAGGGGGCTAACGACGCCCATGAAACGATCCGGAGGCTTGCTCTGGCATTGGGATTGCCGGATTATCACCTTGTTGGGATCCTTTGGATCATCATGGGGTGGAGCAACAAAGTAGGGGGGGTGGTGCACGTCGAAATGGGGTCGTCGGGGCCTGATCTGATCCTCAGAGGCGAACACGGCCTGCCCGTGTCGGTGGTCACGGGCGTGTTCGGACGCTCCAGGTTCCGTCGCGAAGATTACGGCCGGGGGCACAAGCGTGTCGCAGGCCGTGTTCGCATCCGCATCGCGGCTGGACCGTGTCACGGCAGTGCTGGTCTTCATGGCCTAGCCGTGTTGGGGCGGATGGTCGGGGCCATAGTCCTCTTTACGGGCTGTAATGTTGAGGCCGAAATCCGCAGAAAGTTGTGTCACGGCCGTGCCGGTCTTCATGGCCTGGTCGTGTTGGGACGGACGGTCGGGGCCATAGTCCTCTTTACGGGCCGTAATGTTGGAGCCGAAATCCACAGAAAGTTGCGTCACGGCCGTGCCGATCTTCACGGCCTAGCCGTGTCTGGGTTGGTTTGGTGCGGCGCCGAACACGGTTGTGGGAACGGCCATGCCGATGGGTCGCGTGCTCGTCACGGGCGTGACCGCCGTCACGGCCTGGCCGTGTCGGGGTCTGGGAAGCTCAAGTTGGGCTGAAAATATCTCAAGCCCTGGGGAGTCTCCCCAAATGCCTTCTTGAGGAGTTGGACTTCCCTCATGCGCCTACATAGACTCATCAATGCGGGTTGCTCTTGCATTAGCTTCTGCTGCATGATCTGATGGGTTCTCCTCCGGAGAACTAGGGGGAAGTGGCTCGTTGGGGTCTGAAGGTGCCTCCAAGGGACCGTAGAAGGGGAGGAGGTCCGCCACATTGAGGACGGGGTGAATCCCCATATCCTCGGGTAAGTCCAGCTCATAGGCGTTGGAGCCAATCCTGCGTACCACCGCGTAGGGTCTCATGTAACGTGGCTGAAGCTTAAAGTGTGCTTTGTTGGACAAATGCTCGGGGTGGATGCGCACCCTCACTAGCTCACCTACATAAAAGTGATCTGGCCTACGATGCTCGTTCGCCTTCAGTGCATTGTGAGTGTTGCCCAAAAAGATACGATGTCGAACCTCATCATGCAAACTAGCGATATGCTGGGCGAATGAGTATGCATGCAGGGAGAGATGGGACTCTATGGGAAGTCCATGCAGGTCAATAGGTTTACGCGGTTGGTGGCCCATGACAATCTGGAAGGGACTGAGACCCGTAGACCTATTAGAAGCACTATTGTACGCAAATTCAGCCATGGGTAAGATGGAATCTCAAGACCTCGGATGGTCACCGATGAGGCAACGGAGGAGATTGCCCAAACTATGATTAACAACTTTGGTTTTCCCATCGGTTTGGGGGTGATAGGCCGTGGAGAACTTCAGGGTGGTGTGCAGGAGTGCCCAAAGTGAGCGCTAGAAGTGGCTCACAAAACACGTGCTGCGATTGGACACGATCATGTCGAGGAGACCATGGAGGCGCACGATTTCCCGGACAAAAAGATGGGCGACGTGGGACGCATCCGCAGTGCGCAAACAAGGGATAAAGTGGGCCATCTTCGAAAACTGATCTACAACCACGTAGATGGAATCGAAACGGGAGGCAGTCCGAGGCAACCCAAGGACAAAGTCCATGCTCAGGTCGCACCACGGGCTGGTGGCCACTGGTAATGGGGTATAGAGACCCGTGTTCAGAGGGCGGGGTTTGGACAACTGACAGGTGCTGCAATGGCGCACGACGCACTCAACGTCTTTACGAAGGGAAGGCCAAAACAGGCGTTCCTCCGCCATCTCAAGGGTCTTGTCACGGCCATGATGGCCAGCAACGCCACCCGCGTGAAGCTTGAGCAAAAGATGATCTCGAAGCGATGAACGGGGAATGCACAAATGATTCCCCAAGAAGAGGTAACCCCCGCACAACTGGTAGGGGGAGTCGGGATCTGGGGACTCAGTCAAAGTAGCGTGGATGACACCAAAGTCAGAGCAAGTGGCGTATTCCTCTTTGACATGGTCAAAGGTATTGACACGAGTGCGCATCACGCACAAGAGGGTCCGGACACCACTCAGGGCATCCACGACAACATTCTCCTTACCCGCCTTATGATTAATCACAAATGAATACTGTTGCAGGTACTCAACCCACTTAGCATGGCGGGCGCCCAACTTCTTTTGGGCATTGAGGAAGGAGAGGGCCTGATGGTCGCTATACAATACAAACTCACGGTGGAGAAGATAGTGCCGCCATTGGCATAATGGCTGGGCTATCACATAAAATTCCTTGTCGTAAGTCGAATAACCCTGGCGAACGGCGTTCAATTTCTCGCTGAAGAAGGCCACGGGATGGCCCTCCTGACTAAGAGACCCACCGATGCCGGAACCGGAGGCATCACACGCGACCTCGAAGACTTTTGAAAAGTCGAGGAGGCGCAAGACAGGAGCGGTGGTCAAGGCGTCCTTAAGGGCGTCGAAAGCTCGTTGAGTGGCAGGGGTCCACTCAAACTCGTCCTTAGAGAGACGCTGGGTTAAGGGGGTCGTGTTAGGATTCCTCAAGTGCACGGAATTATCGAAGTAATAAAAATATCGATCCACAGAGACCTTATTGTTAAGTACCAAATAGCTGTTTTCTCACTAGCTAAGCAAGCCAAATATGATGAAAGTAAACTATGCACAGAATATGCTAAGGAAATAATCAGAGAGATAAACATGGGACTAGGGTTTCATCCACCTTAATTTCAATGACAAGATATAAATAAAGGTTCGTCAATCAAATCTTGCTACGATAAAGACCTAATTTACTTCATAAAGTGATTATCTCACTTTCGTGCAGACAATCATGCAGGGACCAATCCTCGCTTTCACGCAAGATCTGTCCCATTGCTAAAGATAAGTAAATCATCAATCAAAGAACTCAAGATCACTTTCGTGCATCCGAATTCTAGGTTGATAATCTCTAGTGGAATCTCAAGGATCACTTTCGTGCATCCGAGCCTCAACACTAGTTTTACTCATGGATCTCCAATGTTCCGATTCTCACTTTCGTGCAAGATCTCCACATTTGATAAATAGACTCGATCCATAGATTCATATTACTATCATGGCAATTAATCTACTAGAACAGATCAAATTAGTTCTAACCTAAGGAAGGGATCCTAACATGCAATTCTAGAATTCCAAGTTCTCAAGCAATTACCTTTCAGTCAATAGCGAAAACTCTAAAAACATGATTAATAACATAGATCTATAGAGAGTCTAAGAACAATCCATCACAAAAGTAAAATTATCATAGCAAAAATTATCATGACGAAAATAGAAGAGTTATCTAATCATTAAGAATTAAGGGGATTACACCGCATGTCCCAAAATAGTATTAAGCTTGCATGAAGGAGGAGATACAATAAATCATAGTCTTAGAGTGATCAGAAAACAAAAAGAAAGGAGAAACAACGTTACAACATGGCTGTAAAATCCTTTACAGCCGTAATTTGCTTCGATGAACAGCGTTGTCACCGCTGTTTCATTGATTCCTCCTCCGATCGGACTCCAAATGCTCTAAAGCTTCTGTGGTGTCTTTCTCTCCTACAGGCAAATCTTTTTCATGAAAATCACAGACTGAGGTGGCCTCTACGCCTCTCGGCATGAGAACAAACCCTAACCGCCTCTCTGTTGATTTCTCCCTCAAATCTGGATAAAAATTCAGACTTTTACATCGTGCATCTTCTCCTCTTAAAGACGAGTCTGAAACATCTTTCGGATCTCGATTTGGAGTTCTGGATCCAAAGTTATGGCCTTCGCAAGTTTCGGAGCGGAAAAATCACGTTTTTGACTGCAATTACAGTACCGTAAAATACATTACGGTAGTGCCGTAATTTCTTCACAAGTTTCTGATCAAAAATTGCTCAAAATACGGTACCCTAAAATAGTTTACAGCCGTGCCATAAAATTGGCTAAGTTCTTTGGTCTGAATCGCCTGGGAAATACAGCACCGTAAAATGGCTTACGGCAGTGCCGTAAAATCAGCAAAAGTCTCTGGTCGAAAATGTCTCAAAATTACGGCCGTGTAATTTCTTACGGTGGTGCCGTAAAATCATGAAAACTTTCTGTTTGGAAAACTCCCCAAATTACGGCAGGGCTCGGATTTTACGGTAGCGTATGAAAATACGGTACCGTAGAATAGGTTACGGTACTACCGTATTTTGGCTGATTTGCTCCGTTTTGTGTGAAATTTCTTGTGTGACCTCTTCTTGATGTTGGGAATCCTTCTATGTATTTGATTTTGCTTGAAAAGGCCTTGAAATAGTGTCTTTTTACCTGAAAATCATGAAAAACCAAAATAGAAGTAGACTTTGCAATATTCGATGAATTTAGCATAAAAATAAGCAAAAAGATCCTCAATTTAGCATGAAAAGATACATAAAATGATATAAAATATATTATATATTTTGGTGTCATCAGGTCTCAATCGTGTTGAACCCACGGATGAATCGGCGGTAAAAGCCCGCAAGGCCCAAGAAACTATGGACCTCAGTCACGGTGCGAGGCTCAGGCCAATGCCGAATGGCCTCCACCTTTGCAGTGTCAACGGACAGACCTTGGTCGGAGATGATATACCCAAGAAAATACACGCTGTTGGTCAGGAAGGCTCACTTCTTTGTGTTGAGGAAGAGGTGCTCCTTGCGCAGGAGTTCAAAAGTGGAGCGCAGATGCTCCAAGTGTTCATCGCGGGTCCGACTAACAATCAGAATGTCATCGAAGTAGACGACCAAAAACTTGCTCATGTATGGCCTGAGGACTTGACTCATCAAGCGCATAAATGTAGACGGGGCATTGGACAACCCGAATGGCATGACAAGCCATTCGTAAAGACCATCCTCGGTCTTGAATGCGGTCTTCCACTCATCGCCCTCGCAAATGCGGACCTGGTGATATCCGCTCCGAAGGTCGAGCTTGGAAAACCAGGACGCGCTGGAGATCAAATCCAACATGTCATCTAGTCAAGGAATGAGAAACCGATACTTGGCAGTGATCCTATTGATGGCGCGGCTATCGACACACATGCGCCACGACCCATCCTTTTTGGGCATGAGGAGCGCGGGAACGGCGCAAGGGCTGAGACTTTTGCGGATGTACCCCCTAGTGAGGAGATCATCCACTTGACGCTGTAACTCAGCGTGCTCCGCGGGGTTAAGACGATGATGGGGAAAGTTAGGGAGGGGTGCTCCCGGGATGAGATCAATCGCATGCTAAATTTCCCTTTCCGGGGGAAGGCCATGAGGCAAATCCTCGGGGCTGATATCACTAAACTCAGAAGAAGGGCGGACACCTCAGCAGGAGGTTTCGGATCAGGGCGAGGGACAGGATCCTGCACTTTGCGCACCATGAGCGGGTAGATGGTCTTGGCCGCATGAGCCTCGCGGACCAGCGCGGGGGTGCGCATGAGGGAGACCATGGGGGAACACGGAGGGGCAGGTGCCGAGGGTGTAATCATGCCCTTAGAGGTGGACGCATGAAGCTCCTTAGGCGGAGTTGGGATCAAACGGATCTTCTGCTCATCGTGGTCTAACACATAAGTGTTCGACCGGCCATAGTGGACTACGTCTCTATCGTACAGCCATGGGCGGCCGAGGAGGACGTGGGTGACATCCATAGTCGCAACGTCGCACAATACCTTCTCACGATAGTTCCCAAAAGCGATGGGAACCTGACATTGGTGTGTGATCGGAAGACTCGTGGTATCGACCCATGCGATAGAGTAAGGTCTCGGGTGGGGCTCAAGGGAAGGCCGAAACGCATGACCGCGGTCTGAGAGACCACGTTCAAGCTACTACCACCATCAATGATGATCTTACACAAGTGCCCATTGCACTTAATGTAAGTCGTAAGATGCCCGAGCGCCTCCAATCCTCGGTAGGTGCGGGCTACACAAGGTTGCAGCGGACGACAAGTGTCGACGGGCCCGATTCTTCACCACTAGTGTAGCACTCTGCCTCAACATCGTGCTTAGCAGGGGTTATGGTAGCAACGCGGGCCGTTCCGGCGTCAGCTCGGGCGGTTTTCTTGGGACCGGGGCCTTGCCCTTCTCCTCCCAAGTGGGCCGAGAAGGTGAGGCCTCAAGGTGTGCGCACTGCCTAGGGGGTTGATGGGTCGGGGTCGCGCGTTGCGGGTCCGGATGAGGCTCCGGACGCTCAAGTCGCGGGCGGGGGGGGGGGGGGGGGGGGGGACCGCCCGCGTGGGGACACCTATGGGGGCCAAAATCGCTGTGCCTTGCAGCAGCGCGAAGGTCTTGCTCGATGTCCCGAGCACGCTGGAAGGTTTGGTCAAAGGTCTCCGAGCCATACATAGGCAAGGCTCGGCGGATGTCAACACGAAGCCCATTTCTAAACTTGGACAACAACAACTCGGGGTCTTCTTGTAGATTGCAACGGAGTTGAAGCGTCTTGAAGGTGAAACGATACTCCTCTACGGTGCTCGAGCCTTGGTGTAGGCTACTATACTGGTCAAGGAGACGCTGCCTATACGAAGCTGGGATGTAGCGCTCGCGGAGGCGATATCACATCTCCGCCCACTCGGTGATCGGGGGAAGAGCTTACTGCGCATTTAGGCGCTCCACGTTTTCCCAATGTAAACATGCAGGCCCTTCAAGCCAGGTGCGCACATACGTAACACGGGAGTGTGGCGGAAGCCCTATAAGGTCGAAGTGTGCATCAACGGATGCTACCCAGTCAAGAAACTCAGTGGGGTCAAGACCGCCCTTGAAAGGCGCGAGGGTATGTCGAATATAATGCTGGAAGATGTCATCCATCCGAGGACGCTCGACACGGGCTTGAGCAAGGGTACGAGGCGCGGCCCAAGCATGGCCGAAATGCCCATCGGGCTGAGGACCTTGCGCGGCCCAAACATCATCATCATCAAGCGGGTCGTCACCGGGGATAGGATCCCAAAGGGCCTCGTACGGCCGTGGGCGGCCCCATTCCTCCTCTTGGACACGCCGCCGAGTGGGCGTGATCAACGGAGGTAACTCTCTAGTAGGGGCTGGGTTTGCGGACACCGGAGGGTTCACCGACGTCGGGCGCTCATGCTCCGTGGGCCCGGGGCGACTAACAAGGTGTTGGATTCTAGCCAAAATCTACTGGACCATGGCATGGGTGCTCGCTTGTTAGGCGTCCACTCGTGTAGACAGTGCCTCAAGCTTTGCGTCGATTCGCGCTTCAAGCGCAGCTATAGATCCTAGACGGGAATTAGCCCCTTCCGAAGGCTGGACCGACTCTTGGGTTTCGGGGATGGTTTCTGGGTATTGGGACAACATAATGTGTGACCGCGTAGTCACCATGCACAAACAAGGGGGACACAACTAAGGTAAAAATGTTGAAACACCGAAAGGATGCAGAAATATGCAATGCGATGGTGAGGGATCATGCGAACGATAAGAATCGAACGTGCAACCTGCCTCTGATACCAGATTTGATGCAGCAACTAATAGGTGAGGAGGTCCTTAAGCCGTACTCTAGGGTTTTACACAATGCGCGATAAAACTGGAGAGGGTCGTGAGACAAGGGAAGAGAAATTGCATCAGAAAAGTGCAGGGAATCCGGTAGAAAATACGAAGAAGCAGCGACGAGTTCGATTAGGGCAACACGAATGCGAATGAAGAGAACGGCACCCAACTAAAATAATGCAGCGCACTAACCTCGTAGCAATTTTTTTGCAATTTTCTGCACTCTCTTAGTACATTTAATCATAGCTCGCATTGGGGACTGCAGTTTCGCAAGGTTTAGCTCGCGCGTCTATTAAGCTGAAACAAACCAAGAACAAGAGATCCGACCACGCCTCCGATGGCGGATGGCCGGGGTGAAGGATGGAAGAAACCACAGCGAAGGAATGCAACGAAATCATAAAGAAACAGGCGAACCTGACCCACCGGAAAGGAGGGATTTACGTCATATAACGCTGGAAACACAAGCTGGAAACACAAGCTGAAACAAACTCTGAAGGCGAAGCGACTTCACCTCCCACACAAACTGGAAGCTCTCTTGCTCACCAGGAGATCTCTACCTCTAAGAGAACTAACTAACACACTAGCCCTACCTCCTCTTTTATAGAATAAGAGGGGTGGGAACAAACAAAATGCATAAGAGACAAGGAACTTTAACCACTTAACAACTATTGCAGGCCACTAAAGTGGTCAAGCTGCAACTACAAGACAAAGATTAATAAACTACTACCTAATATTCTTCGAAGCTGGTAGCACGATCCTGCGTCTTCGTACGGGGGCGGCTTAGACGCGCTCGGAGCACATGGCAACAAAACAGTAGAATTTGGACGTCATGGGCTGAGTTACCACCGTGGCGGCTCGATCTTGGGCCGAGTTAGTGATGAGATTGCGTGGCCCACTCGGGGATGGGTCCTCAGGCGGTTGGCTCGTAGTGTCCTTGGGTTGAGTCACCTCGGTTTGGGTGGAAAGGGTGCTAACGACGCCCATGAAACGATCCGGAGGCTTGCTCTGGCGTTGGGATCACCGGATTATCACCTTGTTGGGCTCCTTTGGATCATCATGGGGTGGAGCAACAAAGTAGGGGGGTGGTGCACATCGAAATGGGGTCGTCGGGGCCTAATCTGATCCTCAGAGGCGAACACGGCCTGCCCGTGTCGGTGGTCATGGGCGTGTTCGGACGCTCCAGGTTCCGTCGCGGAGATTACGGCCGGGGGCACGGGCGTGTCGCGGGCCGTGTTCGTATTCGCGTCGTGGCTGGACCATGTCACGGCCGTGCTGGTCTTCACGGCCTAGCCGTGTTGGGGCGGATGATCGGGGCCGTAGTCCTCTTTACGGGCCGTAATGTTGGGGCCGAAATCCACAGAAAGTTGCGTCATGGCCGTGCCGGTCTTCACAGCCTGGCTGTGTTGGGGCGGACAGTCGGGGCCGTAGTCCTCTTTACGAGCCAAAATCCACAGAAAGTTGCGTCACGGCCTAGCCGTGTCCGGGTTGGTTTGGTGCGGCACCGAACACGGTTGTGGAAATGGCCATGCTGATGGGTCGCGTGCTCGTCACGGGCGTGACCGCCATCATGGCCTGGCTGTGTCGGGGTCTGGGAAGCTCAAGTTGGGTTGAAAATTCCTCAAGCCCTGGGGAGTCTCCCCAAATGCCTTCTAGAGGAGTTGGACTGTTGTCATGCGCCTGCATAGGCTCGTCATTGCGGGTTGCTCCTGCATCACCAGTGTTCGGCATTACATATCAGGGCAAAAATTCTACATATGTTTGCAAGGGTTTCAATGGTCTAAGTGTTCAAAACACCGAGCTAATGCACCAACGTTATCAACCTTGTACAAATATATGCAATTTGGGGAGATATAAGCAAAGGGAGGATAATTTAATTTGTCTTCTTTGGACCTCTTTATAAGTAGTGCTGCATATGCATCAATGGCCTGTATGCAAACAAAGTAGTTACAGCCCAATTGAGTAGCTTAATTAAAGATATACAAAAAATTCAGTAGTTAGATAATCCTTACATCATCCGAAATGTATCGACCAAATAATATATCATACACCCTTTTTTTGTCTATTCCCCAACTGAAACCATCGTTGAATCTTTTAAATTCCCAGGTCATATACTCCTCCAACTGGGTCTTCTGTTCTTGAGTTATGTATTGCCGTCCACAGTAATCTCTTCTATGCTTATCCTAGTAAATGTAATATAATAAAAGAATCATTTAATATCTTAGAATACCTAATATTTAATATCTTCTAGAAATATTGAATGAGACGATGAGAACTACTATATTATCCTCATATGGTACATCTGGCACAGTTTCATCCACAGTAATTGGGGCCTCCTCTTTACTTATGGCCCCTTTCTTCTTCTTCTTCTCTTGGGTAACAATCATATTCGAGGGTTTTTTCGCCCTTTTCCCTTTCCCTTAGCTAGATTTATAGCCTATCAATTGTTCTTCCCTCCCCCTTTTCCTCATTGCTTGAGTTATCCCTTCTTGCATTAGACCTCAACAACTCATATTTCTGCAGAAGCTTTGCATCAGCCGCTGACCTCAATAACTCATTTTCCTATAGAAGCTTTGCTAGTTCCTTTTCATAATCAGCTTTCTGCGAATCCACCGATCTGAGTAACTCAATTTCCTGCATAAGTTTTGCTATTTCCTTTTCATAATCAGCTTTCTACGAATCCACCGACCTCAACAACTCATTTTCCTGTATAAGCTTTGCTTCAGCCGCTGACCTTAACAAATTATTTTCCTGCTGAAGCTTTGCTATTTCCTTTCCATAATCAGCTTTACGCGAATCCACCCTCACCCGTAGTTCTTGGTTTTCGTCCACAAGAGAAATAATTCTCTTCAAATTCAATTCCCTTTGGAGTGTAGAGGCTGCTATAAGCTTCTCATTTTCAGCACTAAGCTGAGTTATAGTTTGGCTCAGCTTCTCAATCTCCTCTTTGTTTTCTTCCTTGTATATTTTCCTATAAAAAATAATATATATTTTAGACGATAACAAATCTAACATAGTAGTGATGATGACAACACATTCAAATACTAACTTGTTCACTAGTATTTACACCTAATGTGGATCCTATAAACCCAATCTCAGCTTGTTCTGGTTCTATGACATAAATTATCTACAATGATATCCAAAATTAGTCTATTAGTTGTGTCCATATCCATTAACTACTAATAAGAAATACGTACCTTGGCTTCAGGCAATGATTCGAGACTTTTAAAATAAGAAGTTCGCCGTAGCAATCTCATATTCGACCAATGACTAATGCGAGGGTAAACATCCTTCACCATATCGGCCCTGAATAATTTGCAATGTTCATATAACCATACCTGCAAGGGACAGTTTTTTAAAGCTAGTACATGAGACGTGATACAAAAAAAATCAACTAGCTAGTGTACTTACATTAAGAAGAATGGCACATCCAAAAAAACTGCTGGGTTTTTTTTTCTTGCTGATTCTAGTCAATTCATCAACTAGATATCAATGTACTGCTTCAACCTAGTTGTATTTTTGAAGTATGTCAATCTCTTCAACTATAGTGCCTAAAAATGGCTCCAAGGTATAGCTCACACAGCTAAACAAAAATGTACAAAAAATATATAGAATGACAAGTTTAATCATTCTATCCTTATCCAAGGTATAGCCATCATTACTAAACATAGTCAACTTCTTTTCCAACAGTACACGGCTAATATGCTCTCCTCTAAATTCTTCGTTATAAAAGGAGCTAGTCGGCAACTCCAAATTAAAATTTGCCAAATTTCCAACATCTGGAAAGCCCAATATAAGAGATGCATCCCTCACAGTAAAGTGGACAAAACAATCATTTACTTTGAACCCTATCTTTTCACCATCCCATCTTGGTAATAAATATTCAATTGCCAACATATCTAAGGCTACAACAGGAATCTATAGTAAATGGCCAAAGGGGGTCGCAAGCATGTCCTCTTTAATGGAGCTAGATAATCCATTTATCGTACTGTGTAGTCTGGCCAATGAACACTTGCTGTACATGGGCCGAGTAGGTTCTGTGCATGTTGCCTTTTCCTTCTGTCCTCTTGTTGTTCGCGTCCGTGGTTTACAAATAAACCGGCGATCATTGGAACTTGAACTCTGCGAACTTGAATTATCTCCAGAGCTGCTCATTATCTTAATTTCTATAACATTCAATGTTAGTGATTTGTCTATATATGTATTTCTACGAATGAACATTTTGAAAAAGAATTTAGAGGTTAACATGGTAGAACCTAGTTTTATTAAATGACATTTTGAAAAAGAATTTATTAAAACAATTACATGATCATTGACCTAAACATTATCGGGTTCACTAATGAGGTTAACCTAGTTTTTGTACGCATTTATGAAATAATTAGGTAAAGATATAAAAAAATTGCATAATTGTTCGCATTAACATTCGATTCAAACTGTAATATGAAAAAATAGAGGAAATGACATGAGTTAAAAAACCTAGGTTGGCGATGAATAGTCTTCAATGGTAGTGAAGTCGGGTGGGGGAGCAATGATTAGGAGGAGACAGAACTTATCTTTCTAGGGCTGGTGGTGATCTCCAACGGCGGCGAAATTGAGTGAGCGGGGTGAACGGCAGAGCAGCAACTAGGGCTCCCTTTCTTCCCCGTACTAAGATAGGAGAAAGCCTCTAAGAGTGAGGAGAGAGTCCGGCAAAGGAGGAGTATTGAATACGCCGGCGATTGCAAGAGCAGAGTGGGCAAGGAGACGATGAGAGGAGGAGCCGAGATGGTTTCTCGGAAAAGATTTTCTCAGGGAGGGGTTTTGGGAGAGGTTTCGAGTGAAGAGAGAGGATAGAAGGGTTTTTTTGACGAGAGAGGAGTTTATTGCGGAGAGAGAAGTATTGGTAGAAATATTCTATAATAGGGTAGAAATATTCTATTTTGTCGAACCTCCTTCCCATTTTGTCGAAATTAAACCAACTTGGCCCTAATTTGACCCAAGTTGACCCTTTGTCGGAAAAAACACGGTCAAAAAACACGGTAGAAATATTCTATTTTGTTGAACCTCCTTCCCATTTTGTCGAACTTAAACCAACTTGGCCCTAATTTGACCCAAGTTGACTCGTTGTCAGAAAAAACACGGTCGAAAAACACGATAGAAATATCCTGTAAAATGGTAGAAATATTCTATTTTGTCGAATCTCCTTCCCATTTTGTCGAACTTAAACCAACTTGGCCCTAGATTGACCTAAGTTGACCCTTTGTCGGAAAAAACACGGTAGAAATATCCTGTAAAATGGTAGAAATATTCTATTTTGTCGAACCTCCTTCCCATTTTGTCGAACTTAAACCAACTTGGCCCTAGATTGACCTAAGTTTACCCTTTGTCAGAAAAAACACGGTCGAAAAACACGGTACAAATATCCTGTAAAATGGTAGAAATATTCTATTTTGTCGAACCTCCTTACCATTTTGTCGAACTTAAACCAACTTGGCCCTAATTTGACCCAAGTTGACCCTTTGTCGGAAAAAACATGGTCGAAAAACACGGTAGAAATATCCCGTAAAATGGTAGAAATATTCTATTTTGTCGAACCTCCTTCCTATTTTGTCGAACTTAAACCAACTTGGCCCTAATTTGACCCAAGTTGACCCTTTGTCGGAGAAAACACGGTCAAAAACATGATAAAAATATCCTGTAAAATGGTAGAAATATTCTATTTTGTCGAACCTCCTTCCCATTTTGTCGAACTTAAACCAACTTGGCCCTAATTTGACCCAAGTTGACCCTTTGTCGGAAAAAACACGGTCGAACAATGCGGTAGAAATATCCTGTAAAATGGTAGAAATATTCTATTTTGTCAAACCTCTTTCCCATTTTGTCGAACTTAAACCAACTTGGCCCTAATTTGACCCAAGTTGACCCTTTGGCGGAAAAAACACAGTAGAAATATCCTATAAAATGGTAGAAATATTCTATTTTGTCGAACCTTATTCCCATTTTGTCGAACTTAAACCAACTTGGCCCTAATTTGACGCAAGTTAACCCTTTGTTGGGAAAAACACGGTAGAAATATCCTGTAAAATGGTAAAAATATTCTATTTTGTCGAACCTCCTTCCCATTTTGCCGAACTTAAACCAACTTAGCCCTAATATGACCCAAGTTGACCCTTTGTCGGAAAAAACAAGGTCGAAAAACATGGTAGAAATATCATGTAAAATGGTAGAAATATTCTATTTTATTGAACCTCCTTCTCATTTTGTCGAACTTAAATCAACTTGGCCGTAATTTGACCCAAGTTGACACATTATCGGAAAAAACACGGTAGAAATATCCTTTAAAATGGTAGAAATATTCTATTTTGTCGAACCTCCTTCCCATTTTGTCGAACTTAAACCAACTTGGCACTAATTTGACCCAAGTTGACCCTTTGTCGGAAAAAACATGGTCGAAAAACACGGTAGAAATATCCTGTAAAATGGTAGAAATATTCTATTTTGTTGAACCTCCTTCCCATTTTGTCGAACTTAAACCAACTTGGCCCTAATTTGACCCAAGTTGACCATTTGTCGGAAAAAACACGGTAGAAATATCCTATAAAATGGTCGAACTATTCTATTTTGTCGAACCTCCTTCCCATTTTGTCAAACTTAAACCAACTTGGCTCTAATTTGACCCAAGTTGACCCTTTGTCGAAAAAAAAACACGATAGAAATATCCTGTAAAATGGTAGAAATATTCTATTTTGTCGAACCTCCTTCCTATTTTGTTGAACTTAAACCAACTTGGCCCTAATTTGACCCAAGTTGACCCTTTGTCAGAAAAAACACGGTAGAAATATCCTATAAAATGGTTGAAATATTTTATTTTGTCGAACCTCCTTCCCATTTTGTCGAACTTAAACCAACTTGGCCCTAATTTGACCCTTTGTCGGAGTTTCGATCGAAAAACACGGTAGAAATATCCTGTAAAATGGTAGAAATATTCTATTTTGTCGAACCTCCTTCCCATTTTGTCGAACTTAAACTAACTTGGCCCTAATTTGACCCAAGTTGACCGTTTGTCGGAAAAAAACACGGTTGAAAAACACGGTAGAAATATTCTATTTTGTCAAACCTCATTCCCATTTTGACGAACTTAAACCAACTTGGCCCTAATTTGACCCAAGTTAACCCTTTGTCAGAAAAAACATGGTCGAAAAACATGGTAGAAATATCCTGTAAAATGGTAGAAGTATTCTATTTTGTCGAACCTCCTGCCCATTTTGCTGAACTTAAACCAACTTGGCCCTAATTTGACTCAACTTGACCCTTTGTCGGAAAAAACACGGTCGAAAAACATGATAGAAATATCATGTAAATTGGTAGAAATATTCTATTTTATCGAACCTTCTTCCCATTTTGTCAAACTTAAACGAACTTGGCCCTAATTTGACCCAAGTTGACACTTTGTCAGAAAAAACACAATCGAAAAACACAGTAGAAATATCCTTTATAATGGTAGAAATATTCTATTTTGTTGAACCTCCTTCCCATTTTGTCGAACTTAAACCAACTTGGCCCTAATTTGACCCAAGTTGACCTATTGTCGGAAAAAAGATGGTTGAAAAACACGGTAAAAATATCCTGTAAAATGGTAGAAATATTCTATTTTGTCGAACCTCCTTCCCATTTTATCGAACTTAAACCAACTTGGCCCTAATTTGACCCAAGTTGACCCTTTGTCGGATAAAACACGGTCGAAAAACACGGTAGAAATATCCGGTAAAATGGTAGAAATATTCTATTTTATTGAACCTTCTTCCCATTTTGTCGAACTTAAACCAACTTGGCCCTAATTTGCCCACGACCCCTCCTCCTCCTCCTCGTCTCCACTTGGCATCTGTCCCTGCCTTTGCCGCGTGACGCGAGCCCGGCTGCTGCGGCGAGATCTGCCAGCTGCTGCTGCCTTCGCCGCTGCAGACGACCCCTCCTCCACGTGTCTGCCTAGTATCCATCCCCGTCTTCGCAGCGAGATCGCCTTCGTTGCGAGCTCGCCTTCGCCGTGTGACGCGAGCCCGGCTGCCGCCGTGAGCGCCATTGCCGACAACCCTTCCTCCTCCTCCATGTCTCCGTCTGGCAGCTGTCCCCACCTTCGCAGCGAGATCGCCTTCGCCGCATGATGCAAGCCTGGCTGCCGCCGCGAGTTCGCCTTCGGTGCGAGCTCACCTTCGCCGAGTGATGCGAGCCTGGCTGCCGCCAGCGCCGGCAACTGCTGCTGCCTTCGCCATCACCATGAGTGCCGCTGCCACTGCTGGGGAAGAACGCGTAGTTCCGATCACGTGAATCTCAGGTGATTAATTTTTCTTCCCTCATATATTTCTTCCCCTCTATTTTTATTATTCTATCTAGAGGTGGCCATGGGCCGTGCCCGGGCCCGCCTCGGCCCGGTTCTTGGCGGGCCATGCCAGGCACGGCACGGCGGGAAAAATGCTGGGCCCGGCACAGCCCGCGGTCCGATTAGGCATGCCGGCCCAGGCACGGTTCCCCCGGAGAGTGGGCACGGATCCGGCACGCGGGCCAGGCACGGTCCACAAGCTGGCTTCAGCACGCGGGCCGAATACGGCCCAACGGGCCAAATGAGGAACGCGGACCATGTTCGGCCCGGCCCAATTGTGGCCCTCGGGCTGACTTTGGCCCGCGTGCCAAATTTAAAAAAAAATAAATTATAATAAAAATAAATTAATTTAATAAGTAAATTATTACTTAATTAAAATATATAAAATATGAAAAAATAAAAAAAATTGAGAAATTGAGAATGTATATTGCACAAATTTTTGAAAAAATGTTAAAATTTTATATATTTTAGACCGGACCCATTACAGGATGCCTACGTACCCCACTCAAAGGAGGAATCAGGTCTACGTAGTTCTCTTTTTACAACTCTTTTTACAACTCTTTCTACAACTCTTTTTCAACTTTTTTTATAATTATTTATTACAATGTTTATCCATTGTTGCTTCCGCTTGCACTTTCAAGACTTTGTTCATCTTCATCCGAAGAAGTTGAATGACCACCTTTATCTTGAAGACGATCTTCAGCATCTAGCCAATCTTTAAGACAAATACACATTTCCACGCTTTTTTTGTTCATTCGGCTTCGCTTCTCGTCCAGCACCCTGCCGCCTGCACTAAAACAAGACTCTGATACTACAGTAGACACCGGAGGAGTTAGTAGATCACGTGCCATGGCAGAAACCACAGGATATGATTTCCCTTGTGATCTCCACCATGATAAAATATCAAAATTATCTATTTGTTCTTCTGTGAGTAAAGATGTATGATTATTTTCTAAAAAAATGTTAATTCATTAAAATTACTAGATCGACTTGTTGATGTTCCTTTTCTATTTAAAATTGAGTGTATTCTTCCTGTAATATTTTTACTACTAGTAGATACATTAGTTTGAGAGGATGTTGGATTCATTGTATTTCCAAATTTTAAATTATAAACATTATACATTTCATCTAATAAAGTAGAAATTTTATTTTTTTTCTCATCTACTCCTTCAAGTTCCATATTTTTATAATATTCATCTAATAAAATATGAACACCTTCTAATTTTAATCTAGGATCCATAATTGAAGCTAAACAATATAAAGGAGATATATTTTTCCTATATTTTTTAAATTTTGTTTCCATTTTAAAAATTACTTGAAAAATATTTTCATCATGTCTATATTGAGAAAAAATTTCACTAATTAAAACTAAATGTTCTAAAATTAAACATGATGTAGGATAATAAACACCAGATAAATGAGTGCTAGCATTATACAAAATTTCTAAAATATTATGTAATAACTTTGCTTTATCCCAATCATTTTCTTCAATATTTCCATCAGGCATTCTTTCATTATAAAATAATGTAAGAGGATCCTTAAATGGAAAACATGTTGTTAGCATATCATAAGTAGAATTCCATCGTGTTTTAATATCAAGTTTAAATTTTTTATATGACAAACCATAAGATTTACATATTTGTCTAAAATCTTGATTTCTAGAAGTAGAAGAAGTAACAAATCTAACAGCATTTCTTAATTTAGTTACATGTTCATCTATTTCTCTTATTCCATCTTGAACACATAAGTTTAGAATATGGCATGCACATCGTATATGAAAAAAAGCACCATTAAATATTGGATTTAACAATCTTTTTAATTTATCAATTACACTATCATTATTACTTGTATTATCAAAACTAATTAAAAAAATTTTATTAATTATATTATATGAATGTAAAATGCTATGAAATTGTCTAACTATAGCATTTGCAGTATGAGGATATTCAAAAATTTTAAATGCAATAATTCTTTTTTGTATAAAAAATTCACTATCTATTCAATGTGTCGTAATACACATGTATGACTGATCAGAATGATTACTGGTCCAAATATCAGATGTTAAAGAAATACAAGAAGTTAATGTAATTAAAGCTTGTAAAAGATTAGTTTTATATTCAGAAAAAAAATTTATAGCATCCCTACGCATGGTTTGTCTACTTACTTTTTTATATTTAGGTTGTAGTGATTTATGTATAAATTTTTTAAATTTATAATTTTCTGCTAAAGAAAATGGTTGTTCATCCCAAACAATAAATTTAGATAATTCTTTTCTAAGAGCTTTAGTAGAATAATTAAAAACTTCAAAAGAACTAGAGGAAAGATTGAGAGTAGCCTGTGCACGATCGATTTGAGTTTGATGGCTTTTGAGGTGGCGAGCCAAATGACCAGTTCTACCCGATGATTTGTAAGTCATGACTTTTCTGCACTTCTTGCAGCTGGCTCTTTCTTCGCTGTTAATCATCACCACATCGAAGCTCTTCCAAACGTCGCTCGTGCGTTTTCTTGAGCCCGACACAGTAGACTCGTGAGAGTTTGCACTGCATCCCTCCTCTCCCTGCATAGTGTTAGTAGGCTCAAATTCAACATGATCTTGCTGTTGTTGATTTGGGTCGTAAGGCAGAGGGTTAGCATCTTGATCGAGTGGCATAATGGGGTCAGTTTTCCCCATTAGCTCCTATTCTAATGCCTCAAGCTCCCATGGCAAAAGATCTCATGTATTGTTAAATCCTGCTATTAATTCTACATATAATATTAAAAGTTAGCCAAAAAAATTTATAAAATAAGATTAAATACTTACTAATAATAAATTATACATTAAAAAATTACTTTATCACGTGTTTGAAGATCGCTTAGTAAGAACTAAGAAGTTAAGGTTTCAGCCTTCAACAACCTTAACTTAAACATAATTATGAAAAAAATTTATATTAGAATAATTTAAATTTAAGTACAATTACATTATAAAAGACTAAAAGTAAATTAATTTACTACTTACTTGATCTTCTCCACGTGACTAGACCGAGGGAGCTTTGAAATCTTGATGGCTAATTGAAACTCAAGACTTAGAAAAGAGATTAAGAGAGTATTAAGATAGAATGAGAAATTAATCCAAAGTTAATTGGAAACTTGTGTGAAGAAATCAGAGGGTTGGGGGGTCAATTTATAGGGATGAATTGGGTGTAAATTTTTATATTTATCCCCTATTTTTAATTATTAAAAGGGGCTAAAATGGTAATTTTATAACATAAAGACAATTATATCCCTAACTTTTAAATTTTTTCAAACCATTATAGGGCTATTTGGGTAAAAACGCATGCTCAATTCGAAAATTCCGACCATTACCGCCCAAATACCCGTGATGGCCAGCGTGTCATGCCTGGCACGGCCCGCGTGCCGTGCTGAGCATAGGCCCATGCTGTGCCCGGCCCGGCCCACGGGCCAAGAGGCCTCGGCCCAGCCTGACTCGAGGCGGGCCACGGGCCGTGCCGTGCCCGGCCCGCGTCGTGCCGGGTCGTCCCGACCCGTTGGCCACCTTTAATTCTATCTACTTTTTTTCTCTCTAATAAAATAGATCCTAAAAATTAAACTAGCTTTTGATACCACTTATTACAGGGGCAACTTTCTCCTAGTTGCGAGCGCTTATTTCCCTTACAGAATAAGGGATTCCTGTACAGCCTACCACCTTGTGGAGCATCAAAGGATAGTTAGCCTGTATTGTGGAAGCTTAAAATGCATAAAAGGAGTCACGTGATTAGAAATAATCATGTGGGGGTTGCACAGATAATTTTATTAGAATATTGGAGAAAAATACAAGACGTTGCTGGACTCACGTGTCATGAGAGCATGTAGAATCTTGCAATTTTAAATTTGAGAGTTAAGTATTTAATCAAGTACTATCACCCCTTCCCAAGTACCCGCGTGTTACACAACCAAAACATGCTACAATAGACTAGGAAAGCATGTTTTTTCGACCGTGTTACACAACCAAGTACCCGGGCCCTAATTTTAAATTTGGCCCTAATCAAGTAATATCACCCTCATTATTTATTGGACACTCATACTACAATAGACTAGGAAAGCATAAAAAACTAGGGAAAATATAGAGGCAATGGATAGGATATTTTATTTTTTACTGGATACACGGATTTGACTCAATTATAAAAATTACTCCTAAATTGAATATCTTATGACATAATCCAAATCGGACTCATAATATTTAAATAGATATCAATAAGTATCGGATTAAATTAAAAATATTTTTCTTATTTTTATTCTAATACTCTATTAAATAATATTAAATATATTTATATAATAATTATGTTAATATTATTTTGTATTTTAATAATAAAATTATTTTATTTATTTTTTAAATCAAATGTATGTGTCTTCTGCTTTATGCACTTTTAAACTCAAACTCAACCTAAACGTCATTAAAACCTCACTGGCCTTAAAAATTAAAAGATTATCAGGGCCATTTATACTAGGGTTGGCAAAATATGATTAAACCTGCCAACGCACATAAAAATTTCACAAGTCTAGTGAAGACTAAATATGTTCGACGATCATAAACGGGTCAACATATTTTATGACCCATCAAATATATATATCGTGTTGAGTCATAAATTTGTTGACCCGTACAACATGTATAATAATAAAATAATAGTTCTATAATTGAGAGTTTTCGGAAGCATTTATGTGTTTAAATATTTTGTTATTTCTTATTAAAGTAAAAAAGTTTTTGAACTTCCTAACAAAGTTAAATATAATATAACAAATCAATTAAGATTAATAGAATATAAGCTCTTTTAGGACTTCTAATCTCCTCTATTCTCTCTACCTCTTTTATCTCACTCAAAATGATTCATATGAATAAAATAATATAATTAAATAGATATATTTGCATAAAATAAACATATATTTACTATATTTTTTTAATTAGCATGCGTATTTATGCTATATAACAAATAGAAAACTAATTTAATACTTTTATCTAATAAATGCTTGTTAATATTTATTTCCTAACAAATTGTGCATATGTTATATTCATATTTATCATATTTAAACGTGTAAAAGTATTGTTTGAATACAATTAATATAATATATTTTAATTATTATATTAATGAAAACGAATTATGCTATTTATTATTAGAATACAAATAATATATATTATACATTATATTATTTCATTCTATAAATTATTATATTAAATATAACGATAAATAATACTATATATATATATTCTATAAATTTACAATTTATCACTAACTCAACATCCTCTTCGAGACTTGAACCAATTCACATTAATTTGAACCCAAGTCGACTCGAGTCCGGTCGCACCAAACCAAACGGCGCCGCGAATTTTAGTGGAATCGGATACCACGTCGTAAGGCCCACTCCTCGGCCTCGGCCTCGACTCGGTTCTGTCCCCGTCGACGTGTTCTCTTCTCAGCCACCGGAAAAATCTTCCCTTTCCCGCTCCTTTCTTTACTTCGATCACGCTGCTTCCTTCTGTCCCACTCAATATCGCTTCCCGAAATGGCACCTCCCCGTTGTCGCACCCACCGCCACACCCGCCGGCGTCCATCCTGGCCGCATCCGTGTCCTCAAGCCCGGCGCGCCCTCCTCCTCCTGTCCTGTTGTCTACTGGATGTTCCGCGACCAGCGGGTTGCCGACAACTGGGCCCTCCTCCACGCCGCTGATCTAGCCGCTCGCTCCTCCGCCCCCCTCGCCGTCGCATTCTGCCTCTTACACCGTTTCCTTGGTGCTTACGCCCGCCAGCTCGGCTTCATGCTCCGCGGCCTCCGCCCCCTCAGCCGCCGTCTCGCGGTCCTCGGCCTTCCATTCTTCCTCCTCCGTGGCGACGCCCCCAACGTCCTTCCGGATCTCCTACGCCGCCTTGGCGCCTCCGCTCTCGTTGCTGACTTCTCGCCTCTCCGCTCTGTCCGCGCCTGGAAGGATGAGCTATGCAAGAGCCTCCCAGCCGACGTTGCGTTCCACGAGGTTGATGCCCATAATGTCGTCCCCGTCTGGGCCGCATCTAACAAGCGCGAATACAGCGCCAAGACCATCCGCACCAAAATCCATCGGCTCCTCCCGGAGTTTCTTGTCGACTTCCCGGAACTCCGGCCACTTGCGGTGCCGTGGGTAGGGAATGCCCCGCCGGAGATCGACTGGGACGAGCTGATTGACCAAGTCATCGGGTAACTCGCTGAATAATAGGAAGTCATAATAAAACACCAAAGAGGATCACATATTTGTTGGAGCTAGTTAACATCTCAATCATTCCGATTAAACAGGGAAGCAGGGGAAGTGCCGGAGATCGATTGGTGCCAGTCGGGGGAGGAAGCAGCGATGGAGACGATGATGGGTAGCAAAGAGGGGTTCTTAACTAAGAGGTTGAAGAGCTACGAGAGTGATCGTAACGATCCACTGAAGCCGAAGGCGTTATCTGGCCTCTCTCCCTACCTGCATTTTGGCCAAATCTCGGCTCAGCGATGCGCTCTCGAAGCTCGGAAGATCAGAAACTCTTGTCCAAAGGTATACACATAATCTTACTGTTATTTATGGAATTGTCTGCCAAAATGTCGGCAAGGTACTGCAAGGCTTATCGTTCTTCCGAAAGGGATTCACTTGAGCTCAGAATTAGGGATTTTTTTGTCCTCTTTTCAAGTTTCTTTTAGCACATAACATTACAATGCTATAAAACAAAAAGTAGAATAGAACTTAGCATACATACGATTTGATTGCTCAATGTGATTGGTTATATTCTTTATTTTTCTCTGCACTATTGCCCCCTGTGGATTTTGTCGGTTTATAAACAAAAATACTGGTAAACAGCGATTTGAAGTTCACAGAATGATTATAGCAGTAATCTGAAATCAATCCACATATAAATGAAACTACGACTAAAACCTAGAATGATCATATAACTTAATTGGGGCTAGCTACAATGTAGTGTGAATTTATTATTGTATCAGTGGTGTTAGTGTTAATAGTTTAGCATGTTCGTGGATAACCATGGTTATGCCAATATAATGACTTAAAATGTAATAAACAAACGGAGAGATTTGATGAAGACATCTTTCTATTGAAATGCTTCCGTTCTGTCTTCTCCTCTTATGCCTCTTTCTCTTCTTCTTCGAATCTATTTCCTCTTTATTCCCCAAGATCACTTTCAACCACTTCCTAAGTGATTGAGCCTGATCACCGCTCTCAACCTTCCAAGTGAACCATTGTCTGATAATTGAGTTGGAATGAATTAGTTGAATTATGCCTCAGCATTAAAGTGATGATCCTAAGAGGCCAAGTGAACCATCACTCTCAATTGTTGAGGTTGAGAGACACTCCTAATCTATGAGGCCAACTGCTTTCCTAACCTACCTAGGTGTTGTATTGTAAGCCAGCTATTATTGGTCAGACTGATTTGAAGCTAATTCCACTAGCTCTCCCACCCATAATGAGATTTTGCATGTTTAGAAAAAGATATTTGTTTGCATCTTATTTTTTATTACCCAAGTAGAATTCGATGCCCATTGTGTGTTCATATTTTGACTGTGTATTTCTACTGCAATCTTTCTTCCTCTCACTTTGAGTCCCCCTCTTTATTTTGTAATCTGTTTGTTTTTGTTTCACATACACGTTAAGTAAGGTTCTCCTGTATTAGCTTGGCATTAGAGCTAACATGGTCCAACTGTTGCTTTGAATCATAACTACACACCACATCCACCACTTTTTATTTGGCCTGGCCTTTTTCTTGCTTTAGTTTTTTCTCTAGTTTCTTGTTTATCTTTGATACAAAATGATAACTATTTCAAGTCCCAGATTTCATATTTTTAATGTTCTAATGGGTATTAACAATTAATCCAAATGATACCTCCACTTGAATTTCACATTTGGCTAAAACATTTGTGTATCACTCTTAAATGCATAAGGAAACTAGGTGTAAAATCTTCTTAGCCAATGACATGTACAAAATGGCAACCAATTAGCATCATTGGGCACAAATATCTTAAGAGAGTGAAGAGGATTCAAACAAACTGACTTTGAACATTGAACCAAAGGGAAGTTATATGCAAAGAGTATTTATCCATATCTAACATGTCCAACAATAGTGGGGCTTGCCCTATGTAGCTTCTCGCATAGGCTTAAGACAATGTTTTCAAGTCTAATAGAATGATCATAACAAGATTGAAGATATACAAGAGTTTAGAATTTAGCTTGTGTTGATAATCCTGGGTTGTTAGAGTATCAACAAGCTAATTCTCCTTAGGAGAATTTTTTTCCCACCCTAGTGATGATAGAGAAACAAACTGCCTAAGTTGCATTGCAACAATTATCAATGCCAACTTGTAAAATTCTTACTTTAAAAGATGTTATGCCAATTAAATGTAATATTAGCAGTTTTAGTGAACGAGTGGGAATAGTTTTAGCATGGTCTTACATTAAAGCTTATAGAAGAGCTTAAAACATAATTAACAGTTGAAGAGATTTGATGAATACAAGTTTATTGAAATGCTACATTTCTAGGTCTTTTCCTCTTCATCTCTTCTTCCAATTTGATCCCTCCCACCCACTCTCATGATCCTTTTGCTTACCTCTGTTCAACATTGTAGTTGCTCCAACTCTAGAATCACTTTTGTCCACTGCCTAAGTATCTAAGCTTGATCATCTCTCTTACATATTGAGTAAACCACTAGTTATGACCTTAACTTTTAACTAAGGTTACCTCAACTTACCTCTTTATTTTATAAAATGTATGAACCATATTGAACAAGGCTCTAACATGCTCCAATGATGTAAAACTTGCTTGACAGAGAGGTATTCCAACACACTAAGGTCTCCAAGGGTAAATGCTTTAGGCAAATGGTTTCACCACTTGGATGCTATATCAAGGGTATAAGGGTCCCATGTGAGCTAAAAGTTTCGTGAGCATTGAGTAGATTTACTTTACATATTTCAACTTGATATTAGGGTTGTCTAATCGGTTCAATTGGAATTGAACTAGATTGATTTGGTTCAACCTAAACTAGAATTAAAAAATAATAATAATCCAAAACTGAACCAAATTTTTTAAAATCTGAACCAAAAACCAAACTAAAAATTCTAGGTTCTATTTGGTTTAGGTTAAACCAATTCATATTTTTATTATTTTAAAATAAAAATATATAATATAAATAGTTTTATAAAATTAAAAAATAATTATTTAAATTTTGGTTTAATTGATGTCAGCCAAAAATTTGGTGTTGAACTGAAAACTGGATCGATTCTAGGTTGACTAAAGTAACGGACACCCCTACGTGATATTATCACTCCCCTTGACCACACAAGAACTCTACCCCTTCAACTTTTTCAGAGCATGATATGTCTTTAAAAAGAAGAATAAAAAGCACACTCATGTATAATATGTATACATATGTTGGGATCGATTACATGAAATACAATGCACACCTCATGATACCTCACACGCTACGTCTTGACTGAAGCCCTAATTGTTAAGTAATATTCTAACCTAATCTAGTGAACCACATCTCCCAACAACTGAGCTATTGACTAAACCAACGCTCCCAACTGTTGAATTTAAGTGATGAAGCCACTCGATGCTTGAAATATTGAGTGATGTTCCCGACTTATCGAGTGAA
The DNA here is from genome assembly GCA_027563935.2 of Costus lasius. Classification (NCBI taxonomy): domain Eukaryota; kingdom Viridiplantae; phylum Streptophyta; class Magnoliopsida; order Zingiberales; family Costaceae; genus Costus; species Costus lasius. The sequence continues at coordinate 35,241,437 of CM050453.2, forward strand.
TTATTTCTCTTGACTTTTGAGTCCAAGTGGTACTTGTCTTGTTGAGCCAATTGTTGCTCCTAAGCTCCCTTGGTGCCATATTGTTGTAGGCTAGCTGCTTATGGTCGGATTAACTCGAAGTTATTGTCTCTCCCACCCACAATAAGTTTTTGTGTGTTCAAAAGAAAATGCTATTGGTTTGCATCTTAATAGTTGCTGCTCAAATAGAATTGCATATCCAGTGTGCTCAGATTCTGACTATATTTCTCTGCTGCAATTTTTCGTTTTCTCACTCTTAAAACCCTTTTTTTTTTCATTCCCGTCGTATGTTCTTTTTCCATTGCATACTCATGACACGGAAGACCCTCCCACACTAGGAGATCTTTCTTGTTTTCCAGCAATTTAGATATGCAGATATGCTTGATGACTTGCTTTAGCTTATCAAATAATGACTGATTAATTTGCAATTATACATGTTACAATGCCAAAAATACTGCATAGTCAGTGGATGTATTCTTGGAGGAGTTGATTGTGAGGAGGGAGCTGGCAGATAACTTTTGCTATCAGCCTCACTATGATTCATTTCAAGGTGCATGGGAGTGGGCTCGCAAGACCTTGCTGGATCACGCTGCAGATAACGAGAGCAAATTTATACGTAAGGGATTTCTCTGTCTTCTTGAACCTTCTTATGTTTACTCATTGATGTTTAAAAGTATTCATGTTTGTAGATACAATCCACTGACTTCCTGGTTTTGCTTGCGCTAACTTTTGAGTTCCTGTTTTGCAGGAAGGAACACCTGGAGAAAGCAAAAACAGCAGATCTTGTATGTTCACATGTCAATGATTGGGCTTTCTGATTATATATTTGATCCTTTGATAGTAAATGACCTAGAGATTATATGTTCTTTGTTATTTCTCTCATTTCAGCTCTGGAACGCTGCACAGCTTGAGATGGATTCATGCGGTAACTCTGGAAAAATGCATGGATTCATGCGGTAACTATGCTTTTGCTTATCTACTCTTATCTAATATCATGATTTGTTCTTCAAAATCCTTTCCAAGTTTAACTTTTAGATTCTTCTCTCACATATAATTATTTACTTTATATGGTTTAATATGTTGAATATGCCAATAGTATCACATTTTAAATACAAATAATGTGGCACTTTGAAATTTCAAGCAGCCATCTGACAAGGCCCTTCATCACTATCATCTACAAAGGCACTTCACAATATTGAATTTTGATTGAGTGTTCATCTTATGTGTTATAATTACCATTTAACCCTCTAGTATGGGATTGAGAAATCCTATTATGTCTTGAATGGTAATCATATGTATAGTGGTTATCCGCGGTATGTATTGGGCAAAGAAAATCCTCGAATGGACAAGTGGACCAGAAGAAGCACTTTCAATTGCAAAATACCTAAATGACAAGGTATTTCTATTTATTATAACACTATGGTATTTGGTTTCTTCATGTTTGCTTTAATAGCAATACAATTAAATAAGGTATTGTACGTGCAATAATTAGTGTGCTCCTTATCTCATTACAAAGAATACGAGACATAATTTAAAAACTATAAAAAGAACCATTCTTTATCCATTTAAAAATATAAAACCACGTTTATATCGGCAAGCTTCAGTGACCCCAGTCTCCAAATACCTTTGCTAGTATATCCCTGAGTATTCTAAACCCTAACACTATGAAGAACTAAAGGATAAGAATATAGAATTTTTAGCTAGGAAGTTATATCAAGGAGTAGGTAGTTTGTTGAAAAAGGTTGAAGCAAGGTTTTTAATCTTGAACCATACTAGGTTTTTAAGAAAAAAGATTGAACCAGTATATGTTTAGTCACTACCAAGGTTTTCAAAACTAGTCGGAACCGGCTGGTTTTTCCCGGTTCAGACCGATCTGATGATGGTCTGGAACGAACCAAGCAGCGGAGCAGCACACCACGTGCGGAAGCTCTAGGCGGAGCAAAAGCTCCTTCCGACACTCTAGAGCAAAAGGCGAATGCTCCAAGTGTTGTGGAAGCTCCAAGCGCGAGTGGGAGGTGGACGCTCCAGACATGTGATGAAGCTTTAGTGGAGCGGTAGGCATGTGATGAAGCTTTAGTGGAGCGGTCTATCCTGAACGGGTACTGACCGGTATGAACTAATAGACTAATATATTTGGTCGGATCGATTTTTCGAGCCTTAGTCACTACATCTAGTATACTAAGATCTTATGTCCGTATGTCCACTATGTATTGGTTGAGGACATAATCGGTATAGATTATAAATTATGCTTTAAAGTAGGCAATTGAAAATTGTATAAATTTTGTCCCAAGTTGAATAGAACTTGTACTTTTCCCAAAATTCCTAGCTTGGATTGTGATTTGTGAATTGTGGCAACTTTTCCTTTAACAAATTTCAATCATATCCAAAATACCCTTGAAAGAAGGTAGTAAACGGATAGGTGACTGGAAAGTAAAACATGCCCAGAATATAAGCACATAGGGACAACCAATAACTGTTATTTGGCATTTATTCTTCTAACGGTATTAGCAAAAGCATGTGAAACAGTAATTTAGGAACCTTTTGTTGAGAGGGAAGCTTGATATTCCTGATTTCTATTTAATGTTTGTAGGGAACAATCAACACTCAATAGTCAATAGTGTATCTTTGGCACCCATAATGTTCTTGAAGCAATATGTAAAATACATTTGTGTCGTGTAATTATATTGTTATTTCATATTGCCAATTATTGTTTCACTGTATCATTTTCTTTGGTCTTTTTCCTGATCCATCATTTGCATTACGAGATGGATGGTAGAGATCCAAATGGATATGTTGGTTGCATGTGGTCCATTTGCGGAGTCCATGATCAGGTTCGTTTATCGATGATTCGTGACAATGTGTTTACTGTTTCTGGATTACACAAAGCCAAACTTCAAATATTGTATTTTGCAGCATGAATAAATTACATTTCAATGAGTTCACTGTGTTTGATTTTTAGGGCCAAACTGCACATTCCATTTATTTTCTGAACAAAAATGCTACTGAATTACCTCTTCAATTGTAGTGTTTATGGTGGACCTCTTGTGATCTCAGGGCTGGAAAGAGAGACCAGATTTTGGAAAGATACGTTACATGAACTAGGCAGGTTGCAAAAGAAAATTTAATGTTGATGGGTATATTGCCTATGTGAACAAGCGGGTTGGTGCAACAAAGAAGAGGAAATCAGTTGCGCTTTCAAAACTCGATTTAAAGCACTCCAAAACTAGTAATTCTGGAGAGGAGAAATTTTAGCCAAGTAGAAGAGGTCTAGGTTGCAGCAGTATAACAGGATTCAACAAGTTTGAAGGGAAAAATAAAAATCCCTAGCACTGAACGCATACGCTAGCTCCTCTGATCGAAGCAATTGTTGCTTAAAAGCATCGACATTGCGGTGGCCAATTCTGTTGGTGCCAACCCCATGATTTTGCTTGATGAACTTGTGTTAATACACCACGCCTCTTCCGCCATCTTGTGAATATATTATTTTAAACTTATTTGAGGATGCCCTGCGTTGGCATTCAGGCTATTTGATTTCTCAGCTTGATTTCGCTTGAAATGCTGTCGCGCGTGTATATATTGTGAAATGAAGCAAGCCTCGAACATCGCTTGTAAAAATGCTATGTTACGTTGAAACCTGAAGTTTATTGAGCGTATATCTCTGGCAGATCCTGAATAAGGCTGTCCATTTGGTTCAGCCCGAACCAAACTAACCTCATGAGTTTAATCTTAACCAAAATTTATAAATGTTTTTTAAATTTATCTTAAATTGATTTAAAAAAAACCGAAACTCAATAAAAAAAAAAAGGCTGTTGATGTTTGCATTTTTTAAAACTTTTATTAAATTTATCATTGACAAATTTCTTCTCCACGAAAAAAACAGTCTTAGATGATTTTTTTAAAGGTGATATTTCCTATGAAGATTTTCCATTACTGTATTCGTACTCTTTGTAGGTATCAGTCATCTCACGGACAAAGACAACCTTGCAGTGCTCACAGGCGCATCTCCTCTGTCATTTACTGCATATATGAGAAGGCCTGCAAAAAAATAAATGTATTCCTCTCCTCTGTCATTTACTGCATATATGAGAAGGCCTGCAAAAAAAATAAATGTATTCCTCTAACTGAAGACAAAAAGACAAAGCAGAGGGAGTGTATCCAAATCTCGAATTTAAATATTTATAAAATTTTAGTTTGTTAAGGTAATCAAATTAAGAAAACTATTTTAAATTATTATTTATACGAATATTCGTGTAATATCATTTTTAATTACTAATATGTAAAGATATTTTTTTTAAAAAAAACTTAATCGGAGATGCTCCGAGTTAAGTCATAATTAATGTGGTTCACAGGTAGGGGTGGCAAAAAATTATACGACCCGCCAACACGACACGACACGACACGAGTTTTCGCGGGTTTGGGTTTCACATAATCGTGTTTCGTGTCATTATCGTGTTGACCCGTTTATGACACGCTACAATTCGTGTCGTGTCGTGTCGTGTCGCGGGTTGACCCGCCTAACCCATATAAAATATATATTATATAATATTAATATATAATATTAATATTATATAAGCTAAAACCCTAATATTTCGCTTCCGCCGACGCCCGATTGCCTTGCCCGAAGCTCGGAAGCTTGCTACCCCCCGAGTCCCCGACGGCCCGACCCCGAGTACTATTTTCCCTTCCCATATCCGCCTTTCTCTCTTCTGTAACTATAATCGCCTTGCCGCTTCCGCCGACGCCCTAATATTTTCTCTTTTCTTGCAGCAGTACCCCCGAGGCCCGAGTCCCCGACGGCCCGACCCCGAGTACTATTTTCCCTTCCCATATCCGCCATTCTCTCTTCTGTAACTATAATCGCCTTGCCGCTTCCGCCGACGCCCTAATATTTTCTCTTTTCTTGTAGCAGTATAAGCAGCAGATCTCTTCTTGCAACAGTACAAGTAGCAGATCTCTTCCTCTAATAAAATCACAAGTAGCGGTGAAACAAGGCTCAGGAGCGCTTGCCGGTAACAACTTCTCTTCTCTCTTTTTTTGTTAATTCTCTCTCGTTCTCTTCACGGATTTTTTTGTTCGCATTTTCTACCTCTTTCGCCTTTCTCAGTCCCTCATCTCTTTTGTGTGTGTGTGTTTTTTTTGTCCTATTCCGATCTTTTTTTGTGTGTGTTTTTTGTCCGATTCCGATTTTGTGCTCTTTGTCAGTTTACTTCTTGTCTCTTTTTGGATTTTTTTTTTATTTGATTCTGACTTCTCGTTCTTTGTTTGATACGAGGCCAAGAAGGAATCTCTTTCCTTTTTTTTTTTTGACAATCCTCTTTCTTTCTTGCCCTTCCCTTTTTTTTTTACGCTACATCTCTGTTTCATCCTTCCATTTCACTTCTTCTCTCTTTTATTAATTCAGGAAACTTGCTTTTCTTCAATCAACCGAGACTTCCCCTTCCTTAATCAACCATCCTCCGCATCACTCTCTTTTCTTCTCCCTTCTCTCTTTCCCCCCTTTTTTTTTGCACTTCCCATTTTTGTCATTCTCTTCTTCTTCTTCACTTCTTCTTCCTCACACCTTTTTCATTCACGCCCTTTTTCTTTTTTTTTTTTACTCTCATTTTATTTTCACACATCACTCTTTGGCGGCTTTAACACGATGCAATTAACTTCAGTGGTGTATGTCACCACTCTTTTGGCGTTAGAATAGTTGGGACATTATAGTTTTTTATTTTGGTACTGAGATGCTGAGGTAGATTCAGTCTTTTACCCGTTTGTCCCAGTTTAATTTTGTATTGACAAAAGTGTTCTCAATTCTAGTTGCGAATATGGAGTGCAGTTTAATCCATCTTCGAGAGATTTTAGCTATCTCTTGATATGTTCTTTTCTTTTTGTTTCAAATCATGTTCTTTACCAAGTTAGAGGCATGATACTTGAATTTCTGATTCAATGAAAATTTTTCTTCTTCAGGCACTGTCTTAAGGATCTTAGCTATCTCTTGATATGTTCTTTTCTTTTTGTTTCAAATCATGTTCTTTACCGCGGATTCATCTCTCGGAGTATTTATGTGCTGTGTAGTAAGCTTGTTCTGAGTTTCACCTTTTTGAAGTTGTCATCTTATCTTCTTTTTTTTTTTTGGTTTGATGATTGATAAAACATATACAAAAATAATCACTAATCAATGTGTCTATATCACTACTTTTTTGTTAAACTTTTATAGTTTTAATTCGATTTGATGATGAGGTATTGTCTATTGAGGTTGTTAAAATTTAAATATTGATTAAATATGTTATTTTTATTAATCGTGTCATATCGTGTCGTGTTGTATCGTGTCATATGACAGACCTATTTATTAAACATGTTAATCGTGTCGTATCGTGTTGTGTCATATGATAGACCTATTTATTAATCGTGTTAATCGTGTCGTGTCATGTTGTATCATACGACACGACCTATTTAGTAAACGTGTTAATCGTGTCGTGTCGGGTAACCCGTTTAAATAAGTGGGTCGTGTTCGTGTTTTATATATTGACCCGTATGTATAAACGGGTCGTGTTCGGGTCGAGCATAAACGTGTCGCGGGTCAAGTATGACACGACACGAACACGACCCATTTACACGAATTGCCAGCCCTATTCACAGGCACGGTGCGGCTAGAAGAGTCGGCCGCTTGGCTTGCGTGGCCCACGGAACTGTTCCAAACAAAACTACCCCTACAAATTTTTTTTCTTCTTAAGGGCCCGGGGTCATTTGGCAACGAGTGGAGAGTAAGCTGAGCACACAAAAGACTACAAGAAAGATGAGATTACTCTCAAACTCACTCTAATCTCAGCCAACAAGTTACTTCACAACAAGTTCACACTTGCCCAAATCTTCCCAGCCAATTCACAAATTCTTTCTTCTGTTCTTCTACCCTCACTTCTTTATTTTCAAGCCCAGCTTTTATACATGTTAGAACACACAAAACCAACCCTCTACAATGGTCCTCACTTACTCTCTTCCCTTGTACAAGCACCTAAGATAGATAGCTGAGAAGCTAGAGTGTTCTAGCACTCTCTTAGAGCAGCAGAAGGCTGCATTGGCTACAGCTTTAAAGATGGCGAGAGGAACCAAATATAGCAGCACATAACACAATCCAGCCAACCAAACTCAGCCCAGAATTTCAGCAAGATACCATAACAGCAATATGATAACTGTTAGGCCAAAAATCAGGACTCAATTTGGATCAGTCAACGAGCTTGTTGACTAGGTCAAAATCGACCCGAAAATAGAAGTCCAATCAAATTAGGGCTTGCCGTTGATTTTGGGCGGGCGACGACGCGTGTACAGCAGCGGGCGAGAGCTCCACGCGGCGGGAGGCAAGGCTGGCAACGCCGGCAGACGAAGCGGTGTCATCCTCGGGAGCGGATGAGCGAGTGACGCGAGGTCCTCGTTCAGGCAGACGTCGTCCATTTGGCACACAGTGGCTGACGACGTGGGGCGGTGACGCCAAGCTGGCAACGCGGTTCCAACAGGCGCACGATTTCCCTAGCCGGCGACGCCCGCGTGGCGGCTAGCAATGGGCGACTCGGGTGGCGATCTTTGGCGCGTGCTGCCAGGCTGGCTCCGCGTTTGAGCCACTTGCCCACTTGCCCACGTGGAACCAAATGGAGAACAGGGGTTCGTCCACCTGGATGTCAAGCTGGCAGAGGGGAGACGATGTGACGCCATATGGGCGACGCTCGTTTGCGCAGCTTTTGCTTCATTTGGCACTCGACTCCTGCTCTTGACGCTTCGCTGTGTTCATCCCCGAGCTCCCGTCTTCTTCCTTTGCCCCTCTCGGTCCGGCGTTCGGCGGCGAACTCCGGTCATCCTCCAGACGTCCTGTGGGTGGTTGCGTAGCGGTGCGACATCGACGGAGGCTTCCGCGTTTTTCCCCGGCGTCTCCCTTTTCTCTTTTGCTACGCCTTTGTTGCCGGCCGTGCGCGTGTGTGGTAGTTCGTTCGGCATCGGGGTTGTGTGTTGTCGTTCTGTTCGTCGATTGGGTTGTACTCCTTCGTTCACCCGCGTGTGGACGTGTTTCTTTCATCTTCTCCCTACCTGCGAGTAGGGCTATTCTGTTATGTTCTGTTCCGGTTACCTGCGTGTAGCTTTTGTCTCTCTTTTGTTTTGTTTCACTGCCTGCGTACGGTGCTTTCCTTGCATTCATTTTCCGTTGCTCTCTGGTTGGCTGACGTGAGTTCGGGTATCACCTGCCAGTCACGCTTTGGCCAGTTCATCTTCGACTTGCTTCCGCCTCCCTGTTCGTGTTCGTCCTGTGTGTGGGTTCGTGCGCGAGTTTGGGTCTACATGACTCATTCTGTGGCCATTGTTTGCTTAGTTTTTTAAAAAAAATTAGTTGTTAATCGTGGGTGTGACAGACTGGTATCAGAGCCTAGGTCACATTCCAAGTTGTATTTGGGGTTCTTTCTGCTGTTGTTTGTTTCTGCTATTCTGTAGTTCTGTTCTGTAGGTGTAAAGAACAGAACAGTAATATGTTTAGAACAGAAGAGTGGACTGTGTGTAATCTGTGACTGTACAGAAGCTGCGAAAATGGTGCTCAACAACAGTGAACGCATCGGCATCCCAGTGGATATCGTGAGCAATAGGGATGCCCGGTTTACTAGACGCTTTTAGACAACGTCAAGTTGGGGTCCAAGTTAAACTTCTCCACATCCAATCATCCTCAAACGGATGGGCAAACCGAGCAGGTGAATGCTCTTGTGGAAGATTATCTTCGTCACTTTGTGACCGCCAGTCAAAAGGACTAGGTGAAGTGGATGGATGTGGCACAGTATGCCTATAACTTGCAGAAGTCATCCGCCACTAGCCACAGCCCTTTTGAGCTTGTGTTAGGAAGACAGCCCCTAACGCCCGTTGACGTGGTGCAAAGGGATTCCGAGGGGAAGTGCCCTGCAGCTCAACGGGAAGCTCGGGAACGAATCGACTCACTCCGAGAGGCTAGAGAAAGCTTGGAGTTGGTTGCGCAACGGATGCAAAGGTATGCCAATCGCCGACGTCGGGACGAAGAATTCGCGGTGGGCGATTTAGTTCTTCTCCGACTCACCCCGCAGATCTGAAGGAAGATCTCGGCGAAGGAGGCCCATCGAGGTCTTATCCGTAGATACGATGGTCCGTTTGAGATACTGAGTCGAGTAGGCTCAGTAGCATACCGCTTGAAACTCTCTGAGAGAATGCAGATGCACCCTACATTCCATGTGAGCTTCTTAAGGAAGTTTCACCAGGATTTGGAGGATCCTTCTCGGTCCGAATCTTACCGAGCCCCACCAATGGTTAGGACGGAGTTCCATCGGAGGATCGGCAGTATTCTAGATCACCGAATTCTAGGGCAAAGTAAAAGGAACCGATGTACAGAGTTTCTCATCCGATGGAATGGATCCCCCATAGAGGAAGCAACCTGGCACAAGGCTTCCGAACTATGGCAGTTCGAGGGTGAGCTGAGGAGCTACCTCAAGTCGCTGAGGACGGTGACCACCTCAGGCGGGGGAGAATGTTAGGCCCAAAATCAGGACTCAATTTGGACCAGTCAACAGGCTTGTTGACTGGGTCAAAATTGACCTTGAAGCCCAATCAAATTAGGGCTTGCCGTAGATTTTGGGCGGGCGACGACGCATGTACAGCAGCGAGCGAGAGCTCCACACGGCAGGAGGCAAGGCTAGCAACGCCGGCAGACGAAGCGGCGTCGTCCTCGGGAGCGGATGAGCGAGTGACGCGAGGTCCTCGTTCAGGCAGACGTCGTCCATTTGGCACGCGGTGGCTGGCGACGTGGGGCAATGACGCCAAACTGGCAACGCGATTCCAACGGGCGCACGATTTCCCCAGCCGGCGATGCCCGCGTGGCAGCTAGCAATGGGCGACTTGGGCGGCGATCTTCGGCGCGTGCTGTGACACCATGCATTTTAGTAGTGATTTTTACTATTATTCCATGATGAATTTAAGCCTATTTGAATGTTTTTATACTCCTTTAAGGCTTATTTAGTTAAAAACTTCAGAATTTTCACTTTTCATCTGTCTTATTGAATTTCAGGTAAAATCACCCAATTTTGAGGTCTTTTTGAAGAATCTAAGAGCATGGGGTGATTCCTTATGAGAAGACGAAGCTGCCCGTAAAATTTGGGCTCAATCGGAGCCTTTTCTGGACTTCACGGCCGGGTGAACCCCGTTCACCACGTGATCTCACCGAAGGATGAATTCTGCGCACGCATTACAGCTTGGTGAACCCAGCGGGGTTCACCGATGAAGTGAAGATGTCTGAGAATTGCCGCACACATCACGGCCAGGTGAACCCCGTGGGGTTCACCCGTAATTCTACTTGGAGATTTATGCGCAGGAAATCGCCGAGGACTTCACTAGCTGGTGAACCCCGCTGGGTTCACCCGTGACTATTTCACAGCAAATATGTGCCGAAGAGTTCACCACCTGGTGAACCCCGTGGGGTTCACCCGTGAAGCGGACGGATCAACTCGACACCCTCTCGATTTTCCCTCGATTTTGAACCCGATTCAAGTCCAAATTTAGCAAGTGAGGACTTTTTGGAAAGCTAACTCGAAGATGAACAAAAAGGATATAAAAGCCCCAAAATTTTGTGACCTAATGAGAAGTAATCGGGCAACGAAGCGGCTAGGGGCAGAAGAACACGGCGATTCGGCGACTTCGAGCAGATTTTTGAAGATTTGATCATCGGAACCTTGCAATCCCGGGTTATTTCGTTCGGTTTATCTTCTCCTCCCTCCTAGAAACCTTTTCCTATAATTTTCCTATGTTTAAAGAGAGGATTTTTAGCGATTCAACGATGGTTGTAGCGTAAACTTTGTATCGGGGCTAGGTTGAAGCCCTCTGACGATTTCTGTTTGCAACTCTTATTTTAATCTTGTTATTTGGATCATATTCTGAGCATATTTCACTAGATGTATTTATTTCTTGATCTTTACTTTGGCCAAGTATCGTCATGTCATAGTTGTTACGGTCCATAACGAAAGTTCGACCATAACGACCGAACCTCTATGTGAATCTTGTGAAGACGCAACGCGAAAGTGCGTGTTCTTTGCTCGAGGGTTCATAATCTACCACGGAACCCAGTGGGTTTGTCTAGAACAGTCCACCGCGAAAGTAGGAGACGTTCTAGGCAAATACCGGGGTGTACACTCGAAAGAGGACACCTTGTACCATAGGGTAGATTCCTTATGCATATATGTAAATCCAAGTAATTAACATTTATTTCTAGCGCAAGTAAAATCGTCAGAGTGGTGGAAACCTTTGCCCTGATATTTTCTCTCATATATTTTCCCTGTCGTAGTTGTTTGATTTCTTGTTTACTGTCCTGCTTAATTTTAGTTTTCAAGCTCCAAAAACCACGATTTGATTAGCTTAGATTCCAAGAATTAGATTTTCTAGTACTCATCTTGTTCCCTGTGGGAGACGATATCTTTTATATTATTGCGACATTTCCGTGCACTTGCAGATAGTGTCAAGTTTTTGGCGCCGTTGCTAGGAAACAACGGTTGATATTAGTATACTTCTAAGGATGGTGAAACTAAGCTTTAGTTTTTTTTCTTTTCTTTCTTTATTCTGTTTCATATTGCTTTTTGCTTGTTTCGACTGCTTTGAACTTCTTAATTGGATCTAACAAATTTTTATGCAAAGAAGTTCCAGGGTAGGACCACTATTCGAAATCGATCTTGAGATAGAACGAAGCTTTAGACAAAGAAGGAAGCTTAATCTAATTCGGCAAAAGGAAGGTCTAGAACGGATGGAACATCTTCACATCGACATGGAAAACGAACCAGCGCCCCAACCCGTGAACAACAACCATGCCAGAACACTGCGCGACTACGCAACACCTTTTACACATGGGTTTCAATCAGAAATAGTTAGGCCTAGTGTCGAGGCCAACAATTTTGAAATTAAATCTGCATTACTTTCCATGATTCAACAGAATCAATTCGGTGGTTCTCCTCTTGAGGACCCCAATATGCACTTGTCTATATTTTTGGAATATTGCGATAGGCTTAAGATTAACGGAGCTACTTCTGATGCTATCAGGTTACGCTTGTTCCCATTTTCTCTGCGGGATAGAGCAAGGGCATGGCTCCACACGATCCCCCCAGCTTCAATACGGACATGGGATGAACTATCTCAAGCTTTCCTCTCGAAGTATTTTCCTCCTTCGAAGACGATCCACCTCAGAAACCAGCTAACGAGCTTCATGCAGAAGGATGGAGAGTCTTTGTATGAAGCCTGGGAAAGATTTAAAGAGCTTCAAAGACTGTGTCCCCATCATGGGATCGAGACTTAGTTCCTAGTACACACGTTCTACATGAGATTGCAATACAATACTAGACTCACAGTCGATGCAGCTGCTGGAGGATCGAGATTAATGAGCAAAGTACCTAAAGATGCGATAAGCCTCCTGGAAGACATGGCACTAAACTACCATCAATGGAATCCAGAGCGAGGTACACTTTCAAGAAAAACAGGTAAATTCGATCTTGATTCATTAACTGCTTTGACAGCAAAGGTGGATAATCTAACTCAGAAATTTGATTCATGGTCTATTAATTCTTTGAGCACTAATTCAGTATCTTGTGAGCTTTGTGGCGTTGCAGGTCATACAAATGCTAAATGCCAAGTGGGAGATGGGCAAGCAGCCCAAGGTCAGCTTGAACAGCTAAATGCAGTTGGCAATGCAAACCTCATGAACAACCCTTATTCCAATTACTACAACCCTGGCTGGCGCAACCACCCGAACTTTTCCTACCGTACCACGCAGCCACTTCAACTAGGGCAAGCGCCACCACAAGCACAACCTCAACAAGGGAACTTCAGGCCGCCACTACAAGAGAATTTTAGGCAGCCACCTGGGTTCCAACAGAGAAATTACAACTCTCCCCCTCAACAAGCGAATTACAATCCTCCTTAAAGACCAGCTCAAGACTCTCAGCTGAGTAAGCAACTAGAAGGGCTCACTAACATGATGAAATTGATGATGACCAGGATGGATTCCTTGGAGACGCACAACAAAATGCTGGAGAGCCAGCTTGCGCAATAGGCTAGCTCATCCTCTAGAGCGCTAGGGAAGCTTCCATCACAGCCAGAAGTTAACCCGAGGGAGCAGTGCAATGCAATCTCCACTTGGAGCGGCAAGCAACTCGAAGACCCACCAATGCCGACCAATAAAACAAGGGATGATGAGACACTGAACCCTGAGGAACCACACCCGAATTCAACACCGGCGGAGCCTGAACGAACACATGAAGAGCAACCCTATGTTGGGCCGCCGGCCTACAAGCCGCCGATACCTTTCCCTCAGAGGCTTGTCAAAGTCAAGCTACACAAGCAATTCAGTAAGTTTCTGAAAATTTTAAAAAAATTACATATTAACATTCCCTTTGTTGATGCCCTTTCACAGATGCCGACCTATGCGAAGTTCCTAAAGGATATTCTCTCAAATAAGAGGAAGCTAGAAGACCAAGGCACTGTGGCTCTTACTGAAGAGTGCAGTGCGATTTTGCAGAACAAGCTTCCACAAAAACTCAAAGACCCTGGCAGCTTTTCCATACCATACCAAATAGGAGAAATGACCTTTCGAAGAGCACTGTGCGATTTAGGGGCGAGTGTCAGCATCATGCCGTTATCTTTGTGTAGAAAGCTGGATCTGGGTGAATTGAAGTCAACGAATATTTCTCTGCAGTTGGCTGACAGATCAATTAGGAGTCGTTGGCATTTTAGAGGATGTACCCATTAAAGTGGGGGATTATTTTGTTCCTGCAGACTTTGTTGTATTAGACATTGATGAGGATGACAGGCTTCCTATTATTTTAGGAAGGTCTTTTCTTGCTACAGCTGGTGTCGTCATCGATGTTAAAAACGGGAAACTGGCTTTAAACATCGGTGACAATATTATTCAATTTGATATGTATAATTCTCTTAAAAAACCTTCTTTTGCAGGCGCATGTCAAAGCGTGGATTTGATTGAGCAAATTGTTCAGCAATCCGAGCCGCCTGAGAAAAAGAGTGATCCATTGGAGCTCGCCCTTATCAGCGCTGCTGGTGACACCAGTGAGGGTGAGGTTGAGGAATATATTGCCCTGCTTGATGCCGATCCAGGTTTGAGAACCAAACCAGACGAGAATCAAGCAGATGAAGGACAAAAGAAGATCAAGCTCAAAAGTTTGCCCGAAAATTTGAGATATGAATTCCTAGGTGAAAACTTCACTTACCCTGTAATAGTTAGTGCTGAGTTGGATAAGGAACAAACTGAATTACTTTTGCAAGAACTTCGTCTACATAGGAAGGTAATTGGGTACTCTCTTGATGATATAAAAGGTATTAACCCATCTATTTGCATGCACAGGATCCTGTTGGAAGAAAATAGCAAGCCCTCAGTGGAATTCCAACGCCGACTCAACCCACACTTGAAAGAGGTAGTGAAGAAGGAGATGCTTAAATTATTGGATGCTGGCGTGATCTACCCGATTTCAGATAGCTCTTGGGTGAGTCCGGTCCATGTGGTTCCGAAAAAGGGAGGCGTCACAGTTATAAAGACTGACACAGACGAGTTGATAACAACCTGCACGATCACAGGACACCGAATGTGCATTGATTACAGGAAGTTGAACTCTGCAACAAGAAAAGACCATTTTCCTCTTCCTTTCATTGACCAGATGCTTGATAGATTAGCCCATAATTCTTACTTTTGCTTCTTGGATGGGTTCTCAGGTTTCTTTCAAATTCCCATCCATCTAGACGATCAGGAGCGAACCACCTTCACATGCCCCTACGGCACATACGCATATAGGAGGATGCCGTTTGGTCTCTGCAATGCCCTCGCAACTTTCCAAAGAGCAATGATGGCTATATTCTCTGACTTTAACGAAGATTTTATGGATATATTTATGGACGATTTTTCTGTGTATGGTTCTTCCTTCCATCATTGCTTATCTAACTTATCTAAGGTTTTGCAGAGATGCGAAGAGGTGAACTTCGTACTAAATTGGGAGAAGTGTCACTTCATGGTGAAAGAAGGCATTGTGCTTGGTCATCTAGTCTCGGAGCGAGGGATAGAGGTGGACAGAGCAAAAATTGAAATCATTGAAAATCTCAAGCCGCCAACTTCTGTAAAAGGGATTAGAAGCTTCTTGAGACATGCTGGCTTCTACCGATGTTTTATTAAAGATTTCTCTAAAATATCTCGCCCCCTGACCAATTTACTTGTTAAAGACTCCATCTTTTGCTTAGATAGAGATTGCGAGGATGCTTTCGCGAGGCTCAAGGAAGCGTTGACTACCGCTCCAATAATTCAACCTCCAGACTAGTCTCTCCCCTTTGAATTGATGTGCGACGCCAGTGACCAGGCAGTGGGGGCGGTATTAGGTCAAAGAAAAGACAAGAAGCTTCACGCCATTTACTATGCCAGTCGCACGCTCGATGATGCCTAGATAAATTATGCCACCACAGAGAAAGAGTTGCTAGCAATAGTTTTTGCTTTTGATAAATTTCGTTCATATTTAGTTAATTCAAAAGTAATTGTTTTCACTGACCATGCAGCCATTAAATATTTGATCAACAAAAATGATGCCAAACCAAGGCTTATTCGATGAATCCTCCTCTTACAAGAATTTGATGTGGAAATTAGAGATAAGAAGGGGAGTGAAAATCTTGTAGCCGACCACCTCTCTAGGCTAGAACGAAATGTTGACGCAAGGACTGACCACGAGCTGGAAATTAATGACACGTTCCCTGAAGAACACTTATTTGCCTTACTTGAACAACAAGCGCCGTTGTATGCAGATTTTGTCAATTTTATAGTTTCTGACATATTTCCTCCTGATCTTTCCTTTCAGAAAAATAAAAGGTTCTTGCATGATGTGAAGTCATATTATTGGGACGAGCCATTCTTATACCAGAGGTGCGCCGATGGGATGTACAGACGGTGTGTACCGGAAGTGGAGATACAAGATGTGTTAGCTCAATGTCACGCCTCACCTTATGGAGGGCATGCTGCGGCCTCTAAAACTGCCTTTAAAATCCTACAATCTAGTTTGTATTGATCGTCTATTTTTCATGATGCTAAACAATTCGTTTCAAATTGTGACAGCTGTCAACGAACTGGAAACATTTCAAGAAGGAACGAGTTGCCTTTGAATGATATGTTAGAAGTAGAGATTTTTTTGATGTATGGGGGATAGACTTCATGGGTCCCTTCCCTTCTTCATGTGGGAAACGGTACATCCTTGTTGCCGTCGACTATGTGTCGAAGTGGGTTGAGGCTTCAGCCGAAGCCACCAACGACTCCAGGGTAGTTATGAAGTTCATGAAGCGAGTGATTTTCCTCCGATTTGGAGTCCCACGCATATTGATAAGTGACGGAGGATCTCACTTCATTGAGCAAAAATGTGGAGCACTCTTGAAAAAGTATGGGGTCAAGCATAGAATCGCCACGCCTTACCATCCTCAGACTAGTGGTCAGGTAGAAGTCTCCAATAGAGAAATCAAGCAAATATTGGAAAAGATTGTATCTCGATCACGGAAGGATTGGGCATTGAAGTTACCCGACGCTTTATGGGCCTATAGGACTGCATTCAAGACCCCCCTAGGTATGTCTCTTTTCCAACTTATTTATGAAAAATCCTGTCACTTACCCGTTGAACTTGAGCACAGGGCGCACTGGGCAATCAAGCAAATAAATTATGACTTTAAGAGCGCCAGTGAAAGGAGAAAACTACAGTTAGACGAGCTGGATGAGATGCGCCTCTACGCCTACGAAAATGCAAAGATTTACAAAGCTCGTACCAAGCATTGGCATGACAAACGCATACTCAAGAAGGAATTGCACGAAGGGGACAAAGTGCTTCTGTTCAACTCGAGACTTCGTCTCTTTCCAGGGAAGCTTCGCACGAGGTGGTCTGGACCGTTCATAGTTCAACACGTCCAACCTTACGGTGCAATCACCATATGGGCTGAACACACTGGGAGTTTTGTGGTTAATGGGCATCGCCTCAAGCATTATTTTGAAGATGAATGAGTTGAACAAGAGGAAGTTCTCGCCCTTTTCGACTCCACTGATGCCACTATATAACACTTCCATGGTCAAGCTGTTGACCTAAAACAAGCGCTCTTGGGAGGCAACCCAAGTTTTCTCGTTATTTCCATTTGCTCTCCGTTACATTAGTTGTCGTTCGATTTTTAGTTTACCATCGTTGAATAGATCACTCTCTTGTTTATCTAGTTTATTTTCGGAGATTTTGATCTTGGTATACACTGATAGAGCTCTATTTTTTGGGGCGCAGGAGGCGCTAGCTCCATCCAGACTCGACACCGCCACCTTCTCCTCTCGCATATACGACATTGCATAGAGGACTATGCAATATTCTAGAGCGGGTGAGCTGTCTTGACTCCAGCTTCTTCTTGGTGGGTTGGTTGTAGTTCTTGTGACTTTCTGTTTTTCTTTATGGCTTTGTTCTGCTACTCTATGATGGATATTTTGATATTGGCATTATATCATATATGCCACTATTCGTGGGCCTGGTCCACATCTTCAGGCCCCTACACTTTTTGCAGTGTATAACACATATTCGGACCACCTGTTTTCCATTCTAGTGTTATGCTATAACTCTCTTTGCATGATGAATGACGTGTGGATCTATGCGCTTTCATGATGATCATTTTTAAGGCTTATATTGCATATCTTGTGATGAAAACTTTTATTGACTTTTCATGCTAGTCTTGTCCAATGATAGCTTTGCAAAATTCTTAAAGTCAAATGCATGATTGGTCAGAATTTATCGAGACATGTTGAATGTAGTACTTGTTAGAAATTTACTCAATAGTCATGTCCATATGTTCTTTGAATTAGAAATTTTCTAAACGGATTGATTTTATGATGTTCATATAGTGGGTCAAACATTTTCATGATTCTTCAATTGATTTTGGTTTGCAATTTACATTCGATTCATATTATGATGCATAATCTCTTTTCAAACTTTGAATTCCTTTCTATTATTGGGGAAACACTTCATTTGTTAAAAGAAAGGATGTGTTAACTTCTGTTATATAAAAAAAAACACTTAGATTCCTCTACTTGGCACTGCGAAAAATGGGCAGTGGTACCAAAGGACATGAGTTGAAATCTAAGAAATGTGAATTGAAATAAAAAGACTCCTCTACTTGGCATTGTGAAAAATTGGCAATGGTACCTAGGGATATGAGTTGAAGTCTAATGCAAAGATCAGAGTTTTGTATCCTAAATAAAATATTTAAGTTAACCCCAACATTATGAATTGGATGGATAAGAATGAAATGAGTGTTGTGTTTGCTTGATTAAATCTCATGTTTACTGCTTTCTGAATCGTTTGATATCTAGAAACTGTGGAACCAAACTAGTGAATGCTTAAGACACACCTTTTAGTTGATTTCTTCTGATTAGATCTTGGATTGCTAAAAAGTATTTTTCTAAACTCGGGTGTGAACTTCAACACAAAAGATTATTTGTGTACCAAGCATGTATTTTAACTTATTTTATTGCTTGAGGACAAGCAAAGATTTAAGTCGAGGAGTATTTGACACCATGCATTTTAGTAGTGATTTTTACTATTATTCCATGATGAATTTAAGCCTATTTGAATGTTTTTATACTCCTTAAGGGCTTATTTAGTTAAAAACTTCAAAATCTTCACTTTTCGTCTGTCTTATTGAATTTCAGGTAAAATCACCCAATTTTGAGGTCTTTTTGAAGAATCTAAGAGCATGGGGTGATTCCTTATGAGAAGAGGAAGCTGCCCGTAAAATTTGAGCTCAATTGGAGTCTTTTCTGGACTTCACGGCCAGGTGAACCCCGTGGGGTTCACCCGTGATCTCACCGAAGGATGAATGCTGCCAGGCTGGCTCCGCGTCTGAGCCACTTGCCCACGTGGAACCAGACGGAGAACAGGGGTTCGTCCACCTGGATGTCCAGCTGGCAGAGGGGAGACGATGCGACACCATATAGGCGACGATCGTCTGCGAGTCGGTTGCGCGGCTTTTGCTTCGTTTGGCACTCGACTCCTGCTCTTGACGCTTCCTTGTGTTCATCCCCGAGCTCCTGTCTTCTTCCTTTGCCCCTCTCGGTCCGGCACTCGGCGGCGAACTCCGACCATCCTCCGGACGTCCAGTGGGTCATTGCATGGCGGTGCGACGTCGACGGAGGCTTCCACATTTTTCCCCGGCGTCTCCCTTTTCTCTTTTGCTGCGCCTTTGTTGCCGGCCGTGCGCGTGTGTGGTAGTTCGTTCGGCGTCGGGGTTGTGTGTTGTCGTTCTGTTCATCGGTTGGGTTGTACTCCTTCTTCCACCTGCGTGTGGACGTGTTTCTTTCATCTTCTCCCTACCTGCGAATAGGGCTATTCTGTTCTGTTCTATTCCGGCTACCTGCGTGTAGCTTTTGTCTCTCTTTTGTTTTGTTTCACTACCTGCGTGCGGTGTTTTCCTTGCGTTCGTTTTCCGTTGCTCTCCGGTTGGCTGAGGTGAGTTCGGGTATCACCTGCCAGTCACGCTTTGGCCAGTTCATCTTCAACTTGCTTCTGCCTCCTTGTTCGTGTTCGTCCCGTGTGTGGGTTCGTGTGCGAGTTTGGGTCTACGTGACTCGTCCTGTGGCCATTGTTTGCTTAGTTTTCAAAAAAAAAAATAGTTGTTAATCATGGGCGTGACAGACTGGTATCAGAGCCTAGGTCACATTCCAAGTTGTATTTGGGGTTCTTTCTGTTGTTCTGTAGGGTTCTGTAAAGAATAGAACAGTAATCTGTTTAGAACAGAACAGTGGACTGTGTGTAATCTGTGACTGTACAGAAGCTGCAAAAATGGTGCTCAACAACAGCGAACACATCGGCATCCCAGTGGATATCGTGAGCTATAGGGATGCCCGGTTTACTGGATGTATTTGGACTACATTGTTCAACATGTTGGAGTCCAAGTTAAACTTCTCCACAACCAATCATCCTCAAACGGATGGGCAAACCGAGCGGGTGAATGCTCTTGTGGAAGATTATCTTCGTCACTTTGTGACTGCCAGTCAAAAGGACTGGGTGAAGTGGATGGATGTGGCACAGTATGCCTATAACTTGCAGAAGTCATCCGCCACTAGCCACAGCCCTTTTGAGCTTGTGTTAGGAAGACAGCCCCTAACGCCCGTTGACGTGGTGCAAAGGGATTCTGAGGGGAAGTGCCCTGTAGCTCAACGGGAAGCTCGGAACGAATCGACTCACTCCGAGAGGCTAGAGATAGCATGGAGTTGGCTGCGCAACGGATGCAAAGGTATGCCAACCACCGACGTCGGGACGAAGAATTCACGGTGGGCGATTTAGTTCTTCTCTAACTCACCCTGTAGATCTGGAGGAAGATCTCGGCGAAGGAGGCCCATCGAGGTCTTATCCGTAGATACGATGGTCCGTTTGAGATACTAAGTCGAGTAGGCTCAGTAGCATACCGTTTGAAACTCCCTGAGAGAATGCAGATGTACCCTACATTCCATGTGAGCTTCTTAAGGAAGTTTCACCAAGATCTAGAGGATCCTTCTCGGTCCCAATCTTACCGAGCTCCACCAACGGTTAGGACGGAGTTTCACCGGAGGATCGGCAGTATTCTAGATCACCAAATTCTGGGGCGAAGTAAAAGGAACCGACGTACGGAGTTTCTCATCCGATGGGATGGATCCCCCATAGAGGAAGCAACCTAGCACAAGGCTTCTGAACTATGACAGTTCGAGGGTGAGCTGAGGAGCTACCTCAAGTCGCCGAGGACGGTGACCACCTCCGGTGGGGGAGGATGTTAGGCCCAAAATCAGGACTCAATTTGGACTAGTCAACGGGCTTGTTGACTGGGTCAAAATTGACCCGAAAATAGAAGCCCAATCAAATTAGGGCTTGCCATTGATTTTGGGTGGGCGACGACGCGTGTACAGCAGCGAGCGTGAGCTCCACACGGCGGGAGGCAAGTCTGGCAACGCCGGCAAACGAAGCGGCGTCGTCCTCGGGAGCAGATGAGCGAGTGACGCGAGGTCCTCTTTCAGGCAGGCGTCGTCCATTTGGCACGCGAGTGGCTGGCGACGTGGGGCGGTGACGCCAAGCTGGCAACGCGGTTCCAACTGGCGCACGATTTCCCAAGCCGGCGATGCCGGCATGGCGGCTAGCAATGGGCGACTCGGGCGGCGATCTTCGGCGCGTGCTGCCAGGCTGGCTCCGCATCTGAGCCACTTGCCCACGTGGAACCAGATGGAGAACAGGGGTTCGTCCACCTGGATGTCAAGCTGGCAGAGGGGAGACGATGTGATGCCATATAGGCGACGCTCGTCTGCGAGTCGGTTGCGCGGCCTTTGCTTCGTTTGGCACTCGACTCCTGCTCTTGACGCTTCCCTGTGTTCATCCCTGAGCTGCCGTCTTCTTCCTTTGCCCCTCTCAGTCCAGCGTTCGGCGGCGAACTCCGGCCATCCTCCAGACGTCCAGTGGGTGGTTGCGTGGCGGTGCGACGTCGACGGAGGCTTCCGCGTTTTTCCCCGGCGTCTCCCTTTTCTCTTTTGCTGCGCCTTTGTTGCCGGCCGTGCGCGTGTGTCGTAGTTCATTCGGCGTCGGGGTTGTGTGTTGTCGTTCTGTTCGTCGATTGGGTTGTACTCCTTCGTCCACCTGTGTGCGGACGTGTTTCTTTCATCTTCTACCTACCTGCGAGTAGGGCTATTCTGTTCTGTTCTGTTCCGGCTACCTGCGTGTAGCTTTTGTCTCTCTTTTGTTTTGTTTCACTGCCTGCGTGCGGTGTTTTCCTTGCATTCGTTTTCCGTTGCTCTCTGGTTGGCTGAGGTGAGTTCGGGTATCACCTGCCAGTCACACTTTGGCCAGTTCATCTTCGACTTGCTTCCGCCTCCCTGTTCGTGTTCGTCTTGTGTGTGGGTTCATGCATGAGTTTGGGTCTACGTGACTCGTTCTGTGGCCATTGTTTGCTTAGTTTTTTTAAAAAAAATTAGTTGTTAATCGTGGGCATGACAATAACATCAAACCAGCTCCAAAATCTTAACAAACTATCACAATAACTTAGGAGTCCAATAACACCAAAACCAACAGCGGGAAAACTTCAAAACCATAACAAGACAAATGCTTAGCAACTCAAAAACACAACATCGTAAGGAGTCAGCAAATCTATAAGAGCAACTCATATTGAAACTATAGCAGCTCCAGGAATTAGAAACACAAGTACAACACAACAAAGCAGCTAAACATTTCAGCACAAGTATTAGGCATAACATACAACCACAGGGATGAAAGTAATATACCTAGCCCAAGTTAGGGCTGAGTCCTTCCTATTGTGAGAGCCACGAACAGAACCTCCAGCTTCGTATAGAAGCTAATTAGCGTTAGAACTCATCATCTGGAGCAAGAGATGAGAATCCATGAAAGCAGGAAGCGGGGGAGGAGGTCCGCGTGTGGTAGGGAATGGTACAGGCGTTACCGCCCCTTGAGCTCGCTTATGAGCTCTGCACTTCCGGACTCGAGCAAAGGAGTCGAGTTGGCTGCCGGAAGCCTCCACCGGAACTGAATAGTTGCCGGAGAGGAAGCCTTGCGGATGGAGACCAGTTCGCCCAGGTTTTGCAACCTAAGCAAGGAACGTCAGAG
The DNA here is from genome assembly GCA_027563935.2 of Costus lasius. NCBI lineage: Eukaryota > Viridiplantae > Streptophyta > Magnoliopsida > Zingiberales > Costaceae > Costus > Costus lasius. The sequence goes on from CM050453.2 coordinate 35,264,104, forward strand.
AGGAGAGCTGCGAGAGTTGATTCCGGAAGCTTCTAGGTCTTTAGAAATCCACCCCTCTGCCTTAAATAACACTCCCTGCCACTTAAGTAAAATCCGTACTTAAGTGTAATAGGCTGCATCAAGGTGGAAACGGCAAGATCCATCCCAAGTCAAAGTTGGGTCTTCACCAAGTAGAATTCCATACAAACTACGTAGAAGTCCAAATTGATGTTGACCGAACCAGCCAATCACTTAAAGTCTTTAAGGGTATGTTCGGTAGAGCGGAATCCATCGTGGAAAAGATGGAAACATCAATGAATTTAGATAGATAAACTCTCCAAGTGCTTCAGTCTCGTCTCCTCAATCTTCTCTCGGTGTTAACCATCCTGGGACAGCATAGATGGATAAACTTGCGGGAGGGAATAAGCTATGTTGGGTCCTCATGTCGACTAGCCCTTGAGCCAGACTGCCACCTCTGACTCACCCTCTCTATCTGGACCGAATCGGAGAGCAGGGGTCAACTTGATCCGACTGCCCTTAGCGACTCATGTCACCCCAGTCCTTAACCAATTAAGCTACTAGGTCAACCAGTAACTACTCAATCTGGGTCAATAAGCTGACATGGTTCAACATATCCAGGTATTATGATGTGTCCATCGTCTCCCTATCCTCAGTCTCCCCCACACCCATTTATTGGGCCCTAGCACCCTACCGCCGAGACCTGTATCAACACCTCATAGTGCACCAAACTCTTTCGACTTGACTCCGTGTCCAGGCTGGACCTGTGTCGTGCCACGCTTCCGCGCGCCAGGCTCGCTTCCCCCAAGTTGGTACGCTTTCGCGCTCCAAGACTTGTGGTCGCTCGCCTTCGCACATTAGTTCATGGTCTCGGCCACAGTCTTGCCATCGGAACATGGTGGCCCGCTGCCTACTTGGAAGGACACCCGGCTAGCGTACTACATAGTCTAGTCGTCAGGCGGCTTACCACGTCGGTCCACTCAGTCCATTGAGCGTAAGTCCATCCACTTAATCCATTGAGCGAATGCCCACACTAGTCCTGCAGTGTGGTTACCCTGGCACAATAAGAACACTAGTCCATCAGTGTCTCAATAATAATATGAGTACACCCAGAGTCCATCGGGGGCCTCATAGATAAGTATGAGTATGCCCACAGTCCATCAGGGGTCTCATGTGTAAGGAAGGGATCCCCAAATATAAGTAATAGAGTTCAACCATAATAGAAACTCATGCCAGATCTTGGACTCCATATGATCCATATTTAAAGGCAAAAAGTGATCACATATATAAAAAACCATAAGAAAAGCATACAGATAGATGTCTAACTACCAAGGTGTTACACACGGAATTAAAACGCACCAGTGAACGAGGAGAGAGCGGCAGCCTACAATGAATGCTCCCCCCACCCATTCTCTCCCAAGCAACCCAGCTCTTCTTTCTTCCTTTCTTAACTAATTAATTCTGTGATATATTGATTTTTTTTCTATCAATAAATCATTTTATCCTTTGATAATATTTTGCATATATTCAGAACGCAGCTAATTTAATGCAGGAAAGTGAGAGATAACCGCAACGTTTAACTCAATGCATACAACTGCTTCGATGTTTTTTGTATTAGAGGATTTCAGTTCAGTAGAGCCCCAGAATTAGGTCTACTCCAATTCCAAAATGGCTTCTCCGTCCACCTTTTCCCTCGCTCTGCCCCTTGGCTCTCCCATGTTCACCCCCGTAATACCAAATTAAATACTCTCTTCCATCACTAATTCCTTGTTCTGCCTCGCTCTTAATTTCGATTTTTGTTTGTTTGCGCTGTGCAGATTCCAGAACACGATAGGGAAGACGAGGACGAGGACGAGGAACAGTTACCGAAACCCGTGCCTAGAGGGCGGCCATCTACCGATGACGTACGCACTGCTTCTGGAAACTTCCACAACCCTACTCCCCTGCATCACTCCGCCACCGCCACCGCCCCGCCCAAATCCGCCGCCCGGCGCCCCTCCCGCCCCAGGGGGAACGACGGCACCCAGAGCATCTCCGTCTCCTGCGACAAGTGCCGCCCCGCCCCCCGCGATAAACTCATCTCCGTCGTCCCCCTTGACGCCGGCCCCGGCCACCACCAAACCTCCGCTGCCGCTCCCTCCCCCGGCCGCCTTCTCCGCTCCCTATTCCTCTCCCTCACCCGGCGAAGCCCCGCTCCCGATGGCGTTGCCCCGTCAGCCCCCGCCTCCGCCGCATCCCGCGAGGACCAGTGGGTCATCGTGGCGGCGGAGCTCTCCCGGAAGCTTCTCCACGCCACGCGCAAGCGCGACGAAGCGCTTCTTGAGGTCTCCCGGCTCAAATACTCGCTCGCCGAGCTGGAGCGCAACGTCGACCGCCTCGAGTCCCGCTGCCGCGACCTAACGGCCGCCCTCCAACCCGGCCTCGTTCCTGGTCCAACCGCCGGCAGATTTCCGGCCCAAACCTTCCACCTTACCGTCTCCGACGCGCGCGCCGCCGTCCGCCACCTCGCCCGGTCGCTAACCGCGCAGATTCGACTCGCCCCGCGGTCCTCCAACCGAGTCGCAGGGCTAATCCAGCCATACGACCCCCGAGCCGCGGTGCAGTGGCGGCGGAACCCCGGCGGCTTGCTTCTCTACATGGAGGCGCTGCTGAATCGGATCTTCTACGCCGGGTGGGAGGACGACGACGATGACGAGGCCGCGCTGCTCGACCCAGCGGCCCGGTGCGAAGCGAGCCGGGTGAGCTACGAGGCGGTCCGGGGGCTGGGCTGGGACGAGGTGCTCGCCAAGGGGACGCGGCACTACAGCGAGGCGCTGAGTCGGTTCTGCGACCGGAAGATGAGTGAGGTAGTAGCGATGGTGGGGTTGACGCGGGCGTCGCCTGAGGCACTGCTGCAGGCCTGTGTCAGAAACCAAACAAGATCAAGATCAACTCATATGCTAATGATTTGAATTGCTTAGCCTCCTTGCCCTGTGCTCAAAAGGAAAATTCATATATCACTACAAGTCAAATACCTTTTGCAATGCCTTTGATGATAGATACTCTCATAGGCCAATCAAGAACCCTACAAATCTCATCACCCTTCACATCGAAATATTTTGACAACCTCCCACTAGCAACAAAATCATAAACGAGGAAGCATTCCCCTCTTGTTCTTGAATAGCAGAAGCCCCTCAATCCAATGAGGTTCTCATGCTTCAGCATAGTCAACGCCTTCAAACCTTTGAGGAACTCAGCTTCCTCTGACTTGCAGCTAGTCTTACTGATTCTTTTAACAGCAACCTCAGTTCCATCTCGCAGAATCCCCTTATATGTTGCTGCAAAAATGTTCTTCTTACCAAGAAAATTAACCTCCGAAAAGTACTGAGTAGCACACTCAATTTCCTCCAGATTAAACCTATAGATGTCAGGAACATCCTGAGAGGACCCAATGCTGCTCCTCTCGTCGGTCATCGGATCCCAACGATTGGAGTACTCCAAGCTAATTAATGGGGATCCAGTTCGAAGCGACTTGGCGAGGAGGCTATTTGAAACCTCAAATAAGCCACCTTCTTTTGCCTGCGAAGGCGGAACCAAAAGAAGGCCATGAGTCCACAAATCACAGCTCCAAAGACAACTACCGTGATCACAATGACAGTAACCAAGTTGCTCAACTTTGAAGAGCTGGAACAGGAAGTTGCACTGCAGTCTGAAGAGATATTAAGAGACTGTGGAATAGCTTGGGGAGTCACTCCGGCACTAAAAGGCTCAGGTCTGCTTGCATTGAGATCAGAAGAAGCACAAGCTCTCAGATCAGTAAATCCAGTTCCACAAAGACCACTGTTGCTCCCATACCCAAAGTTTTCCCCCAATCTCTTTAACCCTAAGAAGAACATCGCAGAAATGAGTTCCTATACTTAATTTTGCAAGAGTAAACTTTTTTAGGGTTCATAACAAGTTACCAGCGGGCACATTGCCGGAGAGCTTGTTGTTTTGAACATATAGTACTGTCAACTGAGCTAGTTGTGACAGCTTAACAGGGATTGAACCAAAGAACTGGTTGAAGCTCAAATCCAACCATGTTAGGTCAGTTAGATCTCCTAGGGTTGCAGGGATTGCTCCATTTAGGTGATTTGATTGCAAGGAGAGCAAATTGAGATTCTTCATAAACCCTAGCTGAGGGGGTATACTTCCAGTTAGCTTGTTGTTAGAAAGCTGGAGGACTGAAAGAAATGTAAAAACAAAAATCACTTTTTTGACAAGAATTCTTCAGCAAAATGCAATCTTTTTCCTGTTTCATACGAGTAGTTAATCTCACCTTGGAGACCAGCCATGCTTCCGATCTCCTCGGGAATGCCGCCGGAGAGGTTATTGACGTTGAGATAGAGGTCGCTGAGCACCGTCAGCTTCGCAATCTCTCTCGGAATCTCGCCGGAGATGTTGTTGAAGTGAAGGTAGAGCCCGGTGAGGCCCTGCAGCGCTGCCAACGACGGCGAGATGAATCCGGAGAGCCCCTTCCCCGGTAAAGAGATATTAGCCACCTTCCCGCTCGCGTCGCAGACCACCCCGTCGAAAACCCCCCGCAAGGCTCGCCTTCGTCGGCCCACGTGGTGAGGAGCCTGTCCTCGGGGTCCAAAGAAGCCTTCAGCTCCATGTGTTATAACCTTAATTTTATAAAATTTAATTAAGAATATATATTTTTAAATTTTTATAATTTTTTAGAATTTTTTTCGGAATTTTAAAAGGTTAAAAATAATTAAAAATGTTAAACGCGTTCGCTGGGAATCGAACCCGGGACACGTGAATTTAGAATCAACACCCAAACCGCTGGGCTAAGTCTTCGTTTCTAATATTAAACCATACTTCTTTTAGTTAATTTGTATTTGATTTGAATTTAATTTAAAACCGAAAAACGCGTCCGCGGGGATTCGAACCCGCGTCTTGCGTTCGATTTTGACGCCACCTAACCATCGGGTTAATTTGCGTTTTAATAATAAAACGCTACAGTTTTTATTTATTCGAGTTTGAATTGAATTAGGGCGATGAGCGAACTCGTCGTCTTCCCCGATCTTTGCGGCGATTTACTCGCCGCCGCGTTCTCGCCGTATGGAACGCGTTTTGCCTATATATAATGGGGCTTCTACTCTCGTTGATGGGACTCGAACTCTTGAAAATCTTCACCTCTCGAAACGCCGCCAGGAAGGAGAAATCGCGCTCAAACTCGTCGTCGGAGTTCGAGCGGCGCCGCCTCATGTTCCAGCCATCCAGCACCTTCATCGATGACGATCGCTCTGTTCTAGGCTACGATACAGCATCGCAGCAAGGTATCCTACCTTTCTTGAAGTTTTGGTGAAGTTCAGTTTCGGTATAGATGGGTTTGGTTAAGTTTTGTGTATCGACGGCGGCGGCGCCACCGTCGATACCTTCTGCTACTTCGGGTGGTTCGACCATGTGTCGAAACCTCGCCGCAACTGGTCCTGGATCCTCGCCTCCTCGTCCGGAGTCTACTGGCAAAGTTTGGCGGTGATCCGATCTTCGACGCGCCCTCGGGAGCTCGCCGGCGCAAGCAGCGGACGCAAGTCCGGCGGCGTTTGGGCGGCGCGAGCGAGCTTCGGTTCGGTCCAAAATTTGGTTTTGGGCGGTAGTTTATTTATAAATAAACCGGTTGCTGAGTTTTGAAATCGAATTGAACCAGACTGAGCAGTTCAATTCCAGTTTGGGTCAGTAATTGAATTCTGACCGGTTCGACCTTGATTCAGTTGAATCCGAGCCGGTTCAGGTAGCCGTTGGAAAGATAATGAAATTTCCTATCCAATGGTAGTATGTGTGGTCTTAGATTAAGTTTATATTTTGTGTAATTGAAGTTCTAAGTCTTGGTCTGACTTGGTTCAGGGTAAACTTGATCGGTTCAGTGCAATTCTGTTCGGTTCAGTGGGTTTTAGGTTCGGTTCATATGATCTGAGACTGATTCTCTAGGTTTAGGGTTATGTTCTACATGTTGGTAGTTTTGGTTTTCAAATTAGAATGTTTAATGATAGAGTTCATATACAAATTCATGTTACAGAGTGGTTGATCCAATAATCGGCTTGCATTGTTTGATATACAACTTACTGGCTTTTCAAAAGGATTCAGGATAACATCGTTCGAGGTAGGAATCTTACCCTACTCCTTTGTTATAGTGTCATGAATTATAAGAATTGTTGCTTAATCCTTTGATTTAATATATGATGCATTTGATAGAATTGATTGACACTGATATCTGATTGCTTCGTCTGCTTGGTTTGTTTCTGAAATTCCTGTTGACCTCAATTATCTTGTTTATTTGGTCATATTCTATTCTGTATGAATGGTTAACAAACCTGTTTTGAGATATCTGATATATTGGCTTATGATCATGGTTGAACAATTGTGTATATGAGATATTGACATATGAGTATGTGAAACCGTTGTAAATTTGTGATGATAAAGTCTTGATATATATATTGACCTCTGACCTGGATGATTTATTCTCCAGTGGCCTGTTTATCTGAGTTATAGTTCTGACGCGCATCGGACTATCTGAGATGCCGGTACGGCACCGCCAGTTGTCTTGAGGACAATACTACGGATGTCAGTGTTGGACGCAACACTCTGGGCTGTTTAGGATAATCGTTCCATTGCATGAGCAACAGTGGAAACACTCTGAAAATGAGTGCGGCTCTTAAGTGAGATCTGTTGGCCAGCTTGATGATTTGCACGACATTCTTATATTATTTGTATATCGTTGTTTCAGTTACTGTATTATCCCCTCACCATGTTTGTTGATTCCTACTTAGCATTTCTGCTAACTCCCTTTGTTTCTCCTCCAGGTACAGAGTTAGCTTCTGGGAGGGATAGAGTAGATAGCAGATACCAGCCCGAGTTGAGATAGTTGTCTTTTGTATTTTATTCAGTTGATAATTTGGATAGTTGTATTCAGATATTGTGTTATAAAGCCGTTGATGTTAAATAAAGAATATGTGATTATTGTAGTTCTCTGGTTCCTATCAATATTGTTACTCCCTAGGGAACCCTGAGCTAGAAATAGCCGGCTTCCTGCCGGGGCGTGACAATTTAAATGGTATCAGAGCGAGGTTTAGGTTCAGAGGTATAAGTTTCTGTGGGCCCATAACCCACAGGTCAGAACTACAGGTTCAGTAAGAAAACTTAAGGACATAGGAACCTCAGGACTAGGATTGGGTTAAGGTTTGATTAAGTGATTTAGTAAATATTTAATATAATATGTTATTTTGTTGACAGGATGACACCAAGAACTAGAGGCAGAGCAATTCCAAGTCAAGGAAGTAGGGGAGCTAGAAATTCTCTTGATGCTGAGGTACAATTACCTCAAAACTTACCTAGAGCCCCTACAAGAAGAAGAAGTGGGTATGAAGTCTCAGTACCCTTAGAAGCAGCACCACATGCTTCCCCTGTAGTACAAGCAGCTGTAAGGGATGAGGGTGAATCTTCTTCTCCATCATTAGTACCACAACCAGTAGTAAACCAACCAGTTAGGTCAGCTAATATGCTGATGCAGTTCTCACAGTTGGGAAAAGATCGATTTCGTGATTTTGGAGGAACTATTGACCCTTGGGCTGCTAGAGATTGGTTACTAAAAGTAGAGCAAACCTTTAGAGCATTAGGATGTCCAGATGAGCAGAAGGTAAAGTTGGCCACATATTTCTTATCTGATAGAGCTGGGACATGGTGGTCTGGAATGAGAGTTACTTTTGGAACTGACCCTATCTCTTGGACTGATTTTAGAGATGCATTCTTTGAGAAATATTTTCCAGAATCTTTTCAGGATAGCCAAATGCAAGAGTTCCTAAATTTAAAACAAGGGAAAAGGACAGTAAATATTTATGTAACTGATTTTGAGAGATTATCTGATTTATTCCCAGAATTAGTGACCACTGAAAGGAGAAAATGTCAACTCTTTATTAAGGGATTACACCATACAATAAAAGAACAGATGAATACTATTCCCTTAGATAGTTTTCAGGCAGTGGTAAATACAGCATTCAGGATAGAGGCTTCTTTAATAGATGTGGCTAAAGAAAAACAAATTGAAGAGGTACAAGAATTAGCAGAAAAGAGAAAAGTAAGCCATACAACTAGATCAGTAGAGACAGAAACCTATGATAATAGAGGGAAAAGATCAAGAGCAGTATTTAATAGCCATCAGAGACCTGTACATTCTTCATATGCACCCAGCTTTAATTCAGCAGGGTCTGTGAGAAAATGCTTTAAGTGTAATCAAGAAGGACATTTGGCTAATGTATGCCCTTCCAATGAGATTCAGTGCAACTATTGCAAGGGTTGGGGTCATTATAAGGTAGATTGCCCACGAAGAGGATTTCAACCCCCACAACAAAGTTATCAGCAAAGCTCTAGACCGAGGACTTATAAGGAAAGAGCTGGTCAAGTTAATCAGATACCACAGAGAGGATCTCAGCAACGATCTACAGCTCCAGCAAGAGTTTATGCAGTGACTCAGCAGACTCAACAGGAAACTCAAGAGGAGACACCGGACTTGGTGTAATTCTTAGTTTTCATAGTTATGCTATTATTTTTGTGTACTCTGAATTTGGAGGACCAAATTCTTTTTAAGGGGTGGATAATGTTATAACCTTAATTTTATAAAATTTAATTAAGAATATATATTTTTGAATTTTTATAATTTTCTGGGATTTTTTTTTGGAATTTTAAAGGGTTAAAAATAATTAAAAATGTTAAACGCGTTCGCTGGGAATCGAACCCGTGACGCGTGAATTTAGAATCAACACCCAAACCACTGGGCTAAGTCTTCGTTTCTGATATTAAACCATACTTCTTTTAGTTAATTCGTATTTGATTTGAATTTAATTCAAAACCGAAAAATGCGTCCGCGGGGATTCGAACCCGCGTCTCGCGTTCGATTTCGACGCCGCCTAACCATCGGGTTAATTTGCGTTTTAATAATAAAACGCTGCGGTTTTTATTTATTCGAGTTTGAATTGAATTAGGGCGACGAGCGAACTCGTCGTCTTCCCCGATCTTTGCGGCGATTTACTCGCCACCGCGTTCTCGCCGTATGGAACGCGTTTTGCCTATATATAATGGGGCTTCTACTCTCGTTGATGGGACTCGAACTCTTGAACATCTTCACCCCTCGAAACGCCGCCAGGAAGGAGAAATCGCGCTCAAACTCATCGTCGGAGTTCGAGCGGCGCCGCCTCGTGTTCCAGCCATCCAGCGCCTTCATCGATGACGATCGCTCTGTTCTAGGCTACGATACAGCATCGCAGAAAGGTATCCTACCTTTCCTGAAGTTTTGGTGAAGTTCGGTTTCGGTATAGATGGGTTTGGTTAAGTTTTGTGTATTGACGGCGGCGGCGCCACCGTCGATACCTTCTGCTGCTTCGGGTGGTTCGACCATGCGTCGAAACCTCACCGCAACTGATCGTGGATCCTCGCCTCGTCGTCCGGAGTCTACTGGCAAAGTTTGGTGGTGATCCGATCTTCGACGCGCCCTCGGGAGCTCGCCGGCGCGCGAGCGAGCTTCGGTTCGGTCCAAAATTTGGTTTTGGGCGGTAGTTTATTTATAAATAAACCGGTTGCTGAGTTTTGAAATCGAATTGAACCGGACTGAGCGGTTCAATTCCAGTTTGGGTCAGTAATTGAATTCTGACTGGTTCGACCCTGTTTTGGGTTTGGTAGTATGTGTGGTCTTAGATTAAGTTTAGATTTTGTGTAATTGAAGTTCTAAGTCTCGGTCTGACTTGGTTCAGGGTAAACTTGATCGGTTCAGTGCAATTCTGTTCGGTTCAGTGGGTTTTAGGTTCGGTTCATATGATCTGAGACTAGTTCTCTAGGTTTAGGGTTATGTTCTACATGTTGGTAGTTTTGGTTTTCAAATTAGAATGTTTAATGATAGAGTTCATGTACAAATTCATGTTACAGAGTGGTTGATCCAATAATCGGCTTGCATTGTTTGATATACAACTTACTGGCTTTTCAAAAGGATTCAGGATAACATCGTTCGAGGTAGGAATCTTACCCTACTCCTTTGTTACAGTGTCATGAATTATAGGAATTGTTGCTTAATCCTTTGATTTAATATATGATGCATTTGATAGAATTGATTGACACTGATATCTGATTGCTTCATTTGCTTGGTTTGTTTCTGAAATTCCTGTTGACCTCAATTATCTTGTTTATTTGGTCATATTCTGTTCTGTATGAATGGTTAACAAACTTGTTTTGAGATATCTGATATATTGGCTTATGATCATGGTTGAACAATTGTGTATCTGAGATATTGACACATGAGTATGTGAAACCGTTGTAAATCTATGATGATAAAGTCGTGATATATATATTGACCTCTGACCTGGATGATTTATTCTCCAGTGGCCTGTTTATCTGAGTTATAGTTCCGACGCGCATCGGACTATCTGAGATGCCGGTAAGACACCGCCAGTTGTCTTGAGGACAATACTACGGATGTCAGTGTTGGACGCAACACTCCAGGCTGTTTAGGACAGTCGTTCCATTGCATGAGCAACAGTGGAAACACTCTGAAAATGAGTGCGGCTCTTAAGTGAGATCTGTTGGCCAGTTTGATGATTTTCACGACATTCTTATATTATTTGTATATCGTTGTTTCAGTTACTGTATTATCCCCTCACCATGTTTGTTGATTCCTACTTAGCATTTCTGCTAACTCCCTTTGTTTCTCCTCCAGGTACAGAGTTAGCTTCTGGGAGGGATAGAGTAGATAACAGATACCAGCCCGAGTTGAGATAGTTGTCTTTTGTATTTTATTCAGTTGATAATTTGGATAGTTGTATTCAGATATTGTGTTATAAAGCCGTTGATGTTAAATAAAGAATATGTGATTATTGTAGTTCTCTGGTTCCTATCAATATTGTTACTCCCTAGGGAACCCTGAGCTAGAAATAGCCGGCTTCCCGCCGGGGCGTGACAATTTAAATGGTATCAGAGCGAGGTTTAGGTTCAGAGGTATAAGTTTCTATGGGCCCATAACCCACAGGTCAGAACTACAGGTTTAGTAAGAAAACTTAAGGACATAGGAACCACAGTGCCAAGTAGGGCAGTCCTCACCTTATTTCCCAACAAATAACAAGAATAGACTAAACATCTACTAGGTTGATCAATTGATCTCAATTCATAAATCATACTCATATACTCGTTTAATTCGAAAGAAAAATTTCACCTTTAGATTTTATTCTTCAAACAATACATCTATCCAAAATTTCATGCATCAACTAATTTCATATTTCAATAGACAAATATGTATTGAAGAAATAAATTTTGACATGATAGGGCTATATCTCTAATCATGGATTTTGAATTTCATTTGTCATCAAAAATCATCAACACATCTCAAAACATAATCATATATCAAAATTTTTTTCATCATCATCATCACATCATGTCAACAAGAGTAATATCATCATCATGTAGTAATACAACCAAATCGAAAGATAAGTTAGAATATTGATGATTCAAAATTTCATCGTGTTTTTCATGCTTATTTAGTAGTCTTTTGAATCATAATTTCATCCCATTGCTTTATTTTATACCCTTTTAGCCAAAAGCTTCGAAATCTTCACCATCTTTGGTTTTTGATCAATTTCAGGCAAAAGGGCGTATTTTTCACTAGTTTTCAAGCAATTCAAATGCATAAATGAGTTCCAACCATGAAGAGGAGTCTCCCCATCAAATTTCAAGTCAAAAGGATACTCCTAGCAAATATACGACACTGCCGTGTAAATATACACGGTACCGTATTTCAGCTCTTCAACCAGATGAAAATACGGCACTACCGTATTTTCCCCCGAAACTCTCACGGTACCATATTTTGAGCTGATCCCGAACAAAAGACTTAAGGGAGAATACGGCACTGCCGTGTAGAAACGCACGATACTATGATTTTCAGCCATCCAGAACAGAAAGTTTTCAGCGAAAATACGGCACTACCGTATTTCACCCGAATTTTATCACGGTACCATATTTTTCCTCAATTCTGACCAGAGAACTTTTGACACAAATACGGCACTACCGTGGGGGAATACACGAGGCAGTGCTTTCTGCCCAGATTTCACAGAACAAAATACGGCATTGCCGTATTTCCCATACGGTACCGTAATTCCAAATCGAGATTTCTGAGTTTATCACGGCAGAATTGGAAACTCGATTTTTGGAGATTTGGGAGTCCAAATTTAGAATAAAAAGAGGCGGTGGACTCATCTTTAAAAGGAGAAGACACGCGAAACAATTTACACAATTTTTATCCACGATTTGGGGAGAATTCGGGAGAATCACCGCCGCTCTAGGTTTCACCGCCGTTCACTACACAGACCACTTCCGGCCATGATTTTTGAAAGGAAGCTTCGCCTGGGGACGAGGAAGACGCCATAGAAGTTTTAGATCAAGAAGAGATAGATCAAGGGAGGAATCATCAAAAATGTGGTCACGGCACTGTTCATCGCGACTACTAAGGCAAATTCGGGTTGTGGTTCAACTGCAGCCCTGTTTTGTAACCCTTACTCCCTCTTTACTCTTTTTAATCATTCAAAAACCATGTGTTGTTGTGAATCTTCCCCCATGCTAGCTTAATTTTCTCTAGGGACATGGGGGGTGTAGTTCTCTTGATACTTCTATGACTAGTTAACTCTTATTACATCAATATATTTTGGTTATGGTTATTTTACTCAAGTGACTCTTGTCTGTGATTGTTTTAGTATCATGCATTAACATGTTTTAGAGTTTTATTCTATAGACTGAGAAGATAATATCATAGAACTTGGAACCCTTGATTTTATGATAAGGACTCTTCGCAAGAGATTGGCTGAGTTCTTATTTTAGATTTTAGTAGTTTAATTCTTATTGATGCTATGATCTAAGGATTATCACTATTTTAGATATGAAAGCATGCTAGAGATAGATGTTGAATTATTCGAAATCCTTGAGTAAAGCCAGCAAAACTAAGGTGCGAGAGTGCTTAGTTTTGCTTGAGATCTTGGTACTGAGGTGGAATGCACGAGAGTGATTCTTAACCTCTTTGACCAAAGTTCGCTTTCATCTAGCATTGAATTGATCTTGCACGAGAGTGAGGATAATTCTTTCCAAGTTGACTGCGCGAGAGCGAGTTAGCTTCTCTATATTTAAGTGAACTATATCTTGACCACAATGAAGGTATATTGATGAATTCTTAACCCTATCTAGTCATAATTATCAAGTTGAATGAACCCCTAGTCCCCTTTTTCCCATTCTATTTCTCTCCGTATTCCATTCGATCACTATTCTTACAATTTTCGATCTGCTTAGCTTGTGAGAACTTAATTAGCCAGTACTTAACAATGAAGTCTCTGTGGTTCGATATCTTAATTATTACTTCGAGTATCCGTGCACTTGCGGAGTACAACAAGTTTTTGGCGCCGTTGCCGAGGACTTTGGTTTTGTTAATATTGGTTTAATTTGCAGTATTGCTAGACTAAGCTTTTATTTTTGTTTTTGTTTGCAATAGCTTCTAATTTTCTTTTACATCCTGCGATTTCTGAACTTTTCTGACTCTCTACTTGTTTATGCACAGAAGTCTTAGGACAGGACCATTAGTTCCTTTTGATCCTGAAATTAATAGAACTCTTAGATCACTCAGGAAACTAAGATTTTCAGAAGAAAGAGAAGAAGAATCTATCATGGCAGATCAGAAAACACTCAGGGACTATGCAGCCTCGAATACATAGGGAATTCGTGTTGGGGTATGCCCATAAGGCTAATGTTTGAGGCCTTGGGATTGTAATAGTATCATGTAATAAACTCTTGTGTTTATAAAGGCATGGTTATTATTCAGGTTGTTACCTTGTCTGCAGTAATAAGTGTACTTCTGAATAATGTCTCAAAGCGGTTCAGCTGGGCTGACATGCTCTATGTCCTTAGTCGAGATATCTTGGTGAACATGAGACAGCCTTGATATGATTGAGACTAATATGTGTGCTAATCTTATAGGATGCTTCGAGCATGGAATAAGATGTAGACTCATGGGTACATTGGATGTACTGGACAGACCCTTCTAGGATATTCAATTGTTTGTCACAATGTGAATAATCCTTGAAAGCAGCAAGTGGCACATTTTCCTTTGACTTGAGATCACTTGTGTTTCTAAATGATGATTGTCATTGTTTTGAGGTAGTTCAATATCATTTGAAACATAATGATTGTAGACTATCTTGGATGGTGAGCTTGAGTCATGTTAGGGCACTAGTGATAGATAGAGGATTGCCGTCTCCTTGTTTAAGGAGTGTGATGTTCTAAAGGGGCCCCCCCTATATGAGATGATTGAGATAGTGTATGGCCATACCCAGATGACTATGTTCATCTGATCTAATCATGCTCATTGTATTGGAGTTGCAGGCTTGACATGCTTGTCCAATAAGAACATCCAGTGGCAAAGGAAATATGTATGCCTGGTGAGATGATTCACACTTGTGCCATGGATTGGGTGTAGTCTTGGAAGACTCTTTCCTTTATATTGGGAGACAGTGATGTGTTGCTAGATACCCCTCACTGATCGTGATAACGAAAGTTATCGTTACCGACATTTAAAGGAAACCCTTAGGGTCGCACAATTTGATGATATGGCTTACTTAAGTCAGATCGTGTGGACTGAATTGTTTGGGTTCAGTTTAAAGGGATTTAATCTCTGATTGTAAGTGAGATCTGGTCTGATCATGTTTGATTGATTAGGGCTTGAGATCGGTAAGCTTCGATCGAGAGTCTTGATGCTAGATCGGTGCGATCAGGAGCATCGAGAGATGAACGGTCAGATCTTGAATCTTAGGGTTTGATTCTATCTGGACCAATGCTTGGGCTAACTTGGTTTAGTAATTGAACCAAGTGCTTTGAACCGGCTCACATGTGAGCGCATGGTTCATATGGGAGAAGAGTTATGCGTTTGGTTCACTTGGTGAACGCATGAACGCAAATCTTTGAAGGCTTTCCAAATTTGGAAAGCGGTTTGAGAGTAACGCCCACTTTGGTGAACGCCTCTCTTAACACCTCTTAGATTCCCTCTCCCATTCGATTGGATCTCTCTCTCTCGGTTGGTGAAGGAGACTCACGGCTTAGAGAGTTCTTTCGAAAAGGGCAAGCAAAGCTTCATCCATCCCTTTCAATTCGATCAAGGACACCTCTTGGAACCTTGCTAGCACAAGGAGTACCAAGGAAGTGAGCGCATCCTCATCTTGTGTGCGCATCCTTTGGAGGAGATCTTTCTTGCTCTCTCTTTCAAGACGCCATCCAACACATGGCATCGGTATGAATATTTCATATTGTTGAAGTTGATCATATTGCATGCGATGATCATTTTGAAACCCTTATTCCGCTGCTATAACATAACCCGCGAGCTATAGGTGTTACATGCGCCTATTAGGGTTTTGCGCCCCCCTCTTGAAAGGGGTTCTCACAATAGGGTTTTTGCTCCCCCTTGAAGGGGACTCTACAATTGGTATCAGAGCCGGTTAATGCATGTTTTATGATTGCTACACCATGTTTTGTGATTCATATTTGCGCATCATGCTTAGATCTATAGGTTAGATTACATGCGAAAATGATTACATATGTTTTTCATGATTTGCGCATGTATGTTGTTTTGGTTGGCGCTTGTTAATGTTTTGAAAAGAAAAACTTATCTTGCGCGCCCATTAGATCTAATGCGCCTGCTATAATCCCTTAGATGGATTGATGGGGTTGAAAGCATCATCTAAAATGGATCAAACTAGTCTGATCAGACCATCTGACAGCCTAGATGGATCGACCAGATGGCACCTGTGCGCAAGCACGAGGTGGCTATAGGTCAAATTGCATCACAGGCGTGTAGCGAGGCCTGATTGAGACAACTAACGAACACACATGAGTTAGGCCCGGGGTCACACCCGCTTGCCAGACCTCATGAGGGTTGTTCAGCCCTTAGCGCATGCATGGTTGACCATTAGGTCAACTCGAGTCAGTTAGGACTTGGTGCATGCAAAGGGCAGTGGATCTAACTAGATGGATGAGTGGATCCCTATCAATGGACCATTGTAAGGTTGTAGGGTATATAAGAAAATTAAAATTGATGCCAAAGGGGTTTTCAAAATTTTATATGGATCACATGTTGAGAGGATACCATGTGCTTGTTTATTTAATCTTATGTGGGTTGCCCTATTGTGTGCTGTGCTGGGGCCTGCGTGCCTGGTAAATTGTAAATTACTATTTTTGTGATCTGCCTATCCCTTTTCCCCAGAGGATCATGCAAGCTAAGCTAGATAGACAGTTTGGGAAATTTTTAGAAGTGTTGAAAAAGTTGTACATTACTATTCCTTTTACTGATGCACTATCTCAAATGCCTACTTATGCAACATTTTTAAAAGAAATTTTAAGCAATAAAAGAAAAATAGAGGACTATGGTACTATGGCACTAACTGAAGAATGTAGTGCTCTTATTCAAAATAAATTGCCACCAAAGCTAAAGGATCCAGGTAGTTTCTCTATTCCTTGTTCAATTGGGAATGTTGCTTTTGAACGAGCCTTATGTGATCTAGGAGCTAGTGTGAGCCTGATGCCTTTGTCTGTATGCAGGAAATTAGATATGGGAGATCCTAAATCCACCTCGATATCTTTGCAGCTCGCTGACCGCTCAGTAAAATTTCCAGTAGGTATTTTAGAAGATGTTCCTATCCAAGTTGGTAAGTATTTTATACCTGCTGATTTTGTGGTGCTTGAAATCGAAGAGGATGCCAAAATTCCTATTATTCTGGGTAGACCATTCCTAGCTACTACTGGAGCCCTTATTGATGTAAGGAGTGGTAAACTTACTTTAAGAATTGGCAATGAAAAGATTGAGTTCGATTTAAATAGTTCATTGAAAAAACCTGCATATGCTAGTTCCTGCTGTACCATTCATACTGTTGATGATACAGTTTATGATCTTAGTTGTTTGTTTGATGATTCTTCTGTTGATGTTTCTATATCTGACTCTATTTCTGATTCCTTAGAAATGCTTGTGAGAAAATCGATGAGTATGATTTAAATTCTGATTTTGATGATGATGAAGTAATTCATGATGATATTTTAAATTGTGCTGCATATGATGATGAAAAAGAAAAGGTTCCTAAAGTTGAGTTGAAAACTTTACCTAATAACCTTAGATATGAGTTTCTTGGTCCTAACTCCACTTACCCTGTGATTGTTGATGCTCAATTAAATGCCAGGGAAACTGAATTGCTTCTAAAGGAATTAAGGATTCATAGAAAGGTAATTGGGTATACTATTGATGACCTGAGAGGAATTAATCCTTCATTTTGTATGCACATGATTCACATGGAGGATGAGCATAAGCCATATGTAGACTTTCAGAGAAGGCTAAATCCATCCATGAAAGAAGTGGTGAAAAAGGAAGTGCTGAAATTGTTGGATGCAGGTATTATCTACCCTATCTCTGATAGTAAGTGGGTAAGTCTTGTGCATTGTGTTCCTAAAAAGGGAGGTGTTACAGTTATGAAAATAAAGATAATGAGTTAATACCTGTTAGAACTGTCACTAGCTGGCGTATGTGTATTGATTTTAGAAAGTTAAATACTGCCACTAGGAAAGATCATTTTCCCTTGCCTTTTATTGATCAAATGGTTGAGAGACTTGCCAAGCATTCTTACTTTTGTTTTCTTGATGGTTATTCCAGATTCTTTCAAATTCCCATTCATTCGGATGACCAAGATAAAACCACCTTTACATGTCCGTATGGAACTTTTGCTTATAGAAGAATGCCTTTTGGTTTGTGTAATGCATCTGCTACTTTTCAAAGATGCATGCTGGCTATATTTTCTGAATTTATTGAAGATTTTATGGATGTTTTTATGGATGATTTTTTTGTCTATGGCTTCTCTTTTGATGACTATTTGGCTAATCTATCTCGAGTCTTACAAAGGTGTGAAGAAACTAACCTTGTCCTAAACTGGGAGAAGTGTCACTTTATGGTTAGACAGGGAATAGTTTTGGGACACCTTATTTCAGAAAGAGGGATTGAATTGGACAAAGCCAAAATAGAAGTGATTGAGAAGCTGGAACCACCTACCACTATCAAGGAGATCAGGAGTTTCTTGGGACATACAGGGTTTTACAGGAGATTTATCAGGGATTTCTCTAAACTCGCTAAACCACTTACTGATTTGCTTTGTAAAGTGCCAAATTCTGCTTTGATGAGAAATGCTTGTTTGCTTTTCAGGAATTGAAGAAAGCCTTGATATCAGCACCAATCATGCAGCCACCTGACTGGGAGATATCTTTTGAGATCATGTGTGACGCTAGTGACTTTGTTGTGGGAGCAGTTCTAGGGCAGAGGAAGGACAAGAAACCCTATGTGATTTACTATGCTAGCAAGGCTTTGGATGAAACACAGAGAAACTACACTACAACTGAGAAAGAGTTGTTGGCTATAGTTTTTTCATTTGATAAGTTCAGATCTTATTTGATAAATTCAAAAGTTGATGTTTATACTGATCATGCTGCAGTTAAGTGTTTGATGCAGAAGAAGGACAGCAAACCACGATTGTTAAGGTGGATTTTGTTCCTACAAGAATTTGACCTGAAAATTAAGGATAAGAAAGGAACTGAGAATTTAGTTGCAGATCACCTTTCAAGGATGGTTGTAGAAGAAGAAAAAGGTGATATCAATGATTCCTTTCCCGAGGAACAACTGATGAGGGTAGAACAATTTAAAGCTCCTTGGTATGCAGATATTGTTAATTACTTTGTTGCTCATATATTTCCTGTTGATTTGCACTACCAAGGCAAGAAAAGGTTTTTAGCAGATGTTAAACATTATTTTTGGGATGAGCCTTATGTGTTTAGAAGATGTGCAGATGGAATATTTAGGAGATGTGTCCCCGAAGAAGAGATGAAAGACATACTATTACAGTGCCAAGGATCATCATATGGAGGACATGCTAGTATAGAAAAAACTATTTTTAAGGTATTACAATCTGGATTTTATTGGCCCACTTTGTTTAAAGATGCAAAAAATTTTATAATGTCCTGTGATAGTTGTCAAAGGATGGGGAACATTAATAGAAGGAATGAAATACCATTGTCCTCTATACTTGAAGTTAAAATTTTTGATGTTTGGGGTATTGATTTCATGGGACCATTCCCATCATATGGAGGAAATAAGTATATACTTGTGGCAGTAGATTATGTTTCAAAGTGGGTGGAAGCCATTGCTTCCCCTACTAATGATTCCAAGGTAGTGGTGAAACTATTCAACAGAATTATCTTTCCACGTTTTGGAGTGCCACGGGTTGTTATTAGTGATGGAGGATCTCATTTTATTGAACATAAATTTTCAGCGCTACTTAGAAAATATGGAGTAAATCACAGAGTAGCAACACCTTACCACCCCCAAACAAGTGGACAAGTGGAGATATTTAACAGAGAGATAAAAGGGATATTAGAAAAGACAATGTCTAGAATGAGGAAGGACTGAGCTTTCAAGCTTGATGATGCACTTTGGGCATTGTTGGTGTATATGCCATAGGACCTAGTTTTGGTCCACTTATGTACTATTTGACCTTGATATTTATATCAATCTGGCATTGTCGTTATCTATGTTTGTTTACATCTGCGCATGTGTACTAACATGATAATGTCCCTGGAGACATATTGGATCTGTGCTCGAACTATAGTCCCCAGTCGATGTACCTTAGTGGATATGGGACAGCTATGGTATTTGTGAGACTGGTATGTGGGCTGGTTAGGCACGTGGTGCTAACGCAGACACATAGGTATATCATTGGAAGATATACTGGAAAGACCCGCTGTGAGGCTATGACTTGGTGTTATGAGTTATCCTCACAAGTGACAGGAGATGCATTGATCCCTTGACTTGAGGTCATTGATCATTCTATATGGTTAGGGACTTGCTTTGATACAACCTAACACCTCGCCGTAGTTGGGAGGTAATAACGGTTGTCATTGAGCATGTCACGACCCATATGAGAAGGTCAATGGACAGACACAAGATTTGCCCTTTCCTAAGGGAAGTATGATATCCATGGAGCTCCTCTATGGTTCTATGACTGAAAGTGTATGACCATACCCAGGTGAGAACCTGATTTAGTCATAACCATGTGATTGGGTGAAAACAAGTGGTGACACACTTGTCCAATCGGATATCAGTTTGGCAAAGAGATTGGAATGCATATGTACCTAGTTGCGATGATGGGGATGTCAATGTCGATATCCATTCTGATGACTTGGGTAGCAGCGATGCACTGCTAGGTGCCACTCACTGCTTGTGAGACCTTAGGTCTGCACTGCCAACATCAAAGGAACCTACAGGGTCACACACCAAGACACTCGAGTTCTCGTATTGATCGGGAAGCCTTATGATCGAGTTATTGGATAACTCAGATCTATTTTGGAAATTTCATCAGCGCAAATGGGCCTGATGAGATGGAAAAAACTTATTAGAGCCAACTTCTGTTTTTGGCATATTGGCCAAATTAACCATGGTTAGCCTCATTTGACCATGGGTTTAGTTGGATCGGATCCAATCGCTTGGTTAACATGGGTAATTGATGGAGGCAGTAGCCCTGCTCTGAGGAGATCTGGTCGGACCCGTAGGGTACCTAATCGATATGGGTTCCCTTAGGGTTCCTTTTCTTGCATGGCATTTAGGGTAATTTACTTTTCAATAAAAACATGCATCATGTAGACATTTATGGCAAGTCCACTTGTAGTAGGTGGTGCATTGTAATTCATGAACTTATGTATTCTTGCATCATAAGTAGTGCATGTAGGCATTAGGATCAATTTGGCAGGTCAATCAGGAAAGGAGCAGCTCAAGATCCAGCTCAAGGTCACTCCAGCTCCACTCATCAAGTTCAACTCCAGAAAAGGAAAGGAGGACTTCAAAGCCCAAGCTCACTTCAATCCATGTCATAACTCACTTGCTAGTTTGTTGGGCGCATCTTCAAGGAAGCAATCAACCACCTCATCATCCAATCAAGTTATATGCGCCAACCACTAGAGGAATGAATTCAAATCTCCTCCATCAAGATCCACAATCAAAGGGATTATTCTTCAAGATCCACAATTAGAGGAGAGCATTTATGAAGACATTAATGAGAAGATTCCATCTCTTGTTGTCGCCCATGCCCTCATGGAAAGGATTCAAATTTTGAAATCCCTTGTCCATGCGCCATCAAGCTTGTCGCCAAAGATAAGAAGACAACCCCTCAAGCACTTAAAGAGTTGCCAAACAAAGATCATCAAAGAAGGAAACTCATGAAGAGGATTTGCGCCCACATCACCATGAATTTGAAATTCAAACTCCATCCATTTTTGTAAGAGGCGCATGGAAGACAATTACTATCCTGCCCTAGCCTCATCTCACCTATAAAAGCATGACCTCCCCCTTGTATTTTCGATTACCTCTTGATGAAATATATTGTCTATTAGTTGCCTAGCTTAATTAATTGTGTTAGTGTTCAAGTTCTCCTTAGCCGAGCCTTTTCACCCTCTTCTAGTTCTTCACCGAAACCCTAAGAAGCCTCCTTCTTGTTTGTGTGCGCCACCACAAGGAGCCCTTCTTCACCCTCGGTTTGGAGCAAGAAGAGAAGCATCCTCGGCTTCAAGGAGTTCTCACCCTCTCGGATAAGTCTTCTTCTTCTTTACACTTCTTATTTTGACTCTAAGAACTCTTCTCTACACTCATATTGGTTTATTTACATTGTAGCTTGCGCTTGGAGTGAGTAAAGAAGGGGTGCCTTCCCCTTCCTTCTCTTTCTCCCCCTCCTTCTCTTTAGTTGCTTAAGATTAGCAAGGGAATTTGTGAGGCTTAACCTCACCCCTTGATTTATTCCTGTATTAAAATCCGTGGCTTGTACGGATCTTCTGTGTTTGCTTGTAAGCTCCACCCTACACCTTCCATCAGAGTTGGACCGGTGAAGAACGGGAAGCACAGCCCTTCAATTCTCAAGGGCTGCACTGTAAGTTTATTTCCTGCAGTTACTGCTTTCTAGTGTAGAACTTACTTACTGCTCTTAGTTTAAACTCGGATTTTCTTATCTATTTAAAATACAAAAAAATTAGTCTTCTAAACCTCGTTAGTTTAATCTCGGTTTTCCTTATTATTAAGTTATCTATCAAAATCCGTTTTCAAAAGCGTTGTTTGATTGCTTTAGACCCCCCCGTCCTACATCAGCTTGGTATCAGAGCATAGGCTCTTAGACTAGAATTTTAAGCCTCAAACTTATTTTCTACTTCTAAGCGATCTTTGGAATTTAGGTTGTTTGAAAGAAGTTGATTACTTATCTTATCTATCATTTTGGCCTTATTTTCAAAACTTATATTTTGTCAAAACACCCATGCAAACTCGGTCTAAAACCCAACAACAAGAACAAAATCCCACCATGGATCACAATGCTACAGATGAAAGGTTTGAGTTCTTAACTGAGCAGATAGGGACCCTTACCCGAAGCCTTAACCAACTTACTACTGAATTTCATGATTTTAGGGAGAGGTCTTCCCATCATGCTAGTGAACCGCCTAGCCCTCATCATGTAGAAACCCAACAACCACCTGCGTGGAACGGGCATCAAACCCCAAACCGTGCAGGCGCCCAACCTATGTGGAATGGATACCCAAATCCAAACCATGAAGGAACCCATCCTCAACCAACATGGAATGGATACCCCAATCCAAACCTTGCGGGAAACCACCAAACCAATATATGGAATGGACCTCCTATTCAAACCCCACCTCAACCCAGATTCAGGGAGGATGATGTGCACCGCGCCATCAAACTCAACCCACCAACCTTCAATGGCTCCCTAGAACCCCGAGACTTCTTGGACTGGACAACCAAACTCGAACAATATTTCGAGTGGAGTATGATCCCTGAGCACAGCAAGGTCCGACTTGCAAAGTGCCTTCTTGAGGGAAATGCTAGGTTGTATTGGACCAATGTAGAGAACAACCAACAAAGACTCAACCTTCCTCCCATAGACACCTGGCTAGAAATGCGTCAACAACTTAAACTGAAATATGTTCCCTCATATTTTCAGAGTAAGTTATTTGACCAAGCCTCTAGTCTTACCCAAGGAGCTATGACCGTTGATCAATACACTGCTAGCTTTGAGGAATTCCTCCTTAGGGGAAACCCAGGAGAAAACCCTCTATTTACCCTTAGCAGGTATAAAAATGGTCTCCGATCTGAGATTAGAAAGGGCCTTACCTACTACCAGATAGACTCTATAGAAGTTGCCCATCTTAGAGCCAAGGAGATTGAACAAGAACTTAAGGTTGCTTATAGGAGAGAGTTTAGTGCTTCTAGACCAAGTCCTAGACCAACCCAACCTCAAAGCTCTCCTAAACCCACTCAACCTCAAAGCTCTAGTACTTCTAAACCCAAGCCCTCTAGCTATCCAGATGCATCTAGGGTCAAATGCCATGGGTGTCAACAATATGGACACTATATGAAAGACTGTCCCAAACGAGTCTTATACCTAGGTGAAGAAACCCAAACCCCTAGGCTTGAAGATATTAATGATCCAGATACTGACTGCCAAATCCTAGAAGATAATGATTATGATAGTAGTGAGGAACCTATCCAAAACACCTTAGGAGTTGTTAGGTGTACCTTGATCAAACCCTCACCCACGGATGATTGGCGAAGAACTAGTATCTTCCATACTTACACGAAATGCAATGGAAACATGTGCAAAGTAGTGATAGATGGGGGTAGTAGTCTCAACGCTGTCTCCCACTCTGCTGTCACCAAGTTCAAGCTTAAGATAGAAGCTCACCCAACCCCTTATAACATCTCTTGGGTCAACCAGTCTAGTGTGCCAGTAACCCATAGGAGTCTAGTGCCTTTACAGTTTGGCACCTATGATGGACAAATTTGGTGCGACGTCATCACTATGGATGTCGCTCAAGTCCTTCTAGGCAGACCATGGCTATATGACATGGATGTAGTCCACTACAGTCGGACTAATACCTATGTCTTTAGTCACTCAGGTCAAAAGATCAAACTTAAACCATCTATGCCTAGAGAACTTAAAGTCTCAACCAATAAGGGAAAAATAGAAGAGCCCAAAACCATACAACCAACCCTTCAGCTCATGAGACCCAAGGACTATAGACCTGACCAACCTCTATATACCTTAGTCCTCAAGGAAGTCAACCAAGAAGAAGAAAGTAAGCCACCCCCTGAAGTAGAAGCCTTCTTAGAACATTATAGTAAGCTTACCCCTGAAGAACTACCCACAGGACTTCCACCCCTTAGGGACATTCAACATGCAATAGACCTTGTCCCAGGTTCAACCTTACCCAATCTGCCCCACTATAGGATGAACCCCACCGAACACCAAGAACTTAAGAGGCAAATAGATGACCTATTAGAGAAAGGGCACATCAGAGAAAGCCTTAGCCCATGCGCCGTGCCTGCTCTGCTCACCCCAAAAAAGGATGGCAGTTGGCGCATGTGTATAGACTGTAGAGCCATAAACAAAATCACAGTCAAGTTTAGGTTTCCTATTCCTAGACTTGATGACATGTTAGACATGTTAGTAGGCTCTAAGTGGTTTAGCAAGTTGGACTTAAGAAGTGGATACCACCAGGTCAGGATAAGGCTAGGTGATGAATGGAAGACAGCCTTCAAGACCAAGGATGGTCTCTATGAATGGTTAGTCATGCCTTTTGGCTTGACTAATGCCCCTTCCACATTCATGAGACTCATGACTCAAGTCTTGAAGCCTTTCATTGGAAAATTCCTGGTAGTCTACTTTGATGATATCCTCATCTATAGTAAGACTAAAGAGGAACACCTAGAGCACCTTAGGAAGACCCTTGACCTTCTTAAGGAAGAGCAACTCTATATCAATCTCAAGAAGTGCTCCTTTTTGTCTCATAGTGTGATCTTCTTAGGATTCATAGTGTCTGAGCAAGGTCTTCAAGCTGACCCATCAAAGATCCAAGCCATCATAGACTGGCCCGAACCTAAGACCATCACTGAAGTCAGAAGCTTCCATGGTCTAGCCACCTTTTATAGGAGATTCATAAGAAACTTCAGCTCTATAGTGGCACCTATCACCAGTTGCCTGAAACAAGGTGAATTCTCCTGGACAAAATCTGCCAGCAAAGCCTTCCAAGAGCTTAAGGATAAGATGACCACTGCCCCGGTCCTTAGACTTCCTGACTTCAATAAGGTCTTTGAGGTAGATTGTGATGCCTCTGGAGTTGGCATAGGGGGAACTCTAAGCCAAGAAGGCCATCCCATAGCCTTCTTTAGTGAGAAACTCAACGAGGCAAAACAAAAATACTCTACCTATGACAAAGAGTTTTATGCTGTAGTTCAGGCTCTAAGGTATTGGAGACATTACCTCATCCATAGGGAGTTTACCCTTAACAGTGACCACCAGGCCCTCTCCTACCTAAGTGCTTAGAAAAAGTTAAACTCAAGGCATGCTAAGTGGGTCGAATACTTACAACAATACACTTTTGTGCTTCGACATAAATCAGGATCTGAGAATAAAGTAGCAGATGCCCTTAGTAGAGTAACTTTACTTTTGAATAAAATGCATGTTGAAGTTACCTGCTTTGAATCCATGAAAAATGCTTATCTTGAATGTCCTGATTTTTCTACTTTATATGCTGACCTTAGTCAAGACCCATTAAGTCACCCCCTCTACACCCTTAGGGATGGGTATCTCTTTCTTGGACCAACCCTTTGTGTGCCGAAGACTTCCATCCGAGAATTCCTTGTTTGGGAATTGCACGGAGGCGGGTCTGCCGGGCACCACGGTCGAGATAAGACCCAAGCCCTTGTAAAGGAACGGTTCTACTGGCCGAACCTTTACCGAGATGTAGCCAAGGTTGTGAAACATTGTAGGACTTGTCAGCTCACCAAAGTCCACAAGCATAGTCCCGGCCTGTACACTCCCTTACCTATTCCCCAAGCCCCTTGGCAAGACCTTAGTATGGACTTCATTCTAGGACTACCCCGAACCTCAGCTAAACATGATTCTATATTTGTGGTAGTTAATAGATTTACTAAGATGGCCCATTTCATAGCTTGCACCAAAACCACTGATGCCTCCCATGTTGCTAAACTCTTCTTTAGGGAAGTTGTAAGGCTACGTGGAACACCCTTAACTATAGTGTCTGATAGGGACCCTAGGTTTGTAAGTCATTTTTGGAGAACCCTCTGGACCCTTCTAGGAACAAAACTCAAGTTCTCCACAGCCTACCATCCCCAGACGGATGGGCAGACTGAAGTGGTCAACCGATCACTTGGGAGTATTCTTAGGAGTTTGGTAGGCGAACACCCTGGCAACTGGGATAAACTCTTACCCACTGCCGAGTTCTCCTATAACAGTACAGTCAACAAGACCACCGGTCTCTCTCCTTTCCAAGCCAACCTAGGATATCAACCTAACAAACCTATAGATCTTTTCCCTCTACCCAGACATTTTAGAACCTCGTTACCTGCTCGTGACTTTGCATTACATACTTCGCAAATGCATGCTGAAATATTTTCGAAAATGCTAGAATCTGTTAATCAATATCGCGAAGCTGCTAATAAACATCGCCGAGAAAGGTTATTTTCTACAGGTGATAAGGTGATCCTACGAGCACGGGAAGAGCGCATCCATGGGATTGGACACAAGTTGGAAGCAAAAGGACTAGGCCCCTTCACCATTGTAGACAAAATCAACGACAATGCCTATGTCCTCGACCTGCCACCTGAACTGGGGATCCCCACTACCGTCAACGTGGAGGATCTCACCCTCTATCATGAGCCCCTCTCCATACCAGATCCAAGTGACCCTCACAAAATGGAGATTGAGGCCAATCTTGAAGACCAAACCAAGTTCACCACTGATGAGGTACAAATGTTTTATCGCGTTAGACTCATTAATGGTGAAGAGGTATGGCTTCCTGAGCCTGAGCTAGCTATAGCCGCCCCTGAGTTACTCCAAGGGTACAAGGACAATTCTCCAGAGGAGAATTCTTTCAACCCGGGGAGAGCTGATGGAGGCAGTTGCTCTGAGGAGATCTGGTCGGACCCGTAGGGTACCTAATCGATATGGGTTCCCTTAGGGTTCCTTTTCTTGCATGGCATTTAGGGTAATTTACTTTTCAATAAAAACATGCATCATGTAGACATTTATGGCAAGTCCACTTGTAGTAGGTGGTGCATTGTAATTCATGAACTTATGTATTCTTGCATCATAAGTAGTGCATGTAAGCATTAGGATCAATTTGGCAGGTCAATCAGGAAAGGAGCAGCTCAAGATCCAGCTCAAGGTCACTCCAGCTCCACTCATCAAGTTCAACTCCAGAAAAGGAAAGGAGGACTTCAAAGCCCAAGCTCACTTCAATCCATGTCATAACTCACTTGCTAGTTTTGTTGGGCGCATCTTCAAGGAAGCAATCAACCACCTCATCATCCAATCAAGTTATATGCGCCAACCACTAGAGGAATGAATTCAAATCTCCTCCATCAAGATCCACAATCAAAGGGATTATTCTTCAAGATCCACAATTAGAGGAGAGCATTTATGAAGACATTAATGAGAAGATTCCATCTCTTGTTGCCGCCCATGCCCTCATGGAAAGGATTCAAATTTTGAAATCCCTTGTCCATGCGCCATCAAGCTTGTCGCCAAAGATAAGAAGACAACCCCTCAAGCACTTAAAGAGTTGCCAAACAAAGATCATCAAAGAAGGAAACTCATGAAGAGGATTTGCGCCCACATCACCATGAATTTGAAATTCAAACTCCATCCATTTTTGTAAGAGGCGCATGGAAGACAATTACTATCCTGCCCTAGCCTCATCTCACCTATAAAAGCATGACCTCCCCCTTGTATTTTCGATTACCTCTTGATGAAATATATTGTCTATTAGTTGCCTAGCTTAATTAATTGTGTTAGTGTTCAAGTTCTCTTTAGCCGAGCCTTTTCACCCTCTTCTAGTTCTTCACCGAAACCCTAAGAAGCCTCCTTCTTGTTTGTGTGCGCCACCACAAGGAGCCCTTCTTCACCCTCGGTTTGGAGCAAGAAGAGAAGCATCCTCGGCTTCAAGGAGTTCTCACCCTCTCGGATAAGTCTTCTTCTTCTTTACACTTCTTATTTTGACTCTAAGAACTCTTCTCTACACTCATA
Organism: Costus lasius; assembly: GCA_027563935.2. Classification (NCBI taxonomy): domain Eukaryota; kingdom Viridiplantae; phylum Streptophyta; class Magnoliopsida; order Zingiberales; family Costaceae; genus Costus; species Costus lasius. The sequence goes on from CM050453.2 coordinate 35,292,312, forward strand.
TTGGTTTATTTACATTGTAGCTTGCGCTTGGAGTGAGTAAAGAAGGGGTGCCTTCCCCTTCCTTCTCTTTCTCCCCCTCCTTCTCTTTAGTTGCTTAAGATTAGCAAGGGAATTTGTGAGGCTTAACCTCACCCCTTGATTTATTCCTGTATTAAAATCCGTGGCTTGTACGGATCTTCTGTGTTTGCTTGTAAGCTCCACCCTACACCTTCCATCAGAGTTGGACCGGTGAAGAACGGGAAGCACAGCCCTTCAATTCTCAAGGGCTGCACTGTAAGTTTATTTCCTGCAGTTACTGCTTTCTAGTGTAGAACTTACTTACTGCTCTTAGTTTAAACTCAGATTTTCTTATCTATTTAAAATACAAAAAAATTAGTTTTCTAAACCTCGTTAGTTTAATCTCGGTTTTCCTTATTATTAAGTTATCTATCAAAATCCGTTTTCAAAAGCGTTGTTTGATTGCTTTAGACCCCCCCGTCCTACATCAGTAATGGTCTTTGGGCTAGGCCCATTGCTAAGTTGGGCTCACTAATAGGTTGTCATGAAGAGAAGAAGGGCTAGAAGGGTATAATGGGGACAAATCTTCTCCCCTAGGCGCCTATGGGCATAATGGAGAGAAGTGGCACAATTTGCTTCATAAGGAAGCAATTGGCGCCTCCCCCCTTATCCCTAATGGTATGAATGCCTCTATGGCGTTGCTTGGGGTGCAAGGCAACACCTTGGCGCACAAAGAAAGGCATGGGCACAAAAGGAATGGTTGAATGAGAATTATGGAAATGTCTTGGAGACTTTCCTTGCATAAAACTTTCTCATCCTAGCCGCCCACTTGTCTTGATCCTAGCCTTTCACAAACTGCCTCTTGCCCTATAAAAGAGCACCTAGCCGCCCCCTCTCATGTGTGACAATTCCTTGGAGGCGTAAGCAATAGAGAGGGGCAAAAGCTTGGAGGTTCTTGGCGCAATTTCTCTTCCTCCAACATCTAGCCGCAAGCACAAGACTTCTTCTCCTCTTGGCGCAAAAAGGACTTGGACTTGGCGACTACTTCTGCTCTCCTTCATCTTGGCGCATACACCTTGAAGGTAGTGCAGAGTTGAAGAGGGAGAACATAAGGCTTGAATCTTCTTCCCGAGGCTAGCACCAAGCGCGGAAGAAGAGAGCTCGAGGAGTCCGTGTGTGTGAGACTGCAGAGGGCGAACACGTGGGCGCCTATCTCAACATCGACATCTCTTTGCTCGCTTAAGGTACTTTCTATCACATCGTGTCGATCCCCTCTCTTGACGATCCGCACTGGGTTTTTGGGACTGGCCTGTTTCGGGGACATTGATTCCGCTGCGCATGTATTGTCTTAATGCCAAAAATTTGTAAAATGTCCCCGGGGTTTCCCAACAGTGGTATCAGAGTGACTTGCGAGCCTCGAACGATGTCTTTTCATGCCTTCCAATGCTCACATGCCATGATGTAATTTTAGTAAATTGCATATGCCATGATCATATGATTTTTCTTAAAGTAGAAGAAATCAAAGCTTCTTTCTGCTATCCTCTTTGTTAATTTCTTTTGGATTTTTGGATTATTTTTCTTGGTCGATTTAAGATCAAAGGCGCACGTGATTTTGTCAAGTAGGATGGGCATTGTGTCTTCGGACTGGCCGAGTCTCTTGATCTGACAAAATTGCCAGCCGAAAGGATCCATAAAATCACCTTGAAAATTGATCGCAAATAACTAAAAGATTTGTGATAAAAGGATGAGGAAAAGAGACTTGTTTTATGAGAAACTAAAATTGAAGTTTTTAGTTTTTTCATGAGCATGTAGAATTGCATGAGTAAGTACCATGAATGTGCATGATGTTGTGATCATGAGTCAAGCCCCTAGCATGCCTGTGTTGTATCCTTGTGAGGCCTGCGTGCCGCTTATCTTTTTGCTTTTAATTAAGACGAAGATTAGGGGCGCATCCACTTGGAGCATGCTGCATGGTGACGCATCTTGGATGATGGCGCAATAAGCACCATTGCTTGGCTTGGTGGCGCATGGGCGCAGGATGCATTGGCCGAGCCCTTTGGGCTTGTGAGCTATACCTCTTGTGCTCGCTAAATGGCGCATCTTGCTTGAAGGAGTACCTTGGAGCCAACCTTGAAGATCAAGCTAGAGGTCGGCTAGGTTAGGTCTTGTTTTGGGGCTTGAATCCTAGGTCAAGAGTTGAACCCCTTCTTGGCATGGGTCGATTCAATGTCTTGAATGGGTCATGATCACATCATCCCTTTACTGCTTTATTTTCTAGAGCTAAAAGCATGCCTGTAATGTTTTATTGTTATGCTATCACTATAGGATGGCATGCCTGTAATGTTACGCATAAGATAAAACTGAGCTGATGAGACCTCAAAAACCCTCACTTAAATATCAAGTCTAGTAGCCTTCTAATGCGTAGCCCTCATCAAGCTATCGATCAGTGGTGTTGTGAACTGTTTCCCACCCTCGTCGGACACACCCACTTATCTTTAGAAGGTGTGTGGTGGCAATAGTTTCCCCAGTCCATTTTAACTAGGCGCGCCTTCGCAAGGAAACCGTTGGCCCTGGGCATAACGATTAGGAATGGACTTGACTAGAATTTCATATGTACTAGCCACATGGTGAAACTCTAGAGGCATCATTGAGAAGTTGGGATTTCATGCTGTATCTAGCCCTCGCTGGACATGAAATGCCTAGACTGTCTCAATAAGGGGAATTGCTTGGAGCAATCGGTCAGCATGCCTACCTTAGGAAGCATGGGTTACTTTGTGTATCTCATCCCACCCTCGTGGGACGCAAAGCCTCATGTGAAATAAGGATCCCATCTCACTAGGAAATCTTAAATTTCCCGATTGACTTTGTGGGTTGTCAATTCGATTAAAATAGTGGGAGCCATGGTCATTTAAAACAAGTCTAGTTTAAATGATCTGAATGTAGTACTGATCTGCTATTTCTTGGTTGTTGTAGAACAATGGCTACAAACACTGGCGGATTAACACTGCGATCCCTTCTTGAGAAGGATAAGTTGGTTGGATCCAACTTTATGGACTGGCATCGGAACTTGAGGATAGCCCTCAAGCTCGAGAAGAAGCTGTATATCCTTGAGCAGCCTCTTCCTACGCCTCCTGCGCCTAATGCCCGAGCGACAGACAGGGATGCTTTTAGAAAGCATCAAGATGACTCTTTGGAGGTAGCATGTCTCATGCTTGGCACTATGGCACCTGAACTTCAGGTGCAGTATGAGGAGCAAAACGCTTTTCAGATGATAAGTCAACTGAAACAGATGTTTGAAGCTCAGGCCAGGACTCAGAGATATGATACCGCCAAAGTAGTCTTTCGGTGCAAGTTATCTGAAAGTGCACCAGTGAGACCCCATGTTCTCAAATTAATTGGGAATGTGGATCATCTCAGGAGACTGGGACACAACATAGATAACGAGCTGGTTGTGGATCTTATCCTGCAGTCCCTGCCCCCCAGCTTCAGTCCGTTTATTATAAAGTTCAACATGAACCGGATTGAGTGCACGAGGGAGGAACTACTGAATATGCTCCAGACAGCCGAGCGTGAGATGGGTAAGACCAAACCCAATTCTATTCTTTTGGTCCCTGTGACCAAGAAGATAAAGAAGAAGGGTAAGGCACGTGCTAAGAGCAGTGCCAAGGGTCCTACCAAGGCACTGAAGAAAAAGGTGAGGAAGTCAAAGGATCAGAGGTGCTTCCACGGTGGCGAGCAGGGCCACTGGAGAAGGGACTGCAAGCAGCTTCAGAATGAGGAGAAGAAAGGCTTGGCCTTAACTTCTAGCTCAGGTATCTATGTTACAGAAGTCAATCTTTCTACTTCTATGTCATGGGTATTGGATACCACATGCGGGGCTCATATTTGTACAAATATGCAGGGGCTCAAGAAAAGTAGATCGGTGTGGCCTGGAGAGATTGACCTACGAGTTGGAAACGGGGCACAGGTTGCTGCTGTTGCTGTAGGCATTTTGACTCTTGATGTAGGGGGGAAGCATGCAATTTGGGCTAGCATGAAAAATAAATTTGAGATAAAAAAACTAGCATGCAAGATTACTATGGGGTTTTCAAAAATACATGTTTTTGGTATTTTATGATAAAAACTGAGTTATGCTTGTATAAAAACTACATTACACTAAACATGTGATCTAAGGCTAAACATGCAACTAACATTAGGCTAACATTAAGCATGCGATTCTAAAGACTAAGCAAACCTATGGCTAAACATGCATTTCTAGAACATTAAGACAATATTGTAACGAAGCGCTCACCGTGCGATCCTTGAGAATAGAAGGACCGTCCTTCCCGATCTTCAACGGTCCTACTCTGATGGAAGGAATTGCTTCATTACAAACACACCAACACAACAAACTCACACATGTGTGAGCATCAAATAAAATTTAGAGTCCAAGTCCTTTACAATGAAGAAATCAAAAGGGGAGGTTAAGCCTCCAAGTTCCTCTTGCCTAAACAATAATAAGACTATTCTAAAGAGGGGAAGAGGAAAGCTTGCATCAACATGAGTTCATGGTGGCCATGTGGTCCTTCAAATCCTTGCGCCATCTTCCTAGAAAACAAAGAACAAGGTGTAGTAAGATGCTCAAACAAACAAGGTGTTATGAAAGAAGCACTTTCATTAGAGGACTATAATACTTAGCTTGCTTTTCTTTGGAGGCCGAGAGTCACAAGAAGTCCTTTTGAAGTGGTTGCGCCACTAAGGTTTTAAGATGATGGAGATGCGCCACAAGAGATTGGAGAAGATGGAGAGGTGCCAAAGTGGATGATGAAGTCCTTTGAAGAGGAGATGCGCCACTTGTTGAGATGATGATGGAGATGCGCCACAAGAGGTTGAAGAAGATGGAGGTGCGCCCCTTGTTGGTTGAAGAAGATGGAGGTACGCCCCTTGTTGGTTGAAGAAGATGATCCAAACGCCAAGTTGATGGAGATATCTTTGTGGAAACGGTTAGCGAAGGGAACCTTGGCCCTTGGGGAAGAAGTGGAGATAGGTGACACAAGCACCTCAGAGGAGAAGGGGAAAGGGGAGGGCGACACAAGCACCCAAGGTTGCTAGGCAACTAATCGACATTTCATTATCAAAATCTTTCTAATCAACTTACATGCGATTACAAGTTTTGTAGAGCTTTTCCTTAACGTTACAAAAGGGCAAATAAAGAAAGAAATTATAGTCTTCAATGCTTTGTCGAGGCAATGGCTCCTTTGATTGTGATTTGGCTTTAAAACTTCCCATATTTGAGTGTGAACGCCAATTTGCTTGCTTGCTTGTCAATGCTTGGTCGAATTCTTTTTGAAACATTCCCTTCTTTGGCTTGGACGAATATAGAATTCTCTTGGTGGCTTTGGGCGCATGCTTCTTTACTTGGGCGCCAAGAAAGGTGACAATACTTCCTTCTTTGGCCATGGATGATTTTCTCTTGATATGTGATCGGCTTGAATGTTGTGCTTGGACGAATTTCTTTTGAATTCTTCCCTTAAGTGGCTTCATGAGGTGGCAAGGCTTCCATGCTTGTCTTGGGCGAATTTGGAGAGGATTGATAGAATGGTTGGCTTGTTTCCTTCCATGGTGTGAACAACAATCCCATTAATTGCCTTCCTTGATTTTAGGGATTGGGATCTTGATTATTTTCTTCTTTCATGGGCGCATATTACTTGAGGTGGCTGAAATAATCCATGATTGATGAGGCATACGAATTTGGAAAGGTGAGATGAACTCCTTTCATCTCAAGTCTTCACTTTGAGTGAGGCTTTGAAGTGACCTTCCATATTTGGAGCTAGCTTTGTTGAGTGAGCTTTGAGCTAGCCTTGAGCTTGTCCACATGACTTGTAAATGCTTATTACACTACTCCTACTAGGATGCAACATTATGACATGCACTAATTCTAGTATGATGCAACATAATTTCCATAAAAGAAAAATACAAAACAAAGTATAAAATTTACCAAATGTAGCTACATGATGCATGCAATGCAAAGGTGCCTTAGGGTACCCATAAACTAGGGTAGCCTTAAGCTCCATTTATATTTTCTTGGGTCATGGTCTCTACCCCCATCAACTCTCTCATTGCCTTCTGGACTTCAACTAGAACTAGATAATTGCTTTTGTGTACCTTCACTTACTAAGAACATTGTATCCATTCCTTGCTTAGCAAAGAAAGGATTTAAGTTTGAAATAAATAAGAACTCTTGTTCTTTTTCATTTGCAAATATGTTCTATGGGAAGGGTACTTTGTGCAATGGTCTATATATCTTGGATATGGAAAGTTCTATTTGTAACATAAGTAATAAAAGGACCAAACTGAGTGGTTCAGTTGGTGCTTTCCTATGGCACTGTCGATTACCCCATATAAACAAGAATCGCATCCAACAACTCCATGCAAATGGATTGTTAGATTCAAGTTCCTTGGAGGAATTTGATACTTGTGAACCTTGTTTATTAGGGAAAATGACAAAGGCGCCCTTCACCAAGATTGGTGAGAGGGCAGGAGGTTTATTGGATCTCATACATACTGATGTGTGTGGGCCTTTCAATAAACAAGCCAGAGGAGGGCACAACTACTTCATTACCTTCACTGATGACTTCAGTAGGTATGGTTATGTCTACTTAATGAGACATAAATCTGAGTCCTTTGAGAAATTCAAGGAGTTCAAGAATGAAGTAGAGAACCAGCTTGGAAGATCCATTAAAGCTCATCGATCAGATCGAGGTGGAGAGTACCTGAGTGGTGAGTTCTTTGACTATTTGAGAGAGTCTGGGATCATATCCCAGCTCACTCCTCCTGGAACACCTCAATGGAATGGTGTGTCTGAAAGGAGAAATCGAACTTTATTGGACATGGTTCGATCTATGATGAGTCATGCAACTCTACCTCCCTCATTCTGGGGACATGCACTAGAGACAGCTTCTCTAATACTGAATAACGTTCCATCTAAGAGTGTCTCCAAAATACCATACGAGATGTGGAGTGGGAGACGCCCTAATCTCACTTTTATCAAGATCTGGGGATGTGAGGCTTATGTCAAACATCAGGATTCTAGCAAGCTAGAACCTAGATCTGATAAATGTGTGTTTGTGGGGTATCCTAAGGAAACTAAAGGATACTACTTCTATGTCCCAATCGAGAACAAAGTTTTTGTTGCTCGGGGTGCTGTCTTTCTGGAGAAAGAATTTCTCATGAAAGAAGTTAGTGGGAGGAAGTTTGACTTGGATGAGGTCCAAGTGCAAGCACAAGACGAAGAGATGGAATCTGAGCCACCTGCACCGGTTGCTAGCCAAACTGAGGCTCAGACACAGGTCCCACGTAGGTCTGGGAGAATTCGTCATGCACCTGAAAGGTACGGGTCGCTGCCGACCCAACACGATGGGATCTTCATCATTGAGGATGAACCCAGAACCTATGATGAGGCGGTCAGTGGACCGGACTCCGAGAGATGGCTTGACACCATGCGATCCGAGATGGATTCCATGTCGGCTAACCAAGTCTGGGATTTGGTTGAGCTGCCTAATGGGGTAAAACCCATAGGATGTAAATGGGTCTTCAAAAAGAAGACAGACATGGATGGCAATATAGTTACCTATAAGGGTAGACTAGTGGCTAAAGGATTTAAACAAGTCCACAGAGTGGACTATGATGAAACCTTCTCGCCAGTTGCCATGATCAAATCCATTCGGATACTGCTTGCTGTAGCTGCACATCATGACTATGAGATATGGCAGATGGATGTGAAGACAGCGTTCCTTAACGGGAAGCTGACTGAGGATGTGTATATGTCACAACCTGATGGCTTCATCCATCCTGCAGAGGCTAATAAGGTCTGCAGGTTAAAGAGATCTATTTATGGATTAAAGCAAGCATCTCGAAGTTGGAATCTTCGATTTGATGAAGCCGTGAGAGATTATGGCTTTATCAAAAGTGAAGATGATGCCTATGTATACAGAAAATTCAGTGGGAGCTTGGTGATTTTTTTGGTCTTGTATGTCGATGACATACTGCTCATCGGAAATGACATCCCTAGTCTTCAGGCTGTGAAGACATGGTTAGGGAAATGTTTCGAGATGAAAGACTTAGGGGAGGCCGCCTATATTCTAGGCGTAAGGATCTACCGAGATAGATCCAAGAGGCTCCTGGCCCTTAGTCAAAGTACCTACATTGATAAGGTCCTGGAGAGGTTCAACTTAGAGCAATCCAAGAAAGGATACCTTCCAGTAAGACATGACCTTACTCTCTCAAAAGGACAGTGTCCTACAACACAGGCTGAGAGAGATGACATGAGTCGAATTCCTTATGCTTCGGTAGTGGGATCGATCATGTATGCAATGGTGTGTACTAGACCAGATGTGGCATATGCTGTAAGCATAACCAGCCGATACCAATCCAATCCAGGTCTGCAGCACTGGGTGGCTGTAAAGAACATCCTAAAGTATCTAAGAAGAACTAAGGATTTGTTCTTGGTCTATGGAGGACAGGAAGAGCTCAGTATGCAGGGCTATACTGATGCATCGTTCTAGTCTGACCCTGACGACTTTAGATCGCAGGCCGGCTATGTGTTCAAGATAAATGGAGGCGCTGTATGCTGGAAGAGCTTCAAGCAATCCACCATAGCAGATTCTACAACCGAGGTAGAGTATGTGGCCGCTTCTGAGGCAGCCAAGGAAGCCGTTTGGATAAGGAAGTTCTTATGTGATCTTCAGGTGGTCCCTAGTGCAATGCATCCCATTGAACTCTACTGTGATAACAATGGGGCAATTGCACAAGCAAAGGAACCACGGTCTCATCAAAGATCCAAACACATACTCAGAAGATTTCACCTGATCAGAGAGATCATTGACAAAGGTGATGTCAAGATTAGCAGAGTTGACACAGAGAATAATCTGGCAGACCCATTGACCAAGGCTTTGACGCAGCAGAAGCATGATGGTCATGCTAGAGATATGGGGTTGAGATTCCTCAACTTCTAGGTCTTAGTGCAAGTGGGAGATTGTTGGTGTATATGCCCTAGGACCTAGTTTTGGTCCACTTATGTACTATTTGACCTTGATATTTATATCATTCTGGCATTGTCGTTATCTATGTTTGTTTACATCTGCGCATGTGTACTAACATGATAATGTCCCTGGAGACAGATTGGATCTGTGCTCGAACTATAGTCCCCAGTCGATGTACCTTAGTGGATATGGAACAGCTATGGTACTTGTGAGACTGGTATGTGGGCTGGTTAGGCACGTGGTGCTAACGCAGACACATAGGTATATCATTGGAGGATATACTGGAAAGACCCGCTGTGAGGCTATGACTTGGTGTCATGAGTTATCCTCACAAGTGACAGGAGATGCATTGATCCCTTAACTTGAGGTCATTGATCATTCTATATGGTTAGGGACTTGCTTTGATACAACCTAACACCTCACCATAGTTGGGAGGTAATAACGGTTGTCATTGAGCATGTCATGACCCATATGAGAAGGTCAATGGACAGACACAGGATTTTCCCCTTCCTAAGGGAAGTATGATATCCATGGAGCTCCTCTATGGTTCTATGACTGAAAGTGTATGGCCATACCCAGGTGAGAACCTGATTTAGTCATAACCATGTAATTGGGTGAAAACAAGTGGTGACACACTTGTCCAATCGGATATCAGTTCGGCAAAGAGACTGGAATGCATATGTACCTAGTTGCGATGATGGGGATGTCAATGTCGATATCCATTCTGATGACTTGGGTAGCAGCGATGCACTGCTAGGTGCCACTCACTGCTTGTGAGACCTTAGGTCTGCACTGCCAACGTCAAAGGAACCTACAGGGTCACACACCAAGACACTCGAGTTCTCGTATTGATCGGGAAGCCTTATGATCGAGTTATTGGATAACTCGGATCTATTTTGGAAATTTCATCAGTGCAAATGGGCCTGATGAGATGGAAAAAAACTTATTAGAGCCAACTTCTATTTTCGGCATATTGGCCGAATTAACCATGGTTAGCCTCATTTGACCATGGGTTAAGTTGGATCGGATCCAATCGCTTGGTTAACATGGGTAATGGTCTTTGGGCTAGGCCCATTGCTAAGTTGGGCTCACTAATAGGTTGTCATGAAGAGAAGAAGGGCTAGAAGGGTATAATGGGGACAAGTCTTCTCCCCTAGGCGCCTATGGGCATAATGGAGAGAAGTGGCACAATTTGCTTCATAAGGAAGCAATTGGCGCCTCCCCCCTTATCCCTAATGGTATGAATGCCTCTATGGCATTGCTTGGGGCGCAAGGCAACACCTTGGCGCACAAAGAAAGGCATGGGCACAAAAGGAATGGTTGAATGAGAATTATGGAAATGTCTTGGAGACTTTCCTTGCATAAAACCTTCTCATCCTAGCCGCCCACTTGTCTTGATCCTAGCCTTTCACAAACCGCCTCTTGCCCTATAAAAGAGCACCTAGCCGCCCCCTCTCATGTGTGACAATTCCTTGGAGGCATAAGCAATAGAGAGGGGCGAAAGCTTGGAGGTTCTTGGCGCAATTTCTCTTCCTCCAACATCTAGCCGCAAGCACAAGACTTCTTCTCCTCCTCTTGGCGCAAGAAGGACTTGGACTTGGTGACTACTTCTGCTCTCCTTCATCTTGGCGCATACACCTTGGAGGTAGTGCAGAGTTGAAGAGGGAGAACATAAGGCTTGAATTTTCTTCCCGAGGCTAGCACCAAGCGTGGAAGAAGAGAGCTCGAGGAGTCCGTGTGTGTGAGACTGCAGAGGACGAACACGTGGGCGCCTATCTCAACATCGACATCTCTTTGCTCGCTTAAGGTACTTTCTATCACATCGTGTCGATCCCCTCGCTTGACGATCCGCACTGGGTTTTTGGGACTGGCCTATTTCGGGGACATTGATTCCGCTGCGCATGTATTGTCTTAATGCCAAAAATTTATAAAATGTCCCCGGGGTTTCGCAACAGGCATACCAGACTGCTTTCAAGACACCAATAGGTATGTCACCTTTTCAATTGATTTATGGTAAATTGTGTCATCTTCCTGTAGAATTGGAGCATAGAGCGTTCTGGGCAATTAGGGCACTGAATTTTGATTCGAAGAGTGCAAGCGAAAAAAGAAAGTTGCAACTGAATGAACTTGATGAGATTAGACTCTCAGCCTATGAGAATGCAAAGATCTACAAGGAGAGGACTAAAAGATGGCATGATCGACAGATACCCAGAAAGGAATTCCAACAGGGTGACCTCGTTCTTTTGTTTAATTCTAGATTAAGACTTTTTCCTGGTAAACTTAAATCTCGATGGTCTGGACCTTTTCAGGTTAAAAAGACTTATCCATACGGAGCCGTCGACATATGGAGTGAGGAGAAAGAGATATTCAAAGTCAATGGACAGAGATTGAAACATTACTATCATGAAGAAAAAGCAGAGGAAGGAGAGCATTTTCTGCTTGATGAACCAAGAGCAAATCCGAGTGTTGAACGGTCAAGCTAATGACCATTAAATTAGTGCTTCTTGGGAGGCAACCCAAGTGTATTTTTGTTTTTCTTTCTTTTCTTTGTTTTGTTTTGTTACCGTCGTTTTTAATTTATTTCAGACTTAATTTACTTAGTTTAGGGTTAGTTTTTGTTTTTCTGATTTTTAGTGATTTTTAGTGAATTTTTCAAATTTTATTTATGAAACACGGTAGTACCGTGCACATCTACACGGTGCCGTATTTCACGGCGTTTCTTTGCAGTAGGTAATTGAGACAAATACGGCAGTGCCGTATTTTGCCCCAAATTTGTCACGGTATCGTGAAATTTGCCGTTTTTACACAGAAAGATTCTTTCAAAATACGGCACTACCGTATCATTCTACACGGTACCGTTGTTTTGGCAATTTTTACACAGAAAGTTTTTGAGCTTTCACGGCAGTACCGTGTACATATGCACGGTACCGTATTTTTGGCAATTTTTGAACAGAGAGTTTTTAAGCTTTCACGGCCATGCCGTGTGTCTTTACACAGTACCGTATTTCTTTCCTATTCTGAACAGAGATTTTTTTTGAGTTTCACGGCAGTGTTGTGCACATATACACGATACCGTATTTACCGGATGATATTGCACAGAACCTGTAACCGAAATATGGTACCGTATTGGTGCCGACCCCATGACTTCACGTGCCGTATTTAGGGCATGGCACACTGTTCTTAGGGTTTCTTCACCCGTTTTTGCGTCGATCTTCCGCTCTTCGCCGAGTTTTCGCTTCCCTAACCTTCGTACGACCTTCCCTTGTAGATTTCGTTTGTTTCCGTGTGAAGATCCGCTCGATTTCAAGCTCGATCGAGCTCATTTATGGCGTGCTATTTTGTTCTTCGCCGAGGTTCCGCCCTTTGCGATTTCCTTTCATCCAAGCTTCGATCGATTGGTCTCCAAGTTTAGAAGGACTTAAGGAAGGTTGAGGATCATTCCCCACAAAGATTTGGAGCTGGATCTCAAACTAGAGGTCCAGATTCGAAGCTCAAAAACTCAGCTTGTTTTCAGCCACGCGCAACTGTGGGTAACAAAATTTTTCCAAGCTTCTTAAGTTATTTCTTGCTTTACCTGTGAGTTTGATGTCACCAACCAAGAAAATGGCACCGAAGAGAAAAGGGAAAGCCCCCGCTGAACCTCCAATTCCACCACCGAATCCTTTCGGTATTCAGTTTAGAGATGAAGAACAGGAACAACGGTATAATGCGTTACTCACTCGCCGAATTGTAAAAACCAAATATACTGATGTCAGAGCTTTAGAGCTCCTTGGATTGAAGGAAGATGTATTTTGGATGTATGATAAAGTAGGGTTGAAAGAGTTTTTCGAATTGACACCAGAGACATATCTACCCGTTGTGCTGGAATTTCTAAGCAGCCTGGAGGTCGGTTGGAACGAATACTTGGACCACACGGCTGATGGGGAAATCCGATTTATGATGATGAATGAAGAAAGGAAGCTCACATTCAAAGAAGTTAGACACATATTCCACTTCCCACAGAAGGGGAAGACTGAACCACCGATTGGGTTTCTCGAGCACATGTTTTGGAACCAAATTACTATAGACAGCAGGTTTGCGGCATCAATAGAAAGAGCTTCAAGAATCTCAAATACTTGCATTAGATATGCCCATCGTGTTCTCGCACACACGATCTTCGGGCGGGGAGACAGCGATGACATTGTCACACACGCTGAGCTATTTATGCTTTGGAGCATGCTGCATGGTTTCACAGTAGATATAACTTTTTTCTTCATGAGGCATTTGGGAAAAGTGGTATAGGGAGATTACATGAGCAAATTAGTCACGTTCACTTAGATGTAGAGGCGCTCGGAAACTATATTGAGGACATGGGGAATTTTCTCTATGAGCGACTTGGCTATGAGGACTCTAGGAGAGGAGGTATATATGGAGGTGCAGGAGAGGGAGCTTCTCACGATCCGATGGATGCAGCCCAAGACAACGAGGACGAGGAGGAGACGCATTCGGACTAGTGAGATCTTGTGAGTATTTCATACTATTTCTAGTACTTATTTGGTTTACTGATTTATGATGATCTCAAACTTGTGTAGGGAAGGATGACCTTCTTGCCTCCTACTGCTACGGATACTCATTTTCTGATTACTATTGTTATTTCGATTTGGTTGTATCAACATATTTTGCTGATTTTCTACACTCACTATTCAATATGGTTGAATTAGATATAAGATAATTGATACTATGAATTGATGCTAACCCTATAAATTCGATATGCCATTTGAACTATTCATGTGTGTGGTTTGTTTACTTGAGAAAATATTGCTGTCATCATGCCAAAATTTTCTTGAATTGAAATTAGGATTAGACCTATTATGATGAATTTATTTCTTTAATGCATATCTACCTATTGAAGATTTTTCGTTGATTGATAAATGGTGTTTTGGATGAACATATTATCTGATGAATTTGATTTTAGAGGCAAGCTATTTCTTTGAATAAAATCAACATATGAGTGTAATTTGTGAATAGATATTGATAGGCTAATCCGGTTCAAATTTTTTTTTTGCTATTTACTGTTGTTGGGAAAATAAAGGTTCCATGATCCAAATAAAGTGAGGACTCCCCTACTTGGCACTGTGAAAAATAGACAGTGGTACCGAAGGACATGGGTTGAAGTAATAAACAGAAAAAGTATGTATCTATGTGGGTACATGCCAAAAAAAAAAAGTGGAAAAAGATCATGGAGACCCTAATCCTGTAAACAAAAGTTGATAGTTATAAACTGAAAATTGGATGAAGGCTTGAGATTGATGTTCTGCTTATTATACGATTTGTGAAGTTTTATTTGACTAAGTAGTGGAACTCGAGAATTAAATCAAAAGGTGACATGTTTGTTTGAAATATCATGAAACAATTGATGCAAGTTTTCTTGGGAGATTGTGTTTTAGAAATTTATTCGTCATGAGAAAGTTTTATCCTTTGATCAATTTCTTGATTATTGCTTGAGGACAAGCAAGGTTTGAGCCTTATGTGTTTGATGACTCCAAATTTCATCGTGTTTTTCATGCTTATTTAGTAGAATTTTGAATCATAATTTCATCCCTTTGCTTTATTTTATACCCATTTAGCCAAAAGCTTCGGAATCTTCACCATCTTTGGTTTTTGATCAATTTCAGGCAAAAGAGCGTATTTTTCACCTGTTTTCAAGCAATTCAAATGCATAAACGAGTTCCAACCATGAAGAGGAGTCTCCCCATCAAATTTCAAGTCAAAAGGATACTCCTAGCAAATATACGACACTGCCGTGTAAATATACACGGTACCGTATTTCAGCGCTTCGTCCAGATGAAAATACGGCACTATTGTATTTTCCCCCGAAACTCTCACGGTACCGTATTTTGAGCTGACACCGAACAAAAGACTTAAGCGAGAATATGACACTGCCATGTAGAAACGCACGGTACCATGATTTTCAGCCATCCAGAACAGAAAGTTTTCAGCGAAAGTACGACACTACCGTATTTCACCCGGATTTTATCACGGTACCGTATTTTTCCTCAATTCTGACAAGAGAACTTTTGATGCAAGTACGGCACTACCGTGGGGGAATACACGAGGCCGTGCTTTCTGCCCAGATTTCACAGAACAAAATACGGCACTGCCATATTTCCCATACGGTACCGTAATTCCAAACCGAGATTTTTGAGTTTATCACGGCAGAATTGGAAACTCGATTTTTGGAGATTTGGGAGTCCAAATTTAGAATAAAAAGAGGTGGTGGACTCGTCTTTAAAAGGAGAAGACACGCGAAATAATTTACACAATTTTTATCCACGATTTGGGGAGAATTCGGGAGAATCGCCGCCGCTCTAGGTTTCGCCGCCGTTCACTGCACAGACCACTTCCGGCCACGATTTTTGAAAGGAAGCTTCGCCTGGGGACGAGGAAGACGCCACAGAAGTTTCAGATCGAGAAGAGATAGATCGAGGGAGGAATCATCAAAAACGTGGTCGTGGCACTATTCATCGTGACTACTAAGGCAAATTCGGGCTGTGGTTCAACTGTAGCCCTGTTTTGTAACCCTTACTCCCTCTTTACTCTTTTTAATCATTCAAAAACCATGTGTTGTTGTGAATCTTCCCCCATGCTAACTGAATTTTCTCTAGGGACATGGGGGTGTAGTTCTCTTGATACTTCTATGACTAGTTAACTCTTATTACATCAATATATTTTGGTTATGGTTATTTTACTCAAGTGACTCTTGTCTGTGATTGTTTTTAGTATCATGCATTAACATGTTTTAGAGTTTTATGCTATAGACTGAGAAGATAATATCATAGGACTCTTCGCAAGAGATTGGCTGAGTTATTATTTTAGATTTTAGTAGTTTAATTCTTGTTGATGCTATGATCTAAGGATTATCACTGTTTTAGATATGAAAGCATGCTAGAGATAGATGTTGAATTATTTGAAATCCTTGAGTAAATCCGGCAAAACTAAGGTGCGAGAGTGCTTAGTTTTGCTTGAGATCTTGGTACTGAGGTGGAATGCACGAGAGTGATTCATAACCTCTTTGACCAAAGTTCGCTTTCATCTAGCATTGAATTGATCTTGCACGAGAGTAAGGATAATTCTTTCCAAGTTGTCTGCGCGAGAGCGAGTTAGCTTCTCTATATTTAAGTGAACTATATCTTGACCATAACGAAGGTATATTGATGAATTCTTAACCCTGTCTAGTCATAATTATCAAGTTGAATGAACCCCTAGTCTCGTTTTCCCCATTCTATTTCTCTCCGTATACCGTTCATCACTATTCTTACAATTTTCGATCTGCTTAGCTAGTGAGAACTTAATTAGCCAGTACTTAACAACGAAGTCTCTGTGGTTCGATATCTTAATTATTACTTCGAGTATCCGTGCACTTGCGGAGTACAACAAATATCAATATTTGTCATACAACCATATTGAAAAATTCAATGTAATCATATCAAAAATCAGTGGTGGCGATAATGAAGCGTCACCCTTCCCTTCATCATATGAAAAATCAATGAGATATATATAGGAAAACACAGTATGGTAAAGAAGTAAAGGAAAACAATACTCACAAAGTATCTACTCGTCGCCATCTGATAGTGTAGCCTCTGAATCTCTCGTAGCAGCCTCCATGGGGTCATAATATGGTGTTCCTTCTTGATCACCCTGGTATCCATAATCTCGATGATCTGCATAACCAAAGCGGTCAAAAAGGAAATTACCCTTATCTTCCATATGATCACATAACCTCTCCATATCCCTCTAGATGTGCCCCAGAGTCTCTTCCATCCTCTCCTGGCGGCGTTCTTGATTATACATCTGTGCTGTCAACGCCTGAAAACCAGGGTCATGGTGGATAGCAAAACCAGCCCTAGGTCTTTGTGAAGATGTACCGACAGCCTGTGGAGAATCACGAGGAGGTGACTCCATCCCATATGGATCACTCCTTCCACCCCAGGTGGGTGGTGGTGGTGCTGAATCAAGCGGTGGGGGTAAAGGCTGCCTCTACTGCACTGGGTGACAACTTCCAATTGGCTCCGTCCTTAACTGTAGTCTTCTCGTTGCGCGGTAAAGGTAGAGGGCGGATATTTGGTCCAAGGACCAAACAAAAGGTATCTCCCTCCCTAACAATCATCCTCATCGCAATGCAAGATTCCATGTCTAGTCTTGGATTTCCTCGTGCCATCTCTGCGTCAAAGGGCTTAATCCCAAAATGTCTGGCTATAGGAGTAATCAAGCCTCCTATCACCATAATTCCTCTGGTTGCTCTAGCCACCTTGTCCATATGCTTGACCATGAAATAAGCCACATCCACTGCAAACCCATTGAGCATCCCCCAAAGAAGATAGAGCTCATGCTGACGAACCATGCCGTCACTATCCCCTCTGCCGAACACTGTGTGTGCTAGAACCCTGTGAGCATATCTGATACAAGGGTTCATGATCTTGCTAGCCCTGGCAGAAACAGCATAGAAACGGTTTTCATCAGTGATCTGGTTCCAAAAGATGCTTTCCATAAATCCAAGGGGTATCTCAGTGTACCCTCCTGTGCTCAGTCCAAAGATGTCTCTTACTTTCTACAGGGTAAGCTCTCTCTCTTCATTAGCCAACCTGAAAGTAATTTTCCCATCAGCAGGGCCATGGGAATACTCCTTCAGTTCCATAATCAGACTGCTCAAAAACTCTAGAACAAGGGGTAAGAATGTGGGCGGATGCATCTGGAAAAATTGCTTGGCTTGAATCCTATCAAACATCCAAAGTACGTCATCATAAGGCCCTAAGGCTTCAAGAGTCCTCTAATCAGCATATTTTATATTGACAATTCTTCTTTCAGTCAGTCTATTATATCTGGCCTCCTGTACCTCTGATGACACCAAAATTCATAGTATATTTTGTATCATTTCATGTGTCTTTTTGTGTCATAATTATGCTCTTTTGCTTGTTTTTAAGCCTTATTTAATTATGCTCTTTTGCTTGTTTTTAAGCCTTATTTGTCAAATATTGCAGAATCTACACCATTTCTTATTTTTGATCATTTTCAGGTTAAAAGTGCTATATTTTGATGGATTTTAGAAGATTTGAGCACACCAATGGATTCCAGACGTCGAAACGAAGCTACCCATCAATTTTCACTAAATTTGGAGCTAATTTACAAAAATACGGCACTACCATATTTTTTGGAGCAACTCTCACGGTACCGTATTTCTCAACAGACATTCTTTGGCGAAATATGACACTACCATATTTTCCAGAGAATCTTTCACGGTACCATATTTTCCACCGTTTTCAACCAGAAGATTTCAGCAAGAATACGGCACTGCCGTATATTCGGGCGACATTGTCACGACACCGTATTTTCTGCCCATAATTCACAGAAGAAAATACGGCACTACCATATTTTGGAGAGAAATTATCACGGTGCCATATTTCCAGACAATTCTTTACAAAACTCCAGAGGAAAAAATACGGCACTACCGTATTTTGTGGTACCACGTTCACGGTGCCGTATTTTGGGAGGATTTTCGCTAGTTTTTCGGGTCTGATTCTTGCGTGGGCCATAACTTTTGATCGATAAGTCCAAATTAAGAGCCGAAAGATGTTCCGGACTCCTATTTAAAAGGCAAAGACGTACGAAGTGGAAGAGAGAACATTTATCAAGAATTGAGAGAGAAATCACCAGAACGGAGGTTAGAGTTTGTCCTCACGCCGAGAGGCATAGAGGACATCTTAGGCCTTTATTTTCACTCAAAAGCTTCGCCTAGAGGATAGGAGGATATCCTAGAAGTTTCAGATCGAAAGGAGATCGATCGGAAGAGAAATCGACGAAATCGGTGGTGATAGCACTGTTCATCGAGTTTTGCTGCAATTACGATGCTGTAATTTCAATTACAGCACCGTGTTCTGTAACTTCTTCCCTTCTTCTTTGATTTCTGACTTTTGAAACTATGATTTATTGTAATCTTTCCTCCATGAAAGCTTAATCTTTTTATGGGACATGGGTTGTAGTCCCCTTGGTTTGTTAATGACTAGAAAACATTAATTTTTGTCATGATAATTTTATTATGATAATTTTACTTTTGTGATTAATTGTCTTTAATTCTCGTTAGTTTTATAAACATCAGCATGTTTTAGAATTTTGCAAAATAGACCGAGAGGTTGATCGTTTAAAATTCGGAACCCTAGGAATCGTTGAGTTTGGAACTGTCGTAAGAGATTAGGTAGTTCTTCGAATTCAAATTTTTAGTGATTTTATTGCCATGTTGAATTTCTAATACTTTGGATTGAGTTAATGTGTAGACTTGATTTGATCTTTCACGAGAGTGAGGATCGAGTCATCGGAAAACCATAAGTAAAACCTGTGTTGAGTTTCAGGATGCACAAGAGTGATCCTTGAGATTCCACTTGAGATGATTGACTTAGAATTCAGATGCACGAGAGTGATCCTTGAGTTCTTTGTTCAATGATTCACTTATCTTTAGTATTGAGAATAGATCTTGCACGAGAGTGAGGATCGGTTATCTGCATGATTGTCTGCACGAGAGTGAGACAATACCTTTATGAAGTGAATTAGGTCTTTATCATAATAGAATTAAACTGACAACCTTTATTTCCTTCTAGTCATTAGAATTAAGGTGGATGAAACCCTAGTCCCAGTTTCTCTCTGATTGTCTTTTTCGTGTGTTCTCGATCATTGCTTTTCGTCATATTCGGTTTGCTTAGCTAGTGAGAATACAACTATTTGGTACTTAACAATAAGGTCTCTGTGGTTCGATATTTTTATTACTTCGAAGTATCCGTGTACTTGCGGACACAATAAGTTTTTGACGCCGTTGCTAGAGACCTTAGTTTTGTTAATATCAAAATAGTTGTTAGTATTGCTAGACTAAGTTTTATTTATTTTAGATTTAACTTTGTTTTTTATTTTTGCAGGTTTTGGATTTTCATAGTTGTGACAGAACTGTGAATTCTTAAATTTGTGAATTGCTTGTTTTTTATTCTTTTTAATTTTTTAGATATTCTAAAAAAAAATAATTCATTTTGATTGATTGGGTTAGATTATCTTTCTGTTCTTGATAGATTTGATAAATATGTCTTTTCATTACAATTCTAGGACATCTTATTCTTCTGTTAGATGTGATATTTGTGGACATTTTGATCATTGTTCCTCTGATTGCCCCTTTTTAAATCCCAATTTATCATGGAAAGAATCTTATCAATTGTATTCTATATGGGAAAATCAAACTTCTTTTTATGATGATTACTCAAATCATGTCTCTGAACCATACTTTGAGAAAACTGAAAAATCTAACCTAGAATCTATGTTTGCTCAGTTTATGGAAGCCCAGATGAAACAAAATGAAGATATGAATGAGATACTAAGGCGAATAAATTCTAGGCTAAATGACACATGTGCTCATAATGAAATTTTAGAAACCCAGTTAGCACAACAAGATTGTTTATTTGAGTTTGATACTGGAAAAATTGATTTAGAAAATTCCCCCTGTGATCATGATTGTTTTGGGATTGAGCCTTATGTGAATATTAATGAATCTCCTTTAGATTTTGATTGTTGTGAAATTGATTCATCTGATAATTTATTTGAGGAAAAGGTTGAGAAAATTGAAATCGAAAAGCCTTCTTTTGATGATAATTCTGATTTTGATGAAAACTTATTTATGGTTAAATCTGATGAGCATGATGAAGGTTCAAAAATTATTGACATTGATGAACCCCACTGTGATTTTGGTGATATTTTTGAAATTAATGATAAATCTCTTGTGGTTAACTCTAATTCTATTAATTCTTTTTCATATGATTCTGATTCTGACTCTTCTGATGATGAATTATTTGTGGGGAAGCATGAGGAAATTAATTTTGAAAAGTCTCATCTTGACTTTAATGATGATTTTTAAATTGATAAATTGTTTGATGAAGTGCATGAAGAACCTGGAGACGATTTGAAAATTATGAAACTGGATGAATCTCATGTTTTGCCCATTTCTAATGTTCAATCTCCTGATATATTTGAAAATTTGTGCTTTATTGAGGAATCTAAGGTAGAACAGAAAGACTATTATTATGATGATCCAATGGTTGATTCTTTTGATCTAAGTCCTTTTGTTATTGCTATTGAAAATATTAATTTGAAAAAGGACTAATGATTTTGCTTTTTGACAAACATAGGAAGATCATAAAGATTTCTTTCAGTGGATTTAAAAATTTTGATTTTAATTTCTGCAAATTTAAAAAAGCCACTTCAATTGTGATTTACATGAAATTTTGGATGTTTGATTTAGTGGCTAAACTTTTTGGACAGCGAAAATGCAGAAAATTGTTTGCTCTTTACTTTGGTACTGATTCACCTGCTTCACCATGATAACTAAGTTTAGGTCAAGCTATGGACCAAAAATTAGCGCTTCTTGGGAGGCAACCCAAGCACCCTCTTACTTAGTTTAGTTTCTTTTATTTTAGTTTATTTTTTTAGAATTAATTTTTTTTTCTTTTTGCAGGAAAATAAAATTCTTTTAGGCTGCACTGCATTCCTTGGACACCTGCGGCTTCTTCTCCAGATTTGCAGCACCTCTAGCCACCACTACATCTGCCTTTGACATCACTGTCTCCAGCCGTCGACACTGGATCATACCACCAGCAGATTCTTATTTCTTTTGCTGCCTCTTATTCCATGATTTTATTTATTTTTGCAGCAGTTCTTTATTATTGACTCTGATTTTTACATCCAGTACTATCTTTTGCACTGGCCGACGATCTCACCTCTATGATTGTATTCTCTAATAGGCCACTAGAGATTACTCACTCTACTGTCGGCACCATCACCATCATTGCTAGCAGCTCTTCAGCTAGCTTCTGTTCCATATCTGCTTCTCGCTTGCATCAGATCTTTTCACCTGCACCCTTTTGGACCATTGATGATACCTCTGATTTCCCTTTGAAAAGATTATTGTTCTATTTTCGTTTGATTTAAGTAAGAGATTATTTTTTGACCTGAGCCTTAGATATCTTAAATTGTGCAGGTAAAATTTTCAAAAGGCACACCTTTGGACCTTACAGTATTTGCCCCGACACTAATTTTGATCTGAGCCTTACGTATTTTTGGTCAGAACTTGTTATATAGTTTTGTGAGTATTGTTTACACTCTCTTGTATTCATGATTAATTCATATGGTTGCAACTTTGATTTGTTATCACTTTACACCCTTTGCATTGTTTGAGCCTTATGTGATTATATGGACCAATCATGTTACACTTTTGACTATGATTATATGAGTTTTCATGCTTCACACCTTTTGCATTGAATTAGAGATTTTTTTTAGGAAATGATAAGATTGATAAGTTGATGATATGTTTTTCTTAGATGGGTAGATTTTTCTATAATGATGAATATTCATGCATGCCTATGAATGAAGATATACCTATTATGTTGAATTTATTTCTTCAATATATATCTACTTGTTGAAATTATCCATTGATTGATGTATATGTTTTGGGTAGGTATGTTGTTTGATGAATGTAATCTAAGAGTGAAGCATCTTTCTTGAATAAAATGAGCATATGAGTGTAATTTTTGAAGTGATGTCAATTGATTAGCCTAGTTGATGTTTGGTCTATTTTACTATTTGTTGGGAAGGAAGAATCCATGATCCACAAAAATAGTGAGAGACTCCCCTACTTGGCACTGTGCAAAATTGACAGTGGTACCTAAGACATGGGTTGAAGTCAAAAAAAAAATTATAAAAAAATTTGATGAGGGAAAAATTTTGGGTAGGCTTGAGAGAATGACTCCTCTACTTGGCACTGTGTAAAATTGACAGTGGTACCAAAGATAAAAGTTGAAGTCCAAATAAAAAGTGTGTATCTATGTGGGTACATACCATCAAAAACACAAAAAAAAAATTGTATGGAAAAAGATTTTGGATATCAAATTCCTGTAAACAAAAGTTTGATAGATTTAAACTGAAACTTGGGTGAATTCATGAGACTTAACTTCTTTTCATTATGCGAGTTGCGAAGTTTTATTTAATCAAAGTTGTAGATCTTAAAGATTAATTTAAGAGGACGATGTATTTATCTGAAATTTTATGCAAAAAGTTGATGGAATATTTCATGAGTGATTATATTTTAGAAATTTATTTTTCATAAAAGAGCATATTTTCCATACTTAGCATTGTTCTTTATTTTATTTGCTTGAGGACAAGCACAGTTTGAGCCTTATGTGTTTGATGACACCAAAATTCATAGTATATTTTGTGTTATTTCATGTGTCTTTTGTGTCATAATTATGCTCTTTTGCTTGTTTTTAAGCCTTATTTGTCAAATATTGCAGAATCTACACCATTTCTTGTTTTTGATCATTTTTAGGTTAAAAGTGTTATATTTTGATGGATTTTGGAAGATTTGAGCACACCAATGGATTCCAGACGTCGAAACGAAGCTACCCATCAATTTTCACTAAATTTAGAGCTAATTTACAAAAATACGGCACTACCGTATTTTTGGGAGCAACTCTCACGGTACCGTATTTCTCAGCAGACATTCTTTGGCGAAATACGGCACTACCATATTTTCCAGAGAATCTTTCACAGTACCGTATTTTCTACCATTTTCGACCAGAAGATTTCAGCAAGAATACGACACTGCCGTATATTCGGGCGACATTGTCACGACACCGTATTTTCTGCCCAGAATTCACAGAAGAAAATACGGCACTATCATATTTTGGAGAGAAATTATCACGGTGCCGTATTTCCAGACAATTCTTTACAGAACTCCAGAGGCAAAAATACGGCACTACCATATTTTGTGGTACAATGTTCACGGTGCCGTATTTTGGGACGATTTTCGCGAGTTTTTCGGGTCCGATTCTTGTGTGGGCCATAACTTTTGATACAGAAGTCCAAATTAAGATCCAAAAGGTGTTCCAGATTCCTATTTAAAAGGCGAAGACGCACGAAGTGGAAATCAAGAATTGAGAGAGAAATCGCCAGAACGGCGGTTAGAGTTTGTCCTCACGCTGAGAGGCGTAGAGGACATCTCAGGCCGTGATTTTCACTCAAAAGCTTCGCCTGGAGGATAGGAGGATATTCTAGAAGTTTCAGATCGAAAGGAGATCGATCGGAAGAGAAATTGACAAAATCGGTGGTGACAACACTGTTCATCGAGTTCTGCTGCAATTACGGTGCTGTAATTTCGATTACAGCACCGTGTTCTGTAACTTCTTCCCTTCTTCTTCGATTTCTGACTTTTGAAACTTTGATTTATTGTAATCTTTCCTCCATGCAAGCTTAATCTTTTTATGGGACATGGGTTGTAGTCCCCTTGGTTTGTTAATGACTAGAAAACATTAATTTTTGTCATGATAATTTTATTATGATAATTTTACTTTTGTGATGAATTGTCTTTAATTCTCCTTAGTTTTATAAACATCATCATGTTTTAGAATTTTGCGAAATAGACCGAGAGGTTGATCGTTTGAAATTCGGAACCCTAGGAATCGTTGAGTTTGGAACTATCGTAAGAGATTAGATTGTTCTTCGAATTCTGATTTTTAGTGATTTTATTGCCATGTTAAATTTCTAATACTTTGGATTGAGTTAATGTGTAGACTTGATTTGATCTTGCACGAGAGTGAGGATCGAGTCATCGGAAAACCATAGTAAAACCTGTGTTGAGTTTTAGGATGCACGAGAGTGATCCTTGAGATTCCACTTGAGATGATTGACTTAGAATTCAGATGTACGAGAGTGATCCTTGAGTTATTTGTTCAATGATTCACTTATCTTTAGCATTGAGAATAGATCTTGCACGAGAGTGAGGATCGGTTATCTGCATGATTGTTTGCACGAGAGTGAGACAATACCTTTATGAAGTGAATTAAGTCTTTATCATAATAGAATTAAACTGACAACCTTTATTTCCTTCTAGTCATTAGAATTAAGGTGGATGAAACCCTAGTCCTAGTTTCTCTCTGATTGTCTTTTTCATGTGTTCTCGATCATTGCTTTTCATCATATTCGGTTTGCTTAGCTAGTGAGAATACAACTATTTGGTACTTAACAATAAGGTCTCTGTGGTTCGATATTTTTATTACTTTGAAGTATTCATGCACTTGCGGACACAACAAGTTTTTGGCATCGTTGCCGGGGACCTTAGTTTTGTTAATATCAAAATAGTTGTGGCCAATAATGGTCTACCAAGAATGATAGGATTTCTAGAATTTACCTTCATGTCTAACACTACAAAATCTGCAGAAATGAAAAGCTTACTAATTTGTACAGGGACATTCTCTAATATGCCTACAGGATATTTTACCGATGAATCCGCGAGCTGTAAGGATATGGATGTATGCTTTAGCTCTCCAAGATTTAGTTTCCTATAAGTAGAAAGAGGCATTAGACTCACACTTGCACCGAGGTCACATAAGGCTCAGTCAAAAGCCATAGTGCCTATTGAACAAGGTATATAAAAACTACCTGGATCTTTCAGTTTAGGTGGCAGTTTGTTCTGTATGATAGCACTACAATCTTCAGTTAAAGTAACAGTGCATGTACCATAATCATCTAATTTCCTTTTACTAGACAAAATTTCTTTTAAAAACTTGGCATAAGATGGCATTTCAGTAATAGCTTTAGTAAAAGGAATGTTGACATAAAGCTTTTTCAGGATTTCAAGAAATTTGCCAAACTTTTTGTCTAGTTTATGTTGAACCAACCTTTGAGGAAAAGGTATTGGTAGCTGGTAAGGAGCAGGCAAATTAGGTTTAGGATTGTCTTTCTCACATGATTCCTCCCCTTTTGGTTCATCACCCTTTTGAGGTGATAAACAAGTTTGGGGTTTCTCATGTGAAGAAGATTCCCCTAACTCTAATTCCCTTTCATTATCATTAAGCCATTCTTCAGTGTTTTCAAACCTCCCTCTAGGTTCTCCTAGTTGTTTCCCACTTCTATTCATAATGGCATTACAGTGCTCCCTAGGGTTTATCTCAGGTTTTGCAGGCAATTTCCCAGGGGGTCTGTAAGGTACACTAGCATGTTGTGCAATTTGGTTTTCAAGAATTTTGTTGTGGGCTTCTACTCTATCCAGTCTAGAGTTAATTTGATGAAAACTTTCCTTAAACTCTTCAATTTGTCTATTTTGATTTGACAGGATTTGTTTTTAATCAGACATAAACTCTTCAATTTTTCTATCTTGTTTTAGCTCAAACTGATTTTGACTAGTCATTATTTTTTCAAACATGGATTTTATCTCAGAAAATTGATCATTTTTTTGATTTAGATTTTGGTTGGGATTTTGCCTTTGGAATCCTTTGTTTTCAGTGTTCCCCCCTACATTGTTATTGTTTTTCCATGAAAGGTTGGGGTGATTTCTCCATCCAGGGTTATATGTACTAGAATAGGGATCATTATGTTTACTTTGATTATAATTCCCTATGACATTCACATGCTCATTACCCTGATCAACAATTCTACAATATTTGGCAATATGACCATCATTGCCATAATTTTCAGAAGTAATAGCAGAAACAGAAGCAGTTTGCATGGAATTTAACTTACTGCACAAAAAGTCTACCTTCTCTTCTAAGGATCGTCATCCTTCACTTTCACCCTTACCTTGAGAAGGCTTGTAAAGTACTCCTCTCTCGGTAGTCCATTGATTGTGGTTCAATGTCATCTCCTCTAGCAGTCTGAAGGCATCATCTGGTGTTTTGCTCATAAGAGCTCCTCCTACAGCAGCATCCACAATCATTTTAGTTTGATCAGATAATGTAATATAAAAAATTTGCAGTAAAGTTTGAAGTTCTAGTCCATGGTGAGGACACTTCCGCTGCAGTTCATTGAATCTCTCCCAGGCCTCACTGAGCGACTTCCCACTTCTTTGTTGAAAGCTTGTAATTTGGTTTCTCATCTGCAGTGTCTTGCTTGGGGGAAAGTATTTGTTCAAGAAGGAATTGGACAGTTGATTCCAAGTGGTGAAGGTACCGGCTGGGTGTGAATTAAGCCATGTCTTTGCCCGGTCCCTAAGAGAGAAAGGAAAAAGTCTTAATCTCAATGCATCGCTAGAAACACCATTCAATTTAATAGTATCACATAATTCAAGAAATAAGGCTAAGTGTTGGTTGGGATCTTCCAGTCGAGATCCTCCAAACTGATCTTGTTGAAACATTGCAATGAAACCAGGCTTAATCTCAAAATTGTTGGTCTCTATCGCTGGCCTAGCTATACTAGAACGAATTTCATGATGATTAGGGGCTGCATAGTCCCTAAGTGTTCTCTGATTGTTCTGATTGTCTCCCATCTCTAATATTTCTTCTTCTAACTCTGGTTGGAATGTCTCTTGCAATTCTTCTTGTGATGTCTCTTCTAATCTCAACTTTCTGCGCACTCTTAATGTCTTATTGATTTTAGGATCCAATGGTACAAGTGGTCCTGACCTAAGGCTCCTGCACATGCAAAGTAGATAGATCAAGTGATTTCAAGAAACAGAAAATAAGTAGTAAATAAAAAATAGTAAATAAAAACCTAATCTAGCAATAATCTCAACGTGTTTAATATCGACAAAAACTAAGGTCCCCGGCAATGGCGCCAAAAGCTTGTTGTGATCCGCAAGTGCACGAATACTCGAAGTAATAAAGAAAGTATCGAATCCATAGGGACCTACGTTGTCGAGTACTAAATAGCTGATTTCTTACTATCTAGGCTAATCGAAGTAGTGAGAATAGAAATTGGAAGCTAAAAACGGAATTATCAGAGAGAAAAGCTGGGACTAGGGTTTCGTTCACTTTAACTTTTATGAGCTAGATATGAATAAAGATTTCGTCAGTTCAAATTTATCATGATGAAGATGTAATTTACTAACTAAAAGGGTTGTTTCACTTTCGTGCAAACAACCGCACAGGGATTTAACCTCGCTTTCGCGCAAGATTCTTCCCAACGCTGAAGATAAGTAAATCATCAAACAATGAATTCAAGGATCACTTTCGGGCATCCGAATTCAATGTTGATAATCTCTAGTGGAGATTCAAGGATCACTTTCGTGCATCCGAGTCTCAACACTAGTTTTACTCATGGATCTCCAACGTTCCAATCCTTGCTTTCGCACAAGATATCCACGTTTGACAAATAGACTCGATCTATAGGTTCATGTTATAATTATAGCAATTAATCTACTAGAATAGATCAAATTAGATCTAACCTGAGGTAGGGATACTAACATGCAATTCTAGGGTTCCAAATTCTCAAGCAATTACCTTTCGGTCTCAAGCGAAAATTCTAAGAACATAATTAGTAACATGAACTTATAGAGAGTCTAAGTACAATTATGATCTAGGGAATGATGTATTTTGAGAAAAATGATCTAGGGAATGATGCCTACATCCTAGGCATGAGGATCTATAGATAGAGATCCAAGAAAGTCATTGCCCTCTAGTGCTAAGGGAGCAGCTTCATTCATTTGAACTTGATTTAGTCCCTGGTGCTTAATGGTCTAGTATAGTTCTTACTGGGGCCATAGCATAAGTGAAGGAACTTAGTGCTCAAGTATGTACTGTAGCATATCATCTGATCTTCGAGATCATGGATAAGGATGATGATCAAATTAGTTAAAATAAACACAGATAGCAATCTGGAAAAACCCACTGACGTAGCCTCTGGCGCAGCAGAAGCTAAAAAAAGTCATACTAGAGACATAGGAACTGATTAAACATCAGTTGCCCTTGGTCTTAGTGCAAGTGGGAGATTGTTGGTGTATATGCCCTGAAGACCAATGTATGGACATGGTCAGGCATTGTTTGAATGTACTTTGATAGAACTATTATTCTTTATAGAGGCATGGTTGTTATTATGCAGACTTCTCTACCTGCGTTGATGTATTGAATTGCATATATAATGTCCCAGGAGTTTGGATTGGATCCGTTCTCGTAAGATATCCCCAGTCAAGGTACCTTAGTAGATATGGGACAGCTTTGGTACATGTGAGACTGGTGTATGGGCTGGTTAGGTGTGGGGCACAGTAACGCAGACATACAGGTGCATTAGATGCACTGGAGTGATCCACCGTGAGGATTGACTTGTCTAGTCAACAAGTCAATCTCACATGCAAGAGGTTTGCATTGATTCTTATACTTGAGGTATTCATGTCTAGATTTGATGATGGGTATGCTTTGATACAGTCTTACGTCTCTCCGTAATTGGGAGACCAAAACGACTGTCATTGGGCATGTCATAAGTCACGTAGAGACATGGATGACCAATAGTAGGATTTGCCCCTTCCTTCAGAGGAAGCATGATATCCACTCGGGGGCGCCCCACCTTATTGGTGCATGACAGGAATGTGTGGCCACACTAGTTGGGTCATGACCAATGCATTGGATTGATAAACTTGAGACTAATCCAATGGTAGGATATTAGTTTAGGCAAAGGGATCTATAATGCAATGGGAATCCTCGTTGCTTGTTAGGAGTTGTTGCCATAATGACTTAAGTCTTATGACATGGGTAGTAGTGATGTGTTGCTAGATACCCCTCACTACTTATGATGTTTACATCATTGCCATCGTCATATGGAACCTACCGGGTCACACGCAATAGACTCTAGACGTTGCTTTAATCAGAAGCCTTATGATCAAGTTATTGGATAACTTGGATCCATTTGGAAGATTTCATCAGCGCTAATGGGCCTGATGAGTTGGAAGAAAGTTATTGGAGCCAAACTTCATTTTTGGCAGGTTGACCCGAAATTGACCTTAATTGGTCACATTTGGATTAGGGTTGCATTGGATTAGATCCAATGGCTTAATCAACCCATGCCATGAAGTTTGGGCTAACTCATTAATCCAATGAGGCCCAATAACTAGTTGACAAGAAGAGGTATAAGCAAATAAGGGTATAATGGGGAAGAGTTTCACCCCATTGGCGCCAAGGGCATAATGGGGTGAAGTGGGCGCATGTTGCTTCATAAGGAAGCATTAGGCGCCTTCCCCTTTGTTCCTTGGATGGAAACCTTGCCTCCATAGCAAGGGTTGGGGCTGATATGGCTTGAGAGCTCTTTTGGAAGGAGCTTGGGCGCATATGACAAGTAGGGTGAGATTTATGGTAAAGTCTTGGAGACTTTCCTTACCTCATAAACCCTACATGCACTCAAACCCTTACCCTAGCCGAATACATCTTGCTTGTTGCGCCTAGCCCTTCTCCTTGTATGGAAAGAATGCCTCTAAGGCATGTCTTGGGCTGATATGGCTATTGGGCAAATAAGGATAGGTTGAATGAGGTTTATGGCAAAGTCTTGGAGACTTTCCTTACCACAAACCCCTCTCATCCTAGCCACCCACTTGGCATGATCTTGGTCCTCCCTAAACCGCCTCTTGGCTTATAAAAGGGACCCTAGCTTCCCCCTCTCAATGGTTCGATTCCTTGGAGGCGTGAACATACATAGAGAGGCGTGAGCAAGGGCAAAGAGCGACAACATCAAGGTGGTGCAACCCTTCTTCCTACAAGTGGCCGCAAGTCTTCTCCTTCCTCTCTTCTTGGCGTGACATGGAGAAGGACTTGGTGACGCCACTTCCTCTTACTCTTCCTAAGGGCTGAAACTCTTCTTCTCCCTCTTCTCTTGGAGTGAAGAGGATAAGGAGTTGGCGGCATCTTCCTTGCACTTGGCGCATGATCCTTGGAGGTGGCGCAAGAGAGGTGAAGGAACCCTAAGGCTTGATTCTCTTCCCGAGGCTAGCACCAAGCGTGGAAGGGAGCAACGATCAAGGATTCGACGTGTGGATACTTGTAGAGGGCGAACACTTGGGCGCCTTCAACATGGCTTCGGCAACTAGACAAGCAAAAGAGGTACATCTCTAACACATCCTTGTGTCTTCTCTCTCGCATGGATCCTTGGGACCGGAATATGTTTCGGGTGTAATGATTCTTCCGCTGCGTCCTGGGACTGCAAAATTTAAAATTACACCTGGTATTCCCTAACAGTGGTATCAGAGCTACTTGCGAGAAACACAAGCTGTACGTTTGCTTGTGTGAAAAGTTTTTGAAAAGTTTTTCTTCTATCCATGCGCGTTTCACGTAGAAAGCGTTTTTCATCCAAACCTCTCTTCTCATCTTTGTGGCCGAAACTTGGATTTTGTTTATGGTTGATTTAAGACCAAAGGCGCACGTGGTTTTGTCAAGTAGGACGGGCATTGTGTCTTTGGACTGGCCGGGTCTCTTGATCTGACAAAACTGCCAGCCGATAGGGTCTATGAAATCATCCTGGAACTTGATCTAA
Source organism: Costus lasius (assembly GCA_027563935.2). Taxonomy (NCBI): domain Eukaryota; kingdom Viridiplantae; phylum Streptophyta; class Magnoliopsida; order Zingiberales; family Costaceae; genus Costus; species Costus lasius. Next base: position 35,323,613 of record CM050453.2, read on the forward strand.
ATTTTACCATAAATTTGGTTAAGAAAGTGCTTTGGATGATGTTGGCGCATAAGGTGCTAAAATTTGATTTTTCCGGAATGTCAAATTTTATATACGCCACTTGATTGGGTTGATATGGTCATAGTGAGTGCCCTCCTGTGTTGTGATGTGGAAGCATGTTTCCACTTGTGATGAATGCTTGTAAAATCTCTTTCCATCTGCGTGTGGTTCTCTCCCTATCTTGTTGTAAAGAATTTTTCATCTTCTTTAGGATAAATGTAGAAAAATAAGATAGGTTAAGGCTTCATCTTGACAACAAGGAGTCTTCTTCAATCGGAGTCAGAAGTGGCGCCAGCTTTGGAAGCGTGGTGATGGACTTGCGGCTGAGGGAAGGACACATGCTTTAGGCTTCTGACATGGGCTGATCTGCTCTAGGGACTCGCAACCCTTGGATGCACGATAACATGTCACATGGCTCGTGACAAGTTATGTGTATGAAAAGGGCTATGACCATATCGACCAAACTAGCATGCCTGTGATGGTTTATTATCCTGTTCATAGCATGCCTGTGATGATTTTCCTTTGCTGCCATAACCATAGGAAAACTGCATACTAGAAAAGAATAAAATAAACATGCAAAACTCTTATTGGAATATCAAGTCAATAGCCTTCTAACGCGTAGCCCTCATCAAACTATCGATCGGTAGTGTTGTGAACTGTTTCCCACCCTCGTGGGACACACCCACTTATCTTTAGGAGGTGTGTGGTGCCAATGGTTTCCCCAGTCCGTTTTAATCGGGCGCGCCTTCGCAAGGAAACTCGTTGACCCTGGGTATAACGGTTAGGATCTGACTTGACTAGTTTTTCATATGTCACTGACATGATGAATCACTAGAGGCAGCTATTGAGAGGATAGGGTTCTGTGTTGTATCCAGCCCTCGCTGGACACAGGGCGCCTAGTCTGTCTTAACTAAGAGGAATTGTGCGCGACACAATTGGCTGGCATGCCTACCTAAGGAAGCATGGGACTCTCTGTGCATCTCAACTCACCCTCGTGAGTCACGGAGACCTCGCGTGAAATTAGGATCCTACTCACTTATTTCTATGTTGAGTTTGAGAGTTCTCAACTTGTTTTTGGAAATAGTGGGAGCATAGCATTTAAGTTAAAGTCCTTGTTAAATGCTTTATCATAGTACCTATTTTACTTATTTGTTTATTGTAGATGACATCTCCTGATCTAAGATTGAAACTTTATAAAAACAAACTGGATGGAACAAATTGGACAAAATGGTTCAAAATTTTGTCCAAGATACTAGAACAAGAGAATAAGGTGCATCTTCTTGAAAGGCCTCCAACCCAGCCCAGTGTGTATTTCACTACTGAGTGGGAGTGGAATGTCTATCTTGAACATTGTGAAGATAACAAACAGTACACTGCTCTTGTCTTAGAGTGCATGACCCCAGAGGTCAAGGTTGAATGTGATGAGATGGGGATTTATGACCTCATCATACATCTCAAAGGTCTCTTCACACCATGCTCTGTAGACAAAGATCAGGAGAGTTCTGTTGGATCTTCAGAGTGTATGCCTATATCTGAGAAAGACCATGGTTCTGTATCTTCGAAGCTAATACTTCAGAAGACTGGGAATGCATGGGTATTTCGAAGAGGATTAATGGCCAAGAAGAGCATGACAAAGAAGAAGGGATGTAATCCATCCGCTTCAGGTATTGCGTTACCGAGGTCTTGTGTCTACTTCTTATTCATGGGTACTAGGTACCGCATATGAGGCTCACATATGTTTTACATGTGTAGGAGCTCAAAAGAAGTAGAACTATGAGGCTTGGTGGGATCGACTCTCGGGTCAAGGACGGAGCATTGGATGCTGCTGTTGATATCATCTCACTGCCTTGAAGACTCTATCCAGAACTTTGCTATTATGTATCAGCTTATGTATTAGAACATCATTCCTTTTGGAAATGATTTCAGTTTGAAATAATATATGATATTTTTCTTTATAACTGAGATGTTCTATTGGAGTGATACAGTTGATAATAGTTTGTGGCTCTATATGTAACACAATATCAAATCCATTGATTCAATTAACATCCTCTTATGGCATTATCTCTTGAACCATCGAACAATGGTCACATCCAAAGGTCAATGGACTATTGGGATCATTATCCTCTTAGGATTGTGATAAATGCGAGCCTTATTCAAAGGAACAAAGTGACAGATGCTGCCTTCACCATAAAGGGTTGAAGGGTAAGTGGCTTGTTGGATCTATTACACAGCAATGTGTGTGGACCCATGTAAACAAGCACTAAGAGGTGTTATATACTTCATCAGGTGTGGGTATGCCTTATCCAACCTAAGAACTTTGGAGAAATCCAAGAAGTTCACAAATGAAGTGTTGAGTCAAATTGGAGGATCTATTAAAGCACTTTGATTGAATCAAGGTGATTAGTGGAGAATTTGATGACTGTCCTAAGAAGTGTGGAGTTATCTCACAGCTTACTTAGAACACCACTGTGTGGTGAATTTCAAAGAAAGAAAGAGGAACACATTGGATGTGGTTCCATCCTTGAATAGTCATGCAAATATACTACTATGATGCCATGCAAACAGATGTACTGCCACTCTATAAGGAAGTGTCTAAGTTAGCTTTTGAGTTGCAAACTACAAATATCTCATTTCTTCAATGGAATTGGGAATGTAATGTGCAGTGATTCAAAAGTATATGTTTGTGGTGCACTGTAGAGTGCTAATTCTATCCCAAAGAGAACAAAATATTTGTTGCTCAAACTGCTGTCTCTCTTGAGAAGTATTTCTTTTGAAAGAAGCTAGTGGGAGTAGATTTGATTGGGACAAGGTCCAGAATCAACCACAATATAATTAGACACAGATGGAGAGCAAAATCTCACATACAGGTTGAAAGTCAACCTGAGGTTCAAGTAACACAGGAACGACATAAGTCTGGATGGATTCGAAATGCTGGGCATGACGAATTTTTCATCTGGGATGAACCTAAGACTTATGATGAAATGGACGAGGTCAGTGGACCAGATTCCAAGAAATGACTAAGGGCCATGAGAACCCAAAATGGACTCCATGTCTGCTGATCAAGTCTGGGACTTGGATGAGCTGCCAAAGGGGTTATACCCACAGGCTGTAAATAAATCTTCTAGGAAGATAGACATGGAAGGTAATATTGTTACCTTAAAGGCAAGCTAGAGAGCAAAAATTTTAGGCAAATCCACTGGGTGGATAATGATGAAATTTTTCACCAATAGCTGAGTTTCAAGTCCATTAGGTATCTGCTTGTTGCATTTTCTGTTATGGCATGTTATGAAAAACTACATTTCTTGTTGGATGTCTGGAAGAGGATATCCATATGGAAATAGCCAGTGTTTTCATATAATGGCCATAAAGATATGCATGATCTTATGCAAGCATGTTAAAAGAGCCTGTGTTTACGAGAAGATCAGTGGGAGCACCATAATAGTTCTTGTTCTAAAAGATTGATGATATTCTCCTCACATGGAATGACATCTCAGCTCTTCACATGGTGAAGAAAAGGCTTGAGATGTATTTCGAGAAAAATGATCTAGGGAATGATGCCTACATCCTAGGCATGAGGATCTATAGATAGAGATCCAAGAAAGTCATTGCCCTCTAGTCAATCTATGTTCATCCAAGAGTTTCTGGAGAGGTTCATATTGGATGATTCCAAATATTGATACCTTCCAGAGAGATATGGTCTGACTCTCATGAGGATGTTGTGTCCTATGACACAGCTGGAGAGTAATAACATGGGTCTATAATCCTAATACATTGGGTATAGGATGGATCATGTTTTGAGTAATATACACAAGACCATTTGTGGCAAATGCTTGGAGCATAGCCAGTAAGTTTCAATTAGATCCTAGTGTTTGACACTGGATAGCTGTGAAAGCAATCCTTATATATATACTTGGGAAGTATAAAGGATTGAAGTCTAGTCTATGATAGACAGGAAGAATTTTGTGTACAGGGGTACACTGATATTTCGTTCCAGTTTAATGACTATTGATCACAGCTAGGATTTGCGCTTTGCCTTGTTGTGGTGTTATGTGCTGGAAGAGCATTAGACAAACCACAGTGGCAAAATTCTACGATTAAGGCTGAGTACATTGCAGCTTCTTATGGCAGCTAAGGGAGCAGCTTCATTCATTTGAACTTGATTTAGTCCCTGGTGCTTAATGGTCCAGTATAGTTCTTACTGGGGCCATAGCATAAGTGAAGGAACTTAGTGCTCAAGTATGTACTGTAGCATATCATCTGATCTTAGAGATCATGGATAAGGATGATGATCAAATTAGTTAAAATAAACACAGATAGCAATCTGGAAAAACCCACTGACGTAGCCTCTGGCGCAGCAGAAGCTAAAAAAAGTCATACTAGAGACATAGGGACTGATTAAACATCAGTTGCCCTTGGTCTTAGTGCAAGTGGGAGATTGTTGGTGTATATGCCCTGAAGACCAATGTATGGACATGGTCAGGCATTGTTTGAATGTACTTTGATAGAACTATTATTCTTTATTGAGGCATGGTTGTTATTATGCAGACTTCTCTACCTGCGTTGATGTATTGAATTGCATATATAATATCCCAGGAGTTTGGATTGGATCCGTTCTCATAAGATATCCCCAGTTAAGGTACCTTAGTAGATATGGGACAGCTTTGGTACACGTGAGACTGGTGTATGGGCTGGTTAGGTGCGGGGCACAGTAACGCAGACATACAGGTGCATTAGATGCACTGGAGTGATCCACCGTGAGGATTGACTTGTCTAGTCAACAAGTCAATCTCACATGCAAGAGGTTTGCATTGATCCTTAGACTTGAGGTATTCATGTCTAGATTTGATGATGGGTATGCTTTGATACAGTCTTACGTCTCTCCGTAATTGGGAGACCAAAACGACTGTCATTGGGCATGTCATAAGTCACGTAGAGACATGGATGACTAATAGTAGGATTTGCCCCTTCCTTCAGAGGAAGCATGATATCCACTCGAGGGCGCCCCACCTTATTGGTGCATGACAGGAATGTGTGGCCACACTAGTTGGGTCATGACCAATGCATTGGATTGATAAACTTGAGACTAATCCAATGGCAGGATATTAGTTTAGGCAAAGGGATCTATAATGCAATGGGAATCCTCGTTGCTTGTTAGGAGTTGTTGCAATAATGACTTAAGTCCTATGACATGGGTAGTAGTGATGTGTTGCTAGATACCCCTCACTACTTATGATGTTTACATCATTGCCATCGTCATATGGATCCTACGGGGTCACACGCAATAGACTCTTGACGTTGCTTTAATCAGAAGCCTTATGATCAAGTTATTGGATAACTTGGATCCATTTGGAAGATTTCATCAGAGCTAATGGGCCTGATGAGTTGGAAGAAAGTTATTGGAGCCAAACTTCATTTTTGGCAGGTTGACCCGAAATTGACCTTAATTGGTCACATTTGGATTAGGGCTGCATTGGATTAGATCCAATGGCTTAATCAACCCATGCCATGAAGTTTGGGCTAACTCATTAATCCAATGAGGCCCAATAACTAGTTGACAAGAAGAGGTATAAGCAAATAAGGGTATAATGGGGAAGAGTTTCACCCCATTGGCGCCAAGGGCATAATGGGGTGAAGTGGGCGCATGTTGCTTCATAAGGAAGCATTAGGCACCTTCCCCTTTGTTCCTTGGATGGAAACCTTGCCTCCATAGCAAGGGTTGGGGCTGATATGTCTTGAGAGCTCTTTTGGAAGGAGCTTGGGTGCATATGACAAGTAGCGTGAGATTTATGGTAAAGTCTTGGAGACTTTCTTTACCTCATAAACCCTACATGCACTCAAACCCTTACCCTAGCCGAATACATCTTGCTTGTTGCGCCTAGCCCTTCTCCTTAGATGGAAAGAATGCCTCTAAGGCATGTCTTGGGCTGATATGGCTATTGGGCAAATAAGGATAGGTTGAATGAGGTTTATGGCAAAGTCTTGGAGACTTTCCTTACCACAAACCCCTCTCATCCTAGCCGCCCACTTGGCATGATTTTGGTCCTCCCTAAACCGCCTCTTGGCTTATAAAAGGGACCCTAGCTGCCCCCTCTCAATGGTTCGATTCCTTGGAGGCGTGAACATACATAGAGAGGCGTGAGCAAGGGCGAAGGGCGACAACATCAAGGTGGTGCAACCCTTCTTCCTACAAGTGGCTGCAAGTCTTCTCCTTCCTCTCTTCTTGGCGTGACTTGGAAAAGGACTTGGTGACGCCACTTCCTCTTACTCTTCCTAAGGGCCGAAACTCTTCTTCTCCTTCTTCTCTTGGAGTGAAGAGGATAAGGAGTTGGCGGCATCTTCCTTGCACTTGGCGCATGATCCTTGGAGGTGGCGCAAGAGAGGTGAAGGAACCCTAAGGCTTGATTCTCTTCCCGAGGCTAGCACCAAGCGTGGAAGGGAGCAACGATCAAGGAGTCAACATGTGGATACTTGTAGAGGGCGAACACTTGGGCGCCTTCAACATAGCTTCGGCAACTAGACAAGCAAAAGAGGTACATCTCTAACACATCCTTGTGTCTTCTCTCTCGCATGGATCCTTGGGACCGGAATATGTTTCGGGTGTAATGATTCTTCCGCTGCGTCCTGGGACTGCAAAATTTAAAATTACACCCGGTATTCCCTAACAGAAACCTGCCACCATTGATTTTTCTTCGCTCTATACCTAGTGTGATGCCCCAATTTTTCGCGCCTAAAATTGGGTCGTGATGGCCCAACTTACACACCACTGTATAAGAAGTCAGCCAACACTCCTCTATGCATCTATGCGGAAGTCTATGTAACTAGCAATATCTAGGACCGTATCTCAGCGTCGGATCTCACTCCCCTAACTCTGCCTAAGATCACTGAACTTTGAATGCAACTCTGATCTAGCCGAAACTCTCTGAAGCACTGACTGATGCTCTGAGTGGCGGATTGGGACTTCAACACCCTCAACCACTTTGCACACTCAGAGTTGCGCCCTGATGAACACACACGAGTCGCTGGCAGTCACAGAATACGGGCACTAGATATATACCCAAATCCTAAGAACAAGTATCCACCACTACACAGCGAGCGAGCTTCTGGCGCCAAGCACAGTGCTTGCGCTAGTCACAAGCTAATCAAACAGGATCGATAAAACAATGTCCTCCAAGCAAGATGCTCAGGTATGAGAAAAGTGTTCTCCCCGATGTGGGTGAGCAATACAAAAACTCAACTATAATAATCAACAACAATGTTCATACAATGATAAACCCTAATCTAAGAAGAGTTATACCAAACAAGCGTGTATGAACAAGATGGAAGAGATCAGCCCCTCTCCTCAAGGAAGCCGCCCCTCAAATCTCCTCAAGCACAAGCACTTGAGGCTCGGACCCTAGAGCCGCCTGCTCTAGGGTGTTGTTGATGATGCTCTCGGCCTCTTGCCTCCAAGACGCCGCCAAACTCCAAGGGACAGCAAGGTGCGTTGCCTTTGATGTTCAAACCGTGAAGAGCACTAGCCTCCAAGTGCCACTGCCGATGATGAAGAAGAGAGGAAGTGTCGCCTCCCTCCAAGATCTCCAAAGTCGCTTTGATCACTTGCCTCCAAGTGATCACCGCCCTTCTTCCTTGCCTCCAAGGAAGATCTTCACGCCAAGCAATATGCAGCCCTTGCCAATGGTCACGAATGGTAAGGAGGACTCGCCCAAGGTGCAGGAACGTGAAGGTGGATGAAGAACTTGCCAAGGTGATGGAACCGAGAGTCCTTCCTCCAATTCGCCAAGATCTCCTCTCCACAAGGTGGAGTGATGTCTCTAGGGTTGATGCTGCCAACCCTTGGTGAACTTGCCAATATGAATTCCATGTTGGATCCATTGTTCAAGTTGGATCCGATCCACTAAGGTGAGTGGGATCCAATTCGCCAAGCCAAGTGGATCTTCATGATGGATCCAAATAACTTAAGCTTATTGGATCTTCTCATAGTCCCTTATTGGATCTTGTCATAAGTTGTCACATGTCAGGCATGTGCCAACTTATAAACAATCCAATTAATGACATCCATGTCCTGAGAGAACATGCTGACACCAATTGGTCTCTAGCACTCCAAACTGAACCCAGGTTGATTCCAACCCTTGCGCCACTAACCATGGTTAAGCTGGCCATGGTTAGGCTAACCATGGTTAAGTTAACCATGCTCCAAGAAACTCCAATGCACCCCCAGGCCTAACCCAAGGATAGAGTCTACGCCAGTGTATAGCTCCTTAGCAATGTACCTGCAAAACATCCTAACACAAGTGTTAGTAACCTAGCTCCTCTACTAGGCCCCCTTCCACATCAAGCCTAACTCCTGTAAGCCATCTGATCCCTACTCATAACCCCTATGAGTCCTGATGCATCGTATTTTTGTAGTGATTTTCATAGTTATTTCTTGTCAAATCTAGGCTTATATTAGCACTTTTATACTCATTATGGCCTTATTTCCTTCATATCTTCGGAATCTTCACTTTTTGGCACTTTTATTGAATTTCAGGTAAAAACACCCATTTTTTTGACATATTTTGAAGATTCTGAGACCACGGGATGATTTCTTGTGTGGAAAACAAGCTGCCCATCAAATTTGGGCTTATTTGGAGTTAGCCTGACAATCACGGCCAGGTGAACCCCACGGGGTTCACCATCCCAGTCGCCAGCCTGCGAAACTCACAGAGAACATCACGGCCGGGTGAACCCCACTGGGGTTCACTAGAATTCCATTTGGCCAAAAACTATCCAGAACACATCCCGACCAGGTGACCCCGGCGGGGTTCACCGTGATTCTAACCCAGGCTCGCGAGCGACCCGACCCACACTCGGTTTTCCTTCGATTTCTCACCCGTTCAGAGTCCAAATTTGGCAAGTAAGGTGTCTATGGAAAGCTCTTTCAGAGGCAAATGCAGAGGATATAAAAGCCCCAATTTTCTTTCCCTAAGGGAAGAGCATTCATGCAAAGAACGGACGCGGGCGGAAGAACACGGCGACAGAGGTGACTTTTGGAGATTTTCGGCGATTCAGATACATGATTATCATGATTTCTTCAGGATTCCTTCGGTTCATCATCTCCTTCCCCTTAGTTTCATTTTCTTGTACTTTTCTTATCATTAAAAGAGAGATCTTGAGCGTTCGGGGCTTGGTGGAAACCCTTTGATAATTTTAACTGCAAACTTTGTATCTATTTTCGTTATTTGGTATAAATTTGTGAGCATATTTTACTTCGACGTATTTATTTTGTGATTTTATCTTGGCCGAATATTTTCACGTGTTAGCCGTTACGATTCATATCGAGAGAAGGATCGTAACGGTGGAATCTCTGAGTAAAATTTGCGAGACTTCGACACGAGAGTGCTTGGTCTTTGCTCGAGGATTCCATAATCTACCATAGAACTCATTGGGTTCGTCTTAGAACGATCCACCGTGAGAGTAGGAGGTCGGTCTAAGATGAACACCGGGGTGTTTCACTCGAGAGAGGGCACCTTGTACCCTAGGGTTAGACTCCTTGTGCAAAACCAATAAACCGAATAACTAATATCTTTCTTGTGCGGTTAAGACTTTCATTGTGGTGGAGACCGTAGCCCTGAATTCTCTCTTATATCTTTTCTCTACTGACGTAGTTGTGATTGCTTATTTACGATTTCTGTTCTCAAAATCATGTTTCGATTCGCCTAGCTATTAGGACTCGGACTTTCTGGTAATCAACCTTGCTCCCTGTGGGATTCGACATCTTTTATATTACTGCGACATATCCGTGCACTTGCGGAGCATGTCAAGTTTTTGGCGCCGTTGCCGGGGAACAACGGTTGATATTAGTATATTTCTGAGGATTGGTAGACTAAGCATTTTTTTTTCTTCTCTTCCTTTTTATTTTTATTTTAGATATTTCCTTTCTTAAGCTTTATCATTGTCTCTGATCAATAGTTTTTTGCTAAGGAGCTTAAGAACAGGTGATCTTTGAATTTGGAGAATGCCTGAGTACCTTTGGCTATTGAAAATATGAACAACAAGACTTTGAGAGATTATGCTGCTCCACCTATACAACACTTACAATCAGGCATTGCTCGCCCCAATGTGGAAGCCAGCAATTTTGAGATCAAGCCTGCACTTCTATCGTTGGTTCAACAGAACCAGTTTGGAGGCTCTTTACTTGAAGACCCTTACATGCATTTAGCTATATTTTTGGAATATTGTGATACTTTTAAATTAAATGGTGTCTCCTCTGATGCAATTCGACTAAGGCTTTTTCCTTTTTCTCTTAGGGACCAAGCAAGGATATGGCTACACTCCTTACCACCAGGATCAATCACTACATGGGACCAGTTCTCCCAAATTTTCCTTTCCAAATACTTCCCTCAAAGCAAGACTGTGTGGTTTCGTAACCAGATTATAAGCTTTACTCAGAAAGATAGAGAATCACTCTATGAAGCATGGGATAGATTTAAAGAACTTCAGAGAATATGCCCACATCATGGACTTCAAAAATGGGTAATTGTTCACACCTTTTATAATGGTCTAAATTTTAACACGAGGCGTATTGTTGATGCAGCTACTGGCGGGGCTTTGATGAACAAGACTGTGGATGATGCTATGAGCCTACTGGAGGATATGGCCTTCAATCACAGTCAATGGTCAGGACACAGCTTCGCCGAATGCAAATTAGGAATCTCACAACTTGAACCTTTTAGAAAGCAAGCCAATACCTTTTGGAATCTCAACCCTAGACCACAGTTAAACCCATATTCCAATACATACAATCCAAGTAGGTGGGACCATGAAAATTTTTCCTATGAGAACAATCCCAATACAATTCCCCAACCTAACTATAGGCAACCTCCTGAATTTCAATCGAGGCAGTTTGTGTCACCTCAAAAGTCTAACCTTGAGTCACTACTAGAGACTATTGTGGCAGCACAAACCAAGGAAAATGAGAGTGTTTGTGAAGTCATTAGGCAACTAACATCTAAAGTAGATGCTCTCGAGGCCCATAATAAGATGTTGGAAACCCAATTGGCTAATCAAGCTAGCACCTCTACAATAGCCTCTAGTAAACTCTCATCCCAATCTGAAACAGACCCAAGAGAATATTGTGATGCAATTGTAACTTGTAAAGGGAAACAACTTGAGGAGCCTAGGATGCCTGCACATGACACTGAGATTAAATCTCCTGAGACACTTCAACCTGAACAATCAAATGAGGAGATAGAATATGAGAAACCACTTGAGGATATACCTTCTTTTGTAGGGACTTGTCACAATGTTGATGTTGTTGAGGAAGTAGTTAACCAAGATATGATTGACAAATTATTTGTGAATTCTATAGATATCTATTTTGCAGCTGAAGAGAAGGTGAAAGACAATGAAAAAGCTCAACCTTTTTCTATACTCCTAGATTCAACTGAACCAGTCAACTTGAGGAAGGTACAATTTGAAAATTTGCATAAGGAAACAACCAAGGTAACTGATGAAGGTAAAATAAGCTTGAAATCATTTTCTGACCCTTCAAGGTATGAATCACTTGGTAATTTCATCTTCATTCTGATTTATGAATAACACTCTTATGGTCGAGCTACCGACCTAAACCTAGCGCTCTTGGGAGGCAACCCAAGTTTTTGCTTGATTTTAGTTTTTATGCATAGTTTCTCCTTGATATTAGTTAGTGTTTTATACTGTTACTTTAATTTTTATTTTTATTTTGGTTTTCTAGAGGGGATTGCTACTAAATCTATGTCTCTTTATGATGTAGGAGGAAGTTGGAGCGCAAGGGAATTTTTCCAGAATTTTTTCAGAATTTTTTCGAGTGAACAGTGAACATCACGGCCTGGTGAATCCCATGGGGTTCACCATGATGTGTACTGTACAGTGCGCCAGGCTTTGTGACCAGAGAATATCACGGGAAGGTGAACCCCACGGGGTTCACCAATATTCTTTATGCGCAGAATCTATCCAGTGAGCTTCACAGGCAGGTGAACCCCACGAGGTTCAACTCCGAAGACTAGAAAACTTCCAGTAAGCTTCACGGGTCGGTGAACCCCAGTGGGTTCACCCGTATTTCTATCGCTCCAGCCCTACCACAGTAAGCATCACGGGCAAGTGAACCCGGGCGGGTTCACTGGTATTCCAAGCCTTGTTCGCCCGAAACTAGGGAACGCGCATGAAAGCTTCTGCCGCTGCCTTCCGTGCTTGGTGAAATCCAACCGATCGCGCCGCCTTCTCCTCTTCTAAACCTCCAAAGGGATTCCTAAGGGCTTGATCTAGGTTTTCCCCCTCATCTATACCAGTTTTTCTTCAATCGGTTCCAGATTTTTATCTCGCCAGATCGCGCAGGTTTCCGTCGCCGCCTCCCGTGCTCAACGAGATCGACCGATTCTGTCGTTTTCTCTCGTTCTCGACTCTCAAAGGCGAAATCTCAGGTTCTGATTTATGATTCTTTGCAGTCTGATCTAACTCTTCTCGCCGATTTCACATCAGATCTTTGTGATGCTTGATTTCACCGACTTTCTATTGATCCGCCACCACCTCCGATCTGAGAACACCTCCAACCAGATTTCTCACACTCAACACTTACTAGTCATCTTCCAATCATCTCAATCACAATGCCTCCAAGGACAAAAGCCATGGCTAGTAAGAGAACCTCACGGCCGCAGCAGGCGCTTTCAGATTCGTCGGCCACAGACGATGAGGAGTATGAGCCGACGCCTACTCCTCCTTCTTACCGGCCTTCTTCGGCTACGCCAGGTTCTTCATCTCGTCGCAGTCGCACACCTGCCAGCCGACCACAGCCATATGTGTCTCCCCCGAACGAGTTCGGGATTATCTTCCGAAATGCTGCGCAAGAGGCCAGGTATCAGATTCTACAACAACGCCGCATGCTCAATACGCGGTATCTTGATCGAACCACCTTACAGATGCTAGGGATGCTTGGATACGTTGACTTGCTGTATGCATCCATCAGGTGGGAGCAATTTCAGCAGCTATTCTCACCCACCTACGTCGGTACCACGCTAGAATTTCTGAGTTCATTGGAAGTTAAAGCCGACCCTATACTTGAGGATGATCCAGGCCGTCTGTCTTTCCGCCTGGGTAACATCGAACACATCCTATCTCTTTCACAGTTCCGCGGTATTTACGGTTTTCCAGAGCCTAGTGCACGCAGAGTCCCTACTGAGTATAGTGAGAAGAGCTTCTGGGGCACTGTCACTAACGAGCACATCTACTCCGCTTGCACAACTCGTGCGTCCAGTCTGTGCAACCCAGTGATCAAGTACGTTCACTGTCCCTACTGACTGCCCTTGCAAGCACCCAGTCATAACTAACTTGCGTCGACCTTATGGTCAACTATGCATGCCTTAAGGGCTGAACGTCCCACATGATTTCTGGCAAGCGGGTGTGACCCCGGGCCATAATCATGATCGTTCACCAGGTGCCTCAATTAGACATCACTACACGCCCTTCTGCAGTCGGTCTATAGCCACCTGTATTGCTTGCGCACAGGTGCTATCTGACCGACCCATCTAGGCTGTCAGATGGTCTGATCAGGCTGTTGGGTCCAGACTTGACTGACGACTTCAAACCTATCAACCCGTCTAAGAATTTAAAGTAGACGCTTATAGAGATCTAGGTGAGGGGCGCGCAGGACAATAAGTTTTTGATAAAAACTTCTCCTTATGCGCAAACAAGCATCATACATGCGCAAGCTTGGAAGAAAACAAGATACATGTAGTTCTAAACCATTAACTATGTTTTTGCATGTAGTAGATCTACCATAAGCTTATAACAAACATGGATCACAACAAAAGCAATCATATGCATGAAGCCGAAACACCTCTGATACCAATTGAAAGTCGCGAAACCTAGGTCATAGGCGCATATAAAATTTTCATAGGTAGCGGAAATTCTAGGTTTCAAGATCGTATGGCTTAATCATATGATCCACATTAAAACTTGCTTAAAACAAGTGAAGATGTTACCATGGCCATGAGTGGCGGCTTGGAAGAAGATAGAGAGCGAGCGGCTCTCCTCCAAAGAAGTCGCACACAAGGTGATGGAACTTGCTTCCTTGCGCGTCCCTTGTGCTAGCAAAAACGCCAAGGTATCCTGATCGTGTATGAGGAGATGTGTTCACCCTTTTGGCTGGTGAAACTTCTTCCCTTTCGTGGAGGCAAAGCACGCACGAGAGGAAGGGGGCGAGAGAGAGCGCGTCTCAACGTTCGAAACCGTGGGGGGTTTCCAAAAGGAATCATGCCTTCCAAATATAGTAAGTGTTTTACTCTTGCTTTAACTCCCACGTAACCATCGAAACTCATCTCTCAATCGAACCAAACGTTCACCAAAGTGAACCGGTTCTATTCCATTTGGTTCATTTCTATTTGGTTCAAAGACCAAATCAAACCAGCCATGGTTTAGATTTCTTTGAACCAGATGGCTCAAGATCTAACCACACATCTCTTGATCCTCTTGATCTCATCGATCAAGCATCAATTCTCCCGATCGAAGCTTACCGATCACTAGTCCTAATCAATCAAACATGATCAGACCAGATCTCACTTCCAATCAGAGTTTAAATTGCTTTAAACTGGACTAAAACAATTCAGTCCACACGATCTAACATAAGTAAGCCATATCATCAAATTGTGCGACCCTGAGGGTTTCCTTCAATGTCGGTAACGATAACTTACGTTATCACGACCAGAGAGGGGTATCTAGCAACACATCACTGTCTCCCGATATGAAGGAAAGAGTCTTCCAAGACTACACCCAAACCATAGCACAAGTGTGAATCCAATTCACTTGACATACTTGTTTCCTTTGCCACTGGACGTTCTCATTAGACAAGCGTGTCAAGCCTGTAATTCCAATATGATGAAAATGATTAGATCAGATGATCATAGTCATCTGGGTATGGCCATACACGTTCTCAATCATCTCATCCAGGGGGCCCCTTTAGAACATCACACTCCAACAAGGAGAGGCAATCCTATATCTATCACTAGTGCCCTAACATGACTCATGCCCATTACCCAAGATAATCCTTAACCATTATATTTCAAATGATATTGAACTACCTCAAGACAATGCCAATCATCATTTAGAAACACAAGTGATCTCAAGTCAGAGGAAATATGCCACTTGCTTGCATATAAGGATTATTCACATTGTGACAAACAATTGAATATCCTAAGTAGGGTCTGTCCAGTACATCCAATGCACCTATGTGTCTACATCTTATTCCATGCTCGAAGCATCCTATAAGATTAGAACACATATTAGTCTCAATCATATCAAGGCTGTCTCATGTTCACCAAGATATCTCGACTAAGGACTATACTGCATGTCAGCTAAGCTAAACATCTTTGAGACATTATTCAGAAGTATACATACAGCAGTAGATAATGCAACAATCTGAATAACAACCATTGCCTTTATAAACATAGTTTATACATGAAACTGATAATAACCCAAGGCCTCAAACATTAGCCTTAAGGGCATACCCCAACACTTATATGCCATCATATTCGTGGGCCTGGTCCACATCTTCAGGCCCCACTCTATGACAGTTATGTATGACACTTTGCACTTTACTTTCATGCTTATATCAGTACTTTGCTATGATGATTGTGATTTCATGCTATGAAAATCTTGAATGATGTTATGATGTTTATTATTCATGAATTCATGCGTCTATCATGAGATTTGTCCTATGAAAGCTATTTCAAAATTTTTAAAGTTGAATACTTGATTGGTTGAGAATAATCAAAGAGTTAAGTCTGGAGTATACCTCCTTGTTAGAAATACTGTTTGACCATATCCATATGTTCTATGATTTAGAAATTTTGTGATTTGGATTGATTTTGAGATGTTCATTAGTGGGTCAAACATTGATATGATTGTTGAATCAACTCGAGCTTGCAACTTACATGAGAATCATATTGAGATACACATTTACTTAGTTATTGTTTGAATTCCTCGCTGTTGTTAGGGAAACACTTCATTTGTAAGAAAGGATATGTTATCAAATACCTTAAAATAAAAAAAAAATCATCACCCTTAGATTCCTCTACTTGGCACTGCGCAAAATTGGCAGTGGTACCGAAGGATGTGAGTTGAAATCTAAGGGATGTGAAGTGAAATCAATAAAAAGACTCCTCTACTTGGCATTGCGAAAAATTGGCAATGGTACCTAAGGTTATGAGTTGAAGTCTAATGCAATAATCAGTATATCATACTCTACATAAAACATTTGAGTTAACCCCAATGATTTGATTTGGAAATACTAGAATTGCATGAGTGTGGTGTGTAGGCTTGGTTGAATCCTATGTTCGCTGCTTACTAGGTTGTTTGGCATCTAGCTATTGTGAGATCAAACTGTTGAACACTTAAAACAACCATTTACTTTATTTCTCCTGATTAGATCATGGATTGCTATTAAATGTTTTTCTAACTTAGATGAATACCTTGATACAAAAGATTGTTCTTATACCTATCCTGTATTTCATCTTATTTTATTGCTTGAGGACAAGCAAAGATTTAAGTCTGGAGTATTTTGATGCATCGCATTTTGGTAGTGATTTTCATAGTTATTTCATGTCAAATCTAGGTTTATATTAGCACTTTTATACTCATTATGGTCTTATTTCCTTCATATCTTCGGAATCTTCACTTTTTGGCACTTATATTAAATTTTAGGTAAAAACACCCTTTTTCGACATATTTTGAAGATTCTGAGGCCACGGAACGATTTCTTGTGCGGAAAACAAGCTGCCCGTCAAATTTGGGCTTATTTGGAGTTAGCCTAACAATCACGGCCAGGTGAACCCCACAGGTTTACCATCCCAATCGCCAGCCTGCGAAACTCACAGAGAACATCACGGCTGGGTGAACCCCAGCGGGGTTCACCAGAATTCTATTTGGCCGAAAACTGTCCAGAACACATCACCAGGCTCGTGAGCGACCCGACCCACACTTGGTTTTCCTTCGATTTCTCACTCGTTCGGAGTCCAAATTTGGCAAGTAAGGTGTCTATGGAAAGCTCTTTCAGAGGCAAACGCAGAGGATAT
Organism: Costus lasius; assembly: GCA_027563935.2. NCBI lineage: Eukaryota > Viridiplantae > Streptophyta > Magnoliopsida > Zingiberales > Costaceae > Costus > Costus lasius. The sequence goes on from CM050453.2 coordinate 35,340,733, forward strand.
AAAAGCCCCAATTTTCTTATCCTAAGGGAAGAGCATTCACGCAAGGAATGGACGTAGGCAGAAGAACACGGTGACAGAGGCGACCTTTGGAGATTTTCGGTGATTGAGATACACGATCATCACGATTTCTTCAGGATTCCTTTGGTTCATCGTCTCCTTCCCCTTAGTTTCATTTTCTTGTACTTTTCTTATCATTAAAAGAGAGATCTTGAGCGTTTCAATGACAATTGTAGCGTAAACCCTAATTTGGGGCTTGGTGGAAACCCTTTGATAATTTTAACTGCAAACTTTGTATCTATTTTTGTTATTTGGTATAAATTTGTGAGCATATTTTACTTCGACATATTTATTTCATGATTTTATCTTGGCCGAATATTTTCACGTGTTAGCCGTTACGATTCATATCGAGAGAAGGATCGTAACGGTGGAATCTCTGAGTAAAACTTGCGAGACTTCGACACGAGAGTGCTTGGCCTTCGCTCAAGGATTCCATAGTCTACCATAGAACTCATTGGGTTCGTCTTAGAACGATCCACCATGAGAGTAGGAGGTCGGTCTAAGACGAACCGGGGTGTTTCACTCGAGAGAGGGCACCTTGTACCCTAGGGTTAGACTCCTTGTGCAAAACCAATAAACCGAATAACTAATATCTTTCTTGTGCGGTTAAGACTTTCATTGTGGTGGAAACCGTAGCCCTGAATTCTCTCTTATATCTTTTCTCTACTGACGTAGTTGTGATTGCTTATTTACGATTTCTGTTCTGAAAATCACGTTTCGATTCGCCTAGCTATTAGGACTCGGACTTTCTGGTAATCAACCTTGCTCCCTGTGGGATTCGACATCTTTTATATTATTGCGACATATCCGTGCACTTGCGGAGCGTGTCAAGTGAAGGGTAAACCTTGCGCATAAGCATCATTCAAGATCTTGTTGCAGCGGAAAAATAAGGTTATCAAGAATCGCATGTGGAGCATATGATCAACCTTATAAAACTTGTTTTAAACAAGTTAGAGTGTTACCATTGCCATGTTGTGAGAGGCGGCTTGGAAGATGAAAGGGGTGAGTGCCTCTTCTCCAAAAAGTCACACACAAGATGATGTCGACTTACTTCCTTGTGTTTTTGTGCTAGCAAAAATGCCAAGGAGTCTTGATCGTCTCCCTTAGAGGATGATGCGCACCTTGGCTGGTTTTCTTTGCGTGAAGATGTTCCACCAGCGAGACCAACGAGAGGAGGGAGCGAGAGAGGGGACCAAATCGTGAGTTACGCCCAAGAGGATAATTCGGCCACCACTTATGGTAAGAACTGAATTAGTAACTCCCTTCATAACTCCTCTTTAATCGCTCGAAAACTCCTCTTTGGTTTGAACAATGCGTTCACAAGTGAACCGGTTCAATCTTCTTTGGTTCACACATCAAATCAAACCAGCCTTGGTTATAATCTTCTTTGAACCAGATGGCTCAAGATCTAACCACACATCATATTGAACCCCTGATCTTTACGATCAAGCTTCAATCCTCCGACCTAAGCTTGCCGATCACATGTCCTAATCAATCAAACATGATTAGACGAGATCTCACTTTTAATCAGAGCTTAATTCTTTTAAACTGGACTAGAATAATCCCAGTCCACACGATCTGACATAAGTAAGCCATATCATCAAATTGTGCGACCCTAAGGGTTTCCTTCAATGTCGGTAATGATAACTTTCGTTATCACGACCAGAGAGGGGTATCTAGCAACACATCACTGTCTCCCGATATGAAGGAAAGAGTCTTCCAAGACTACTCCCAAACCATAGCACAAGTGTGAATCTAATTCACTTGACAAACATGTTTCCCTTTGCCACTGGATGTTCTCGTTGGACAAGCGTGTCAAGCCTGTGATTCCAACATGATGAAAAATGGTTAGATCAGACGAACATAGTCGTCTGGGTATGGCCATACTCATTCTCAACCATTTCATCCAGGGGGCCCCATTAGAACATCACACCCCAACTAGGAGAGGCAATCCTTTATCTATCACAAGTACCCTAACATGACTCATGCCCACTATCCAAGATAATCCTTAACCATTATTTTTCAAATGATATTGAACTATCTCAAGATAATGCCAATCATCACTTAGAAACACAAGTGATCTCAAGTCAGAGGGAAATATGCCACTTGCTTGTATACAAGGATTATTCACATTGTGTCAAACAATTGAATATCCTAAGCAGGGTCAGTCCAGTACATCCAATGCACCTATGTGTCTATATCTTATTCCATGCTCGAAGCATCCTATAAGATTAGAACACATATTAGTCTCAATCATACCAAGGCTGTCTCATGTTCACCGAGATATCTCGACTAAGGACAATATTGAATGTCAGCTAAGCTGACCATCATTGAGACATTACTCAGAAGTATACATATAGCAGCAGATAATGTAACAATCTGAATAACAACAATTGCCTTTATAAAACATATACATTGTTTACACATGATACTGAAAAGAAACCCAAAGCCTCAAACATTGGCCTTAAGGGCATACCCTAACATCAAGTGCATGGGAAGGGTCGGGGTATAACCCCAGTATACCCAAGGCATCACAATTCTCCCCCAGCTGAATTGGCAATCGCCCTCGAGGCTAACTCCTCCTCATATCTCCTACCCAACTCCTCAAACTGGGTAATGTTCTCAATCTTCTCCCAGGTAGCATCTTCCTCAGGCTCATCCATCCACTGAATCAAAAATTCAGTCCTCTAACCTCCAGGTGAAGCTCGTCCATAGATTCTATGATCTAGAATCCTCATAGACTTTTTCCCAAATACAACCTTGCCTTTAGCAGGTTGCCTTCTCACCTCTCCACGGTCTGGATGCCTATCATCTGGATGATACTTCTTCAAGAGACTGACATGAAAAGTGGGATAGAACTGAAACCAAGCAGGTAAATCCAATCTGTCAGCAACAGGACCTACTCTCTTGATTATCCTGAAAGGACCCTCATACCTCCTCACAAGACCACAGTGATAGGTTCGGGCTTCAGTCTTTCTCCACATCTAAGGGGTGAGTTTGAGTAGTACCAGATCTCCTACATCAAACTCTGCATGTCTGCGATCCTTGTCAGCATATAGCATCATTCTGTTTCTAGCCTCCCTCAAGCTATCCTGAGCGTCATCCAATAGCTCAGATCTGTCCTCTACAAACTCCAAACCCGCCTAACACTTTCCCCCTGCGCCCCTATTCCGTGTATCCATGGGTGTCATAGGCTGCCACCCTAACACCATCTCAAAAGGGCTCTTCTCTGTAGAAGATGAAACCTGGATGTTATATGCAAATTGGGCAGTATCTAACAACCTTATCCAATTCTTCTGAGTAGAAGAAATATAATGTCTAAGATACTCCTCAAGTAAAGCATAAACCCTCTAAGTCTGACCATTTGTTTGGGGATGGTATGTTGTGGATATCTTAAGATCTGTACCCAGTTTGTTGAATAAAGAAGACCAAAATTTACTAGTAAATAGGGCTGATCGTTAATCAGTTTAACCCGATAAACTGAACTGAACCGACCGAATTGGTCGGTTCGGTTCAGTTTTTGGTTAATCTAAGTCGGTTCGGTTCGTTGTGGGTGAAATTGATTTCAATTCGGTTCGGTTTCGGTTTGCCCTTAATTGGTTCAGTTCAAACCGAATAGACACGAGTTGAGGCGGGCAATGGTGGCGGGGTGGAAATCGGTCGACGATGAGGGTAGAAAAAAAATTAAATTTATAAAATAAAGTTTATTCAGTTTTAATCGGTTTGAACCGAACCGAACTGAGTTAGTCGGTTCGATTCTTATTCAATTTGAGAGTAATTCGGTTCGGGTTCGGTTATTACCATTGGAATGAAATCGATTCGGTTTGCCCTTAATCGGTTCGATTCAAACCAAATAGACAGCCTTGCCAGTAAATCTAGGGTCTCTGTCACTGATGATCTCTCTGGGTAACCCAAAATACTTCACCACATGCGTCATAAAGAGGCTCACTGTCACCTCTGCAATACATGTCTCTGGTGCAGCAATAAACATAGCATACTTCAAATATCTATCAACCATAACAAATACCGAAGCCATACCATCAACTCTGGGAAAGTGGGTGATGAAATCCATGGATATAGAAACCCAAGGTCTCTCAGGAATGGGTAAAGGCTGCAAAAGCCCAGCATCCTTCCTTCTCTCGACCTTGTCCTGCTAATAGACTAGACAAGTCTTCACATAGTGCTCCTTCATCCCCAGCCAATACCATGCTCTACTCAACAGAGCATACATGCGCTTACCACCAGGATGACCATCCCACACTGTGTCGTGGTACTCATGCATAAGACCAAATCTGATGTTCCCTGAGGATGGAACATATGGTCTGCCACCTCTAGCCATGTTCAGTCCATCCTCACTCAAATAAAAGCGACGCACTACTTCCATCCTGATCTACGCCACTAGCTTCTCATAGGACTGATCTGAGAAAGCTGAGTCTCTGATCAACTTCACTATCTTGCTCTTAGAATAAGACATATCATAGCAGTAGATCATGGAGGAAATCCTACTCAATGCATCTGGAACCTGATGAATGCGACCTGGCTTATGCTCCCAGCTGAAATCAAACTCAGCTAACTGCTCCTGCCATCTGGCCTGCCTAGCTGATAACTTCTTCTGAGTCTGGAGGAAGGTGTTTGCTACATTATCAGTCTTTATTGTAAACTTGTTCCCTAACAAGAATACCCTCCATAGCTTCAAACAATGCACAACTGCTAACATCTCTTTCTTGTGAGCAGGGTAGTTCATCTCAGCTGACTTTAGCTTCTTGCTCTCAAATGCCATAGGTCTGCCCTCCTGGACAAGAACTCCTCCCAAAGCTCTGTCTGAGGCATCTGTGTGCACCTCAAAAGGTATAGAAAAATCTGGCAATCTCAAGACTGGCTCTGAAGTTACCTGCAACTTCAGCCTGTCAAATGCCTCTTGGTGTTTGTGTTGGGGTATGCCCTTAAGGCTAATGTTTGAGGCCTTGGGATTCTTTCAGTATCATGTATAAACTCTTATGTTTATAAAGGCAATGGTTGTTATTCAGTTTGTTACATTGTCTGCTGCAATAAGTGTGCTTCTGAATAATGTCTCAATGCTGTTCAGCTTGGCTGACATGCTGTAATGTCCTTAGTCGAGATATCTTGGTGAACATGAGACAGCCTTGATATGATTGAGACTAATATGTGTTCTAATCTTATAGGATGCTTCGAGCATGGAATAAGATGTAGACTCATGGGTACATTGGATGTACTGGACAGACCCTACTAGGATATTCAATTGCTTATCACAATGTGAATAATCCTTGTTTGCAACAAGTGGCACATGTCCTCTGACTTGAGATCACTTGTGTTTCTAAATGATGATTGTCATTGTTTTGAGGTAGTTCAATATCATTTGAAACATAATGGTTATAGACTATCTTGGATAATGATCATGAGTCAGGTTAGGACACTAGTGATAGATATAGGATTGCCGTCTCCTTGTTTGGAGTGTGATGTTCTAAAGGGGCCCCCTGGATGAGGTGATTGAGAAAGTGTATGGCCATACCCAGGTGACTATGTTCATCTGATCTAATCATGCTCATCATATTGGAGTTATAGGCTTGACACGCTTGTCCAATAAGAACATCCAGTGGCAAAGGAAACATGTATGCCTAGTGAAGTGGATTCACACTTGTGCTGTGGTTTGGGTGTAGTCTTGGAAGACTCTTTCCTTTATATCGGGAGATAGTGATGTGTTGCTAGATACCCCTCACTGATCGTGATAACGTAAGTTATCGTTACCGACATTTAAAGGAACCCTCAGGGTCGCACAATTTGATGATATGGCTTACTTAAGTCAGATCGTGTGGACTGAATTGTTTTGGTTCAGTTTAAAGGAGTTTAAACTCTGATTATAAGTGAGATCTGGTCTGATCATGTTTGATTGATTAGGGCTTGAGATCGGTAAGCTTCGATCGAGAGTATTGATGCTAGATCGGTGAGATCAAAAGCATCAAGAGATCAACGGTTAGATCTTGAACCATTGGTTCAATGAGATCTAGGCCAAGGCTTGGGCTGGTTTGATTTGGTCTTTGAACCAAATGCATCTAAACCGAATTGATTTGAACCGGTTCACTTATGTGAACGTATGGTTCAAAGGCAAGAGGAGTTTTCGATGGTTTAAGAGGAGGTTTTAAGTGAACTTAAAACTTGTTATTTTGGGAAGGCGTTTTGCTAGAGGAAAACGCTCCCACGTTCGAACGCCTCTCTCGTCTTGGGTGCTCTTCACGCCAAGCGGTGAATTCGGCCAGCAAGGTCCTCTCTCTCAATCTCCTTCACGCGACAAGGGGCACTTGGAGATCCTTGCTAGCACAAGGAGCGACAAGAAGAAAGCTACTTCTCATCTTGTGTGCGCATCTTGTGGAGGAGACCCCTTTCGATCTCTTCTTCCAAGACGCCATTCGAACTAATAGCTATGGTATGAATCCTTTTCATCTATATAAGCTGTTGATGTTGATCATATGGCATGCAAAAGATCTTTAGGAAACCCTTACTTCCTTGCAAAAATCTTAAATGCGCCTCCTATTAGGGTTTCGGCCCCCTTTGCTTTAGGGGACTTTCAATTGGTATCAGAGCATGGTTTTCGCATGTTCATATGATTGCTTTTGCTTGTTGTGATCCGGGTATGCTAATACATGTTATAGATCTATATTGAAGTTTCATTAAGTTTGCGCATGTTACCTTAGATACAAGTATCTAGTTGCGCATGTTAATTTAGATGAAAGCTTCTTACTTTGTTGCGCATGTTGTAAGTTGTTTTTACCTAAAAACTTGTAACATCTTGCGCGCTCCATCTAGATCTATAAGCGCCTACTTTAAACTCTTAGACGGATTGATAGGGTTGAAGTCACAGTCGAGTCTAGATCCAAATAGTCTGATCAGACCATCTGACAGCCTAGATGGGTCGACCAGATGGCACCTATGCGCAAGCACGAGGTGGCTATAGGTCGACTGCAGACAGGCGTGTAGCGAGGTCTGGTTGAGACAATCAGTGAACACACATGAGTTAGGCCCGGGGTCACACCCGCTTGCCAGAACTCATGAGGGTTGTTCAGCCCAGCGCATGAATCGTTGACCATTGGGTCGACTCAAGTCAGTTAGGACTTGGTGCATGCAAGGGCAGTGGATCTGACTAGACATGATGAGTGGATCCCTATTAATGGACCGTTGTAAGGTAGTAGGGCACATAAGAAAAATAAAATTGATGCCAAGGGGTTTTCAAAATTTTATTTTGTTATTGGATCACATGATGAATGAATACCATGATGTATGTCTATTTCATCTTATGTGGGTTGCCCTTTTAATGTGTGCTGTGCTGGGGCCTGCGTGCCTGGATTAAAACAAAAATGTAAATTATTATATTTGTGATCTGCGCATCACATTTTAATTAATTTATTGTGTAATTGACCTGCGTGTCAATCTTGTCTAGATAGATTAAATTGTACTTTTAATCAGACAAGAGCACAGAGCACACTTGGCAGAGGCTTGACCAGGTGGGAGGTCTAGGGTTCGACCCTGTGACAGGCGCATCTACCTAGTGGGCGCACCTGAGCTGCAGAGGGCGCTTGGGCCCTGGTCTGGGCCAGATGAGATGCAAATAACTCATGAAAAGCTCAAGTGAAGACTTAAGTTTTCTTAAGGTCTTACCTAGGCTTGATGGGCGTTTACCACATAAGATCATCATGCTTTCTTTTATTGTTTAAATAATTAGAATTGCATGATTTATTTATCTTCTGCTATCACCATAGGGTTTGCATGATAGTTAAGAAGATAAAAGGACCGTTAAAATCCAATGCAAGATATCAAGCACGTAAGCCTTCTGACGCGAAACCTCACTGTTCTGACTATCGTTGGGGCCGTGTTGTACCCACTCAGTGGGCACGCCCATCTATCTTCAGACGGTGTGTGATTTCACCTGCGTGTTACAGAGAAGGGATTTATCGCTTCTCGTTGCTCAGCATAGCACATGGTGGTCCAGGGAGTAGGTCAGGTCAGCTTGACCATGTAGGCTACATATGGGGCATATGTTAGCTATATGGAGGCAGCCATCTGTGGGATCAGAGACTGTGTTGTACCAACTCAGTTGGCACAGTCTGCTGGATTGCCCAGATGAAGGGGAATCGCACGGGTTGGCGATTGGCAGGGACTGCCTACCAGAAATTAGTGCTTGTACTCTCTGTGCATCTTATCTCCCCTGAGCGGGACGCGGAGACCAAGTATGAAATCTGGATCCCATCTCACTAAAAGAGTGTTACTCTTTCGGACTGTTTTTATGGATTTTTCAGTCAGATAAAATAGTGAGAAAAGAATCATTCTTAAGTCCTGGATTGATTCTAAACATTGACACTGACCTTGCTGTTCTTGCATTGTTGTAGATTCCTGCAGCAACGAACACCATGAGCTTCAATGTGCGATCCCTACTGGAAAGGGAGAAGTTTGCTGGGCCAAACTTCTCAGACTGGTACGGACACCTTAAGATTGTTCTTAAGACTGAGAGGAAACTGTATGTCCTCGAGACGGCTATACCGCCTCAACCCGCTCCGAACGCCGCAAGGGCGGTTCGGGATGCCTATGAAAAGCATGTCAATGATAGCATTGATGTCGCTTGCCTGATGCTAGCGTCTATGACGCCACAGCTGCAGCGTCAGCATGAGGATATGTCTGCTATAGAAATTATAGCAAACCTCAAGATGCTGTATGCTGCACAGGCGAGGACTGAACGCTATAATTTGACCAAGCTTTTCTTTCAGAGCAAACTGGCTGAAGGGAGTCCAGTGGGAGCTCATGTGCTCAAGATGATTGGGCACAAAGAGGCTCTAGAGAAACTGGGGCATACCATCAATCAGGAGCTTGCTGTAGACATTATTCTGCAGTCCCTCCCGGCCTCCTTCGATCCGTTCATTATTAATTTTAATATGAACAAGATCGACTGTACTCCGGCAGAGTTGCTGAATATGCTCTTGACTACAGAGGAGACTCTAAAGGGAAAGCCTTCAACCTCTGTCTTGATGTTTCCTTCCAGGAACAAGAAGAAGGGGAAGAAGGGCAATGCCCCTGTCAAGAATTACAACAAGGATCTGAAACAAAAGGTTAAGCGATCGAAGGACAACAGATGTTTCCATTGTGGCCAGCTGGGTCACTGGAAAAAGGACTGTAAAGCGCTCCAAGGAGACAAGATGGGAAGCATCGCTTCTGGCTCAGGTATTTTTGTGACTGAAGTCATGATATCTTCTTCTTCTATATCATGGGTGTTGGACACTGCATGTGGAGTTCACATTTGTTCAAATGTACAGGAACTCAAGAGAAGAAGACAGGTGGGACAGCATGAGGTAGACCTACGAGTTGGAAACGGGGCACGGGTTGCTGCTGTTGCTGTAGGAGAATATTACATCTCATTACCATCTGGACTTGTATTAGAACTGAACAATTGTTATTTTGTACCTAGCATTACCAAGAATATTATCTCTATTCCTGCTCTTGTCAGGAAAGGGTTTTCCTTTGAATGCAAGACTTCAAAGTGTTATCTTTCTCTTGATAATATTGTTTATGCTACTGGGTCAATTAACAATGGGTTATTCATGTTGGACATGGAATGTTCTATACAAAACAATGATAATAAGAAAGCCAAGTATGCTGATGACAGCACCTTGCTATGGCATAGTCGTTTAGGTCATATTAACAAGAAACGCATTAAGCGGTTGCATGATCATGGACTGCTGGGATCATTCTCCTATGAGGAGATTGATACATGCAAAGCTTGTTTAATGGGTAAAATGACGAAGGCTCCTTTTCCTCATAAAGGTCAAAGGGCTTCAGGTTTACTTGACCTTATACACAGTGATGTGTGTGGGCCATTTAGTAAACATGCCAGAGGTGGCTAGTCATACTTCATTACCTTTACTGATGATTTCAGTAGGTATGGTTATGTCTATCTAATGAGACATAAAAGTGAATCTTTTGACAAGTTCAAAGAGTTCAAAAATGAAGTACAAAATCAGCTAGGCCGGAATATCAAGGCACTTCGCTCAGATCGAGGTGGAGAATACCTAAGTCGTGAGTTTACTGACTATCTGAAGGAGTGTGGGATTATCTCACAGCTCACTCCACCAGGAACACCGCAATGGAATGGTATGTCCGAGAGGAGGAACAGAACCTTACTGGATATGGTTCGTTCTATGATGAGTCAGGCTACTCTACCTTACTCCTTTTGGGGATTTGCACTGGAAACAGCTGCAAAGGTACTAAACCGAGTGCCATCCAAGGCAGTTTCAAAGACTCCATATGAGTTATGGTATGGGAAACAGCCGAGCTTGACATTTATTAAGATCTGGGGTTGCGAGGCTTATGTCAAAAAGCTCGCCTCTGGGAAACTAGAGAGCAGATCTGAGAAATGCATCTTTGTCGGTTACCCTAAGGAAACTAAGGGTTATTATTTCTACGATCCCAAAGAGAACAAAGTATTTGTTGCTCGGACGGCAATTTTTCTTGAGAAGGAATTTCTTCTGCAAGAAGCCAGTGGGAGAGAAATAAAACTGGATGAGAATCCAGAGGAAGGACAAAGTAGTCAAGCACAGTTGGATGAGCCTGAGCCAGTAGAACAGGTTATTGAACAACCTGAGACTCAGATATCACGGGAACCGCGAAGATCGGGAAGGATCCGTCGACAGCCTGAGTGCTATGACGGAGTCTACATCATTGATCATGATGAACCCCTCACTTATGCGGATGCGGTCAGTGGACCGGAGTCAGCTAGATGGCTTGAAGCTATGCGAGCCGAGATGGACTCCATGTCAGATAACCAAGTCTGGGATTTGGTTGATCCGCCTGCGGGAGTAATCCCTATTGGCTGTAAATGGATCTTCAAGAAGAAGATTGACATGGATGGTAACGTGGTTACCTATAAAGGCAGGCTAGTTGCGAAAGGTTTCAAACAAATCGACGGGATAGATTATGATGAAACTTTCTCTCCTGTAGCCATGTTCAAGTCTATTCGGATTATTCTTGCGATAGCAGCATATTACGATTATGAGATCTGGCAAATGGATGTGAAGACTGCTTTCCTTAATGGAAAACTGGATGAGGATGTGTATATGACACAACCTGAAGGTTTCACTAATCCATCAGATCGTCATAAAATATGCAAGTTAAAGAAGTCCATTTATGGACTTAAGCAAGCATCTAGAAGCTGGAATATTCGTTTTGATGAATCAATATGTGAATTTGGTTTCATCAAGAATGAAGATGACCCGTGTGTATATAAGAGGTTTAGTGGGAGCGTAATTACTTTCCTAGTCCTCTACGTCGATGATATCTTGATCATTGGAAACGATATTCCTGAACTGCATGCTGTTAAAGCATGGTTAAGAAAATGTTTCCAGATGAAAGATCTAGGAGAAGCAGCCTATGTGTTAGGTGTGAAGATCTACAGGGATAGATCTAAGAGGCTTCTCGGGCTGTGCCAGAGTACTTACATCGATAAAGTCCTGGAGAGATTTCATTTAGAGAATTCTAAAAGAGGATATCATCCAGTCAGACATGGTCTGAATCTTTCGAAGAGTCAGTGTCCACAAACACAGACTGAGAAAGATGAAATGGACAATACGCCTTATGCTTCGGCTATTGGATCCATTATGTATGCGATGTTGTGTACTCGCCCAGACGTCGCTTACGGGTTAAGCATAACCAGTGGATTCCAAAGTAATCCAGGTCAGGCGCACTGGATTGCGGTCAAGAACATTTTGAAATATCTTCGGAGGACCAAAGATATGTTCTTGATATATGGAGGTCAGGAAGAACTCAGTATTGAAGGATATACTGACGCTTCGTTCCAATCTGACCAGGATGATTTCCAATCGCAATCAGGCTATGTTTTTAGCTTGAATGGTGGAGCAGTGGTGTGGAAAAGTTTCAAACAATCTATTGTTGCTGATTCCACAATAGAAGCCGAGTATGTTGCAGCCTCGGAAGCATCCAAGGAGGCAATGTGGATTCGTAAGTTCGTTCAAGAACTTGGTGTTGTTCCTTCGAGTGCAGATCCTTTGGTTATCTTCTGCGATAACACTGGAGCAATCGCACAAGCAAAGGAACCACGGTCGCACCAGAAGTCCAAGCACATACAGAGACGGTTTCACTTGATCCGGGAGATCATTGATCGTGGTGAGATCAAAATCTGCAAGGTTCATACAGATGACAATCTGGCTGACCCGCTTACCAAGCCTCTAGCGCAGCAGAAGTAAGAGGAGCACTGTAATAATATGGGTTTGAGATTTCTCAACCATTAGATTAAGTGCAAGTGGGAGATTGTTGGGGTATGCCCTTAAGGCTAATGTTTGAGGCCTTGGGATTCTTTCAGTATCATGTATAAACTCTTATGTTTATAAAGGCAATGGTTGTTATTCAGTTTGTTACATTGTCTACTGCAATAAGTGTGCTTCTGAATAATGTCTCAATGCTGTTCAGCTTGGCTGACATGCTGTAATGTCCTTAGTCGAGATATCTTGGTGAACATGAGACAGCCTTGATATGATTGAGACTAATATGTGTTCTAATCTTATAGGATGCTTCGAGCATGGAATAAGATGTAGACTCATGGGTACATTGGATGTACTGGACAGACCCTACTAGGATATTCAATTGCTTGTCACAATGTGAATAATCCTTGTTTGCAACAAGTGGCACATGTCCTCTGACTTGAGATCACTTGTGTTTCTAAATGATGATTGTCATTGTTTTGAGGTAGTTCAATATCATTTGAAACATAATGGTTATAGACTATCTTGGATAATGATCATGAGTCAGGTTAGGACACTAGTGATAGATATAGGATTACCGTCTCCTTGTTTGGAGTGTGATGTTCTAAAGGGGCCCCCCTGGATGAGGTGATTGAGAAAGTGTATGGCCATACCCAGGTGACTATGTTCATCTGATCTAATCATGCTCATCATATTGGAGTTACAGGCTTGACACGCTTGTCCAATAAGAACATCCAGTGGCAAAGGAAACATGTATGCCTAGTGAAGTGGATTCACACTTGTGCTGTGGTTTGGGTGTAGTCTTGGAAGACTCTTTCCTTTATATCGGGAGACAGTGATGTGTTGCTAGATACCCCTCACTGATCGTGATAACGTAAGTTATCGTTACCGACATTTAAAGGAACCCTCAGGGTCGCACAATTTGATGATATGGCTTACTTAAGTCAGATCGTGTGGACTGAATTGTTTTGGTTCAGTTTAAAGGAGTTTAAACTCTGATTGTAAGTGAGATCTGGTCTGATCATGTTTGATTGATTAGGGCTTGAGATCGGTAAGCTTCGATCGAGAGTATTGATGCTAGATCGGTGAGATCAAAAGCATCAAGAGATCAACGGTTAGATCTTGAACCATTGGTTCAATGAGATCTAGGCCAAGGCTTGGGCTAGTTTGATTTGGTCTTTGAACCAAATGCATCTAAACCGAATTGATTTGAACCGGTTCACTTATGTGAACGTATGGTTCAAAGGCAAGAGGAGTTTTCGATGGTTTAAGAGGAGGTTTTAAGTGAACTTAAAACTTGCTATTTTGGGAAGGCGTTTTGCTAGAGGAAAACGCTCCCACGTTCGAACGCCTCTCTAGCCTCTTCCTCTCTCATCTTGGGTGCTCTTCACGCCAAGAGGTGAATTCGGCCAGCAAGGTCCTCTCTCTCAATCTCCTTCACGCGACAAGGGGCACTTGGAGATCCTTGCTAGCACAAGGAGCGACAAGAAGAAAGCTACTTCTCATCTTGTGTGCGCATCTTGTGGAGGAGACCCCTTTCGATCTCTTCTTCCAAGACGCCATTCGAACTAATAGCTATGGTATGAATCCTTTTCATCTATATAAGCTGTTGATGTTGATCATATGGCATGCAAAAGATCTTTAGGAAACCCTTACTTCCTTGCAAAAATCTTATATGCACCTCCTATTAGGGTTTCGGCCCCCTTTTCTTTAGGGGACTTTCAGTTTGGCCTCCCAACACCAAGCAACATCCTTCCTCAGAAGGTGCACCACTATCTTGGAATAATTCTTGATAAACCGCTTGTAGAAGTTAGCAAGTCCCATAAAAGACCTCAAAGTGCTAACTAATGAAAGTGCAGGCCACTCCTCAATAACTCTAACCTTCCCTGAATCCATCTTGACATTGCCTAATCCCATGATATGCCCTAGAAATTCCACTTCTGTCTTGGCAAAATTGCACTTCTCAAGCTTCAAATAAAGCTAGTTCTCCCTCAGAACCGTCAAGACCTGCCTCAGATGCTCCCTATGCTCCTCTATATCAGCTAAATATATAACAATATTGTCCAAGTAAACTACAACAAACTTATCTAGGAATAGATGAAGAATGTTGTTCATGAGATTACAGAAGGTAGCTAGTGCTTTGGTTAGCCCAAAAGGCATGACCAGAAACTCATAGGAACCATACCGCGTCACACAAGTGGTCTTTGGTTCATCCCCTTCAGCAATCTTCACCTGCCAGTACCCAGATCGAAGGTCCAACTTACTAAACACCTTGGCATACACAAGTCTATCTAGCAAACCCTGGATCAATGGAACTGGATATGCATTCTTGACAGTTACTTTATTCAAAGCCCTGTAATCTACACACATCCTCAAACTTCCATCCTTCTTCTTCTGAAACAACATAGGTTCTCCATATGGCACTTTTGAAGGCTGGATGTACCCAGACTCCAATAACTCATCTAACTGATGCCTAAGCTCAGCTAGCTCGGTAGGTGGCATCCTGTAAGGTGGCTATGCCGATGGAACTGCTCCTAGCACAAACTCAATGGCATGGTCGATGTCCCGCCTAGGTGGTAACACCTTGGGCATCTCAGGGGGAATCACATCTATGTACTCTTGCAACAGGCCTCCAATAGGTGTAGGTAACTGATGAATTAGGTCATCCAAAGTGAGATTCGCCGCCCCCACACTAACTCCATGCAACTCTTGGCCTCCAAGAGTAGGAAGGGTGGCTGGGCCTCCCACTTGTCCTCTCAGCTGGATAGGTGCTGAATCAATCTGAGGGATGTCCTCCACCAGTCTAACATGCGCCAGATAGGTTGTTTCACCATGCCGACTCCCTTTGCAAGGACTAAGGCTACAATGACCACCTCCTTGCCCTTATTGTTCTTCTCAACCTTCACCAAAGGATGGCAAGGGAGAAAACAAGGTGCCCTCTCATCAACTATCTGCAGACCATTCAGATGGGGGCATTGGAATTGCCCTGGCATGCCTCAGCAAGTCCATCCCAACAATGACATCAAAATCATCTAGGGCTGTCACTACCGCATGTACTCTCCCTGTCCATGGTCCCAACCTCACAGGTACATCATAAGAAATCCCTGAAGATTTCCTAGCTTCTGCATTCACAGTCTTGACACTATTAGTAGACTGGCTCACCCTCAACTTCAACTAGTCCTTCACTCTATCAGAAACAAACAAGTGAGTCGCTCCTATGTCTACCATAGCAGCTATTGAATGTCATTCATTGTCATGTCCACATACATGAGTGGGGAAGACCTAGTACTAATATTGGCAATCACCAAGTGATTGACTGAAGTACATCCTTGGTCTCCCTGTTCCTTCTTAGTATCGGCAGTTACAAGGGTAGTAATTTTCTATCTAGTGGGGCAGTCCCTCATCATGTGAGGCCCACCATAGATAAAACAAGCAAACTTGCCCTTGGCGCCAGCCTCTTCTGTGCAGGCTTCTTTTGCTGAGTCTAGTGCGCCATTGCCTTTCCTTTTCCCTTCTAGTTGGGCACAGACTTCTTCTGATGGCTCGGCCCTGCTGGCCGGCTCTGAACTACTGAAGAAGTCGGCTTCACTATTGTGGACCGAGACCCCCTCAAGTCCACTAGTGAGTCCGCCGCACACACTGCATCTCTGTAGGTAGTAACCCTCTTTCTCTGAATCTCCAGAAGTGCCCACTCCTGTAATTCTCCTATAAAGGTATAGAGTTTCTCCTCTTCCTGCATATTCGGCACCTCTAATAAAAAGGAAGCAAACTGCTTCACATACTCCCTAACAGAACCAGTGTGCCTCAAATTCTTAATGGCCATGTGAGCACTGAACAGTGTGTTGGTTAGCCTAAACTGAGCCCTCATCTCAGTCTTCAACGCCTTCCAATCTGGAATCTCTGGATTGTCCCCTTCCGTCCTAGCGGCCACAGAAGTTCTCCACCAAAGTTTGGCATCCCCTCTGAGATAGGGTGCACAAACCTCTATCCTGTCTGTGTCAGCAACCCCTGCTGCTCTAAAGTAGTGCTCCATGTCAAAAAGAAAGTTTTCCAGTTCCTTGGCTATCCGCGCTCCTCCAAAGGTAGCCGGCTCAGGAACATGGCTCCTAGTAGGCTGAACAGGGGCTGGCGCCATAGGTGTTAGTGGCTAGGAAGCCACCTGTGCCAACGCCAACCTCAGTGTAGTGACCTCTGCCATGGCCGACTCCAAAGAATGGGCCATGTCAGCTATCTCACCCTCGATCTCCTGCCTATAATGATGGAACATCCCCATCAACGCAACCAAGCGCTCTGTGATAGGATCTCCATGCCACTCTATGTCTTCCTCAATACCAGTGGCTGCCTCCAACCTCGAGAACCTCTCCTCGAACTGCGCCATACTCCAAGTCCTCGGTGCAATCACTGTAGTGATACTGTGAACTGCTAGAAAAATCCTCGGTCTGCCCAGCACTAATCAATTAGCAGGAATACCGAGGAATTACGCCCCGGCACTAGGCACCGACGTACGCAACCCCCAAATGGTACCCAAACTAACATCTATATCCCGGTGATCCAAACACAAACCGAGTGTAGAAATCTGCTGAAATCAGCTGAAATCTGACCTCTGATACCAGTTGTCACGCCCCAATTTTTTGCGCCTAAAATTGGGTCGTGATGGCACAACTTACACACCTCTGTGTAAGAAGTCAGCCAACACTCCTCTATGCGTCTATGCGTAAGTCTATGTAACTAGCGCGATCTAGGACCGTATCTCAGTGTCAGATCTCACTCCCCTAACTCTGCCTAAGATCACTAAGCTCTGAATGCAACTCTGATCTGGCTGAAACTCTCTAAAGCACTGACTGATGCTCTGAGTGGAGGATTGGGACTTCAACACCCCAACCACTTTGCACACTCAGAGTTGCGCCCTGATGCACACACACGAGCACTAGACATATGCCCAAATCCTAAAAACAAGTATCCACTACACAGTGAGCGAGCTTCTGGCGCCACGCACAGTGCTTGCGCCAGTCACAACCTAATCACACCGGATCAATAAAACAATCTCCTCCAAGCAAGATGCTCAGGTATGAGAAAGGTGTTCTCCCCGATGGGGGTGAGCAACACAAAAACACAACTATAATAATCAACAACAATGTTCATACAATGATAAACCCTAATCTAAGAAGAGTTATACCAAACAAGCGTGTATGAACAAGATGGAAGAGATCAGCCCCTCTCCTCAAGGAAGCCGCCCCTCAAATCTCCTCAAGCGCAAGCACTTGAGGCTCGGACCCTAGAGCTGCCTGCTCTAGGGTGTTGTTGATGATGCTCTCGGCCTCTTGCCTCCAAGATGCCGCCAAACTCCAAGGGACAGCAAGGCACACCGCCCATGATGTTCAAACCGTGAAGAGCACTTGCCTCCAAGTGCCACCGCCAATGATGAAGAAGAGAGGAAGTGTTGCCTCCCTCCAAGATCTCCAAAGTCGCTTTGATCACTTGCCTCCAAGTGATCACCGCCCTTCTTCCTTGCCTCCAAGGAAGATCTTCATGCCAAGCAATATGCAGCCCTTGCCAATGGTCGCCAATGGCAAGGAGGACTCACCCAAGGTGCTAGGAACGTGAAGGTGGATGAAGAACTTGCCAAGGTGATGGAACCGAGAGTCCTTCCTCCAATTCGCCAAGATCTCCTCTCCACAAGGTGGCGTGATGTCTCTAGGGTTGATGCCGCCAACCCTTGGTGAACTCGCCAATATGAATTCCATGTTGGATCCGTTCCTCAAGTTTGATCCAATCCACTAAGGTAAGTGGGATCCAATTCGCCAAGCAAAGTGGATCTTCATGATGGATCCAAATAACTTAAGGTTATTGGATCTTCTCATAGTCCCTTATTGGATCATGTCAATAGTTATCACATGCCAGGCATGTGCCAACTTATAAACAATCCAATTAATGACATCCATGTCCTGAGAGAACATGATGACACCAATTGGTCTATAGCACTCCAAACTGAACCCAGGTTGATTCCAACCCTTGCGCCACTGACCATGGTTAAGCTAACCATGGTTAGGCTAACCATGGTTAAGTTAACCATGCTCCAAGAAACTCCAATGCACCCCCGGGCCTAACCCAAGGATAGAGTCTACGCTAGTGTACAGCTCCTCAGCAATGTACCTGCAAAACATCCTAACACAAATGTTAGTAACCTAGCTCCTCTACTAGGCCCCCTTCCACATCAAGCCTAACTCCTGTAAGCCATCTGATCCCTACTCATAACCCCTATGAGTCCATGGGAAGGGTCGGTGTATAACCCCAGTATACCTAGGGCATCACACCTAGTATTCATAATTATAGGAATGAATTATCTAATAAATTCATAGACAATACTGATTTGCTTGTAAAGCTTCTTTGCTATAGCTATTAGCTTCAGTAGGATGTGTTTTTTTAATTAAAAACTTGTGTAGTTTGAGTTCACAACCTCACTAGCATTGACTTGGCCTCTTTTCCTTTGGGAATTTGCGTCGGCTATGTTGTTTTCTGTTTCTACTGTATCATGTTAAACAAAAGGCAAAAATTACATTTATCTCCTCCAAAAATTGACGATTTTGATATTTACCACTTTAAACTTTAGTTTAGAAGTCATAAAATTTCGAGGCTAACACATATGACAATGTGACAGCAATAGAGTGAGATATAATAGGATGGTTATTTCTTTTTTTTCTTTTTCTCTATGAAAATTCAACAGAGAGAAAACTCCGATAAAAAATATTTTTTCACTAACAAAGTTAACAACTCCAGTTAAATAAAACAATTTTGTTATGTTGAGTCCGGCGACAATCACAGTCGGTTGATCATTGATAGGGCCTAAACTTGATAGGCTGCTACCGCTAGTGCACGGTCTATCGCGTAATAAAAAGTATCGATCCCACGAGGACTAGGGGTCAAGTACTAACTAATCAGTTAATCAATAGTTAGGTTAATGATTAAATGGGAAATGACTAATGTCCTAGTGCAAGTAATTAAACTAAAACAAACTAAAAACAAGCAGAAAACAAGCAATCGGTGTTTGAAATCTTTGAGATAAGATCGGGGTTTTGGGTTTCACCGCACTAAAGCATGCATGAAAGTTAATGTTGATATTTTAGATAGGTTTTACCAATGTTCTTAAGGTAATCCTTCCTAAGGTACAAACACGCTCCCTCTCAGGACACGGTCTGGTGTCTAACCTAACCCAAGTCTCCTACTCTCGTGGCTTACCGGGTTAAGCCGACCTAATGGATTCTATGAAGGATTAGGGTTCCTCGGGTGATTTTGACAACTCTTGTAGCCAAAATCACGAGTCTAGTCTAAGGGGGTCCAACGATTGTGGTTCACCTCTCAGTCCTTTCCACAATGTCTAAAGCATGAACATGTATGGCCAGTATATAAACATGAATGAAAACTTCCTAGACATGAATAATAATAAAGATAAATTTAGATAAAATGTAGATCAAACAATAATATTCAACATCTTACAGTGGGCTATGCCCAAACCATGAAAAGAGAGTTTACGCTACAAGATTCATCACAAAATACATGAAATCTCTCATACAAATTGATTCAAACCAGAGGGAGGAGTAGATCCTTGATGGAAGAAGGTCCAGCACGATGATCTTCATTGGAACAAAGAAGAAATCATGCCGGAATAGTGTTTTCGTCAAGAAATCACCCCAAACCCTAGGTTGTCACCCCTTTCCCTCGTTCTCCTCAACCGCCTAATCAAATCTGATGATTCTGGTCCCAAAATGTGTGTATCCAAATTAGGAAGGTCTCCCCAATTTTTCAGCAAAATCCGCTTCCAAAATAGTATGTTATGGGCGAAAAATCGGACGCCTGTCGAACTAGGCGGGACGATGCACGGCCACGCCCATGTATGGCTCGGCGACATTAAATCTTTGAAAAAATTGCTCTTCACAGCCATGCATGGGTTCACAGGTGTGCCTTTGAACGTCTCATCATAAAATCTGAAAGTGCAGGTTCATAGACGGTCGTGCATGGTGTTGGGGTATGCCCTTAAGGCTAATGTTTGAGGCCTTGGGATTCTATCAGTATCATGTATAAACTCTAAGTTTATAAAGGCAATGGTTGTTATTCAGTTTGTTACATTGTCTGCTGCAATAAGTGTACTTCTGAATAATGTCTCAATGCTATTCAGCTAGGCTGACATGCTATATGTCCTTAGTCGAGATATCTTGGTGAACATGAGACAGCCTTGATATGATTGAGACTAATATGTGTTCTAATCTTATAGGATGCTTTGAGCATGGAATAAGATGTAGACTCATGGGTACATTGGATGTACTGGACAGACCCTACTAGGATATTCAGTTGCTTGTCACAATGTGAATAATCCTTATATGCAACAAGTGGCATAATGTCCTCTGACTTGAGATCACTTGTGTTTCTAAATGATGATTGTCATTGTTTTGAGGTAGTTCAATATCATTTGAAACATAATGGTTATAGACTATCTTGGATAATGATCATGAGTCAGGTTAGGACACTAGTGATAGATATAGGATTGTCGTCTCCTTGTTTAAGGAGTGTGATGTTCTAAAGGGGCCCCCCTGGATGAGATGATTGAGAAAGTGTATGGCCATACCCAGATGACTATGTTCATCTGATCTAATCACTCTCATCATATTGGAGTTACAAGCTTGACACGCTTGTCCAATGAGAACATCCAGTGGCAAAGGAAACATGTATGCCTTGTGAAGTGGATTCACCCTTGTGCTGTGGTTTGGGTGTAGTCTTGGAAGACTCTTTCCTTTATATCGGGAGACAGTGATGTATTGCTAGATACCCCTCACTGATCGTGATAACGTAAGTTACCGTTACCGACATTTAAAGGAAACCCTTAGGGTCGCACAATTTGATGATATGGCTTACTTAAGTCAGATCGTGTGGACTGAATTGTTTTGGTTCAGTTTAAAGGGATTTAGACTCTGATTGTAAGTGAGATCTGGTCTGATCATGTTTGATTGATTAGGGCTTAAGATCGGTAAGCTTCGATCGAGAGAATTGATGCTAGATCGGTGAGATCAAGAGCATCAAGAGATGAACGGTTAGATCTTGAACCATTTGGTTCAATAAGATCTAGACCATGGCTTGGGCTGGTTTGATTTGGTTTATGAACCAAATTCAATTGGAACGATTTGGCATGAACCGGTTCACATGGGTGAACGCTTGGTTCAATGCTTGTAGGCGTTTTGGTTGGTTTGTGGGCGCATGGCTTCATGTCTTCTATTTTTGGAATGTCATAACTAGCCACTCCCCTCAACGCCAAATAACGTCTCAACGTTCGCTTCTTCTCATCCGAACGCTTCTCTTTCGATGTGGAGAGTTTTTGACGAAAGGAGAAGGAAGTTGAGCCTCGCCAAGCTTGATCTCTCATCATCCTCACGCGACAAGGACCCTTTGAAGCGCTTTGCTAGCACAAAGGATTCAAAGGAGCAAGCCATCTTCGTTTGTTGTGTGCGTCACCTTTGGAGAAGGAGCATTTGCGTCTTTGCTTCCAAGGCACCATCCAATCGATGGCATTGGTATGATCTCCTTCTTGATCTAATCAATCTATACAAGTTGATCATATGAGCATATATGCGATTTTGTTGTTGAAACCCTAGCAAATTATCATGCGCCCCCTTAGGGTTTCGCCCCCCCCCCCCCCCCCTTCTGTGTTGGGGACCCCCTTCAATTGGTATCAGAGGTAGGATCTTATATGATTCATATGATTGCTTATTCTGATCCATGTTTGCGCTTATGAATTGATCTATGCTTTATCACATGCGAAAGTTCATGATTGGTTTCTCATCATGCGAAAATACTTAATGAATGTATTTTACTTGTGGCGCATGTATGAGGTTTTCTTGTTGTCGCATGTATGATGTTTAGCGCTTGTTGTTGTAGTTTTTGCTGCTCAAAAACTTGTTAACTTGCGCGCCTCATTAGATCTAAGATGCGCCTACTGTAAACCCTTAGACGGGTTGATGGGGTTGAAGTCATCCTCTAGGTAGGATCCAACCAGTCTGATCAGACCATCTGACAGCCTAGATGGGTCGACCAGATGGCACCTGTGCGCAAGCACGAGGTGGCTATAGGTCGACTGCAGACAGGCGTGTAGCGAGGTCTGGTTGAGACAACCAGTGAACGCACATGAGTTAGGCCCGGGGTCATACCCGCTTGCCAGAACTCATGAGGTCGTTCAGCCCTTGGCGCATGCATGGTTGACCATTTGGTCGATTCAAGTCAGTTAGGACTTGGTGCATGCAAGGGCAGTGGATCTGACTAGACATGATGAGTGGATCCCTATTAATGGACCGTTGTAAGGTAGTAGGGCTCATAAGACAAATAAAATTGATTCCAATGGGATTTTGAAAATTCTATTTTGTTGATGGATGACATGTTGATTGGATGCCATGATGCTTGTTTATTTCATCTTATGTGGGTTGCCCAATTAATGTGTGTTGTGCTGGGGCCTGCGTGCCTGAATTAAAATTGTAAATTAATATTTATTGTGATCTGCGCATCACATTTTAATTAATTTATTGTGTAATTGACCTGCGTGTCAATCTTGTCTAGATAGATTAAATTGTAATTTTAATCAGACAAGAGCACAGAGCACACATGGCATTGGCGCATGCAGCAGTGGCTTGACCAGGTGGGAGGTCTAGGGTTCGACCCTATGACAGGCGCATTTACCTGGTGAGCGCACCTGAGCTGCAGTGGGCGCTTGGGCCCTGGGTTGGGCTAGATGAGATGCAAAAGACCCATGGAGAGCTCAAGTGAAGACTTAAGTTAAATTAAGGTCTTACTTAGGGTTAATGGGCTTTTACCACATAAGATCAGCATGCTTTCTATTTATTGTTTATATAATTAGAATTGCATGATTTAATCTTCTGCTATCACCATATGGTTTTGCATGATAGTTAAGAAGATAAAAGACCGTTAAAATCCAACGCTAAATATCAAGCTCGTAAGCCTTCTGACGCGAAACCTCACTGTTCTGACTATCGTTGGGGCCGTGTTGTACCCACTCAGTGGGCACGCCCATCTATCTTCAGACGGTGTGAGATTTCACCTGCGTGTTACAGAGAAGGGATTTATCGCTTCTCGTTGCTCAGCATAGCACGTGGTGGTCCAGGGAGTAGGTCAGGTCAGCTTGACCATATAGGCTACATACTGAGCATATGTTAGCTATATGGAGGCAGCCATCTGTGGGATCAGAGACTGTGTTGTACCAACTCAGTTGGCACAGTCGGCTGGATTGCCTAGATGAAGGGGAATCGCACGGGTTGGCGATTGGCAGGGACTGCCTACTAGAAATTAGTGCTTGTACTCTCTGTGCATCTTATCTCGCATGAGCGGGACGCGGAGACCAAGTATGAAATCTGGATCCCATCTCACTAAAAGAGTTTTACTCTTTCGGGCTGTTTTGCTGGATTTTTCAGCCAGATAAAATAGTGAGAAAAGAATCTTTCTTAAGTCCTGGATTGATTCTAAACATTGATACTGACCTTGCTGTTCTTGCATTGTTGTAGATTCCTGCGGCAACGAACACCATGAGCTTCAATGTGCGATCCCTACTGGAAAGGGAGAAGTTTGCTGGGCCAAACTTCTCAGACTGGTACGGACACCTTAAGATTGTTCTTAAGGCTGAGAGGAAACTGTATGTCCTCGAGACGGCTATACCACCTCAACCCGCTCCGAACGCCGCAAGGGCGGTTCGGGAAGCCTATGAAAAGCATGTCAATGATAGCATTGATGTCGCTTGCCTGATGCTAGAGTCTATGACGCCACAGCTGCAGCGTCAGCATGAGGATATGTCTGCTATAGAAATTATAGCAAACCTCAAGATGCTGTATGCTGTACAGGCGAGGACTGAACGCTATAATTTGACCAAGCTTTTCTTTCAGAGCAAACTGGCTAAAGGGAGTCCAGTGGGAGCTCATGTGCTCAAGATGATTGGGTACAAAGAGGCTCTAGAGAAACTGGGGCATACCATCAATCAGGAGCTTGCTGTAGACATTATTCTGCAGTCTCTCCCGGCCTCCTTCGATCCGTTCATTATTAATTTTAATATGAACAAGATCGATTGTACTCCGGCAGAGTTGCTGAATATGCTCTTGACTACAGAGGAAACTCTAAAGGGAAAGCCTTCAACTTCTGTCTTAATGGTTCCTTCCAGGAACAAGAAGAAGGGGAAGAAGGGCAAAGCCCCTGTCAAGAACTACAATAAGGCTCTGAAACAAAAGGTCAAGCGGTCGAAGGAATACAGATGTTTCCATTGTGGCCAGTTGGGTCACTGGAAAAAGGACTGTAAAGCGCTCCAAGGAGACAAGAAGGGAAGTTTCGCTTCTGGCTCAGGTATTTTTGTGACTGAGGTCATGATATCTTCTTCTTCTATTTCATGGGTGTTGGACACTGCATGTGGAGTTCACATTTGTTCAAATGTACAGGAACTCAAGAGAAGAAGACAGGTGGGACAGCATGAGGTGGACCTACGAGTTGGAAACGGGGCACGGGTTGCTGCTGTTGCTGTAGGAGAATATTACATCTCATTACCATCTGGACTTGTATTAGAACTGAACAATTATTATTTTGTACCTAGCATTACCAAGAATATTATCTCAATTCCTGCTCTTGTCAGGAAAGGGTTTTCCTTTGAATGCAAGACTTCAAAGTGTTATCTTTCTCTTGATAATATTGTTTATGCTACTGGGTCAATTAACAATGGGTTATTCATGTTGGACATGGAATGTTCTATACAAAATATTGATAATAAGAAAGCCAAGAATGCTGATGACAGCACCTTGTTATGGCATAGTCGTTTAGGCCATATTAACAAGAAGCGCATTAAGCGGTTGCATGATCATGGACTGCTGGGATCATTCTCCTATGAGGAGATTGATACATGCAAAGCTTGTTTAATGGGTAAAATGACGAAGTCTCCTTTTCCTCACAAAGGTCAAAGGGCTTCAGGTTTACTTGACCTTATACACAGTGATGTGTGTGGGCCATTTAGTAAACATGCCAGAGGTGGCTATTCATACTTCATTACCTTTACTGATGATTTCAGTAGATATGGGTATGTGTTGGTGTATATGCCCTAGGACCTAGTTTTGGTCCATCTTTGTACTACTTGACTCTGATATTAATATATATCTTTCTGGCATTGTCGTTATCATTGTTTGTCTACACCTGCGATTGTGTACTTACATGATAATGTCCCTGGAGACAGATTGGATCTGTGCTCGAACTATAGTCCCCAGTCGATGTACCTGAGTGGATATGGGACAACTCTGGTACTTGAGAGACTGGTATGTGGGCTGGTTAGGCACGTGGTGCTAACGTAGACACATGGGTATATCATTGGAGGATATACTGGACAGACCCGCTGTGAGGCTATGACTTGGTGTCATGAGTTATCCTCACAAGTGACAGGAGATGCATTGATCCCTTGACTTGAGGTCATTGACCATTCTATATGGTTAGGGACTTGCTTTGATGCAACCTAACACCTTGCCGTAGTTGGGAGGTCATAACGGTTGTCATTGAGCATGTCACGACCCATATGAGAAGGTCAATGGACAGACATAGGATTTGCCCCTTCCTTTGGGAAGTATGATATCCATGGAGCTCCCTTATGGTTCTATGACTGAGAGTGTATGGCCATACCCAGGTGAGAACCTGTTTTAGTCATAGCCATGTGATTGGATGAAAACAAGTGGTGACACACTTGTTCAATCGGATATCAGTTCGGCAAAGAGACTGTAATGCATCTGTACCTAGTTGCGATGATGGGGATGTCGATGTCGATATCCATTCCAATGACCTGGGTAGCAGCGATGCACTGCTAGGTGCCACTCACTGTTTGTGGTGACCTTTGGTCAGCACTGCCAGCGTCAGAGGAACCTACAGGGTCGCACACCTTGATACTTGAGTTCTCGTATTGATCGAGAAGCCTTATGATCGAGTTATTGGATAACTCGGATCTTATTGGGAGATTTCATTAGCGCCAATGGGCCTGATGAGATGGAAGAATGTTATTGGAGCCAAACTTCATTTTTGGCAGGTTGACCCGTATTTGACCATGGTTGGTCACATTTGAATTAGGGTTGCTTTGGATTGGATCCAAGTGCTTAATCAACCCATGTAATGAAGTTTGGGCTAGCTCATTATCCAATGAGGCCCAATAACAAGTTCTCATGAAGTAATGAGAGGATAAAAGGGTATAATGGGGAGAAGCATGAACCATTAAGCGCCTAGGGGCATAATGGGGTCATGTTGGCGCCTTTGCTTCATTATGGAAGTAAAGGGCGCCTCCCCTCTCTTCCTAGGATGGAATGCATGCCTCTAAGGCATTGCTTGAGGCGCAAGGCAAGGCCTTGGCGCACAAGGAAGGCGTGGAGCTTAATGAGGTAAGGTTGAATGAGAATTAAGGAATTGTCTTGGAGACTTTCCTTATCTCATACCTCCTCATCCTAGCCCTACACTTGTCTTGATCCTAGCCCATACCCTAACCGCCACTTGCCCTATAAATGAGACCCTAATCGCCCCCTCATAATGATGATCGACTCTTGGAGGCGTGAACACAAGAGGAGGGGCGAAAGCAAGGGTTTGAAGAGGCATTGGCGCAATCTTCTTCTTCCATCAAACCCTAGCCGCAAGCTTCATCCTTTCTTCCTCCTTTGGCGCAAGAGACTTGAAGGCTTGGCGGCATTCTCCTTATTCCTCTCTTCTTCATCAATTGGCGCTTTTACCTTGGAGGTAGCGCAAGTACTGAAGAGGGAACACAAGGCTTGGATCTTCTTCCCGAGGCTAGCACCGGGCGTGGAAGAAGAGAACTCAAGAGATCCGTGTGTGTGAGACTGCAGAGGGCGGACATTTGGACGCCTACATCGGCATCGCTCTCTTCTTGCTCTAAGGTATTCCCTAACTCATCGTGTCGACTCCCTTGCATGCGATCTTCACTGGGTTTTTGGGACCGGCCTGTTTCGGGGACATTCTTCCGCTGCGTAAAATGTATGTCCATGGCTCTGAAAATTGTAAAATGTCCCCGGGGTTTCCCAACAGTATGTCTATCTAATGAGACATAAGAGTGAATCTTTTGACAAGTTCAAAGAGTTCAAGAATGAAGTACAGAATCAGCTAGGCCGAAATATCAAGGCACTTCGTTCTGATCGAGGTGGAGAATACCTAAGTCGAGAGTTTACTGACTATCTGAAGGAGTGTGGGATTATCTCACAGCTCACTCCGCCAGGAACACCGCAATGGAATGGTGTGTCCGAGAGGAGAAATAGAACCTTACTGGATATGGTTCGTTCGATGATGAGTCAGGCTACTCTACCTTACTCCTTTTGGGGATTTGCACTGGAAACAGCTGCAAAAGTACTAAACCGAGTGCCATCCAAGGCAGTTTCAAAGACTCCATATGAGTTATGGTATGGGAAACAGCCTAGCTTGACATTTATTAAGATCTGGGGTTGCGAGGCTTATGTCAAAAAGCTCGCCTCTGGGAAACTGGAGAGCAGATCTGACAAATGCATCTTTGTCGGTTACCCTAAGGAAACTAAGGGTTATTATTTCTACGATCCTAAAGAGAACAAAGTATTTGTTGCTCGGATGGCTATTTTTCTTGAGAAGGAGTTTCTTCTGCAAGAAGCCAGTGGGAGAGAAATAAAGTTGGATGAGAATCCACAGGAAGGACAAAGTAGTCAAGCACAGTTGGATGAGCCTGAGCCGGTAGAACAGGTTATTGAACAACCTGAGGCTCAGATATCACGGGAACCGCGTAGATCGGGAAGGATCCGTCGACAGCCTGAGCGCTATGACGGAGTCTACATCATTGATAATGATGAACCCCTTACTTATGCGGATGCGGTCAGTGGACCGGAGTCAGCTAGATGGCTTGAAGCTATGCGAGCCGAGATGGACTCCATGTCAGATAACCAAGTCTGGGATTTCGTTGATCCGCCTCCGGGAGTAATCCCTATAGGCTGTAAATGGATCTTCAAGAAGAAGATTGACATGGATGGTAACGTGGTTACCTATAAAGGCAGGCTAGTTGCGAAAGGTTTCAAACAAATCTACGGGATAGATTATGATGAAACTTTCTCCCCTGTAGCCATGTTCAAGTCTATTCGGATTATTCTCGCAATAGCAGCATATTACGATTATGAGATCTGGCAGATGGATGTGAAGACCACTTTCCTTAATGGAAAACTGGATGAGGATGTGTATATGACACAACCTGAAGGTTTTACTAATCCATCAGATCGTCATAAAATATGCAAGTTAAAGAAGTCCATTTATGGACTTAAACAAGCATCTAGAAGCTGGAATATTCGTTTTGATGAATCAATATGTGAATTTGGTTTCATCAAGAATGAAGATGACCCGTGTGTATATAAGAGGTTTAGTGGGAGCGTGATTACTTTCCTAGTCCTCTACGTCGATGATATCTTAATCATTGGAAACGATATTCCTGAACTGCATGCTGTTAAAGCATGGTTAAGAAAATGTTTCCAGATGAAAGATTTAGGAGAAGCAGCCTATGTATTAGGTGTGAAGATCTACAGGGATAGATCTAAGAGGCTTCTCGGGCTGTGCCAGAGTACTTACATCGATAAAGTCCTGGAGAGATTCCATTTAGAGAATTCTAAAAGAGGATATCTTCCAGTCAGACATGGTCTGAATCTTTCAAAGAGTCAGTGTCCACAAACACAGACTGAGAAAGATGAAATGGACAATACGCCTTATGCTTCGGCTATTGGATCCATTATGTATGCGATGTTGTGTACTCGCCCAGACGTCGCTTACGGGTTAAGCGTGACCAGTCGATTCCAAAGTAATCCAGGTCAGGCGCACTGGATTGCAGTCAAGAACATTTTGAAATATCTTCGGAGGACCAAAGATATGTTCTTGATTTATGGAGGTTAGGAAGAACTCAGTATAGAAGGATATACTGACGCTTCGTTCCAATCGGACCAGGATGATTTCCGATCGCAATCAGGCTATCTTTTTAGCTTGAATGGAGGAGCAGTGGTGTGGAAAAGTTTCAAACAGTCTATCGTTGCTGATTCCACAACAGAAGCCGAGTATGTTGCAGCCTCGGAAGCATCCAAGGAGGCAGTGTGGATTCGTAAGTTCATTCAGGAACTTGGTGTTGTTCCTTCGAGTGCAGATCCTTTGGTTATCTTCTGTGATAACACTGGAGCAATCGCACAAGCAAAGGAACCACGGTCGCACCAGAAGTCCAAGCACATACAAAGACGGTTTCATTTGATCCGGGAGATCATTGATCGAGGCGAGATCAAAATCTGCAAGGTTCATACAGATGACAATCTGGCTGACCCGCTTACCAAGCCTCTGGCGCAGCAGAAGCATGAGAAGCACTGTAATAATATGGTTTGAGATTTCTCAACCATTAGATTAAGTGCAAGTGTGAGATTGTTGGGGTATGCCCTTAAGGCTAATGTTTGAGGCCTTGGGATTCTATCAGTATCATGTATAAACTCTAAGTTTATAAAGGCAATGGTTGTTATTCAGTTTGTTACATTGTCTGCTGCAATAAGTGTACTTCTGAATAATGTCTCAATGCTGTTCAGCTAGGCTGACATGCTATATGTCCTTAGTCGAGATATCTTGGTGAACATGAGACAGCCTTGATATGATTGAGACTAATATGTGTTCTAATCTTATAGGATGCTTCGAGCATGGAATAAGATGTAGACTCATGGGTACATTGGATGTACTGGACAGACCCTACTAGGATATTCAGTTGCTTGTCACAATGTGAATAATCCTTATATGCAACAAGTGGCATAATGTCCTCTGACTTGAGATCACTTGTGTTTCTAAATATGATGATTGTCATTGTTTTGAGGTAGTTCAATATCATTTGAAACATAATGGTTATAGACTATCTTGGATAATGATCATGAGTCAGGTTAGGACACTAGTGATAGATATAGGATTGCCGTCTCCTTGTTTAAGGAGTGTGATGTTCTAAAGGGACCCCCCTGGATGAGATGATTGAGAAAGTGTATGGCCATACCCAGATGACTATGTTCATCTGATCTAATCACTCTCATCATATTGGAGTTACAAGCTTGACACGCTTGTCCAATGAGAACATCCAGTGGCAAAGGAAACATGTATGCCTTGTGAAGTGGATTCACCCTTGTGCTGTGGTTTGGGTGTAGTCTTGGAAGACTCTTTCCTTTATATCGGGAGACAGTGATGTATTGCTAGATACCCCTCACTGATCGTGATAACGTAAGTTACCGTTACCGACATTTAAAGGAAACCCTTAGCGTCGCACAATTTGATGATATGGCTTACTTAAGTCAGATCGTGTGGACTGAATTGTTTTGGTTCAGTTTAAAGGGATTTAGACTCTGATTGTAAGTGAGATCTGGTCTGATCATGTTTGATTGATTAGGGCTTAAGATCGGTAAGCTTCGATCGAGAGAATTGATGCTAGATCGGTGAGATCAAGAGCATCAAGAGATGAACGGTTAGATCTTGAACCATTTGGTTCAATAAGATCTAGACCATGGCTTGGGCTGGTTTGATTTGGTTTATGAACCAAATTCAATTGGAACGATTTGGCATGAACCGGTTCACATGGGTGAACGCTTGGTTCAATGCTTGTAGGCGTTTTGGTTGGTTTGTGGGCGCATGGCTTCATGTCTTCTATTTTTGGAATGTCATAACTAGCCACTCCCCTCAACGCCAAATAATGTCTCAACGTTCGCTTCTTCTCATCCGAACGCTTCTCTTTCGGTGTGGAGAGTTTTTGACGAAAGGAGAAGGAAGTTGAGCCTCGCCAAGCTTGATCTCTCATCATCCTCACGCGACAAGGACCCTTTGAAGCGCTTTGCTAGCACAAAGGATTCAAAGGAGCAAGCCATCTTCGTTTGTTGTGTGCGTCACCTTTGGAGAAGGAGCATTTGCGTCTTTGCTTCCAAGGCACCATCCAATCGATGGCATTGGTATGATCTCCTTCTTGATCTAATCAATCTATACAAGTTGATCATATGAGCATATATGCGATTTTGTTGTTGAAACCCTAGAAAATTATCATGCGCCCCCTTAGGGTTTCGCCCCCCCCCCCCCCCCCTTCTGTGTTGGGGACCCCCTTCACATGGATACACGACTATCCCCGTGAAGAGCACAGAGAACTCCGTTTGAGCTGAAATTCGACGTGTAGCTTCGTCTCATCATGAAGATTTGTCTCATATCCTCAGATCTTTTAAATTCCATCAATTTTAGGGTGAAATCCTTATATTTCAATAAAATAAGGGAAAGTGAAGACTTTGAAGAATATGAAGCAATTAAGCAGATAAATAAGACAAAACATGTATTTTATTCCAAAATAATAATAGAAATAAGTCATGATATATCATATATTTACATGTCATCAAAATACATCAGACTTAAAGTTTTGCTTGTCCTCGAGCAAATTAAATTGTCTAGAACACAGTGATGAGATGAAATGGGGGATCTCAAATAGCTTAAGTAGGTCTGGTAAGGTTATAGGTTAATCACAACAAGTCTCAAGTTATAATGCAGTATCAAAAGCAAATGAAACCAAATATTACTAGTGCAATCTATTAGAGCATGCGAAATTGATAATACCAAAAGCCTTTACAATACATCTCACATAAATGACAGAATAGATCAAACATTCACAAAGTAAATAATTATATACCAAGTCATGGGAAAATAGCATCAGTACCACATAGTCCCTATGTGGTGCTTTTTTTTTTAGAATAGTGCCAAACCATAGAAGTGGGGGCATCCTAGCTTCGGTACCACTGTTATTATTTTGATCATTGGGATTAGTGCCAAGTGTGATAAACAATGAACTTAGGTACCACTATCCCTTTTGTTATTGAGATACCGTGAATAGTGCCAAGTGGAGGTACGATATGCAATGTACAAAAACACTTCGATACCACTATTATTATTTCTGATTTCCATGACAAAGTGTATATATAAAAGATAGTTATGAAGCATGATACAATCAATCATTACATATGAGATGCATACCAAGGGTAAGGTAAAGTAATAACACACTCTTCAAGATCATACAAATAATGAATTGAGTTAATTACATCATTCAACTGCATTAAACCAAAGAACTATATATGTAAACCATAACCATTATAGACCATTGACAAGTAAAAAATAAGATTCTCATCTCAATCAATCAAGTACTCATAGAGCAAGTCAATGCTAAAGGCAAAGCAAATAGCATAAAGAAGGGATGAGGGCAAGACACTTAAGATGTTGAAGCAACGAGAAAACTAAAATATGCAAAAAGGGAAATGACAATCTAATAAAAGTAAACCAACAACTAATGACTAAAGTAAACTACTGGAAACATGGAAAGCTGACCGAGTGATGATGAAACCAATGATGCTTATCCCTAGCGCCAACGGAGTCTCGCCTAAAGGTCGTGGACAGACTCTAAAATAGAAGACTGCACTCATCCTTGGCGGTTGACCTCTGTCTCAAGTTGGCGAATCCAATCGAGCCCTTCATCAATGGAAAGGTGAGTCTCTTGTTGGGCGTCTCAGACAAATCAGATCATAGTCTCCATGCTGTCAAGCTGGGTGGTAGGCCATTGCTGAGAAAGTGCTGGTGGCTCAGTCCCGAGGGGCACATCATGATCCTCAACTACCTCTACTCTCTAGTTCCGCTGCTCGTGGACTGTGGTGCATGCGGGATTTAACAGTGGTAGCTTGACATCGCTCCCGGGGAAGAGCAGACTGTAGAGTTCTCCCTCCTTGACTATCATCTGCATGGAGATGCAGGCGTCAAGGTCAAGGTGGGAGCTACCCCGAGCTTGCTCCATCTGGTAAGGTCGGACCCCAACTTGAGAGCAAATGGAGTGAGAAGTCCCCCAAGAGCAATGGCACCCTTCGGCGCCCTAGAAGCTTTCTAGAGTTGCTTGGCGAAATGGAAAGCGGTGTTGAGTCATACCTCATGCATCATAGCCCAAAGAAATAGGAGCTCAGATGCTCGAAGAAGACCATCAGACTCTCCTCAGCCAAAGATAGTATGTGCCATGACACGGTGCACATACTTCAGGACGGGGTTACCGAGAGAGGTGGCTCTAGCAGTTCTGGTATCAAAAGGTGGGTGACCAGTCGGTTGATCCCAGAAGGTATTTGTCACACCCCTAGATGGTAATCAATTATTCAAAAATGATATCATAAAAAATTTTGGCATGATGTATCTAGGATCCATAAGTGATAACCTGTTCAACCATCATTTATATAGGAGGTAACAACAACTCAATAACTTAAATCACATGTCAAAATTCACATTCCATCCTAGTAAGCACAATACTTAGAGATCAAGAAATCATACATCTTAGATCATAAAAGCCATGCATCATGTATCCAAAACCATACTTTCATTCCATACATGTCATTCCATTACAATCACTAACACAACATCATATATGAGTCTTTAAAACACAAAGTATCTTTGTCATATACAAGTCATGGATCTTCTCATACTCAGCTTACAAACACTTCAACTACATGGATCACACAGGTGTACAAGTGCAACACAAAACTATAACTCATGTGATTCATTGAAACCCTCCAAATAGCTCGTAGCCCAAAGCTAACCTGTAAAGAGGTTAGAAATGCAAGGATTGAGCAAGAATGCTCAACAAGTACATGACATGCCAAATAAGATAAGTCTCAACAAGGTTCCATAAGTAACATCAAATGGAAACATATTAGTGCCATGGTAAGCAATAGTGATATGGTAAACATAATGACATGGTAGGCAATAGTGACATGATAAGCATAATACCATGGTAAGCATATCAAAGAGGCATATAATTCCATGGTAAGCAATAGTGACAACAAATATAACTCAACTCAAAGTATCATAGAGTCACATAGCACATAGCATAGTGGGAGATCACATATAACATAATCTTCCACGTCTGGAAGCATATTCCACCCTCATCAGGGTGAAACCAAACATATATGCTGGCTGGAGTAATAATGGCTCCCCAAATCAGAGATAGTGGGATTCAAGAGGTGGCTCCCATGGATTCAAGAGGTGGCCCACATTATTGCTAATGTGGCACTTTGTTCCACAACTATCAATCTCTTCCCATTTCTAGGCTCATAATGGAGTTGTCATGACTCCTCATATCAGAGATAGTGGGATTCAAGAGGTGGCCCCCATTATTTCTAATATGGCACTTTGTTCCACAACTATCAATCTCTTCCCATTTCTAGGCTCATAATATCATTCCCACTAGCATGCATATACATAAACAACAGAAGGCATACCAAAAGGGTTTATAGATGTGTATCAAACCCTCAAAGGTGTGAACCTGCATATGAACTTCATACAAAGCCTGAGATGTTCAATTCTAAATGGAAGAGACATCTAGAGCAAAGTATACATAGGTATGGTCATGAAACCCAAAATCAGAAATCAGAAGCTTGATTACCATGAACTTTTCACTCTCCATAAGATACCATTTGGTGTGATATCGATGCCAAAACAAAGGATTTCGAGTCTACTTTACAAAACAACAAATTTGACTCAATTTGGAGCTCAATACAAAATGTTATGAGCTATAGAGTAGCAAGACGTCAAAATCTGGACAAGTAGAGTTCTGGATTTCTAGGGTTAGGTAGAAATTCGATGATAAATTTATTTTTGATCCAAATCATGCAAATAAAGGCTCCAGGTGTAGATTATGAAGTGTACTAGATATAAAAATAAGAATTTGATATCACTCATATCACAAAAGTTGGACATATAGAGCACTTACTAGATAAAGGTCCAACTATAAAAACAGAGTTACTGGGTCGGATTCAACTGAAGTTACAGAGTCGATAATCTTATCTCATGTATTCAATATCCGACTCAAAAGAAAGATCATTGAGTCTTCTTTACAAGGAATCTGATTTCAGGCAATTTGGATCAGCGAGTCAAAAGTTATACTAATTTGAACGCAGAAAGGTCGGATTGACTGCACTGCACATAAGGATGCATAGCCATTGAACATAGAATTGATTCCTCTTCCAAAGGCCGACTTTACCAAAATTAATATAAATAAGAACTAAATTGAAGTCATTCATGAAGAGCAAGATCATGTCACATAAAATTGAAGTCAAAGACAGGCAAGTACAAAGGAAGATTAAGAACTTGCCTAATATACCCAAAATCAAGTTCTCTTGGAGTTCTCCCTTTTTCTTCCTCTTCCTTGCCGTATACTTCCTTTCTCCCAAACTTGGAACGAAGCAAAAAGGAAGGAATGGCAAAATTTTCCATCTTTATCTCCTCATACATGAGGAGATGAGGTGGACGCATAAGGCAAAGTCAAGGTTAATGAGGTGGCAAGGTAAGTTCACTTAAGCCCTCCTAATTGAGTTAAATTTCTCTTATGTCATTATGTTATCTTTTCCATTTCTCCTCTTAGTACAAGTAGAATTTCTTCACCTCTTCCTCTCCACTTCACTTCTTAAAGCTCTTTCAAGGTAAGCATCAATTAGGAAAGCACTACAACAAGAAGATAATCTTACATGACATTTGCTACAAAAAGCATAATGACCATTGTAGATTTGATTTTGTTTTGAGGCTATTATAGTACTAGCATTGAATGCTCTGGGTGTCAGCCACATCCCATCAGTGGGAAAGCCATAGATCTGGTTCAGCTCTGACAAAGTAAGTACAAACTCGGTATTGTTGAGCCGAAAGAATAAACTGCCGTCATCTTCATCGGTATGGATGTTGGCATGAAATTCCATTGAAGATAAAAATTCCAGCACGATGGGGATATATGTGAGTTAAGAGATCGTGAAGAACTGCTCCCGCCCTATATGCTGAAAAAGCCATTGCAAATCTTCATAGAAACCTAGAGTATTCGGTGTGGAATGATCAAGGAACCTGGTGGTAACCACCGGGTGGCGTGTGAGGGCGGTGAGCTTGGCAAGCTGCTCAGGATCTCGGCAAATAATCCCATAGGGTGTTGGCGGCGCTGCTGGCGGCGGTTGTTGTGCGGTGGCGGTGCAGGAAGAGGAAGCTCGGTGCTTAGAGGTGACTTGC
This sequence comes from Costus lasius, assembly GCA_027563935.2. Classification (NCBI taxonomy): domain Eukaryota; kingdom Viridiplantae; phylum Streptophyta; class Magnoliopsida; order Zingiberales; family Costaceae; genus Costus; species Costus lasius. Next base: position 35,377,179 of record CM050453.2, read on the forward strand.
TTGCGTCGAGACATGCTGGTGGTAGAGGGAGGCGACGGGAAGGTAGCAGCAGGTGTAGAAGAGGCGTCGAAAATTTTAGAGGCGAAGAAGGAAGGTCAGTAGCGGTGGAACAACGAGCGGCAACAGGAATCAGGGCGGCAACGAACGGCGACGGGAAGCGCTGATCGGCTGTGAAAATGTTGTGTCCGCAAGTGCATGGATACTCGAAGTAATAAAGAAAGATATCGAACCACAGAGACCTTATTGTTAAGTACCAAATAGTTGTATTCTTACTAGCTAAGCGATCGATTAATATGCAAGTGAACAATAAAAAGAGCGTAGAGATAATCAGAGAGAAACATTGGGACTAGGGTTTCATCCTCCTTGATTCTAATGATTAGATTTAAATAAAAGGTCGCCAGACTAATCTTATCATGATAAAGACTTAATTTACTTCATAAAGGGATTATCTCACTTTCGTGCAGACAATCATGCAGGGATCAATCCTCGCTTTCGTGCAAGATCTATCCCAACGCTAAAGATAAGTAAATCATCAATCAAAGAATTCAAAGATCACTTTCGTGCATCCGAATTCTAAGTTGATTGTCTCAAGTGGAATCTCAAGGATCACTTTCGTGCATCCGAGACTCAACACAAGTTCTACTTATGGTTCTCCAACGTTCCGATCCTCACTTTCGTGCAAGATCTCCACGTTTGACAACTCGACTCTACCCTAGATTCAAATTATCATCATGGCAATAAGATCACTAAAATCAAATAATTAAGAACTAACCTAAGAGAGTTCCTAACATGCAACTCTAGGGTTCCAAGTTCTCAAGCAAGTCACCTTTTGGTCCTTATTGCGAGAACTCTAAAACATGAATAATAACATCAATCTATGGAGAATCAAAGACAAACAATCACTTAACTAGAATCATCATAATAAAACTATTCTGACGAAAATAAGAGTTATCTAATCATTAAGAAATCAAAGTGAATTACACCCATGTCCCAAAATATGATTAAGCTAGCATGGAAAGAGAAATACAATAAGCTATAGTATCAAAGTGTTCAGAAATCAAAGAAGAAGAAGAAACAACGTTACAACACGGCTGTAATAGAAATCACAGCCGAAATTTGCCTCCAAAACATGCTATGAACAGTGTCGTGCCTCTTCTTTCATTGATTCCTCCTCCTATTGAACTCCTTTTCCTCTAAAACTTCTGGGGTATTGACTTCTCCTCTAGATGAAGCTTCTACGTGAAAATCATGGCTTGAGGAGCCCTCTACGCCTCTCAGCAGAAAGGCAAACCCTAAGCGCCTTTCTGTCTATTGCTCTCTCAATACTGGATAAAAATTCATGCTTTTACTTCGTGTGTGTTCTCCTCTTAAAGATGAGTCTGCAGTATCTTTCGGATCTCAATTTGGACTTCTGGATCAAACGATATTGTCCGTGTAAAATTCAGGCAGAAAAATTAGAAAATTGGGTCTAAAATACGGTACCGTATTTTAAATACGGCAGTGCCGTATTTTTCCCAAAAACTCAGAAACTTTCTGTTTAAAATCCTCCAAAAATACGGTACCGTGATAGTTGTTCCCAAAAATACGGTAGTGCTGTATTTTTGCAAATTGGCTCTGAATTTCATGAAAATTGATGGGTAGCTTTGTTTCGACGTCTGGAATCCATTGGTGTGCTCAAGGTGGGTTTGGTGGTGGGGGATCAAAGATATGCAAAGAGAGGCCCTTGTCGAAGATATCATGTTCAAAGTAGAGTTTCAATCGTTGGCCGTTTACTTTAAAATCCCCTGTTCTTTGGCTTCATATTTCAATAGCTCCATGTGGAAAGATCTTTTTTACATTGAATGGTCCAGACCATCGAGTTCTCAATTTTCCAAGAAAGAGTTTCAAATGAGAGTTGAAGAGAAGAACTTGATCTCCCATGCGAAAATTCTTTATGACAATATGCAGATCATGCCATCTCTTTGTTCGTTCTTTATAGATCTTCACGTTTTGATAGGCGGAAAGACGGACTTCATCCAGTTCATTGATTTGAAGCTTTCTCTTTTCATCAGCAATTTGGAGGTCATAGTTCAGTTTCCGGATTGCCCAATAGGCTCTATGCTCGACTTCAACCAGCAAATGGCATGATTTTCTGTACACTAGTTGATAGGGAGACATTCCTAGTGGGGTCTTGAAGGCTGTCCTATAAGCCAAAGTGCATCATCTAGCTTCAGTGACCAATCAATTCGCGAGAAGTTGACCATCTTCTACAAGATATTCTGTCGATTTCTCTCACAATACTGGATAAATATTCATGCTTTCACTTCGTGTGTGTTCTTCTCTTAAAGACAAGTCTGCAGCAACTTTCGGATCTCAATTTGGAGCTCTGGATCAAAAGTTATCGTCCGCGCAAGATTTGGCCCGAAAAAGTCGCGCGTCCAGGAAGAAAATACGGTCGTGTTTTATTTTACGGCAGTGCCGTATTTTGCTTCTGTGAACCCTGTGTCAAAATTACGGCCCGTAAAAGTTATTATGGCAGTGCCGTAAAATCGGACGAGTTCTCTGGTCTGAAATCTCTGAGGAATATTGCACCATAAAATGGTTTACGGCGGTGCTGTAATTTCAGTGAATCTCTCTATTCTGAAGCACTCTAAAATACGGCCTGTGTAATTCTTTACGGTGGTGCCATAAAATCAGGGAAACTTTCTGATCTGAAAATCCACCAAATTACGGCAGTGCTCCGATATTACGGTATCGTACGGAAATACGGTACCGTAATATAAAATACGGTACTACCGTATTTTGGTCAGTGGCTCCAATTTGCGTGAAATTTGTCGGGTGATCTCCTCTTGATGATGGTAACTCTTCTATGTCTTCGATTTTGCTTGAAAACGCCTCAAAATAGTGCCTTTTTACCTGAAAATCATGAAAAACCAAAATAGAAGTAGATTTTGCAATATTTGATAATTTTGGCATAAAAATAAGCAAAAGAATTGAGCATGAAAAGATATATAAAATGATACAAAATATACTATATATTTTGGTGTCATCAAATACATAAGGCTCAAACTTTGCTTGTCCTCAAGCAAAAATCAAAAGTTGATTAAAAGATAAACCTTTTCATGCTCAATAAATTTCTAAAATATAATTATCAATGAAAAATTCCATCAATTGCTTTATAAAACTTCAAGCAAACATATCATTCTTAGAACTCAACCCTCTGGATCCACAATTCAATCAAATAAAATTTTGCAACTCGTATAATAATTAGAATTTTCAATCTCAAGACTTCACCCAATTTCAGTTCAAATCTATTATGCTTTTGTTTACAGGAATTAGGTTTCCAAGATCTTTTTCCAAACATAATTTTTTTTTTTTGATTATTTTTGCAAAGATGGCATGTACCCAATTAGATACATACTTTCATGAAATCAACTAATCCACGAGATAGAACGACACATGTTCTTCATATTCCAAGTGAAAAATCAGGGTTTCAAGTCATTAAAGCACTTTAAAAACTTTCTGCAAAAACTCTAATCAGAATAGTCAAAAGAAAACTACTGCAGAAATTAATCAGAATCGAAAAGATGCTATGTGTTTTAGAGTGATCCATGGACTTTAAAATTTAGCAAAAATATCCAGATGATAGACAAAGATGAGTACTTCGTGATGGTGCCAAAGATCAAAAATTTTCCCAATCTAGTTTCTTAAAATCGCAGCGAGAAAACACCTAGTCATATTTGAAGAGTGGAGCTTTAAAATACGGTACCGTAAAAACTAATACGGTTCCACCGTAATAGACTAAAACTCTCGGGATGAACTCAGATCAAGATTACATCACCGTAAAGATGATTACGGCAGTGCCGTATTTTGCGCAAAATTTTATTTTCCCTGCAAAAAGAAAAGAAAAATTAATTCTAAAAATAAACTAAAATAAAAGAAACTAAACTAAGGTAAGAGTGCTTGGGTTGCCTCCCAAGAAGCGCTAATTTTTAGGTCATTAGCTTGACCAAAAATCAAAAATCATGGTGAAGCAGGTGAATCAGTTCCAAAGTAAATAGCATGCAATTTCTTTCTTTTTCGCCGTCCAAAAAGTTTAGCCACAAATCCAAATATCTAGAATTTTAAATAAATCGTAATCAATGTGGCTTTCTTAAATATGCGGAAATCAAAATCAAAATTATCAATTTCACATAAAGGATATTCAATGATCTTCCTACATTTATCATAGAGCAAAATCATAAGTCCTTTCTTCAAATTTAAATCTTCAATTGCCATAGGACTTTGATCAAAAGATATAAGCATTGGATCATCAAAATATTCTTTCTGTCTCAAATTAGATTCCTCAACAAAGCATAATTTTTCAAATAAAGCAGAAGACATGGGCAAAGCATCAGTGTGAGATTCATTCAAATTCTTTTCAAATTCCTCAATCCTTTCATCAAATAACTTATCAATTTCAAAATTATCATCAAAATTAAAGTGAGATTGTTCTAAATCAATCCCCTCATGTTTTTACACAAATAATTCATCATCAGAGGAATCAAAATCAGAATCATACAAAAAATCATAATGAGATTTATCAGAGTCAACCACCAAAGACTTATCATTAATCTCAGCAATATCACCAAAATCAAAGTGGGGCTCATCAATGTCTATAATTTTTAACCCCCCTTTATCAAACTCATCAGATTTAACCATAAATGATACAACATCAAAAGAATCAATTTCATCAAAAGAGGGTTTTTCAAAATCAATTTTCTCAAACTTTTCTACAAACAAGTTATTAGAAGAATCAATTTTACAATCATCAAAATCAGAGTGAGATTCATTAATATTCACATAAGGCTCAATCTCAATACAGTCATAATCAAAGGGGGATTTTTCTAAATCAATTTCTTCAGTTTCCAAATCAAACTCAAATAAACAATCTTGTTGTGCTATCTGGGTTTCTAACATTTCAGTATTAGCACATATATCATCTAGCCTATGTTTATGGGTCTCATGTGCCTCCTCACTTTGTTTCATGAACTATTCAAACATCAACTCTAAGTTAGATTTTTCAGTGTCCTTAAAGTATGGTTCAGAAATATGATTTGAGCAATCATTAGAAAAAGAAGTTTGATGATTTTCCCATCTAGAATACAATTGATAAGATTCTTTCCATGATAAATTGGGATTTAAAAATTGACAATCAGAGGTATAATGATCAAAATATCCACAAATATCATATCTACTAGAAGAAAGAGAGTGCATATAAGAGTTAAACGTATCTTGGAGTGTGCTCATTGAATCATACTTACCTTGTGGCATGTATACCTTACTTCTTTGAGATGCCCATGAATTGTGATGAAAAGACATATTTACCAAATCTATCAAGAACAGAAGGATAATCCAACACCAATCAATCAAATTATTTTTTTTTTCAGAATATATAACAAAAATAGAAAATATAAAAGTACCAATTGTTTTTTTTTTTTTGGAGTGTGATGAAAAGACATATGTGATTGATTGGAGTGTGCTCATTGAATCAAATTGTTTTTTTTTTAGAATCATACTTACCTTGTGGCATGTATACCTTTCTTTGTTTTATATATTCTGAAAAAAAAAAGTTTTATTTGATTGATTGGTGTTGGATTATCTTTCTGTTCTTTATAGATTTGAAGATATGTCTTATAACTCATGGACAACTGAAAGAGGTGAAGTATACATGTCATATAAAGATGATTCATCATGCACTCTTCAAGATAAGTTAGATTTTATCTCTTGTCAAATAGACACTTTAAATATGCATCCTATTAAGACATCTTATTCTTCTATTAGTTGTGATATTTGTGGATGCTTTGATCATTGTACTTCTGATTGCCATATTTTAATGCCCCAAAATTCTAATTCTTCATGGTATCAAGATGATCATTATGATTCTAGTTAGGAAAATCAAACTTCTTTTTATGATGATTGCTCTAATCATGTTTCTGAACCATACTTTGAGGATACTGAAGCATCTAGGTTAGAATCCATGCTTGAAAAATTCATGTCAAATCAAAACCAATTCATGACAAATCAAAATAAGGAAATTGAAGATCTTAAGGAGATAATTGGTTAGCTTGCTTCTAATGTAGAATCTTTGACTGCAAATTCTGAAATTTTGGAAACCCTGATAGCACAACAAGCATGTTTATTTGAATTTGAAACTGAAGAACTTGATTTAGAAAAATCCCCCTCTAATTATGATTGTTTTGAGATTGAGCTTTATGTGAACATTAATGAATTACACTATGATTTTGATGATTGTAAAATTGATGTATTTGTGGAAAAGGTTGATAAAATTGATTCTGAAAAACCCCCTCTTGATTCTAATGATAATTATGACATTGATTCTTTTGATGATATATTATTCATGGTTAATTCTAATGAGTTTGAAAATTGTGATATTCATGTACCTCAATCTGATTTGGGTAAAAATTTTGAAATTGATGATGAGCTATTTATTGATAGATATGAGGAAATTGATTCTCAAATTAATTCTTTTGTGAAATTTGATGAATTTGACTCTGATTCTGATGATGAATTATTTATGGAAAGACATGAGGAAATTGATTTTGAAAAATCTCACTTTGAATTTGATTGTAATTTTGAAATTGATAAATTATTTGATGATGAACATGAGGAACTTGAAAAGGATTTGAATATTGTGAAAATTGATGAATCTCACTCTGATGTTTTGCCCATATCTATTGTTCAATCTTCTAATTTGTTTGAAAGATTATGCTTTGTTGAAGAATCTAATGTGAGACATAAAGATTATTTTGATGATCCAATGCTTGAATCTTTTAATCAAAATCCTATTGCAATTGAAGATATAAATTTGAAGAAAGGACTTATGATTTTGCTTTCTGATAAATTTAGGAAGATTATTGAATATCCATTTAGTGGAATTAAAAGTATTGATTTTGATTTCCGCATATTTGAGAAAGCCATGTCAATCTTGATTTGTATGAAATTCTGGATATTTGAATTAGTGGCTAAACTTTTTGGACAGCGGAAAAGGAAAAAATTGCATGCTATTTACTTTAGTACTGATTCACCTGCTTCGCCATGATTTTTTACTTTTGGTCAAGTTAATGACCTAAAAATTAGCGCTTCCTGGGAGGCAACCCAAGCATTACCACTTAGCTTAGTTTATTTTATTATAGTTTTATTTTAGAATTAATTTTTCTTTATTTTTGCAGGGAAAAATAAAATTTTACGAAAAATACGGCACTGCCGTAATCTGTTTCACGGTGCCGTAATTTTGGCGATTTCTTACCTGATAATTTTTCATCTTTTACGGTATTACCGTAATGCACTTTACGGTACCATATTTTTGGCAAGTTTTTGAACAGAAGATTTTGTGTCTTTTACGGTACTACCATAATCTGTTTCATGGTACCGTATTTTTGAGCCATTTTTGACCCGAGAGTTCTTAGAAAAACACGGCACTGCCGTAACTTTTTTCACGGTACCGTATTTTAAAACTGCATTCTGCTTATCTAATTAGGTGTTTTCTCACTGTGATTCTAAGAAACTAGTTTGGGAAAATTTTTAATTTTTGGCACAACATGGAAGTACGCATCTTTGTCTATCATCTGGATATTTTTGCTGAATTTTAAAGTCCATGGATCATTCTAAAACCTATAGCAACTTTTCGATTCTAATTAATTTCTGTAGCAGTTTTTTTTCTAACTAATCTGATTAGTACTTTTGCTGCAACTTTTTAAGATGCTTTAATGACTTGAGACCCAGATTTTTTGCATGGTATATAAAGAACATGTGTCGTTCTATCTCGTGGATTAGTTATTTTCATGAAAATATTTTCTGATCATTTTAGGACACATGGCAACTTTTCGAATCTGATTAACTTTTGTGCAGTTTTTGCAGTTTTATAATCTGAGTAGCCTTCTTTCTTCTGATGCCCTAAATTCCTGAAAGATTTGATCCTTCAATTTTTATACACCTGAAAGGAACAAGTTTCATTCTACCACATGATTTTGTCTGTTTTCTTTTTGGATCATTAAATTTTATCCTTGGGTATAGCTACTTTTCCTAAAAAAAGTAAGTGGCTATTCTATTTGACTTCTACCTGTTATAACTTCTTTTGGCTCTAGAACCAGAAATCTTCAAGAGCAATTGTCTTCCACCTCTAGCCACCACTGCATCTGCCTCTGACATCACTGTTTCCAGCCGTCGACACTGGATTTTCACCACAGCAGCTTCTTACTTCTTCTGCTGCCTCTATTTTGATTTATTTATTTATTTATGTAGCAGACTCTTCATTAGTGACTGATTTTTTTTATCTATGCAGTGCTATCTCTCACACCCACCGGCCGACGATCTCACCTCCAAGACTGTATTCTCTAGCAGGCCACTAGAGATTACTCACTCTACTGTCAGCACCATCACCATCATTGCTAGCAGCTTTTCAGCTAGCCTCTGTTCACCCTCTGCTTCTTGCTTGCTTGACTCTTTCCACCGGCATCCTCTTCAGACCTCCGGCGACATCTCTGATACTCCCTTGAGAAAATTATTTTTATCATTATTATTTTTAGAGACTATTTTTAGACTGAGTCTTATGTATCTTAAACTGTGTAGGTAAAAATTTTGAGAAGGCACATCTATGGACCTAGCAACATCTGCCCTAACACTATTTTTGGTTTGAGCCTTATGTATTTTTGGTCAGGGCTTGCTATATAGTTTTGTGAGTATCATCTTCCCTTACTTCTTCGCTATACTTTATTTTCTATATCTTATTGATGTTTCATGTGATGAAGGGAAGGATGATACTTATACACCTCTATGACCACCGCCACTGCTATTCTATTTGACATGCTTATCTTTCTTTTTGATGTGGTTGTATGATGATTATGATGATACTGATTTCTACTATTTCGATGGGGTTGCATTATGATATTTTGATATTCTGATGATTTATCTTCGATATGGTTGTAGTATACATGATGATATATTTTTATATTTTTTGATAATATGATATTTTGATATTTGATGATGATGATGAGTATACTCTTGATTTATATTGTTGATGACTTGATTGATTGATGATGAATAAATTCAAATTCATGATTAGAGACAAACCCTATCATGTTAGATTTATTTCTTCAATGCATATCTATTTTTGAAATTTGACATTGGTTGATGCATGAAATTTTGTGTAGATATATTATTTGAGGGATAAAATCTAAAAGTGAAACTATTCTTTTGAATAAAATGAGTATATAAGTATGATTTGAGAATTGAGATCAATTGATCAACCTAGTAGATGTTTAGTCTATTTTTGCTATTTGTTGGGAAGGAAGAATACAAGATCCATAAAAATTGTAAGAGACTCCCCTACTTGGCACTATGTAAAATTGATAGTGGTACCTAAGACATGGGTTGAAGTCTATGCCTAAAAGATAATGAGAGAGAAAAAGAATAAGACTCCTCTATTTGGCACTATGCAAAATTGATAGTGGAACCGAAGAAAAGAGTTGAAGTCAAAATAAAAAGTGTGTATCTAAGTGGGTACATGCCATCTATGCAAAAACAACAAAATACATGAAAAAAAAATTGAATAAAAAAATATGTGTGGAAAAAGATCTTGGAAACCTAATCCCTGTAAGCAAAAGCATAATAGATTTAAACTGAAATTGGGTGAAGTCTTGAGATTGAAAGTTCTATTTATTATACAAGTTGCAGAATTTTATTTGATCGAGTTGAGAATCTGGAAGATTGAGTTACAAGAATAATATGTTTATTTGAAGTTTTATAAAGCAATTGATAGAATTTTTCACTGATGATTGTATTTTAGAAATTTGTTGAGCATGAAAAGGTTTATCTTTTAATCAAATTTTGATTTTTTGCTTGAGGACAAGCAAAGTTTGAGCTTTATGTATTTTGATGACACCAAAATATATAGTATATTTTGTATCATTTTATATATCTTTCCATGCTCAATTGAAGATCTTTTGCTTATTTTTATGCAAAAAATTATCAAATATTGTAAAATCTAATTCTATTTTGGTTTTTCATGATTTTTAGGTAAAAAGGCACTATTTTGAGGCATTTTCAAGCAAAATCAAATACATGGAAGAGTTACCATCATCAAGAGGAGTCCACATAACAAATTTCACGCAAATCAGAGCAAAAGACCAGAATACGGCAGGACCGTATTATATATTATGGTATCGTATTTCCATACGATACCGTAATATCGGAGCACCTGTCGTAATTTGGTGGATTTCAGACCGGAGACTTTTCCTGATTTTACGGCACTGCCATATTTTCCAGAGATTTCAGACCAGAGAACTCGTCCGATTTTATGGCATGGCCATAATATATTTCATGGGCCGTAATTTTGACTCAGAGTTCACAGAACTAAAATACGGCACTGCCGTAATTTATTTTACGGCCGTAATTTCATCCCAAATTCACGATTTTCGCGGACTGTTTGAAGCCCGAATTTTGCGCGGACCATATCTTTTGATCCAGAAGTCCAAATTAAGATCTGAAAGAGGCTACGGACTCATATTAAAGAGTCAAAGACACACGAAGTGAAAGCACCAATTTTTATCCAAAATCGAGGGAGCAATTGATAGAGAGGCGCTTAGGGTTCGTCCTCACGCCAAGAGGCTTAGAGGACACCTCAGGACACGGTTTTCACACAGAAGCTTTGTTCAGAGGAGAGGATGACACACCAGAAGTTTCAAAGCCAAAGGATCTCAGACGGTGGAGAAATCAACCAAACAGTGAGCGCTAGCACTATTCACTCGTAAATTATGGCCGTAATTTATATTATAGCCGTGTTGTAACGTTTATTTCCTCTTCTTCTTTGATTTCTAACACTTTGATACTGTGGTTTATTGTCTTTCCTTTTTCATACAAGCTTAATCTTATTTTGGGATATGGGGGAGTAATCCCCTTTGGTTTCTTAATGATTAGATAACTTTTACCTTCGTTAGAATAGTTTTATTATGATAATTTTACTTGTGTGAATAATTGTATTTTGATTCTCCATAGATTGATGTTATTATTCATGTTTTAGAGCTCTCGCAATAAGGACCGAAAGGTGACTTGCTTGAGAACTCGGAACCCTAGAATTGCATGTTAGGAACTTTCCCTAAGAAATTAGGTTAGTTCTTAATTATTTGATTTTAGTGATCTTATCGCCATGATAGATAATTTGAATCTAGGATTGAATTATTGTATCAAACGTGGAGATCTTGCACGAAAGTGAAGATCGGAACGTTAGAGAACCATAAGTAGAACTTGTGTTGAGTCTTGGATGCACGAAAGTGATCCTTGAGATTCCACTTGAGACAATCAACTTAGAATTCAGATGCACGAAAGTGATCATTGAGTTCTTTGATTGATGATTTACTTATCTTTAGTGTTGGGATAGATCTTGCGTGAAAGCGAGGATTGATCCCTGCATGATTGTCTGCACGAAAGTGAGATGATCCCTTTATGAAGTAAATTAAGTCTTTATCATGATAAGATTAGTCTGACGACCTTTTGTTTATGTCTAGTCATTAAAATTAAGGTGGATAAAACCCTAGTCCCAGTTTATCTCTCTGATTATTTTCCTGTGTGTTTATCGATTATTCACTTGCATCATATTCGATTTGCTTAGCTAGTAAAAAAATAATTATTTGGTACTTAACAATAAGGTCTCTGTGGGATCGATATTTTTCTTTATTATTTCGAGTATCCGTGCACTTGCGGACACTACAAGTTTAGGGATAATAAGTTTTTAGAGCCATGTTAGGGAGTGACAATAGCCATGTACGCCAACACTTAGGTTTTGGCCGTGAAACCTAAAATAAGTCTACCTACTTGTATTTATAAGTGTGTCCTTTCGGATCACAACAATCGGCGCACTGATCGGTCAGCTAGCTGAAGGGATATAGAGGTAGGCTTCATCTCACCCATACCTAACTTCCTGCAGATAGACAATGGAATTAAGCTAACGCTAGCTCCTAAATCACATAGAACTCTATCAAAGGCATATTTCCAATTTGACATGGAATGGAAAAACTCCTTGGATCTTTGAGTTTGGTCGGAAGCTTATTATGGAGGATGGCACTGCATTCTTCGGTTAGGGCAACTGTTCCTTGATCCTCAATCTTTCACTTGTTGGACAGGATCTCCTTTAAAAACTTGGCGTATGCTGGCATTTGTGAAAGAGCGTCAGTAAAAGGAATATTGATATAGAGTTTTTTTAATACCTCCAAAAAATTTCCAAACTGCCGATCCAGTTTAGCCTTAGCTAGTCGCTGAGGGAAAGAGATGGGCGGTTTGTATGGTGGAGGTGGAATGTAAACATGCTCCTTCGACGCATTCAAGCCTTGCTATTCTGGCTCTGGATTAACTGCGGAGTCCTCTTCAGGTGGAATTTCCTCAGATGAAGTTGGCCTTGTTCTTTCCGTAGGTTCGGGCATCTTAGGGTCTTATAGCTGGATTCCGCTCCTTGTTGTTATCGCATTACAGTGCTCGTTGTGGTAAGTTTTCTCCTGGCGTCTAGATAATGAAATGGTTCGCTAGTCCAGTTGTGTGATCTGGTTCTCCATCATTTTCGAGTGTGTGGATACCGAGTCCACTTTCATGTTCAGCTGGTGAATCTGCTCACTCACAGAGTCATTGTGCTTCATTTGACTTGCCATGAAATTCTCCAGCATTGACTCTAACCTAGATTTTTGAGGATGATCTGGTTATCTTTGGTTGGCAGATGGATGTTGTATTCCAGGAGGAGACCTGAAACTTGCAGAAGAATTCGGATTAGAAAAATTTGCAGGAGGGATCTTTCCTTGATTCTACCTGTAGGAGAAATTTGGATGATTTCTCCATCCTGGATTATATGTGTTCGAGTAGGGGTCGTTCTGATTCCTGAAATTCCCAATAGCGTTGACTTGTTCAGAGGGAGCGTTCAAGATGTGGCAATCATCAGAGGAATGTCCTGTCACTCCACAAACATCACAAGTCACAGAGTTAGAAGTATAAGCATTAATAGAATCAAGCTTAGAAGAAAGTGAATCTATTTTTGCTACTAGGGAGTTAATCATGTTCATATCAAACTTCCCTGAACTTCGAACTGGTTGGCTCCTCTCTCCTGACCACTGATCATGGTTGAGGGCCATGTCCTCAATCAACTCCATCGCCTCATCATAATTTTTATTCATTAATGGCCCACCGGCAGCAACATCTAAAGAAAGTCTGGTCTGATATAACAATCCACTATAAAAGGTATAAATGATTACCCACTTCTATAGACCAGGGTGTGGGCACTTCCTCAGTAATTCCTTGAAGCGGTCTCATGCTTCGTAGAGGGACTCTCCTTCTCGTTGGGCAAAATTGGTGATTTGATTTCTGAGCTGGGCTATTTTGCTCGGTGGGAAATACTTTGACAGAAAAGCTTGAGATAATTCCCACGTTGTGATAGAGCCCTGCGGTAAAGATTGCAACCATGCCCTGGCTCGGTCCCTGAGAAAAAAGGGAAAAGTCTTAGTTTAATAGCATCAGGGTGAGCACCATTAATTTTCAGAGTGTCGCAGCATTCTAGAAAAATTGGCAAGTGAAGGTTAGGATCGTCAGTGGCTGCTCCACTAAATTGATTCTGTTGCACTATTTGTACAAGGGACGGCTTGATCTCGAAGTTGTTCGCTTCGATAGCCGGTCGCGATATGCTCGAGTGCACACCAGAGATGGTGGGTGCTACAAAGTCCTTCAGAGAGCGATTCGCATTGGCTTCCATTGTTTGATTGTCAGAAAATTGTCCTTCAAGCTTCAACCTTTTTAAATTTCTTCTGACCAGACGGAAGGTATGCTCTATCTCCGGATCTCCAGGTACAAGTTCCCCTGTTTGAACAGTATTCCTGGGCATAAACAAGTACCTTGGTAAAAGAGATTAGTAGCACTGCACCAAACAAAAACTACAACTAAAAAAACAAAAGCAAACAAACAGTAAATAAACAAAATAAAAAAAGTAAATGAAATCTAACTAAACATAGTCTACCAATTTCCTGATCGTGTTAATATTGGCAACCTAGTCCCCGGCAACAGCACCAAAAACTTGATAGGGCCTAAACCTGATAGGCTGCTACCGCAAGTGCACGGTCTATCGCGTAATAAAAAATATCGATCCCACGAGGACTAGGGGTCAAGTACTAACTAATCATTTAATCAATAGCTAGGCTAATGATTAAATGGGAAATGACTAATGTCCTAGTGCAAGTAATTAAACTAAAATAAACTAAAAACAAGCAGAGCAGAAAACAAGCAATCGGGGTTTGAAATCTTTGAGAGAAGATCGGGGTTTCGGGTTTCACCGCACTAAAGCATGCATGAAAGTTAATGTTGATATTTTAGATAGGTTTTACCTATGCTCTTAAGGTAATCCTTCCTAAGGTACAGACACACTCCCTCTCAGGACACGGTCTGGTGTCTAATTTAACCCAAGTCTCCTACTCTCGTGGCTTACTGGGTTAAGCCGACCCAATGGGTTCTATGAAGGATTAGGGTTCCTCGGGTGATTTCGACAACTCTCGTGGCCGAAATCACCAGTCCAATCTAAGGGGGTTTGACAATTGTGGTTCACCTCTCAGTCCTTCCCACAATGTCTAACGCATGAACATGTATGGCCAGTACATAAACATGAATGAAAACTTCCTAGACATGAATAAGAACAAAGATAAATTTAGATAAAATGTAGATCAAACAATAATATTCAACATCTTATAGTGGGCTACGCACAAACCCCGAAAAGAGAGTTTACGCTACAAGATTCATCATGAAATACATGAAATCTCTCATACAAATTAATTCAAACCAGAGGGAGGAGTAGATCCTAGATGGAAGAAGGTCCAGCATGATGATCTTCATCGGAACGAAGAAGAAATCATGCCGGAATAGTGTTGTCGTCAAGAAATCGCCCCAAACCCTAGGTTGTCACCCCTTTCGCTCATTGTCCTCAACCGCCTGATCAAATCCGATGATTCTGGTCCCAAAACGTGCATATCCAAGTTAGGAAGGTCTTCACAAATTTTTAGCAAAATCCGCTTCCAAAATAGTAAGTTATGAGCGAAAAATCGGACGCCTATCGAACTAGACGAGACGATGCACAGCCATGCCCGTGTATGGCTCGGTAATATTAAATCTTTGGAAAAATTGCTCTTCACGGCCGTGTATGGATTCACGGGTGTGCCCGTGAACATCTCGTCATAAAATCTGAAAGTGCAAGTTCATACACGACCGTGCATGGATACACGGCCATGCCCGTGAAGAGCACAGCACAGAGAACTCTGTT
Source organism: Costus lasius (assembly GCA_027563935.2). NCBI lineage: Eukaryota > Viridiplantae > Streptophyta > Magnoliopsida > Zingiberales > Costaceae > Costus > Costus lasius. The sequence continues at coordinate 35,392,495 of CM050453.2, forward strand.
TGAGCTGAAATTTGACATGTAGCTTCGTCTCATCATGAGGGTTCGTCCTATATCCTCAGATCTTCTAAATTCCATCGATTTTAGGGCAAAATCCCAATATTTCAATAAAACAAGGGAAAAGTGAAGACTCTAAAGAATATGAAGCAATTAAGTAGATAAATGAGACAAAACATGCATTTTACTCTAAAATAATAACTGAAATAGGTCACGATATATCATAAATTTACATGTCATCAATCGTTGTAACTTGAAATGCTAAAAGTCTCACTACTGAAAAGAAATCTTTCTTTTCACATCCTTTCTCGGCGACGAAATAGATGAAAGAGAGCACTCCTTCTCGACGATTCTTGTTCGATGACACAGAAAAGAAAAAAAAATTAAAATAGAAAAGGGTGCACTAATGAAATCATGAAGGAAACAAAGAACAATAAAGAAAGAAACGAATCTCGGTGTGAACGAAAATTAGAAAAGAGACTCTCGAGAGGTGAGGTCTTGTCCCAAATTTGATGAAAAATGAAAAAGATGTTGGGGAGAATATAGAAGAAAAGAAACTAAGAGAGAATTAGTAAAAATTAATTAAATACTTATAATTAATTATTAAATTACATTAAATTATGTCACATCTCTCCCTGGATCATTAGATTTCTTCTAAATTATTTCAAGGCTATTTGAGTATGTCACTGTTTTCCCAGAATTGCAGAACTCTGAAGAAAACATTGACATCATCAAGAAAAGGAGGAGGGCAGAAACTTGTGTAGCAAAAAACTCTACAAATGAATTAAAAAGAGAACTGCATTTGTGATAAATTTTTCTAATATACATCAGGCACATCAATGACCACATATATTTAGAAGATTAACAATATAAGATCATAAGAATCCATACGCCTACTAAAGACTAAAATCAACCAGCCATTTGTTTGTGCACTAGTGAAGTTTCCATCTGCATAAGGCAGCATTGCAGACTTGAGAACTTGAGCAAATTCTCCCAAAGCACAAGGGCAAATGCTCATGGTTTTTAACACCTAGATAAATATATGAGATAACGACCTCACCAAGGGATGCATTGATCATCAGTTCAGTTCCTGTTTCAACACTTTGATTTCTGACCTCAAGAGCTCAATCTACAAAGCAAAAACTAGATGATCACTAACTAAACAAACCCGTTCGTCTCTACTTCTTCCGACACCGATCGAGTTGTTAGGGCTTGAGATCGGTAAGCTTCGATCGAGAGATTGGATGCTAGATCAGTGAGATCAGAAGCATCAAGAGATCAACGGTTAGATCTGGAGCCTTAGGGTTTAATTGAGATCTAGACTGGATTGCTTGGGTTAATTGGTCTTGGACCAAACCGAAATGAACTAGCTCATCAAGTGAGCGTGTGGTTCAAATGGAGAGGAGTTTGCGATTGGGGTAAACCCATGATCGCATGTGAGGGAGTGGTTTTCTATTTTTAGAAAGCATGATCACTTACGTGACCACGCCTCATGTTGCTCGCCTCTTCACGCCTTTGTCGCCTCTTGTGATTTCGAGAGTTTTTGCATTCTCGTGTAAAAAAAGAGTGGACGACAAGAGGAGAACGTTTTTCGCCAAGCAAGGAGATCATCTTCCTTTTTCATACGACAAGAACCTCTTGGAACCTTGCTAGCACAAGGAGCACCAAGGGAGTAGGCGGCTTCTTCATCTTGTGTGCGCATCCTCTGGAGGAGACCCCTGTCGATCTCTTCTTCCTCGACATCATACAAACAATGGCCATGGTATGATCATTGTTGTTCTAAGTTGATCATATAATACATGCTATGCGATCCTAGGAAACCCTAGATTCCGCCCATGCAAATTTATATCTGCGCATGTCTTAGGGTTTCGCCCCCTTGTGGGGAATTTCAATTGGTATCAGAGCGCTGGTTGATGCATGATTTAATGATTGCTTTAGCCTTTTTTGTGATCCTTGTATGCTTAGATCTATACATGCGAACTTTCATCTTTAGTTGTTGCATATGCGAAACTTGAATATGTTTTGTTGGCGCATGTTTGTGTGGCGCATAGTTTGTTTTTCTCAAAACTATATCACTTGCGCGACCTTCACTAGATCTAAGAGGCGCTTGCTATAAACCCTTAGACGGGTTGATGGGGCTGAAGTCATCCTCTAGGTTAGATCCAATAGTCTGATCAGACCATCTGACAGCCTAGATGGGTCGACCAGATGGCACCCATGCGCAAGCACGTGGTGGCTATAGGTCGACTGCATCACAGGCGTGTAGCGATGTCTGATTGTGAGACAACTAATGAACGCACATGAGTTAGGCCCGGGGTCACGCCCGCTTGCCAGACCTCATTGTGGCTGTTCAGCCCTTGGCGCATGCATGGTTGACCTTTTGGTCGACTCAAGTCAGTTAGGACTTGGTGCATGCAAGGGCAGTGGATCTGACTAGACATGATGAGTGGATCCCTATCAATGGACTGTTGTAAGGTAGTAGGGCACATAAGGAAAATTAAAATGATGCCAATGGGGTTTTCAAAATTTTAATTTCCTATGTTGGATCACATGATTTTTGGATGATGCCATGTGCTTGTTTATTTTATCTTATGTGGGTTGCCCTTAATGTGTGCTGTGCTGGGGCCTGCGAGCCTGGTGAATTGTTGTAAATTAATATTTATTGTGATCTGCGCATCACATTTTATTTAATTTATAAAGTGTAATTGACCTGCGTGTCAATTTTGTCTAGATAGATTAATTTGTAAATTTATCAGACAAGAGCACAGAGCACACTTGGCAGAGGCGCATACAGCAGTGGCTTGACCAGACGGGAGGTCCAGAGTTCGACTCTGGGACAGGCGCATTTTCCTGGTGGGAGCACCTCAGCTGCAATTGGCGCTTGGGCCCTAGGTTGGGCCAGATGAGAAGCAAAAGCCCCATGAGGAAAAGCAAGTGAAGACTTAAGTTAGGTTAAGGTCTTACTTAGGCTTAATGGGCTTTTACCACATAAGATCAGCATGCTTTCTATTTATTGCTTATATAATTAGAAATGCATGAGCTTATCTTCTGCTATCACCATAGGAATTGCATGATAGTTAAGAAGATAAAAGACCGTTAAAATCCAACACTAAATATCAAGCACGTAAAGCCTTCTGACGCGAAACCTCACTGTTCTGACTATCGTTGGAGCCGTGTTGTACCCACTCAGTGGGCACGTCCATCTATCTTCAGACGGTGCGGGATTACACCTGCGTGTTACAGAGAAGGGATTTATCGCTTCTCATTGCTCAGCATAGCACGTGGTGGTCCAGGGAGTAGGTCAGGTCAGCTTGACCATGTAGGCTACATACTGAGCATATGTGAGCTATATGGAGGCAGCCATCTGAGGGATCAGAGACTGTGTTGTACCAACTCAGTTGGCACAGTCTGCTGGATTGCCCAGATGAAGGGGAATCGCATGGGTTGGCGATTGGCAGGAATTGCCTACCAGAAATTAGTGCTTGTACTCTCTGTGCATCTTATCTCGCCTGAGCGGGACGCGGAGACCAAGTATGAAATCTGGATCCCATCTCACTAAAAGAGTGTTTACTCTTTCGGACTGTTTAATGGATTTTTCAGTCAGATAAAATAGTGAGAAAAAGAATCATTCTTAAGTCCTGATTGATTCTTAACATTGATACTGACCTTGCTGTTCTTGCATTGTTGTAGATTCCTGCAGCAACGAACACCATGAACTTCAATGTGCGATCCCTACTGGAAAGGGAGAAGTTTGCTGGGCCAAACTTCTCAGACTGGTACGGACACCTTAAGATTGTTCTTAAGGCAGAGAGGAAACTGTATGTCCTCGAGACGGCGATACCGCCTCAACCCGCTCCGAACGCCGCAAGGGCGGTTCGGGAAGCCTATGAAAAGCATGTCAATGATAGCATTGATGTCGCTTGCCTGATGTTAGCGTCTATGACGCCACCGCTGCAGCGTCAGCATGAGGATATGTCTGCTATAGAAATTATAGCAAACCTCAAGATGATGTATGCTGCACAGGCGAGGACTGAGCGCTATAACTTAACCAAGCTGTTCTTTCAGAGCAAACTGGCTGAAGGGAGTCCAGTGGGAGCTCATGTGCTCAAGATGATTGGGCACAAGGAGGCTCTAGAGAAATTGGGACACACCATCAATCAGGAGCTTGCTGTAGACATTATTCTGCAGTCTCTACCGCCTTCTTTCGATGCGTTCATTATTAACTTTAATATGAACAAAATCGACTGTACCCCGGCAGAGTTGCTGAATATGCTCTTGACTACAGAGGAAACTCTGAAGGGAAAGCCTTCATCCTCTGTCTTAATGGTTCCTTCTAGGAACAGGAAGAAGGGGAAGAAGGGAAAAACCCCAGTCAAGAACTATAACAAGGCGCTGAAACAAAAGGTTAAGCGGTCGAAGGAATACAGATGTTTCCACTGTGGCCAGATGGGTCACTGGAAAAAGGACTGTAAAGCGCTCCAAGGAGACAAGAAGGGAAGCATCGCTTCTGGCTCAGGTATTTATGTGACTGAGGTCATGTTCTCTTCTTCTATATCATGGGTGTTGGACACTGCATGTGGAGTTCACATTTGTTCAAATGTACAGGAACTCAAGAGAAGAAGACAAGTGGGACAGCATGAGGTGGACCTACGAGTTGGAAACGGGGCACGGGTTGCTGCTGTTGCTGTAGGCACTTATTTCATTTCTCTACCATCTGGGCTTGTATTGGAACTAGACAATTGTTACTTTGTTCCTAGCATTACTAAAAATATTATCTCCATTCCTGCTCTTGTCAGGAAAGGGTTTTCCTTTGAATGCAATATTTCAAAGTGTGTTTTATCTTTTGATAATATTGTTTATGCCACTGGATCAATTAGCAATGGGTTATTCATGTTGGACATGGAATGTTCTATACAGCAGATTGATATTAAGAAAGCCAAGTATGCTGATGACAGCACCTTGCTATGGCATAGTCGTTTAGGCCATATTAACAAGAAACGCATTAAGCGGTTGCATGATCATGGACTGCTGGGATCATTCTCCTATGAGGAGATTGATACATGTAAAGCTTGTTTAATGGGCAAAATGACGAAGTCACCTTTTCCTAATAAAGGTCAAAGGGCTTCAGGTTTACTTGACCTTATACACAGTGATGTGTGTGGGCCATTTAGTAAACATGCCAGAGGTGGCTATCAGTACTTCATTACCTTTACTGATGATTTCAGTAGGTATGGGTATGTCTATTTAATGAGACATAAAAGTGAATCTTTTGACAAGTTCAAAGAGTTCAAGAATGAAGTACAAAATCAGCTAGGCCGAAATATCAAGACACTTCGTTCTGATCGAGGTGGAGAATACCTAAGTCATGCGTTTACTGACTATCTGAAGGAGTGTGGGATTATCTCATAGCTCACTCCGCCAGGAACACCGCAATGGAATGGTGTGTCCGAGAGGAGAAATAGAACGTTACTTGATATGGTTCGTTCGATGATGAGTCAGGCTACTCTACCTTACTCCTTTTGGGGATTTGCACTGGAGACAGCTGCAAAGATACTAAACCGAGTGCCATCCAAGGCAGTTTCAAAGACCCCATATGAATTATGGTATGGGAAACAGCCTAGCTTGACATTTATCAAGATCTGGGGTTGCGAGGCTTATGTCAAAAAGCTCGCCTCTGGGAAACTAGAGAGCAGATCTGAGAAATGCATCTTTGTCGGTTACCCTAAGGAAACTAAGGGTTATTATTTCTTCGATCCCAAAGAGAACAAGGTATTTGTTGCTCGGACGGGCATTTTTCTTAAGAAGGAGTTTCTTCTGCAAGAAGCCAGTGGGAGAGAAATAAGGCTGGATGAGAATCCAGAGGAAGGACAAAGTAGTCAAGCACAGTTGGATGAGCCTGAGCAGGTAGAACAGGTTATTGAACAACCTGAGGCTCAGATATCACGGGAACCACGAAGATCGGGAAGGATTCATCGACAGCCTGAGCGCTATGACGGAGTCTACATCATTGATCATGATGAACCCCTCACTTATGCGGATGCGGTCAGTGGACCGGACTCAGCTAGATGGCTTGAAGCTATGCGAGCCGAGATGGACTCCATGTCAGATAACCAAGTTTGGGATTTGGTTGATCCGCCTCCGGGAGTTATCCCTATAGGCTGTAAGTGGATCTTCAAGAAGAAGATTGACATGGATGGTAACGTGGTTACCTATAAAGGCAGGCTAGTTGCGAAAGGTTTCAAGCAAATCTACGGGATAGATTATGATGAAACTTTCTCTCCTGTAGCCATGTTTAAGTCTATTCGGATTCTTTTCGCGATAGCAGCATATTATGATTATGAGATCTGGCAAATGGATGTGAAGACCGCTTTCCTTAATGGAAAATTGGATGAGGATGTGTATATGACACAACCGGAAGGTTTCACTAATCCATCAGATCGTCATAAGATATGCAAGTTAAAGAAGTCCATTTATGGACTTAAACAAGCATCAAGAAGCTGGAATATTCGTTTTGATGAATCAGTCAGTGAATTTGGTTTCATCAAGAACGAGGATGACCCGTGTGTATATAAGAGGTTTAGTGGGAGCGTGATTACTTTCCTAGTCCTCTACGTCGATGATATCTTAATCATTGGAAACGATATTCCCGAAATGCATGCGGTGAAAGCATGGTTAAGAAAATGTTTCCAGATGAAAGATTTAGGAGAAGCAGCCTATGTGTTAGGTGTGAAGATCTACAGGGATAGATCTAAGAGGCTTCTCGGGCTGTGCCAGAGTACTTACATCGATAAAGTCCTGGAGAGATTTCATTTATAGAATTCTAAAAGAGGATATCTTCCAGTCAGACATGGTCTGAATCTTTCAAAGAGTCAGTGTCCACAAACACAGACTGAGAGAGATGAAATGGACAATACGCCTTATGCTTCGGCTATTGGGTCCATTATGTATGCGATGTTGTGTACTCGCCCAGACGTCGCTTACGGGTTAAGCGTGACCAGTCGGTTCCAAAGTAATCCAGGTCAGGCGCACTGGATTGCAGTCAAGAACATTTTAAAATATCTTCGGAGGACCAAAGATATATTCTTGATATATGGTGGTCAGGAAGAACTCAATATTGAAGGATATACTGACGCTTCGTTCCAGTCTGACCAGGATGATTTCCGATCGCAATCAGGCTATGTTTTTAGCTTGAATGGAGGAGCAGTGGTGTGGAAGAGTTTCAAACAGTCTATAGTTGCTGATTCCACAACAGAAGCCGAGTATGTTGCAGCCTCGGAAGCATCTAAGGAGGCAGTGTGGATTCGTAAGTTCGTTCAAGAACTTGGTGTCGTTCCTTCGAGTGCAGATCCTTTGGTTATCTTCTGTGATAACACTGGAGCAATCGCACAAGCAAAGGAACCACGGTCGCACCAGAAGTCCAAGCACATACAGAGACGGTTTCATTTGATCCGGGAGATCATTGATCGTGGCGAGATCAAAATCTGCAAGGTTCATACAGATGACAATCTAGCAGACCCGCTTACCAAGCCTCTGGCGCAGCAGAAGCATGAGAAGCACTGTAATAATATGGGTTTGAGATTTCTCAACCATTAGATTAAGTGCAAGTGGGAGATTGTTAGGGTATGCCCTTAAGGCTAATGTTTGAGGCCTTGGGATTGTAACAGTATCATGTATAAACTCTTATGTTTATAAAGGCAATGGTTGTTATTCAGGTTGTTACATTGTCTGCTGCAATGAGCGTACTTCTGAATAATGTCTCTATGATGTTCAGCTAGGCTGACATGCAGTAAAGTCCTTAGTCGAGATATCTTGGTGAACATGAGACAGCCCTGATATGATTGAGACTAATATGTATTCTAATCTTATAGGATGCTTCGAGCATGGAATAAGATGTAGACTCATGGGTACATTGGATGTACTGGACAGACCCTACTAGGATATTCAATTGCTTGTCACAATGTGAATAATCCTTGATTGCAACAAGTGGCACATGTCCTCTGACTTGAGATCACTTGTGTTTCTAAATGATGATTGTCATTGTTTTGAGGTAGTTCAATATCATTTGAAACATAATGGTTATAGACTATCTTGGATGGTGAGCTTGAGTCATGTTAGGCCACTAGTGATAGATATAGGATTGCCGTCTCCTTCATTGGAGTGTGATGTTCTAAAGGGGCCCCCTGGATGAGATGATTGGGAAAGTGTATGGCCATACCCAGATGACTATGTTCATCTAATCTAATCATGCTCATCATATTGGAGTAACAAGCTTGGCAGGCTTGTCCAATAAAGAACATCCAGTGGCAAAGGAATCATGTATGCCTAGTGAGTTGATTCACACTTGTGCTGTTGTTTGGGTGTAGTCTTGGAAGACTCTTTCCTTTATATCGGGAGACAGTGATGTGTTGCTAGATACCCCTCTCTGATCGTGATAACGTAAGTTATCGTTACCGACATTTAAAGGAAACCCTCAGGGTCGCACAATTTGATGATATGGCTTACTTAAGTCAGATCGTGTGGACTGAATTGTTTTGGGTTCAGTTTAAAGGGAATTAATCTCTGATTGTGAGTGAGATCTGGTCTGATCATGTTTGATTGATTAGGGCTTGAGATCGGTAAGCTTCGATCGAGAGATTGGATGCTAGATCAGTGAGATCAGAAGCATCAAGAGATCAACGGTTAGATCTGGAGCCTTAGGGTTTAATTGAGATCTAGACTGGATTGCTTGGGTTAATTGGTCTTGGACCAAACCGAAATGAACTAGCTCATCAAGTGAGCGTGTGGTTCAAATGGAGAGGAGTTTGCGATTGGGGTAAACCCATGATCGCATGTGAGGGAGTGGTTTTCTATTTTTAGAAAGCATGATCACTTATGTGACCACGCCTCATGTTGCTCGCCTCTTCACGCCTTTGTCGCCTCTTGTGATTTCGAGAGTTTTTGCATTCTCGTGTAAAAAAAGAGTGGACGACAAGAGGAGAACGTTTTTCGCCAAGCAAGGAGATCATCTTCCTTTTTCATACGACAAGAACCTCTTGGAACCTTGCTAGCACAAGGAGCACCAAGGGAGTAGGCGGCTTCTTCATCTTGTGTGCGCATCCTCTGGAGGAGACCCCTGTCGATCTCTTCTTCCTCGACATCATACAAACAATGGCCATGGTATGATCATTGTTGTTCTAAGTTGATCATATAATACATGCTATGCGATCCTAGGAAACCCTAGATTCCGCCCATGCAAATTTATATCTGCGCATGTCTTAGGGTTTCGCCCCCTTGTGGGGACTTTCACGAGTCTTCGGCACGGTTACAGATTTTAAGGGGTAAAATACGTGTTTAAAGCATAGGAAGTTACGCCTCCTTCCCCTCGTGCTTTCGGGACATCCAGATCCGAATTTCATCTTCGCTAGCGTTGTCGAAGGCTACGAACGTGATCACCGGAGAAGAAGCCACTGCTTGTGAATTCATCGTCGGCTGAAGCCGGCGAAGCCTCAGTTCTTCGCCCACAGTGTCTGCCCAACGCAGCTCCAGACTTTCTAATTGCACTGAATCTGGGATTATTTGGCTTTGTCTTTAGATATTCTCAAGTTTATCCTTCTCAAGATAATTCAAGATCTTTAGCTAATCCCCAAAAATGTTTGTACGTTTGATTCAAAAGGTGGTCCAGTTCCATGCTCGTAGTTCTTTAGTTTAGATAGTTTGATTTTAAATTTCAATGTAATAATGAAGTATAGAGTTAGATTGGAATGTTTATGTTTAATTCTTGTAATAAATTGGTAAAGATGGTGTGTTTCCTTTTATGTTTGAGAGAAAATTTAATCTAAGTGTACTTGTGAAATGGTTATAAATTTCAGTTTTTTCGCATTAAGAAAACTGGGTTGTAACATGCTGCTTGCAACTTCGCCAAGCCTTGCCGCTCGCATCCTCGCCACTTGCCTTGCCCAGCCTCCCCGCCTCACAGCTCATAGCCTGGTCTAGCCTCGCTGCTCACCTAGCCTCGCTGCTCACATCCTCACCTCTCGCAACCTCACCCAGCCTCGTCCAACCTCGCCGCTTGCATCCTCGCCTCTTGCAGCCTCACCCAACCTCGCCTCTCGCAGCCTCTCCCAACCTCGCCCAGCCTTGCAACTCGCAGCATTATCACAAGCTCGCATCCTGCCTCCTTGCGAGCTCTCCTCGCCCTCCTGCCATCACGAGCATGCTTTCCGCCCCTACTTTATTGCCACTGGTCCCCCCGCTTCCCTCTCCACATTGCATTTCTTCTTCCTTTTGATCATGTGCAATGCACATGATTTTTTCCCCCTTCTTTTTCTTTCCCCATCTACATTTCTTTCTCTCCATATTTCTCTCTTTCAAAGAAAACATAGCCTTAGTATTTTGAAGAGAAAAAGGAGTTCTATCTATCACCCTGACTACTACTTGGTCTAGCTGCTAAAGTGACTATTAGATTCTATGTCGTGCTATTGAGCTGTGCAGTCACTGTTATGCAAATAGGACACCTTTTACATTCAACGAAAGAAATGCAAATACAATCAGATAGAAAACTGAAGGGTGTTGCATTCATTTCAATTTGATTATATTCGGATCCTACCTTGATTTGACTCAAATTAGCCCTAATTTTGATTGGGATTTGAAATGCATAATCATTATGAAGAAGATAACTTTAATCAAAAGATAATGATCGAAAACCGACCCCATTCAATTCATTAAGTCATCGTGAAATCCTACCTAATTCAATCAAAAGAAAATGGCCAACTGTACTTTTATGTCAATTCAATATTCGGCCCACTCCATTGATACCATATCTAACTCGCCATGAATTTATAATTTAACCTAAGTTTGATTTGATTGGTTGATATCATTATCAAATTTTGACCCAATCAGTTCATTATAACCATTTTATCCAATTTAACTTGAACTAAGAATCAAAATTCATTATGAACGAACGCATTAACATGAACTCTGACTTCGGCCCTAGTAATAACATGAGATTTGACTTGAGTTGAATCAAAATTAATCCGGTCTTGATAAGACAGATTCATTCAATTCAAATTCCATATTGCTTTGGCAATAGAAGGAAAGAAAACGAAAGATAAAAGAAGTTAAAAAAAAAAGAAAGAGAAATGGTTACTATAAATACCAATTTGAATGCTATAAATTTAATGGGGCTCAAATCTTTATCTTAACAACATATCAGTCTTGGCTTAACAAAAATCTAATCTAATAAAACTAGAAAGAAAATGAAAATGAAGGAATATTTTATTACATCATATTGTCAACAATATTGATTGGAAGGTGAATACATCGATACTAGATATCATGGTGTAGCGACTATAGGTAGAAGAGTCTTTAGTTTCGTACTCTAGGGTTGATAAGATAATGATCGAAAAAATGAGAGAGGGTCTTGAGACAAGGGAATGAAACCACATGTCAGAAAGATAGCAACAAGAAACCACAAGAAAATGATATGGAAATGGCGGTGATTTCTTATTGGGGCAACACAGACAAAGAAGGAGCAATCAACACCCAATCTATAATAATGAAACTCACTAACCTCTTAGCGAGCGACTTTAAGCTTAGCACAAAACAAGGGCAGTGGACTTAAGTGACGACTCAGCTCGTGTGCCTATGAACCTGCGATAGCCAAAGAGAGAGAACTTCCATGTCTTCAGTGTACGAATGCCCATGGGTGAAAGGGAAAGCCAATTCGCAAAGACAAAATGCAAAAATATCTGAAAACAGGCGAACCTAACGCACCGAGGTGCGATTTACTTCTTTGAAAGTAGAAACCAATTAAAACTAGTAGAGAAGAGATATCGGGATCGAGCCAAGGATTGCACATCTTGCTCCACGCTCTAACTTCTCCGCTGTGAGCTTCTATCACACAAGAAAGCTGAATTTGACTTCTCCCTAGCCTTCCTTTTATAAGTCAAGGGGGTTGGGATTCACAACATACTCATGGTAGGGTAGTTAGAATATGCTAACTCCCTTAACATACTAAAGTAAAAGCAAGCAACTGCTAAAAGCTAAAGCAAAATCAAAACTAAAGAGAACTTCGTAGGCTTGACTAGGTAGGTGCTAGGGCAGGGGTATTGCTTGGGCCGTGCGAGTGATTAGACCATCTCCAAGCAAGCTACAACGAAGTAATAGAACCGGCTGATGGTAGGCTGGTTCATAGTGGTGTGCACAGACTCCTGCGCTGAGTTTGACATCTGGTTATAATATCGATTGGGGTACTGTTGTGTCCGCAAGTGCACGGATACTCGAAGTAATAAAAATATATCGAACCACAGAGACCTCATTTGTTAAGTACCGAATAGTTGATTTTTCACTAGCTAGGCAATCGAATATGATGAGAGCAAACGATTGAAAATTATACGAAATATCATAGAGAAAAGCTGGGAATAGGGTTTCATCCACCTTAATTTCAATGACTAGATATAATTATGTGTTCGTCAATTTATTCTTATCATGATAAAGATGTAATTTACTTCATAATGAAATTTCCTCGTTTTCACGCAGACAATTTACAAAGAACAACCCTCACTTTCGTGCAATATTTATTCAATGCTAAAGATAAGTAAATCTTGACAAGGAGATTTAAGATCACTTTCATGCATCCAATCTCTATGTCAATATCTCCAGTAAAACTAAATACTTTTATACTTTAGTTTCACAAGTTCTACTTAAGGGTTTCCAACGATCCAATACCTAATTTCTTATGATATCTTCATGTTTTACTCATTAATATCTCCTAGAATCAGATTATCAACAAGGAAATAAACTTCTAATTCTAGAAATAGAACAAACCTAATTTCTTACGGTAAGTTCCTAAATCTCAATTTTAGGGTTCCAAGTTTTGCAAGTCACTTTTCAGTCCATATCACAAAACTACAATTTATGTTGACAATATGAAACTAGAAAAGATTAAAGACAATCATCACTTAAGTACAATTATCATAATAAAAATATCCTAATGAAATAAAGATCTTCTAGTCATTATGAAATTAAGAGGATTACACCCTATGTCCCAAAAGATGTTTAAGCTAGCATGAAGGAAGAATTACAATATGCCATAGTTTAGAATGATCAAAAATTGAAAAAGAAGAGGAAATTATTAAACACAGGGCTCTAATGAAAATTACAGCTCGTAATTTAGCACCGAAAAAGCAATGAACAGTGTAGGCGTCCACTCTTTCGTTGATTTCTCTTCCTTTCATTCTCCTTTCGCTCTGAAACTTCTAGGGCATGTTCTCCTCCTTCAAGCGAAGCTTTCCCTCAAATTTCACGACCGAAGGTGCTCTGCACACTTCGCAGCGATGAAACCTAGGGCGGTGGTGAAGAAGTTGATTTCTCCCTGAATCATCAATCAAAATTAGGGCTTTTTGTTCGGTGATCCTCTCCTCCTCCTCTAGAATTTTCCCCTTTTACGGTTTTTGAAATGGTGGTCTAAATCGTCCGAAATCGCCATCGCAAGAATTGGGCTACAGTAACACCGGGAAAATCGAGCGAAGTTGGCTGCCTAGGTCATGATTACGGCCCGTGAAAATGATTACAGCAGTGCCATAATTCCTTCTGTGAAGAAACTGAAAAGAAACACAGGTTGTAATATGATTCACGGCAATGCCGTGTTATACTTCAAAATCTTTCCCAACAGAATTACGACCGTAACTATAATATGGCAGTACCGTATTTTCCTCTCGACAGAAATCGACCCAAATTACGGTAGGTCTCAGAAATTATGATAGTGCCATGGTTTATTCTGTAGGTTCAGTAAAACCACGGTACCATAATTTGGTCCGAAACTTCAATTTGCGTGAAATTTGACATGTGATCTTCTCTTGATGTTGGGAATTCGTCTGTGCACTCGAATTGCTCAAAAACTCCTTAAAATAATGTCTTTTTATCTGAAAATGATCAAAAACCAGAAAAGGTGTAGATTCTGCAATATTTAATAAATAAGGCATAAAAATAAGCAAAATAGCATGAATATGACACAAAAAGACCAATCAAATGACACAAAATATACTATGAATTTTCGTGTCATCAAATACATAAGGCTCAAACTTTGCTTGTCCTCAAGCAAAATCGAAAACTGATCAAAGGGAATGGACTTTCTTACGAAGAATAAACTTCTAAAATATAATCACCAATGAAAAATTCCACCAAATGCTTCATAAAATTTCAAATAAACATATCATTCTTCTGAACTTAATCCTCAAGATCTATAACTTAATCAAATAAAATTTCGCAACTCGTATAATAAATAGAATTTCAATCTCGAGATTTCACCCATTTTCAGTTCAAATCCACCACACCTTTGTTTACAGGAATAAGATTTCCAAGATCTTTTTCCACTCAAAATTTTTTAATTCCTCCCTTTTTTTATATCGTTCACATTCTCTAATTCGATTACCACCTTTTTTCTGGTGACAAATTTAGAGTACGCTGATCACATAACCAATGTAATAGAACTCATATCTCTTTGGTAGGAAAAATCTTACCTGAGATAGCGGAGTTAATGTGAAACGATTTCTCTCCATAACATGTACCCACATAGATACATACTCCGTTTTTTTATTTGGACTTCAACTCTTAACTTTGGTACCACCGTAAATTGACACGGTGCCAAGACAAGGAGTCAATCTCTTGGTTTTTTCTCTCTTTATTTTTTTCTTTTGACTTCAACACATGTCTTTAGTACCACTCCCAATTTTACGTAGTGCCAAGTAAGGGAGTCATCTCTCTCTATATTGGATCATGGAATCTTTCTTCCCAACAAATAGCAAATAGATTTGAGCATCAACTAAGTTAACTAATTTATATCAACTCAAAAATCATACTCATATACTTGTTTTATTTAAAGAAGTAGCTTCACTCTTAGATCATATTCATCAAATAATACATCTACCCAAAATCTCATGCTTCAATCAATGAAAAATTCCAATAGGCAGATATATATTAAAGAAACAAATTCATCATGATAGGTCCATCCCTAATCACAGGCATTGACATATTCATCATTAAGAAAATCATACTATCAACAGGGATTTCAAAAACAGACCACACTATAATATTATAGCATATAACCAAATCAAGAGGAAATTGCATATGTCAAGTTCAAAGTTATACAATCAACATCAGGATGCACCTACACAAGGTGCTCAATATCAACAGAATATCAAATATCATACAACCAAATCGAACTTAAGATCCGAATCACAAATTCAGAATATGGCAATACAACCAAAACGAATTTATAACTCAGAATTAGTAGTGAGGATCAATAGTAGCAGACATAAGAAGTTTGACCAAGTCATCCTTCCCTATAAAAACAAGAATCATCAATAGAAATATAAGATAAACAAGGAATAGGAAGGGAAGAAAATACTCACAGAGCTCTAATTATCTTCATCAGATCCTATCTCCTCTGTGTCCTCAGGGGTTTCATCTATAGGGTCATCATGCTCTCTTCCCTGGTCTCCATCATCATCTCCACCACCTCTCCTGCTGTCGTCATAGCTGAACCAATTTTTTTCTTGTCGAAGCTTTCTGGAAACATCTAAATCGAAACTAAATTTAAAGCTGGCGAACGAGCAGTGCTTGGACAGCAAGCATTGCTTGTTCAAAGCTTCAAATCAGCTAAATATTACGCAAAAATTCATCAAAAATTGTTCAGGAAGAGTCATCGATTATCCAAGACGTGATTACAAGCAAAAACTTCTCGATTCGATGAAGAATTGGAAGAAAAATGGAAAGAGGCAAAATTTCGTGCAGGTGAACCGAAAATACCTAGACTGGCCGGAGAAGGCAAAATTGAAGCTTGGAGATGGTCAAAAAGGATCGCCGGAAAGTTCTGAAGGCAATGGTAAGCTGAAATCTCGATGTCGGCACAAGAACGAGCGAAAACTCGAGTGAAAAATCCTAAAAATGGCCGCAAAATCGCGCTGGGCGGATAGAATTACGGCCGCAATATTCCTTATGGCAATGCTATAATATATGCAAAATTTTCTGGTCAGACATATGCTGAAATTACGGTACCGTGGAATTCTTTACGGCCCTGCCGTATTTTTTCACAAAATTTCTGAAACTTTCTGAAATGAAAACACTCAAAATTATGATCGGTGAAATTCCTTATGGTAATACTATAATATGCCCCAAATCATAAAAACTTTCTAGTTGACAATCATCTAAAATTACAGCTCGCAATTCTGCTTACGGCAGGGCCATAAGATTTGCAAAAATCTCAAAAAAAATTTCAAGCGAAATTACGGCATGTAAAAAGACTTACGGTACCGCCGTAAAAGCCACAAAACCTTCTGGTCAAAAATTAATTGAAATTACGACCCAAAATTTAAATTATGGTACTACCGTAATTTGTAAAAAAAAATTAATTTTACCTACAAAAAGAAAAGAAAAATTAGTTCTAAAAATAAACTAATATAGAAGAAATTAAACTAAGTGAGAGTACTTGTGTTGCCTGCCAAGAAGCGCTAATTCAAAGGTTATTAGCTTGACCGTTCAGCACTCAGATCTGATCGTGGTTTGTCTAGTCGTAATTTTTCTTTATCTTCAATCTGTTCTTCTTGAAAATAATGCTTCAATCTCAGACCATTAACTTAAAATTCTCCTGTTTTGTCACTCCATATATCCACAGCTCCGTAGGGATAGGTTTTCTTAACCTGAAAAGGTCCAGACCATCGAGACTTAAGTTTATTAGGAAAAGTTTCAATCTAGAATTAAATAAAAGAACAAAGTCACCTGGTTAGAATTCCCTTCTGAGAATATGTCAATCATGTCATCTTTTAGTCCTCTCTTTATAAATCCTTGCATTTACGTAAGCGGAGAGTCTAATCTCATTTTGCTCATTCAATTGTAACTTCTATTTTTTCCCGCGTTCTTTAGGTCAAAATTCAGTGCTTTGATCGCCCAGAACGCCCTATGCTCGAGCTCTACAGGTAGATGACAAGATTTACCATAAACCAATTGAAAAGGAGACATATCCATTTGTGTTTTAAAGGCAGTTCGGTAGGCCCAAAGTGCATCATCAAGCTTGAGTGCCCAATCTTTTCTTGTGCGTGATACAGTCTTTTCCAAAATTCCTTTGATTTCTCTATTTGATATCTCAACTTGTCCACTTGTTTGGGGATGGTAAGGTGTTGCAACTTTGTGATTTACCTCATACTTTCTAAGCAAGGCTGAGAACTTATGTTCTATGAAGTGTGAGCCTCCATCACTAATCACTACTCGTGGTGTCCCAAATCGTGGAAAGATAACGTCTTTGAACAATTTAACAACTACTCTAAAATCATTAGTAGGAGAAGCAAGAGCCTCAGCCCACTTAGAAACATAATCAACTGCCACAAGTATATATTTGTTGCCTCCAGAAGATGGAAAATGTCCCATGAAATCTATCCCCCAAATATCAAATATCCCAACCTTAAGAATAGTGGACTGTGGCATCTCATGTCTTCTATTAATGTTCCCTGTCTTTTGACATCTATCATAGGATAAAATAAAATTTCTAGCATCTTTAAAAATTGAAAGCCAATAGAATCCTGATTGTAAAACTTTGAAAGGAGTCTTCTGAGTACTAGCATGCCCTCCATATGAAGATCCATGACATTGAAATAATATATCTATGATTTCCTCTTCAGGTATATATCTCCTAAAAATTTCATCTGCACATCTCCTAAAAACATAAGACTCATCCCAAAAATAGTTCTTTACCTCAGCTAAGAATCTATTCTTTCCTTGATAATTCAGATCAGGCGGAAAAACATTAGCTACCAAGTAATTTACTATATCAACATACCATGGAGCCTTGATTTGTTCAATGGCTAAGAGTTGTTCTTCAGGGAAGGAATCATTGATTGTATCACCCTTTTTAGTGTCTACCAATATCCTTGAAAGATGATTTGCAACAAAGTTTTCTAATCTCTTTTTATCCTTGATTTCCAAATCAAACTCCTGTAATAGCAAAATCCATCTAAGCAAGCGCGGTTTACTATCCTTTTTCTGCATCAAGTATCTTACTGCAGCATGATTAGTGCACACCACAATCTTAGAGTTAAGCAAGTATGATCTGAATTTATCAAAAGCAAAAAACTATAGTCAAAAGTTCTTTCTCAGTGGTGGTATAATTCTTCTGTGTCTTATCTAAAGTCCTACTAGCATAGTGAATGACATAAGGCTTTTTTTCTTTTCTCTATCCTAGGACTGCTCCTATTGCATAATCACTAGCATCACACATGAGCTCAAAGGGCAAATTCCAATCTAGAGGCTGAATGATAGGTGCTGAAATCATAGCCTTCTTGAAAAGCAGATAAACAATATTCATCAAAAGAAAATTTAACATTTTTGCAAAGTAATTTGTAAGAGGTCTAGCAAGTTTAGAGAAATCCTTGATGAATCGCCGGTAGAATCATGCATGTCCTAGAAAGCTTCGGACCTCCTTTACTGTAGTGGGCGGCTCCAATTTTTTTATCACCTCAACTTTGGCCTTGTCAATTTTAATCTCTCTTTCTGAAATTAAGTGCCCCAAAATTATCCCCTGCCTAACCATGAAATGACACTTTTCCCAATTAAGCACATTGTTAGTTTCTTCACACCTCTACAAAAACTCGAGATAAATTTGCCAAACAATCATCAAAAGAAGAACCATATACAGAGAAGTCATCCATAAAGACATCCATAAAATCCTCAATAAAGTCAGAAAACATAGCCATCATACACCTCTGAAAAGTAGCAGGTGCATTACACAAACCAAAAGGCATTCTCCTATATGCAAAAGTACCGTATGGGCAAGTGAAAGTGGTCTTATCTTGGTCATCAGGATGTATAGGAATTTGGAAAAATCCAGAATATCCATCTAAGAAACAAAAATGAGAATGGTTTACAAGCCTTTCAACCATCTGATCAGTAAAAGGTAAGGAAAAGTGGTCTTTCCTAGTAGCTGCATTCAATTTTCTATAATCTATGCACATGAGCCAACTAGTTACTATTCTAAGAGGAATTAATTCATTATCCTTGTTTTTCATTACAATTAACCCCCCCCCCTTCTTAGGAACACAATGAACAGGACTTTCCCACTTACTATCAGAGATAGGATAGATAATACCTGCATCAAGTAACTTTAGAACTTCTTTCTTCACAACTTCCTTCATAGAGGGGTTAAGTCTCCTTTGAAAATCTGCATGTGGCTTGTGCTCCTCTTCCATCAAAATTCTGTTCATATAAAAAGAGGGGTTAATTCCCTATAAATCATCAATTGTGTACTCAATTACCTTTCTACGAATCCTCAATTCCTTGAGAAGCAACTCTGTCTCCCTTTTCCCAAGCTGTGCATCAATAATAACAGGGTAAGTAGAATTAGGTCCAAGAAATTCATAACAAAGATTATCAAGTAAAGCTTTAAGTTCTACTTTTAGGACCTTCTCTTCCTCATTCTTTTCATCATCACAAACTGTGCAGTCGAATAATTCATTAATTTTAGAACTGGTATCTACACTAGAGTCAAGAGCAAAATTTAAATCAGAATCATATGCAGAAGTTTCAACAAATAAATCACTAAGATCATAGACAGTGTCATCTATAGAATATACACTATAACAAGATCCAGAATATGATGCTTTTTTCATGGTTTCATTCAAGTCATACTCAATTTTTTTATCTTCAATGTTAAGTGTGAGTTTACTGTTTGTTACATCAATAATTGCCCCTGCTGTGGCTAAGAACAGTCGACCAAGTATGATAGGAATCTTTGCATCCTCCTCCATCTCTAGGACTACAAAATCTGCTGGCATGAAATACTTACCCACCTAGATTGGAACATCCTCAAGAATTCCTATAGGATACTTAACTGAACGATCGGCAAGTTGCAAAGATATGGAAGTTGGTTTGGGCTCTCCCATGTCCAATTTCCTGTAAATAGATAAAGGCATTAGGCTTACACTAGCACCTAAATCACATAAGGCTCGGTCAAAATCCATACTCCCAATTGAACAAGGAATAGAGAAACTACCTGGATCCTTTAATTTTGGTGGCAACTTGTTTTGGATGATAGCACTACATTCCTCAGTCAATGCCACAGTGCTATAGTCCTCTATCTTTCTTTTATTTGACAAAATTTCTTTCAAGAATTTAGCATAAGTGGGCATTTGAGATAAAGCTTCAGTAAATGAAATATTAATATAAAGCTTTTTCAAAATATCAAGAAACTTCCCAAATTGCTTATCTAACTTAGCTTGGACTAATTTTTGGGGAAAAGGTATAGGTGGCCTATAAGGTGCAGGTGAACTAGGTCTAAGAATATCAGGCTGAAATGGTTCATCACCTTTGGGTTTATCACCCTAGTGAGGTGGCAAACTAGCATGGGACTGCTCATGTGCAGCAGATTTTTCCAAGACTGGTTCACTGTTATGTTCAATCTTAGGCTCTTCTTCATCCTCCTCAAATCTCCCTCTAGGTTCATCTAATTGCCTCCCACTCCTAGTAATTATAGCATTACAATGTTCCCTAGGGTTTGGTTCAGGTTTAGCAGGTAATTTCCCTGGAGGTCTATAAGAAGTGCTAGCTTGTTGTGCTATTTGGTTTTCTAACATTTTGGTGTGAGCACTCATGTTATCCATCCTAGAGTCCATACTATCCATCCTATAATTGATTTGTTTGAGAGTCTTATTCACATCTTCATTTTGTTTTAATTGGGTACTCATAAATTTCTCAAACATCACCTCTAAACTAGACTTAGGTGGATTAGGATTGGAGTTCCTAGATTGAAATTGTGGTCTAGAATCTGTTTGTGCTCCCTGATTACTCTTACATGACAGGTTTGAGTGATTTCTCCATCCATGGTTATATGTACTAGAATAAGGGTCATTATTTCTACTTTGATTGTAACCCCCTACTGCATTAACCTATTCTACACCCTGATCAGTAATTACTTTACACTCCTCAGAATAGTGTCCATGATTACCACAAATATCACATATAGCAGAAGATGAAACTACAATAGTTTGCATTTGAAAAGAATCAAATCTACTGCATAAAGAATTTACCTTTTCAGCCAAGGTGCACCAATTATCACTTTCATTCTTACCATGAGGAGGCCAATATATCACTCCTCTCTCAGTAGTCCATTGGTTGTGATTCAAAGCCATCTCTTCAAACAAGGTGAAAGCATCTTCAATAGTTTTGCTCATGAGGGCTCCTCCTGCAGCAGCATCAACAGTCAGACGGGTATTATCAAGTAAACCATTATAAAATGTATGAATTAAAACCTAATTTTCCAGGCCATGGTGAGGATACTTCCGTTGTAACTCGTTGAAACGCTCCCATGTCTCACTAAAAGACTCGCCATCCCGTTGTGCAAAGCTAGTAATCTGGTTTCTTAACTGGATTGTCTTGCAAAGTGGGAAATACTTCATCAAGAAGGCATTAGAGAGTTGATCCCATGTAGTCAATGTCCCAGTAGGTTGAGAGTGAAGCCAAGAACGTGCTTGGTCCTTGAGGGAAAAAGGAAACAATCTAAGTTTTAATGTATCACTAGAAATACCATTAATTTTAATAGTATCACATAGTTCAAGAAATAAAACAAGATGTTGATTAGGATCTTCGAGTGGAGATCATCCAAACTGATTCTGTTGGATCATAGATAGGAAAGCTAGCTTGATTACAAAATTATTAGCCTCGATTGCTGATCTAGCTATGCTAGAGTGTATCCCCTGTGGATTAAGGGCTGCATAGTCCCTAAGGCTGTGTTTAATGGGGCGGATGGAAAGTGGGAGGGGAGGGAAAATAAGAAGGAAA
The DNA here is from genome assembly GCA_027563935.2 of Costus lasius. Lineage (NCBI taxonomy): Eukaryota > Viridiplantae > Streptophyta > Magnoliopsida > Zingiberales > Costaceae > Costus > Costus lasius. The sequence goes on from CM050453.2 coordinate 35,414,290, forward strand.
AACAATTTTAGTTGTTTAATAGAGTGGATGGAAAGTAGGAAGGAAACTGGGAAGGAAATACTATAGCAAAAATTGCATGAACAGTATATGATTTTGTCACCGCCTGCGTTTTATCCGAATCGGACGGAATATTTACTGTAGCTACAGTAAATACTATAGCAACCCTTGCTACTTTCCTTTCCTCCCCTTTCCTTCTTTGATTCCCTTCCCTTCTACTTTCCATCCGCCCATTTAAATACAGCCTAAGTGATCTCATGTCTGCCATGATTATTTCTTCTTCCTGCCTTTTCTTCAAATCTAAGTTTCCTATGCAATCTAAGAGTTTTGTTAATCTCAGGATCTAAAGGAACTAGAGGTCCTGATCTAAGAGTCCTGCGCATACACAAATAGATAGATCAAATAACTCAAAATTTACAAAAAAAATATAGAAAACAGAATTAATCTCAGCTTCTGAAGATTCCTAAAGAAAATAGCAAAAGTAGAAAATAAAATAAAACCTAGTCTAGCAATACTTTCAACTTCTTCAATATTAACAAAAACCAAGGTCCCCGGCAACGGCGACAAAAATTTATTGTGTCCGCAAGTGCACGGATACTCGAAGTAATAAAAAGATAACGAACCATAGAGACCTCGTTTGTTAAATACCAAAAAGTTAATTTTTCACTATCTAGGCAATCGAATATGATGAAAGCAAACGATCGAAAATTATACGAAATATCAGAGAGAAAAGCTGGGACTAGGGTTTCATCCACCTTAATTTCAATGACTAGATATAATTAAGTGTTCGTCAGTTTATTCTTATTATGATAAAGATGTAATTTACTTCATAATGAAATTATCTCGCTTTCACGCAGATAATTTACAAAGAACAATCCTCACTTTCGCGCAGGATTTATTCAATGCTAAAGATAAGTAAATCTTGACAAGGAGATTTAAGATCACTTTCATGCATTTAATCTCTATGTCAATATCTCCAGTAAAACTAAATACTTTCATACTTTAGTTTCACATATTCTACTTAAGGGTTTCCAATGATCCAATACCTAATTTCTTTCGATATCTTCATGTTTTACTCATTAATATCTCCTAGAATCAGATTATCAACAAGGAAATAAACTTCTAATTCTAGAAATAGAACAAACCTAATTTCTTACAGTAAGTTCCTAAATCTCAATTTTAGGATTCCAAGTTTTGCAAATCACTTTTCAGTCCATATCACAAAACTCCAATACATGTTGACAATATGAAACTAGAAAAGGCTAAAGATAATCATCACTTAAGTAGAATTATCATAATAAAAATATCCTGACGAAATAAAGATCATCTAGTCATTATGAAATTAAGAGGATTACACCCCATGTCCCAAAAGATGTTTAAGCTAGCATGAAGGAAGAATTACAATATGTCATCGTTTAGAATGATCAAAAATTGAAAAAGAAGAGGAAATTATTAAAACACAGGGCTGTAATGAAAATTACAGCCCGTAATTTAGCATCGTGAAAGTGATGAACAGTGCAGGCGTCCGCTCTTTCATTTATTTCTCTTCCTTTCGTTCTCCTTTCGCTCTGAAACTTCTGGGGTATGTTCTCCTCCTTCAGGCGAAGCTTTCCCTCAAATTTCACAAGCGATGGTGCTCTGTACACTTCACGGCGATGAAACCTAGGGCAGCGGTGAAGAAGTCGATTTCTCCCTGAATCATTGATCAAAATTAGGGCTTTTTGTTCGGTGATCCTCTCCTCCTCCTCTAGAGTTTTCCTCTTTTTATGGTTTTTGAAATGGTGGTCTAAATCATCCAAAATCGCCATCACAAGAATCGGGCTACAGTAACATCGGGAAAATCGGGCGAAGTTGACTGCCTGGGTCATGATTACGGCCCGTGAAAATGATTATGGCAGTGTCGTAATTCCTTCTGTGAAGAAACTGAAAAGAAACATGGGCTGTAATATGATTCATGGTAGTGCCGTGTTATGCTTCAAAATCCTTCCCGACAGAATTATGGCTGTAACTGTAATACGGCAGTACCGTATTTTCCTCTGGACAGAAATCGACCCAAATTACGGCAGGTCTCAGAAATTATGGTAGTGCCATGGTTTATTCTATATGTTCAGTAAAACCATGGTACCGTAATATCAATTACGACTCTGCCGTAATTTAGTCTGAAACTCCGATTTACGTAAAATTTGACATGTGATTTTCTTTTGATATTGGGAATTCATCTATGCACTCGAATTGCTCAAAAACTCCTTAAAATAATGCCTTTTTACCTGAAACTGATCAAAAATCAAAAAAGGTGTAAATTCCTCAATATTTGATAAATAAGGCATAAAAATAAGCAAAACGGCATGAATATGACACAAAAAGACCAATCAAATGACACAAAATATACTATGAATTTTCGTGTCATCAGGTACTACTCGTCGTTCCTCTGTGGGAGCAAGCACATGGGATGAATGGACTTCATTTGTGCTAAAGAAGGACTGATAACTCCCATGTAATGCTCTAGAGGAAAGTTGGGGCATTCAGAACATCAAAGGGCTTTGGAAACCACCCTTTCAAACTTTTCTACATGGGTCACGGCCGAGCCATGATCTTATTCATGGCTGTGATCGGCTTAGCATGGTGATTTCTACACTTCGGATGGCGTCACAGCTTGGACGTAATGTTGTTCATGTCGGGGAGACTCATCTTCGGCCTTTGGATGCGAGGGCTTCACAAGCTAACTATGATCATGTTCATGGCTGTAATATTCTTCAAGGGTCATCACGGGTAGGTCGTGATCTTGGTTACAGCCATGATGAAAAATCTCCAAATCCACAGAAGGCTTCGCGGGCAGGCTATGATGATGTTCACAACCATGATGTTTTTCAAATCCTTTTCTAGACCCTACCAAAGGCTTCACAGCCAGGCTGTTATCTTGGTCACAGCTGTAATTAGTTGTCAGGATAGGCTGTGATCTTGGTCGCGACCGTGATGAGCAAAAATTTTTAGGGGCATGTCCTCTATTGCATCATATCGGGCATGGTTCCTCAATATTAATATTCAATGGAAAAAATATTTGTCAAAAGAAATGAAAGACAAAGAAAACAATCTGAGATTGAAGAAATGAAGGATGCATTTAGATAAATATTGAAAGAAAAACTATTTATCAAAAACCTAAATGAGATAAGTATTCATAGAAAAAATTATTTATCGAAGGAATGAAATATGAAAGAAATAATTGTGAAAGGTGAAATTAGATAAATATTCATTGAAAGAATATGAAAGATGAAAGAAATAATTGTGAAAAAGGAAATGAGACAAGTATGCACAGGAAGAATATTTATCGAATGAATGAAAGATGAAAGAAGTAATTGTGAAAGATGAAATGAGATAAATATTCAAAGAAAGAATATTTATCATAGTTGAAATTAGATAAATATTTATTAAAAGAATAGAAGATGAAAGAGGTATTGAAGAAATAAAGGACGAAATTCAAATATATTTATTATTAGGAAGAACATTCATCAGAAGCTGAATTCAGATAAATATTCATTGAAAGAATATTTATAAGAAAATGAACGATGAAAGAAATAATATAACATGAAAGAATGAAAAATGAAATTAGATAAATATTCACCCAAGGAATATTTATCCATTTTGACTCTCATGTCTTGTATTGAAATTGTAAACCTTTTTATAGAAGATATTATGAATAATATTGTTCTTCTAATCACTTATTTTCATTTGATTTGTATATATAGATTTCTTAATCAAAGGTATCCTAAGTTACTTGGGGATAATTAATAGTGAATGCTTATGTTCATTAGAAGCTAGAATTCACCAAACAAAAAAAATCTTATCTTCATAAGGTGAATTTGAAATAGTCGCATGATATTTTAACATGAAACTAAAATCGAACCATTTTTTTACCCAACAGATGGTATTGACTATAAAGAAATATTTTCACCGGTCTCTAAAAAGGATTCACTTAAAATTATCATGTCATTGGTGGCTCATTACGATTTAGAGTTGCACCAAATGGATGTTAAAACAACATTTCTAAATGGGAATTAAGATGAAAAAGTTTATATGAAATAACCAATTGGGTTCATAGAAAAGGGTAAGGAACACGCGGTGTATAAACTTAAGAAGTCAATATACAAACTTAAACAAGCTTCCTAACAATGGTACCATAAGTTTAGTGATACAGTCGTTTCCTTTAGATTTAAGAAAAATACTATTGATCAATGTATATATCTTAAGGTCAGTGGGAGTAAGTTTATCTTTTTAATTCTATATGTTGATGATATCTTGCTTGCAACTAACAATTTTGGTTTATTAAGTGAGACTAAGAAGTTTCTTTCTAATAAATTTGAAATGAAGGATATGGGTGAGGCAAGCTATGTGATAGGAATAGAAATATTCCGAGATAGATCACAAGGATTGTTAAGCTTGTCTCATAATGTGTATATTAATAAAGTTTTATAGATATTCAAAATGGATAGATGTTCACCGTCTCTTGTTCTAATTTAAAAATAAGATAAATTTAGTTTTATGCAAAGTCCAAAGAATGATATTGGATGCAAATATATGGAAAGAATTTCTTATGCATATGTTGTTGAGAGTTTAATGTATACTCAAACTTGTACTCAATTAGATTAGTTTTGTAGTTGGAATGTTATGAAGATACTAGATAAATCTTGATATGGATCACTAGAATGCTGCAAAGAAAGTTCTGAGATATTTATAAGGGACAAAGGATCACATGCTTACTTATAAAAGATCTAGTTATCTTGAGGTCGTCGGATATTCAAAATCAGATTTTGCTAGTTGTATGGATATAAGAAAGTCTACTTTCGATTATTTATATCTTTTCACTGTATGAGCCATCTCATGGAAGAGTGCGAAGTAGTCAGTTATCGTCATGTCCACTATGGAAGCTGAATTTGTGGCTTGCTTTGAAGCCGTGGTTCATGCTAAATGGCTGTAGAATTTTATTTCAGAGCATGAAATAGTCGATTGTATTGCTAAGCCGCTGAAAATTTATTATGATAATTCTATAGCAATCTTCTTTTCTAAAGACGATAGGCATTTTAAAGGTACCAAACATATAGAATTAAAATACCTTGCTGTTAAAGAAGAAGTTCAGAAACAAAGAGTGTCAATTGAGCATATTATTAATGATGTTATGATTACTAACCCCTTGTCAAAAGGGTTATCGCCTAAAATATTTATTGGTCATATTAAACGTATGGGCATCATATTTGTTAATGAGTATTGAATGATATGATTATTTAGTCTTAATGTATATTTGATACTCTGAGCTCATTAATGCATAAGTTTTTTATTGTTAGTTTTTATAATTTATGGTTATATGTATGAATAAAAATATTAAAAACCAAAATTTATTTTAAGAAAGGAATATTATTGTTGGATGTAGTATGTACTCCCATTAGAGTATCATATTAGGAAAAAAAACTATTATAGTAGGTACATGGAAGAAAATATATTGGTTTGATGATATATAACCATCATGATTCTTATTAATAGGAGTGGCAATGGGTCGGGTACCTTCATTGTCACCCCAAACCCGAACTCAACCTAATTAGTAAAATTTGCTACCCGAACCTAGATCTCAGGTCTGGTACCCAATTATATAACTCAAACCCAGGTTGAGTATTTAAACGGGTACTTAATTAAATAAAATATTTATTATTTTTATTTTATAAAATATAATTAAAAAATTAAAATAATAATAAATATATTTATATAATAACTATTAATTATTATATTATATTTTACTAATAAAAAATATTTATTTAATAGTTATTTTATTATTATTTATATTTTAATTATATATATATATATTATTGAAATCGAATATTGGGTATTGGGTTCCCACATCCCTAAGCCTGAACTCGATTAAAACCCAAACCCGTCCCATTTAGGTAAACGGGTCGGGCCCCGGCAGGTCAAATTGCTAGCCCTACTTATTATTTCTTATTCTTAATTACGACTCATGATGCAACAAATATATGTTGATTTTCTTTAAGCGCATTATGATTGATACCTTATGAAATTATGAATGATATCAACACATAAGTCAAGTGGGAAATATAAGAAATGTCCCATGTTTCTATTAAAAAGACACGTCTATATGGATATGTAAGTTACGTAAGTGCTTGATGAGAGCAGTTACTAAATATAGTAAAAGGGGAAAAACTAGCCCCCTCTCATTGCCGGCCAGTGTTGTCAAAATTCTCATCAAATTGAAAGCATAAAGAATTAAAGGAAAAAAGAGAAAAGATCAATCAACAAAAAAGGATTGCAATTTTAAAATTAGCAGTCATGGACAAAGGTAAATATTTTATTTCATTTATTAGTCAGAATAGCAAATTCCCAAGTTCTCTTATTTGTGCCCTTAATTAAGAATCAAGGTATGAATTTTATAGGGCGAGTTTTAATTTTTTACATTATGGTCCAATTTTGGGAAAAAAAATTTCCTATGCAAGGGGGTTGCCTAGGAAATAATAAGTATAGTGGCCATAAATCCACGAAAAAAAATTCTCGTGGATGGAAATATCCACGATGATCTACACACTCTAAGCTCTATGATGTGCCCGCAAGTGTACGGATATGTCGAAGTAATAAAAGATATCGAACCCACAGAGACCTATGTGTTAAATACCAAATAATCACATTCTCACTAGCTAAGAAAACGATATATGATGGAATAGGAAGCAAAAGCGAAATAACAAAATAACGAAATCTGTCATTGGAAATTGGAGAGAGAAAACTAGGACTAAGGTTTCATCACTTTTTAATTCTCATGACTAGATATAATAATGTTTTTATTAGTTATTCAAATTATGATAAAGAAAAGTTTACTTAAAAAAAGAAATTGTTTCCTCTCGGACCTCCAATTTACACAGAACAGACTTCACTCTCGTGACTTACTACTCAATGTTAAATAAAAGTAAACCAGGCAAAAAAATTTAAATCACTCTCGTGGTTTAACTCTCAACGTCTACTTCTCAAGTAAAATTAAATACTCTCTTATCTTAATTTTATAGGTTTTACCTAAGGGGTTCTAACAATCAAAATCACCTTCTAGTCCATATTATCATGTCTGAAACAATGAAATCAATACTCACATGTAAAATAAGCATCATAAATTAGGGTTCTAGGACTTAGCTACTCTCATAGTCTAGGATTCTAGATCTAATCTAAGGGTTCAAGGTTTGTAAATCACCTCTCGGTCCATATTACAAACTCTAAAATATGCAAATAATAATTTCAAAAAAAATAAATCACAGAGGCATTCAAAGAATAACTAATAGAGTAAAAAATCATTCAGTCATTACAGAATTAAAAAGGGATTAGTCCCTAAGTCCCAAAGAGAATATTACGCTACTATGGAGTCAAAAATATAACAAAAATTCATCTTAAATAATCAGAATTTGATAGAGGAAGAATAAGAAAAGTTACTGATTTCATATGGGTGTGAAATTTTTCGGGTTGCTACAGTGCGCTATAGTACTGCTATAGTGCGTTGCAACAGTAATTCACATTTTTCCTCCAGGCTGAGATTTTCTTTCGCTGATTTCTCCCTTGATCGAACTCCTTTCGATTTTAAATTTCCAGTGTATCGTCTCCTTCTATGGGCGAAGCTCTCCTAAAAATTTCACTACTGGAGGTGGCCTCTACGCCTCTCGGCGAGAGGCCAAGCCCTAGTGGTGTCTCTCTCAATTTCTCCCTCGATTCTTGATGATAACGGACGATTCTGGTCTTGAAATCTTCTCCTCGATTTATAGAAAGGCTCGGTTCTTTCAGATTTTAAATTCATGCCTTGGATCTCCTTAATTTGGCTTTAAAAAGATCAAAAATAGAGGCGGCGGTGGAAGACTCAGGCGTAGGCAGATTGAATTACGGTCGTGATAATTATTATGGCAGTGCCGTAATTTGTTCTGTGTATTTTTCTGGAATAATTATGGTCGTGATAATTATTACGGTAGTACCGTAATCTTCTCTGTGTAAAATCTCCAGCAAATCACAGTCGGGAAAATAATCACGGTAGTGCCCTGATTCTTTCTATAACTCCAAATTTTATTCCAATAAAATCATGGCTGTGATTATAATCACGGTAGTGCCGTAATTTTGCCTTAAACTCTGCTTTGCTTGAAAATTGACAGGTAACTTCTTCTTGATGTCTGGATTTTGTTTGTATACTGAGATCATTCAAAAATCCATTGAAATTAAGCCCCTTTTTACCTGAAAATGATGAAAAACAAGAAGAGGTGTAGATTTCGAAATAATTAACCAATTAAGTTTAAAAACAAGCAAAAGAGCATAAAAATGACTCAAAAAGACTATGCAATCAATATAAAATTTAATATGAATTTTTAAGTCATCACTATCCAACTGTACCAATATTATCGTGGAAATATCTATCCACGATGAGAAAAAGTAGATTTTTCATATCATGGATTTTCTGTGCTACGGTAACATGCCAAAAATCCACGATATGAAAATCCATGTTTTCTCATCGTGGATACATTCATCCATGATAATATTGGTACTGTTGGATAGTATAGAGTGTGTCATTATGGATATGTTCATCCACGAAAAAAAAACTTTTTTTTTGTGGATTTACAGCCACTGTGCTTAAGATTTCCTAAGTAGTGAGGGCTGCCTAGGAAATTTTTTCCAATTTTGGACCCTGGAGTTGCTTGTCTCTTTTATGTATTCCATTATTAGCTTCGTATCGTATTTCTAAACAGTGTTGCACCACTTGTATTATTGTTTTTTATGTTTTTTTGTTTCATCCATGCTTCCAAAACTAGTTCCAACAGTGAAATTGATTAGTGTTGTTGATAATAAAAATCTCAAATTCATCCTAATCGAAGGAACTAAATCGATGGTGAGCCCATTTATTCAAATAATACAATTTTAATCTACATTAGATGGATGAGAGGAAGGCACAATCGAAACTAAATCCGAGAAGAAAATAATAGAAGAGCAAGACCTAACCACCATGGATTGGAAGTTACACCAACCACTCACTTCCCTATGATCAGTGCTTTGATAGTCAACCCACTAGTGCCAAGTTTACGCTAGGCATCTCACTATGCACACTATGACCATTCGACAAAGGAAGAACGCGACATTTGTTCACTTGTCAGAAGGACGCAACATTCCTTCATTTTGACTTAGCGTGGGCTTGGGTTTTGGACACAGGCATCAACGAGTTTCAGGTACGGATCCGAGTTTGGATCTTGTTTGGTTGAGCCCTCTCTTCGTGTTGAAAGCCTCCATCAAGGTTGAGGAGCACGCTTGAGGGTGCATTTCCACCCGTTACGCCCAACCCCTTTTAGAACGTGCTATTTGTCCCCTACGTGAGATTTTTGAAGATTTGAGCCCTACGTGGCTAAATTCCAATTTAAAAATTGATTTACGCTAAAATTTGTATTATTATAATTTAGGGTGTGACACCAACCTAGTATACTTTAAACGTAAACTCAAGCTAGTATGCCTTAAGCCATAACTAAAGATATCAGGTCTTTAAACCAAGCTTTAAAGCAAAACCTAAAGCTCCTAGGCTTCATAGTATATTGATTCTAAACATTGAATGATTATGGAGGGAAAGAGTATATCTAAATGTCCTGAAGAGCTTTATTAGTATCTTAATGTTAGGCCTTGGGCCCGATTTGGGCGCAGGCGCGGCCCAAATCGTAGCCCGGCCACTTGGCCTCAGCCCAGCCCAGCCAACCGGGTTGGCGGATGTAGACGCGCCGACCGCCCGACCCGCTATCGTCACAACGGACGAAATCTGCGCGCAGAGCTTGCGTGCGGGGGACGCAAAGAGACGTCGAAGTGGGCTCCTGACATCTCGGGCGACGTTTTGACTCTGGTCGCGTGGTCGCCACGTCAATGGGGTAGGGGTGAGGAAAAAGCAAAAGGGGTGGCGGACGATTACAGGGGGCGTCTTCTCCGACGCTCCATCCCGATCACTCCTCGACTCCCCTCTCTTCCGGCCGTTGGTCTCGCCGGACGCCGTTCGTCGGCGGCGTGCTCCTTGCGTATCCGGTGGTGTGGGCGGGTGGAACGAATCGCTCGGAGCTTCCTGTCTTCATCGTCGTCTTCTTCACACTCGTCGTCGTCCTCGTTGTCGGCGGAGCTCCAGATCGCCTCGGAAGGCAGCTACACAACCGCTTCACCGGAAAGAAGGAGCCGGCGACCTGAGAGATCGCCGAGGTACTCCTCAGCCGGCAACGGCTTTCCCTTGGTCTATGTGCTGGTAGCTCGACTCTGCTCCGGCGACGCCCTATTTCCTCTCTGCTTCTGCGCTTGCCTGCGTGAGTTGGCCGACCCCATGCTCCGTCTGCGAGCCCTCTCGCCTCCCTTCTTCTGGCTGCCGGCCCACCTGCGTGTGGGAACTTCCGGAGTCAGCGCCCGCCTGCGTGCGGGTGTTTCTGCGTCGGCCGTCGCCTGCGTGCGACAGTGGCTAGCCGCCTCCTCTTCTTCGCCTGCTAGCTGAGCTGCCTCCTTCTCCCGTGAGCCAACTTGTTGGACGCATCTTCTTCATCAGCGAGGAAGTGCAGCTGGGTGCGTCGTCTTCCTAGCACAGTAGAGCTTCGCCCCGGATGCCGCGTTTGCCGCCATCGACGTAGGACGCTGCGAGCCCCCAGCCGCCGTTCGTTCGCTGGACCTCCTCCCCATCGGCCGCCAGCATGTGGTGTCCTCTCCCCGGAGAAGTCGCAACGGGTTGGCCTGCGCCACCCTCTTCTCCTGCAAACCTCTCTGCCAAGCTCGCCTCCGTGCGAGCGTGATTCTTTCGGCACCGGGCGTCGCCTACGCGCGACCATCACTGGCTGCCCGGGTCGACTACCTTCGGGCAGGCCTTCCCCATGGGCGTTCTCGCCTACGCGCGAGTGGGACAAGGCCGCCGGGTCGTTGTCGTCCTTGTGCGACATTGCCGGCGGAGCGTCGTCTGGCCTTCTCATTGGCGCACGAGTGAGGAGCCGGCCAGGTTCTTTCCATCATCGGCGTGCGACGCCGTGTGGACAACTGTCTACAATTGCCGAACGCCGGCTTGATCCATGGACGAGTGAGTATGTTCAGAGTCTGTTGTGGACCCCGTCCGACGCAGTCAGTTACGGATGCATCCCTTTTGGGGTTTAGGTGAATTCGGTTTGACCCAACGACACCGGTTCTTGGTGAATCATTGGCGTTGATTTAAATCGTGTTGGAACAGCGATCCTAGTTGAGTTCATAGTTGAGCTGGGAATCAGTTTGAGGGATCGACTCCGCCAGTCGCGCCCAATCCGATAGTTTCGACCGTTGTGATATCTGTGTTGACGTATTTGGACTCGAATCAAAGGGTTAACTCATGTGGAAATCCACAACAAAAAGTATTACAGTAATTGAGGGCGTGACACTTAACATGTCATGTAACAGAGAAGAGAAAATGGTGCAATAGTTCCTTTTTTAGTAAACATTTCTTATTAGTGACACTCTAATTACACCATGATGTGCTTCAAGATGTACATAGAAACAAATAAAACAATCAAGTCAGCACCAGCTACTCAAAAACCTGAAAACAAACTGTTAGCATTTCCTTCTGCTTAAGGTTGTATTGTGTGTTAGCTTTGCGATAACAGCTAGAGGCACAATCGACCTGTGACCAGCACTGCCGTAGAGCCCAATTCTTCCGAAGCTAGCATAAGAACTGTTCATGGTGGCACTCAACAGAATAGTCAACGTCTGCTGCTGCCCACTTGGAATAAAAAATTGAGTCGGTGCTACAGAAACTGAAGCTCCATAAGGTGAACTCCAACTGACACTGTAATGCTCATCGGCTGCTATGTTAGTGATCGTCCTAGTGATGACTCTGGATTGGTTGAGGAATGATACTGTAATCGATGGCAAGTTCAGATCTGAGCCGGTCATGTTTGAGGCTCCACAAGCTTGGCCAGTGTAGTTCAGCACCACAGAACCAGATTCATTGATGCCACAAAGAAACGAGATGAAGTCGTCATAGCCTGAGTAAGAATCCAACAAGCAAGTCACTCAATGTAAACAAGAAGAAATGTGTGCAAATTTGTGAATTACTACTGACTTGTGTCAAAGATGAGTCCTGGCTCTAGAGCAGCAGTAGCGTTAACAAAACCACTACCCATGTCGAATGGTGTGGCAGGCGACTGGTTGGCATCTGGGTTTCTGTAAGCCCGCTGCGCCATTATTGGGCCGCCTTGTCTATCCGACAGCGCCGCCGTCGTGGAGAGCGCAGAGGCGATGGCTGTAGGAGTAAAGCTCGGAAATTTTTGCTTGAGCAGAGCAGCTAGGCCTGCTATGTGTGGAGCAGCCATGCTTGTACCAGATACCATTGCAAAATTCTCGCCTAACAGAATTTAAAGTTAATGAGGAAATAGCTGAAAAGTATGCACTCAATTTCCAGAACCTAATTCAACATATGTGGATGATAAAGTTAATTTGATGCTGAAATGGTACCTCTAAATTCAGCAGAATCAGTTCCCACGGAGCTCCAAGCACCCCATATTAAATTACCAGGAGCTATAAGATTAGGTTTCATGATATCAGCATCAGCTAATGAGTTGTCCTCCGGATCTGGTCCTCTAGCAGAATAGGACATCACTTTTGGGGCAGAGTTACCGTAGTTAGCCTCGAGACCTCCTGATATGCTTGCAATACCACCAAACTTGATGATGTTTTTCGAGATTTCATCTCGTACTAGGGAGCTATTGTAGTAATCTAAAAATACCTGGAAAAATTAATGCAAACAATTGATCAGTTCTTAGTTTCTATGTTTTTCTTTTATAGGGGATACAGATAAAACGAAATCCAATCAAAGTTATGTAAAAGTATGGAGAAAACATCGATTTCCATTGTTCTTATTTTAGTTTCACAATGTTTGATATTTGCAAATATCTCAAAGAAGATTGAAAGTGAACCAACATTATTTGTATAAAAAAATGTAATATATGCTTTGACGATTTTCTTTTAAGAATTTCATGCAAAAATTGATGAAATATTAATGTTGTTATATCGTCATCAAAATATATTAATGTTTGCAAATGCTCGGCCTTACCTTGGAGTCCTCTGTAGATGATATTACCAAACCAGGTATATCCATTGGAGTTGGGTTGAGATGAAGCCCAGTCACAAAAGGATCCATGTAGAATACAATTCCAGCTGCACTAGCATTCTTTGCCGCCTCCAATGCTTGTTTGATAGAGGAAAGTCCCAGAATGAATCGGATAGAATACCGACATATTAGAATTTTTCCATCAATCAGTACTTCATCTAGATAACTAGAACTTTGGCATTCTTCCAAGTACATTTCATTCTCTGTACTTGTGGCATTCCGCAAAGCATGAGTCGCGGCAATGAGCGGGTACATCGAGTCTCCATCTGTTCCAGCTGCAATGCAGAAAAAAGAATTGCATTAATAAAGGCTACTTGATGCAGATCAAGATAACAAAGTAACCTTGGAACACATAATACTCACGCGCAAGTCCAACTCCAGAGATTGTTATATTGTTGCCAAGCATGAGGAAGTTATCATATACTCTATCATGAGCAGAAGCCCCTACAGTAAAAATCCAAGGACTGAAGGAAGATACAGTCTTTGGTGAAGGTCCAGTGTTTCCTGCCGCTTGCACAACAAATATTCCAGCTTTTACTGCAGAGAGCAATGACATATCTATAGGATTGAAAAATGTAGCTATGCCGAACGGACGCCTATTTGGGGTGATTGACAAACTTATGATGTCAACACCATCTTGAGCTGCCTGTTGCAAATAGTTATAATGTATGTTAAAACACTTAATAACAACTAGGTGTTCATAGATATCTGACTATTAATGCATTATTACTTATTTCAGATATGAGTGAGGCTTTTTATATGTGAACTTCTCAATTTCAACCGTATTCCACATATCATCAAAATTTGCCATTTTATTTGAAAGCAAAACTAGTGAATCTTTACCTGGTCTATTGCAGCAACAACATCAGCAGCAAAACCACCAAAGCTTTTGTACAAAGCTTTATAAACAGCAATACTGAAAATTGTTCGCAACAATCGTGAGTATCAATGAAGCATAAAACAATTTACCGTTTGACAAAACAGGTAACTCACTGTGCATGAGGGGCCATGCCGCTTGCATTTCCAAAGTGATGCCCAGACACGATAACAGGAACTCCATGATTACCAGCAGCAATTGAGGCTGTATGCCTGCACGTACAGAGAAGACTTCCACAGAATAAAATCTGGACTTAAAACACAAATTGTGGTCATTGATTTTTGTAGAGATTAGGCATGCTTTGTTGGGTAATTAAGTGAAAAGAGTGGCAAAAATGAACCATGTTCACTTTGACAAGCATAGACTGCATATATGCACTATAGAGAAGACAAATGAGTGAAAACCAAGAATATAGCTCAAGCAATAGGAAACCAGAGAAGTTCTTCTAGTGAGAAATTGGGACCTAGTTGAAAGCACTTACGTTCCATGCCCATCACCATCAAATGGTGATGCAAAGTCCTGAGTTGCATTAAATATACCCCTAATGATCGCAGAAGCAGCAAAATGTCGAGCTCCAACAAGTTTTCTGTTGCATGATCCTGATGGAAAATCCCTTGTAACTTCACAAACCCCAGAAAAATGAACAGGAACAGGATACTCATTGATGGAAAGTGTGTCAGAGAAGCTGGGATGAGCTGGATCAATTCCTGTGTCAATAAAACCAATGACAATTCCTTCTCCAGCAAACTCAGGTCCTCCTTCTTGAACCCAGGCACCTTGAGGCAGACCCAGGAATTCAGGAGTGTGTGTTGTTGCAGTCCGAACTGAAAAATCCAACACTATGTTTGCCACCTCACGCCTCCTAGAAAGCTTGGCTGCCTTCAAAATTCAAAACATCACTACATAAGATAAAAGGTTATATGCAATCTGAATAAGAGGTTTTGTTACTGAGATTATAACATAAATCCTTGGAACAGATAAAGGGCAATTTGCAAAAGTAGAGTACCAGATTAGGGCCCTCATTTCTGAATTACAATTCTACAAACGTCTTTTATAATTCTAAAACACTTTTCACAATATACATTCCCCTTTTCAAAATTACCAAGGTGTTTGTTCTATGTCTGGGTTTTTTTCAGAATTCATAGAGACAAGTTCTTAATCTGCAATTCTAGAAAAACCAGGGATCCTAATCGGCAAATATAATTGAAAAGAGATCTATTCTTGTACACTAGAACAAAATGAAATTGCTTGGGGTAGAACATCTTAGGTTTCTTATTATTCCCACACTAGAAAACAAAGAATGGCCTATCTAATATGCAGTGTTCTTGTTACATTCTTAAACTTGTTCTGCTTTTCATATAGCTACTGAACAATAGCCGAGGATTAAACAATATGGAAGTGGTAAAATGACAAACTGTATATAGCGCAAGGATACCTGTTCAGTAGTAATAAGCACGGCAAATCCATTGATCAGGTAATGATAGCTATATAGCTTAAGATATTTCTCCCCTTTCAATGTTCTCCTTAGTAGTGAATTCTGAAGACGAATCAAATATGAACTGTAACTTGTATCTGTTCGTGATGCATTCCTATATTCAGAACAGATGCAAAATCGTCAAGTACATGGATGGTGAGTGAAGAATATGCATTACAAAGTTATGTGCTCAGTATTTCTTTGCGAGAAAGATGAATTTGGAATGAAAAAGCAAACAGATGTAGATTTTTTTTTTCTTTCCTTTGTATGGGCTTTACAACATAGTGTGAGAATTAAGCAAATAAAATCTCAGCATTTTTTAGCAGCACTTGAACTAGTCAGAGCACCTAGATACCATCCAAAGCCCTTGATTAGTGAGGATAGAAAGATTCATGAAATTTATGATTAAACCGATGTGAAAAATGTAAGTTACTGCAGTAAATTTCCAGAATATACAGTGCCAACTGACGGGAATGAAAAAGTAAAATCGATCGGTAAATGACAAAATTAGAGAATCCAATAGTGAATTAGCATTTGGAATAATCAAGGATGTCAAATGCTGATCCTACTTTGTGGTACTAACCTGAACACAATAAAGAAAATGAAACAAAAAGATACGCAAATAGTAAAACTAAAAACAACAAACAAATAAAGAGAAAGCAGTGACCTTGGCGTGTTGAAGGAATTGAATGCCCCATAACTTGCCCCACTGCTCTCGAACCGCCTCACCTGGTCATAGTAATGAGCCGCGGGGGCTTGCTTCATGGTCACAATGTGCACAGCGGCATCCTCTTGACAGAGACTTCTCACCCAAAGAGCAAACAGAGCGACCACCAATAAATGCACCATCGAGAGGCCCTCCATTAACTACAACGCCGACAAACCCCTCTCCTTCTTTTTTCAAAAATCAAAATGCCGACTCCATTCTTCCCTAGAGAACAAACTACGACACACAAATCGAACCGACAGTAAAAAAAAACTCAAATCTCCAACTCTCCGCTTTACCTCCTCCGGTGAACCCCAAAGCACAAGTTGGTTGCTTTACGAAACTCGCATGGATTCAGTCTTCTTCCATCGAGAAGAGGTAAGAAATAGAGCGGCTTAGCCTCTGCTAGAAGAACCCTAGCAGAGGAAATAGGAGGGGGAGAAAGGTGGAGCACAAAAGGAGAGCATCCAAAGCTAGCTTTTTTTTTCTTTTTTTGCGTCTTTTACTTTGAAGCGGTGGAGCTTTATGCTGCTGCAGCCATTACCACCAAAGAGAAGAGGCGGGCCAACAGCAACAACACAGCAAAAAAATAACAAGGAACGTGGGGGATCTACAAAAGCAACGCACTACGGATGCGGCGAGAGAGAGAAAAGAGAAAAAGGGCGAGGAAACTTTGATTGATGCCTCGGTGGCTTGCAGGAGACACTCACTCGTCACTCTCTCCTGACGCCACTCTGGTGTGCATGGCTGAATGGCGGAGAGCTAGCTTCTTGGTAATTGCAAGATTCTCTCAGAGAGAGAGAGAGAGACCTGTCCTGACTCCTGCTTCCAAGTTCCAGCTAGCCCCAAAATCTCAAACAAAATACAGGAGTTGTTAGTTTATGCTGCAAAGCTGCGATGAATTGAAACGTTGGCGCATGTGCCGCGTGTATGTATGCTGGGCGTGCCTCTGATTCTTGCATTCATATGTCCTTATCGTCCGCCATTAAGAGAGGCTGAGAGCAGACATTGCTGCATTCATTATAAATAATCTAGGATAAATTACAACAAATAATGTGATTTAGTTCTGAAGGGGAGTTTGGAGCGTTGTATGAAGGAGCCGTTGGGGGACGGGGCGGCCCACGGAGAGCAACCTGCCCTGTGAGTGAGCAAGCGAGTGTTGGTTGGGTATGGTTTTGTTCGGTATTCGCAATGGCAAGGGTTACTTTCTTATTCTGCTGATTTGTGCCCGTGAGCTAGCAAACTGATGAAAAGTCGCAGACTTTAGCAGTTAAATTAATGAGGAAGAAGCAGACAGAATGGCACAGTGGGTGGTTGGATTAATCGTACCAAAAGAAGGTGACAGAAGGAGGAACAGCTATACTGGCACGAGACGAGCCTTCAAGGTAAGAGAAAGAAAATAAAAAAAAAAAAGAAAAAGGAAGCAGACTGCTAATCTTTGTACTCTTCCAACGGTCCTTTTATTTGTACACTTTTAAAGATTTCCTTTGTTTATATTTTCCTATATAACATAATCGTAAGATCACCCAAGATCTACTCCATTAAGAATTAAGATCTGTTACTAAAATAAGTAATATTTTATTTTAAAAAAAAATTATACTTCAGAGTAAAAATCTTCCGGTAGTTCAAAAATTATTAATAATGTAAAAGTAATATTGCTTTAGTGCCCTCATTTATTTATTTCAAATCTGACATTGTAAAAACATTTGATCTTAGAAAGGCCGAGAAAGGTATACATTGTAAAAACATTAGTAAATAGTAAGTGGAAAGTTCTATGTTGTCTTCACGCAGAGGGGAAGAAGAAGCATGGAGAGCTGTTAAGTCGAAAGCACAGAGTAACAAGCGGACGGAAAAATTAGGATAATAAGTGTAGGCTTGCTCGCTTGTTGTGAATATACAAGAGCCCGATTAATCTGTGTCAAAGAAGATGCGAGTAATCTTCAGGCTGCTTACCTCCGAACAAACATTTGTTTCATATTAAGTGTATGGAGTCAAAACAACGATGAAAGTGGAATCCAGTTCAAACGCCGACTCCAATGACTTTATTTGTAGACGATTATTATAGATCAATTTGTTACATACATATACTTGAGAAGAAAAACCACGTACAGTAGTCAAACACAACAATTTTACGATACGATTACGACTTGCAGATTCACACAAACATGCACTTACTTGATATTGGGGATGATTTAGCTAGCCACTTCCTCTTCGTCTTCCTCTTCCTCTTCCTCCACCTCATAGTCGTCAGCTGTCGCATCTTGGTACTGCTGGTACTCTGCTACCAAATCATTCATATTGCTCTCCGCCTCGGTGAACTCCATCTCGTCCATCCCTTCCCCAGTGTACCAGTGCAGGAACGCCTTCCTCCTGAACATGAGAGTAAATTGCTCGCTCACGCGCCTGAACATTTCCTGAATGGCAGTCGAATTCCCGACAAAAGTCGACGCCATTTTCAGCCCCTTTGGTGGGATATCACACACGCTGGATTTGACATTGTTGGGTATCCACTCCACAAAGTAGGACGAGTTCTTGTTCTGCACATTGATCATCTGCTCGTCCACCTCTTTCGTGCTCATCTTTCCTCTGAACATGGCTGAAGCAGTAAGGTAGCGGCCGTGGCGTGGATCGGCAGCGCACATCATGTTCTTGGCATCCCACATCTGCTGGGTCAGCTCCGGCACGCTCAGGGCACGGTACTGCTGTGAGCCTCTTGATGTCAAGGGCGCAAAGCCGACCATGAAGAAGTGGAGGCGAGGGAAAGGGATCAAGTTGACTGCCAGTTTTCGGAGGTCGGAGTTCAGCTGACCGGGGAACCTTAAACAGCATGTGATGCCGCTCATGGTGGCGGAGATGAGGTGATTCAGGTCACCAACTGTCACAATCATAATAATAGACAATGTAAACAAATTACTGCAGCATCAAACTTAATTTACCTCGTACTTAATGCAAACTAGAGCTTACAGTTTGGTGTGGCAAGCTTCAAAGTGCGAAAGCAGATGTCATACAGAGCTTCATTATCAAGGACCATGCTTTCATCAGCATTTTCAACTAGTTGGTGAACTGAAAGAGTAGCATTGTAGGGTTCTACAACTGTGTCTGACACCTTTGGTGATGGAAACACTGAAAAGGTGAGCATCATTCGATCTGGATATTCCTCTCTGATCTTGGAGATGAGAAGAGTACCCATGCCAGACCCTGTGCCCCCTCCTAATGAATGACATAACTGGAATCCTGTGAAGTTAAGCAGATAATAGTAGATCAAACTTCACGACCCAAATCAATCATGCTTCATAATTGAAACTTATACAACAATTAAAAGGTGCTGCAAGACATCTCCCCTGTAATGATGAAGTAATGATCCTAAAGAGAAGAAAAGAACAAAAAATTCTCATAAGAATCAGTTTTCTCTGATCATCCACAGGTAATCAATTCAATTGCTAGCAACGAGGACAGGCTTGAGTCTAGAACAACTAATCTTGATAACTGATTATATTTTTCAACATGCGTAACCACTACTATCATAGAGAACACCAGATACCTAGCTCATTCAAGACCTCCCAAAAAGAGATCAATTAAACCCAGTTCTTCACTTTTTCTTAGAGAGGCCAAAATAATGACATTCTTTCACCACAAAATAGGGTTAGTGTTTGCAATTCGGGGCTAATTTTCTCTTATGTTTTTCTTTTGTGCGAAATTGGGGAATTGAGGAGGAAGAGAATTATGAAGGACCTTGCAAGCAGTCGCACTTCTCGACCTCGGCGCGGACGACGTCGAGCACAGCGTCAACGAGCTCAGCGCCCTCGGTGTAGTGGCCCTTGGCCCAGTTGTTCCCGGCGCCGGACTGGCCGTAGATGAAGTTGTCGGGGCGGAAGATGCGGCCGAAGGGGCCGGCGCGGACGGAGTCCATGGTGCCGGGCTCGAGGTCCACCAGGACAGCTCTCGGAACATAGCGTCCGCCGACGGCCTCGTTGTAGTACACGCTGACGCGCTCGAGCTGGAGGTCGGAGTCGCCGGCGTAGGCCCCGGCGCTGTCGATCCCGTGCTCGTCGCAGATCACCTCCCAGAACTTGGACCCTATCTGGTTCCCGCACTGCCCCGCTTGGATGTGGAGGATCTCCCTCATTTTCACTCTGTGGAAAAGACGCCGGCGGCGGCGATGACGATGGAGAGTAGGTCGGCGAGAGGCGGAGCCGTGTACAGTTGGTTTTCTTAGTGGACAATCACAATTGGTAGGCTAGACTTGTTTTGTTGGAGTCGTGAAATTTCAAATTGAACCCTGCACAAAGTTGATATTACTCCGGCTTATTCACGTTTGCCGCTACTTGCAAAATATCTGATCTAATATATTAAATATAAGAAATTTACACAGCAAAATTTCCCACCAACCAATTGCAGGATGCCATGTGGACAACTGGTAGCCACACTAGATCCTCGTCGAGCAGAGCAGCTTTCTAACTGCTGCACGAGCCAAGACGGCACTATTTATGGTGCACCGCCTAAGAAGAGACGCAAAATTTATCGCTTATTAAGAGCACAGTAACAGTAGGGAAAGAAAGGTTAATGTCGAACTTAACTCAAATTGTTTAGCAATAACTTGATCAAACTTTGGGCCACTAATATATTTGTTAAATTAGTGGTTCAATTCAACGGATCACATTATTTTTAATTAAATTAAACAATTGGACAAGTTAGATTTTTTTTTTTTAGCTTTAGATCAATTTGAATAAATCAAACCACTAATTCTCAAATCAAATTTAGTATCAAACAAATCCAACTCAATAAAGGCATTGGTGGCCTACAAAAGAGATCAGCTTGAAAGGTCGGCGCATATGGATTGGATCATGTAAGCCAATGGAGAACATGGCAATAAAGTTGCGATTTATCAAACAAAAAAGAAAAGAAAAGAAACAGAGCATGAGATCCTTTCTTCTACATGATGAGGATTGAGGATTGAGGATGTCGCACTTGAATTGATGGGTCCATTTGGATTCATGTTGGGACTTGACTCGAGGAGCATGAGGTCCACAATAGCATGTGATATATGTAGATTATGGATTCAACCTAGCCCATCTTATCAGAGAGCTAATCAATGGTTGTATGAATGTGACGGCTTAACTTCCTTCTTTGCACACATAGGTTGCCTTTTTCATTCTTCAATCTTGCCGATATGTAAGGTTCTTTTCATATTTTGGATTTTTTTAGCTGTAAAATTAATTGGCAGATTTTATATTTGTATCAAATTAAATGTCTGACTCGATTCAATAATTTGACTAGGCTCGGCTATTGTTTTATTATTCAAAACCCATTTAAATGATGCAAGTGGCCAGTCCAATGTATTTAATTTTCTACACAAATGCATTTATGCTTTTTTTTATTTAAAAATAATATTTTTATAAGACATTGCTTTTCATATATAAAGGAAAAGGAAAGGCCAGCTTCTGGCTTTTATGTTGGCGGGAAGCCAATATTTGGAAAGCTGCACAGTTTGGCTTGCAGCTTCTCAGCCTGCACTGTTTTGGGAAAGCAAGTAAAGGTAGCTTTCCAATAATTGTGTTGGCTGCGTGCGTACAGTGCGCTCCTCTCCCGTGCGCGGTAGCTCTTCACCCGTCGTCTCCTTCTCCCGTCGTCGCCGTTTTCTTCTCCCATCGTCGCCGTCTCCTTCACCCGTCGTCGCCGTCGGCGTCGTCTCCTTCGCCTGTCGCCTTCGAAAGCTCCGGCCGTCGCTAGCCTTCGTCACCCTTTCTTCCTATTTTGTTGTCGTCGCCGTCTCCTTCTCCCATCATCGTCATTGTCACCATCTCCTTCGCCCGTCGTCGCCGTCGGCGTCGTCTCCTTCGCCCGTCGCCTTCAAAAGCTCTGGCCGTCGCCAGCCTTCGTCGCCCTTTCTTCCGATTTCGCTGTCGTCGTCGTCTCCTTCTCCCATCGTCGTCATCGTCGCCGTCTCCTTCGCCCGTAGTCGTCGTTGTCATCGCCGTCTCCCATCGCCTTCGACAACTCCAGTTGTCGCCTTCGACAACATCTCCCAAATCCTTTGCGTGGAGACGGCGAGGGATTTGGGAATTTTTATTTTTATTTTATTTTTTTCCAGGTATAGGTAAATTAAAATTATAAAAAAAATATATTAATTAATATAAATTTTAAATTTATATTTATGATGTATTGTAATTATTTTTTTATAATTTTATATAATATGTATGTAAGATTATGTACACTGGGAATTATTTTTAATAAATTTTATATATACTTATATTTTTTGATAAATTTTTTACTTAATAAAATTAAATAGCACAGCACAGTAGTGAAAAGCTGCTATCTAGATCAGCTGTTTTATCCAAACAGCCTTAGTTTTTCCAACCAACCTCTAGTCAAAATATCTCTGGTCAAACCAGCTAAAAGCCAGAAGCTTCAGCCTTACCAAACTGGGCCTATGTCCTGTTTTGGCATAGCTGAAGCTTTTAACTTTTAAAGAGCTGGTTGAAAAGTAGCTGTTTAGAAAAGTTTAAAGGTGTTTGGATAAAATAAGCTTTAAACCAACCAGCAGTTTTGACTAGCCAAAAGCACGGGGTGGCAGCTTCTCAGGGAAATAGTTGCTTTTGGGTTTGAAACCCAGAAATTGATAGCCAAACACTAAATTTTTTTTAAAAACTACTTTTACAGTTGGTAGAATCAGCTAAAAAGCTGCATCAAATGCACCCTATGAATCGCTCATGAAATGAGATCAAGCAAATCATGAAATATGCTTAGCTTTTATGCTTTGATTCTAAATATACTTAAATGGATATTAATACATAAAAACACTATTCTACATATTAATGCATTTAATTTAGCTCAATGATATCTATATTATAAAGACAATGAGATAAAAACACTATTTGTAGTTGTACTTTATTTGCATATGAAATGTAACCTTAAAAAATTTTGATTTGAAGTATGGTTTAACAAGAAAATTTGGTTTTAGATTTGTTTGATGAATTATGAATTTAGGATAATATACATATAATTGAATTATTAAAAATTTTATCTTACTATTAAGCTCAAAGAATATTTGAGTTATTATGTCACGCCCCGGCGGGAAGCCGGCTATTTCTAGCTCAGGGTTCCCGAGGGAGTAACAATATTGATAGGAACCAGAGAACTACAATAATCACATATCCTTTATTTAATAAACAATCCATATTTAACATCTACAGTTTTGTAACACAATCTCTAAAACATACTATCCAAGATGTACATAAATCAACTGAAATAAAAATACAAAAGACAACTATCTCAACTCGGCTGGTATCTGCTATCTATTCTATCCCTCCCAGAAGCTAACTCTGTACCTGGAAGAGAAACAAAGGGAGTTAGTAGAATTGCTAAGTAGGAATCAACAAACATGGTGAGAGAATCAAATAACAGGATAATACAATAACTGAAACAACGATATACAAATAATATAAGAATGTCGTGAAAATCATCAAGCTGGCCAACAAATCTCACTTAAAAGCCGCACTCATTTTCAGAGTGTTTCCACTATTACTCATGCAATGGAACGACTATCCTAAACAGCCCGAAGTGTTGCGTCTAACACTGACATCCGTAGTATTGTCCTCAAGACAACTGGCGGTGCCGTACCGGCATCTCAGATAGTTCGATGCGTGTCGGAACTATAACTCAGATAAATAGGCCACTGGAGAATAAATCATCCAGGTCAGAGGTCAATATATATCACGACTTGATCATCACATATTAACAACGGTTTCACATACTCATGTGTCAATATCACAGATACACAATTGTTCAACCATGCTCATAAGCCAATATATCAGATATCTCAAAACAGGTTTGTTAACCATTCATACAGAACAGAATATGACCAAATAAACAAGATAATTGAGGTCAACAGGAATTTCAGAAACAAACCAAGCAGACAAAGCAAATGGATCTCAGTGTCAATCAATTCTAATATATGCATCATGTATCAAATCAAAGGAATAAGCAACAAATCTTATAATCTTGACACTATAACAAAAGAGTAGGGTAAGATTCCTACCTCAAGCGTTGTTATCCTGAATTCCTCTGAAATCACAGTTACCTTCTCTTCTTCACTGAACCGTTATTATTCATTACAAGCATCAACTTATAACTATGCCCTCAACCTCTAACTTCTTATTTAAATCAATTTTATCAAAATTAATTATCATGTAAATAATTTTCCCCCCAATAATAATATTAGAACAATAATAGAATTTAGATTTTTCTATCTTATTTCTAGGAAAAAGAATTTAATTAAAATAATTAAACAAAATCAAATCACATTTACCTCTGCCGAACGCTCGATGTGGAACGGAATGAACAGTGTTCGTTCGCGTCGCTTGAGGTCGCCGGCTCCCGCTGGGAAGACCACCGGCGCTGGAGGAAGAAAAGTCGCCGGCAGAAGAGGGAGAAGAAGCCGCCGGCGCTGGAAGAAGAGGAAAGAAGCTATGGCCTGAAGAGGAATAGAGTTCGCCGCTTGCGCCGCTGGACAGAGCCGTCACAGCCACCGCAGAGGACTCGTCGCACGCGTCCGAAACACAACGGACGGTCGACGCCGCCTCAAGGGAAGGAGAAGACGACTCGAAAACCCTTTTCCGTCGCCGATGGGAGAAGATAGGGTCAACGTCCGAGCCCCGATTCTGAAATCTCGTCGCCGCCGCTGAATATCCACGCATGCGCCCGAAAACTCGTCAGACGGTGAGCGTTGCTTGAAGGGACGATGAACACTATGCCGACGCTCCTTCTTGTCGCCGCTGGAGTTGCCTGCGCTTGCTTGCCGGAGAAGACGCGAACGAGACAAAGGTGGCAACGCAACTATGGCAGGGTAAGAAGAAATAAAAGAACAGAGGGCTGCGGCGCTTGTGAGGAGAGAAGTAAGTGATTTAGGGATTAAGTTTAGGATTTAATAAATAGGGGTTAAGAGAGGATTAGGCCTTATTTATAGGATTAAGGAGAGTGAAAATCGCCTAGAATTAGGGAGAGATTCTAGGGCTTAACCCCTTAGGATTAGGGGAAAGTTTATAAGATTTTTGAAACTAAAAATTAAAAATTAAAATTAATAATAAAATCCAAGGTATAACATATTATGTGATGAAAGGATTTTTTATGTCATGCTGATGTAGATTAGTTTTTAGTTATTTGAGTGATTGAACTTGGATTTGACTTGGTTTACTTGACTAGGATGTGATAGGCATAAAATTAATGCAATTGCAAGAAAAAAAAAAGATAATCAAGTGCTCAAAACACCTAAAAGCTAAAATCTCAAGACAAAAAAAAATTATTAAAAGCATTCATGCCCAAACAGCAAGGGCACAAAAAGCCCAAAATGATAAGATATCATATTCTAAGGCACTTGATAGCCCAAGAAGATAAAAAGATATGAAGCCCAAGAAAACTAGAGAGCCAAGATGCATGTCCTCATCTCACCCCTTTCCAAGAAAGGTATGTGTTGGACCAATTGGTGTGACAATAACTCTAATTTTTGCTAGTTTTTAGGGACTTTATATCCTTTGCCTATTCTTATTTTGCACATCAAGTTAAAGATGACAATGCTAGAAGGACCCACACAATATCTTATACAAGCATATAATCCCCGTACTTGCCTAGTGGGAAGGAAAGGTATTGTAATTTAATACTATGTCAAAATTCTTCTCCTAGTCACCTCAAGTACACATGATGCCACCCATTAGTTTATTCATTGATTATCATGCACACTATTAAATAGTTGCATGATAACTTAATCAATAGAGAGGTTGTTGGGAAAAACACTAAACCTTCCTCTTCATTTTCAAGTGCATCTAGAGTATAAGTGGCGATAAGAGCAAAGCCCCTAGATCCTTGGACCATATCTACATATTTTTTATTTTTTATTTTTTTGACATAGGCAAGTAATGAGAGCGGGATTTGATCCCAAGACCTTGTTATCTATCTAATATTATTCTATGACATCCAGTGTTTCATCCACATATTAGTGCTAAAAGTAGGGCCACATGGAGCAAACCTAGAGTGATCCTTCTTCCTTAGATGCTTTGGTAAACATTGCCTCAAGGCACGATGATTCAAACCCTGTGATGATTCCACAAACCTCAAGGATATATCTTTGTCTCATCCATAATCAAATGGTGATGTTCAAGGCCTCGAATGTGATTCTCCGCTAGTCTTCCTACTCACACTTTAAGGTAGTGCCCTAGATATGGTTCAACCACTTCCAAGAAGGCTCCTTCATACAAATGCTAATAATCTTACTCAACACCCTTTAGAAGAAGATTGTGTTTTTGGTGTGTTTTTATTGTTGAAATTCGATAAGTTGAATGAGTTCTTTTGTCAATCCTTATCTTGTTGATCATGAGATACTCTACCTTAAACTTTATTCTTGCTCTTAGGAAGGACCTTGAGTCCTAGTTTGAGTTGCTTGAGAAGGTGGGTTGATACATTTTGGCTAAGGCCACTTAAAAAGGTAAAAATTTATAGAAGCAAATGAAGAAGAAGCTTAAGGAATGTCCCAACATGCCAAAATCTAATCTAACAGGAATATTCACTCTTTTCTAATTGAAACGACCACTCCCTCCATCGTACAAGCATAAGGTGCTTAAGGTGTACAACCCACTAGATGCAAGGCTACCTTGAGCTTCAAGGCCTCAACCTTAGGGTATTTGAAGGGCAGTCCTATATTTATCACGCTGAACTACTACACCACCTCTAATAACACTAACATGATTGTCTCCTCCTATTGGGCTACGTGTACTTGTATTTTGTTGTTTGATATTAGCTCCTTTTGCCCTTCCTTTGCTTTTACATATTCGTTCTTGTATTCCCCCTTTGTTTTTCTTTTCTTGTACACATTGGGGTGACATAATAAACTTGTGTTGGCCCTTCTTCTAAAATATAATGAAAAATACAAATTATGGACAAATATTATCTACTTTTTTATGTTTTTTAATTAATTATATTTGCCTACACAAATTTGATGTGCTTGTTTCTTAGTCTTACTCATGTTTGATTAGGTTGCTAATTTGGTTTTTACTCTTTCAAAATATCCCTCATATATTTCATTCTATTAGGATTTGAGTATTGAGCCTTATAATCAGGGCTATCGCTAATAATGTTTTTGTGTGGAATATATTGAAAATTACTACACTTGGTTTGTGTTTTAAGTGGTTCGGATTCACTCTTAATAACTTGATGATGTGATGTGATCTAATATGTTTGTTCAAGAATACTAGTTACATTAGTTTACTTGTGTGTTCTCTGTGTTCATCTAAGAATTAGTGTTGCTGTTGGAGAATGTCGAAACACACATTGAGGAATGCTTGAAATTCTGGACTAAAGATGCATGGAGGGAGCAAAAAAGGATACGTTTATTTGATAGGCACTTTACAAATAATGCAGATTCACATTCCACATTTGTCACATTAATTTAGGATTAGAAATTTTGTCACTATAATGCTGTAAATATATATTAGCGTATTGTGTAAGATTCGAAGATTGAATCAATATAACTTTTGTTCTTCCACATCTTCTTTTCAACATGGTAGTAGAGCGAATGTAATCTTGCGCTGCTTGCATCCATGGCTATGAAAGGAGACATGCATAGTCCAGCCAAATATGAGGCCAACAATTTAATGATCCAAATGATCCCCCCTATCTCTATTACTCTGATCAATCGGGGTTGGTACTCGTTGCTCAACACTTGGAGCTGAGCAATGCTCAGTATCAAAAATAAAGAAAAATTCATCAATGAGAACATAACTAGGATGCCGGAAGACTTGTTGCAGAGCTCCAACAATGGAAAATATGCAAAAAAAAGTAGTAAAGGCATAGCTTTTCAACTCAATTTCACAAGACATGAGATTTGGCTAGATATGAGAGATTGATTCTCATACACCAAAAGCATTCATCTCTTCTACATTGAAGAAACAATCAACAATTGTAAACAAAGTAATATGACCATGGGAAATTACAACACCAAACTCAAGAGCTTGTGTTATGAACATACCTTTATATCATCCCTAGTTGCACATGTGGAACCATGAAAGAGGTCATACAATTCAAACAAAATCAAAAGACAATGAAGTTCCTCATGGGACTCAAGGATGTATTTGCATGCGTGAAAGGACAAATTCTTCTCATGGATCCACTCTCCACGGTAAGCAAAATCTACTCTTTAGTTGTTCAAGAAGAAAAGCAGTGGCAAATGCTAAAACGCTAATGGAACTAGAACTAGAATGCTTGGTGAAATATTAGCCTTCTTTGTGAAAAATAACAAATGAAGGTTTGAAAAAAATTATGCATCCAAGCACTTTTATCTGAAAATGTGACAAAATCGATCACACGTTGGACACATGCTGCACACATCTCAAATGTGACTATTGTGGATTTCAAGGTCAGATAGTTGACATATGTTGGAAATTATGAAGAGTGGAGTCTGCATATAACTACTCCATTGGTCCCTCTAGAGTGAACCACATAGAAGCAAATGCTCTGTTCACCCTTAGAAAAGAGCAGTATCAAAATCTCATGATATTGCTATATGAAAATAAGTCAAAAGCGACGATTAATCATGCTAGCAACACAACGCATATAAGCAACTTCTCAAGCATAACTTTTTATGCTTCTACTAGTAGTGGAAATCTTGAGTGGATACTTGATATTGGTGTCACAGACCAGATGGTTCACTTAGCCAACTTATTGAAAACAAAATCTATTGTCACAAATAGAATAGTACATTTACCTAATGGAACAACTGCTCGTCACTCTTGTAAGAAATGCCCGAATTGCATATTTCATCCTATACGATGTACTGTGTCCCCTTGTTCAAGCTAAATCTAATTTCAATAAGCAAGTTACTAAGAAATCCTTCATAGCTTGCTTTTTTTCACCAAGAAAGTTTGTATGCTACAAGACCAACAATCGGGGAAGATGATTGGGATACGAGTTGAGTGAGGAGGTCTTTTCTACCTCGACATTGGTCAGACAACCTAGAAGCAATAGCATAAGATCATCAATATTTTTACCAACAAGTATTTGGCACCAACGACTTGGACGTCCATCAAATAATATTTCTATCTTATTGTTGCAAGTTATTATAAACATGAGTTCTTGCAATAATTTTGATTGTTTAATCTGTTCATTAGCTAAACAAGCTTGCTTGCCTTTTTCAATAAATTCCATTCAGACTAAGGCACCTTTTCGAAATGATCCATGTTGACATTTGGGAGGCTGTCATGTTCCTTCAATTACTAGGGCAAAATAATTTTTTGACAATTGTGGATGATTTCATCCACTGCACATGGACTTATCTTTTGAATTATGAATCATATGCTCATCACTATATCATGCAATTCATCAACCTTGCAGAACTACAATTTGATTCAAAGGTCAAAATCTTTAATGAACCTAAGTTTGCAATGAAGAACTTTCATTCGAGCAAAGGAATAATACACCAAACTAGTTGTATCTCTACCCAATAGCAAAATGGAGTAGTCGAAAGGAAACATTATCATCTCCTCAACATGTCTTGAGCTTTATTATTCCAAGCCAATCTACCAAAGAAATTCTAGGGAGATGCAATTTTAATGGCGACTTACCTTATCAATCAAACATCAATGCCATTGTTGCAAGGGAAGATGCCATTTGAAGTAGTTCTTGTAAAACCACCTTCTTATGAACATCTCAGTGTATTTGGAAGTCTTTGCTTTGTCTCAACACACCATTTTCGACCTACTAAATTTGATCATAGAGTTGCTCACTACATATTCTTGGGATATCCATATGCACAAAAAGGTTATCAGGTATTCGATTTATCAGCAAGAAAGGTACTTGTTTTACGTAATATCATTTTTTTATAAATGTATCTTTCCATTTGTACCTTCTAACATGAAAGCTTTCCTAGAACTCGAACATTTGTTACAAAAGAAGAATGATGAAACACCATTTCCCCATCATCAACAAGGAAGATTTTTCTTTGTATTACTCCCTTGAAATGAACAATTCCACTTCTACCCAAAAAAGTGCTTCCACCATTAGTCAACCCACACTAAACGTACCACCTAACGAAAACACTATCCCATTATGACAAAGACATGCTACAAAGGTCCTAAGTCATGTGAATGAGTATCACATTGCAGTTTCACTTTCTTCAAGAGGTGGTTCATCATCAAACACAACCATCATAAATGGTATGAATGCAATGTCATTTAGCCAACACGCTCTCATACGACAGGTTATCTCCAAGTCACCAAGCATTCACCCTTCCTATTTTGGCTAAAAAAGAACTATACTCATTTGAAGAGGAAAATGTAGACCTAAAATGGCACATTGTAATGCACGAGGAACTCGATGCCCTTGAAATGAATGGAATGTGGTCACTAAAACCATTATCACCTAGAAAAAGGATGATTGGTTGAAAATGGGTCTACAAGATTAAATATCAATTAGATGGAAAGGTTGAGTGGTATAAAGCTAGGTTGGTAGCTAAAGAGCACAACCAAGTAGAAGGTTTAGATTATCAAGAAACATTTACGCCAGTTGCAATGTGCATTGTAATGCACGAGGAACTCGATGCCCTTGAAATAAATGGAATCAGGTCACTACAACCATTATCACTTGGAAAAAGGGTGATTGGTTGCAAATGGGTCTAAAAGATTAAATATCAATTAGATGGAAAAGGTTGAGTGGTATAAAGCTAGGTTGGTAGCTAAAGAGCACAACCAAGTGGAAGATTTAGATTATCAAGAAACATTTATGCTAGTTTCAAAACACACAATCATTCGATTACTCCTTACCATAGCCTTGATCAAGTGCGGGCACCTCCATCAACTAGATGCAAATAATGCTTTCTTAAACAAAGACATAGATAAGGAAGTCTCATGAACTTGCCCTGTGTGGCTCCAGACTCCACAAGTCAAAGGCTCTTAAACAAGCATTATGACAATGGTTCATCAAACTCACTAAAGCTCTTAAACAAGCAAACTTCAGATAGTCAAAGGCTAATTATTCTTTATTCATTTGATTTCAAAGTGACAAATTCATAGTCATTGTCATTTATGTAAATGATGTCATTATATCAAGAAATGACTTGGATGAAATTGAAATGTCAAAGCCTTCCTAAAAAACCAGTTCATGCTATGAGATCTTAGAGAGCTGAAATACTTTCTTGGTATAGAAGTTGCAAGGTCTAGTAAGGGCATTACCTTTTTCACAAAGAAAGTGTGCACTTGAGTTCCTTGAAGACACAAGATACCTTGGAGCAAACCAACACTTTGCCCTATGGAACATAATTTATCACTTAGTAATTTTGAAGGGAAATACATCAATGATCCTTCATCATATCAAAGACTAGTTGAAAAGCTAATCTACTTGGCTATTACCTGATCAAACTTAACTTATACAATACACTTTTTGAGCCAATTTGTGGACAAACCACGAATACCGCACCTACAAGTAGCTTATTAGGTCTTGCATTATTTGAAACAAACACTAGGATATGGAATTTTCTTTTTGTTAGAGAGCTCAATTCAAATGAATGCATTGTGTGATGCAAACCGGGGAAGATGTCGAGATACTCATCGTTTCATCACAAGGTATTATGTGTTTCTTAGGAAGTCATTAATCTCATGGAAAATAAAGAGGCAAATGACAGTGTCCAAATCTTGCATAGAATCGCTCTATAGCCACCATATGTTGTGAGATCATTTGGCTAAAAACAATTATACAGGATTTTGACATTCAACATTTGCAATTAGTCAACCTATACTATGATACGAGTCCAATCTACTATGAATGTACTAAGCATATTGAGATTGATTATTACCTAACATGAGAGAAAGTTCAAGAGAAGATGATCAAGCTATATCACATGCTCACATTGGATCAACCAATTGACATCTTTACAAAATTGATAAGTTCCAAACAATCCAAGACTCTACTTAGCAAATTAGGAATAGTCAACATATATTCTAAATTTAAGGGGTAGTGTTAAAGAATGCCAAAACACACACTAAGGAATGCTAAAATTCTAAACTGAAGATGCATACTATGGAGCATACCAGGATACATTTATTTGAAAGGCACTTTACAAATAATGCATATTCACACCACATTTGTAACATTAATTTAGAATTGAAAATTTTGTCACTAAAATATTGTAAATATATATTAGCATATTGTGTAATATTTGAAGATTGAATCAATATAACCTTTGTTCTTCCAAATCCTCTTTTCAATAGTTGCTTTATCATTAGCTTTAAAGATTGGCCCTCTTAATGTTCAACTTTAGAATTGTAGGTTACCTAAACCCTTGTGTTTTATCAACATTATTTTAAAAATGTAGTGTTTGGGTTGTTAGCCTAAAAATATTGGATCCATACTCTTTGTCACGCCCCGACGGGAAGCCGGCTATCCCTAGCTTAGGGTTCCCCAGGGAGATGATAATATTAATAGGAACCAAAGAACTACAATAATCCAATATCATTTATTTAAATAAACAATCCAAATTTAATATCAACAGTTTTATTAACACAATCTCTAAAACATACTTTCCAATTTGTAAACCAATCAACTGAAGTAAAAATAAAAAAGATAAACTATCTCAACTTGGGCTGGTATATAGCTATCTATCAACTCTATCCCTCCCAGAAGCTAACTCTGTACTTCGAAGAGAAACAAAGGAAGTTAGCAAAATGCTAAGTAGGAATCAACAAATATGGTGAGGGGGTCAAATAACTAGATAATACAATGACTGAAACAACAATATACAAATAATATACAGAATGTCGTGTAAATCATCAAGTTGACCAACAGATCTCAATTAAGAGCCGCACTCATTTTCAGAGTGTTTCCACTATTGCTCATGCAATGAAACGATGGTCTTAAACAGCCTGGTAGGTTGCGTCCAACCCTGACATCCGTAGTATTGTCCCGAGGACAACTGGCGGTGCCCTAACCGGCAAACAGATAGTCTGATACGTGTCAGAACTATAAAACACATAAACAAGCCACTGAAGAATAAATCATCCAGTCCAGAGGTCAATATATATCACGACTTTAACATAACGAATATTCAACTGTTCCACATACTCATGTGTCAATAATCATAGGTACATAATGGTTCAACCATGCTCATAAGTCAATATATCAGATATGTCAACACAATTTTGTTAACCATTCATATAGAAACAGAATATGACCAATGAACAAGATAAATGAGGTCAACTGAATTTTAGAAACAAAATAAGCAGACGAGTCAAATAGATATCAGTGTCAATCAATTCTAATATATGTATCATATATCAAATCAAAGGAATAAGCAACAATTCCTATAATTATTGACACCATAACAAAGGAGTAGGGTAAGATTCCTACCTCAAGTGCTGTTATCTTTTATCCTTCAATCCTCTTCAATATCAGTTAACTCCTTTTTCACTAACTGTGTAAAACACATATTATCATAACCTCATATATAGAGTATCAAACTATAATCACACACTAACCCCTACTTTCCTATTTTAAATCAATTTTATCAAGTTAATTATCATGCAACTCCCCCCTAATAATAAATTAGATTTTTCTTATTTATCCCATAAAATGAAATTAAAATAATAAAATAAATTAAACAAAACAACTCACCTCTCCCCTGAGGTCGACGCTGGCGCTCGCCGCCGGAAGAAGGACGCCGGCCGCCGAGAGAGGAGAAAGTCGCCACTGGAAGGAGATGGAGCAACCGGCTCTGGAAGGGAAAGAAGCTGCCGCCGGCGTCAACAGGAAGGAGTGGAGGCAGTGTTGCAAGCGGATACAGCAATCGCCGCACGCGTCGCTAGAAGGGGAAGAAGTCATCGCGACAGCCGCCGGACCTGCTGCTCGGCGCTGGAAGAAGAGGAAGACGTCACCGCTGCTTGGAAGATCTGTCTCAGCCACCACCGCTGAACCCGTCGCACGCGTCCGAAACGCAACGGACGGACGACGCTGCTTCAAAGGAAAGGCGAGGAGGACTCCGGTGCCCCTTCCAATCGCCGCTAGGAGCACATAATCGACGTCGCCCGGACTTGCCTCCGCGAGCGAAGTTCTTTCCACGTCGGCTGGGCTTGCTTGGTTGGAGGCCTTCGGGTGTAGCACCCTTCCGGCCGTTCTCGCCTACGCGCGAGGAGGACGAGACCGTCAGTTCCTTCGTCCCACGTCTGTGGGACGTTACCTACGGAGTGTCGTCCGGCCTCTCCGCCGGCGTGCGAGTGAGGAGCCGGCCGAGTTCTTTCCGTCACCGGTGTGCGACGCCGTGTAGACAACCGTCCGTGATCGCCGGGCGCCAGCTTGATCCGTGGACGTGTGGGTGAGTCTGGCTCCCCGGTGTGGGACGTTCGGCTAACTCCCCTCGGTTCCCTATCCGGCACATGTGCGTGCTCGGAAACTATTGAGGACCTCGTCCGACGTGGTCGGTTATGGGTGCGTCCCTTTTAGGTTCGGGTGAACCCGGTTCGACTCGACGACACCGGTCTCCGGTGAATCGTCAGCGTTGATCTGAACCGTGTTGGAATGGCAGCGATTTTCCGCAGAGTCCATAGTCGGGCTGGGAGTCGGTTCGAGGAATCGACTCCGCCAGTCACGCCCAATCCAGCGGTTTTGATTGTTGTGATATTTACGTTGACGTATTTGAACTCGAGTCAAGCGTTGACTCATGGGTAAATATTCAAAAAGATATTACCCTAATTCAGGGCGTGACACTTGAGGAGTTGGGTCTTATAACATTTGCATGAGATCTTTGGTCAAACTCACATGGTCCTAGAGCCGAGGACCCTGATAGATCATGCTTGAGGAACATTGATTATTGTTAGTTCACTTAAAGTCTTATCAATGCAATTCTAGGGTAAGACAGAGCTCAAAGGACTATAGGGTATAGTTTACCTAAGAACAACTTAAGGTCTTACTAGTGCAATTAGGAGCTAAGACTCTAATAGCATATGCCCGAGGAATATTGAGTATGGTTAACTCGAGAACTATTCAAAGTTTGTTAGTGCAATTTTGAAAATGAGATCTCAATAGTATATGCTTGAGGAATAATAGGTATGATTAACCTAATAATTAATCAAGGTTTTATCAATATCATGCTCTATTTTTTTGGATAGAAAATATAAAGGAAAGAAAGAAAAATACATTAAATTTAGATACAAAATACTGCTAGATTTAATGTGTTTTTTTTTTTCTTTCTTGTAAATTCCGTCTTAAAAAAATAGGGCCAGAGTTGAAACCAACAGCTGATGCTCAAGGAATATTGAGTATGGTTAACTTGAGAATTCTCAAGATCTTATTAGTTCAATCCAGAAGTCAAGATCATAGTAGAACCTGCCTAAGGAATATTTAGTATGGTTATCTAACGCAAAAAAAAAATGAATTTTAGTGCGGATTAAAAAAATTTTGGCTACACGAAAAAATAATTATACCGGTTAATGTGTAAAATAAAATGAAATTTATAAACTATGGGGGGTGTAATTGAAATTGAGAAATTTCGAAACATAAACCAGAAAATTTTTCGTACGTATCGTGCCAGGTGGAGCCCAAGCGTTACGTCGCATTACATCAGTGGCGGTGCCGAAAGGCGGAAAAGCTGGTCCCCTCTTGATCAATCTGTCCATATCCAATCGGACGGCTAAGAAATAACACGAACTTTGTCGTCAACTTGGCTGCCGCTTCCACTGCTCTCACATCTTAAAATAAATAAATCACAAAAATTATCTACGCTTCAGTGTTCTTCACCGCAGTCCCCGCTCCCCTCCTCTCTCCACTCGTTCCATCGTCTTCTTTCTTTTTTCTCCTCATTCTCGCCTATCGAGGATGGCTTTCCTTCGATCGTACGTAAGTTCTTCTTCTCCTTAGTTTTCCTTTCCCGATTACCTTTTGTTTTATTTTCATTTTTGGATTGGTTTACTATATAAGTCTGTTTCTTACTTTATTTTGAGAGCATTCTCGAGGGGTTGATTCTTGGTTTCATTTCGATTTTTTGTGGAATTTAAAGGTATCTGAATTTGATTGGATCTGTTACATGTGTAAATAAATCTACATCTCTCTAGTATTCGTTTCCTTTTATTGGGATTTTATGTGAGTGTACTCTGCTCTTGTCTTAGATCGAGTCGGTTATCGGCGCCGATCGCTCGTTTGCATTTTGTAGGGCCTGAGATCGCCTACCTTGTTGTAGGCTTTCAACGTTGGAATCTTTCTGCGCTTTTTTACATGAATTATTTCTGACCCTTTTTTTTACATGAATGTTCCTTTATCTTAAGTTTTGGGGTTTGTATTGATGTCAGTAAAGTCTGATCCTGTATGCATTTGATTACCTTTCATTCAATGCTTTTGCTGCTACGTTCTTTTTTTTTTTGGTTGTCAAAGCTTGCTTTCATTTGTTATGTGTGTGTTTACTCGCTGCACCAAGTTCCGGAGTATTTGAGAAGTTGTCCAACTCCGATTGAACGATTAGCTGTATCATCAAGCTAGTCATCCATAACTAAGAGTTACGTCCTGTCTCTTCCGTAGATCATGCTAAATATTGGTGTGAAATGAAGCCAAAAACTACCTTCTTTTGCAAGAAAATCCAGTTCCAAAACGGACTGAAATGAGCTTTAAAGTGAGCCAGACGTGAAGCAATTCTATCCTATAGTGAAGATTTGGTTCTCATAGGGATTTAATTTAGTCTTCCACCCTATGATACATTGATGATGGAAAGTATGTCTGTAGCCTCTTTCATATCAAGTTACAAAATGAAAGTAGCGGATGCCTCAGACACTTAAAAGAGAGAGAGTGTTTGGAAGATGAAATTTATAGCCTCTTTCATATCGAGTTGCAAAATGAGAGTAGGGGATGCCTCAGACACTTAAAAGAGAGAGAGTGTTTGGAAGATGAATTTTATAGCCTCTTTCATATCGAGTTGCAAAATGAGAGTAGGGGATGCCTCAGACACTTAAAAGAGTGAGAATGTTTGGAAGATGAAATTTATAGATATAACAGTTGGAAAAAGTTTGTGGAATAGTTACTCAAATCTTTCCTTCTTAGGAGAGAGACAACCTCACAGCATTCTTTTTCAAGTTAAACTTGATTTTAAAATTGAGTTAAATAAAATGGATAATGAACATATTCTTTAGGTAAATTATAGTTAATTACAATTAATAAATAATGGGCGAAAAATGCAACAACAGATTTCAAGCACAAGGACTGTGTCAAAGCCTAAACATGACTCAACTTGTCTCAACTGGGCACAACATAACATACTCTGCTTAGCTCAAAGTAAATTCAAGCCCTAGTAATAAATGCATTTTTTTCATAATTAATTTAGAAAAGCCTATCTGAATTACAAACAATATTTGGATTGCATTTGGGATGATTACATGGCACTTTTTATATTGAGGCTTGATTAATTATAATGATGATAGAAATATGCTATATGAAAACACAAAATTTGGCAAGACATATATAATGGTGGTTTTATAATAATGTAATTACATTTATGGTGGTAAATATGATATCGTAGTAGAAGGCTTGATGAATATGTTATAGCAATACAATTTTTTTGCCAAGGCAAGAAGTTGAATATATTGCTTCCAAAAATAAATTTACAAGTTATTTACATCCACCACCACCCTAACCTTCCACATGATCTAGAAAATTTCGGCAGAGTCTCCCTTGCACTTCATGCGCATGAATCCTGCGCCACAGGTGAGAAACACGCATACTACTCAAAAAAGAAAACAAACACCAAGAGGAAAGACACAAAACAACAGGGCATATACAGATCTTCGGACATCACCATTGCTCTTCCACATGGAAGGGACCCAAAACACAATCCACGCACAGCTCTCACATCAGCGAGGGGAGATCCAGATGCAAAATACATTGCGCTTGCAACCCTTTCCATAGCCAGGTTATGGTAGCCAGCTGCTCCGTGTAAGTGTTAGCCCCCCAAATTTCACGTAAATAGTCTCCCTTCAGAGAGCGCAACATTTGAGAAGCCCTCCCCCCTTAGAACACCAGGTCCGCAAGAGATCGCGAAGGCAACCACGGTCATGGACACCTACAAATGGCTGCGGTCCCCCAATGAGGCGCCCCCAGATTATCCAGAATGAGAGAATAAGAATAAACCAAGGAAATTGAAAGCCAGCATACATATAGGCCCATACTTCAGCATGAGGCCTCCCAGGTTTGTACCACCGATGTGATTTGAGAGCTGATTTCCCCATATTTTACACGGCTCTTGACTTTTGCATATACATCAGCAATCAGGCGTTTGAATAATGTGCTAGTGTTAGTGCCCGAGCCTCCAAATAACTTATTGTTCCTGAGCCTCCAAATATAATATATTGAACCAGAAAAGAGAAGCTTATACATGTAGATCCAGGATACATCGCCCGTAGTCCACGCATGACCCAAGTAGTCTAACAGGGCCTCCCATGTATTTCCTTCATGTCGAATCCCACACCCTTTCTTAGTTAGTTTCCAAAAATCTGCCGTAACTTCACATTAGAAAAAAAGGTGGTCATGTGTCTCTGGGTGAACATTGCATAGACCGCATCTAGGCTCTTGAGTGATTCCCATTGAATGAAGTCTAGCACGGGTACTAAACCTCCTTAAGCAGAATAGCCACAACAAATGAATGCCTTGGAATGCGCCCTTTAAACCAAACCATATCCTTCCATGGCACCACAACCTCCTGAAATTGTCCCTCATAAGCCGACTTTATAGAGAATTTCCCGGTAGTGCTTGTTTTCCAGAATATGCGGTCTTTATGAAGATTTATATATAACGGAACTAGTGAGAAAGCCGCATAGATATCAATTAGCTTAACTGATCTGGGTTTTGGGACCTTCCAATTGTTGTTAACAATCAAGGAAGCTAACCGTGCGTCCTTCCCCGGGGGCTTTTCAAACCTAACATCCTCTACTAATTCAAACAGAATCCGTGACTCATACCATGGCTCTAACCAGAATTTAGTATCTACACCATTTGCAATATGATACCCAATCTGTCGGATACAAGCTCCCCTGGCCGACATGAGGCTTCTAGTCGGCCCGGCCATTCTTCCTGTAACTTTAACTGACCAAATAGAGTCAGATTTTAAATACCGTTCATGGACCCATTTGATCCAAAGAGAATTTTTATTTTGAACAATATTCCAAAGGTGCCGCATAAGAAAAACCTTATTCAGCTTACCAATATCTCGCAACCCCAGCCCTCCGAAATCTGTAGGTTTTGTTATGTTATCCCATGCCACCTTAGCCAAACCCCTACTGTTTCCATTTGACCATAAGAATGCCGCCAAAATAGAGTTAAGCCTCGTGACCACTCCCTGTGGCAGAATGCATGCGCTGCACCAGAAACTTATGTTACCATAGCATATCGACTTTATTAACTCCACCCGTCCAGCTTATGATAAGTACCTTGCCTTCCATGCCGAGAGATACCTCATAATTTTCTCAAGCAGGGGCAAGCAGTCTTTCATTTTCACCGGCTTACTTGAGATAGGAAGCCCCAGATATTTGAATGGCATAGAACCTTTAGGGATCCCCAGCGTCAAAGTAATCGTTTCTACCACATCGGGCTTGCACCCAGTTGAGTAGAACACCCGGGATTTATCTTTGTTAATCCGCAGCCCCATGTTCTGATAAAATGTATGCAGCACCCTCAAGACAGCCTGAGCAGACTCCTCAGACGCGCCATAAAAAATGATCACGTCATCTGCAAATTGCAGATTAGTGATGCCCGATTTCTTACACTTACTATGCGGATGAAGGTGGCCGGCCAGATATTGTTCTTGCATTAAGTCAGAAAGGTGTTGCATCACCAGGATAAATAAGTACGGTGACATAGGGCACCCTTGGCGTAGCCCCCGTGTTCCTTTGAAGAACCCAACATCCTACCCATTCAAATTTATAGTGTAAGTGGGAGTAGTGATACACGTCATGACTCTCATC
Organism: Costus lasius; assembly: GCA_027563935.2. Taxonomy (NCBI): domain Eukaryota; kingdom Viridiplantae; phylum Streptophyta; class Magnoliopsida; order Zingiberales; family Costaceae; genus Costus; species Costus lasius. The sequence continues at coordinate 35,454,457 of CM050453.2, forward strand.
ACTAGCCACTGGGGGAACCGGTAGGCCGTGAGCATATGTTCAACGAACTCCCATCTGACCGAGTCAAGCTTTGTGGAGATCCACTTTAATTGTTATCCGCGGGGTGCCGGTCTTCTTATTAAAATCATGCATTATCTCCTGGCATAACATAATATTTCCATGAATAGATCTACCCTGGATAAACGCATGTTGATTGTCCTCAATAAGCTCTGGGAGAATAGCCCTAATGCGATTCGCCAACAGTTTTGCAATGAACCTGTACATCATTTGGCAAACCGAAATAGGTCTAAACTCTGCAAAACAAGAAGGGTTAGGGACCTTTGGAATAAGTGATAGTGAGATTATATTAACCCTTCTAAGAAGGTGGCCCTTTTCTAGGAAATCCATAATCGCACGGATTACATCTTCCTTGATAGTGCCCCAACACGTTTTAAAAAACATAGCGTTGAAGCCATCCACTCCAGGGGCTTTCGATGTATTTGCTGCCAAGATAACACACTCTATATCCTCCCTAGTAAAGTTTGCATCAAGGAAACTAGTAGCTGAGAGGGATAAAGTTCTCCGCACCTGCGCCACAATCACGTCGGGATATATGCTTGGGCCAATAATGCTCTTGAAATAATTCACAGCTTCATTGCCAACAAGATCTCCTGCCACAAACACCCCCTGGGAATCTTTAATAGTATGAATTGTATTTTTTACCCTCCGCGCCTTCATCAAGTTGTAGAAGTAAGCTGTGTTGGAGTCTCCCAAAGAGATGTAATGGTCTCTAGACTTTTGTTTTAGAGCACACTTCTCCTCCTCCCAATACACCTTGAGTTCATTCTGGATGTCCCTCTCTACGGCTCTCAAGGTGGTGTCCGAATTGTTTGTTTGAAGCACCCGCTGGACTCCCTCGAGCCTCCGGTGAATATCCCTCAAATTTGCCTCTTTTGCCATTCTCATTTTGCTCGACCACTGCTTAAGGCCCTTCTTCACCCTGGTTAGCTTATGATAAACTATAAACATTGGAGTTCCCCGAACATTACTTGTCTGCCAAATCTCCCTGACCACTTGGGACATACGCGGGTAATTTTGCCAGAAGTTGAAGAACCGAAATCTCAGCCCTTTGCGGGGGCTCTCCTCACCAAACCAAAGAAGAGCCGGAGAGTGGTCGGAGATCCCGGGGTTTAGGAACACAGCTTCAGCCTGCGGGAACATGTACTTCCACGCCTTCGTGGCCATCACCCTGTCCAGCTTGCATGAAATCCTATTGTCGCCTTCCTGAGAGTTTGACCATGTATAGAAATCCCCGCGATACTTTACATCATAGATATCCATGGCAGTATTCGAATTTAAGTTATCCAGAATTTCCTGCTCATTATGCGTGGATCCACTATTTTTTCCAGTGTGGGAAAACAGCATGTTAAAGTCACCCATAATAAGCATCGGGCCTTGATCCCGCCACCCCTCAAGAATACCCCAAATGCGTTGTCGCTCACTACTAGTATAAAGCCCGTACACAATTCCCAAAGTGAACAAAACCTCCCCTTGCCCATTTAAAATTTTCCCCAGCAGAATCTGGTCTGACGGCTCCAAATCCACCACATTAAAGACATCCGGATCCCAAACCAGTCATATTCTACCTCCAGGGATGCTAGCATAATTAGTTGAATAACGCCAACCTGGGAACAAAGACTGTATAATATCCCTACACTTACTTTCGCGCACACGAGTTTCCAAAATGGCCAGTAACTTGAGCTTATACCTCTTAACCAAAAAATCTATCTCCCTCCTCTTGGCTATTGAGTTGAACCCTCGCACGTTCTAACTCAGCATATTCCCCAGAGAACATGTCATTGAGACTCCGCAAGCATCGGACCAATGCTCTTAGGGTCCGTTAGCCGGGTTAAACGTTTTTTATTCCTCTTGATCTTAGCTAAGCTTTTTTTATTCTTCTTGTTTTTCTTCCTGCCTGAAGGAACGGCAATGACGCCTTGGGAGTCCACAAAGCTGGCACCTTCCTCCCCATCCTCCGCCTGGCTCATGCCCCCCCCACTCGCTTTCATACAAAGCCTCTTGGCCGCATAACAATTCACCGGCCTCCACAGGAAATTCTCGTGAGTCCAAGTGCTGCTCCTCCATTATACCCATGTCCAGGTTCCTATCTTTCCTGGCTATCTCCAAGATAGTTTGTTCATTTGCATGTTGGTCCCTGGCTACTGTCTCCTTGCACCCTTTTCTTTTATCACTTGATGACCCCTCCGGTAGTATAGACTTAGATGATTCCGCCCTTGTAGAACCCTATATTTTATTTGACTTTTCCTTCCCGATTGTCTTCGTCCCCCCTTGCTCTAATTTTGGGCAGACTTTTGAACTGTGCCCAAAACTTTTGCATTCGCCGCATCTTTGTGGGATAGATTCATACTCGAAAAACAACTCCGTACGAGCGTCCCCATTTACCATCACCGTTAGGGAATCAGGATACTCAGCGCGCGCCTCCATCTCAACACAGACCCTAGCGAATCCCAACTGCGATTTTGTGGCAGTGGCCTTGTCCATAAAGAGTGGTTTACCAAGGGCACTAGCCACCTGCCCAATGATTCCCGCCGACCACCATCTTAATGGAAGATTTTTTATACGCACCCATATCGGAACTGTCGACAAGTCCACCCGAACCAAGTCATCTTTGGTGTCCCACGGTTTTAAGATAAGAATCTTTCCAAAAAAGAACCAAAGGCCCCCTTTGAGGACCTTCAATTTATCCTCCTCGCTACTGAATTTGAAAAGAATGAACCCCGCCGGAAGAGTGAACAGTTCCACCCTTCCTTTTGGACTCCAGAGCTGATTCGCCTTCTGCTCCAAGCTTAGGAAATTGGGTCTATACCCTAAGAAGTAGCCCACAAGTGTATTTTCCCAATATGCAATATTACTCGAAAGCTCCTCTTCTGGCGCCTTGATATTGAGGATTCCCTCATTTACTGTAACCTCCGAGCTGGACAAGGAGCACAATGATTCGTTCCCTGAAGACTTCGCAAACAGGGATCGCCACGAGCAAGACACAACCGGGGCAGTCTTCAGCGGGGGAAGCGAAGCTAGAGTACCCCCGGGTAATGGCATCCGTACTACCCTACCGCCTTGGCTACTCGGTTTTGCGCCTGCCATGTCTGCAGCAAGCCCTAGCGCAACAGGAACGCCAGAAGACCCAGCGGACCAGGACGACAATAGAGGACGAAACCCAAGCTCTCCCCGAGACCCACCCCGCACCACAGACTTGTGAATGAGGTGGATGGGGAGAAGCCGAACTCCGACCCATTAGTATATAGTAACCCAACCAGAAATATAGCTATATCGCAGGAAGCAAGCACATGGGCAACGAAAACACCGGCCAAAGCTGAAACGGGGAACTCAGAGGTATACTCGGCATGGAGGAGGAGAAGATCCTGGACGCTGGCTCCGTCCGCGCACACCAGAGTGATGTAGCCGAATTCGCCCCTTCAGATCGACGCCGCGATGTCCCCGCCCCTCCCACTAGAACCAGGGCACCAAGGATGGCCCACCCAGGACCGCCGCCGGCCAGACGGACAGCGCCGGCGCACCGGGACGAGGCCCTAAGATCGCCCAAACAGTCGCCCAAACAGTCGCCTAACCAGGGTTAAATTCACATATAAAAAGTAAAATATCTATGCATGTATAATAGAGATAATCCATGAGTATACACAAGTTATAGATGAGAGAATGTATCCATTGCACGTATAAGAAGTCTCATTTGCCTATGCATGTTAGAAAGAGAGGATAATACATGAGTAACTAATTGTTATATCCGTGCATGTATAATAGAGATAATCCACATCATTTTGCATGTAGTGGTAATGATAATGCTTATTCATGCATAGAAAAAAAAGAGGAGAGAGAATGAGATGGGGAGAAATTCTGGTTGTATGTTAACATATTTACCAGAGAGAATTAAAGGAGTTGAAGGAGTTGAAGGTGAGGTGGAAGCACTACAATATGGTCCTATAACATTTTTAATGTGCTGGTGAAGAGGATGGCGACAAAGAGTGAAAAGATGCTTGAAGATGCTAGTAAAAAGGAAAGAGGTGTGAAAGCACCTATGGTGCTTGAGAATTAAAGAGAGAGATTGAGGATGAGCAATTACAAATAAATAATGTTAAGAGTGGAGTGGTTATTGGCAACAGGCAATGGTGTTGAGGACACCAAGGAGTTGAGGATGTGTTACGGACTGGGCTCCATAGTAGGAGTAAAATAAAGTTTGGGCCATAGCCCAACCCAGGGGGGAAAGACTGAGAGGTATTTATAAGGGGAGTGAGGGAAGGAGAGGGTAGCTAGGGTTTATCTTTATCTTGTTTTGGCTCTTCTGAGTGGAAACTCGTCACCGTTGGTGGCTTGAGGGAGGATTCATCTTTAAATCCTAACAGTGGTCCGACCTGCCGGATTCCACTGGGGCGACGGCGGTAGTCTTGGTGCTGCTTGTCGGGCACAGAAGGATAGGGAGTACAACGAGCTGACGACGCAAGCTCGCTGCCGGATCCGTTGGGGGCGACGGAGGAAGACATCGTCGAGTGCACGGCCGGCGACAAGGAGACATTCGGCGAAACCGTAGCGAGAGGCGGACGCGGTGGTCGTTGCAACGAAGCTTCTCGGCGTCTGGAAGTCTGAAGCCAACGCGGCGACGAATCCTTCACGCGAGGCGAATGTGGCGAAGGGCTTCGTGCGGGCAGAGATCCAAGGCGGGCGCGGCGAAGGGCTTCACGCGACCGGAAATCCACGAAGCGATGACCTACCCCGTTGATTGCAGTGCTGACCTTGAAGCCTTTGCCCGCTTGGGAAGGGAGACTGCATACGGTCGATCGGCCGAAGGTGACTGCAGCCTTCATCGGAGGCGCTGGGAGAAACACTGCAACGAAGGAGACGAGCGGCGGAAGGCTAGTTCAGAAGAGCCATTTCGTTCGGGTGGCGGAAGGAGACGACGATGCGGAAGTTGTCATCGCGTGACGCTTCATTCGTGAGGCGGAAGACAAAGCCGCCTCTTTTCTGGGCGGAAGGAGAAGGCGGAACCCACGTGCGTGCCCGCGACGGGAAGAAAGAGGAGGCGGCTGGGGATCAGGGTCCTTCCCAGCCAGCGGCGACTGAGGGCGGAGAACGCGTCGGCGGCATCTGGATCAGGGTCTGTTTCAGTAGGCGGCGGCTCTTGCGGCAGAAGCTCTCCAGCCGGTAGCGACAGCTAGCAGGGAGAAGGGCTGCTGACTGATTTAAAAGGGGGGTCTTGACGAGCAACGAGGGCATGGCTGCGTCGTGCTCAGAGGCCCGATTTGAAGCGTTGGAAAAATTAGTGGCAGAGTTAGTAGCGAGGGCAGAGAACCGGTGGGCTGAAATGGTGGTGAATGAAGAGAGGCTACGAGCAGCCGAAGAGAATGGGAGAATATTAAAAGAAGACATGCGCGAGTTGAAGGAAATGTTTGCCACATTCATGAAAGGAAAAATGGTTGAGAGGAACGTTGACTCTTTCCCTTCACTTCTACAAGAGCACAGGAGGCCTATTCCCATCCAAGTTCCAACAGACAAAGAAAGTAATAATCAGCCCACCACAGTAACAGTAGGAGAGAGGACTGGTATTTTCGCACATACACCGGATGTATTTTTAAAGCCGACAACAACAACGACAGAGTGGTATAATCCAGGAGGAGCTAGAACCAATACGGAGGATAATTTAGGAGGCATGCATAATCCAAGAGGAGCTAAAACCAATGTGGAAGATATGTTAGGAGGCACGGCGTCGCTCAAGACCAGTATTATTGTGGACAGCCAACCTCAACCACCCATTAGCGAGGAGATCATTCGTAAAGCTTCAACAGGAAGTCATGCATCCAATAAGAACCGAGGAGGTAGATATCTTTCATACCAAGATTTGAAATCCAAACAAGAAATAGGATTATGTTTTAGATGCGATCAGCCTTACCATCCAATGCATTGCTGCGCGAACAAAGACTTGATCCTAGCAGAAGATGGGGAGAGCGACCTTGCTGAGGAGGAACTAGAAGGAAAAGCATTAGAAGGAGAAGCTCGAGCAACTTGGGATCCTGGAGGAGGCACAAGCTATAATTTTCTTAAATAAATTTTGAGCAGCCTTGAAGACAAGACTTATTTAGAGAGGGGGCATCTGTTACGGACTGAGCTCTATAGTAGGAGTAGAATAAAGTTTGGGCCATAGACCAGGCCCTGGGGGAAGACTGAGAGGTATTTGTAAGGGGAGTGAGGGAAGGAGAGGGTAGCTAGGGTTTATCTTTATCTTGTTTTGGCTCTTCTGAGTGGAAACTCGTCACCGTAGGTGGCTTGAGGGAGGATTCATCTTTAAATCCTAACAGGATGCAAATGGCACTTAGAAAGGTCATGCTAGATAGAGTTGAGGAGGCAGACAATGGGTAGAGAGGGAATGCACACATGCATGGTGTTAGTGAAGATGAAATTTGCCACTTCAAGAATGAAAGAAATATATACTCCTTTAGTGACCTCACTAGTGGTGTAGGGCGAGAGTCTTGAAGGTCAAAACTTTGCCCAGGATAATTATAATAAGAATGGCAATATATAATGTAGGAATACATAGTAAGATAGTGACATATATGGTTTGACATCTACATAATAAGATATCATTGTAGCATGGTGCACAATTAATCTTCTTGTATTTGTTATATTTATATTTACTGTAGAATGAACTTTCATTTTCAATTATGACTTGAAAAATGATCTACTAGAATTTGAGAGGTGAATTATATAAAAATTGTTTGTATTAGGAAATGCATGTCATAAATTATTGGATTAACCTCAATAACTTTTGTTGGGATGGACAAAGTCACCAAATAAACTGCAAGTTTCAGCTTGGATTAGGTTAATTTAGTGAATTGCCTGGTTTCGAACAAGATTTAAAATACCCATCCATAGCAGGGTTCCAATATTAGCTTGGATCACTGTGCATTGGCACGCAGTACCACTTGAACCAACAATCAACAACCAATTACCATGCTATATATAGTATATATAATATACTATATACCGGGATCGGTGTCATACCTATTTCATGTACTAATGTAGGATTGGGACGCATCTGATTCATTGTCTAATACAAATCGGTATTTAGTTGCTGGTCTTAAGTTGGTTGTTAATGGCTAACGAACTTAATGTGGTAATAGGGTTAGCACAAACCAAGGTAAGATGTGCATGCTAGGACATGCTATCAAGTCAGATATTTTATGTAGCAACATAGATCTTGGATACTTGAAGTATTTAGCCTTGTGCATCCCAAAGTTGACATATTTTTTCTTGCGTGCAACTTTAACTTTGGTTACTTCATGAGTTCAAAACCATTATAGTATTTTGTTTGATAAATATTTTCCTTCAATTTTTTAAACTGTTTTTATGTCATTGTATATGTTTTTATTTTGCATGGGTTATTGATCACAAGAAATAGGGTGTAGAATTATATTTGATTGACTGAGCTCTTTAAAACTTCTAAAACTGAATCTCGAGATTTTGATTTCATATACATAACAGTACTTCAAATTCATGAAATGAAGTTTTCCAATAAATAATGCCAAATTTTATACCCTTACTAGGTTGTCATAACAAATTCAATGTAGTGTTTCCATCATATTGTTTTCAAGCAGGAAATGAGTCAAAACAAATATGCGGAATGAATAAGCATAGTACCAAATAGCCATATTCTTTTAAGTCTAAAAAGTCCTCTACTTAGTGGTTGAGATTGATTTTTAGTTTCATAGGCTCCTGTGGTAGACATATTGTTGCGGCTGGGATTAGGAATTGCAGCCAGAACTGTTTGTTTGCGTCTTTATTATTCATAAAGCTGCATTTTCCGAATACCCCAACTACTCTCCTATTCCAGTTAATATTTTTTTGGTGCCGGAATGTATTAATACTTTAATGCATAGCTTTCAGAATGGATTGTATCCCCTTGTCAAACTTAAAATTCAAGATAGATTGTATTTTGTATGTATTCTCCAGCGTCTTGTATGTTTAACTTTGATATTGGATTTTAGTCAAATGCATCCTCTGGAATGGGTGTTGCTGATGATTGCAAAGTCATATTTCTAGAGCTTCAGAGGAAGAAAAGTCATCGTTATGTGATCTTCAAGATTGATGAAAAGCGAAAGCAGGTCATCGTGGAGAAGACAGGAAATGCAACCGAAAGCTATGATGATTTCATGGCGTCTCTTCCTGAAAATGATTGTCGCTATGCTATCTACGATTTTGATTTTGTCACTGAAGAGAATTGCCAGAAAAGCAAAATTTTCTTCATTGCTTGGTGAGTTTCTTCAAGTTAAACTCTTTTCGTGCATCTTTTACTTGGTTCCGTGGTGGATTTCTCTAGATTTTAATATGTATAATCTGAATACATTGAGGATGGATGAAGAGATTCATGGTACTAGGGACTTGCAGGTGTCTCATGAATGCTTATGTACCTCTCTTCTCTTCACGTCTTCTTCCTTTTTTTCTTTATTTATCAAGTAGTCAATAGAAGGTGCAACGACATAAATTATTTTACTTACAAAAGTTGCTGATCACTCAGACAAAAATTGTGAAGCCAAGCGGCTAAATTGTGTTTGCAACATGTAGAACATTCATCTAATGTGTAGATTTAAGAGTGGCATATGCCAAGTTGGCACAAACCTTTGGAAGTAGTTGATTTCCGCATTTTGTTTTGGTAGTTTTCTATAGCTCTTAAAACGTTCCTCCGATTGAGGCCCTTAAGAAAATATGGTTTCTTAGTTATTACCTTTATTTTGAGAGTGGAGCAGAAATGCAATATGCCTTTCTATAAAGGAAAGATTTATTCCTTGATTAATGGACGTATCTTCGTATCATCTATATTGCAATTATAGAAAACCTTTTCTTCAGTTGAGCAATAATTGAACAATTTATGATACATATGAAACAGCACTCTCGAGGTACAACTTTGTGTTGCTGCAATCAAACATTAGAATTATCCTTTATGATTGAAATTACTTTTTCGAGATCTTAATTAGTATGGACTATGGAGTGGCAGGCATTATTTGTGGAGAGTTGATAAAGTAACTGACTAGACTAATCAGCCCGTTCATGAGCTTTCGTGTGTTCCTTTACAACACATTCCTTGAAAGGCATTAAATGAATCTTTTTCCTACTGGGCAAATTCCAATTTGTACCCTTTAATACAGATTGTGCTAACCTACGTTTTGTCCCCTGTAGTTTGAAATTTCCAAAGTGGCTCATGTAATTATTTGATAAGTAGTTTCAATTTCGTCCAAATTATTGATTAATCTTTTATGAGAAGGCAAGTGGGTGGTTGTGATTTGTGAAAGTATGACTTGATCGAGGATTTCGTTGTCAACAACTATCATCTTATTGATTATTCTTTGTAAATATTAAATTCTTTGAGTTTCTGATAAAATTGAAATAACGTACTAAAACTAAAGCGGTTATTTTAAAATTTTCAAACTAAGGGGCCAATTAAACTTAATGCCTATTATTTTCTTGGGAGATGATTACGAAACCGAGCTAGTTCTTTGGTATGTGTTGTAATTTTTATTTCGCAAATGCCATCACCGGTCCTTTATATTTATGTTCTTTTGTATATTACCTAAGCATTTACTAATTTCTCTAGGTATAAAGTTGTTTTACTTGTATTGCATTGCTTTTTGTTGCTGATCTTCTGCTTCTATAACAGTATACACTTGCACTGAAGGGTATCAGCTGTATTTTCTTTTCCTCTTATCTTGCTTCTTCCATCAGGTCCCCTTCTATTTCCCGAATTCGAGCTAAGATGCTGTATGCAACCTCGAAGGACCGGTTCAGACGAGAGTTAGATGGAGTTCATTATGAGATTCAGGCTACTGATCCCACAGAGCTAGATCTTGATATTATCAGAGAACGAGCGCATTAACCCAGATGTCTCATAGATTCTCTGGAGAAAGTTGTTTGAGGTGTTTAAATAATTATATTCAATTGTGTTATTATGATTGAATGTAAGAATCAATCATCAATTGTGTTTTAATTCTGCTAAACATTTCCTTCAGACAAGCAGAACGGAGCAGTCACTTTTCGTCTTGTGTTAGATGTGCTTAAATTGTTTTTACAGCGAGTTTTTTTTTTGTTACGTAAATAAATGTATTTCTAAATATGCAGGATATTTTTATAATTGAATAATTAGCTTATTTATGAGAAAATTGGTGATTAATCTTCATTTTGAGACCAATGTCGTCACCAAGAAACATTTTCACCCAACTACGATCCCATTTGGCACAGCTAGCAACTGCTTCTAATTGCTTTTTACTGGTAAGAACAGTAGAAAATAAGAAGTTGACCTGTTTGGTAAACCGCTTATTGGAACTTGTTATCTGCTTGTAAAAAGACTCTTTTCCTTGGGAAAAAAAAACCTATTTCCCTCTTCTTGCTGCTCCAAAACCATGCAGTCGATCTTCCTCTCGCTGTCGAAAGGATACCGAGCACTCCTTGCCACATGCCTCCTTGCTCTTCCCATCAATCTTCCTCTCACAATCGAACTCTGCCTCCTCCTACCGATCTTCCTATTGCTGCCAAATCCTGGCTCCTGCCGATCTTCATCTCCCCTCTGAATCTAAGCAATTGTCGCACGCTGCCTCTTGCAATCGAACCCAAGCAACTGCCACACACTATAAATCTTCCTCTCGCTGCTAAATTCCTCCCTGAGCACTCCATAAGAGGTGCTCGCACAAATGTATTTTTACGGCATCCCATTTTGTTTTTGTTGATTCCGAGGGTTAGAAAGTTGCAATTTTGTTTTCTGTGGGATTTTGGGCTTCCAACTAAGGATGAGGAGAGAGAAAGATAAAGTTTGCACGTGCAGTTGGATTACAAAGGTTATTAGTTTTACTTTTCCTTGACAAATTAGAAACCACTCTACTTTGAAACATTATAATGGAAACAAATAGGTTTCTTTGTTGTTTTCATCTATAAAAAAATTGGCGTTAGTTATGATAAATTTATGAGTGAATGAATCTCTGAAACTTAGATCTTTAAAAATTTTCATTAGACCGTGATGGTTTAGATAATTTACAAAATAAAATACCTAGCTAACAAATGTGATTAAAAGAGAGAAAATTTCCTTTGTAATATTCTATTAGTTAAGTTATATTTCTTTCGGTGAATTAATCTCATAATTGTCAAATGATTTTGATTGTTTTGCAGTGAACAAGTGGATTCAATTTCCTTCTTTATATATTTGTTAGTGTGAATTATAATTAAAATATTTATTTTGCATATTTTTTATGATCAACTATCAATGGCACAAAACTCATGATCAATAACCAAAAGTGGTAAAGCAGTTTGGAATTTACAAACTATTGTGATATTTTGTGATGTTTGCATTATTACAATTGATAACAATATGCATCTTGGAACTGCTTAGAGATGGAAATTTATACTTGAAAATTTTTAACAACTAACTACATTAATATATGATAAAGTGCAATTAAAAGATAAATAGTATTAACTAAAAGCCGACTGAAAGTTATGGAAAGAGTTAAAAACAAAGAGACTAGTTTAGAATGAAATGCAAGATAAGAGACAGTGGATGTAATTTCAGAGTGGTGAGACACTAAGATTGAGGCATGTATATTATTGTTATTGTTGTATTTGATGACATGATTTATTTTTCTTATATAATTATAAGCTAACAAAAAGTATACTAAGTTTCAAAAGAAGGATATTTATTTAGACACCGAGGCAAAAATTAATATCATGTTTGGACACATTGTAGCTGCAAGAGAGTTTGTTATATATCGACTATGCATAATGACCTAGTTGAAGACTTGACATGTAATATGAAAGTTATATGCCAGCTGATGAAAGTAATAAATCAACTCACTTAGTCATCATACTCTCGCCAAAATATACATGGTAAAAAAAGAGAGTACAATTGTATCTAGATTTAAGGAGGATTTACATTTACTAACAACATCTATTCCACAAAATCTAGCAGAATCTCTGGGTGCAATATTAAAGAGGTGATGATATATTTAAGATATATTCTAGGAATTAAACATGATAGTGAGTTGTACTTTTTTTACTATAGCAATGTTTTTGATAAAAGTCAAATAGAGCAATATTCAAAGAAATGAAAATAGCTGAAGAAAAAAAAATAGAATTTTTAAAGTATTTATTAGAATCATCTGAAAAAACATTGACTTTTATATTTGTGCTTTATAAATACTTGTGTTTGTCAAGATTCCTTGTTTTTCTTTTATTAGTGGTTACCTATGTTATGTTTTTGTTTATATATATATGGATGGTGATAATAATGATAGTGATTTTATATAGGAGTTTGATGATCTAGAATATCATGATAATGAAACTAACCTATTTTGGAATGTGGTTTATTACACAGTACTTACTATGAATGAGTACTACTCAACATATGTACATAGGTCACTTTGTATGATATCATCTCATATAGGTGTGGGATAGATGAGAGAAGTAAAATAAGGACACCTTGAAAGGTGTAGGAGAATAATGAGGATGGAGCAAAATGATTTTATGCAATTGTGTCATATTTTAGAGAACTCATAGGATTTGAGGTCATCAAAACATATATCTATTTGAAAAGATTGGGTTTTTTATTTGTACATTAGCACAGAGTGCATCGAATAAGCAAACATAAGAAAGATTTCAACATTCATGTGAAACTATAAGTAGGATCTTTCATGAGGTGTTGAAATCAATTTGTAAGTCTACAAAGGTTACGAGAGATCCTCGTAATAGAGAGTTTCGAGATAGTCCACAAGAGATATTATATGATAGTCATTATATGCCTTATTTTAAGGTAAGTTATAATTGTTTATTCAAATTTTATAATTGATATATTATTTTATGCTAACCTTTATATTTTATTTTCAGAGGATTGTATTGGGGCTATTTATGGTACACATATAGACGCAGTTGTCCCACTTCATGATCAATTGTGATTTATAGAAAAAAAGAGTCCACCAACACAAAACATATTAGCTATATGTTCTTTTAGTATAAAATTCACATATGTACTAGTTGGATATGAAAGTATAACTCATGATACTCATGTTCTCTCAAAATCATTGACTTCAAATTTTCTAAAATCTCCTTCAGGTATGGCACAAAAGTTTAACTTGTTATATTTTATCTATACATTATAAGTGCTAATTATCATTTTATTTAAAAATTACAAAAAAATATTATTTAATTGATGTTGGATACTCACAAATCAGTGGATATCTTGGCCCATTCAGAGGAGTGAGACATCATCTTTAAGAATATTAACTAGAGCATCCACCACAAGGCCTTGGGGCGTGTTTCCTTGGAGGGAAAACGCGAGGGAACGGATAGAAAATATGATTTTCTACCGCTTTCTTGGACGGACAGATTTGGAAGGATGAAAAAAAGGAGGTGAACATAGTAGTAATTTTAGGTCCCTCGATTTGCATGGAAAAATGGACGGAACACATTTCACCTTCGCTCGATGCCCGAGCACCTCATTGCCCTTTTCGCCAGAATGCCTCTCTCACCCCATTGAAGCTTCTCCTCATTGCCGGCATCCTCTCCCAGTGGAACCCTCTCCCTCCTCTACCTCTTGACCGGAACCCTCTCCCGCATCCCGAACACCCGTAACACTCTCCCTGTCGCCGCTCATCCCATCGAAGGGGATCACCTCTCATCCCTTCTCCATCGAACTGCCTAGCATCAGGATTCAAGAGACAATCATCATGGAATTGCAGAAGAATTTATTTGATGGATTTTGATTGGGTTTTGATTTATAGCATTGTTTTGATTTCTAGAGATGATCGTTGTGGAATTACAGGAGAATCTATGCAGGAGAATCATCGTGGAACGGACTTGGGAGTTGGATTTTAGTTTCTAGTATTGTTTTTTTATTCTTATTGTTGGACTAGATGTGGAATAGAGTTGCTCTCAATTGTAGGTTTAAATGTGTTGTGTATTTTGGCAAATTCATGTAAACAGACATTCTTTAATAAATTATTTGCTATTGTCTGCTATGATTTCTGAAGCTGATTGCTAAGGTCGCTGAATGTTTCATGAAGACATAGCAGCAATTCATCTTTGCTTCTTGCACAATGTTAGTTGTTGGATGAACTATACTTTGTTGTTGGACAATGTTAGTTGTTGGGTGTATGCGCTTGTTGTTGGCTATTGGTACTTGTTGCTTGGATTGTTAACTTGTTTTTATGCATAGATGTGTTAGGCTATTTTGTCAAATTTGATGTATGAAATTTATTTCATATTTGTCTTCATGGCTAGAATGCATCTGTGTGATTGCTAAACTCAAATTTGATGGCTAGGATACTATTTAATGCATGATACTATTTAATACATAAATCATTATACAAGCCAATGCAGCCTAATATGCATAGTCAAGTACAAATTTATGCCACATGCTGCATCTCTTTCATTCTTTGCTTTGATGCATGAAGTCGTGCCCCACCAAGGATTGTAGCTTTCACTTGCATTGCAATCAAGACCAGAAAATCTAATTAATCCTTAATATGGCTTATTAGAATAATTTTCTCTATCTCATTACTATTAGGTAGTTTTTCTAGTAAAAAAACTATTTAAAGCTATATTTAAAATTTATTATTATTAGGTTTGTATCATACTCAATGAATATCAATTTAGTAATTAATGTAAAATAATTTTTAAAAATAATATAATAGTACTTTTCCATTCTCTTTTCTTTCCTCTCAAGGAAACAAAAAAAAGAAAAATGATAGGCATTTCCTTTTCTTATAGTTCTCCTTTATTTATAATTTTCTTCTCTCTAAGGAAATACGCCCTTAAAGAAGTATTAAATAAAGCACATTCATCCCTTAGAAGTTGCATTGAACAGACTTTTGAAGTGTGGAATAAGAGGTGGAATATATTACGTGATATGCTGTCATTTGCATATGAAACATAAGTTAAAATTATAGTTGCATCAATGACACTACATAATTATATTAAACAAACAACAAGATATGAGATTTTTCAAAAATTTGATGCTAATCTTGATTTCACTCTGGAGGCTGCTTGAAGTAAATGAGGAAGTTGCTAAATAGCAAGTAAATTCTATTGAAATAGATATGTAGTATAATCAGATTACTCTAAGTCTACTAGCATCACGTGCGTGATTCAAATAAATTTTAAATGATCTGTTATTAACATGAATGCTTCTATGATGATTTTTAAATGTAATATATATATATTTTTCTTTTGGTTAGATCGTTGATGCCTTGCATTTTAGTAGTAATTTTTCTTATTATTCCATGATAAATCTAGGCCTATTTTAATATTTTTACACTATTTCAAGACTATTTGCTTAAAAGCTTCGGAATCTTCACTTTTTCTCGTTCTTGTGGAATTTCAGGTAAAATCACCCAATTTTAATGTCTTTTGAAGATTTTAAGGCCACGGGGTGATTCCTCATGTGAAAACGAAGCTGCCCGTCAAATTTGGGCTCAATCAGAGTTAACTTGAAAAATATGGCCAGGTGAACCCCATAGTTCATCGGTGCTTTCGCCAAACATCAGGATGTTCACCGAAGACTTCACTGGTGGGTGAACCCGGCGGGGTTCACCCGTGATTCTCTCTATTGCTTCTCACCCGAATATGTCCAGAAGGCTTCACGGGTAGGTGAACCCAGTGGGGTTCACTAGTGCTTCAATCTCGGCCGAAACTATGTAGAGAACTTCACTGGCGGGTGAACCCGCCGGGGTTCACCCATGATTCTGAGTGAGGCAAACGAGCGACCGACTCCTAATCGGATTTTCCTTGTTTTCTAACCCGATTGTTGTCTAAATTTGGCAAGGGAGGATATTTTAGAAAGCTGATTCGAAGGAGAACACGAGGGATATAAAAGCCCTAATTTTTACTGCCAAAAATATCGAGAAATCGGGGAGCGAAGGCGGCTAGGGCGGACGAGAGACGGAGAAGGGCGTTCATTCAGCGATTTCGCAAGAGCTAATCTTCGGAGCATCACGATTCTTCAAGTTTTGCTTTGGTTCATCATCTCCTCCCCCTGAGAAACATTTTCTTGTAGTTTTCCTATCTTCATAGAGAGATTTTTGAGTGATCCCATGAACATCGTAGCGTAAAACTCTTTTCAGGGCTTGGTGGAAGCCCGTTGACGATTGTAATTGCAAACTCTTATTACAAACAGTCATTTGGATTTTTGTATTGATATATTTTACTTTGCTATGCTGATTTCATGATTTTACCTTAGCCACGTATTTTCATGTGTTAGCCGGCACGATTCATACCGAGAGGAGAATCGTGACGGTGGATCCGCTTAGTAAAACTTGTGAATCCATGACACGAGAGTGCTTGGTATTCACTCGAGGATTTCATAACCATCCATAGAACACATAGGGTTTGTTTAGAACGATCCACCGCGAGAGTAGGAGACCGTTCTAGACAAACACCGAGGTGTACCACCGAGAGGGGGCACCTTGTACCTTAGGGATAGGTTCCTTATGTAAAAACCTTGAATTCATATAACTGATCTTTTCATTATTGCGATTATGATTGTCAGCGTGGTGGATACCGAAGCCCTGATCTCTCTCACATAGATTGACCGTGCCTCGAGCATCTGCAACCCGACCATCAGATATGTTCACCGCATATTGGCCCATACCATATTCGGCCGTGGAGAGAGCGACGGTATGGTAACACAAATTGAATTGTTCTATCTTTAGTATATGCTACATAGCTTTCGGGTGGATTATGGGTATTACCTCGCTAAGCAGTTCAGCCGCATTGCCCGCTCTTTGAAAGGGGCGATAGTGATTGGTGGACTCATCACACCCATGACAGTCTCTTTGGGTGTTATTCCTTATGGTACCCTGGAAGCCACAAGCAACAATAGGCTCGAGATCGAGTCTTGCGTGGCCATGAAGCTTATTATTCGTAGGGGAGACTCCTATTGCATGACCTTCAAGGGGAGTCAGTTCTGTCTTCCATTGCCGAACCCAGAACGCACCACCGTGAGTGTACGAGCAAATTAGTGTATCCAGCCCGTTGATGACCCGCAGCCCGACCCAGTTGATATAGCACCACCAGTACCTGGTGCCTTCTCCTTTGGTGACACTTCTTCCTCTGACTCTATGATGGCTATATTGCAGGAAATTAAGGAGGAGCAACTCCACCAACGAGAAGTGATCGATCATATGGAGACCAATCTCTCCTACATTCAGCAGGATCATTCTTCTCGATGGGAGTCTATGGAGGCGCATATGCAGCGGCAGCACAAGATGATGAGGTTGGTATGGGAAAAGCTTTCAGCGATGGATGAGCGGCTCTCCTTCCTCTCTGAGGAAAATATGGCACGTATGGACATCTCTTCGGACGAGGAGGCCGAGCCTGACTACAGCTCACGCGGCAAGAGCAAGAGCTCACAGGGTTCTGGCTCTCGCTCGCACAAAAGGAAGTAGCTTCCCCAGACACCTGCATCACCACCTGCTCCTCTCACATCCATGATACCGCATAGGGGACTATGCAAAATTTCAGAGTGGATGAGCTGTCTTCATTCTAGTCTTTTGTCTTTGCTCCCATGTGACTGATTAATTTAGGATTTGTTAGACTAGCTGTAGTTGCGGTATGACACTTTTATTTTGTGATGACTGACGTTTGACATTATATCTTATATGCCACTCTATTCGTGGGCATGGTCCACATCTTCAGGCCCCACCTCATGATAGTTGTGTAATACTTATCAGGGATAGTTTTGGTTTCATTTTACATGTTGTGTGAATTTTTCCATGAGCTTGCGTGTGATATACATCGAAATTTTATGATGTTTACGATTCATGAGTTTATTCATTTACCATGTTAGGAGTGTAGTAGTCTTGTTCCCATGATAGCTATGCAAATTTTTTGAAGTACATGTTTGGTTAGGAACAATCAAAGCTTGTTGAATATTGCATCTTGTTAGAAATACTTTATGATCATGTTTATATGTTCTATGATTTTGAAATCTTCTAATTTGGATTTTTTTTTAGGCTGTACATTAGTGGGTCGAACATTCCTATGATTGTTAAATCAACTCAAGTTTGTAATTTACATGTGAGTCACATTAAGATGCACATTTGCTTATTCATTCCTTGAATTCCTTTCTATTGTTGGGGGGACACTGCATTTGTTTTCAACCTCATAAAAAAAAACTCACCCTTAGATTCCTCTACTTGGCACTGCGAAAAATTGGCAGTGGTACCGAAGGATATGAGTTGAAATCTAAGAGATGTGAGTTTGAAATCCATAAAGAGACTCCTCTACTTGGCATTACGAAAAATGGGCAATGGTACCTAAGGATATGAGTTGAAGTCTAATGTAATAATCAGTGTATCATACCCTAAGCAAAACATTTGAGTTAACCCCAACAACTTGATTTGGAAGAATTGGAATCACATGAGAATTGTGTAGGCTTGATTAAATCCTATGTTTATTGTTTACTAAGTTGTTTGACTTCTAGAAATTGTGGGATCAAACTGTTCAATGCTTGAAATAACCGATTACTTGATTTCCTCTGATTAGATTTTGGATTGTTTATAAATGTTTTTTCTAGCCTGGGTGCATGCTTTGACACAAAAGATTAATCTTGTACCCATCGTGTGTTTCATCCTATTTTTATTGCTTGAGGACAAGCAAAGATTTAAGTCTGGAGTGTTTTGATGCCTTGCATTTTAGTAGTAATTTTTCTTATTATTCCATGATAAATCTAGGCCTATTTTAATATTTTTACACTCTTTCAAGACTTATTTGCTTAAAAGCTTCGGAATCTTCACTTTTTCTTGTTCTTGTGGAATTTCAGGTAAAATCACCCAATTTTGATGTCTTTTGAAGATTTTAAGGCCACGGGGTGATTCCTCATGTGAAACGAAGCTACCCGTCAAATTTGGGCTCAATCGGAGTTAACCTGAAAAATACGGCCAGGTGAAACCCATGGGATTCACCGGTGCTTTTGCCAAACATTAGGATGTTCACAGAAGACTTCACTGACGGGTGAACCCGGCGGGGTTCACCCATGATTCTCTCTATTGCTTCTCACCTGAATATGTCCAGAAGGCTTCATAGGCAGGTGAACCTGGCGGGGTTCACCGGTGCTTCTATCTCGGCCGAAACTGCGCAGAGAACTTCACTGGCGGGTGAACCCGGCGGGGTTCACCCGTGATTCCGAGCGAGGCAAACGAGCGACTGACTCCTAATCGGATTTTCCTTGTTTTCTAACCTGATTGTTGTCCAAATTTGGCAAGGGAGGACATTTTGGAAAGCTGATTCGAAGGAGAACACGAGGGATATAAAAGCTCTAATTTTACTACCAAAAATATCAAGAAATCGAGGAGCGAAGGCGGCTAGGGCAGACGAGAGATGGAGAAGGGCGTTCGTTTGGCGATTTCACAAGAGCTGATCTTTGCAGCGTCACGATTCTTCAAGTTGTGTTTTGGTTCATCATCTCCTCCCCCTCAGAAACATTTTCTTGTAGTTTTCTTATCTTCATAGAGAGATTTTTGAGTGATCCCCTGAACATCGTAGCGTAAAACTCTTTTCAGGGCTCTATGGAAGCCCGCTGACGATTGTAATTGCAAACTCTTATTACAAATAGTCATTTGGATTTTTGTATTGACATATTTTACTTTGCTATGTTGATTTCATGATTTTACCTTGGTCATGTATTTTCATGTGTTAGCCGACATGATTCATACCGAGAGGAGAGTCGTGACGGTGGATCCGTTTAATAAAACTTGTGAATCCATGACACGAGAGTGTTTGGTATTCGCTCGAGGATTTCATAACATCTATAGAACGCATAGGGTTTGTTTAGAATGATCCACCGCGAGAGTAGGAGATCGTTCTAGACAAACACCAAGGTGTACCACCAAGAGGGGGCACCTTGTACCTTAGGGATAGATTCCTTATGTAAAAACCTTGAATTCATATAACTGATCTTTTCATTATTGCGATTATGATTGTCAGCGTGGTGGATACCGAAGCCCTGATCTCTCTCACATAGATTCACTCTAGTCGTTGCTTAGTTTCTCATTTACGATTGACGCTTACAAAACCCGTTTCTGTTCGCCTAGCTATCGAGACTTAAATTTTCTGGTACTTAACCTTGTTCCTTGTGGGATTCGACATCTTTTTTGTTACTTCGATATAACCATGCACTTGCGGAACTTGTCAATCATACAATTATAAGTATATGAATTTGGTTGTACTTTAATATATTGTACATAGGACACCGCATGTAATAAATATAAGGGAGACTATTGCAAAATTTTATAGGAATAGTATGCATAATAGCACAACACAACTATTTACCCAAATACCTTTGAACTTTTTCAGCCAGCTACTTTTCAACCATCAAAAACTAAAAGTTTTAGTTATGCCAAATTGGCCTGAGTCCTTGAACTTTTCTTTTTTCTAAAACATCATTTAACTCTTATATCCATTATAAGTTCCCTTGAAGTTGTAGAATGAAATATTGGTTTGAACTATTTGATATGTTTTATTTTTGCCTATCTAAGCTCCGGTCGGTACACAAACCAGATTGTTTGGATTGATTATATATATATATATATATATATATATATATATATATATATATATATATATATATATATATATATAAATCAGTGATCAGTACTATAATGGGCTTATTTACGAGAAAATTAGTGATTAATTTTTATTTTGAGATCAATGTTGTCACTAAGGTACATTTCCATCCAACCATGTGCTTGATGTAATCTCATTGTAAAACAGCGCCTAGCTTGAGTAAAAAGGTACAACTTTTTTTCTAAAGCCACTCTTATATCCCTTTTAAGTTCCCTTGAAATTATAAAATGAAATATTGGTTTGAAGTATTTGATATTTTTTATTTGTACGGGTTAAGCTTAGATTAGTACACAAACTAGATTGGTTCGAATTGGTATATATATATATATATATCGATTAATACTATATATTGGTATTGATCTGTATGTTTGAACTGACTTTTTAAATCTTGCTTGAAGTTGGAATGAATTATTGATTTGTGTGATCAAAGACACCCATCTCCTGTGAGATCTATAGTGACTAGAAATAATATCAGCAATATGTTAAACAAGCACTCCTTTTTATTTTCTTAAAAATGAACTCCAAGGCTTTAGAGATAGCTTAACTAATATTATAGAATGATACCATCTAAAAAAGATACCGTTAGAACTTATTTATAGGAAAATGAGTTGAGTGTCATCTAGGTCTACCTCTGATGTGATTATATTAGCCCCTGAGTTGGTAATATGCATTTCCTAGAGAGCTAAGATTTGAAGGGAGTACAAACTAAGTAGTGTATATATAATGGGGTAGATTTTCTATTTGCACCTTTTTATTCTATTAAACAACAATCATTAAGAAAATTATAAGGAGTTGGCCTTCATTTTAGGCTTGGATCCATTCACAAACTTTATCTTCTTGCATTTGGCACCACTATAAGCGAGGGTAGACGTGGTTTTGCTTTTAAAAGAAGGGAGGTCAAAGTAAGGGGCTCTATCCTCAAGACTTTTGTAATGTTCTTTAGCAACCCTAAGCTCTCAAGCCATCCACCAAAGGCCTCACCAAACTTAGGTTTGACATAGGAGAAGAGTTCGTTGATATTGGTTTGTTTGGATAGTGAGATAATCTCCATGCAGTCATCATGAAGGTGTTGAGGAGGGGTAAAGTAATTCTACACTGAAAGCTTGGTTATATGGAACTCAAAGACGTGGGCTAGAAAGTTTCCCTACATTGGTAATCATCTCCATAACAGTGGGGAAGAGAAGTGGGCTTCTCAATGAACAAGAGAGCTCTTTTGTTGTGAACCAATGGTTATTGATAATGTTAGGCATGTTCATGTGCAACTTGAACCATTCCTAGGGCTTCAAAAATGCTAAGCAAAAGTATTTTTGTGATCTAGAGCCAAGAGAGAAATGGATGAGATTAGCTTGAGGAACTTCCCATAGATGGTTTTGGTAGGAAAAACAAATGCATGATAGGGCTTGGGTGATTCCTATAAGGGAGTGAGGTGATCAAACTTCAATAAAAATGCCTTTTTAAATATGATTATCGTGTAAAAAGACTTGTTATTCAATACACAACAATGATTAGGTTTACCTCCTCTCAAAGGAGTATCTACTGTCCAAGCTTGTGTTTGGCCAATTAGAATAGGATCTTGGGTTAGGGTCAAGGTTTTAAGCATGGACTTTTTCCAATTTTGGATGCTAACTCCACATGCTTCTAATTTAGGTGTCATGTCTTTATTTATGACACAAAATTTAAATTATGCCTTATGAAAACACTTGTTATAGTTGAGATTCCAACTCAACCTAATTATGTGACCCGTTAAGTTCGTGTGACAAATATAGTAACATTATAATTTTATTATAACATTACGAATAGTTAGTAGCATCTAGCAATACATCACTACTACTAATGATTATCTACATGCTGCCTAATGTGGGCAACTGCTACACTCAAATTTTGAAAGTATATTTATCACAAAATGAGTTTGTAATATATATACTATAAAAATAGCTTTTCTATATAGTTTAATTCTTTTGTTTTTGGTATCTACATTGAATACAAGGCATAAAAGCAAGTCTTTGTTACATGATTCAATTCAATTTTTTTTTTGATTCCCAACTTCTATAACAAATATAATTTATATCTCATTTTGATTCATTTGAACATGATCACACATCTTTTATCTCACTTGATCAAAAGGTCTAAGATACCAATACTTTTATTATATAAGAGGGGCAAATTATTTCTTAATCATTCATATTTCATCTAGTTGCCAGTGATGTTAGATTATATTAAAATATAATAATAGTCATATAGAAATCTATTAAGAGCTCAAATATAAGAAAGCACACTTTAATTATCATAATAAGAATATTTATAATACTCATATAATATTCTTATAGTGTTATTTATGATACTCATATAACATTCTTATGCCCTCTTTGTTATTTTTTATTTTTTTTTAAAAAAGGGGTTAATAAAAAAGCAGGGCTGACCAAAACGAATCTACCCGGCATCGCAATCGACCGTTGGAGAACGGTCGAGAAAGAGAGAGAGAATTATTGGCTCAGATGGAAACATCGTGGTCCACTTAGTAGTTTGTAATTGAAGAGACACAGTACAAGTGCAATGGAAGAGAGGCTCTCGTCTGCTCTCTTTATCTATTTATGCCACACTCCAGCTTTAGTCTTTTTTACCGAGAGCAAAACTTCTCTGCAGTTTAGTCTTTTTTTGTTCTGTCTTCTTCTTCCTCTGCTCATCAGCATCATCAGCATTATAAGATCAGAAATGGGGTTTGTGATGGTCATCTCCCTCCCCTTCATTCTCTTCTCCATCTTGCTCGGCTTTGGCTGCTTCCTCCTCGGCAGAGCCAGAGGCAGGGAGGACGGCCGCGCTGCCGCCGGCTCGCTGGTCCACGCTGCTCCCCTGCCGCCGCCTGAAGCTGCTGTAGTTCCATCCCCGCCACCAAGCCATGTGATTGCGAACAAGCAATGGCCAGATAACGTTTAATTGCAGCTGCTACTTGCACATTCTTTTTCTTTTTCCTTTTACTATTTGAATATTGTTTACTGTAATTCAGATTTCATGCCGTATCATAATCTGTCATAAATTGATGGGTCCCGACCGCCCTTGGATTCCTGTGTGCTGTCTCGGTGCGAGCCGGTTGAGTTGAGATGCTTCTAATTATTAAAAAAAATATTAAATAGTGGTTATATTTCCGTTTGGTAAAATGTCAACATTGCAGATTTTTAAAAAACATTATAAGAACTATTTGGCTACTTTGATAATATCAAAGGTGATTTTCTTATCCTGCACTTATATTCCTACTTTTTTTTTTTTAAAAAAAATGATTATTTTAATAAAAATATTAAATTGAAAATTATTTATTATTATTATTTTAACTTTTTACAAAAATTTTAGCAAAAAAAATTATTATTTAATATATATATTTTAAAAATTGATCAGAATACTGAGAATAGTAATTTACCCTAATATTTTTTTCTTCTTTAGAAAGAGAGTGTCGTCGCATCTCGCTCAGTCGGGTCTCGACCGCGTTCGGCAATCGGCGCTGCTTCAGTACTACCGACGGCCGCATCACACCGAACACCATCGCATTGGTGGCGTTCGCCGGCCGCCTCCTCAACCCTACTCCTTCCCATATTTCCTTCTCCCCCTTGCTCGACCCCAAGCCATCTGGATCTGGTCACAACTAAATAAGCCCAAAGTACATGGCCGGAGAGTTCCTCCTCGGCGGCGGAGGACTCAACCCCACCCTGGTGAGAGTCGTCCTCGTTGTCATGGCGATCGGCCTCCTCGGCTACATCGTCGGACCACCGCTCTACTGGCACATAGCCGAAGCCCTCGGGCGCTCCTCCTCCTGTCCCGCTTGCGACGTCTGCGACTGCTCCGATCAGCCCTTCCTCTCAGTCTCCCAAGGTTCTCCCCGCCTTCCAGTATTCTTTACTTTCCGATCCCATGTCTCTTTGGCCCCTCGTTCCTCGTTGATCTTGAACCGCCTTTGAGTTCCGATCGCGGGAAATATCGGAATTTTGTGTTTTTAATCTTTATGAAATTTTAAATCTGATATATATTTTTTTCTGTTTGTAGAGCTCATCAACGTGTCCTTCTCAGGTATTGACTTTCTTTTTCATCTTTTTTATTTAAATGTGCTTTAAGTAATGCATTTTTATTATACACATTTTGAAACATTAGAGGCATTTGCAATCTAAGGTAATTGATTGATTTATTAATTACTGTGCTACTCCACTACTATACCTCGTAAATAGGTGTTTCCGTGAGTGAGATCAGGAATTAGGATTAACTTGGTGAATGTTGAGCGCAATGTTATAATGATTTACTTGACCGTTCAGTATCTTGTCATTACTCTTCGATTAGTTTTGTGATACTGACAAGTGCCAAACTGTTAAGCAAAAATATGTTGAAGCAGTATAGACAGCCTTGAGGTGAGATTAAAATCACTATCTTAAAGGCAATTTTCTTGCATTCGAGATTTGGATTTAACAAGGCCTGAGAAAAAAAAAATGTAGAAAGAAAAAAGAGAGAGTGAATTGTACAAAAATCTCTCTACTTTTATGCCAAGGAAGTAGTTACTTTTCCTAAATTGTTACACCTACTCGAATTTTGAAATCCAAAATTCATGATGCCTTCAGCAAAAATTTGTATGAGTCACATTAATGAAGCCCCAAGGTGCCCCAAATCAATTATGGACTTATAAATAATTGGAGAGAGCCTATGCGCATTGACCATTCCAGGCCCAAGCCTTTGTTGTCTAACAAATGAGAACATAGTATTTAAACATGTATATTTAGCTTTTTATATCTTCCAATTTAGGATTATTTGGTTTTCTCTAATTGGTTACAACTATTATATATCTAACAGAGACCGTAGTTTTTTTTACGCCCAGTTTCTAGAAGTGCTATGTGTTTATAGCTGATGATTAATATTTAATGATATGGTGTTATCTTTCTAACTATAGAATTAAGTTTCTGACTATGGAGGCACCATCTTGTTACTTCAGCTGATAGCTTGCTTGATATACATGTAATATTTCTGCTTGGTTGCTCTAGTTTTTTTGTTGCATTTTTCTATCTTTGAAAACTATGATATGTACCAATTTGTCGCCTTGGCATTTGCCTTTGATACAAACTAAACTACGACATTTTCAGGTTCTTATTGTGTTTTTTTTTTTACTTTTTCCTATGGGCTATCCCCTGATTGAATGGCTCAAAACAAAGGAAGCTTTTCAGTTCCATTTTCTTTTGGCTTGACAAAGCAAATGTGCACGTTCTGTTTCTTCTTTTTCTTCTTTAATTGTGATGAATTGAACAATGCTATCATGTATAGGAAAATCTCCTTTGGTAACTGAGCGACTGAGATGTTAGAATTACATTATGTTTATATTCTTAAAATTTACAACTATCATCATCTTTTATTTGAAAAGAATATAAAATTCCATATTCTTTGGTAACTGAGTGCTTCTCTTTTTGTAAAATTCTACACCTTGCAATCCAAGACAACATCCAACAAATAGGTACCTGTTTTGTGTATTTCCTTGCATAATACACGAGTCATATCCGGTATAACATGGTTTACTACCACCTTTGTCCGTTCTTTGATTTATTTCATGCTTAGTTGGCATTGGGAAAATGGACTGTGTAGGTTTTGAACAAATTAGAAGAAAATGTTTTCAAGACAAGAAGCATATTAAAGTAGCAATACATAAGACCCATACAATTATTATCTATTTAAGGTAAAAGATAATGTTTCCAAGTAAAAATCTGTGCAACATCAATATGCAGTTTATAAACGTTGTTGTGGATTATACTTCCTGGTGGTGTTTTATATCATATTGACAATTGTTATTTGTAGTATTCATATCTTCTCACAACCTTCTTTTCCCAGTAGATGAGTGTTTCCTACTCAAAAAGGTGTTCATGTTTCAAATACTTACAAAAGTAATATGCTAAAATTTCAAAGGTTCAAGATAAATAGTAGTTTGGTTGAAAAATTACACTCTTATTGTGATGAATGCACTATAGTAAATGTTTTATTATTTGTACCAAGTTTTAAAATAGTCCATACTGGTAAAAAAGTCATTGACTTGGTATATATCGGTATACCGACCATACCAACACATGATACACTTGGTTTAATTCGGTTCAACTCAGATTGAGTGTTTTTTTTTAAAAAAATTAATCATTATTTTGATGTTTTCATACAATTTTACTTTAAAAATAATAATTTTTAACAATTCTAATTATGCTTAGAGAAAAAAAAATTGTAATCAATTAAATTTCAAATAATTAAACAATCCCTTGTATTACATAATATGATAATACCTAGTACCAAACTACTAATATGTGAATTTTTTTTATATTCCTTGTTTTACATGCCAAATGAACGACTAGCTTAATATAGCATTGACTACATGCAGTTTAAGTATATCTTGTATTTTTGTAATGCCCACATTTGGAAATCATCCAAGTTATGTGTTTCTAAGACATGTGGTATTGGTATTGGTATGTTTCTAAATGTGTTTCTAAGACATGTGATACTGGTATTGATATGTTGAAGTTCAATGCTCATTAAATTTACATGGGTCATTACCTCTTGTGGGATAAATACTATTGCACAAATGGATATATAAGCCCTTTTAGAACCATATCCTTAATAACTCTGACTTTGATGATAGAGTGGATCTCATTTCTTCGTAGTCTTCTAAAACTTAGATTCTTTACTTTGTTGGAGTTGAATTCTTGTCTCTGCTTTTATATTGTTATGTTGTGCTATCTGCAAGTCTACTCAAGTGAATTCCATAGTCTTTGATCTTGTATGACATGTGTGTAGTCTTTTTCAATAATTTATGGTTGTTGCTTCATAGACATATGTCTCTATTTGACCACCACCACAACATCTTCATCATTTGTGCTTGCCCTACTCTCTATCTTTCGAACATAGACGTGTGCTTAAAGGAGAAGACATTTTTTTCAAATCTCTATGTTCTTGCTCGACAATTGCAGATAATAGGTCCATTGTATCTTCCCATTTTTATTGTTAAACTCTTTTCCTCATTTCTTGGCTTAATAGTTAAGCTCATTGTTCACTTTGTTGTAGGCATGATGATTGAATTCAGCTCGGTCGTAGCAGCATATCCCATTCAAATTGATCATATATGTTATCATTTCTTTGTGAATGAGTTTGTCCCTTTGCTAGTTGGCTTGTTTCACTGCCTGTTTATCTCTCAATGAATTCAGTAATATATTGAGAAGAGCAGGGTAGATCACTAGGCTCATTTATAGTTGTATCTTGATCTTCTATAGCTAACTACTAATCCATCATCAGGTTAGCACCACCTTGAACAAATGTTATATCAAAAACTGGTTCCTAGGCTCATTTATAATTGTATCTTGATCTTCTATAGCTAACTACTAATCCATCATCAGGTTAGCACCACCTTGAACAAATGTTATATCAAAAGGATCTAAGACAGACTCTATTTTTTTCTATTGTAAAATCTTAAGTTAAAGTCGCATATTATAGTGGACATATATTAATTTTTGGAGCTGATGATATGATAGTTTGTTTTGCACCTTTGTATGAATTAGGAAGGTCAACAAATTATGTTCGCATCTATTTGGTGACGTATACTGAGAGGATGCAAATTGCTACAATTTTGTAAGTTTGAAGCTTTAAAATATATCATAATAAGACAATCTATCTCATTAAGGTTTTATAAATAGTTCTAATTATCAATTTATGATATAAATAATATTATTCACTTAGATTAATGTTGTGGCATAAATATAAAACAATAAGATCTCCAAAAGTCATTTTCCCTCCTCTAAACATTTAACCTACTCCCATTAACACAGTAGTGGAGTATCACATTTCGTAGTTCCGATAGCAATTCTTGTCTTGTTCTCAAATTATATTGATATTAATATTA
This sequence comes from Costus lasius, assembly GCA_027563935.2. Lineage (NCBI taxonomy): Eukaryota > Viridiplantae > Streptophyta > Magnoliopsida > Zingiberales > Costaceae > Costus > Costus lasius. Next base: position 35,483,006 of record CM050453.2, read on the forward strand.
TGAATATAAATAATAGGTTGAAAGACCAAAAAAATATTATTAACATTTACACTGTGTATACAAGAGAGGATAGAAAATGGAAGGAAAATGAATGGAAAAGAAAAATTAGAAGGAAAATGGGTGGAAGAGAAAAATATGGTTTTCCTTCCAATTTTGAGATATTGAGTTTGGAAGGAAAACTAAGAAATTTTCCTTCCTAAATTTTCTTTTCTCTCCCGATAAACAAAGGAAAATGAAAGATATTGCCCTTTCTCTCCCTTTTCTCTCCCTTTTCCTCTCTTGTATACACAGCCTTAAGTATGAGGTGAGTACCAGCTAAGTGAATTCCTTATGCCATTTGAGTTTTCTATGTGTTACAGATAATATTGATGCATAGAGTTGTCTTATTACTCATTATTGTATTAATATGTCTTGTTGATTCATAAATCATATGATATTTCCTATAATTAGCTTCTTTCCCTAGCAACTTTCCTGAAGACCACATATAGAGGCTCTACCAGCATGCATATATCGCCGATATCATCCCAAAAGCAAGTATTTAGAGTGATGCCCTCCCATGAAGTTAAGTAATGCAATATGTACCCCTTTTCACTTGCAAACAATATCTTTTTTTTTTTTTTTTTGGGCAAACAATATCTTTGACCCAACCTTATTTGCAAGTAATGACTTTAAAGCTAAAAAATACATAGCAAACCTTATGAAGCCAGGATGTAATATCTTATCCTTTCAAAATTGTTGCATCTTAGCTTATCCCTAGTGATGGTTGAATATAAATTGGGTGACATTTTATGCTGTATTCATTGTATTTTTACTCTTGGCGATGTCCCTAATGTCTTTCATCATTAGGTTGACACAATGAGTAGCATAAGAAGTCTAGATACTATTGGGGTAATCAACTTGAATTAACTCATCGACTCAATTAAAGTTGCTCCTATTGTCTGTCATTCATTGGATAATATATTTTGGTCCAATCTGATGATAGTGCTACTGCTTGCATAATAATGCTACTGCTGGCATAATTAAAAACAATAATAAGAAAAATAATTATACTTATCCTAGTGGGCTCAGTGCAAGCACTACATATAAGAGTAATGTCGAAATCCCACCGTTGCTCCTTCATGCTTTTGATCAAAGTGTGGTATATTGACTTCTTGAATGTTAGTGACAAGAGCAGGAATCCATTAAAACTAAAATCATTTTGAAATATCACGACTAATATCATGCTTTTAGACTTTATGTATGCGATATTTATTTGAGTTTGCTTACTTGCTTATGACGGAAATGCTGGACGGTCAATATTATACTTCTAGTGCCGATTTGGCTTAAATGTGCACTGAAGTAGAACCCCCCTTGCATGCACTTTTGGTACTACGATACCAACCTCAAATTGAGGTTGTTTTGCAAACCACATAGATGTCGATCAAATGTCTAGAGCCTCGAAGCTCGAATAACCGTCTCTATCTCATTTTTAGCTGCCTTTGGTACAAATTAAAAGATGTGGGGCCTATTACGTATCGATTGGATTCCACGTAGTCCTCAACAATGCATTGCTTTTCAATATGATATGATTTGAGATTTTCCCCAATTGCTCGGCGATCTTAGTAGGCTCTTTTGTGCATTTGAAAATATCGGGATATCAACTAACAAGATGTCTAAAATGGGTTGCATATCTACTTTTGAAGATATTACAATGAATGCATTACCAATAGTAATGATTTTATGATGTTTCTTGTGCATGATGCCAAGATCAACATTCTGACTTCAGGAGCTATGTATCAAATATTAGAAAGTATTAGAGAGTAGAAAGTAGAGACGGAAGTAATTGAGAGAAAATGAGAGTACTCAAAAAAGTGTAAACAAAATTGAAGGAGAATAAAGCTCTCATAACATTATTATAGAAAAAAAAAATGATGCTAGTGTCTGTTGCCTGCAGGATTATAACAAAAACAAAAAAATAATAATACTAATGTTATCATTCTGCTGGCATGATTAGAAACAAACAAAAATAATAATGCTACTGCTTGCATAATTAAAAACAAACAAAAATTTTAATCATGTTGCTGTATGATTAGAAATAAACAAAAATAATAATGCTAATGTTTAATCATGTTGCCTCTGTGATTAGAAACAAACAAAAATAATAGTGCTAGTGTCTAATAGAAAAAAAATAAAAAAACATTTAAAATGATTGAAAAATTTAAGAAATAAATTAAAAAAATCCTTAGGAGCTCTATATAAGCGGCTAGTCTTATTTCATTTTATTCATTCTTCTTTGAGGTCTCTCATTTTCTCAATTGCCCTAAGTCTCTACTTTCTACTCTCTATTACTTTCTATTCTTTAATACATGACTCTTAAAAGCCAAAATGTTGATTTCGCTTAGCATTATGCATGAAAAATGCTAGAAAATCATCATAATGGTAATGCATTCTTGCAACATCTTCAAAGGTGGAGGTGCAACCCACATTAGGTAACATTTTTCCAGCGAATATTCTGATGTTACCAAATGCACAAAAGTGTATGCTGAGATTTGTAGTGTAATTCAAGAGAATCTTGAATCATATTGCATTAACCCTAGCTTCTTTAGACCGGGTCATTAAATTAGTAGGTCCATTGTTTCTGATATTAACCCTAGAGCATTTCCATCATAAGCAAGTATGTAAACTCATATAGATGATACTTATACAAAGTTAAAGAAGGATGACATTGGTTGAGCTATTTCAGAATGGTTTAATTTTAACTGGACATTGATATTATCTCAAATATATAGCTTGTTTAATATCCAAAATGAATGACAAGTAATCTAGGGACATTGATATTATCTTGTGCTGAAGCTTCCCCTCCTGGCAGAATCTATGTTGACGGGGTCAACATTTATTTAGGGGTTGGTGGTCAAGTAAGTAGTTTATAAGTGGAATACTTATGTAGTGTAGTGTTCAACTATTCTCTAACGTGTTAGCTACTTAAAGCCTGTTTGGTTCTGCTGTGCTGCCGTAGTTGCGCTGTGATTGTAGAATCTATTTTTAAAGATGTTTAGGTGGATCTACTTTGACAGTTGTACTCTCATTGTAGCAATTACTTTAATAAAATTATTTGGGTAGATCTATTGTTTATTTATCCTTATGATTATTAGTTAAATTTATTTTTAATTTTTAAATTATAATTATGTTACTAACAATTAACATAAAAGTAAATAATACAAACATAAATAGCATACATACTTGTACAAAATATACTATATTATACATAACTAATATGATGCAAATTAATTTCGTGATCCTAGTAAACTTAGAGCGATCTGATTATGAAGTCTATCATTTTGCTGTGAACTTCTTGAACTCTTCTTCACTTGTTCAATTGCTGCATAATTTGAATCATCATCTTCTCATATTGAATCTGGATTCATATCAACTTCACGAAATATCTCATCCTATATAGTAGTTCGTTTGATATAGTTATGTAATGCCATCGTTACAACAACTATTTTGAATTCTGTTTTAAACGGATATGATGACATGTCACGCAAGATATCCCATCTTTTTTTTCAGATTCCAAAACATCTTTTAATGTAACTTCTTAATGAGAAATAAGCCTAAGTTTCTTTTAATCCTTGTGGTCGTTGTCCTCATTGAAAATCAGGTATATGATATCTCACTCCCTTGTATGGTCCAAGAAATCCAGGCATATGTGAATAACTAGCATCGATTAAGTAATATTTATCTGTACAAATGATAAATATTATGATAGTAATAATCAAATATATTGGAAAGTTTATTTTTTGAGTCCTAATTGCATGCATTAGAACTCTATTATCATGGGTGGTGCCCTTAAAACCAGCTAAGACATGCAAATTGTAGGTCAAAACTACGTAGCTAGAACATTTTGCGTCGGTCATCCTGTTCGACCTATGTATACTATTTGTTTATGAATAGGTACAACATCTATATGAGTACCATCAATAGCACTAATAGTCCTATAAAATATAATTAAGTAGAATAAAATAATAATTAGATTTACTTGGGTAAATATTAATATAAATTTATAATGTGGCAGATAACGTTGATCGTTTAAAATTTCTGTTGGAATTTCCATGACGATCAGAAGGGTTGATCAATTCCCTTGCCAGTAGGTATACAGATGCTAATACTTTATGAAAAATTTTGCTAATTGTCTCTTTTGAATGTTGAAAATGTTCTTATACCATTCGATTCGATATACCTTGTGCTAGTATGTAGATAAAAATTCTCACATTCTCTAGTACAGACATACCAGTAGATGTTTGTAGTCCGTATGAGTTTTCCAAAATATTACACAAATTTATAAAACATAGTCCTATGCAACTCACATCAAAAACATAGTCCTATACATCTCACATCAAAAACATAGTCCTATTCAAGACTTGGCATGTTTGGCAAGTTGATATTTTAACCATCTAATTTTGGAGAACTCATACGGACTACGGACATCTACTTGTACGTTTGTACTAGGAAAAGTGACAATTTTTATCTACACACTAGCACAAGGTACATCGAATCAAATGGTGCAAGAATGTTTTCAACATTTAAGAAAGACAATTAGTAGAATTTTTCATAAAGTGTTAGCATCTGTATGCCTACTAGTAAGAGAATTGATCAATCATGCTGATCGTCAATTTAGGAAAATTCCAACACATTTTAAATGACCAATATTATATACCACATTTCAAGGTAAATTTATATTAGCATTTACCGAAGTAAATGTATTATTTCATTTTAATTAATTATATTTTATAGAATTGTATTGGTACTATTGATGATACTCATATAGATGTCGTTGTATAGTTTTAGCTGTGTATAGTTTTGACTTACAATTCACATATGCCTTAGTTGGTTTTGAGAGCACTGCGCATGATAATAGAGTTCTAATGCGCATGATAATAGAGTTCTAATGCATGTAATTAGGTCTCAAAAAGTGAACTTTTCAAAGCCACCCCCGGTATGTATTCATATTATATTATATATGCTACTTATATATTTGATTATCAAAATGTTTTAGCTGTGTATAATTTTGACCTACAATTCACATATGTCTTAGTTGGTTTTGAGAGCACTGCACATGATAATAGAGTTCTAATACATGTAATTAGGTCTCAAAAATTGAACTTTTCAAAGCCACCCCCGGTATGTATTCATATTATATTATATATGCTACTTATATATTTGATTATTAATATCATAATATTTATCATTTGTATAGGTAAATATTACTTAGTCGATGCTGGTTATTCACAGATGCCTGAATATTTGGACCATACAGGAGAGTGAGATATCATATATCTGATTTTCAACGAGGATAACCACCAAAAGGATGAAGGCCATGTTTACTTGGACGGATGAATTATGCAAAGGAATGGAAAAAAGGAAGGAAAGGAAAAATAGATGGATGGAATATGTTATAAGTTTTCTTTCCTGGTGTTTATTTAAAAGGATGGATAATTTGATGGATTTATATATACACCCCTAATTTTTATTTTTTTACTCATATTACATAAATACTATTAATATTATAAAATTATTATCGATACTATTATATAATATGAAAATTACTAAATATTATTTAATACTATAAAATTATTAAATGTTATTTAGTACTATTAAAAATTATAAAATTAAAATATAAAAAAAACACAACATATAACTTTCTTAAAATGTTATAAGTTTCCAGCGAAGCAAGAGTGAGCAATCCGCCCGATTTGGGCGGATTGAAAAAGGAAGGAAAATGCCCTATTTTTCCTTCCCATTTTTTTCTGTCAGTTTTCCGTCCGCCCAAGTAAACGATGAAAAAATGTATAATCCATCTTTTCCTTCCTCTTTTCCATCCAAGTAAACATGGCCTAAAAGAAATTTTTAGGAAGGCTCATTCCTCATTAAGAAGTTGCATTGAAAGTTATTTTGGAATCCTGAAAAAAAAGATGGGATATCTTGCGTGACATGCCATCATATCCATTTAAAACACAAGTCAAAATAGTTGTTGTAACGATGACATTACATAACTATATTAGACAAACTACTATATTAGATGAGATATTTCGTGAAGTTGATATCAGTCTAGATTCAATACTAGAAGATGATGATTTAAATTATACAACAATTGAATAAGTGGAGGAGAGTACAAGAAGTTCACAGCAAAATGATAGACTTTGTAATTAGATCGCTCTAAGTTTACTAGGATCACAAAATTAATTTATATTATTGTATATTAGTTATGTATAATATAATACATTTTATTTAAGTATAAATGTTATTTATATTTGTATTATTTATTTTGATGTTAAATTTTAGTAAGATAATTATAATTATAAAAAATTTAAAATAAAATTAACTAATAATCATAATGGATAAATAAATAATAGGTTTATCTAAATAATTTTATTACAATAGTTGCTACAGGGACAGTATATCTGTCAAAGCAGATCCACCCAAATACCTTTAAAAGTAGGTTCTACAGTCACAGCGCAGCTACAAAGTAACAGAACCAAATAGATTCTATGTAGCTGACATACTAGAGAATAGTTGAGCACTACACTCTAGAAGTATTCCACTTGTAAACTACTTGCTTGACCACCAACCCCTAAATAAATGTTGACCCTGTCAACATAGATTCTGCCAGCAGGGGAAGCCTCATAATTTCAATATCCCTAGATTAGTTGTCATTAATTTTGGATATAGAACAAGGTATATATAAAAAATTTCTCTTACTACATACCTTATTCATTTAGTCTCCTCCCTAGATAAGAATTTAATTGATTTTTGATTTTTTTTTTCATCTCAAAGCACATTAGGATTGTTCAAATTCATTATTTTTGAAGTTAAATTTTATCGCAACATCAAAATATTTTTTTTTGAAAAAAAGAAAACTCAGTCCGTGGTGGACTAAGTTGAATTAGACGACACCATGTGTCGGTACGGTACATTCAGTGCACCAATACATACTCTAGTGACAACATGTTTATTGGTACGAACCAATAGTTTAAACCTTGGTGGAACCAATCATAACAACAATTATTACTAAAAAATAAAAAAATTGATTGTTGAGAGTAGTTGTTGAGTGGGAGCTCTATATGAGCTTCCATTCCCCTCTACTGACTCTAATACTTTATTAAATTCTTTATTTTTTGTTTTCTTATGCAAAATATTTTTAATTAGCATTACATAACTCCTAAAAACTAGAATGCTGATCTTACCTAGAATCATGAAGGGACTATTTTTATAAGTTGGTTGTACTGCATGGCATGAAGGGACTATTTCATTTTTTCATTTTTATATAAGTGTGGTGTTTTGATCTCTCCTTGTGCTTGCTTTGCTTTATACAGTTAGCATATAAGTACAACTCTTGTAGTTTCCTGGCATAACCATTTGTTGGCAAGATCCTATTTTGAAGTTTGCAATTTCTTGATGCTGCAGGTTTCACTCATACAAAAAGTGAAGCATGTTCTTCTTTGTTGAGGTCCTCAAGTATAAGGAGAACAACTTTCTTGGGGATGACTAAAACACCGATACCCCACCTGACAGACTTTGATGGAGAAAACCTAATTTCACTGGGTTTTGGGCAATTCTATAATTTATTTACTATGATATAACAATAATTCTTACTTTCTTCTTAATTTTATTTTAATTAAATAAATATTTGTCTTTAATTTTTTATTTTTAATTAAAAAATAAAGCATGAGTAGGGTCAGGATTTCTGGATTGGGGTGGGTCTTTTAAAACTGGTTTCGGTTTAGGGGGGCAAAAACTTACGCTACCCACCTTGCTCCCAACACTACTGTCACAGTAAAGCTCCTGCCTGCTATGTGTGTCGGTACTCTAATGTCTAATAGAGTTTTGAGTTAGAAAGAATAAGTAGGTTTTTTTTTTTTTTTTTTCAGATTGAATTCTTCTTGAATTGATTGAGTCTTTTACCAACCTCTTCTTTCACCTGACATTCTTGAGTTGATTCTACCCCCCTTTAGAGGATTGACTCCTATATGAACAGGGTATTTGTACCATTAAGAGGTCAAGGAACTAGCAGTTAACTTGTGAAATATGATATAATTGATATTTAAAGGCCATAAAGCAAGAAGACGATTTACAGACAAGAAGCAGGACATCAAGAGAAAGTACTTTTCTCTAGGTCACTGAGATTAGGAGTCATTAGCATTTTGACAGAGCTCCTGCGAATTTTCAAAGTAGAATTGCTATCCAGGGTTTAATTCCGTGGATGAACTGAATGATATCATTTTAACTTCTCTTGAATTGTTGACTATAAGAAATAATCTGACTTCTATAGTTGAATAGTGATAGAAACAAGTTTGGTACTGAAGTTGTTGGTAACAAGTTGAACTTGACAGTGATGAATATTGCCATCTGTTGGACTTATATGCTGCTACAATCATTGCGTTGCTGCATATGCATTTAGCATTCTCAATTCCATTGTGTCATGTATTACATATGACTAGTCTACAACCTGATACATATATATGTAAGACCATAATATTCTGCATGTTCTTTTAGTATGGCCTGGTTGCAGGAGCAGCCATAGATTGTCCTTCATTGTGTTTTTGACCAAGCACTTTATACATTTGTTTCCAATTCATATTCAATATGATTATTTTGAGTTAGCTATTTGCTGCTAAGACCTTTTATGCGACCTAGGCATCAGTGTATATCATCTTTACGTGATTTTCTTTTTGTTTTTATTATCTATATTCATTGTGCATTGTCCTTGATTTTGACGGTTAGTGATAAATTGGTTGTTTTAGGTTTCTTGCTACGTCATTTGTACCAAAACTGCACTTTGCTCGATATCTCACAAATCTTCCAGCTTGCGTCAAGTTATATATTCTTTGATAGATATTTAATAATTCAATTTATATGGTTCTTTTTGTGATGTTTACTATATAGTATTTTTTATAAAATTATAGCTGCATCATATAATATATTATAATATATGTGTTCACTTTCTAAAGTAGCTGACTTGTGCTTTCACTAAAGAACAGACGAATGATTAGATAACAAACTTCTTTTAAGCAAATTTGTGTGACCATATACATCTGCAAAAAAATGATTCTATAAACGAATGATTGATATCTTTCATTCATTTTCCATTACATGCTTAACAGAGCTTGTTAATGGTACTTCAGCTATTCCTTGTGACTGATACTAGCAGTAAAGCCTAAGCCGCTCTTTCACTTTAACCTTGCTATGGAAGCTTTCAGGCGGATGTACTATTAGCTCTAGAAGTTCCCCGCGAACTGCTACTTAATGCTATCCTATAATCTCGCTAGTAGCTGTTTTATCATGATGTGTTGATGTAGTTATCATATCTTGCTTGTTGCTATAGGTATCTTTGTCTATTGTATCCTAATCCTTGCTCATCCTCTTGAGCTAATTTGGTTTTTGCAGATTGTGCAAAACCTGATGCAGAGGTTAGCGAGGAAATGGATAAGAGTTTCACGGACCTTCTTGCTGAGGAAGTAAGGCTGAAAGAGGAAGAAGCAACTGAAGTGCAACACTGTGCTGATGTGACATTGCTCGAGGCGAAGAAGTTGGCATCACAATACCAAAAGGAAGCGGACAAATGCAGCTCAGGAATGGATACCTGTGAGGAAGCACGAGAGAAAGCTGAGGGAACACTTTTAGAACAAAAGAAACTAACTGCTATGTGGGAGCAGAGAGCTAGACGGCGAGGATGGAAACATCCCGGTGCTTATTAATGTTAACAAGGACATTCTGCACCATGATCTTGACTAGGAGAATCAAGTGCATAAGTTTGCTGCAGACAGAGGATTCTACGGTGTCCATACCATTTGCGCCTCAAAATGTGGCAATAATATAACTTAATGAATACCTCTGCAGAATGACATCCCAGCAGTACTCGTAAGGTTGCTTCTTTTCTTGTGATGGGGTTTTATTTGCGCTGCTCATCTGGTTTTAACATTTGTAGCCTCGTAGTTAAGAGGCATGAAAAATTTGATTCCCTGAGTTGGAAGATTGTTATGTATAATATCAAGAGTCTACTAGGTGTTCATCTCACCTTCATTTGGAATGAGCTCTTCAGAGGTGAAAACATATCAACATGGAAAGACACGCTTTGCATGTTTTTTCAGCGGCTGCAATCAGAGAAGGATGCTAAACGGACGAAGTTTGGCAGCAGTATTTATGTGAAATATATATTCCATTATTTGAAGATTGTGTTCCATTATTTAAATCATTCTCAGCAGATAATGATTAAACTTGGCCGCAGAGATGCCTGATAAGATTTGAGGAGTAAACCATTAGGTTCTTTTCTGAAGTGAAACAGAATGCAAGTCTGAACATCGTGAACAAATAGAAAACAACTGCTTCGATCGACATAAGAATCCTTGAAGCATGCTGCACATGCCCAAGTACAGGGCACAAACAAACAACAATACTCGTTGGACTGCTCTGAACCTTCCAATCCAATTCAGATTGAATGGTCCTCCACTCCTATTAGAACCAAAAGGGTAATTTGTCTGCTATTCCTCCCTCTCCCCTACATGCATATTGGATGGATCTTGAAAGAGAAAGCGATTCAGTAGCTCCTCCCCCAACTGTTAGCTGATAAGGGAGCTCCTTTTCTTTCCCCAGAACTGTTGATTAGTTAAAGCTCCCCCAGTGGCCTGTGGACCCAACGCAAACAAACATGGATGCTACCTTAGCTACTTTTGGGACTTGGAGCCTCCAATGCCTCCAATAACGGGTGGCCAGGATCCAGTGCAACGTTGAAACATATCCTAGCAGAACGCTAAACCATGCACCGTACGTAGTGGAATAGTCACTTGGAAAAAGGATGATGGGTGGAGGACTGTTTGGGATGCAGTAATGCTCCTCTCTCTCTCTCTCTGTGGCTCTCCTTTCTTATCCTCTCCAGCCCTTACTCCTTAAAATCTCAATATTTTGGTGCTTGCTGTGTCTTCCAACTTTTTAAACCATGTCAGAAGAAGAGACGCACCAGAAACCACCTGCGGACACAGCATGGCTGGAGGAGCTGCACCTCCCTCAAGTGCTGACCTCCGACGCAGTCCGCTCGCTGCACGCCACCATCGAGCAGGAGTGGGATTACCTCCGCCGCAGCGCGTGCCAGACCGCGGCTGGCCGCGCCATGTGGAGCCACGTCGTCCACGACCCCGTGGCCGCCGTCTTGGCGGGCGAGAGCTACCTCAGGAGCCTTTACGAGAAGATAAGGCAGGACAAGCTCAACAACGCCCGCGAAGTCTCCGGCGTCATCCTCGCCATCCGAACCCTGTGGTTCGATTCCCGCCTCGAAGCCGCTCTCAATTCCTTCCCCGACGGGGCCGCTCAAGTCGTTCTCCTCGGCGCAGGTGATTAGTGCGCAATCTCACTCTTCTACCATTCACTGCTCGAGCTATTTAAAGAAGCTAAGACTCCCCCAACAGGAATGGATGCGAGAGCTTACCGTCTCAGCTGCCTGAGGGAGAGCATTGTGTTCGAGGTGGACTTTCCCGAGCTCTTGCAAGTGAAGGCGTCTCTCCTCAAGGAAATCATTTCATCGGCTAAAGACAGCCAAATCGCGACGACGGCCAAGTCACTGATCCGAGTTCCGGCGGACATCAGAGACGGCGATTGGATCGAGAAGCTGCAGAGGAGTGGATTCACTCCCGAGAGGAACACGGTGTGGGTCCTGGAAGGCATTCTCTACTATCTATCTCACCTCCACGCCATGCAGATGCTTCGAGCGATTGCCGCCGCCAATTGCAGTTTGGCTCACGCGGTGCTTCTCGCGGACTTCATGAACAAGTCCTCGGTCTCCATCTCCGACTCCAACTTCCATTTTTACAGTGATTGGCCAGATCAATTGCTTCCCACTCTGGGGTACTTCCAAGTCAAGCTTTCCCAAATTGGCGACCCCGACGCGCACTTTGGTTTGCTGCATGACCCCCAGAATCTGTTCAATAAGCTGAGGAGCTTGCCGAGGAACATAGAGATCCACCCGGAGGATGGAACGCCGTGCCGGCGGTTGTACCTGGTGGAAGCCTCCGTGTGCTCGAAGCTGAACTCCCCTCAATAGATCGTGTTTTGATCCAGGAGGAAATTGTTCTGAGAAGATTTATGGTTCTTCTTCTATACAGATACCATCCAACGCCTATATATTAATTTCATTTTGCAGCGGTTGACGTTTCCAATTATCGGCAATTGCTGTTTGGATAGCCTTGTCTCTAACCTGAGTCAAATATTGTTGTAATCTTTCTTTCACATTGTTCATCAGAAAATGTTAATTTCCAGGCTACAAGTAGCAATCTAGTATGGTTTTCTATTTCTTCCTACACAACTTTCTAGTGTTTGTTCTTTATTTGTCACACAATTTCCTGAATGGATGACGAACAAACCAATCGTTATTGACACGATCTTGTAATTAATTTAACAAGTTGTGTTCAAATGATTAATCATCAAATGAATCAGATAATTTTGGTTGGTATTAGGAGTGTCCAATAGTCGGTTTAAACCAACAAACCGAACCGAATCAACTCGGAAATGTTGGTTTGAGTTGGTTTATATTAAATCGGTTCAATGTCGGTTTGGTTTTGCATATTAGAATGTTAAAAAACCTACCCCGAACTGAAATATAGGGTAAATATAACTTAAGTTGGAGTTGGCCCAATGGATAGGTCCAAATTTGCCCAAACATGCATTACAACCCTAATTCCCTAATCTCTTGTTTGACATTGGAGTGTCCAATAGTCGGTTTAAACCGACAAACTGAGAACCAACCTAGAAATGTAAAATTGAGTCAGTTTATATTAAAATTGGTTCGGTGTAGGTTCAAGTTATGATATGGTAAATGTAATTTCGGGTCGGTTCGATTTTGCATGTTAGAATGAAACCCGACCCGAACCGAAATATAGGATAAACATAACTTAAGTTGGAGTTGGCCCAATGGATAGGCCCAAATTTGCCCAAACATGCATTACAACCCTAATTTCCTAATCTCGCTATCATCTCTCTCAGCTCTCTCTCTCTCTCTCTCTCTCTCTCTCATTCTCATACTCTCAATCTCATTTGCTGATTCCTTTCATTGCGTATTTGCACCGCGAGTTCCTCGCTTCCTCGGTTTGGTGCCCATTGGCCGTTGCCCAGTCCTGAATACCTAATGACCTGATCCAATGAGGTCGTGATCCCCCCCTAAGCTCTCGGTCTCTCTCCCTAGTCTCCACTTTGGTAGTAAGCAATCAGCACTTCCAAGTTCCCCTTGCCCTCACGAGTTCCAAACCCTACCTAAGCAAGTAACGTGTGCCACCACCATTCTTCTGAGTTTCGATGAGTTGCTACCTGCCTGTGCTATTTGTGACACGACACTGATGAGTCACAGGAAGGAAGTTCCTCACTATTCTCTCAAGTCTCAACACTTAACAGCCCTAAGGTTAAGGTATGATATTTATTATTTAGTTTTTTCTCAATTACTCTACTAATAGTTATGTTTTTGTAACTTATATCACATTGCATTAGTTGAGTATTAAGGGTTGAAAAATTAAAATTAGAAATATATTAGAAACATATTAGTGGAGTATTAGTTGTTAGTTGAGTATTTTAGATAAACTACCATTACTATCTAGGTAATGCACTAAATCGACTATTTGTCTAATGTTTGCAATTTTTTTTATAATTTTTCTTTGAAGGAAATGTTTGAATCTTTGAAATTGAAAGAAGTACAAGAAAGTCAAAGAGATGAACCATCTCATGGTCCTAAACTAAAAGAACATTATGAGCCAAGTAATTTAAAGAAAAGAAAAGTTCTAAAACCATGAGCAGAAGTTTGGAATCATTTCAAAAAAAATGAAAAAGATAGCATCTCAAAAGTCATGTGTGTTTACTGTGATAGCATTTATCTTTATGATAGCAAATCATGTGGTACTAGCACACTTAGATCACACTTGACTAGGTGTGTAAAGTTTCTAAGTATGCATAGTCAAAGTGTGGATGAGAATAAAACACAGACTCTAATTTCTTTCAGACAAAACAATGAGGGAAGTGCAAGTAGTGTAATTTCAATGTGGAAATTTGATCAAAATCTTATTAGGAAGGATCTTGTACAAATGATAATCATAGATGAATTATCTTTTAAGTTCATTGAAATTAATGGTTTTAAAGACTTTTGTAATGCTTCTATTCCACACTTTCACCTTCCATCACGACAAACAATTTCTAGGTGTTGGGAAACCCCAAAGATATTTTATAATTTTTCACAGAGATTACATAACAAGCACAGCGGAATAATATTCCCGAAACAGGCCTGTCCCAAAAACCCAGTGAAGATCGTTTTGCGAGGGGGTCGACATGATGAGATAGGAAGTACCTAGAGTAAGAGGAGGTTGATGTCGAGGGAGTGTTGTATCCCAACAAGTAGCAGACAGAAACTTATCTCTGGTGTTGCTGCCAAAAACTTGTTGTGTCCGCAAGTGCACGGATACTCGAAGTAATAAAAAATATCGATCCCACAGAGACCTTGTTTGTCAAGTACCGAATAATCGATTTCTTACTATCTAGGCAGACGAAACTATGCAAGTGAATTATCGAAAGCTAACGAAAATACCAGAGAGATAAACTGGGACTAGGGTTTCATCTACTTTGATTTCTATGACTAGATATGAATAGAGATTCGTCAGTTTAATTTTATCATGATAAAGACATAATTTACTTCATAAAAGGATTATCTCACTTTCGTGCAGATAACTATGCAGGGACTGATCCTCGCTTTCGCGCAAGATCTATCCAAGCTGAAAATAAGTAAATTATCCATCGAAGAACTCAAGGATCACTTTCGTGCATCCGAGTCTCAACACAAGTTCTACTTATGGTTCTCCAATGTTCCGATCCTCACTTTCGCACAAGATCTTCACGTTTGATAAATTGACTCAATTCTAGATTCATATTATTAAACATGATAATTATTCTTCTAAAATCAAGAAATAAGAACTAACCTAATTTCTTACAGTAAGTTCCTATCACGCAATTCTAGGGTTTCAAGTTCTCAAGTAAGTCACCTTTCGGTCCATATTACGATAACTCTAAAACATGATTAATAACATAAATCTATGGAGAATCAAAGAGCAATTATCACATAAGTAGAATTATCATGCTAAAATTATACTTGATGAAGTAATGAAAAGTTTATCTAGTCATTAAGAAATCAAAGGGAATTACTCCCCCATGTCCCACAAAAGGTTTAAGCTAGCATGGAGAAAAGATTACAATAAACCATACTTTCTAGCGATAAGAAATCAAAAAGAAAGGGGACGAATAACCACACGGCTGTAATGAAAATTACAGCCGTAATAATCACGCGTGAACAGTGCTGGCGCTAGGTTCTTTGTCGATTTTTCCTTCGATCGAGATCCTTTCGTGTTGAAACTTCTGGGGTATGTTTTCTGGCCCCAGGCGAAGCTTCCCTTCAAATTTCACGGCCGGAGATGCGCTGTACGCTTCCCGGCAACGAAACCTAGGGCGGCGGTGTGAAACTCGATTTCTCCTTTGTTAGTGGATGAAAATTAGGGCTTTTGATGTCTCACCCCTCGTCTCATTGAAAGCTCCCTTTTTTCCTTCTTACCGCTTTGAATTTCATTGTATCGATCATCCGCAATCGATCCTGCAAAAATTGAACTCAAATTTGACCGTGAAAATTGTGCCTCCAGGTTATAATTACGGCCGTGTTTTTAGTTACGACACTGCCATAATTTCAGTCGAGTTCTCGGTTGGAAATCTGTCTGGAATTACGGTACCATGAAATCCCTTATGGCAGTGCCATATTTTTCTCAAATCTCTCGGGTGGAAAATCAACCCAAATTACGGGCCGTAGAAAGGCTTACGGTAGTGCCATATTTTCAGCCAAAGTTTCTGGTCGGAAAGTGCTCCAAATTATAGCCCGTAAAAATCCTTGCGGTAGTACCGTAATTTCTGAAAATCTTTTTGGATGAAAAATTCCCAAATTACGGCAGTGCTATGATATTACGGTAACCTGTGAAAATACGATACCGTAATATACATTACGGCACTGTCGTAATTTGGTTTGAAGCTCTAATCTTCATAAAATTTGACATGTTATCTCCTCTTGATGGTGGTAATTCATTCATGCATCTGGATTGCTAAAAAATGCCTGAAAATCATGCTTTTTTGCCTGAAGATAATCAAAAACCAAAAAGAGTGTAGATTCCGCAGTAATTGATAAAAAAGGCATAAAAATAAGCAAATGTTCATGAATTTTACACAAAAAGATATATGAAATGACATAAAATTTACTATAAATTTCAGTGTCATCAAACACATAAGGCTCAAACTTTGCTTGTCCTCAAGCAAAAATCAAAAATTGATCATAGGAAAAGATTTTCTCATGAAGAATAAATTTCTAAAATACAATCACTAATAAAAAATCCACTAATTGTTTTATAAGATTTTAAATAGATATGTCATCCTTTGAATTCTATTCTCAAGATCCATAACTTAAAAATAAGACTTCGCAACTCGTATAAAAAATAGAATTTCAATCTCATGAATTCATCCAATTTTCAGTTCAAATCTATCGTACTTTTGTTTACAGGAATATGATATCCAAAGTCTTTTTCCACTCAAAATTTTCCTTTTCGCCTTTTTTCTTTTTGTGTTTTTGATGGCGCGTAGCCACATAGATACATACCTTTTATTTGAGACTTCAACTCTTATCTTAGGTACCACTGTCAATTTTACACAGTGCCAAGTAGAGGAGTCATTTTCATTTTCTTTTTCTCTAATTTTTTTTTTCAGACTTTAACCCATATCTTCGGTACCACTATCAATTTTACACAGTGCCAACACAGTGCCAAGTAGGGGAGTCTCTCACTCTTTTTGGATTCTTGATTCTCTTTTCCCAACAAATAGCAAGATAGACTAAACATCAACTAGACTAATTAATTGACATCAATTCAAAATTACACTCATATGCCAATTTTATTTTATAAGTAGTTTCACTTTTAAATCAAATTCTTCAAACAATATATCCACCTAAAATCTCATTCATTAATCAATGAAAAATTTCAAAAGTAGATATGTATTAGAGAAACAAATTCGACATGATAGGTCTAGATCTAATCATAGGCATGAATTCATCCGTCATCAAAAGAATCATCTTATTTATAGAAAAATAATCAGAACGCAGCGGGCATAGAAAGTTTGGAAAACAAAATATCGATGGGGAAGATGAATTTCAAAGAAGTGAAGAAAAAGGAATACTCACAAAGTTTTGCTTATCAACATATGATCCAATCTCTCCGTAATTTATGCCAAATTTGATTCTTTTTCTATGAAAAGAGAAGAAACATTAGTTCTAAAAACAGAAGTAAAAATACAGAAAAGTAAATGAAAATAAACTAAAGAAGGAGTGCTTGGGTTACCTCTCAAGAAGCGCTAATTTAAAGGTCTTTAGCTTGACCATTCTATACTCAGATTTGATTGTGGTTCATCAAGGTAAACCTTTTCTTTTTCTTCATTCTGCTCCTCTTGATAATAATGTTTCAACCTTTGACCATTAACCTTAAAATCTCCTGTGTCTTCACTCCATATGTCCACGGCTCCGTAGGGATAAGTCTTCGTCACCTGAAAGGGCCCGGACCATCAAGATTTAAGTTTTCCAGAAAAAAAAGTCTTAATCTAGAATTGAATAAAAGAATAAAGTCACCTAGTTGGAATTCCCTTCTGAAAATATGTCGATCATGCCATCTTTTAGTCCTCTCCTTGTAAATTTTTGCATTTTCGTATGCAGAGAGTCTAATCTCATCTAGCTCGTTGCACTGTAACCTCCATTTTTCACCCACGTTCTTGAAGTCAAAATTGAGTGCTTTGATTGCCCAATACGCCTTATGCTCAAGTTCTACAGGTAGATGACAAGATTTGCCATAAACCAATTGAAAGGGAGACATACCTATTGGTGTTTTAAAAGCAGTCCGATAGGTCCACAGTGCATCATCAAGTTTGAATACCCAATCTTTCCTGGTGCGTGACACTATCTTTTCTAAAATCGCTTTTATTTCTCTATTTGATATCTCAACTTGTCCACTGGTTTGGGGGTGATAAGGTGTTGCAACTCTATGATTTACCCCATATTTCCTGAGCAAAGCTGGAAACTTGTGTTCAATGAAATGTGAACCTCCATCACTAATCACTACTCGTGGTGTCCCAAACCTTAAAAAGATAATCTTTTTAAACAGTTTAACAATAACTCTAGAATCATTAGTAGGAGAAGCAAGAGCTTCAACCCGCTTTGAAACATAATCAACTGCCACAAGAATGTACTTGTTACCTCCAGAAGATGGAAAATGTCTCATGAAATCAATCCCTGAAACATCAAATATCTCAACCTCAAGAATATTGGATAGTGGCATCTCATGTCTTCTGTTAATGTTACCTGTCTTTTGACATCTATCACAAGATAAAACAAAGTTTCTAGCATCTTTAAAAATTGAAGGCCAATAAAATCCTAATTGCAACACTTTAAAAGCAGTTTTCTCAGTACTAGCATGACCACCATAAGAGGATCCATGACATTGAAATAATATATCTGTGATTTCTTCTTCAGGTGTACATCTTCTAAAAATGCCATCTGCACATCTTCTAAACACATAACGCTCATCCCAAAAATAGTGCTTTACCTCAGCCAAGAATCTCTTCCTTTTTTGGTAACTCAAATCAGGAGGGAAAACATTAGCTACAAGGTAGTTCACAATGTCAGCATACCAAGGGGTTCTGATTTGTTCAATGGCCAAGAGTTGCTCTTCAGGAAAGGAATCATTGATTACATCATTCTTTTCAGTGTCCACCATAATCCTTGAAAGATGATCTGCAACAAAGTTCTCTGATCCCTTTTTGTCTTTAATCTCCAAATCAAATTCTTGTAAAAGTAAAATCCATCTGAGCAAGCGTGGTTTAGTATCCTTTTTCTGCATTAAGTACCTTACAGTTGCATGATCAGTGTACACTACCACTTTGGAGTTAATCAAATATGATCTGAACTTATCAAAGGCAAATACTATAGCTAAAAGTTCCTTCTCAGTGGTAGTGTAATTCCTCTGTGTTTCATCCAAAGTCCTGCTAGCGTAATGAATAACATAAGACTTTTTCTCCTTTCTCTGTCCCAAAATTGCTCCTATTGCATAATCACTGGCATCACACATGAGCTCAAAAGGCAAATCCCAATCTGGAGGCTGAATGATAGGTGCTGAAACTAAAGCTTTCTTTAATTCTTGAAAAGCAGATAAACAGTCCTCATCAAAAGAAAATTTAACATCTTTGCAAAGTAAATTTGTAAGAGGTCTAGCAAGTTTAGAGAAATCCTTGATGAATCGCCGGTAGAACCCTGCATGTCTAAGAAAGCTCTGGACCTCCTTTATTGTAGTGGGCGGCTCTAATTTCTCTATCACCTCAACTTTGGCTTTATCAACTTCAATTCTTCTCTTTGAAATCAAGTGCCCTAAAACTATCCCTTGCCTAACTATGAAATGATATTTTTCCCAATTAAGCACAAGATTAGTTTCTTCACACCTATGCAAAACCCGAGATAAATTAGCCAAACAAACGTCAAAAGAAGAACTGTATACAGAGAAATCGTCCATAAATAGATCTATAAAGTCCTTAATAAAATCAGAAAAAATAGCCATCATACATCTCTGAAAAGTAGCAAGTGCATTACATAAACCAAAAGGCATTCTCCTATATGCAAAAGTTCCATACGAGCAAGTGAAAGTGGTTTTATTTTGATCATCAGGATGTATAGGAATTTGGAAAAAACTAGAATACCCATCTAAGAAACAGAAGTGAGAATGGTTTGCTAGTCTTTCAACCATCTGATCAATAAAAGGTAAAGGAAAGTGGTCTTTCCTAGTGGCAGCATTCAATTTTCTATAATCTATGCACATGCGCCAACTAGTAACAGTGCTAACAGGAATCAATTCATTGTCTTTGTTTTTCATGACAGTTACCCCTCCTTTCTTAGGAACACAATATACAGGACTTACCCATTTGCTATCAGAGATAGGATAGATAATACCTGCATCAAGTAATTTCATAACCTCTTAGTTTACAACTTCTTTCATAGAGGGATTAAGTCTTCTTTGAAAATCTGCATGTGGCTTGTGATCTTCTACCATCAAGATCCTGTGCATACAAAAAGAGTGGTTAATGCCCTTCAAGTCATCAATTGAGTACCCAATTACCTTTTTATGCATCCTTAATTCCTTAAGAAGCAAATCTATCTCCCTTTTCCCAAGCTATGCATTAGCAATAACATGGTAAGTAGAATCAGGACCAAGGAATTCATAATGAAGGTTATCAGGTAAAGCTTTAAGTTCTACTTTTGGAGCCTTTCTTTCTTCACTCTTTTCATTATCACAAGCTCTGCAATATAATAATTTATCAGTTCCAAAGTTTGTTTCTACTTTAGAATCAAGAGCAGAATTTAAATCAGTGTCATATTCATTGGTTTCAACAAATAAATCATTAAGATCATAGATAATGTCTTCTACAGCATGTATACTACAACAAGATTCAGAATTTGAAGGGTTTTTCATGGCTTCATGCAAGTCATACTCAATATTTTCATCCCCAATGTTAAGTGTAAGCTTACCGTTCTTTACATCAATAAGTGCTCCTGCTGTGGCTAAGAACGGTTTACCAAGTATGATGGGGATTTTTGCATCTTCTTCCATCTCAAGAACTACAAAAATCTTCTGGAATGAAATATTTACCTACTTGGATAGACACATCTTCAAGAATTCCTACAAGGTACTTCACCGAACGATCGGCGAGCTGCAAAGATATAGAAGTTGGTTTGAGCTCTCCCATGTCCAATTTCCTGCAGATAGACAATGACACTAGGCTTACACTAGCACCCAAATCACATAAGGCTCGGTCAAAAGCCATACTACCAATAAAACAAGGGATAGAGAAACTACCTAGATCCTTCAATTTTTGTGGCACTTTGTTTTGGATAATAGCACTACATTCCTCAGTTAAAGCCACAGTACCATAGTCCTTTATCTTTCTCTTATTAAACAATATTTCTTTCAAAAATTTTGCATAAGATGACATTTGAGATAAAGCTTCAGTAAAAGCAATGTTAATATAAAGCTTTTTCAAAACATCTAAAAATTTCCCAAATTGTTTGTCTAACTTTGTTTGTACTAACCTTTGGGGAAAGGGTATAGGTGGCCTATATGGTGTAGGAGAATTAGATTTAGAAATATCTTTCTGACATGGCATATCACCTTCAGATTCACCTCCCTTGTGAGATGACAAACTAGTTTGGGACTGCTCATGCTCAGGAGATTTTTCTAACTCTAACTCATGGTCATGTTCATCATTAAGCCCTTTTCTATTATTCTCAACTTTCCCTTTTGGTTCCTCTAATTTTCTCTCACTTCTAGTTATGATAGCATTACAATGTTCATTAGGTATTTGATCTTCTAAAGTTTTATTATGCGCAGCTAAGGATTCTACTTGAGAGGCAAGTTGACTGACCATTCCCTTAAGATCTTCAATTTCTTTGTTTTGATTGGCCATAAACTTTTCAAGTAAAGATTCTACACTAAAAGAATTTACCTCTTTAGTTAGGGTTTGCCAACCCTCACTCTCATTCTTACCATGTTGATGACAATATAGCATTCCTTCTTGAGGAGCCCATTGGTCATGGTTCAAGGACATTTCTTCAAATAAGGTAAAAGCATCTTCAATTGTTCTGCTCATGAGGGTTCTCCTGCTGCAGCAGCATCAATAATTAGGCGGGTGCTATAAAGTAGACAATTATAAAATGTATGAATTAAAACCCAATTTTCAAGGCCATGGTGAGGACACTTCTGTTGTAAATCATTGAAACGCTCCCATGCCCTACTAAAGGATTCGCCATCCTTTTGTGTAAAACTTGTGATTTGATTCCTCAGTTGGATGATCTTGCTTGGTGGAAAATATTTCAGCAAGAAAGCATTTGACAGTTGTTCCCATGTGGTGAAGGCACCGCTAGGTCGAGAATGTAGCTAAGATCGTGCTTGGTCCCTGAGAGAAAAAGAAAACAGTCTTAGTTTTAGTGCATCATCAGAAACCCCATTAATTTTAATGGTATCACAATATTCAAGAAAAAGATGTAAGTGTTGATAAGGATTTTCAATTGGAGCTCCTCCAAACTGATTCTACTGGATCATGGATAAGAAGACAGGATTGATCTCAAAATTATCAGCTTCAATTGCTGGTCTGGCAATGCTAAAGTGTATTTCTTTTGGCTTAGGGGCTGCATAGTCCCTAAGTGATCTCCGGTCTGCCATCATATCAAAATTTTTTGTGCAGTCTAAAACAGATAGATCAAATAACCAAAGTAAACAGAAAAGAACAGAAAGATAGAACATAAATAAAACATAGTCTAGCAATACTCTCAATATCTTCAATATTGACAAAAACCAAGGTCCCCGGTAATGGCACAAAAAACTTATTGTATCCCAACAAGTAGCAGACAAAAACTTATCTCTGGCGTTGCCGCCAAAAACTTGTTGTGTCCAAAGATTTGTTGTGTTCACAAGTGCATAGATACTCGAAGTAATAAAAAATATCGATCCCACAGAGACCTTGTTTGTCAAGTACCGAATAATCGATTTCTTACTATCTAGGCAGTCGAAACTACGCAAGTGAATTATCGAAAGCTAACGAAAATACCAGTGAGATAAACTGAGACTAGGGTTTCATCTACTTTGATTTCTATGACTAGATATGAATAGAGATTCGTCAGTTTAATTTTATCATGATAAAGACATAATTTACTTCATAAAAGGATTATCTCACTTTCGTGCAGATAACCATGCAGGGACCGATCTTCACTTTCGTGCAAGATCTATCCCAAGCTGAAAATAAGTAAATTATCCATCAAAGAACTCAAGGATCACTTTCGTGCCTCTGAATTCTAAGTGGATCATCTCGAGTGGAATCTCACGGATCACTTTCGTGCATCCGAGTCTCAACACAAGTTCTACTTATGGTTCTCCAACGTTCCGATCCTCACTTTCGCACAAGATCTTCACGTTTGATAAATTGACTCAATCCTAGATTCATATTATTAAACATGACAATTATTCTTATAAAATCAAGAAACAAGAACTAACCTAATTTCTTACAGTAAGTTCCTATCACGCAATTCTAGGGTTCTAAGTTCTCAAACAAGTCACCTTTCGGTCCTTATTATGAAATCTCTAAATAATGATTAATAACATAAATCTATGGAGAATCAAAGAGCAATTATCACGTAAGTAGAATTATCATGCTAAAATTATACTTGACGAAGTAATGAAAAGTTTATCTAGTCATTAAGAATTCAAAGGGAATTACTCCCCCACGTCCCACAAAAGGTTTAAGCTAGCATGGAGAAAAGATTACAATAAACCATAGTTTCTAACGATAAGAAATCAAAAAGAAAGGGGAAGAACGAATAACCACACGGCTGTAATGAAAATTACAGCCGTAATAATCATGCATGAACAGTGCTGGCGCTGGGTTCTTCGTCGATTTCTCCTCCGATTGAGATCCTTTCGCGTTGAAACTTTTGGGGTATATTCTCTGGCTCTAGGCGAAGCTTCCGTTCAAATTTCACGGCCGGAGATGCGCTGTATGCCTCCCGGCAATGAAACCTAGGGCGGCAGCATGAAACTCGATTTCTCCTTTGTTAGTGGATGAAAATTAGGGCTTTTGGTGTCTCCCCCCTCCTCTCGTCGAAAGCTCCCTTTTTTCCTTCTTACCGCTTTGAATTTCATTGCCTCGATCATCCACAATCGATCCCGCAAAAATTAGACTCAAATTTGATCGTGAAAATCGCGTCTCTAGGTTATAATTATGGCCGTGTTTTTAGTTATGGCACTGCCGTAATTTCAGTCGAGTTCTCGGGTGGAAATATGTCTGGAATTACGGTACCGTGAAATCCCTTATGGCCGTGCCGTACATTTCCCAAATCTCTCGGGTGGAAAATCAACCCAAATTACGGGCCGTAGAAAGGCTTACGGTAGTGCCGTATTTTCAGCCAAAGTTTCTGGTCGGAAAGCGCTCCAAATTACGGCCCGTAAAAATCCTTATGGTAGTGCCGTAATTTTTGAAAATCTTTCTGGATAAAAAATTCCCAAATTACGGTAGTGCTCTGATATTATGGTAACTCGTGAAAATACGGTACCGTAATATAGATTATGATACTGCCGTAATTTGGTTTGAATCTCCAATCTTCATGAAATTTGACATGTTATCTCCTCTTGATGGTGGGAATTCATTCATGCATCTGGATTGCTTGAAAACGCCTGAAAATCGTGCCTTTTTACCTGAAAATCATCAAAAACTAAAAAGAGTGTAGATTCTGCAGTAATTGATAAAAAAACATAAAAATAAGCAAAGGTTCATGAATTTGACACAAAAAGATATATGAAATGGCATGAAATTTACTATAAATTTCAGTGTCATCAGGTAGGCGCCCAAGCGTGCGCCCTCTGCAGTTTCACACACACGGATGCCTCGAGCTCTCTTCTTTCTCGCCCGGTGCTAGCCTCGGGAAGAAGATCCAACCCCTTTTAGTCCACTTGTGCCACCCTCAAGGTAGGATGCGCCAAGGAGAAGGGGATGGGAGAGGATGCCGCCAAGTGCTACCTCTTCTTGCACTAAGAGGAGATGAAGAGGGAGACTTGCAGCCCTATGGAAGATGATGCTGCCAAGCACCAATACTCCTTGTGGCAAGAAAGAAGGGGGGAAGGATGCTTGCGGCTAGGTTGAAGATGGAAGAGAAGTTGCGCCACTCTCTTCTTGCTCTCGGCCCCTTTCAAGTCTTGCTGATGCAGGAGCATACGGGCCCATGAACACACTTGAGGGTGGCCCAATCCCTCCAAAAGACACTTGGGGAGACTCCCTAGGACCCCAGGAATTTCTTCAGAATTTTTGCCTCAGCTAGAGTTCCCCAGACCCCGACACGGCCAGGCCGTGACCACCGTCATGGCCGTGACACGGTCACCCACGGACGCGAACGCCGACACGCCTGCCGCACACCGTGCCCACTTCGGCCGAAGTGCCTGGAAATGGTCACGGGCGTGCTCCTGGTCACGGGCAAGCCGTGCTTGATTATGTGGATTTCGGCAACTCCAGTCACGGGCATGCTTCTGGTTACGGGCAAGCCGTGCTTGATTCTGTGGATTTCGGCAACTCCAGTCACAGGCGTGCCCCTGGTCACGGGCAAGCCATGCTTGATTCTGTGGATTTTGGCAACTCCAAACACGGCCGTGTTCACCATCACGGCCAAGTCGTGTTCGCCCCGGAAGATCATATCAAACCCCGACGACCCCGTTTCGATGTGCATCGCCCTCCCTACCATGTTGCTCCACCCCATGATGATCCAAAGGAGCCCAACAAGGTGGAAATCTGGCGATCCCAACGCCAAAGTAAGCCCCCGGACTATTTCTTGGGCGTCATTAGCCCTCTTTCCATCCATACCGAAGTAGCGCAGCCCAAGGGTACTATGAGCCAACCCCTTGAAGATCCAACTCCAAGTGGGCCGCTTAATCTGATTAGTAACATGGCCCAGGACTGAGTCGTGACGATGGTGGCCCAGCCCATGACATCGAAGTTCTACTGTTTTGTCGCGATGTGCTCCGAGCGCGTCTAAACCGTCTCCGTACAAAGACGCAGGATCGTGCGACCAGCGTCGGAGAATATTAGGTAGTTGTTATTCCTTGTCTTGTAGTTGCAGATTGACCACTTTAGTGGCCTGCAAGAGTGGTTAGTTTGTTAGAGTAGGTTGTCTCTTATGTGTTTTGTTTGTTCCCACCCCTCTTATTCTATAAAAGAGGAGGTAGGGCTATGTGTTGAGTAGTTCTCTTAGAGGTAGGGATCTCCTGGTGAGCTAGAGTGAGCTTCTAGCTTTTGTGGAATGCGAAGTTGCTTCACCTACGGAGTTGTAAGAGTCGGTGACCGGTGTCTCGACTCGACTTGGTTTTCATCTTTATAAGAAGTAAATCCCTCCCTCTGGTGGGTCAGGTTAGCCTATTTTTTCTATTTTCTTGCTTTGATACCGAGTTGGCTTTCTCCTTTCTTCTTCACCCACGGCTGTCCATTCATCGGAGGCGTGGTATCTCTTGTCCTTGGTTTGTTTCAGCTGCGTAGACGCACGAGCTGAACCCCGCAAAGCCGCAGTCCCCCAACGCAAGCTAAGCTTAAAATGCGCTAAGAGAGCTATAGGAATTCGCTAAATTTGCTACGAGGTTAGTTCGCTGTATTACTTAGTTGGGTGCCGTTCTCTTCATTCGCATTCGTGTTGCCCTAATTGAACTCGTCGCTATTTCGTCGTGCTTTCTATCGGATTCCCTGCACTTTTTTGACGCGTTTTCTCTTCCCTCGTCTCACGACCCTCTCCCGTCTTATCGAGCATTGTGTACAACCCTAGAGTACAGCTTAAGGATCCCTTCACCTATTAGATGCTTCATCAATTCTAGTATCAGAGGACGTTGCGCGTTCGATTCTTATCGTTCGCACGATCCCTCAACATCGCATTGCATATTTCTGCATCCTTTCGGTGTTTTCAGCATTTTACCTTTGTCGTGTCCCCCTTGTTTGTGCATGGTGACTACGCAGTCACAAATTATGTCATCCCAATACCCGAAAACCATCCCCGAAACCCAAGAGTCGGTTCAGCCTTCGGAAGGGGCTAATACCCGGTTAGAATCTATGGTTGCGGTTGAGGCGCAGATCGATGCGAAGCCTGATGCGCTGTCCGCGCGAGTGGATGCTCAACAAGCAAGCACACATGCCAATGTCTAGCAGATTTTGGCTGGGATCCAACACCTTATTGGTCAACCCGGGTCCGCGGAGCATGGTCTCCCAAACTCTGTTAATACCCCGGTGTCCGCAAACCCAATGCCCACTAGAGAATTGCCTCCGATGGCCGCGCCCACACAGCGGCGTGCCCATGAGGATGAATGGGGTCACCCGCGACTTCATGAGGTACCTAGGAACCCAAGTTACTGTGATGATCCCCTCGATGAGGACGATGTTTGGGCCACACAAGGGCCCCAGCCTGGTGGTCGTTTTGGCCACGCTTGGGCCGCACCTCGAACCCCAGCCCAAACCTGCGTTGAGCACCCTCGGGTAGATGACGATTTCTGTCGTTTCATTCATAACACCCCTGCACCATTCACAGGTGGTCTTGACCCCACACAGTTCTTAGATTGGGTCACGTCCGTTGATGCGTATTTTGACCTTAACGATTGGCCTCCGCACTCACGGGTTCGGTATGTGCGCACCTTACTTTAGGGGCCTGTACGTTTACATTGGGAAAACGTGGAGTGCCAAAACGCGCAGCAGGCTCTTCCCTCGGTCACTGAGTGGGCGGAGATGCGGTATCGCTTCCGCGAGCATTATGTACCCCCTTCGTATAAGCAGCGCCTTCTTGATCAATATAGTAGCCTACACCAAGGGTCAGGTACCGTCGAGGAGTACCATGTCACATTCGAGACGTTGCAACTCCGTTGCAATTTGCAGGAGGACCCCGAGTTAGTTTTGTTGAAATTCAAGAATGGGCTCTGTGCGGATATCCGCCGAGCCTTACCCACGTATGGATCGGAGACCCTTGACCAAACTTTTCAGCGCGCTCGAGACATTGAGCAAGACCTTCACGTCGCTGCAAGACACAGTGACCTTGGCCCCCATAGGCGTCCTCATGCGGGCGGTCCCCCGCAACCCCACCCACGACTTGAGCGTCCAGAACCTCATCCGGATCCGAGACTCGCACCCCCGGCCCAACCATCCCCTAGGCACTCACACCTCGAGGCTTCATCTTCTCAGCCCACTTGGGAAGAGAAGGGTAAGGCCCCCGTGGTTGGCACCTCTAGTTGCATCACTTGCTACAACTGTTTGCAACCGGGTCACTTGTCACGTGAATGTCCCAAGAAACCCGCTCGAGCCGACATGGGTCCGGCTCGCGTCGCCACCATAACCCCCGCTGAGCACGACGTTGAGGCGGAGTGCTACACTAGTGGCGAGGAGTCAGGTCCGTCCACACTTGTCGACCGTTGCAACCTTGTGCAGCCCGCGCCTACCAAGGATTGGAGGCACTCGGGCATTTTACAACTTACATTAAGTGCAATGAGCACTCGTGTAAGATCGTCTTTGACGGTGGTAGTAGCTTGAACGTGGTCTCTCAGACCGCGGTCACGTGTTTCGGCCTTCCCCTTGAACCCCACCCAAGACCTTACTCTATCGCATGGGTCGATAGTACGAGCCTTCCAGTCACACACCAATGTCAGGTTCCCATCGCGTTTGGGAACTACCGTGAGAAGGTATTGTGCGACGTTGTAACTTTGGACGTCGCTCACGTCCTCCTTGGTCGCCCGTGGTTATACGATAGGGATGTAGTCCACTATAGCCGGTCGAACATTTATGTGTTCGACCACGATGAGCAGAAGATCCGTCTAATCTCGGCTCCGCCCAAGGAGCTTCGTGCGTCCACCTCTATGGGATTGATTACGCCCTCGGCACCTGCCCCTCCGCGTTCCCCCATGGTCTCCCTCATGCGCACCCCCGCGCTGGTTCGCGAGGCCCATGCGGCCAAAACCATCTACGCGCTCATGGTGCGCGAAGTGCAGGACCCTGTCCCTTGCCCTGATCCGATGCCTCTTGTTGAGGTGTCCGCCCTCCTTACCGAGTTTAGTGATATCAGCCCCGAGGATTTGCCTCATGGCCTTCCCCCAGAAAGGGAAATTCAGCACGCGATTGACCTTCTCCCGGGAGCACCCTTCCCTAACTTGCCCCATCATCGCCTTAACCCTGCGGAGCACACTGAGCTACAGCATCAGGTGGATGATCTCCTCACTATGGGTTGATTCGCGATAGTCTCAGGCCTTGCGCCGTTCCCGTACTCCTCACACCCAAAAAGGACGGGTAGTGGCGCATGTGTGTAGATAGCCACGCCATCAATCGAATCACTGTCAAGTATTGGTTTCCCATTCCTTGGTTAGATGATATGCTGGATTTGATCTCCGGTGCATCTTGGTTTTCCAAGCTCGACCTCCGGAGCGGATATCACCAGGTCCGCATTCGCGAGGGCGATGAGTGGAAGACCGCGTTCAAGGCCAAGGATGGTCTTTACGAGTGGCTTGTCATGCCATTCGGGTTGTCCAATGCCTCATCTACGTTTATGCGCTTGATGAGTCAAGTCCTTAGGCCATACATGGGCAAGTTTTTGGTCGTCTACTTCGACGACATTATGATCTATAGTCGAACCCGCGATGAACACTTGGAGCATCTTCGCTTCACTTTTGAACTCCTGCGCAAGGAGCACCTCTTCCTTAACACGAAGAAGTGCGCCTTCATGACTAACCAGGTGTATTTCCTTGGTTACATTGTGTCCGACCAAGGCCTGTCCATTGATGCTGCGAAGGTTGAGGCCATCCGACATTGGCCTGAGCTTCGCACCGTGACTGAGGTTCGTAGTTTCCTGGGTCTTGCGGGCTTTTACCGCAGGTTCATCCGTGGGTTCAGCACAATTGCAACCCCCTTAACCCAACGTCTCTCTAAGGATGACTTTGAGTGGACCCCTGCCGCTCAACGGGCTTTTGACGCGCTTAAGGACGCCCTGACCACCGGTCCTGTCTTGCGCCTCCCTGATTTCTCGAAAGTCTTCGACGTAGCGTGCGATGCCTCTGGGTCCGGCATCGGTGGGTCCCTTAGTCAAGAAGGCCATCCCGTGGCTTTCTTTAGCAAAAAACTGAACGTGGTTCGATAGCGTTACTCCACGTACGACAAGGAGTTCTACGCGATTGTTCAGTCCCTCCGGCAGTGGAGGCACTACCTCCTCCACCGCGAGTTCGTGTTGTATAGTGACCATCAGGCCCTCTCCTTCCTTAATGCCCAAAAGAAGTTGGGCGCCTGATGCATCGCATTTTGGCAGTGTTTTTACGTTGTATTTCTTGTCAAATATAGGCTTATTTTAACACTTTTATACGCATTATAACCTTATTTCCTTCGTATCTTCGGAATCTTCACTTTTTGGCACTTTTATGAAATTTCAGGTAAAAACACCCTTTTTTCAACATATTTTGGAGATTCTGAGGCCATGGGATGATTTCTTGTGTGAAAACGAAGCCGCCCATCAAATTTGAGCTCATTCGGAGTTTGCTTGAGAATCACGGACAGGTGAACCCCATGGGGTTCACCATCCCAATCACCAGCCAGCAAAACTCACAGAGAGCATCACGGCCAAGTGAACCCTGTGGGGTTCACCAGAATTCCTTCAGGCCGAAAACAATCTAGAGGACATCACAGCCAGGTGAACTCGGCGGGGTTCACCGCACTTCTTTCAGCTGAACTCACAGAATGAATCATGGCCAGGTGAACCCGGCGGGTTCACCCGTGATTCTGATCTAGGCTCGCGCATGGACCTGACCTATACTCGGTTTTCCTTTGATTTCTCACCTGTTTGGAGTCCAAATTCGGCAAGTAAGGTGTCTATGGAAAGCTCTTTTAGAGGTGAACGCATATGATATAAAAGCCCTAATTTTATTACCCTAATTATCGAGTAATCATGCAAGGAAGCGGCGTGGGCGGAAGAACCCGATGATGAGGCAATTTTTGGAGATTTTCGGAGATTGAGACACAAGATCATCACAATTTCTTCAGGATTCCTTTGGTTCATTGTCTCCTTCCTCTTAGATTCATTTCCTTGTACTTTACCTTTCATTAAAAGAGAGATTTTGAGTGCTTCAATGATGATTGTAGCGTAAATCCTATTTCGGGGCTTGGTTGAAGCCCTTTGATGATTCTGATCGTAAACTTTGAATCTATTTTTGTTATTTGGAATGAATTATGAGCATATTTTACTTTGACGTATTTACTTCATGATTTTACCTTGGCCGAGTATTTTCACGTGTTAGCCGTTACAATTCATATCGAGAGAAGGATCGTAAGGGTGGAATCTCTTAGTAAAACTTGCAAGACCCCGACACGAGAGTGCTTGGTCTTCGCTCGAGGATCTCACAGTCTGCCATAGAACTCATTGGGTTCATCTTAGAATGATCCACCGCGATAGTAGGAGGTCGGTCTAAGATGAACACCGGGGTGTACACTCGAGAGAGGGCACCTTGTACCCTAGGGTTTGACTCCTTGTGCAAAACCAATAAACCAAATAATTAATATCTTTCTTGTGCAATTAAGATTATCATTGTGGTGGAAACCATAGCCCTGATATGTCTCTCATATTTGACCTTTACCGACGTAGTTTCAATTGCTTCTTTTCGATTTCTGTCTTCAAAACCCAATTTTGATTCGCCAAGCTATTAGGACTCAGATTTTCTAGTATTCAACCTTATTCCCTGTGGGATTCGATATCTTTTATATTACTTCGACATAACCATGCACTTGCGGGACGTGTCTAGTTTTTGGCGCCGTTGCCGGGGGAACGACGGTTGATATTAGTATACTTTCGAGAATTGGTAGACTAGGCCTTAGGTTAGATTTTCCTTACTGCACTGCTATTTTCTTTTTCTTTTTATTTACTTGCTGTCTTAGAACTTTATAATTTTGACTGACCGTTTTATGCAAAGAAGTTATAGGGCAGGTACATTCTTTGACATTGATCCAGAGATCGTGCGCACCTTCAGGACAAGAAGGAAGCAAAATCAAATTCTGAAGAAAGAAGTCATGAACCATCCAGAAGGAGAAAATTAGATGGAGCACATTCAGCTTTATGTGAAGAATGACCGAGTACCACAACCAATGGGGAACAACTATAACAACAGGATATTGAAAGATTACTCTGCTCCCTACACTTATGGTTTTCAATCAGGAATTGCTAGGCCCGCTGTTGAGGCCAATAACTTCGAAATAAAACTTGCTCTTCTTTCTATGGTGCAACAAAACCAATTTGGTGGTTCTCCTCTGGAGGACCCCAACATGCACCTCTCTATTTTTCTGGAATATTGCGATATGTTGAAAATTAATGGTGTGTCTGTTTCCCTTCTCTCTGAGAGATAGGGCGAGAGCTTGGCTGCACACACTACCTGCAGCTTCGATAAGAACATGGGCAGAGCTTTCTCAAGCCTTTCTCTCCAAGTACTTCTCTCCATCAAAGACAATTCAATTGCGAAATCAGATAACGAGTTTCATGCAAAAGGATGGAGAGTCTCTATATGAAGCTTGTGAGAGGTTTAAAGAGCTCCAAAGGATGTGTCCACATCACGGAGTTGAGACTTGGGTTTTGATCGAAACGTTCTACAGCGGTTTGGATTACAACAAGAGACTTATAGTGGACGCTGCAGCAGGAGGCGCTTTGATGAATAGGAGAGTTGAGGATGCTATGAACCTTCTCGAGGACATGGCGATTAACCATTACCAATGGACATCCGAGAGAGGTACTTCTACCAAGAAGTCATGTAAGTATGACTTAGACTCTCTTACTGCACTTACGGCTAAGGTGGATAATCTGACTAGAAAGCTTGATTCTTGGTCTGTTAATTTGATGGATACTAACTCTATTTCTTGTGAGGTCTGTAGAGTTGTAGGTCATGCAGGGGCAGATTGTCAGGCAGGAGATGGACAGATGGCTGCGATCAACTCTGAGCAATTGAATGCTGTTGGAAATTTCAACTCTAACAACAACCCTTATTCCAACTTCTACAATCCAGGGTGGCGCAACCACCTAAATTTCTCTTACCGGACAACTCAGCCGATTCAGCCTAGATAAATTCCAACACAAGAAGCCCAGCCCCCACAAGGAAACTTTAGGCAACTCCAACAGAACAATTTCAAACCGCCAGGATTTCAGGCTAGGAACTTCAATGCACCACCACCACAGCCAAGGCCCAATAATGATTCAAATTTGAGCAAGCAACTTGAAGGACTTATAGACATGATGAAGATGATGATGACAAGGATGGACTCCCTGGAAACACACAATAAAATGTTAGAGAGCCAGCTAGCCCAGCAATCTAGCTCATCTTCGAGAGCGCTAGGGAAGCTACCATCCCAACCTGAGGTAAACCCAAGGGAGCATTGCAATGCAATCTCCACTTGGAGCGGCAAGCAACTTGAAGATCCAAAGATGCCGACTAACGACAGGATAGATGAAGTGATACCGAAACCTGTGGAACCGCATTCAAATGAAACATTAGTTGCACCTGAACCTGTTGAAGAGGAGCGGCCCTATGTGGGACCGCCTGCATATAAGCCACCGATTCCTTTTCCGCAGAGGCATGTCAAGGCTAAATTAGATAAGTTGTTTGGTAAGTTTTTAGAGGTTTTAAAGAAACTTTACATTAACATCCCTTTCGTTGATGCTCTTTCGCAGATGCCGACTTATGCAAAATTCCTGAAAGACATCTTATCAAATAAGAGAAAGCTGGAAGATCAAGGGGCTGTTGCACTTACTGAGGAGTGCAACGCCATCATTCAGAACAAGCTCCGTCAGAAGCTTAAAGACCCAGACAGTTTCTCCATACCCTGCCAGATTGGGGAGATGTCTTTTCAGAGAACTTTGTGCGATCTAGGAGCAAGCATTAGCCTCATGCCACTTTCACTTTGTAAAAGGCTAGACTTAGGAGATTTGCATCCACCTAGTATTTCCATATAGCTTGCAGATAGATCTGTACGCCACCCAGTTGGTATTTTAGAGGACGTACCTATTAAAGTAGTAGATTACGTTATTCCTGTTGATTTTATTATTTTGGAGATTGATGAGGATGACAGGCTCCCTATCATTCTGGGGAGACCTTTTCTTGCTACTGCAGGCGCTGTCATAGATGTCAAGCATGAGAAACTATCCTTTAACATCTGTGGCAACGTCATCCAATTTGATCTTGCTGACACATTGAAAAAACCTTCCCTTGCAGGTACATGCTGCAGGGTGGACATTGTGGAAAAAGCCACACAAGATATTGAGCCGCCTAGGAGAGTAATGGAATCACTGGGACCCACCCTGACAAACCCCTACGAAAATACCAAGAGCTACAAAGCACGCACCAAGTTCTGGCACGACAAGCGCATTGCAAAGAAAGAATTTCATGAGGGAGACAAAGTACTTCTATTCAATTCAAGACTTCGGCTATTTCCAAGAAAGCTTTGAACGAGATGGTCCCTTCATAGATTAGATAGTTCAACCTTATGGTGCCATCACTATTTGGACAGAACAAACTGAGAGTTTCACAGTAAACAGGCACCGCCTCAAGCACTATTTCGAAGATGAGCGGGTCGAAAGAGAGGAAGTTCTAGCTCTTTCAGACCCCCCGGATTGGCAACTCTGAAAACTCTCATGGTTGAGCTACCAACCCTAAACTAGCGCTCTTGGGGGGCAACCCAAGTTTTTGCTTGATTTTAGTTTTTATGCATAGTTTCTCCATGGTTGTTAGTTAGTGTTTTAGACTATTAATTTCATTTTCATTTTATTTTTGGTTTTCTAGACGGGATTGCTACTAATTTGATGTCTCTTTATGATGTAGGATGAAGATGTAGGGCATGAGAATTTTTCCAGATTTTTCCAGAATTTTTCAAGATGATCAGTGCAAATCACGGCCTGGTGAACCCCACGGAGTTCACCAAAATTTCAGAACGGGCAGGAACCCTCCAGTGAGCTTCATAGGCACGGGGTTCACCTGCTTTCCGATAACCAAAAAAATCTCTAGAACGCTTCACGGGTCGGTGAACCCCAGCGGGTTCACCCGTGCTTCTGATTGCAACTGCCCGAGTCAGCATACTTCACGGGCGAGTGAACCCGGGTGGGTTCACTGGAATTTCAACCTGTGTTCACCCGAAGCTAGGGCACACGCACACGAGTTTCCGCCACCGCCCCCAAATCTCGCCAAGATCCCTTCGATTCCGCAGCTCTTCCTTCTTTCCAAATACAGAAGAAGATCTCTCCAGGTCAGATATGAGTTTCCTTGCAAGCGGGACAAGTTCTTCTTCAACTTCATCCCTGATTCTCACGACCCAAGATTTCATGTATTTTCGCCGCCACTTCCCGATTTCGACGAAGACAACCAGATCGCGCCGCCTTCCCTCGCTCTCAACACTCGAAGGCGATCTCTCAGGTTCTGTTTAAGGTTCCTAGCAAGCATCTTTTGCACCGGATTTCTGAGTTGCCTACTCTCCGAGTTCCTTTCTTTGCTGATCCGCCACCACTTCCGTTCTGTGAGCACCTCTTCCCAGATTTTCTCATCGGCTGTTCTCCGATGCTTCTATCCGCCGCTGATTCCGTTCCTCCTCCGGCCAGTTCTTCTCTCACCGACGCTTACCAGCCATCTTCTGATCATCTCCAGCAACTATGCCTCCTAGGACGAAGGCCATGGCCAGTAAGAGAACTGCACGACCGCAACAAGCACTTTTAGATTTGTCCGCCACGGACGATGAGGAGTACGAGCCGACGCCTACTCCTCCTTCTTACCGGCCTTCTTCGGCTACGCCAGGCTCCTCTTCGTCTCACCAAGGTCGCACACCTGCCAACTGACCACAGCCCTACGTATCTCCCCTGAACGAGTTCGGGATTATCTTCCGGAATGCCGCGCAAGAGGCACAGTATCAGATACTGCGACAACGCCGCGTGCTCAATACGAGGTATCTTGACCGAACCACACTACAGATGCTAGGGAAGCTAGGAGACGTTGATTTGATGTATGCAGCCATTGGGTGGGAGCAATTCCAGCAGCTATTCTCACCCACTTACATTGGCACCACACTAGAATTTCTAAGTTCATTGGAAGTAAAGGCAAATCCTATCATTGAGGATGATCCAGGGCGTTTGTCTTTCTGCTTGGGTAATATCAAACACATCCTCACTTTTTCACAGTTTCACAGTATTTACGATTTTCTAGAACCTTGTGCACGCAGAGTCCCTACCGAGTACAGTGAGCAGAACTTCTGGGGCGCTATCACTAACGAGCACATCTACTCCGCTCATGTAGCTCGTGCTTCCAGTCTGTGCAACCCAGTGATCAAGTACGTTCACCGCGTATTGGCCCACACCCTCTTTGGCCATCGTAAAAGTGACTGTATGGTACGATAGACTGAGTTATTCTATATCTGGTGCATGCTCCACAGTTTTAGAGTCGATTCTGGGTATTATCTGGCAAAGCATTTCAGCCGCGTCGCCCGTTCTTTGAGGGGGAGCGATAGTAATTGGTGGTTTAATCACACCTTTGGCAGTTTCCTTAGGCATCATTCCCTATGGCACATTGGAAGCTACCGGCAACAACAGGCTTTGACATCGAGTCTTGTGTTGCCATGAAGTTGATTTTACACAAGGGAGATTCTTATTGCATGACATTCAAGGGAAACCCTTTCTGCCTACCTTTGCCAAACCTAGAGTGCACATCAGTCAGAGTCCGTGGAAACTAGCGCATCCAGCCAGTTGAGGACGCACAGCCCGATCCAGTCGATACTGCACCACTAGCACCTGGAGCATTTTCCTTTGGTGGCACCTCCTCTCACGATTCTATGATGTCTGTGTTGCAGGAAATCAGGGAGGAGCAACTCTATCAACGGGAGATGATTGATAACCTGGACACCGCCGTTACCCACATCCAGCAGAACCAATCTTCGCATTGGGAGTCCATGGAAGCACACATGCAGAGACAACACAAGATGATGGGATCCGTCTGGGAGAAGATATCGATCATGGACGACCGGCTATCCGCACTCTCCGAGGAAACAACAGCTCGCATGAACATTTCTTCCGACGAGGAGGCCGAGCCCGACTATAGCGCACGCGGGAAGAACAAGAGCTCCCGAGCATCTGGCTCTCGCTTACGCAAGAGGAAGTAGCCCCTCCCCCATCAGCACCGGTGTCATCATCCACTCCTCTCTCACCATGGTATTGCATAGAGGACTATGCAAACTTTTAGAGTGGGTGAGCTTTCTATACTCCGGTTTCTATTTTCTTGTCGCATGTGGCTATTTGACTGTGATCGCTTGACTTTACTATGTTTGGATGGATGGATAGTTTTATTCTGTGATGGATATTTTGGCGTTGTATCTTATATGCCATTTTATTCGTGGGCCTGGTCCACTTCTTCAGGCCCCACTCTGTGACAGACTTGTATGACATTATTTTTCTTGCTTGCGTCTGCACTTTGTTATGGTTATTATGCTTTTCATTCATGCCACTTTGTTATGGTTATTATGCTTTTCATTCATGCTGTGTTAATTTTTCCATGAGTTTGTGTTTGCATGTGTATGAGTCTTGTCTTCTCAAGGCTATTTCAAAGTTTTGAGCATTTTGAGTTGAATGCATAATTGGGTAGGAATAATCAAAGAATTTAGTCTGGAGTGATACCTCCTTGTTAGAAATACTGTTTGATCATATCCATATGTTCTATGATTTAGAAATTTTATGATTTGGATTAATTTTGAGATGTTCATTAGTGGGTCAAACATTTCTATGACTATTTAATCAACTCAAGCTTGCAACTTACATAAGAATCATATAGAGACGCATATTCGCTTAGTTATTCTTTGAATTCCTTTCTGTTGTTAGGGAGACACTGCATTTGTTAAAAAAGGATATGTTATCAACTTCCGAACAAAAAAAAAAAAATCATATTGCTCACCCTTAGATTCCTCTACTTGGCACTGCGCAAAATTGGCAGTGGTACCTGTTGGGGTATGCCCTTAAGGCTAATGTTTGAGGCCTAGGGATTCTATGAGTATCATGTATATAAACTCTTATGTTTATAAAGACAATGGTTGTTATTCAGTTTGTTACATTGTCTGCAGCAATAAATGTACTTCTGAATAATGTCTCAAAGCTGTTCAGCTAGGCTGACATGCTATATGTCCTTAGTCGAGATATCTTGGTAAACATGAGACAGCCTTGATATGATTGAGACTAATATGTGTTCTAATCTTATAGGATGCTTCGAGCATGGAATAAGATGTAGACTCATGGATACATTGGTTGTACTGGACAGACCCTACTAGGATATTCAATTGCTTGTCATAATGTGAATAATCCTTGATTGCAACAAGTGGCACATGTCCTCTGACTTGAGATCACTTGTGTTTCTAAATGATGATTGTCATTGTTTTGAGGTAGTTCAATATCATTTGAAACATAATGGTTATAGACTATCTTGGATAATGATCATGAGTCAGGTTAGGACACTAGTGATAGATATAGGATTGCCGTCTCCTTGTTGAAGGAGTGAGATGTTCTAAAGGGCCCCCCCCTAAATGAGATGATTGAGAAAGTGTATGGCCATACCCAGGTGACTATGATCATCTGATCTAATCATGCTCATCATATTGGAGTTACAGGCTTGACACGCTTGTCCAATAAGAACATCCAGTGGCAAAGGAAATATGTATGCCTTGTGAATGGATTCACACTTGTGCTGTGGTTTGGGTGTAGTCTTGGAAGACTCTTTCCTTTATATCGGGAGACAGTGATGTGTTGCTAGATACCCCTCACTGATCGTGATAACGAAAGTTATCGTTACCGACATTTAAAGGAAACCCTTAGGGTCACACAATTTGATGATATGGCTTACTTAAGTCAGATCGTGTGGACTGAATTCTTTGGGTTCAGTTTAAAGGGATTTAATCTCTGATTGTGAGTGAGATCTGGTCTGATCATGTTTGATTGATTTGGGCTTGAGATCGGTAAGCTTCGATCGAGAGAGTTGATGCTAGATCGGTGAGATCAAGAGCATCAGGAGATGAACGGTTAGATCTGGAACCTTAGGGTTTGATATGGTCTAGACCAAGTGGCTTGGCTCAATTTGGGTTTTGAACCAAATCTAATTGAACCGGTTCACTATGTGAACGCTTGGTTCAATGAGAGGTTCAATGAGAGGAAGTTTCGAACGTTCACTTGGAGTGAACGCTTGAGCCATTGAGACTTACCTATTTTGGAAGGCGGTTTTCAATGTTGAAAACAAAACGCTTCCATGTGGTAACGTTGCTCACTTCACTTCAACGCCTTGCATTTTCGCTTGGAGGTGGTTGACGAGAAGGAGAGGTTTCGGACAAGGAGCTCTCGGCCAAAGAGAATCATCTCATCCCTTGCATACGACAACCTTTGAAGAAACTTGCTAGCACAAGGATCTCAAAGAGTAGCCGTTGATCATCTTGTGTGTGACGACAAGGAGGAGACCTCTTTTGTTCTCTTGATTCCAAGACACCACTCACACAATGGCTATGGTATGATTTTTCATTCATACTTGCAAGTTTTCGACAAGTTGATCATATGATTCTTCAAATGATCTTTTGGAAACCCTAGCTTCCGCTATGAAAATCTTGATATGCGCCCCTTTAGGGTTTCACCCCCTTGCGCTCCCCCTTGAAGGGGACCCCTCTTCAATTGGTATCAGAGCATACGGTTATTGCTTGATTCATATGATTGCTTGTATGTGATCCTTGTTTGCATTTGCAAAGAATAGATCTACTAACATGCCGAAAAACTACATGCTAGTTTAAGAACTTCAATGTATGTTTAATGAATGATGGCGCATGTTTGTTGGCGCTTCTTATATGTTGTTTTTGACAAAACAAAGGATCATGCGCGCCTCATTAGATCTAAGGTGCCCCTACTTTAAACCCTTAGATGGGTTGATGGGGTTGAAATCATCTTCTAGGTTAAGATCCAAATAGTCTGATCAGACCATCTGACAGCCTAGATGGGTTGACCAGATAGCACCTGTGCGCAAGCACGAGGTGGCTATAGGTCGACTGCATCAAGGGCGTGTAGCGAGGTCTGGTTGAGACGGCTACTGAACACACATGAGTTAGGCCCGGGGTCACACCCGCTTGCCGAAACTCATGAGGGTTGTTCAGCCCTTTTGCGCATGCATGGTTGACCATTAGGTCAACTCAAGTCAGTTACGACTTGGTGCATGCAAGGGCAGTGGATCTGACTAGATGGATGAGTGGATCCCTATCAATGGACCATTGTAAGGTTGTAGGGCACATAAGAAAATTAAAATGATGCCAATGGGTTTTCAAAATTTTATTTTCTTGTTAAATGGATCACATGTTGATTTGATGCCATGATGTTTGTCTATTTCATCTTATGTGGGTTGCCCATTTAATGTGTGCTGTGCTGGGGCCTGCGAGCCTGGATCAATTGTAAATTATTATTATTGTGATCTGTGCATCACATGTTAATTAATTTATAAAATGTAATTAACCTGCGAGTCAATCTTGTCTAGATAGATTAACTTGTAATTTAATCTGACAAGAGCTCAAAGCACACATTGCAAGGCGCATGCAGCAGTGACTTGACCTGGTGGGCGCACCTGAGCTGCATAGGGCGCTTAGGCCCTGGTCTGGGCCAGATGAGAGGCAAAAGACCCAAGAAGCAAGTGAAGACTTAAGATAACTTAAGGTCTTACTTAGGGTTATTGGGCGTTTACCACATAAGATCAGCATGCTTTCTACTTATTGCTTATAATTAGAATTGCATGTTTAGTTATCTTCTGCTATCACCATAGGGTTTGCATGATAGTTAAGAAGATAAAAGACCGTTAAAATCCAACGCTAAAATATCAAGCTCGATAGCCTTCTGACGCGAAACCTCACTGTTCTGACTATCGTTGGAGCCGTGTTGTACCCACTCAGTGGGCACGTCCATCTATCTTCAGACGGTGTGTGATTTCACCTGCGTGTTACAGAGAAGGGATTTATCGCTTCTCGTTGCTCAGCATAGCACGTGGTGGTCCAGGGAGTAGGTCAGGTCAGCTTGACCATGTAGGCTACATATGTGGCGCATATGGTAGCACATGGAGGCAGCCATCTGTGGGATCAGAGACTGTGTTGTACCAACTCAGTTGGCACAGTCTGCTGGATTGCCCAGATGAAGGGGAATCGCACGGGTTGGCGATTGGCAGGGACTGCCTACCAGAAATTAGTGCTTGTACTCTCTGTGCAACTTATCTCGCCTGAGCGGGACGCGGAGACCAAGTATGAAATCTGGATCCCATCTCACTAAAAGAGTGTTACTCTTTCGGGCTGTTTTGCTGGATTTTTCAGCCAGATAAAATAGTGAGAAAAGAATCTTTCTTAAGTCCTGGATTGATTCTAAACATTGATACTGACCTTGCTATTCTTGCATTGTTGTAGATTCCTGCAGCAACGAACACCATGAGCTTCAATGTGCGATCCCTACTGGAAAGGGAGAAGTTTGCTGAGCCAAACTTCTCAGACTGGTTCGGACACCTTAAGATCGTTCTTAAGGCAGAGAGGAAACTGTATGTCCTCGAGACGGCTGTGCCGCCTCAACCCGCTGCGAACGCCGCAAGGGCGGTTCGTGAAGCCTATGAAAAGCACGTCAATGATAGCATTGATGTCGCTTGCCTGATGCTAGCGTCTATGACGCCACCGCTGCAGCGTCAGCATGAGGATATGTCGGCTATAGAGATTATAGCAAACCTCAAGATGCTGTATGCTGCACAGGCGAGGA
Source organism: Costus lasius (assembly GCA_027563935.2). Classification (NCBI taxonomy): domain Eukaryota; kingdom Viridiplantae; phylum Streptophyta; class Magnoliopsida; order Zingiberales; family Costaceae; genus Costus; species Costus lasius. Next base: position 35,524,458 of record CM050453.2, read on the forward strand.
CTGAACGCTATAATCTGACCAAGCTTTTCTTTCAGAGCAAACTGGCTGAAGGGAGCCTAGTGGGAGCTCACGTGCTCAAGATGATTGGGCATAAAGAGGCTCTGGAGAAACTGGGGCATACCATCAACCAGGAGCTTGCTGTAGACATTATTCTGCAGTCTCTCCCGCCTTCTTTCGATGCGTTCATTATTAACTTTAATATGAACAAAATCCATTGTACTCCGGCAGAGCTGCTGAATATGCTCTTGACTACTGAGGAAACTCTGAAGGGAAAGCCTTCAACCTCTGTCTTAATGGTTCCTTCAAGGAACAAGAAGAAGGGGAAGAAGGGCAAGGCCCCTGTCAAGAACTATAGCAAGGCTCTGAAACAGAAGGTTAAGCGGTCAAAGGACAACAGGTGTTTCCACTGTGGCCTGCTGGGTCACTGGAAAAAGGACTGTAAAGCGCTCCAAGGAGATAAGAGGGGAAGCATCGCTTCTGGCTCAGGTATATACGTGACGGAAGTCATGGTTTCATCTTCTTCTATTTCATGGGTGTTGGACACTGCATGTGGAGTTCACATTTGTTCAAATGTACAGGAACTCAAGAGAAGAAGGCAGGTGGGACAGCATGAGGTGGACCTACGAGTTGGAAACGGGGCACGGGTTGCTGCTGTTGCTGTAGGGGATTATTACATCTCATTACCATCTGGCATTGTATTAGAATTAAACAATTGTTACTTTGTACCCAGTATTACCAAAAATATTATCTCTATTCCTGCTCTTGTCAGGAAAGGGTTTTCCTTTGAATGCAAGATTTCAAAGTGTTATCTTACTCTTGATAATATTGTTTATGCTACTGGTTCAATTAACAATGGGTTATTCATGTTGGACATGGAATATTCTATACAGAACATTGATAATAAGAAAACCAAGTATGCTGATGACAGCACCTTGCTATGGCATAGTCGTTTAGGCCATATTAACAAGAAACGCATTAAGCGGTTGCATGATCATGGACTGCTGGGATCATTCTCCTATGAGGAGATTGATACATGCAAAGCTTGTTTAATGGGTAAAATGACGAAGGCTCCTTTTCCTCACAAAGGTCAAAGGGCTTCAGGTTTACTTGACCTTATACACAGTGATGTGTGTGGGCCGTTTAGTAAACATGCCAGAGGTGGCTATTCATACTTCATTACCTTTACTGATGATTTCAGTAGATATGGGTATGTCTATCTAATGAGACATAAGAGTGAATCTTTTGACAAGTTCAAAGAGTTCAAAAATGAAGTACAGAATCAGCTAGGCCGAAATATCAAGGCACTTCGTTCTGATCGAGGTGGAGAATACTTGAGTCATGCGTTTACTGACTATTTGAAGGAGTGTGGGATTATCTCACAGCTCACTCCGCCAGGAACACCGCAATGGAATGGTGTATCCGAGAGGAGGAACAGAACCTTACTAGATATGGTTCGTTCGATGATGAGTCAGGCTACTCTACCTTACTCCTTTTGGGGTTTTGCACTGGAAACAGCTGCAAAGGTACTAAACCGAGTGCCATCCAAGGCAGTTTCAAAGACGCCATATGAGTTATGGTATGGGAAACAGCCAAGCTTGACATTTATTAAGATCTGGGGTTGCGAGGCTTATGTCAAAAAGCTCGCCTCTGGGAAACTAGAGAGCAGATCTGAGAAATGTATCTTTGTCGGTTACCCTAAGGAAACTAAGGGTTATTATTTCTACGATCCCAAAGAGAACAAGGTATTTGTTGCTCGGACGGCCATTTTTCTTGAGAAGGAGTTTCTTCTGCAAGAAGCCAGTGGGAGAAAAATAAAGCTGGATGAGAATCCAGAAGAAGGACAAAGTAGTCAAGCACAGTTGGATGAGCTTGAGCCAGTTGAGCAGGTTATTGAACAACCTGAGGCTCAGATATCACGGGAACCGCGTAGATCGGAAAGGATCCGTCGACAACCTGAGCGCTATGACGGAGTCTACATCATGAATAATGATGAACCCCTCACTTATGCGGATGCGGTCAGTGGACCGGAGTCAGCGAGATGGCTTGAAGCTATGCGAGCCGAGATGGACTCCATGTCAGATAACCAAGTCTGGGATTTGGTTGATCCGCCTCCGGGAGTAATCCCTATAGGCTGTAAATGGATCTTCAAGAAGAAGATTGACATGGATGGTAACGTGGTTACCTATAAAGGCAGGCTAGTTGCGAAAGGTTTCAAACAAATCTACGGGATAGATTATGATGAAACTTTCTCTCCTGTAGCCATGTTCAAGTCTATTCGGATTCTTTTCGCGATAGCAGCATATTACGATTATGAGATCTGGCAGATGGATGTGAAGACCGCTTTCCTTAATGGAAAATTGGATGAGGATGTGTATATGACACAACCTGAAGGTTTCACTAATCCATCAGATCGTCATAAAATATGCAAGTTAAAGAAGTCCATTTATGGACTTAAACAAGCATCTAGAAGCTGGAATATTCGTTTTGATGAATCAATCTCTGAGTTTGGTTTCATCAAGAACGAAGATGACCCGTGTGTATATAAGAGGTTTAGTGGGAGCGTGATTACTTTCCTAGTCCTCTACGTCGATGATATCTTAATCATTGGAAACGATATTCCTGAACTACATGCTGTTAAAGTATGGTTAGGAAAATGTTTCCAGATGAAAGATCTAGGAGAAGCAGCCTATGTATTAGGTGTGAAGATCTACAGGGATAGATCTAAGAGGCTTCTCGGGCTGTGCCAGAGTACTTACATCGATAAGGTCCTGGAGAGATTCCATTTAGAGAATTCTAAAAGAGGACATCTTTCAGTCAGACATGGTCTGAATCTTTCAAAGAGTCAGTGTCCACAAACATAGACTGAGAAAGATGAAATGGACAATACGCCTTATGCTTCGGCTATTGGGTCCATAATGTATGCGATGTTGTGTACTCGCCCAGACGTTGCTTACGGGTTAAGCGTAACCAGTCGATTCCAAAGTAATCCAGGTCAGGCACACTGGATTGCAGTCAAGAACATTTTGAAATATCTGCGGAGGACCAAAGATATGTTCTTGATATATGGTGGTCAGGAAGAACTCAGTATTGAAGGATATACTGACGCTTCATTCCAGTCGGACCAGGATGATTTTCGATCGCAATCAGGCTATGTTTTTAGCTTGAATGGAGGAGCAGTGGTGTGGAAAAGTTTCAAACAGTCTACTGTTGCTGATTCCACAACAGAAGCCGAGTATGTTGCAGCCTCGGAAGCATCCAAGGAGGCAGTGTGGATTCGTAAGTTCATTCAGGAACTTGGTATTGTTCCTTCGAGTGCAGATCCTTTAGTTATCTTCTGTGATAACACTGGAGCAATTGCACAAGCAAAGGAACCATGGTCGCACCAGAAGTCCAAGCACATACAGAGACGGTTTCACTTGATCCGGGAGATCATTGATCGAGGCGAGATCAAAATCTGCAAGGTTCATACAGATGACAATCTGGCTGACCCGCTTACCAAGCCTCTGGCGCAGCAGAAGCATGAGAAGCACTGTAATAATATGGGTTTGAGATTTCTCAACCATTAGATTAAGTGCAAGTGGGAGATTGTTGGGGTATGCCCTTAAGGCTAATGTTTGAGGCCTAGGGATTCTATGAGTATCATGTATATAAACTCTTATGTTTATAAATGCAATGGTTGTTATTCAGTTTGTTACATTGTCTGCAGCAATAAATGTACTTCTGAATAATGTCTCAAAGCTGTTCAGCTAGGCTGACATGCTATATGTCCTTAGTCGAGATATCTTGGTAAACATGAGACAGCCTTGATATGATTGAGACTAATATGTGTTCTAATCTTATAGGATGCTTCGAGCATGGAATAAGATGTAGACTCATGGGTACATTGGTTGTACTGGACAGACCCTACTAGGATATTCAATTGCTTGTCATAATGTGAATAATCCTTGATTGCAACAAGTGGCACATGTCCTCTGACTTGAGATCACTTGTGTTTCTAAATGATGATTGTCATTGTTTTGAGGTAGTTCAATATCATTTGAAACATAATGGTTATAGACTATCTTGGATAATGATCATGAGTCAGGTTAGGACACTAGTGATAGATATAGGATTGCCGTCTCCTTGTTGAAGGAGTGAGATGTTCTAAAGGGCCCCCCCCCCCTAAATGAGATGATTGAGAAAGTGTATGGCCATACCCAGGTGACTATGATCATCTGATCTAATCATGCTCATCATATTGGAGTTACAGGCTTGACACGCTTGTCCAATAAGAACATCCAGTGGCAAAGGAAATATGTATGCCTTATGAATGGATTCACACTTGTGCTGTGGTTTGGGTGTAGTCTTGGAAGACTCTTTCCTTTATATCGGGAGACAGTGATGTGTTGCTAGATACCCCTCACTGATCGTGATAACGAAAGTTATCGTTACCGACATTTAAAGGAAACCCTTAGGGTCGCACAATTTGATGATATGGCTTACTTAAGTCAGATCGTGTGGACTGAATTCTTTGGGTTCAGTTTAAAGGGATTTAATCTCTGATTGTGAGTGAGATCTGGTCTGATCATGTTTGATTGATTTGGGCTTGAGATCGGTAAGCTTCGATCGAGAGAGTTGATGCTAGATCGGTGAGATCAAGAGCATCAGGAGATGAACGGTTAGATCTGGAACCTTAGGGTTTGATATGGTCTAGACCAAGTGGCTTGGCTCAATTTGGGTTTTGAACCAAATCTAATTGAACCGGTTCACTATGTGAACGCTTGGTTCAATGAGAGGTTCAATGAGAGGAAGTTTCGAACGTTCACTTGGAGTGAACGCTTGAGCCATTGAGACTTACCTATTTTGGAAGGCGGTTTTCAATGTTGAAAACAAAACGCTTCCATGTGGTAACGTTGCTCACTTCACTTCAACGCCTTGCATTTTCGCTTGGAGGTGGTTAACGAGAAGGAGAGGTTTCGGACAAGGAGCTCTCGGCCAAAGAGAATCATCTCATCCCTTGCATACGACAACCTTTGAAGAAACTTGCTAGCACAAGGATCTCAAAGAGTAGCCGTTGATCATCTTGTGTGTGACGACAAGGAGGAGACCTCTTTTGTTCTCTTGATTCCAAGACACCACTCACACAATGGCTATGGTATGATTTTTCATTCATACTTGCAAGTTTTCGACAAGTTGATCATATGATTCTTTAAATGATCTTTTGGAAACCCTAGCTTCCGCTATGAAAATCTTGATATGCGCCCCTTTAGGGTTTCACCCCCTTGCGCTCCCCCTTGAAGGGGACCCCTCTTCAGTACCGAAGGATATGAGTTGAAATCTATGGGATATGAAATTGAAATCAATAAAAAGACTCCTCTACTTGGCATTATGAAAAATTGGCAATGGTACCTAAGGTTATGAGTTGAAGTCTATCGCAATAATCAGTGTATCATACCCTGATGAAACATTTGAGTTAACCCCAACGATTTGACTAGGAAGGATTGGAATCGCATGAGTGTTTTGTGTGAGCTTAATTGAATCCTATGTTTGCTGCTTACTAGGTTGTTTGACATCTAGTTATTGTGGGATCAAACTGTTGAACACTTGAGGCAACCATTTACTTAATTTCTCCTGATTAGATATTGGATTGTTATTAAATATTTTTCTAACTTGGATGTATATCTTGACACGAAAGATTACTCTTATACCAAACATGTATTTCATCTTATTTTATTGCTTGAGGACAAGCAAAGATTTAAGTCTGGAGTATTTTGATGCATTGCATTTTGGTAGTGTTTTTCCATTGTATTTCGTGTCAAATCTAGGCTTATTTTAACACTTTTATACTCATTATAGCCTTATTTCCTTCATATCTTCGGAATCTTCACTTTTTGGCACTTTTATGGAATATCAGGTAAAAACACCCTTTTTTTGACATATTTTGGAGATTCTGAGGCCATGGGACGATTTCTTGTGTGAAAACGAAGCCGCCCGTCAAATTTGAGCTCATTTGGAGTTTGCCTGAGAATCACGGCCAGATGAACCCCATGGGGTTCACCATCCCAATCGCCAGCCAGCGAAACTCACAGAGAGCATCACGACCAGGTGAACCCAGCAGGGGGAGAATTCCTTCAAGCCGAAAACAATCCAGAGGACATCACAGCCAGGTGAACCCGGCGGGGTTCACCGCGCTTCTTTCAGCCAAACTCACAGAATGAATCACGGCCAGGTGAACCCGGCAGGGTTCACTCGTGATTCTGATCCAGGCTCGCACACGGACCCGACCTATACTCGGTTTTCCTTCGATTTCTCACCCGTTCAGAGTCCAAATTCGGCAAGTAAGGTGTCTATGGAAAGCTCTCTCAGAGGCAAACACATATGATATAAAAGCCCTAATTTCTTGCCATAATTATCGAGTAATCATGCAAGGAAGTGGCGCGGGCAGAAGAACACGACGACGAGGTGATTTTTGGAGATTTTAGGAGATTGAGACACAAGATCATCACGATTTCTTCAGGATTCCTTCGGTTCATCATCTCCTTCCTCTTAGATTCATTTCCTTGTACTTTACCTTTCATTAAAAGAGAGATTTTGAGCGCTTCAATGATGATTAAACCCTATTTCGGGGCTTGGTTGAAGCCCTTTGATGATTCTGATCGCAAACTTTGTATCTATTTTCGTTATTTAGAATAAATTGTGAGCATATTTTACTTTGATGAATTTACTTCATGATTTTACCTTGGCCGAGTATTTTCACGTGTTAGCCGTTACGATTCATATAGAGAGAAGGATCGTAAGGGTGAAATCTCTTAGTAAAACTTGCAAGACCCCCGACACAAGAGTGCTTGGTCTTTGCTCGAGGATCTCACAGTCTGCCATAGAACTCATTGGGTTCGTCTTAGAATGATCCACCGCGAGAATAGGAGATCGGTTTAAGACGAACACCGGGGTGTACACTCGAGAGAGGGCACCTTGTACCCTAGGGTTTGACTCCCTGTGCAAAACTAATAAACTAAATAATTAATATCTTTCTTGTGTAATTAAGATTATCATTGTGGTGGAAACCGTAGCCCTGATATCTCTCTCATATTTGACCTTTACTGACGTAGTTTGAATTGCTTGTTTTTGATTTCTGTCTTCAAAACCCAATTTTGATTCGCCAAGCTATTAGGACTTGGATTTTCTGGTATTCAACCTTGTTCCCTGTGGGATTGGATATCTTTTATATTACTTTGGCATAACCGTGCACTTGCGGGATGTGTTAGCGCCCGCCATGCTAAGTGGGTCGAGTACCTACAATAGTATTCCTTCGTGATTAATCACGAGGCGGGTAAGGAGAACATCGACGCGGATGCCTTGAGTCGCGTCTGGACCCTCTTATGCGTGATGGGCACTTGCATCAATACCTTTGACCATGTCAAAGAGGAGTACACCACTTTCTCTGAGTTTGGTGTCCTCTATGCCGCTTTGACCGAGTCCACTGACCCCAACTCCCCCTACCAATTGTGCGAGAGTTACCTCTTCTTGGGGAATCGTTTGTGCATTTCCTGTTCTTCGCTTCAAGATCATCTTTTGCTCGAGCTTCATGCGGGTGGCGTCACCGGCCATCATGGCCGCGACAAGACCCTTGAGATGGCGGAGGAACACCTCTTTTGGCCTTCCCACCATAAGGATGTTGAGCGCATTGTGCGTCATTGCGGTACGTGTCAGTTGTCCACGCCCCGCCCTTCAAACACGGGTCTCTATAACCCATTGTCGGTGGCCAGCGGCCCGTGGTGCGACCTGAGCATGGACTTTGTCCTTGGGTTGCCCTGGACCGCCTCCCGCTTCGATTCAATCTATGTTGTCGTTGATCGGTTTTTGAAGATGGCCCACTTTATCCCCTGTTTGCGCACTACGGACACTTCTCACGTCGCACATCTTTTTGTCTGTGAGATTGTGTGCCTCCATGGCCTTCCCTCCACCATCGTGAACGATCGCGACATGTGTTTTGTGAGCCACTTCTGGCACTCACTATGGGCCCTCTTGGGCACCACTCTAAAATTCTCCACGGCCTATTATCCCCAAACCAATGAGCAAACCGAGGTCGTTAATCACAGTTTGGGTAATCTTCTCTGTTGTCTCATCGGCGACCATCCGAGGTCTTGGGATTCCATCCTACCCATGGTCGAGTTCGCGTACAATAGTGCTTCTAATAGGTCTACAGGTCTTAGTCCCTTCCAGATCGTCTCGGGCCATCAACCGCGTAAACCTATAGACCTGCATGACCTTCCCATGGAGTCGCATCTCTCCCCACTTGCATATTCCTTTGCCCAGCATATTGCTAGTCTGCATGATGAGGTCCGGCATCGTATCTTTTCGGGCAACATTCATAATGCAATGAAGGCCAACGAGCATCGTAGGCCACGTCATTGCTCTGTAGGTGAGCTGGTGAGGGTGCGTATCCACCCCGAGCGTCTATCCAACAGGGTGCATTTTAAGCTTCAGCCGCGTTACATGGGACCTTACGTGATGATGCGGCGGATCAGCTCCAACGCCTACGTTCTGGACTTGCCCGAGGACATGGGGATCCACCCCGTCTTCAACGTGGCGGACCTCCTCCCCTTCCACGGCCCTTTGGAGGGCCCATCTGGCCCCGACGACCTGCTGCCCCCTAGTTCTCCGGAGGAGAACTCATCAGATCACGCAGTGGAAGCTGAACACACTTGAGGGCGGCCCAATTCCTCCAAAAGACACTTGGGGAGACTCCCCAGGACCCCAGGAATTTTCCCCGGAATTTTTGCCTCAGCTAGAGTTCCCCAGACCTTGACACGGCCAGGCCATGCCCACCGTCACGGCCGTGACACGGTCGCCCGCTGACGCGAATGCCGACACGCCTGCCGCCACGCCCGTGCCGCACACCGTGCCCGCTTCGGCCGAAGTGCCTGGAAATGGTCACGGGCGTGCTCCTAGTCATGGGCAAGCCGTGCTTGATTCTATGGATTTTGGCAACTCCAGTCACGGGTGTGCTCCTAGTCAAGGACAAGCCGTGCTTGATTCTGTAGATTTCGGCAACTTCAATCATGGGCGTGCTCCTGGTCACGGGCAAGCCTTGCTTGATTCTGTGGATTTCGGCAACTCCAGTCATGGGTGTGCCCCTGGTCACGGGCAAGCCGTGCTTGATTCTATGGATTTTGGCAACTTCGAACACGGCCGTGTTCGCCCCGGAAGATCCAATCAAGCCCCAACGACCCCGTTTCGATGTGCATCGCCCTCCCTACCATGTTGCTCCACCCCATGATGATCCAAAGGAGCCCAACAAGGTGGAAATCCGGCGATCCCAACGCCAAAGTAATATGCAACCCCCTAAAGATTCAACTCCATACCGAAGTGGCGCAGCCCAGGGGCACTACGAGCCAACCCCCTGAAGATCCAACTCCAAGTGAGCAGCTTAATTTGATTAGCAGCACGGCCCAGGACCGAGCCGCGACGATGGTGGCCCAACCCATGACATCGAAGTTCTACTATTTTGTCACGATGTGCTCCGAGCGCATCTAAACCATCTCCGTACAAAGACGCAGGATCGCGCGACCAGCTTCGGAGAATATTAGGTAGTTGTTATTCCTTGTCTTGTAGTTGCAGATTGACCACTTTAGTGGCCTGCAAGAGTGGTTAGTTTGTTAGAGTAGGTTGTCTCATATGTGTTTTGTTTGTTCCCACACCTCTTATTCTATAAAAGAGGAGGTAGGGCTAAGTGTTGAGTAGTTCTCTTAGAGGTAGGGATCTCCTGGTGAGCTGGAGTGAGCTTCCATCTTGTGTGGAAGGCGAAGTTGCTTCGCCTATGGAGTTGTAAGAGTCGGTGACTGATGTCTCGACTCGGCTTGGTTTTTAGCTGTATAAGAAGTAAATCCCACCCTCCGGTGGGTCAGGTTCGCATGTTTTTTCTATTTTCTTGCTTTGATACCGAGTTGGCTTTCTCCTTTCTTCTTCACCCACGGTTGTCCATTCATCGGAGGCGTGGTATCTCTTGTCCTTGGTTTGTTTCAGCTGCGTAGACGCGCGAGTTGAACCTCGCAAAGCCGCAGTTCCCCAACGCAAGCTAAGCTTAAAACGCGCTAAGAGAGTTGCAGGAATTCGCTAAATTTGCACGAGGTTAGTGCGCTGTATTACTTAGTTGGGTGTCGTTCTCTTCATTCACATTCGTGTTGCCCTAATCAAACTCGTTGCTATTTCGTCGTGCTTTCTACCAGATTCCCTACACTTTTCTGACGCGTTTTCTCTTCCCTCGTCTCACGACCCTCTCCCGTTTTATCAAGCATTGTGTACAACCCTAGAGTACGGCTTAATGATCCCCTCACCTATTAGACGCTTCATCACTTGCTCACGCCAAGTGATTAATTCCCATTTAGCTCTCGCATATGCAAGTGTATATTTAGAGCAAGGGGCGGTTAGGCAAGAGATATGGGCACAACTTACAAAGAGGGAGGCAGCTAGGGTAAAATGGAGTGGGCGGCTAGGGTTTGAAGCAAGGAAAGACTCCAAGGAATTTCCATAAACCCCTAACCCTCTTCCATATGCGCCTAGGACTTACCATACAAGTCTCTAACGCCATATGCGCCCCCATCCTTGCCATAGAGGCAAGGTTACCATCCAAGGTAGAGGGGGGAGGTGCCAACTGCTTCCTAATGAAGCATTAGGCGCCTACTCCTCCCCATTATGCCCTTAGGCGCCAATGGGAGGAGTTTTCTCCCCATTTACCCTTTTGCCTCATTACCTCTTTATGACAACTTGTTATTGGGCCTCATTGGGTAATGAGCTAGCCCAAACTTCATTACATGGGTTGATTAAGCAATTGGATCCAATCCAATGCAACCCTAATCCAAATGTGACCAACCATGGTCAATTTCGGGTCAACCTGCCAAATATGAAGCTTTGCTCCAATAACTCTCTTCCATCTCATTAAGCCCATTGACGCTGACTAAATCTCCCAAATAGATTCGAGTTATCCAATAACTCGATCATAAGGCTTCCCGATCAATAAGAGAAGTCGAGTATCAAGGTGTGCAACTCTGTAGGTTTCTGATGTTAGCAGTGTTGACCTAAGGTCAGCACAAGCAGTGAGTGACACCTAGCAGTGCATCGTTGCTACCAAAATCATCGGAATGGATATCAACATCGACATCCCCATCATTGTAGCTAGGTACAGATGTATTACAGTCTCTCTGCCGAACTGATATCCGATTGGACAAGTGTGTCACCACTTGTTTTCATCCAATCAGATAGTCGTAACTAAATCAAGTTCTCACCTAGGTATGACCATACACTTTCAGTCATAGAACCATAGAGGAGCTCCATGGATATCAAGCTTCCCTCAGAAAGGGGCAAATCCTCTGTCTGTCAATTAACCTTCTCATATGGGCCGTGACATGCTCAATGACAACCGTTATTATCTCCCAACTACGGCGAGGTGTTAGGTTGTATCAAAGCATGTCCCTAACTATATAGAACGGTCAATGACCTCAAGTCAAGGAATCAATGCATCTCCTGTCACTTGTGAGGATAACTCATGATACCAAGTCATAGCCTCACAGCGGGTCGGTTCAGTATATCCACCATTGATATACCCATATGTCTGCGTTAGCACCTCGTGTCTAACCAGCCCATATACCAGTCTCACAAATACCAGAGCTGTCCCATATCCACTCAGGTACATCAACTGGGGACAACCATTTGAGCATAGATCCAATCTGTCTCTAGTGACATTATCAAGTAAGAACATAATCGCAGATGTAGACAAACATTGATAATGACAATTCTAGAATAATATATATATATATATATATCTTTGTCAAGTAGTATAAAAGATGGACCGATACTAGGTCTCAGGGCATACACACCAACACTAGGGATTGTTATGAGCTATTTGTTGATGAGAGACAAAATAATGTAGCGTCTATTAGTGGGTGAGTCTTTAGTTCCATACTCTAGGGATGATGAGACAATGATTGGAAAAACGTAAGAGCGTCTTGAGACGAGGGAAGTAAAAACGCATGTCAGAAAGATATTAGCGAGAACTTATGAGAAAATGATGTGGAAATAGTAGTGAATTTGTTTCAAGGCAACATAGACGAAGAAGGGACAATCGACACCCAATCTACAATAATGAAACTCACTAACCTCTTAGTGAGTGTTTTTAAGCTTAGCACGAAACAAGGGTAGCGGACTAAGCAGTGGCTCAGCTCGTAGTGTTGGGGTATGCCCTTAAGGCTAATGTTTGAGGCCTTGGGAATGTATCAGTAACATGTAATAAACTCTTATGTTTATAAAGACAATGGTTGTTATTCAGTTTGTTACATTGTCTGCTGCAATAAGTGTACTTCTGAATAATGTCTCAAAGCTGTTCAGCTGGGCTGACATGCTGTGAAGTCCTTAGTCGATATATCTTGGTGAACATGAGACAGCCTTGATATGGTTAAGACTAATATGTGTTCTAATCTTATAGGATGCTTCGAGCATGGAATAAGATGTAGACTCATGGGTACATTGGATGTACTGGACAGACCCTACTAGGATATTCAATTGCTTGTCACAATATGAATAATCCTTGAATGCGACAAGTGGCACATTTCCTCTGACTTGAGATCACTTGTGTTTTCTAAATGATGATTGTCATTGTTTTGAGGTAGTTCAATATCATTTGAAACATAATGATTATAGACTATCTTGGATGGTGAGCTTGAATCAGGTTAGGGCACTAGTGATAGATATAGGATTGCCGTCTCCTTGTTTAAGGAGTGTGATGTTCTAAAGGGCCCCCCTGGATGAGACGATTGAGAAAGTGTATGGCCATACCCAGGTGACAGTGTTCATCTGATCTAATCATGCTCATCATATTGGAGTTACAAGCTTGACACGCTTGTCCAATAAGAACATCCAGTGGCAAAGGAAATTTGCATGCCTTGTGAATTGGATTCACACTTGTGCTGTGGTTTGGGTGTAGTCTTGGAAGACTCTTTCCTTTATATCGGGAGACAGTGATGTGTTGCTAGATACCCCTCACTGATCGTGATAACGTAAGTTATCGTTACCGACATTTAAAGGAAACCCTCAGGGTCGCACAAATTGATGATATGGCTTACTTAAGTCAGATCGTGTGGACTGAATTATTTGGGTTCAGTTTAAAGGGATTTAATCTCTGATTGTAAGTGAGATCTGGTCTGATCATGTTTGATTGATTAGGGCTTGAGATTGGTAAGTTTCGATCGAGAGAATAGATGCTAGATCGGTGAGATCAGGAGCATCAAGAGATGAACGGTTAGATCTGGAGCCTTAGGGTTTAATTATGATCTAGACCAGAGGGCTTGGTTTAATTTGGTATTTGAACCAAATTTAATTGAACCAGCTCATTACTTGAGCGCATGGTTCAAAAGATCAGAGATTTGCGCTTGGGTAAACTCATGGGCGCATGAGGAGAAGTGGTTTACTAATTTTAGAAGCCATGACTTCTAAATCGTGACCACGCCTCACGTTGAGGTTATCATGCTCTATTCTCGCCTCTTGCCCTTCCTCTTTCGGCGCTTCCTTGGGTGGCGACTTCTTCACGCATTGGAGAAGGATTCGAAAAGGAGAGAACTCTCATCTCATTCCCTTCATCCGATCAAGGACCTTTTGAAGAGCTTTGCTAGCACAAAGATTCAAAGGAGCAAGCCATATTCGTTTGTGTGCGTCACCTTTGGAGAAGGAACATTTGCGCCTTTCCTTCCAAGGCACCATCCGATCGATGGCAATGGTATGAATATAATCTGATTTATACATTATAAGGAGTTGATCACATGAACTTACATTCGATCTTTTGAAACCCTAAGATTCCGCTAGAAAATTTTGTTGCGCCTCCTATTAGGGTTTCCCCCTTTTGTTCTAGGGGACTTTCAATTGGTATCAGAGCCAAGTTATTGTATGTTCATATGATTGCTTCATGTTACTGTGTGATCCTTATTTGCGATGCATAGATCTAATTGTCATCACATGCGAAACTACATGCTAGTTTTTTATTTAGATGTTGGCGCATGTGTATTTTTCATGTTTATGTAGGCGCTTGTTAAAGTCTTTGTTTTGTCAAAAACTTGTATCATGCGCGCTCCACATTAGATCTAAGGCCTTACTTTAAACCCTTAGACGGGTTATTAGGGTTGAAGTCATCCCCTAGGTTAGATCCAGATAGTCTGATCAGACCATCTGACAGCCTTGATGGGTTGACCAGATAGCACCTGTGCGCAAGCACCTGGTGGCTATAGGTCGACTGCAGACAGGCGTGTAGCGATGTCTGGTTGAGACAACTAATGAACGCACATGAGTTAGGCCCGGGGTCACACCCGCTTGCCAGACCTCATAGTGGTCGTTCAGTCCTGGCGCATGCATGGTTGACCACTGGGTCAACTCAAGTCAGTTACGACTTGGTGCATGCAAGGGCAATGGATCTGACTAGGTTGGATGAGTGGATCCCTAGTAATGGATCGTTGTAAGGTAGTAGGGCATATAAGGAAAATAAAATTGATGCCAATGGGGTTTTTCCAAAAATTTTATTTTCTTGAAAGGATCACATGTTTGATTGTGGCATATGCTTGTTTATTTATTCTTATGTGGGCTGCCCATGTTAAATGTGTGCTGTGCTGGGGCCTGCGTGCCTGTATTAAAGTTGTAAATTAATTATTGTGATCTGTGTATCACAATGTATTTAATTTATAAAGTGTAATTGACCTGCGTGTCAATCTTGTCTAGATAGATTAATTTGTAAGTTAATCAGACAAGAGCACAAAGCACACTTGGCAGAGGCGCATGCAGCAGTGGCTTGACCAGGTGGGAGGTCTAGGGTTCGACCCTAGGACAGGCGCATTTTCCTGGTGGGCGCACCTGAGCTGCAGATGGCGCTTGGGCCCTGGTTTGGGCCAAATGAGCAGCAAAAGTCCCATGAAGAAAAGCAAGTGAAGACTTAAGTTAATTAAGGTCTTACTTAGGCTATGGGCTTTTACCACATAAGATCCTTGCTTTCTTTTATTGTTTATATAAGTAGAACAGCATGATTTATTTATCTTCTGCTATCACCATAGGAATTGCATGATAGTGAAGAAGATAAAAGACCGTTAAAATCCAACGCTAAAATATCAAGCTCGTAAGCCTTCTGACGCGAAACCTCACTGTTCTGATTATCGTTGGAGCCGTGTTGTACCCACTCAGTGGGCACGTCCATCTATCTTCAGACGGTGCTGGATTACACCTGCGTGTTACAGAGAAGGGATTTATCGCTTCTCGTTGCTCAGCATAGCACGTGGTGGTCCAGGGAGTAGGTCGGGTTAGCTTGACCATGTAGGCTACATATGTGGCGCATATGGTAGCGCATGGAGGCAGCCATCTGTGGGGTCAGAGATTGTGTTGTACCAACTCAGTTGGCACAGTCTGCTGGATTGCCCAGATGAAGGGGAATCGCACGGGTTGGCGATTGGCTGGGACAGCCTACCAGAGATTAGTGCTTGTACTCTCTGTGCATCTTATCTCGCCTGAGCGGGACGCGGAGACCAAGTATGAAATCTGGATCCCATCTCAATAAAAGAGTTCTACTCTTTCGGGCTGTTTTGCTGGATTTTTCAGCCAGATAAAATAGTGAGAAAAAGAATCATTCTTAAGTCCTGATTGATTCTTAACATTGATACTGACCTTGCTGTTCTTGCATTGTTGTAGATTCCTGCAGCAACGAACACCATGAACTTCAATGTGCGATCCCTACTAGAAAGGGAGAAGTTTGCTGGGCCGAACTTCTCAGACTGGTACGGACACCTTAAGATTGTTCTTAAGGCAGAGAGGAAACTATATGTCCTCGAGACGGCTATACCGCCTCAGCCCGCTCCGAACGCCGCAAGGGCGGTTCGGGAAGCTTATGAAAAGCACGTCAATGATAGCATTGATGTCGCTTGCCTGATGCTAGCGTCTATGACGCCACCGCTGCAGCGTCAGCATGAGGATATGTCGGCTATAGAGATTATAGCGAACCTCAAGATGCTGTATGCTGCACAGGCGAGGACAGAACGCTATAATCTGACAAAGCTGTTCTTCCAAAGCAAACTGGCTGAAGGGAGCCCAGTGGGAGATCACGTGCTCAAGATGATTGGGCACAAGGAGGCTCTAGAGAAACTGGGGCATACCATCAATCAGGAGCTTGCTGTAGACATTATTCTGCAGTCTCTCCCGCCCTCTTTCGATGCGTTCATCATTAACTTTAATATGAACAAAATCGACTGTACTCCGGCAGAGCTGCTGAATATGCTCTTGACTACTGAGGAGACTCTGAAGGGAAAGCCTTTGACCTCTGTCTTAATGGTTCCTTCTAGGAACAAGAAGAAGGGGAAGAAGGGCAAGACCCCTGTCAAGAGTTACAGCAAGGCTCTGAAGCAAAAAGTTAAGCGGTCAAAGGAATACAGATGTTTCCACTGTGGCCAGCTGGGTCACTGGAAAAAGGACTGTAAAGCGCTCCAAGGAGATAAGAGGGGAAGCTTTGCTTCTGGCTCAGGTATTTATGTGACGGAAGTCATGATATCCTCTTCTTCTATTTCATGGGTGTTGGACACTGCATGTGGAGTTCACATTTGTTCAAATGTACAGGAACTCAAGAGAAGAAGACAGGTGGGACAGCATGAGGTGGACCTACGAGTTGGAAACGGGGCACGGGTTGCTGCTGTTGCTGTAGGAGACTATTTCATCTCATTACCATCTGGACTTGTATTAGAACTAAACAGTTGTTACTTTGTTCCCAGCATTACTAAAAATATTATCTCCATTCCTGCTCTTGTCAGGAAGGGATTTTCCTTTGAATGCAATATTTCAAAGTGTGTTCTTTCTTTAGATAATATTGTTTATGCTACTGGTTCAATTAACAATGGGTTATTCATGTTGGACATGGAATGTTCTATACACAATATTGATAATAAGAAAGCCAAGTATGCTGATGACAGCACCTTGCTATGACATAGTCGTTTAGGCCATATTAACAAGAAACGCATTAAGCGGTTGCATGATTATGGACTGCTGGGATCATTCTCCTATGAGGAGATTGATACATGCAAAGCTTGTTTAATGGGTAAAATGACGAAGTCACCTTTTCCCCACAAAGGTCAAAGGGCTTCAGGTTTACTTGACCTTATACACAGTGATGTGTGTGGGCCTTTTAGTAAACATGCCAGAGGTGGCTATCAGTACTTCATTACCTTCACTGATGATTTCAGTAGATATGGGTATGTCTATCTTATGAGACATAAAAGTGAATCTTTTGACAAGTTCAAAGAGTTCAAGAATGAAGTACAGAATCAGCTTGGCCGACATATCAAGGCACTTCGTTCTGATCGAGGTGGAGAATACCTAAGTCGAGAGTTTACTGACTATCTGAAGGAGTGTGGGATTATCTCACAGCTCACTCCGCCAGGAACACTGCAATGGAATGGTGTGTCCGAGAGGAGAAATAGAACGTTACTTGATATGGTTCGTTCTATGATGAGTCAGGCTACTCTACCTTACTCCTTTTGGGGATTTGCACTGGAGACAGCTGCAAAGGTACTAAACCGAGTGCCATCCAAGGCAGTTTCAAAGACGCCATATGAGTTATGGTATGGGAAACAGCCGAGCTTAACATTTATCAGGATCTGGGGCTGCGAGGCTTATGTCAAAAAGCTCGCCTCTGGGAAACTAGAGAGCAGATCTGAGAAATGTATCTTTGTCGGTTACCCTAAGGAAACTAAGGGTTATTATTTCTACGATCCCAAAGAGAACAAAGTATTTGTTGCTCGGACGGCCATATTTCTTGAGAAGGAGTATCTTCTGCAAGAGGCCAGTGGGAGAGAAATAAAGCTGGATGAGAATCCAGAGGAAGGACAAAGTGGTCAAGCACAGTTGGATGAGCCTGAGCCGGTAGAACAGGTTACTGAACAACCTGAGGCTCAGATATCACTGGAACCGCGAAGATCGGGAAGGATCCGTCGACAGCCTGAGCGCTATGACGGAGTCTACATCATTGATCATGATGAACCCCTCACTTATGCGGATGCGGTCAGTGGACCGGAGTCAGCGAGATGGCTTGAAGCTATGCGCGCCGAGATGGACTCCATGTCAGATAACCAAGTCTGGGATTTGGTTGATCCGCCTCCGGGAGTTATCCCTATAGGCTGTAAATGGATCTTCAAGAAGAAGATTGACATGGATGGTAACGTGGTTACCTATAAAGGTAGGCTAGTTGCGAAAGGTTTCAAACAAATCTACGGGATAGATTATGATGAAACTTTCTCACCTGTAGCCATGTTTAAGTCTATTCGGATTCTTTTCGCGATAGCAGCATATTACGATTATGAGATCTGGCAAATGGATGTGAAGACAGCTTTCCTTAATGGAAATCTGGATGAGGATGTGTATATGACACAACCAGAAGGTTTCACTAATCCATCAGATCGTCATAAAATATACAAGTTAAAGAAGTCTATTTATGGACTCAAACAAGCATCAAGAAGCTGGAATATTCGTTTTGATGAATCAGTCACTGAATTTGGTTTCATCAAGAACGAGGATGACCCGTGTGTATATAAGAGGTTTAGTGGGAGCGTGATTACTTTCCTAGTCCTCTACGTCGATGATATCTTGATCATTGGAAATGACATTCCTGAAATGCATGCGGTTAAGGCATGGTTAAGGAAATGTTTCCAGATGAAAGATCTTGGAGAAGCAGCCTATGTATTAGGTGTGAAGATCTACAGGGATAGATCTAAGAGGCTTCTCGGGCTGTGCCAGAGTACTTACATCGATAAAGTCCTGGAGAGATTTCATTTAGAGAATTCTAAAAGAGGATATCTTCCAGTCAGACATGGTCTGAATCTTTCGAAGAGTCAGTGTCCACAAACACAGACTGAGAAAGATGAAATGGACAATACGCCTTATGCTTCGGCTATTGGGTCCATAATGTATGCGATGTTGTATACTCGCCCAGACGTCGCTTACGGGTTAAGCGTGACCAGTCGTTTCCAAGGTAATCCAGGTATGGCGCACTGGATTGCAGTCAAGAACATTTTAAAATATCTGCGGAGGACCAAAGATATGTTCTTGATATATGGTGGTCAGGAAGAACTCAGTATTGAAGGATATACTGACGCTTCGTTCCAGTCTGACCAGGATAATTTCCGATCGCAATCAGGCTATATTTTTAGCTTGAATGGAGGAGCGGTGGTGTGGAAGAGTTTCAAACAGTCAATCGTTGCTGATTCCACAACAGAAGCCGAGTATGTTGCAGCCTCGGAAGCATCCAAGGAGGCAGTGTGGATTCGTAAGTTCGTTCAAGAACTTGGTGTTGTTCCTTCGAGTGCAGATCCTTTGGTTATCTTTTGTGATAACACTGGAGCAATCGCACAAGCAAAGGAACCACGGTCGCACCAGAAGTCCAAGCACATACAGAGACGGTTTCATTTGATCCGGGAGATCATTGATCGTGGCGAGATCAAAGTCTGCAAGGTTCATACAGATGACAATCTGGCAGACCCGCTTACTAAGCCTCTGGCGCAGCAGAAGCATGAGAAGCACTGTAATAATATGGGTTTGAGATTTCTCAACCATTAGATTAAGTGCAAGTGGGAGATTGTTGGGGTATGCCCTTAAGGCTAATGTTTGAGGCCTTGGGAATGTATCAGTAACATGTAATAAACTCTTATGTTTATAAAGACAATGGTTGTTATTCAGTTTGTTACATTGTCTGCTGCAATAAGTGTACTTCTGAATAATGTCTCAAAGCTGTTCAGCTGGGCTGACATGCTGTGAAGTCCTTAGTCGATATATCTTGGTGAACATGAGACAGCCTTGATATGGTTAAGACTAATATGTGTTCTAATCTTATAGGATGCTTCGAGCATGGAATAAGATGTAGACTCATGGGTACATTGGATGTACTGGACAGACCCTACTAGGATATTCAATTGCTTGTCACAATATGAATAATCCTTGAATGCGACAAGTGGCACATTTCCTCTGACTTGAGATCACTTGTGTTTTCTAAATGATGATTGTCATTGTTTTGAGGTAGTTCAATATCATTTGAAACATAATGATTATAGACTATCTTGGATGGTGAGCTTGAATCAGGTTAGGGCACTAGTGATAGATATAGGATTGCCGTCTCCTTGTTTAAGGAGTGTGATGTTCTAAAGGGCCCCCCTGGATGAGACGATTGAGAAAGTGTATGGCCATACCCAGGTGACAGTGTTCATCTGATCTAATCATGCTCATCATATTGGAGTTACAAGCTTGACACGCTTGTCCAATAAGAACATCCAGTGGCAAAGGAAATTTGCATGCCTTGTGAATTGGATTCACACTTGTGCTGTGGTTTGGGTGTAGTCTTGGAAGACTCTTTCCTTTATATCGGGAGACAGTGATGTGTTGCTAGATACCCCTCACTGATCGTGATAACGTAAGTTGTCGTTACCGACATTTAAAGGAAACCCTCAGGGTCGCACAAATTGATGATATGACTTACTTAAGTCAGATCGTGTGGACTGAATTATTTGGGTTCAGTTTAAAGGGATTTAATCTCTGATTGTAAGTGAGATCTGGTCTGATCATGTTTGATTGATTAGGGCTTGAGATTGGTAAGTTTCGATCGAGAGAATAGATGCTAGATCGGTGAGATCAGGAGCATCAAGAGATGAACGGTTAGATCTGGAGCCTTAGGGTTTAATTATGATCTAGACCAGAGGGCTTGGTTTAATTTGGTATTTGAACCAAATTTAATTGAACCAGCTCATTACTTGAGCGCATGGTTCAAAAGATCAGAGATTTGCGCTTGGGTAAACTCATGGGCGCATGAGGAGAAGTGGTTTACTAATTTTAGAAGCCATGACTTCTAAATCGTGACCACGCCTCACGTTGAGGTTATCATGCTCTATTCTCGCCTCTCGCCCTTCCTCTTTCGGCGCTTCCTTGGGTGGCGACTTCTTCACGCATTGGAGAAGGATTCGAAAAGGAGAGAACTCTCATCTCATTCCCTTCATCCGATCAAGGACCTTTTGAAGAGCTTTGCTAGCACAAAGATTCAAAGGAGCAAGCCATATTCGTTTGTGTGCGTCACCTTTGGAGAAGGAACATTTGCGCCTTTCCTTCCAAGGCACCATCCGATCGATGGCAATGGTATGAATCTAATCTGATTTATACATTATAAGGAGTTGATCACATGAACTTACATTCGATCTTTTGAAACCCTAAGATTCCGCTAGAAAATTTTGTTGCGCCTCCTATTAGGGTTTCCCCCTTTTGTTCTAGGGGACTTTCACGTAGGTCTATGAACCTACGATCAAGAAAGAAAGAGAACTTTCCACGTCTTCGATGTATGGATGCCCGGGGGTGAGGGGGAAGCCAATTCACAAAATGAATGCAGCAATATCAAAACAAGTGAACCTAATGCATTGAGGTGCGATTTACTTTTTTAAAAGCAAAAAAATGATTACAACCGAAGAATGCGAGGTGTTGGGCCTCTGCAAGGATCACACACCTCGAACCGGATACTTTAGCTTGTCCACAGTGAGCTTTTATCACACAAGCAAGCTGAAAACAAAGCTAGGTTCTAGCTCCCTTTTATAGAATAAGGGAGTAAATATCACACCACACATATGTCTATCTACTCTAACAAACTAAAAGTAGTCAAGGTGTCGCTATTACAAACTCTCACTAACTCCTACCAACTAAAGCAGTCAAGGACTATGCAGAATTTGAAGCTAGGCGCATGGGCTAGGCCTTCTGGGCTGCTGCTGGGTCATCAAACTAACTTGGAGCATGCGGTGACAAAGCAACAAAACTTACTGATAGTGGGCTGGTTCATCATCGTGCTGGCTTATTTTTGGGATGTGTTGATGAACTGATTATGGTGCCTATCACTTACCGAGCCTTCGGGTTATTGGGGTGTCAAGCACATAGGCTTTAGTACCTCTGTTTGGGTGGATAGTGGGTTGATGACACCCATCTAGCAATCGGGGGGCTGACTTGTACATTGTGATCTGCGTAATGTGATTATATCGGGCTCTTTTGAACTCCTTGGGGAAGTAGAACCTGGTCTGGATGGATGTCATTGTTGAAACAGAGTTGTCGGGGTGATTTCGAAGCTTCTACACCAAACATGGCCTGCTTATGCTTTTCTTGGCCAAAAATTTTTGGAGCTGGATTTTCTTTTGGAATTTTACCGTCTTTGGCACCTGCTCCTCCTGCATCACTAAAGCAAAATTTTTTTTACAAGACAACTATCAACATATTTGTTTGACTACCGACACATGGACGTCAATTCAACGAATTAATTATATGTGCATCACAGGGAATTTCATTAATTTGAATTGGAAATTACATAGAATGGTTTTAATTTTTCTTTTCCAATAGTCACAATGAGTTAATTGGAAAAGCTATTGAGAAGTGCTTGCATGATTGGAAAAATTTCAAAGCTTATGACCATAATAGTTGATAATGCAAGTAGTAATGATAATGCTATTTCATTTATTAAAAAAAAGGACAAGTATGGGAAGGAGGATGTGTACTTAGTGGAGATTTCCTGCATGTGAGATGTGTTGCACACATAATGAATTTAGTTGTGCAAGATGATTTAAAAATAGCTCATTTGTTAGTAGTTAAAGTTCGCGTATCAATAAGATATGTAAAGTATTCTCCGCGAAGGTTGCAACTTTTAACATGTGTCATGCAAGAACAAATTGATGGTAAAAGCTCACTTATCTCTAGATGTATGCACCAGGTGGAATTCTACCTATCTTATGTTAGATTTAGCACAAAGATATGAAAGGGCTTTTGAAAGATTCCATGAAGAAGATCCATATTTTGAGTTGGAATTCTTGGCTAGTGATGCACATAGGAGACCTTCAGATAGTGATTGGAAAATAGTTCATGACTTAGTTTCAATGCTAAAGCATTTTATTAGTTCACTCTGAATATTTTCATGACTTTATCAACTACTTGTAATTATTTCGTAAATGAAATAAGTCAAGTAGCATCAACCTTGAATAAATAGGTAGATGATATGAATATAGATCCATAGTTTCATGAAATGGCTCTAAAAATGCAATAAGTATTGAGGATGTTTAGACAAATTGAACATGTTATTATTTAGGCTGTGATTTTTTATCCAAGATATAAGATGAACTATTTGAATTTTGCATTATCAGGAATGTATGATAGAGATACAGTTTCATTGATAGTGTGCAAGTTAGAAATGAATCTCCATAAGATGTTCAATGAGTATAAAAGCAAGTTGGTTATTAATAATACTAACACTTGGTACTATGTACTAATGATTTATACTAATAGAATAACAATCTTGTTTTTTTGGTGTAATGATTTATATTATGCACTAAAGTATTTTTTTTGTTAGGTACCTAGGTTTGATCTCATGCACAGGATGAAAAAGTGATGAAGTGATCAAGTAATGGGAGAGATTGGAATGGATGCTATCAGTTCTATGCTACTTAGAGGCTTGCTCTACTAAGGATACTAGTCATGCACTCATGCTACTTAGTTGTTGTTTTGTTGGACATTATGGATATTTGGGTTATGAGTTGGTTGTTAAGCTTGTGTAGTTTGTCTAAAATTCGTGGCCCTACAGAATGATTATGATGTATGGATATGACTGACTTGTTTGTATGAAGCTTGTGGATTTAGTGGTGTAAAACTATATCATAACAAATACATCACAAGTTTATAGATTTGCACTCACATAATTAAGAATAATAAATAATATAAGACTAAACTTGAAATAAATAAATCCCAAAATATAAATTATCACTTCCACCTTGCTCTACTCAACGCCACTACGCACACACAATGACACAAACACAAACTTGTTTGAAATACTTCAGCACTGAGTCCTTTAAATAAATGAAAAAAATTGATAAATAATTTCTCCTAACATCCCTAAAAGAAAGAATAGAATACAATAATATGTTACACAGAGGACAGGCAGCAGCCAGCATGACAAAAAATCACTCTATTTTTCTAGGATAACCATAAGAAGGATTCCTATTCATAAATTTCATATCCTATAGAAATTTAGGAGACAAATCGGTCAAGTGAAGGAAGAAACAATTAATTCAACTCTTATATACTAACTCCAACTCTCCAAGGATGGCAATCTAAGAGGAACTTTGTCATGAAATTCTATTTCCAACTTCCAAGTTCGGAGGTGGTCCACTTTTGCTTTGAGGAAGTAACCTGATCCTAGCACAACCACTTGATCAATTTGAATCGTCAATTGTCCAAATGATTTCTATAATCAAAGTTAAAAGGATTGTTCAGCCTTCGTTAATTTTGAAAAGGAAAACGAAAAGTACACTATTGTATCGCAACAAAAAATATTTAATTCAAGGTTAAGAAAATTTCGATTTTCATCAGTTTGAAATCGACTGACCTGAAAATTTTTATTCAGTTTATCTTCAGTTTACACTTAAATTAGGTCAGTTCGGTTTTCATATATTTATAACATTTTTTTTGATTTGAACTGAATCGGTTCACTTCGGTTCGGTTCAAACCGAATGGACACTCCTAGATATAATACACCACGAATTGAAGTTAATTTTTAAAAAAACATATATGGTCCCATGGTCTAGTGGTTAGGACATTGGACTCTGAATCCAGTAACCCGAGTTCAAATCTCGGTGGGACCTCTTTATTTATTTTTTTATGGTTTTGTTTTGGCCACCTGTTAGATGAGAAAGAAAGGCTTCCCAACCTATCGAAAACTAACTACCTTAGAATTTCTAAGTTGGGTATCATCATCTTTCGTCCATGAATCTTGAAGCCGCGCAGCGGTGGCTCAAATCCCGACGCTCTCTATAGCCACTTCTCACCCATCTCCTGCTATTACTGTTGCCTGTCCGTTTCCATTATCCCATTTCCCTTAACCCTGGTTACTGATCAGAGGTTTATACTCTTTCGAAATTAAAAACCTGACCATGCACCCTTTCATTAATTCCCAAATCTCGCTAGTGCCCTAGCTTCTATGACCGGCGAATCCTTCTCACTAGTAACTTGTCTCTGGTGGGAGCTCTCCCATTCATGAAACTATTGTCTCCAGCGAATACTCCCCGAGGCTCTCTAACCTCGTTCGTGCTTCCTGCATCGAACCCCCAAAACTCCTGCAAAAGGGTTTCGTCCTCAGATAATTTCTACAACAACAGGTATACTTTATTCATCATCTTCTCCTCCCTTTCTTGTAATGTAAATACAATCCTTTATAGCCTTAGATTTCTCATTGACTAACCAACTATTTTTGTAAACAAGCTTTGTATTTCGTAGATAGACCAACCATTCTTTCGTAGACAGGCTTTGTTTTTTCATAGACTGACTAACTATTCTTTCATAGACAGGCTTTATTCTTTCATAGACTGACAAACTGTTCTTTCGTAGATAGACTTTATATTTTCCTAGACAAAAACCTGTCTTTGGTGAGAGCTCCCCTGTTCGTGAAACTATTGTCTACGGCAAACAGTACTCGAAGCTCTCTAATCTCGTCCGTCCTTCCTGCATCGAAGCTCCAAAGCTCCCACAAAAGAGTTTTGTCCTCAGAAATTTTCTACAGCAACAAGTATACTTTATTCATCATCTTCTCCTCCCTTCTGTGCAATGTAAATACTATTGGTGTATATGCCCTAAGACCTATGGTTGGTCCAATAAGTATCACATTTATTTATAATATTCTATATATCTTGGCATTGCCGTTGTTGTGCATTTGGTACATCTATGTTATATGTACAATTGTATATACAATGTCTCCAAAGATAGATTTTATCTAGTCTTGAAGTTTGTTCTAGGTCGAGTACCATAGTAGATATGAGATAGCTATGATGCATGTGAGATTGGTATATGCACTGGTTGAGCACACGTTGCTAATGTAGGCATATGAGTATATCAAGGTAGATGTACTGGACCAACCCATCATGAGGATTCAACTTAGTGTCACAAGTTGATCTCATAGTGATAGAGGTATATTTGTCCTTGACTTGAGGTTGTTAATATCTATATATAGTAGGTGGTTAATGAGTTGCATTTATATTATATTTTTTCATATATTTTATATGATATTTTAAGCTTAATTATATAATTTTATACTAATTTTTAGTGTTTTTACCTCCTTTAGTATGAAATATTCACTTTTCTTGATATTTATGAACATGCAGGTAAAATTATACAAAAATGATGAATTTCATGAGTTTTGAGGCCATGACATGATTCTGAGGAAAAGATGAGGCTATACATCAAATTTGGACCGAAACAGGGGTCAAACACAACATTTATGGTCACGACCGTGAGTTATTCATAGGCCATGAGTTTCACCCTGCACATAGAAATATTTCTGTGCCTAAGTCATTTTATTCACAAACTTTCACGGTCGCACCGGTGAATCATTCACGGGACGTGAATGTCTCTGTGCCTAAGTCATTTTTATACAAAAACATTCACAGTTGCAGCCGTGAACAGTTCATGGTCTATGAGTATTTCTGCCCAACTCGATTTTTTACTCGATTTGGCCTCAAATCGAGTTGAAACTTAACCAAACTCTACATAAATCTTCCTTGAGGAGTTGTAAACTGATTAAATTATAAAAGGAAAGATTTTTGGAGGGTTAAGGGGGCTTTTATGGATGAACACGAATAGAGGTGGCGGTTAGGGCGAAAACTGAATTCTATGCGAATTTCAAGCAGGAAGATCACGCAAAGGAAGATTTTGATGCTCTATCTTTGTCTCTAGATTGAGGATAAAGGTTTCCAATTACTTTCCTAGTGTTTTCTTATAATCTTCCTAAGTTTTCATGCAAAGTTCATCAATATACATGCTGTTTACTATGAACATGAATGCTTAAACTTTCTTTCAGAATTAGGGGTGTAGCCCACTCACAATTTATGGATTAAACTTATTATTTTAAATCTTTATTGTAAATTTTATAGAGTTGATTTGTCAGAATTGTGCTTATTACATAATTTTACTCTAGCCAAGTAATTGTACATGTTAGACGTCGCGAGAAGGATCGAGAGGTGAATCGCAACGTTGGATCTATTCTTGTCAAACCTACGAATCCAATTATGAGAGTAGTTTGGATTTGTTTGAAGGATTTTCATGATTT
The DNA here is from genome assembly GCA_027563935.2 of Costus lasius. NCBI lineage: Eukaryota > Viridiplantae > Streptophyta > Magnoliopsida > Zingiberales > Costaceae > Costus > Costus lasius. The sequence continues at coordinate 35,551,600 of CM050453.2, forward strand.
GTTACAGAACTTAAAGGCCTAACCACAATAACCGTCACGAGAGTAGGGAGTTGTTGTGATTAGGTACCAGATTAGGATAGATCCCTTTCAACACTTTAAATTTTCTATTCAAAGATTCATTTTTACTAAATTCACATTTGTCAGCATGGTGAAACCCCGAGTGTTGGGAAACCCCGGGGACATTTTACAATTTTCAGAGACATAGACATACATACATACATTGCACAGCGGAAGAATGTCCCCGAAACAGGCCGGTCCCAAAAACCCAGTGAAGATCGCAAGCAAGGGAGTCGACACGATGAGTTAGAAAATACCTTAGAGCAATTTGGAGTGATGCCGATGTAGGCGCCCAAGTGTGCGCCCTCTGCAGTCTCACACACACGGATCTCTTGAGTTCTCTTCTTCCACGCCCAGTGCTAGCCTCGGGAAGAAGATCCAAGCCTTAGGGAGATGCTCCAACCACCTTGCGCCACCAAGAGAAAAAGATGTGCCAAGAGAGGAAGCAACCAAGCCAAGCCGCCAAGCACCAAAGCTCCTTGCGCCAAGAGGAAAGGAAGGAGAAGCTTGCGGCCACTTGATGGAAGAGGAAGAGATTGCGCCCTTTGCTCCTAACTCTCGCCCCTCTTCTTGTGTTCACGCCTTCAAGGATTCATCCATCAAGAGGGGGCGGCTAGGTGCTCTTTTATAGGGCAAGAGGCGACTTATGAAAGGCTAGGATGAAGACAAGTGGGCAACTAGGATGAGAAGGATTGAGACAAGGAAAGTCTCCAAGACATTTCCATAATTCTCATTCAACCATTCCTTTTAGAGCCCATGTCCTTCTATGTGCGCCAAGGCCTTGCCTTGCGCCCCAAGTAATGCCATAGAGGCATTCATACCATAAGGGATTAAGGGGGGAGGCGCCAATTGCTTCTTTATGAGGCAAATTGCGCCACTTCTCCCCATTATGCCCATAGGCGCCTAGGGGAGAAGATTTATCCCCATTATACCCTTTTAGCCTTTCTTCTCTTCATGACAACTCATTATTGGGCCTCATTGGATAATGAGCTAGCCCAAACTCCATTACATGGGTTGATTAAGCACTTGGATCCAATCCAATACAACCCTAATTCAAATATGACCAACCATGGTCAAATACGGGTCAACCTGCCAAAAATGAAGTTTGGCTCCAATAACATTCTTCCATCTCATCAGGCCCATTGGCGCTAATGAAATCTCTCAATTAGATCCGAGTTATCCAATAACTCGATCATAAGGCTTCCCGATCAATACGAGAACTCAAGTATCAAGGTGTGCGACCCTGTAGGTTCCTCTGACGCTGGCAGTGGTGACCAAAGGTCATCACAAGCAGTGAGTGGCACCTAGCAGTGCATCGTTGCTACCCAGGTTATCGGAATGGATATCGACATCGACATCCCCATCATCGCAACTAGGTACAGATGCATTACAGTCTCTTTGCCAAACTGATATCCGATTGGACAAGTGTGTCACCACTTGTTTTCACCCAATCACATGGCTATGACTAAATCAGGTTCTTACCTGGGTATGGCCATACACTTTCAGTCATAGAACCATAGAGGAGCTCCATGGATATCATACTTCCCTAAGGAAGGGGCAAATCCTATGTCTGTCCATTGACCTTCTCATATGGGTCATGACATGCTCAATGACAACCATTATGACCTCCCATCTACGGCGAGGTGTTAGGTTGCATCAAAGCAAGTTACTAACCATATAGAATGATCAATGACCTCAAGTCAAGGGATCAATGCATCTCCTGTCACTTATGAGGATAACTCATGACACCAAGTCATAGCCTCATAGCTGGTCTATCCAGTATATCCTCCCATGATATACCCATGTGTCTGCGTTAGCTCTCCCCATGGCTAACCAGCCCACATACTAGTCTCACAAGTACCATAGCTGTCCCATATCCACTAAGGTATATTGACTGGGGACAATTATTTGAGTACAGATCCAATCTGTCTCCAGGGACATTATCATGTAAGTACACAATCGCAGGTGTAGGCAGACAATGATAACGACAATGCCAGAATGATATATAAATATCAATGTCAAGTAGTACATAAGTTGACCAAAGCTAGGTCCTAGGGCATATACACCAACACCGAGTCCCGACTTTCTCCATATCATTTTTTTCCCAAAATGCTTGCTTTTGTTTCCTCATACTAAAAGCTTCTAAACAAAATCATTCTTTGAATCGTCTAGCTATAGATAAATCATGTAATCGGTATTTGGCCGCCACATCCTCATTGGAAACGATATCTTATTTATTACTTCGATAAAGCCGTGCACTTGCAGTTGCATCAAGTTTTTGGTGCCATTGCCGGGGATCAGGCCAGCCAATATTTATTTGATCGGTAAATTTATAGACCAGAATTTTTTTTTTATTTTTCGTATTTATTTTTTTATAGCTATTTTCTGCTATTTTTCTTTATTTGATTAACACGTTGTATGCCCAGAGATCTTAAGACAGTTACTCTATTTCCCAAAGATCCAAAAATTGAACGCACCTTTCGCCTTCGGAGAAAGCTATAATTTTAAACTTAAAAAGCTGTGAAGGAAGGCGCGATGGTGAACAATCTCAATCACTTAGGGACTTTGCTATACCATAGTTCAATAGAACTAATTTGGGGGTTCTCCGACACAGGATCCAAACTTACATCTTGCTATTTTCTTAGAATATTGTGACACCGTAAAGGTAAACACTATATCTTCAGATGCTATTAGACTGAGGTTATTTCCATTTTCTCTTAGGGATTGTGCATGCGGTTGGCTTTATTCTCTTCCTTCAGGATCGATTACTACTTGAGAGGAACTTTCAGCGCATTGCTGACAAAATATTTCCCATTTAGCAAGATAGTGCAGCTGTAGAACATGATCACATGTTTTGGCTAGAAGGATGGAGAATCACACTATGATGCTTAGGATCACTTCAAAGAACTCCAGCGCATGTATCCTCATCATGGGCTTGAGCGATGAGTCTTAATCTATATTTTTTATAATGGATTAGACTATAGCACAAAGTCACGGTGGATGCTGTAGCTGGGGGTGCTATCATGAGTAAGAACGTTTAAGATACAATGACTTTACTTGAGGACATGGAAATGAATATGTTGAAATAAAAAAAATAAAAAAATTAATTAATTCTAATAAATTGATTAATTAGTTAATTAAAAATCTATGAATAAGTCGACTATGCGAAATCCACAAGCCAAATTTGAAGCAAAAGCAAAATTTGAATTTAATTTTGACCAGAATCTCTCTATTGGGAATAAGATCGAATTCAGAACGAGTCAAAATTGCAATCAAATAAAATCACGTAGCCGATTATTCTATTTGGTCAAAATTGCTTGCGTAGTAAATCTCGTTGGTCAAAATTGCAAAACTAATTGAATGTCACGTGGGAGTAAATTGGAAGAGTAGGAGATGTGAAACTAAAAAAATATATATATAATAAAGAAGAGAGAGACATGGGAGCAAATGTGGCAAAAGCAAATCGGGTCAAAATCACAAATCTGATAGGTTGTGCAAACGTGGACAAACAAAAATAGTATAGCAAACGTATCCTGTGTTCGAATTAGTAAATATGATGATACATGATAATCAAATATTTAAAAAAAAGGCCCAGGATCAAAGACGTGGCAACTAAAGGATGATCAGAAAATTTCAGAAAATCACACATACGATCTAAACTAGACAAGGCAACATTAGCTAATAAATATATTCATTTATTTTATCAAAAATGGCAAGAAAGATAATATAAAAGGATACAGGCTATTTAGGGGAGAGGGTTCTATTCAACTAAGGAGAGAAATTTTTTTTGGGGTGTCAGCCTACCAAGAAGGGATTTTTAGAAGAACGGAGAAAGTCTTAGCTATAAGCGGAAGCAAGAATATTTTCTTAACACCTTTCTCACTCCCACTCTTTCTCTATTAAGGACATTGTAGAAAAATTTAAACCTAATCTCAACCAAAATTTTCACTAAGGATAATGTAGAAAAATCTAAACTTGATCTTAGCCAAAATTTCCATTAAGGACATTGTAGAAAAAACCTAAACCTAATCTCAGCCGAAATTTTCATTAAGGACATTGTAGAAAAATCTAAACTTGATCTCAGCCGAAATTTTCATTAAGAACTACTGTAGAAAAATCCAAACTGAATCTCAGCAAAGAAACCCTCACTAAGGACTCTTATAGAAAAACCTAACAATCCAATCTCAGTAGAGAAACTAGTGTTTAAGGACTTTGTAGAAATTTTTGGCGAAAAGAGATATTTAAGCAAGGATAAAAAAAAAGGGGGCTACTTGAAAGATTGAAAAGAGGCTGCTTTCGGCTGGGAACAAAAATTGCTACCATGTGAAAATCAAAGTTTCTCACGAAGGAAGTTTGGCTGAGGAACATGCAAAACATAAATGTACAGGTGTTGTGTGATGCATAAAAAAAAAGGAAAAAAAAAAGCTGATGTCGCGGGAAAAAAAAAACGAAAAATTGATAAAGAATGAAGCTGTGATTCAATTTGAATTGTGGATTTCAGTTAACAGAAATCCAAAGTCTGAAACTGTTGAATGCTATGTCCTGCTTGAAAATGAATCGCTGGCCGGAAGAATGAAGCACTGATGGAAATTCATTGTTGGATCTCAAAAAAAAAAAGTTCTTGGAAGCTTCAAAGATAAGCGTATAAGAGCTGCGGTTCAATTATATAAGAAATTTTTTAATAGAAGACGCTAGAACAGAGTTTGTAAAAGAAGGTGATGGCAACGAAAAACTCAATACCAGTATATGAAAGGAAAGTGATTGTAAAACTTGTTTAGTCCCCGATAGGAATTCCTTCTGAGGAGATTGAGTAATCCTTTTTGCTGGGATGAAATCCTTAGTAAAGATTGAATATGATTACTGGAAAGCTATTGGGATCGAGTAATAATTATTTTACTCAATCCAAAGTTATCTATCCAGTGTTAATTTCCAAGGTTAATGTTGCCAAGCAGTAGAAGAGAATTTCTTCTTCATCAGATTCTGATCGATAATATGGATTGAAGATCACGCGATTCGAATATTTAATGATTGGTTATTGCAAAAAAAAAAAAAAACATTAATCTGCAGTCGGAGCTTCTCGCTAACTGAAATCTCATCGCCTGAATGAGGGACTGCCTTCAAGCTCGCTGAAAGAAAGCAAAATTCCAACGCCAGCGCCGCTCCCCATCGTCGACAGTGCTTTTGTTGTCGAACTTGTCGCAAATCCGTTGCCTGAATCCTCATCAGAACTCATCTTCCGCAGAGATTTTCTGTGATCCTCACCGAAATCGTTGTCGCCAAGAAATTGTCAATACAAAATCGTCAGCCGATTTCCCATGTCTCTGTCGAACTCGCCTTAGCATCGCTTCCAGCTTCATTGACCAAAAGGAAGAAAATCCTTCGCGATAGCTCGTTTTCCGCCATCAAGATTTCCGTTGCTGCCAAGCCTTGCTTCCAGCTTGGTCGTCGACGTCGCCTGAGATGGATGACGATGTGCCGAGCCTGTCTTCACGTCGGATTGATCACAGGAACGAAATTTAACTATCACAAAGTTGAAATCGCCAGAGGCTTCTTCCTCTGCCGTCGCCGCTGAAGTTGCCACCACCTGAGCGAGTTATCCTCCCGGCGTCGCCTCCAGAACCCGTCGCCTGCTGCTGCCGCTTTGAGCTCTCAATCGAAAGGGAATGGGAGTCTCAGTGATCGCCGGAAGCCAATCTACTGACTGGGGTTTAGCCTTACGAGGGAGCCGAGAAGCAGACGGGAGGTGAATCCCTGGAATTGAATGAAATTTGGGGAAAGTCGCGAAAAAAGTCATGCGCAATGAAAATCTGTAATGGGAGGGTCAAAATTGGTCAACGCCAATTTAAGGTACCTTTAATCCAGATAGTAGTGTATCGTGGTAGCTTTTTAACCGGACCTAATCTCAAAATTTAACCAAATTTTGAATGTGTAGCCCTAGGTTCGAACATCTGGTCCTATGGCCTGTGAACCATTCATCCATCTAAATTTTGAACGATTAGTCCCGCGATCCGTTCATCCCAACTTTGAACGTTTGGCCCATCGGCTCGTTCAACCAAATTCTGAACATTCCGAACGTTTAGCCTATTGGCTCGTTCACCAACTCAACCAAATTTCGAATGTCTGGCTCTCATGGCTCGTTCACTAATTCAACCAAATTTCGAACGTCTGGCCCCCATGACCCGTTTGCTAACTCAACCAAATCTTCAACGTTTGGTCTCACGACCCGTTCATTTAAATTTTGAAAGTTTGGCCTATCGGCTCGTTCATCCAAATTTTGAATGTTTGACCCATCATCTCATTCAATCAAATTCGAACGTTTGGTCCCACACCCCATTCATCCGAATTTCGAATGTTTGGCCCATTGACTCGTTCATCCGAATTTCAAACGCTTGGTCCATCGGCTCGTTCACTAATTTTACCCAAATTCTGAATGATTGGTCCCACGACCCATTCACTTGAATTTTGAACATTTGGTCCCACGACCTGTTCATCTAAATTTTAAATGTTTGGCCAGTCGGCCCGTTTATCCAAATTTTGAATATTTGGCCCACCGGCCCATTCACCCAAATTCGAAGGTTAGCCTCATGGCTCGTTCACCCAACCTTTGCTCTCAACCCATCCAATTAATACAAACATAGTCACGGGCGATAAATTCTTGACGCGTGTTGTTAATATCGTTGTTGGGGAGGTGCGTATATCGATACTTCATATCGGGGCGTAGTTCCTCAACGTTGTTACAACAGAACTCAAAATTTTCTCCATGGTCTATGTCAAATGATGTACTCTTGTAATTGAATTGTAAATCGTGTCATGACACAAAATTATGAATGACATTATTCTTTCAACCATTTGTCTTTACTCTATTATATGTTATAGATCTCTTAACCAAAGGTGCCCTAAGCTCCTTAGAGGTAACTAACAATGCATGCATTCATTAGAAGCTAGAACCTACTAAAACAAAAAGCCTTCTAATTTATAAGGTAAATTTGAAACGGTCGCACTACTTTTTCAATATTTTAACTTACATTGAAATATAACAAAAAATGACCCCACAGAGTCATAATCATTGGTCCAATGAGCGAGGTACATCAGTGGGTACATGTAAGTATAGCAACGATTCGTTGACATCCCTTAATGCAAAGGTTTATTCTCTATCCCAGAAATTGGATTCTTTTATTTTTCCTTCTACTTCAGTTAACTCCGTTTCTTGTGAGGTTTTTGGCATTGTAGGCTTCTTCCAATTGTTAGCTTTTAGCCTAACCACAAAAAGAGTCTTGTTAGGAGCAAGTGAATGCTTTTGGTAACTACAACTAGCGGCAGGTGAATGATCCATATTCGTCGGCCTATCACCCTAGCTGGAGGAATCACCCTAATCTATCTTACAAGAATAATCAAGGGCAAGTTCCTCAACAATATAATCAGCAGAACAATAGGCCACCACTGGGTTTCCAGCCTAGGTAATATAATTAGCCCCAGAAGTCTAATCTAGAGTCCCTCTTGGAAAACTTCGTTATTGCTCAGAAAAGCACAACAAAGATGTCTCTGATGCTATTAAGCATCTAACATATCGTATGGGTGCTTTGGCGACCCATAACAAAATGTTAGAGAGCCAAATAGCTCAGTAGGCAAGCACTTCCAATAGGCCTACGAGTAAGCTTCCAGGGCAACCAAAGATGAATCCCAGGGAGCATTGTAATGCAATATCAATTATAAGTGATGAATAATTAGAGCCTAGGATGCCTAACGAGGAACCTATACCTAAAGCTAGTGAGGAACAGTCTAGGGAGTTCCTACCTAATAAAGAGATGCTAGTGGAGAAGGAGAATGAGCAGGCTTATATAGATCCTCCTACGTATGTTCCACCTATTCCATTCCCTTAGAGGTTAGAAAAAGCAAAGCTCGATGAGTAGTCCAACAAATCTCCTGAGCACAATATCAAAGAAAACGACACTGTGACACCATTAGATCAAGTCAAAATAATTCGAAAGTTGAAAGATCCTAGGAGCTTCTCAATTCCTTGCCAGATTGGCAATATGTCCTTTGAGGGAGCATTATATGACTTGGGCGCAAGCGTGAGCTTGATGCCTTTGTCAATTTGTAAGAAAATTAACACTAGGGACATGAAGCCAACCACTACTTTGCTCCAGCTTGCTAACCGTTCTGTCCAACGTCTTGTGGGAATTTTGGAAGATGTCCCAATTAAAGTCAGTAACTTTCTTATTTTAACTGATTTTATAGTTTTGGACATGGAAGAAGATGAGAGATTACCCATCATTTTGGATAGATTGTTTTTAGCTACTGCAGGCACTATTGTTGACATGAAGAACGAGAAGCTAACATTAAACATCAGTGAGAATAAGATAGAATTTGACTTATCTACAGATCTAAAGAAAATTTTGTTTGCAGAATCTTGCTATTACATCAAGGTCAAGGATAATGCAGCAATTGATAGCCACATCACTAAAGATGATAAGGATCCCTTAAAAGGATATCTTATGAACAAAAAGTACAAGAATAGGAAGGATTACACATGGGCACAATTACAAACAATAGACCCATGCCTATCTGTCAACTTAAAAAGGGGCAAGGACAACAAATTGCATACTGTTTACTATGCCTTGGATCAACCTGAACATCTATGATTGCAACTACGATCGCGCTAATGACCTTAAACAAGAGTTTTTTGGGAGGCAACCCAAATCTCTAACTTTTGTGGTTCTTATGTTTTAGCTTTTGATTTTCTTTGAATTTTTTTAAGAATTTTTGTTGCATGATTTGATGAATTTTTTATAGATGAAAAAACTCTAAATAAGTTATTTTATTTGTAGGAATTTTAGAAAAATTTTTACTTGGAGAACAGGTGTTAGACGAGACATTCATAGTTATGGCCGTGAGTCCGTCATGAGCCGTGAATGCTGCGTCTGAAGGAAATGCGAAAAGGCCAAAAGTTCATAGAAACATTCATGGCCTCAGCCATGAATGACTCAGTTTTTAAACTTAGCGGGCAAGAGTTAGGGTTCACGCCTATGCTCATTAATTCCAAACTATCGCCGATTCCTTCCACCTCAGTCGATGAATCCCTCTTCCCGACCCTCTTCCATCACCGGCGGTTATTTCAGGCAATCTTCCAACTGTTTTCCAGTCGAATTTCTTGAAGAAGTGCCGGACGCCCTCAAGAACACAGTTTTGCCACTAACGCTTGATTTCTGTTAGATTTCACCACGATTTGTGAGAAATCTTCACCTAGCTATAGTCTTTAGTTTCTCTATCAAATTTGCATGCTTTTACATTGATTTGGGACCGAATTTACCTGATTTTGAGTGGGATTTCTACCACATTTGAATGAGAGTTTTTCTATAGTTACTGTTCATTCGCTGTTCTTAAACAAAAATCTATAAATCAGTACTATTTGCAAAGTAATGGCTCCAAGAAGATCAGTGAAGACTAGAGCCTATGGGGGTGGTAAGAAAAACTAGGAATTTTGGACCGGCATCGAGATTTATATACCGGATGGTGCATGGGGTCTTACCCTATAGATTTGAGTGTATATCATATGATGAGTTGGAGCTTGAGATTTAGACGTAGACACCTGATGCTCCGAGTACATCTGTAGGGCCGAGGACTTCATAGTCTGCTGATTTACCACCCAGCTTGCCAGAGTTGGAGATTATCTTGGAGCGGCCTGCTGATAGGCCAGAGAGCAGGGATTGGCGTATAGTGAGGCAATATGCGAGGAAATGCGCTACGCATTCCTCTTCTATTTGGGTGCGCGGCCATAACAGCAAGCTAGGACGTCTCCTCTAGAGAGTATTATCGAGGAGACAGCAGCTCCACAGTCCCCAGAGCCTGAGACTGCAACACCCACTAAGATACCACAGGCCCCAGAGCCAGCTCCGGTTATTGATGAGATGGAGTTTACTGATGAGCAGACCATCCACACACTGATGGAGGTGGATGAGGCCACCATTTATGAGATCCCAGCTACGGGATTATCTGAGCCTCCATCTGATATTCCAGTTGGCCCAGTTCAGACCCCCCGAGATATCCTCTTCCCCATCAACTCAGGGTGATTTACCAGACCCTGTAGCTACCACTCCAGAGTTGCCAGAGGATGTTGAGGGACCGGCTATAGTTATGTTAGATCCACCTTCTGAGGTTTTACCAAATTTTGCAGAGGTTTCTGCTGATTTACTAGAGATTCCACCACCATCACCACCTGCAGGCTTACCATTAGATTTGCCAGAGTCAGATCCTCTAGGACCTCAGACGATAGACAAACTAGAGGTGACTGTACTAGTACCAGTACCACCTGCTTATTCTCCGGAGATTGCCCTACCATCTCCGGAGCCATCTCTAGCATCTTCACAAGCTTCCCCATCATCACCGGTGTCATCTCCTTCTTTGCCAGAGCTCACTACAGTCGAGAGGAGATGAGCTCGTTCTCCACCTCCTGCCTCTGTTCCCTACTGATAAGTGTTATTTTTATTGGATTTAAAGTCTTATTCTTATGACTTATTCAGGCTTAATTCTTATTTTCTCGCTTATTTCGGATTAGTTTCCTTTAAAGTACAGAATCTTCACTATTTTCAATTGTTTGTGAAATGCAGGTTATTTCCCTATATTTTCGTGAAGATTTTGGAGATTTGAGTTTATGGGAAGATTCATCACAGTACAAGGAGATCACAGGTCAAATTTGATATTTTTTAAAATTTTCTACAGAGATCATGGCTTGGCCGTGATAGCCATCACAGCCGTGATCATCTCGGCCTTCTAGTGCAGTTGTGTGAAGTAATCACGGTCGTGATGGCCATCACGGCTGTGATCGTCTTTCATCAGAAATTTGCTGAAGCTGTGACGGCTTGGAGCACGAGCATGATCTTCGTTGAGAACTTTTACAAGCTGTTCACGGTCAGCCATTGATGGTCATGACGGCCGTGAAGGACTTCAACACGAAATTTAACGAGGCGTGCACGAGCGTGATCTCATTCTAGAATTTTTATGCGCTCTTCACGGCCAGCCCATGATCATCATCATAGCTGTGAAGACCTTTCTACAAGATTGACGAACTCATCATGGCTAAGTCGCGATCGTCATCATGGCCATGACTGCGTTTGCAGATCCCGACCATCCAGCGGTTTCTCACCAAATCTAACAGTCTTAGAGCCTAGAAATTGGGGAAAACTTCCATGCAACCTTCCAAACCGCCTGATGATTCGATTAAGGTATAAAAGTTGGGATTTTAGGCGGTTACAAGATTCGATTCTTCGAGGGAGGTGACTAGGGTGAAAAGTGAGCGATTTTTGCATCCATTGGCTTGTTTGATCGATTTTGTTTGGGGATATCAAGAGAAGACCGAAGATCTGACATCTCATAACCAAGAATTGTAATTTCCCCATCTTTTGAATATATTTTCTAGAGTTTTGGTTGTGAAATAATGTATTTTCTAGCGTAAAACTCTATTTCAGAACTTGGGTGTAGCCCATTGAACAAATTCTCTCTATAAAATATTTTAATCTGTACCAAAGGATTGATCGCCTTGAGTGCTTTACTGTTTCTTAATTTGATTGTTCAATGTTTTACATTAAATCTTTCAACAAGGTGAAACCTAATGTCTCGATCCTTTCTAAACTATAATTTCCCATTTAGTCGCTGATTTCTTGATTCGATATTTTTGACTTAGTATAGCTTTTCAATTCCTGTTTTTATGCTGTCTAGCTATCAATGATATAAAAAGTTGGTACTTGACATCTTGTTCCTGTGGGATGATAACTTTACTACTTTGATAGAAACCGTGTACTTGCAGTTAAGCCTATCATGTTTTTCGCGCCGTTGCCGGGGAGTAAGATAAAGCCAATATCGACTAACTTGTAGAGTTGATAGACTAGATAATTTTTGCTTCTGTTTGTTTTTTAGTTTTGAATTTTTGTTTCTTTTCTATACTTTTTGTCTTCTTCCTTTCTTCAAGCTAGTATTATTCTCTAGTTTGCTAATCTTGTTTATGCCAAGAAATATTAGAACTGGAAATCTAGTTCCAGAAGATCCAGAAATCAAATGGACTTTTCGAGCTCAAAGAAAAATCAAGGATCAACAGCTTGAGGAACCCCATCCAAACAACTCTACAATGGACCAGAATCATTTGCTGAAGGACTTTGCTGGACCGAATGTATAGGGCTTGCACTCTAGCATTGCTCGACCGGTGGTCGAAGCAAATAACTTTGAGATAAAGCCAACCCTGGTGCATATAGTTCAGTAGAACCAATTTAGCAGATCACCACAAGATGACCCTAATCTTCATTTGTCCATTTCTTAGAATAACGTTTGATGCTATTCGTTTAAGACTCTTTTCTTTTTTCCTTAGGGATCACGCGTGGGCATGGCTTCAGTCCCTCCCTCAAGGCTCCATCACAACATGGGATTAGCTTTCCCATGCATTCCTCTCCAAACACTTTCCACCGAGTAACATTGCTCAATTGAGGAACCAAATTACAAATTTCAGCCAGGAGGGAAGGGGAGTCGCTTTACGAGGTCTGGGACCGTTATAAGGAGCTACTGAGAATGTGCCCACATCACGGGCTAGAAAAATGGGTATTAGTTTATACTTTTTATAATGATCTTCTATACAACATGCGTTTATCTATAGATGTAGCTTCGGGCAGAGTGCTAATGAATAAGAACGTTGACGATGCCATGAATTTGATCGAAGACATGGCTCTGAATCACTACCAGTGGACGAGTGAGAAAAGCGTCCTAGTGAGAGGAGGTGAGCATGACCTAGATATGTTGAGTTTGTTGGCAGCAAAGGTTAACTCTTTATCGCATCAACTGGCTTCAATGTATTTTCATGCATCGTCTCTTAATTCTATTACATGTGAAGTTTGTGGAAAACCTGGACACAGTGCTACTAACTGCTAGATAATGACACCTTCTTCTTCTTCTTCTTCTGATGTGCCTGTAGATCAGGTTAACGCTATAGGCAATTTCAATCAGTGGCAATAGAATGATCCATTTTCCAGCACTTATAATCCGGGGTGGAGATATCATCCCAACTTCTCCTACCTGAATAATCAGAACCAGGCAATTCTACACCACTTCAACAATTAGGCTCCACAGGGTAATTTCGGCAATCAGATCCCCCAGGCATCTTCCAGGCAACCACAGGGACTTCAACAATGATAGTTTAGTCAACCGCAGAAGTCCACTCTTGAACTACTGCTGAAAAATTTTGTTACCACTCAATCAAAGCAAAATGAGAGTGGACGAATCCATTCGGCAGTTGAACTCAAAAGTAGATGCCTTGATCACCCATTAAAAAATGCTTGAGAACCAGATTGCTCAATAAGCTACTTTGTCCTCTAGGCCATTAGAGAAGCTTCCTTCTCAACCCGAGACAAATCCAAGGGAGCACTGCAATGCAATTTTGATATGCAGTGGCGCCCAGTTGGAAGATCCCAGATGGCAGCTAGAGACGATGTTGTTGGAGAGTCTGACGATCAGATGACACACACTCAGTATTCCTAGGACACACTAGCGGACAAGGAGGTTAAGCAATAGCCGGTCTATGTTCTTCCACCACCTCACAAGCCACCTATCCCCTTTCCCTAGAGGTTGGCCAAAGCATTGACAGGACAATATAGTGCAATCATTCAGAACTCGCTGCCTCCAAAGCTTAAAGATCCTGGCAGTTTTTCTGTTTCTTGCAGAATTAGCAACTTCTCATTCGATAGAGCACTTTGTGACTTAAGGGCTAGTGTTAGTCTCATGTCTCTCTCCCTTTTCAAAAATCTAGACTTGGGAGGCCTGAAACCAACATCCATAGCCCTTCAGCTTGCTAATGGCTCTATACACCACCCAGAGGGAATTGTGGAGGATGTGACGATTAAAGTCGGGGAACTCTTTGTTCTTATGGACTTCGTGGTCTTGGATATGAAAGAGAATTCCAGACTATCGCTCATATTAGGTCGACTCTTCCTTGCTACTGCCGGGGCAATTATAGATGTTAAGATTGGGAGGCTGTCCCTAAACATCAGTGAGACTATTTTGGAATTTAACCATTCTATTGATATACCAGAATTGTCTTTTTCAGGTTCATGCTGCAGGGTAGAGATAGTAGCAGAGCCTTCCGATTTTTCAAGGGACAAGTGGGAACCTCTGACAATGTGCCATTTAAACGATCTTGATGACTATGCCAAACCGAAGAGGGAGGTGGTGATTACTTTGGAGGGCTTGTTCGATGCAAACCCCAACATTGCTTGTAAGAGGGTGTTACATGATAGGCTTGAAGATAAAGATTCATAGGGTGCTAGGAAGAATGATTTTGAATTTAAAACTCTTTATATTCCATGTTATTTGAGGACATTTTTTATTGTGCACCTACTACATTTGATGTTCATCTCTATAGGTGTAATTTTTAGGCGATGAAAAAAGGGGTAACTACATGCCATTTCTTACACTTCTGATCCACCAGACGTACCTTGATACATAGACATTGTCGAGCTATAGACCTTTAAACAAGCACTTCTTGGGAGGCACCCCAAGGACATAATCTTGTGTTGTATTTGTTTAAACAGTTTTATTTGTTGTTTGTTGTTATTGTTCTTGCTTAGATATTATTTTGTGGTATTTCATAGCATGATTTTTCATAGATTATTCATTGAATAGCATCCTATTGACAGTAGCAAATTTTGGTATTTTTCCAGGAATTTTTGCTCATCACCGAAGTGATCATGTCTTGGCCATTGTGGCCATCACGGCTGTGATCGGCTTGCAGATGTCAACGCAAAGTTTGCCAAAACATTCACGGGTGGCGCGTGTTCTATGTCATGGACGTGATCGTCATGGCATGAGTGTGTTCGCTGTCACGGCCATGTCTTTGGGAAGCAGGTTTTTCACCGCAACTATCATAGCCATGTCGTGTTTACATTCATGGGCGTGCTTTTATCTCAAATTTCCACCGAGCTTGTCACAGCCGAGCCATGTTCTCTATCATGCCCGTGCTTCAGACTTTCAGTTTTCGGCGAGCCGATCACTGGCGGCCCGTGATCACCATCATGGCCGTGCCTTTGTTCGTCATTTCCGCTTATAAAAGGGTCACAGTGGTGGAACCTAGGGTTCACGCCTGTTCTCTCCGCCTCTGCCACCTCTTCTCCTCACCTCCAAGCTCGAAAACTCTTTAGATCTTCCCTCCGCCACCATCCAAACCTCCAACAACGTCCTCCACCTCTTGGCTTGTGCTCAGATATATTTTTCTTGGGTTTTCTGGTGAGATCTTGCTCTTTCGTTGGATTTGACCGCCTTCAGCCGATCTTCACAACCTTCTGCCGTATTTCACCACCGATAGCTGTCCAAGCCTCTAGCCACCATCTCCTTAGCTCATTAGCTGTTTCTATTTTCCCAAATCTCTAGTTTGTAGCATTTGTGGTGTATTTCCTTGCAACAACCTCTAGATATGAGATTTCTACGCCTGCAATTGCCACAATGTCCACCCGTAAGAAGTCTATAGTGAAGAAATCTTCCTCTAAGCGGCTAGCCATGGAAGAGGAACGTAACCATTATGAGATTATCTTTCGTGATGCCACGCAGAAGGCACGATATGGGCTATTGGAGTCAAGATGGGTTGTCAACACCCATTATCTTGATTGTGGTGCCATATCGATGTTGGGGATTTCAGATGACGTCTTCCACATGTTTTAGCAGATAGGGTGGGAGCAATTTTTTAAGACAGCCTCACCGACGTACGTCCCTATCACTTTGTTGTTTATGTCATCCATCAAGGTCGACGTAAACATCAATGACGACGAAGATGATGGTACGATATCCTTTCGATTGGCGAATCAGGAGAACATCCTCACTCTGTTGCAGATTAATCAGATATATGGATTTCCCGAGGATGGTACTCACCTCTCTCCGAGTGAGTGTAGCAATCAAGACTTTTGTGGTGCTATCTCTGGCCGTTGCCCGTTTATCTCCCGGATTGCGCATGCGAGTTATGTGAGCAATCCATGCTTCCGCTACGTGCATCAAGTTCTAATGCACACTATATTTGCACATGGCGAGAGCGATGGATTGGTGCATGTCGGAACTTCTCTTCCTCTGGGTGAGAGTAAACTCATGCAAGCTCAATCTTGCATTCTATTTCATTAAGCAACTGCAGAAGTTAGCGTGCGAACGGAAGGGGGTGGTGGCTTCCGGAGGGCTTATTACTCTAATTGCCATTGCCTTGGGTATAGAGCCGTATGGGGTGGAGCAAGCTATGGGAAGTTCATGCATCGACATCAAGTCCTGCCTATCTATGAAGATGATAACCCATGAGGGTGATGTTTATTATCCTTTTTTCAAGGACAACGACTTTACCATGCCTCTACCGAACCCGCAACGCACTACTATCTGTGAGCAGTGGAATTGGCACATGCGTTTTCAGTGCCCGACGAGGACGTCCCGATGGATACGGCACCTCCCTCTCCATCTTCCCGGTCTTTCTGCCAAGCCAAGCCATCTTCTTCCACCTCGACTGCGAATGCCTATGCCAACATCGAGGGATATCTAAAAGCAATTCGTGAGGACCAGCATGAGTCGTGCCTCGATTATCAGGACCTTAAGCTATGCTTTAGGGGGATGGAGGCAGAGTAGAGTCATCAGGGGCGTGTGCAAGCCGGCTTGTTTGAGGCCATTCAGGAGATGCAGCAGACCCTAAATATGAAGCGCTGGTGATTCTTCCATGTTCTATGCCTAGCTGTGAGAGCATTTTTGCTCTTTTCTTTCCTTTAGTAAGTTGTTATTTTTCATTGCTATTAATGTACTTTTCTACTGCATAGGAAACTATACAGTTCTTTGCTATGGGTAGAGGGTTCCCCCTCTTTTTAGTTTCATTTATGTAGTTAAAGACATGAGTCATTCTAAGGTTTAGTTGTGTTATGTGTTTTCTTATGATTTATGTTTGCGTGTTTTTATGTTTTTCATATACACTGAGTTTCTAAAATGTTTCTTTGGTTTTCTGATCTTGTGATATATACTGCAAAATTCTAAGTCTATGATGATGTTTTTAGTGATCCTGTCCTTAGTTGCTAAATTATTTGGAATTATGATGAGATTCAGACTAGTTTGTTCTTTGTGTTAAAGTAGTTCCTGTTATGACTTCTTTTATGCTTTCAATTTGAGTTTTTAGATCATTATTGAGTATGACTACTATGGCATGAATGATGTTTGATAGGTTAATCCTTATTTTCTGAATCCTTTGCACGAAGCTATGTTTTTGATTATTCATGGTTATTATATTCCTTGTTGTCAGATCTTCAACAAAAAAAGGGGCAGTGGTACCAAAGTGATGATTTACTTGGCACTGTCGACAAAGTATAATAAAAAAAGGAAATAAAAAGAAAGGAAACATGAGAAAAGAAGATGTTTGGTAAAAGTGAACAACTCCGCTTTCTTTTACTTTGGATTAGTGTGAAGAAATGAGTTTGTGTACATTATGTGGCGTACACACTTTGACTTTACTTTCTAATCAAGTACCGGGGGTGCATTTATCACAAATGTCTGTCCTTCATGTTTCAAGGTTAAAAGTGAATTCAGGGAAGTAGCTTGAGCCTACCGATTGAAAATTCATGATTCCATTACGATAATATTTGAAAACCTCATTTGGTGCAACTTGATTTGATTGGTTGTCTTTAGATGGAATTAATGATTATGAATTGTCTTAACATAATGCTAGTGTTTAATCCTTTTTCAGATTTGAGGTTTGCCTTTGAAAAATAAGTTCTGTCATCAGCATAGATTGTATCTCAATTTGTATTCTTCAACTTAGGATTGAGTATAATGGTTGCACATGGGTCCACACTTTAGCTTTTGAACTAGCTATTTCCATGATATCTGATTATTCCAAATAGTTTAATTGCTTGAGGACAAGCAAGATTTTAAGTCTGTGACCTACCCATGATAGATCAGATATAGGAATAGGGATCAGGAGAGGAGATATGGAGCCATGACGACCACAGGAGTCATCAGTACCAAATACTGGGATGATGAGACTTTGCAGACCCTGGGATTGTTTTATAACATC
Source organism: Costus lasius (assembly GCA_027563935.2). NCBI lineage: Eukaryota > Viridiplantae > Streptophyta > Magnoliopsida > Zingiberales > Costaceae > Costus > Costus lasius. Next base: position 35,569,712 of record CM050453.2, read on the forward strand.
CAATGGATGTTCTCGAACATAGGGTGGCAGGACTTCTACCATCAAGGGCATCCCACATACATCCAGCTTACCTTGGAGTTTTTCAGCTCTGTCCAAATTACTATGCATAACTATGATGATAGAGATCCAGGGTGTATTTCCTTCCGGTTGGGGAAGCAGAATCATGTATTGACATTGGATCAGCTTAGCCATATCTTTGGTTTCTCAGCGGATGTGATGTGCCACCGCCCATTTGAGTATACATACACCTTCTGGCAATAGATCTCAGGGGAGATTGGTTTCGACCCCAGGACCTCTAGAGCTACTTAGTTATTATGTCCAGCTCTTCGCTATACTCACAGGATTCTCGCACATACCATTTTTGGGCACGTGGAGAGTGATGAGATGGTTAGAGCTTCTGAGTTGTTCTTTCTTTGGTCTATGCTTACTGGCTTCCGCATTACCACCTCATTCCATCTAGTGAAGCAAATTCAGAAGGTGGCAAAGGCATGGAAGGGAGTCCTAGTGATGGGTGGCCTAGTTACCACGATTGCCCTAGCCCTTGGGATCGACCCTTCGAGGTTGAACGAGGCTAGAGGCAACTCTAGATTGGATTTGGAGGTATGTATAGTGATTAATATGATTACCAGGATTGGTAGCTTGTATAATCTTATCTTTAGACATTCAGAGGCCACCATGAGGTTGTTGAACATAAACCGCACAACAATTTGTGTTCAGCAGAACTAGATCGTGGATCCCACATAGGGTGGGAGAGGTCCTAGTGAGGCAGCCACTCCTCCATCACAACCGCTGAGTGCTTTAGAGTTCACTCCTCTAGTCAAGCCATCCACTATTACTGGACCGTCTACATCAGCTGGACCATGTACTTCAGCTTTGATGGACACTTCTTTATATCATATTCGAGCTGAGCAGCGAAGGATGTGCAACGAAATATCGCGCTTAGAGTGGGGTCCGGCGGGAGCATTAGAGTCTTTTCACGCGATAGAGGAGCTTCTGCGGCAGCATCTACCTAGTCCATCGACGCAGCGTACTGGAGATGACGAGGAGAAGGACTCTGAGTACACTGTGACTGATTGATATTCTTTGTGAGTATTTTCATTATTTTATTTTATTTTTATACATTAAGGTTGAAGCTTACTTTTCTTCATTGTATCTCACATGCATCTTCTCCTTGATCAGGAGGTGATAGTAGTCGACTTTGTATGCAGCGCACACATTTGATTTCTTTTATTCTTTGTTGTGTGTGTGCATTGTACTTTATACTTGAGATTTGGTACTTTGTGATGATATTAGTTTTTTACATGTTATTTGACATTTTGGGATGGTATTGTACATATGTCACGGTATTGGGATTCTGGATATGGTACATTACATATTTGTAGTGGTACTTTGTGTGTATCTGATGTTTGTTATGGTATTATGGATGATATCAAGATGATTTTGATATATAAGTTTGATATTATAATGAATAGTGATTTTTTGAAATGGTAAATGTCGTTTGAATGTTGAAACATGATGGTATTTGACATTTGAAACTTGTTTACATTGTAAAATAATGTTATCTATGATGGGATGCAATTTTTGGATTTTTCTAAGATGTGGATTGCTGTTTTGATATAATTGCGCAGGGAATCGCTTATATTTTAAGGGGAACTCTTGCAAAATTTTTCTGAAATTTGTCATAACTTTATTTAATGTTTAAGTACATGCAATAATTTAAGTCTAGGGTATTTCCATGTAGTTTGATTTTCTTCAAGCTTTATAAATATATATCTTGAATGCCTATGATTTTTGAGGATATACTAGTTTTATTTATCCTTGATTTTAGAATTAGAAAGCATTTTGAGTAATTGATTTGATGACTGTTGGGGTATGCCCTTAAGGCTAATGTTTGAGGCCTTGGGATTGTAACAGTATCATGTAATAAACTCTTATGTTTATAAAGGCAATGGTTGTTATTCAGTATGTTACATTGTCTGCTGCAATAAGTGTGCTTCTGAATAATGTCTCAATGCTGTTCAGCTAGGCTGACATGCTGTAATGTTCTTAGTCGAGATATCTTGGTGAACATGAGACAGCCTTGATATGATTGAGACTAATATGTGTTCTAATCTTATAGGATGCTTCGAGCATGGAATAAGATGTGGACTCATGGGTACATTGGATGTACTGGACAGACCCTACTAGGATATTCAATTGCTTGTCACAATGTGAATAATCCTTGATTGCAACAAGTGGCACATGTCCTCTGACTTGAGATCACTTGTGTTTCTAAATGATGATTGTCATTGTTTTGAGGTAGTTCAATATCATTTGAAACATAATGGTTATAAACTATCTTGGATAATGATCATGAGTCAGGTTAGGGCACTAGTGATAGATACAGGATTGCCGTCTCCTTGTTTAAGGAGTGTGATGTTCTAAAGGGCCCCCCTGAATGAGATGATTGAGAAAGTGTATGGCCATACCCAGGTGACTATGTTCATCTGATCTAATCATGCTCATCATATTGGAGCTACAGGCTTGACACGCTTGTCCAATAAGAACATCCAGTGGCAAAGGAAATATGTATGCCTTGTGAATGGATTCACACTTGTGCTGTGGTTTGGGTGTAGTCTTGGAAGACTCTTTCCTTTATATCGGGAGACAGTGATGTGTTGCTAGATACCCCTCACTGATCGTGATAACGAAAGTTATCGTTACCGACATTTAAAGGAAACCCTCAGGGTCGCACAAGTTGATGATATGGCTTACTTGAGTCAGATCGTGTGGACTGAATTGTTTGGGTTCAGTTTGAAGGGATTTAATCTCTGATTATAAGTGAGATCTGGTCTGATCATGTTTGATTGATTAGGGCTTGAGATCGGTAAGCTTTGATCGAGAGAGTTGATGCTAGATCGGTGAGATCAGGAGCATCATGAAATGAACGGTTAGATCTTGAACCTTTAGGGTTTATTGTGATCTAGACCATATGGCTTGGGTTAATTGGTCTTGGACCAAACCGACATTGAACCGGCTCATGAATGAGCGCATGGTTCATGGGAGATGAGTTAAGCGCTTGGTTCACTTAAGGGTGAACGCTTGAGCCTTGACTACTTTCCATTTTGGGAATTCGGTTTCCAAATGGAATGTATGTAACGCCTCCACATTAGTGTGGGAGGTTAACTCTCTCGCCGATCTCTCTCTTGTGAGGGCTTCTCCATTTTTCGGTGGAGTGAAGACTTGACGAAAAGAGGAGAGAAGGAAGTCTCGGCCAAGCTTGATCTCTCATCATCCTCACGCGACAAGGACCCTTTGAAGCACTTTGCTAGCACAAAGGATTCAAAGGAGCAAGCCATCTTTATTTGTTGTGTGCGTCACCTTTGGAGAAGGAGCACTTGCGTCTTTGCTTCCAAGGCACCATCCAAGCCGATGGCATTGGTATGATCTCCTTCTTGATCTAATCAATCTATCAAAGTTGATCATATGAGCATATAAGCGATTGTGTTGTTGAAACCCTAGCAAAATTGCATGCGCCCCCTAAATTAGGGTTTCATCTGCTTGCGCTCCCCCTTGAAGGGGACTCTTCAATTGGTATCAGAGGCCAGGTTCTTATATGGTTCATATGATTGCTATGTATGTTATGTGATCCTTGTATGCTTAGATCATCCTTACATGCGAGATTTACATGTAAATATTATACATGCCGAAACTTGTATGTTTCCTTGGCGCATGTATGTTGGTTGCGCTTCTATCATGTTGTTGTAGTCGTTTTTCTAAAACCCTAAATGACATGCGCGACTTTCATTAGATCTAAGCCGCACCTACAATAAACCCTTAGACGGGTTAGTAGGGTTGAAGTCATCTCTAGTTCAGATCCAACTAGTCTGATCAGACCATCTGACAGCCTAGATGGGTCGACCAGATGGCACCTATGCGCATGCATTAGGTGGCTATAGGTCGACTGCATCAAAGGCGTGTAGCGATGTCTGGTTGAGACAACCTATGAACGCACATGAGTTAGGCCCGGGGTCACACCCGCTTGCCAAAACTCATGAGGGTTGTTCAGCCCTTTGCGCATGCATGGTTGACCATTAGGTCAACTCAAGTCAGTTAGGACTTGGTGCATGCAAGGGCAGTGGATCTAACTAGTTTGATGAGTGGATCCCTATTAATGGACCGTTGTAAGGTTGTAGGGCATATAAGAAAACTAAAATTGATGCCAATGGGTTTTCAAAATTTTATTTTCTTATTGGATCACATGTTGATTGTAAGCATCTGCTTGTTTATTTAATCTTATGTGGGCTCCCCGTGTTAATGTGTGCTGTGCTGGGGCCTGTGAGCCTGAGATTGAATTGTAAATTAATTATTGTGATCTGCGTATCACATTGTATTTAATTTATAAAGTGTAATTGACCTGCGTGTCAAACTTGTCTAGATAGATTAAAATGTACTTTTAATCTGACAAGAGCTCAAAGCACACATAGCAAGGCGCAAGCAGCTGGTGGGCGCACCTAAGCTGCAGAGGGCGCTTGGGCCCTGGTCTGGGCCAGATGAGAGGCAAAAGACCCAAGAAGCAAGTGAAGACTTAAGATAACTTAAGGTCTTACTTAGGGTTAATGGGCTTTTACCACATAAGATCAGCATGCTTTCTATTTATTGCTTTTATAATTAGAATTGCATGAGTTTATCTTCTGCTATCACCATAGGAATTGCATGATAGTCAAGAAGATAAAAGACCGTTAAAATCCAACGCTAACATATCAAGCTCGTAAGCCTTCTGACGCGAAACCTCACTGTTCTGACTATCGTTGGAGCCGTGTTGTACCCACTCAGTGGGCACGTCCATCTATCTTTAGACGGTGCGGGATTACACCTGCGTGTTACAGAGAAGGGATTTATCGCTTCTCGTTGCTCAGCATAGCACGTGGTGGTCCAGGGAGTAGGTCGGGTCAGCTTGACCATGTAGGCTACATATGTGGAGCATATGGTAGTACATGGAGGCAGCCATCTGTGGGGTCAGAGATTGTGTTGTACCAACTCAGTTGGCACAGTCTGCTGGATTGCCCAGATGAAGGGGAATTGCACGGGTTGGCGATTGGCTGGGACAGCCTACCAGAGATTAGTGCTTGTACTCTCTGTGCATCTTATCTCGCTTGAGCGGGACGCGGAGACCAAGTATGAAATCTGGATCCCATCTCACTAAAAGAGTGTTACTCTTTCGGACTGTTTAATGGATTTTTCAGTCAGATAAAATAGTGAGAAAAGAATCTTTCTTAAGTCCTGGATTGATTCTAAACATTGATACTGACCTTGCTGTTCTTGCATTGTTGTAGATTCCTGCAGCAACGAACACCATGAGCTTCAATGTGCGATCCCTACTGGAAAGGGAGAAGTTTGCTGGGCCAAACTTCTCGGACTGGTTCGGACACCTTAAGATTGTTCTTAAGGCAGAGAGGAAACTGTATGTCCTCGAGACGGCTGTGCCGCCTCAACCCGCTGCGAACGCCGCAAGGGCGGTTCGCGATGCCTATGAAAAGCATGTCAATGATAGCATTGATGTTGCTTGCCTGATGCTAGCGTTTATGACGCCACCGCTGCAGCGTCAGCATGAGGATATGTCTGCTATAGAAATTATAGCAAACCTCAAGATGCTATATGCTGCACAGGCGAGGACTGAACGCTATAATCTGACCAAGCTTTTCTTTCAGAGCAAACTGGCTGAAGGGAGCCCAGTGGGAGCTCACGTGCTCAAGATGATTGGGCACAAGGAGGCTCTGGAGAAACTGGGGCATACCATCAATCAGGAGCTTGCTGTAGACATTATTCTGCAGTCTCTCCCGCCCTCTTTCGATGCGTTCATTATTAACTTTAATATGAACAACATCGATTGTACTCCGGCAGAGCTGCTGAATATGCTCTTGACTACTGAGGAAACTCTGAAGGGAAAGCCTTCAACCTCTGTCTTAATGGTTCCTTCAAGGAACAAGAAGGGGAAGAAGGGCAAGGCCCCTGTCAAGAGTTACAGCAAGGCTCTGAAACAGAAGGTTAAGCGGTCAAAGGACAACAGGTGTTTCCACTGTGGCCAGCTGGGTCACTGGAAAAAGGACTGTAAAGCGCTCCAAGGAGATAAGAGGGGAAGCATCGCTTCTGGCTCAGGTATATACGTGACGGAAGTCATGGTTTCATCTTCTTCTATTTCATGGGTGTTGGACACTGCATGTGGAGTTCACATTTGTTCAAATGTACAGGAACTCAAGAGAAGAAGACAGGTGGGACAGCATGAGGTGGACCTACACGTTGGAAACGGGGCACGGGTTGCTGCTGTTGCTGTAGGGGATTATTACATCTCATTACCATCTGGCATTGTATTAGAATTAAACAATTGTTACTTTGTACCCAGTATTACCAAAAATATTATCTCTATTCCTGCTCTTGTCAGGAAAGGGTTTTCCTTTGAATGCAAGATTTCAAAGTGTTATCTTACTCTTGATAATATTGTTTATGCTACTGGTTCAATTAACAATGGGTTATTCATGTTGGACATGGAATATTCTATACAAAATATTGATAATAAGAAAGCCAAGTATGCTGATGACAGCACCTTGTTATGGCATAGTCGTTTAGGCCATATTAACAAGAAGCGCATTAAGCGGTTGCATGATCATGGACTGCTGGGATCATTCTCCTATGAGGAGATTGATACATGCAAAGCTTGTTTGATGGGTAAAATGACGAAGTCTCCTTTTCCTAACAAAGGTCAAAGGGCTTCAGGTTTACTTGACCTTATACACACTGATGTATGTGGGCCATTTAGTAAACATGCCAGAGGTGGCTATCAGTACTTCATTACCTTTACTGATGATTTCAGTAGATATGGGTATGTCTATCTAATGAGACATAAGAGTGAATCTTTTGACAAGTTCAAAGAGTTCAAAAATGAAGTACAGAATCAGCTAGGCCGAAATATCAAGGCACTTCGTTCTGATCGAGGTGGTGAATACTTGAGTCATGCGTTTACTGACTATCTAAAAGAGTGTGGGATTATCTCACAGCTCACTCCGCAAGGAACACCGCAATGGAATGGTGTGTCCAAGAGGAGAAATAGAACGTTACTTGATATGGTTCGTTCTATGATGAGTCAGGCTACTCTACCTTACTCCTTTTGGGGTTTTGCACTGGAAACAGCTGCAAAGGTACTAAACCGAGTGCCATCCAAGGCAGTTTCAAAGGCTCCATATAAGTTATGGTATGGGAAACAGCCTAGCTTGACATTTATCAGGATCTGGGGTTGCGAGGCTTATGTCAAAAAGCTCGCCTCTGGGAAACTAGAGAGCAGATCTGAGAAATGTATCTTTGTCAGATACCCTAAGGAAACTAAGGGTTATTATTTCTTCGATCCCAAAGAGAACAAGGTATTTGTTGCTCGGACGGCCATATTTCTTGAGAAGGAGTTTCTTCTGCAAGAAGCCAGTGGGAGAGAAATAAAGCTGGATGAGAATCCAGAGGAAGGACAAAGTAGTCAAGCACAGTTGGATGAGCCTGAGCCGGTAGATCAGGTTACTGAACAACCTGAGGCTCAGATATCACGGGAACCACGTAGATCGGGAAGGATCCGTCGACAGCCTGAGCGCTATGACGGAGTCTACATCATTGATAATGATGAACCCCTTACTTATGCGGATGCAGTCAGTGGACCGGAGTCAGAAAGATGGCTTGAAGCTATGCGAGCCGAGATGGACTCCATGTCAGATAACCAAGTCTGGTATTTGGTTGATCCGCCTCCGGGAGTAATCCCTATAGGCTGTAAATGGATCTTCAAGAAGAAGATTGACATGGATGGTAACGTGGTTACCTATAAAGGCAGGCTAGTTGCGAAAGGTTTCAAACAAATCTACGGGATAGATTATGATGAAACTTTCTCTCCTGTAGCCATGTTTAAGTCTATTCGGATTCTTTTCGCGATAGCAGCATATTACGATTATGAGATCTGGCAGATGGATGTGAAGACCGCTTTCCTTAATGGAAAACTGGATGAGGATGTGTATATGACACAACCTGAAGGTTTCACTAATCCATCAGATCGTCATAAAATATGCAAGTTAAAGAAGTCCATTTATGGACTTAAACAAGCATCAAGAAGTTGGAATATTCGTTTTGATGAATCTATCTCTGAGTTTGGTTTCATCAAGAACGAAGATGACCCGTGTGTATATAAGAGGTTTAGTGGGAGCGTAATTACATTCCTAGTCCTCTACGTCGATGATATCTTAATCATTGGAAACGATATTCCTGAACTGCATGCTGTTAAGGCATGGTTAGGAAAATGTTTCCAGATGAAAGATCTAGGAGAAGCAGCCTATGTATTAGGTGTGAAGATCTACAGGGATAGATCTAAGAGGCTTCTCGGGCTGTGCCAGAGTACTTACATCGATAAAGTCCTGGAGAGATTCCATTTAGAGAATTCTAAAAGAGGACATCTTCCAGTCAGACATGGTCTGAATCTTTCAAAGAGTCAGTGTCCACAAACACAGACTGAGAAAGAGGAAATGGACAATATGCCTTATGCTTCGGCTATTGGGTCCATTATGTATGCGATGTTGTGTACTCGCCCAGACGTCGCTTACGGGTTAAGCGTGACCAGTCGATTCCAAAGTAATCCAGGTCAGGCACACTGGATTGCGGTCAAGAACATTTTAAAATATCTGCGGAGGACCAAAGATATGTTCTTGATATATGGTGGTCAGGAAGAACTCAGTATAGAAGGATATACTGACGCTTCGTTCCAGTCGGACCAGGATGATTTCCGATCGCAATCAGGCTATGTTTTTAGCTTGAATGGTGGAGCAGTGGTGTGGAAGAGTTTCAAACAGTCAACTGTTGCTGATTCCACAACAGAAGCTGAGTATGTTGCAGCCTCGGAAGCATCCAAGGAGGCAGTGTGGATTCGTAAGTTCGTGAGAGAACTTGGTGTTGTTCCTTCGAGTGCAGATCCTTTGGTTATCTTTTGTGATAACACTGGAGCAATCGCACAAGCAAAGGAACCACGGTCGCACCAGAAGTCCAAGCACATACAGAGACGGTTTCACTTGATCCGGGAGATCATTGATCGTGGTGAGATCAAAATCTGCAAGGTTCATACAGATGACAATCTGGCTGACCCGCTTACCAAGCCTCTGGCGCAGCAGAAGCATGAGAAGCACTGTAATAATATGGGTTTGAGATTTCTCAACCATTAGGTTAAGTGCAAGTGGGAGATTGTTGGGGTATGCCCTTAAGGCTAATGTTTGAGGCCTTGGGATTGTAACAGTATCATGTAATAAACTCTTATGTTTATAAAGGCAATGGTTGTTATTCAGTATGTTACATTGTCTGCTGCAATAAGTGTGCTTCTGAATAATGTCTCAATGCTGTTCAGCTAGGCTGACATGCTGTAATGTTCTTAGTCGAGATATCTTGGTGAACATGAGACAACCTTGATATGATTGAGACTAATATGTGTTCTAATCTTATAGGATGCTTCGAGATGGAATAAGATGTAGACTCATGGGTACATTGGATGTACTGGACAGACCCTACTAGGATATTCAATTGCTTGTCACAATATGAATAATCCTTGATTGCAACAAGTGGCACATGTCCTCTGACTTGAGATCACTTGTGTTTCTAAATGATGATTGTCATTGTTTTGAGGTAGTTCAATATCATTTGAAACATAATGGTTATAAACTATCTTGGATAATGATCATGAGTCAGGTTAGGGCACTAGTGATAGATACAGGATTGCCGTCTCCTTGTTTAAGGAGTGTGATGTTCTAAAGGGCCCCCCTGAATGAGATGATTGAGAAAGTGTATGGCCATACCCAGGTGACTATGTTCATCTGATCTAATCATGCTCATCATATTGGAGCTACAGGCTTGACACGCTTGTCCAATAAGAACATCCAGTGGCAAAGGAAATATGTATGCCTTGTGAATGGATTCACACTTGTGCTGTGGTTTGGGTGTAGTCTTGGAAGACTCTTTCCTTTATATCGGGAGACAGTGATGTGTTGCTAGATACCCCTCACTGATCGTGATAACGAAAGTTATCGTTACCGACATTTAAAGGAAACCCTCAGGGTCGCACAAGTTGATGATATGGCTTACTTGAGTCAGATCGTGTGGACTGAATTGTTTGGGTTCAGTTTGAAGGGATTTAATCTCTGATTATAAGTGAGATCTGGTCTGATCATGTTTGATTGATTAGGGCTTGAGATCGGTAAGCTTTGATCGAGAGAGTTGATGCTAGATCGGTGAGATCAGGAGCATCATGAAATGAACGGTTAGATCTTGAACCTTTAGGGTTTATTGTGATCTAGACCATATGGCTTGGGTTAATTGGTCTTGGACCAAACCGACATTGAACCGGCTCATGAATGAGCGCATGGTTCATGGGAGATGAGTTAAGCGCTTGGTTCACTTAAGGGTGAATGCTTGAGCCTTGACTACTTTCCATTTTGGGAATTCGGTTTCCAAATGGAATGTATGTAACGCCTCCACATTAGTGTGGGAGGTTAACTCTCTCGCCGATCTCTCTCTTGTGAGGGCTTCTCCATTTTTCGGTGGAGTGAAGACTTGACGAAAAGAGGAGAGAAGGAAGTCTCGGCCAAGCTTGATCTCTCATCATCCTCACGCGACAAGGACCCTTTGAAGCACTTTGCTAGCACAAAGGATTCAAAGGAGCAAGCCATCTTCATTTGTTGTGTGCGTCACCTTTGGAGAAGGAGCACTTGCGTCTTTGCTTCCAAGGCACCATCCAAGCCGATGGCATTGGTATGATCTCCTTCTTGATCTAATCAATCTATCAAAGTTGATCATATGAGCATATAAGCGATTGTGTTGTTGAAACCCTAGCAAAATTGCATGCGCCCCCTAAATTAGGGTTTCATCTGCTTGCGCTCCCCCTTGAAGGGGACTCTTCAATGACTTAGGGATTTTTGAAATTTCATATAGAATAATTTTTTTAATAAATTCAATTCTAGTATTGATAAAATGCATATATGAACTGTTGTACATTCTTGCGACACATGCTTAATAGAATTTACTTAAAGTTTAATTTATCTATCTATGCTTGATAGAGAATTTTTTATGACTAGAAAATTGGTGATATTATGTTAAATGAGACTTGCTCCAACTCTTTTGGTTGACGCATCTGAAGTCATGAGTTATATTATACCAATAGTTGGTATACTTTAAATCTATTGCGATTAACTAACAGAGGAAAAATTTTAAAATTAAATATTTATCCTTCATGCAGAAAGATCGATAATGATTTAAGTACCATGCCCTTGACCGGCTCTCTCCAGAAATGATTAAAAAAAGGAGAAAAAGAGAGAGCTGTAGGTCAAGTGGACAACTCCATTGATTTTTCATGATTGAGACGATGAGTTATATTATACCGTTATGCAGTATACTTTAAACAATATTATGATGCTATTAGGAAAGGACATATAACCGTTTAAAGACCAAATTGCCTTAAAAGTCTCTTTACCTTAAACGTCACCAAAATTCTTGAAATGGTAAAAGTAAGGTGGATTTATTAAGGTGAGAGTATTTGATACCTAGTGAGTGAAGATTGAATGACACGACATGAATGATGACTTTTATCTATCTTGGATTGTAAAATCTTGAGAGTTTATTTCTATCATTATTTTTCATAAATTACTTGAGTTTTAAAAGATTGGTTGCTTAAATTGTGGACTAAGGACATGATTAGGGAGGAATGAGCAAGTATTCCTTATCTTGACATTCTCTTTACATGTCATGATATTGCTTGAGGATAAGCAAAATTTTAAGTCTAGAGTATTTTGAGGAGTTGCATTTATATCATTTTTTTCCTGTATTTTATATAATATTTTGAGTTTAATTGTATGATTTTATGCTAATTTTTAGTTTTTTTTATCTCATTTGGTATGAAATCTTCAATTTTCTTAATATTTATGAAAATGCAAGTAAAATCACACAAAAAATGATGAATTTCATGAGTTTTGATGTCATGACATGATTTTCGAGGAAAAGATGAGGCTGTACATCAAATTTGAAACGAAACAGGGGTCAAACATGACATTCACAGTCACGACCGTGAGTCACCGTGAGTTTTGCCCTGCACACAGAAATTGTTCAGCACCTAAGTCATTTTATTTACAGTAACTTTCACGGTCGCGCTTGTGAATTATTCACAAGCCATGAATGTCTCTGCGCCTAAGTCATTTTCTATACAAAAACATTCACGGCTGCAGTTCATGGGCCGTGAGTATTTTCGCCCAACAAAAATCTTTCGCTCGACAAAATCTTTCGCTCGATTCGCTTTGAATCGAGTCAAAACTTAGCCAAACTCTGCAAAAATCTTCCTTGAGGAGTTCTAAACCAATTAAAGTTTAAAAGGAAAGATTTTTGGTGGGTTAAGGTGGCTTTTAGAAATGAACACAAACATAGGCGGTGACTAGGGCAAAAACTAAATTCTGGGCAAATTTCAAGCAAGAAGATCACAGAAAGGAAGATTTTGACACTCCATCTTCGTCTCCAGATTGAGGACAAGGATTTCCAATTACTTTCCTAGTGTTTTCTTGTAATCTTACTAAGTTTTCATGAAAAATTCATCAATATAAATGTTGTTTACTATGAACATGAACGCTTAAACTTTCTTTCGGGATTAGAGGTGTGGCCCACTGACAATTTTTGGATTAAACTTATTATTTTAAATCTTTGCTATGAATTTTATAGAGTTGATTTGATCAGAATTGTGCTTATTACGTAATTTTAATCTGGCCAAGTAATTATACGTGTTAGACATCACGAGAAGGATCGAGAGGTGAATCACGATGTTGGATCTATTCTTGGCAAACCTACGAATCCAATCACGAGAGTAGTTTGGATTTGTTTAATGGATTTTCATGATTTGTCACAAAACTTAAAGTGCCTAACCACAATAACTATTACGAGAGTAGGGAGTTATTGAGATTAGGTACCAGATTACGCTTCTGGAGAAGGTAATCTGTACATTAGGATAAATCCCTTTCAACGCTTTAATTTTTTTGTTCAAAGATTCATTTTTACTAAATTCTTATTTGTTAGCATGGTGAAACCCCGAGTCCCGACTTTCTCCATATTGATTTTTATCCAAAATATTTGCTTTTGTTTCCTCGTACTAAAAGCTTCCAAATGAAACCATACTTTGAATCGTATAGCTATATATGAATCGTGCAATCGGTACTTGACTGCTAGATCCTCATTGGGAATGATATCTTATTTATTACTTCAATAAAACTGTGCACTTGCGGTTGCATCAGTGGTGCACTTTGATATAACCTGACGCTTCGCCATAGCAGGGAAGTCATAACAGTTGTCATTAGGTGTATCGTAAGCCATATAAGAGGTTCAATGAGCCAAACCAGGATTTCCCACTTCCTTAATTGGAAGCTTGATATCCTTGGGCACCCCACATATGGATGCATGATTATGTTAAACACGTGTGACACACTTGTCGAATCTGGATATCAATTCGACAAAAGGACTAAAGTGTACATGTACTTTATTGCAGTTTAGGGGTTGTCAATGATGACATCCATTATGATGACTTAGGTAGAAATGATGTACCACTTGGTGTTACTCATTGCTTGTGATGACTTGAGGTTATCACTGACAACGTTTGAAGAGCCTATAAGGTTGCACACCTAGACACTCGAGATCTCGTATTGATTGGGTAGCCTATGATCGAGTCATTTAGTTGATTCAGATCTATTTGGGAGTCTGATGGATCACGAAGGTATCTGATGAGTCAGAGATGACCATATAGAGTCAAATTATGTTTTGACAACAATTGACACCGGTTTACCTTTGGGTGACCACATTTGACCTTGGTTGTCTAAGTCTAGTCAATAGGTCAATTGTCGTATTTTAGCATTAGATTTATTCGGAGGCTTGTCGACTTGATTTAAATATAACTAGAGGAGTCCACAGCTTAAGTGCTAAAATTAATATTAATATTCATTTAATAATAAATAAATCTATTAGATTTATTCATGATTTAAGTTGTGGGACCAGCACTAAAACTCTTTATAAAGGGGGCTTAGGGGCACATACTGTGTGCCTCTCAGCCTAGCAACCCTGGCTACTCTAGAGTTCCTCTCCCTCTCTCAACCTAGCCGCCAACTCATAAAGAGTCATCAGCCTTCTTCCTCCATGAAGGTGCAAGCTTCTTTGAGCAAATACCATTTTGGATTGGTCACAATCCAAGAGGTGGTGGAGAGGTGTTCTTCATAGGTGCAAGTGGAAGAGCTTCCCTCTCCTTGCATCCTATTCTCTTCCCTTCTTGGAGCTTCTATTTGTGGCAATGCAAGTTGAGAAGAAGACTCCCCTCTTGGTGCATCACTTGGTGATTGGTGCAAGTCAAGAGAGCTATAGAGGCCTGGATCTCACCTCTCAAGGCTAGAACTAGGCATAGATGTTGAGTGATCTCGAGGAGCCCATGTGTGCGTGATTGCAGAGGACGCTTCCTTGTGCATCTACATCATCTTCAGCCGCTCCTCAAATTGCACAAGGTACTACTCTATCACATCCGATGGCTTTCTCTCGTAAGACGATCCTGTATTTTTTAGAAATCTATTTTGGGCCAACGCTTCTGCTCTTGTTCGAATTTTAAAAATTGGCCTGGGGTTTTCCAACCAATACAATCCTTTACAACCTTAGATTTCTCATTGAATGTCTAACTATTTGTTGGGAAACCCCGGGGATATTTTACAAATTTTAACATTACAGATTACATACGCAGCAGAAGAATATCCCCGAAACAGGCCAGTCCCAAAAATCCAGTGAGGATCGTCTTGCGAGGGAGTTGACACGATGAGAGGAGAAAGAACCAAGAGCAAGTGGAGGCCAATGTCGAGGTAGGTGCCCAAGTGTTCGCCCTCTGCAGTCTCACACACACGGATTCCTCGAGTCTTCTTCTTCCACGCCCGGTGCTAGCCTTGGGTAAAAGATCCTCGCCTCAGGTGAGCCTCTTGATCAGTTGCACCAACCGCCAAGGGAGATTGCGCCAAGGGAGGAAGAGGAAAAGGAGGAAGATGCCGCAAGCTTCTTTCTCCTTTGCGCCAAGGAAAGGAAAGGGAAGAAGAGAGCTTCGGCCTTGATGGAAGAGGAAGAAGAGAACTCCAAGCTTTCGCCCCTCTACTTGTCTCCACGCCTCCAAGAAGATTAATTCATCAAGAGGGGTTGGCTAGGGGGTTCTTTCATAAGAGCATGAGGCGGTTATAGGAGTTTGGCAAGTGGGGGCGATTAGGGAATTAATCTAGGGATTTATTCAATCAAATAATTTGATTTAATCCCTCAACCATATGCGCCAATGACTTGCCTCAGCAAGCATTTAGCCACATGCACCCAAAAAATTCCTAAAGAAGCATAACTCTCATGTATGCGCTAAGACAAGGCCAAGCCATCATGAGAGTTTGCCTAAATTGGCTTGGGCCCAAGTGCTAATCTAATTAGGGTTCTAATTAAGTAAATAATCAGCCCCCACTTGCTCATATCAAATCTCAATCACTATCTCAAGTGATTAGATTAAATCCTAATCAAATTTAACCACTTGAAGATACCTTATATGTCATATGCGCCAATCCTAGTTCAACTAGGATTCTTCATGCACCCATGACATATTATTCTCTCCATTATACCCTTTTAGCCTCTTGTCTCTTCATTATAACTTATTAGTAAGCCCCATTATGTAATGGGCCTAGCCCAAGGTCCATTATGCATGTTAACCAAGCCATTGAATCCAATCCAATTTAACCCAAGGTCAAATGAGACTTAACCATGGTTAATTTAGTCAATATGCCAAAAATGAAACTTAGCCCCAATAAGTTTCTTCCATCTCATCAGGCCCATTGGCGCTGATGAAATCTCCCAAATAGATCCGAGTTATCCAATAACTCGATCTAAAGGGTACTCGATTAATACGAAAACTCGAGTATCAAGGTGTGTGACCCTGTAGGTTCATCTGATGTTGGCAGTGATGAACTTAGGTCATCACAAGTAGTGAGTGACACCTAGCAGTGCATCACTGCTACCCAAGTCATTGGAATGGATATCGACATCGACATCCCCATCATCGCAACTAGCTACAGATACATTATAGTCCCTTTGCTAAGCTGATATCCGATTGGACAAGTGTGTCATCACTTGTTTTTACCCAATTACATGGTCATGACTAAATCAGGTTATCACCTGGGTATGGCCATACACTTTCAGTCATAGAACCAAGTCATTGATCTTCTCATATGGGTCGTGACATACTCAATGACAACCGTTATTACCGCCCAACTACGGCGATGTGTTAGGTTGTATCAAAGCATGTCCCTAACCATATAGAAGAGTCAATAACCTCAAGTCAAGGGATCAATGCATCTCCTGTCACTTGTGAGAATAACTCATGACACCAAGTCATTGCCTCACAGCGGGTCGGTCTAGTATATCCACCACTAATATACCCATATGTTTGCGTTAGCACCACGTGCCTAACCAGCCCATATATTGGTCTCACAAGTACCATAGCTGTCCCATATCCACTAAGTTACATCGACTAGGGACAAGAGTTTGAGCACAAATTCAATCTGTCTCTAGGGACATTATCATGTAAGTACACAATCGCAGATGCAAACAAACAATGATAATGACTATGCCAAAATGATATTTATATAGGAAATATCTGTTTCAAGCAGTACATAAAGTAGACCATAACTAGGTCTCAGGGCATAAACACTAACAATCTCCCACTTGCACTTAGACCTAGAGGTTGAGGAACCTCAACCCCATATCCCTAGCATGACAATCATGCTTCTGCTACGCCAAAGCCTTGGTCAGTGGGTCTGCTAGATTATTCTCTGTGTCAAATCTACTAATCTTGACATCACCTCGATTAATGATCTCCCCGATCAGGTGAAATCTCCTAAGTATGTGTTTGGACCTTTGATGAGACCATGGTTCCTCTGCCTGCGCAATAGCCCCATTGTTGTCACAATAGAGGTCAATGGGATGGGGTCCACAGTAGTTGGAACCACCTGAAGATTAGAAATTGATGAGTTGCATTTACATCATGTTTTTGCCTGTATTTTATATGATATTTTTGACTTATTTTATGATTTTATACTAATTTCTAATGTTTTTACTTCACTTGGTATAAAATATTCACTTTTCTTGGTTTTTATGAAAATACAGCTAAAATTGGGTAAAAATGATGGATTTTATGAGTTTTGAAGCCACAGCATGATTTTCGAGGAGATTACGTCCTCGTACGTCAAATTTGGAGTGAAAATAGTGAAGATCATGACTTTCATGACCTTGGCCGTAATTACTGGGCCGACCGTAATTTTGGCGTTCGAACGGGCGAAATGCGGCTAAGTATAGAAGTCGACAGAAACTTTCACGGGTGAAGCCGTGAATCCTTCACGGTTCGTAAAACGTTCTGTGTACAAAGAGCCTTATGTACAGAAAGAACTATGGCCTCAGTCGTAAACACATTACGGGCGGTGAAAGTTTCCGCCACCTTAGGTTTCTCACTCAATTCGACACCAAATCGAACTAGAATTGAACCAAACTCTCCAAAAACTTTCCTAGATGGGTTCTATGCTGATTAGACTATAAAAGGAAGGATTTTGGAAGGGTTTCGGGGGCTTCTACTGATGACATGCAAAAATATGATATTTCGTGACTTAATTCTATTATTATTTTAGAGTAAAATGCATGCTTTGTCTCATTTATGCACTCAAATGCTTCATATTCTTCAGAGTCTTCACTTTTCCCTTATTTTATGAAAATATAGGTTTTTTGCCTCAAAATTGATGGAATTTGGAGAATCTGAAGGTATGGGATGATTTCTCATAATGAGACGGAGCTACACGCCAAATTTCAGCTCAAACGGAGCCTTCTACAGAGTGCACGGCCATGGGTGTGCATCCATGCACGGCCGTGCATCGTAAGTCATCAGAATAATATTAACCGAGCCGTGCACGGGTGATGGAGATACTATAGGTGGGAGGGTCCTTAAAGCCGTACTCTAAGGGATTACATAATGCCGCGAAAATGGGAGAGGGTCTTTAGACGAGGGAAGTGAAAAGCGCTTCGGAAATGCAGGGAAACACGAAGAAATCAGTGTCGAGTTTGATCGGGGCAACACAATGGCACTCAACTACAGAATGTAACTCACTAACCTCGTAGAAATTTTGCGCACTCACGCAGCAAATTTTAAGCTCAGCACGTCGCAATAGGGAACCAGCTGATTTGCAGCACACAGCTCGCACGCCTATGCGCCTGAAATACACCAAAGAACAACACGGAACGTCCACGTCTCCGGCGTATGGATACCCGTGGAGAAAGGGAAACCACAACGGAAATACAAGAGCGCAACGAAGTAAAGAAACAGGCAAACCTGACCCACCACGAAGGATGAGATTTACTTCTTTGAAAAGCTGGAAACAGAACAACATGGAATCGAGGCACCGGCCTCGACCTAGAAACTCTGAAGGCGAAGCACCTCTTCAACTTCTACAAGGCTGGAGGCTCTCAGCTCACCAGGAGTACTCTACCACCAAGAGAACTAAGGGAAAATGCTGGCCAGCCCCTCTCTTTTATAAGATAAGGAGGGGAAACAAGACAAAGGGGACAACATCTCAACAACTAACAACCAA
Organism: Costus lasius; assembly: GCA_027563935.2. Taxonomy (NCBI): domain Eukaryota; kingdom Viridiplantae; phylum Streptophyta; class Magnoliopsida; order Zingiberales; family Costaceae; genus Costus; species Costus lasius. The sequence continues at coordinate 35,588,410 of CM050453.2, forward strand.
AAAGTGGTCAAGCTGCCACAAAAAGACAAAACAGAACATAATCCTACCAACTACCATCTACTCCTGTAGGGGCGCAGGTCCTTTGATTCTACAGCATACGAGGTGGCTGTGATGACGGTTAGACGCGCTCAGAGCACATCGCGATAAAGCAGCAGAATTTCGAAGTACTGGGCTGTGTAACGATCGTCGCGGCCTTCTCTTGGGCCGTGTTGCTGATATGGTTGTGAGGCCCATCTGGAATTGGGCTCTTCGGGGCCTGGTTTGTAGCATCCTTGGGCTGGATCACTTCGGTGTGGATGGAGAGTGGGCTGATAACACCCACGAAGCGGTCCGGTGGGTGAGATGGGCGTTGGAATCATCGTACTTCTACCTTGTTGGGCCCCTTTGGATCTTCATGAGGTGGGGCAACATGGTAGGGTGGGTTGTACACGTCGAAGTGGGGTCGTCAGGGCAGTTTTACAGCTTCATGTGGTTGTTTGCAGGAGTCACGGGGCGTGACTTTCATCGTTGGGTGTCCCAAGGAACATTCTGTGGAAAACTGTCTGCAGGAGTCACGGGGCGTGACGTTCATCGCTGGGTAACCCGAGAAACATTCTGTGAAAAACTGTCCACAGGAGTCACAGGGCATGACTTTCGTCGCTGGGTGACCTGAGGGACATTCTGTGGAAAACTGTCTGCAGGAGTCACTAGGCGTGACTTTCGTTGCTGGGTGACCCGAGGGACATTCTGTGGAAAACTGTCCGCAGGAGTCACGGGGCGTGACTTTCGTCGCTGGGTGACCCGAGGAACATTATGTGGAAAATTTTTAGGGCACCATTGGGTTCAGATCTTCCCCGTCTTTCATGTCGTATGCTCCTGCATCAGCTTCTGTTGCGTGCTCTGAGGAGTTCTCCTCCGGAGAACTAAGGGGTAGAGGCTTGTCGGGGTCCGATGGCTCCTCCAAAGGACCGAAGAAAGGAAGCAGGTCCGCCACATTGAAGACGGGGTGGATGCCCATGTCCTCAGGTAGGTCCAGCACATAGGCGTTGGAGCCGATCCGCCGCACCACCGTGTAGGGCCCCATGTAATGTGGCCGGAGCTTAAAATGAGCCCTGTTTGAAACTCGCTCAGGGTGGAGGCGCACCCTCACTAGCTCACCAACAGAAAAATGATGTGGCCTACGGTGCTCGTTGGCCTTCATCACATTATGAGTGTTGCCCAAAAAGATACGATGCCAGACTTCGTCATGCAAACTAGCTATATGCTGGGCAAAGGAATATGCATGTTCAGACAGATGAGACTCCATGGGTAGGCCATGCAGGTCAATAGGTTTGTGTGGCTGACCGCCGAAAACCACTTGGAAGGGACTAAGACCCATAGACCTATTGGCTGCACTATTATACGTGAATTCAACCATAGGGAGGATGGCGTCCCAATACCTCAGTTGGTCGCTAATGAGGCACCGGAGCAAATTACCCAAACTACGATTAACCACCTCAGTTTGTCCATCAGTTTGGGGGTGGTAGGCGGTGGAAAATTTCAGTGTGGTGCCCATGATGGCCCAAAGTGAGCGCCAGAAGTGGCTCACGAAGTGTGTGTCACGATCAGACACGATGGTGTGGGGAAGACGATGGAGATGGACAATCTCCTGGAAGAAAAGGTGTGCGATGTGGGTCGCATCGGCGGTCCTTGAACAGGGGATAAAGTGGGCCATCTTCGAGAACCGATCTACGACCATGTAGATGGAATCGAAGTGTGAGGCGGTGCGGGGTAACCCTAGGACAAAGTCCATGCTAAGGTCGCTCCAAGGACTGTCAGCAACCGGCAATGGAGTGTAGAGGCCAGTGTTCGCGGGGCGAGGTTTGGCCATTTGGCATGTGCCACAATGGCGCACAATACGCTCAACGTCCCGGTGGAGGGAGGGCCAAAAGAAGCATTCCTCCGCCATCTCAAGGGTTTTGTCGCAGCCGTAATGGCCGGCGACCCCACCCGCGTGTAGCTTGAGCAAAAGATGATCTCGAAGCGATGAGTGGGGAATGCAGAAGCGGTTCCCCAAGAAAGATAGCCTTCGCACAATTGGTAGGGAGACTCGGGGTCGGAGGACTCAATCAAGGCAGCGTAGATGGCACCGAAGTCAGAGCACGTGGTGCACTCCTCCTTGACGTGGTCAAAGGTGTTGACGCGGGTGCGCATCACACACAGAAGGGTGCGGACATGACTCAAAGCATCCACGATGATATTCTCCTTGCCCGCCTTGTGATTGATCACAAAGGAGTACTGTTGCAAGTACTCGACCCACTTGGCATGGCGGGCGCCCAATTTTTTTTGTGCATTAAGGAAAGACAAGGCTTGATGGTCGCTGTACAAGACGAACTCACGATGGAGGAGATAGTGCCTCCACTGACGAAGCGACTAAACAATGGCGTAAAACTCCTTGTCGTAGGTCGAATAATGCTGCTGGACAGCGTTCAACTTCTCGCTAAAGAAGGCGACAGGGTGGCCTTCATGGCTAAGGGTACCTCCGATCCCAGTACCGAAGGGGTCGCAAGCAACCTCAAAGACTTTGGAGAAGTCCGGGAGGCGCAAGACATGTGCGGTCGTAATGGCATCCCTGAGGGCGTCAAAGGCACGTTGAGTGGCTGTGGTCCACTCAAAGTCGTCCTTGGACAGATGTTGAGTCAGTGGGGATGTAATCGTGCTGAAACCCCGAATGAAACGGCGGTAAAAGCCTGCGAGGCCCAAAAAGCTGCAGACTTCGGACACTGTGCGGGGATCGGGCCAATGTTGGATGGCTTCAACTTTAGCTGGGTCAACAGAAAGACCCTTATCCGAAATGATGTAACCCAGAAAGTGGACTCGATTTGTCATGAAGGCGCACTTCTTCGTGTTAAGGAAGAGGCGTTCCTTTCGTAGGAGGTCAAAGGTTGAGCGAAGATGCTCCAAGTGCTCTTCTCGGGACCGACTAAAAATCAGAATGTCGTCAAAGTAGACGACCAGGAACTTGACCATGTAGGGCTTGAGAACTTGGTTTATGAGGCGCATGAAGGTGGACGGGGCATTAGACAACCCGAATGGCATGACGAGCCATTCGTAAAGACCGTCCTTGGTCTTGAATGTAGTTTTCCATTCATCACCTTCGCGGATGCGGACCTGGTGATATCCGCTGCAAAGATCAAGCTTGGAAAACCATGACACACCGGAGACTAAGTCCAACATATCGTCAAGTCTTGGTATGGGGAACCTATACTTGATAGTGATCCTATTGATGGCGCTGCTGTCAATGCACATGCGCCACGACCCATCTTTCTTGGGCGTGAGTAAGGTGGGTACCACGCAAGGACTTAGGCTCTCACGGATGTACCCCTTGGTGAGGAGTTCATCCACTTGACGCTGTAGTTCAGCGTGTTCGGTGGGGTTTAACCGATGATGGGGTAAGTTGGGGAGAGGTGCTCCCGGGAGAAGATCAATGACATGTTGGATCTTCCTATTCGGAGGGAGCCCGTGGGGTAAGTTCGCCGGGCTGATGTCGGAGAACTCGGTCAAGATAGCTGCGATCTCCGGGGGATGCGCCTCATCTAAGGGAGGAGGAGCACCCGAGGATTCGGGCACCATTAGGGCATAGACAACCTTGGACTCGGTGGCCTCGCGCATAAGCGCGGAGGCTCACATGAGGGACACGACTGGTGGGGTCGGAGGGGCAGCCGATGGAGGGACCACCACACCCTTGGAGGTGGAAGCGTGCAAATCCTTTGGTGGGGTCAGGATCAAATGGATTTTCTGGTCATTGTGGTCAAACACATAAGTGTTCGACTGGCCATAGTGGGTCACGTCCCTATCGTAGAGCCAGGGACGACCTAAGAGGACGTGGGCGACATCCATAGTCGCCACGTCCCCCCACACCTTCTCACGATAGTCCCCAAAAGAGATGGGAACTTGGCACCGGTGGGTGACCGGTAGACTCGACATGTCCACCCACGCGATGAAATATGGCTTCGGGTGAGGTTCAAGGGGAAGACCGAAGCGGGTGATTGCGGTCCGAGAGACCACATTCAAACTACTACCACCGTCGATGACGATCTTACATGAGTGTCCGTTGCACTTGATGTAAGTCGTGAAGATGCTCGTACGCCTCTAATACTCGGAGTGTGGGGTACGGACAAAGGTGCACCACACAACCGCAAGTGTGGGGCGACCTGACTCGTCACCACTAGTGTAGCACTTGGCCTCAACATCGTGTTCCGCAGGCTCGCGGGTGATAGTGGCGACTTGGGCGGGGGTCTTGTCCGCGGTGGCAAACCGTTTAGGGCAGTCGCGGGACAGATGGCCCAGCTGCAGGCAATTGTAACAGTTGACGCGACTAGGCAGGCTGACAAGTGTGGCCTTTGCCCTCTCTTCCCAAGTGGGGCGAGAAGGTGGGGCACCGGGGGGTGAACGCCTAGGGGAGTGATGGACCGCAGGCGTGGGCCGTGGAACAGGACGAGGCTCGTGGCGCTCGGGTTGAGGGTGGGCGTGAGGAGGTCCGCCCAAAGGATGGTGCCTAGGGGGTCCAGACTCGCTGCGCCTAGCCGCAGCGCTAAGATCATGCTCTATATCGCGAGCGCACTGGAAGGTTTGGTCGAAGGTCTCTGAGCTATATGTGGGCAGGGCACGTCGGATGTCCGCGCGGAGACCATTCCTAAACTTCGACAAGACTAACTCAGGGTTCTCCTGTAAGTTATACCGGAGTTGTAGCATCTCAAAGGTGAGACGATACTCCTCGACGGTACCCGATCCCTGGTGTAGGCTACTATACTGATCAAGGAGGCGCTGCCTATAGGAGGGGGGTACGTATCGCTCGCGGAGGCGATACCTCATTTCTTCCCAAGTGGTGATGGGAGGAAGGACTTGCTGTGCATTTTGGCGCTCCACGTTTGCCCAATGCAAACGTGCAGGGCCTTCGAGCAAGGTGCGCACAAACCTAACGCGTGCGTCGGGATGCAAGTTACTAAGGTCATAGTAGGAATCGATAGAAGCAATCCAATCAAGGAATTGTGACGGGTCAAGACCACCCGCAAAGGGCGCGGGGGTGTGTCTAATGAAGTGGTGGATATCGTCCTCCAAGCGAGGGCGCTCGACAGGGTGTCGGGTCGGGGCTCTTTGCCTAGCCCAAGCGTGCCCAAAGCGACCATTAGATTGGGGTCCTTGTGCGGCCCACACGTCATCCTCATCCAAGGGCTCGTATCCATAACCGAGGTCACCCTAGGTTTCATGAGGCCGCAGGTGGCCGGACTCATCCTCAAAGACTCGCGGCTGCAGGGGCGCGGTCATTGGGGGGAGCTCTCTAGTAGGTGGGGCTGGGTTTGCGAACGGAGGCGAGTTGACCGAGTTGGAGCGCCTATGCTCCGATGGCTCAGGGCGACTTGTGAGGGTATGAATCCCTTCGTGGGATTCCAAGCGCACGGACAGCACATCCAACTTGGCATCTACGCGCGCTTCAAGCGCAGCCAATGATTCTAAATGGGTTCTACTCGCTTCCGAGGGTTGGGCCGACACTTGGGTTTCAGGGATGGTTTTCGGATATTGGGATGACATAACTTGTGACCGTGTAGTCACCATGCACAAACAAGGTCAAAAATGACTAAGTGCAGGATGCTGAAAACGCGGAAACGATGCGGAAATATGCGATGCGATGAGTCGGTCCGTGCGAACGATAAGAATTGAACGCGCAACGTCCTCTGATACTAGAATTGATGGAGCTACTATAGGTGGGAGGGTCCTTAAAGCTGTACTCTAAGGGATTACACAATGCCGTGAAAACGGGACAGGGTCTTTAGACGAGGGAAGTGAAAAGCATTTTTTGAAATGCAAGGAAACACGAGGAAGCACGAATAAATCAGCATCGAGTTCGATCGGGGCAACACAATTGCGAAAAGAACACTCAACTACAGAATGTAACTCACTACCCTCGTAGCAATTTTGCGCACTCACGCTGCAAATTTTAAGTTCAGCACGTCGCAATAGGGAACCAGCAGATTCGCAGCACACAGCTTGCACGCCTATGCGCCTGAAATACACCAAAGAACAACACGGAACGTCCACGTCTCCGGCGTACGGATACCCATGGAGAAAGGGAAACCACAACGGAAATACAAGAGCGCAACAAAGTGAAGAAACAGGCGAACCTGACCCACCACAAAGGATGGGATTTACTTCTTTGAAAAGTTAGAAACGGAACAACGTGGAATCGAGGCACCGGCCTCGACCTGGAAACTCTAAAGGCGAAGCTCCTCTTCGACTTTAAAGGCTGGAGGCTCTCAGCTCACTAGGAGTACTCTACCACCAAGAGAACTAAGGGAGAATGCTGGCCAGCCCCTCTCTTTTATAAGATAAGGAGGGGAAACAAGACAAAGGGGATAGCATCTCAACAACTAACAACCAAAAAGTGCTCAAGCTGCCACAAAAAGACAAAACAGAACATAATCCTACCAACTATCATCTACTCCTGCAGGGGCACAGGTCCTTTGATTCTATAGCGTACGAGGTGGCTGCGATGACGGTTAGACGCGCTCAGAGCACATCGCGATAGAGCAGCATAATTTCAAAGTACTGGGCTGTGTAACGATCGTCGCGGCCTTCTCTTGGGCCGTGTTGCTGATATGGTTGTGAGGCACATCTGGAATTGGGCTCTTCGGGGGCTGGTTTGTAGCATCCTTGGGCCAGATCACTTCGGTGTGGATGGAGAGTGGGCTGATAACACCCACGAAGCGGTCCAGTGGGTGAGATGGGCGTTGGGATCATCGTACTTCTACCTTGTTGGGCCCCTTTGGATCTTCATGAGGTGGGGCAACATGGTAGGGTGGGTTGTACACGTCGAAGTGGGATCGTCAGGCAGTTTTGCAGCTTCGGGTGGTTGTCCGCAGGAGTCACGGGGCATGACGTTCGTCGCTGGGTGACCCGAGGAACATTATGTGGAAAACTGTCTGCAGGAGTCATGGGGCGTGACGTTCGTCGCTGGGTGACCCGAGGAACATTCTGTGGAAAACTGTCCGCAGGAGTCACGGGGCGTGACTTTCGTCGCTGGGTGACCCGAGGAACATTTTGTGGAAAACTGTCCACAGGAGTCACGGGGCGTGACTTTCATCACTGGGTGACCCGAGGGACATTCTGTGGAAAACTGTCCGCAGGAGTCACGGGGCGTGACTTTCGTCGCTGGGTGACCCGAGGAATATTCTATGGAAAATTTTTGGGGCACCATTGGGGTCAGATCTTCCCCTTCTTTCATGTCATATGCTCCTGCATCAGCGGGCATGCCCGTGCACCGATACACGGTCGTGCATCGTCCCGCGTCTTACATGATAGGCGCTTGGTATTTCGGCCATAACTTTCTATTCCTGGCTCACAATTGAATGAAATTTCAGGGAGACCTTCAAAACTTGGATACGCACGTTTTGGGCCTGGAATCATCAGATTTGATCAAGCAGTTGTGGAGAACGAGTGCGAACGGTGACAACCTAGGGTTTTCAGGCGATTTTTGGGCGACTATAGTGTTCCGGCTTGATTTCTTCGTCGTTCCAGCGTGGAATACTTCTAATTACTTTCCTAGTATCTCTTTGCATTATTTTTGACCGATTGCATGTTGAATTCATGACTAAACATGTTCTATTCAAAAAACATGTTTGCTTAAACCTATTTTCTGGATTTGGGAAGTAGCCCGTTGACGATTTATGGATTAAATCTATTGTTTGATATCTTTGTCATGATTTTTATGGTGTTGATTTGATTTGAATTGTGTTTATTCCGTAATTTACTCTGATCAAGTAATTTTACGTTTTAGACGTTGCGAGAAGAACCAGGAGGTGAATCGCAACGTCGGAACTATTCTTTTCAAACCTACGAATCCAATCACGGGAGTAGTTTGGATTCGTTTAAAGGATTTACATGGTTTTTCATAGAACTTAATGGGTCTAGTTACGTTAACTATCACGAGAGTAGGGAGTTAGCGTAGTTAGATACCGGATTACGCTTCGAGAGAGGTAATCTGTACCTTAGGAAAAATCCCTTTCAAAACTATAATTTTCTGTTCAAAGATTTATTTTTTATTAAATTCATAATCATTAGCGTGGTGAAACCCCAAATCCTGATTTTCTCCAAATTGATTTTTACCCAAAATGCTATATCTGTTTCTTTTTTTATTTAGAAGTTTCAAAATAAAAACCACAAATTTGATTCGTCTAGATATAGATTGACCGTGTAGTCGGTACTTGATCGCCTGATCCTCGTTGGGAACGATATCTTATTTTATTACTTCGATAAATCCGTACACTTGCGGACGTATCAAGTTTTTGGTGCCGTTACCGGGGATCAGGCCAGCCAATATCGATTTAATCGTGAGATTTATAGACTAGACATTTATTTATTTATTTTTATTTTTTTTGTTTTTTTTTTGTTTTGTTTGTTTTTTGCATTTTTTATGGTTAGTTTTTTTTTATTTTTTCTCTTTTTGGATTAACACGGTGTATGGATAGGAGAACTAAAAAAAATCACTTGACTAGATATTTTAAGCTTTATTTTGCATCTCCTATTTTACATTTTTGAATTTCTGAATTTTATTGCATAAATTGAAAATATGATTATTTAAGCATATGGTACGGATTCATTTCAATCACTTGCAGCGAAGGTAAATTCTTTTACTCAACAAATTGATTATTTAAGCATGCAATATTGTAAGTTGAAATATGCTATTTGTGATATTTGTGGATATCATGGGTATCGTTATACTGAATGTCAATTTGGGATTCCTTCATGCTTTAACTCATGCCCTAGTACTCACAATCAAAGTTGGGAAAACCATGAAAACTTATTTTATCAGAATGGCCCAACATTTATTCCACAGTCAGACTTTATTCAACCTCAAAAATCCAACTTAGAATCTCTGCTTGAAAACTCTATAGCTGCCATGAACAAACAAAGTGAGGAATTTAGAAGTATGATTTATGGCGCTGAAAAACATGATATAGAGGATGGAATCCAAGATGAATCTGAGAATTTTGCAAAGTTAGAACAATCGTTAGTCATGACTCCAGTCACGAATTATGATTTACTTTCTTCAAATTTTGATGATTCTAAAAATTATAACATTAACCCTTCCTCGGCAGTTTACCAGCCATCCAGTCCCCTCTCACATAATGTAGTGCCTTGCAACACAAATACTTGGGATATATTTGAAGAAAAATTTGAACTTTTGGAGTCTTATGAGAAGAAGGATGATGAATTTATGGATCCTCGAGTAAGATCTAGCGAGATAGATGGGGGTGAATTTGATAGTGTTAGGATGGAGTACCACATTGAAGAGAAAGAAATTGAGGAGAAAAATGAGAAAGAGGATCTTGTGCATATTCTACCACCACCATATGAACCATTAATTCCTTTTCTCCAGAAAAATCCATTGGAAACTTGCATGACAGATGATGGAGATGATATTAAGGATAATGATGATGAGGTGACTGAATTATTATTTGATTCAAATCCTACCACAGGTACCCAAAAGATGATAACACATGGGATTCTTGATCACATTGACATTGAGGTAAATGAAAAATCCAAATTAAAATTTGAAAACTTCTTGATCAATCCAAGGTATGAAATTTTTGATTTTAATTCTAATCTTCTTCCAATTGCTTATATAAATCTAAAGGAATAATGCATGATATTACTCTTGGATAAATATAGAAAAATATTGGGTATTCTTTGCATGACTTTAACTTTCATTTTTGTATGCATGTACTGGCCACTGCGACATGGATCCATCTGTTTAACTGGATATATTTGGTGGGCACACTCTTGAGATAGAGGAAAAACAGAAGACTATATGCTCTCTACTAAGGCACTAATTCACCAACTCTGCCATGACATGAAGCTATGGTCAAGCTAATGACCTTAAACAAGCGCTTTTTGGGAGGCAACCCAAATTTTTAATTTTTACTACTCTTAGTTTTAGTTTTTGATTTTATTTAAATTTTTAGGAATTTTTTGCAGCATGTATTCATGAATTTTTATTGATAGAAAATCTTTTAACAAGTTATTTTATATGCAGGAATTTTTGAAAATTTTTTACTTGAAGAATACATATCAAACGAGACAATCACGGGTGCAGCCGTGAATCACTCACGGATTGTGAATCTTGCAGCATCTTCTTTGTGAGTATATTAAATGCTGATTTGATTGATGAAACGTGATGGTATTTGATGTTTGAAACTTATTCACAGTGGAAAATATTGATATCTATGTTGTGATATAGTTTCTTAATTTTTTTTTGAGTCACGTTCGCATGTTTTGTTATAACTGCACAGGATTTCGCTCATATTTTAAAGGGAACTCTTGCAAAATTTTTCTAAAATCTATCGTGACTTGGTTTAATGCTTATATATATGCAACAATTTAAGTCTAGGGTGTCCCTATATATTTAGCTTTTCTTTAAAGCTTTATAGGTATTTATTTTGAATGTTCATAATTGTTAAGGATAATCAAATTTGTGTTATCTTTAATTTTAAACTTAGGAAACTTTTTGAGTGTTTGATTTGATGACTTAGGGAATTTCTGAAATTTCAAGTGGGCTTAAATTGTTGAGTAAATTCAATTATGGTATTGATAAAATACATGTATGCATTGTTATATATTCATGCGACGTGTGCATAGTATTTTTATGCTTGAAATTTAATTTATCTATCTTTACTTGATGGAAATTTTTATGAATAGAATTTGGTGATATTTATTTAATTGAGATTTGCTCCAACTCCTCTAGTTGAGTAATCTAAGGTCATGAGTTATATTATACCATGAGTTGGTATACTTTAAGTCTGTTGTGATCAAATAACAGAGGGAAAATTTTAAAAGTAAATATCTATCCCTCTTGCAGAAAGATCGATAATGACTTAAATGCCATGCCACTAGCCGGCTTTCTCCATAATTGATTTATTTTTTAAAAAAAGAAAAAATAGAAGGGAAAATAAATATGGAGAAAAAGAGAAAGCTGTAGGTTAAGTGGACAACTCCGTTGACTTTATGATTGAGACTATGAGTTAAATTATACTGCTTTGTGGTATACTTTATACAATATTATGATGCTAATAGGAAAGGGCATATAACTGTTTAAAGACCAAATTGCTCTAAAAATCTCTATCTTTAACATCACCAAGATTCTTGAAATAAATTTTTGCCTATTGAGTAATGTTGATTTATTAAGTTGAGAGTATTTAATACTTAGTACGTGAAGAATGAATGATATGACATGAACTGTGAATTTTATCTTTCTTGGATTATAAACTCTTGAGAATTTACCTCTATTATGATTTTTCTTGAAATTACTTAAGTTCTGAAAGGTCGATTGCTTGAATTGTGGACTCGGGACGTTATTAAGAAGAAAACAAATAAGATTATTCCTTACATTTGCATTCTCCATACATATTAGAGTATTGCTTGAGGACAAACAAAGTTTTTAGTCTAGGGTATTCTGATGAGTTGCATTTACATCATGTTTTTGCTTGTATTTTATATGATATTTTGGACTTATTTATGATTTTATACTAATTCTAGTGTTTTTACTTCACTTGGTATAGAATCTTCACTTTTCTTAGTTTTTATGAAAATGCAGGTACAATGGCGTAAAAATGATGGATTTTACGAGTTTTGAAGCCATAGCACAATTCTCGAGGACATTACGAGCTTGCACATCAAATTTGGAGCGAAAATAGTGAAGATCGCGACTTTCACAGCCTTGGCCGTAATTATTGGGTCAGCCGTAATTTGGTGTTCGAACGGGCGAAATGCGGCTAAGTATAGAAGTCCACAGAAACTTTCACGGGTGAAGCCGGTTATCCTTCACGGTCCGTGAAACTTTCTGTGTACAAAGAGCTTTATGTACAGAAAGAATTACAGCCTCAGTCGTAAACACATTACGGGTGGTGAAAGTTTATGTCCCCTTAGGTTTCTCACTCGATTCGAGTCCAAATCGAACCAGAATTGAACCAAACTCTTCAAAAACCTTCCTAGATGGGTTCTATACTAATTAGACTATAAAGGAAGGATTTTGGAAAGGTTTCAGGGGCTTCTACACATGAAAACGAACAGAGGCAACGACATCGGCGAAAATTGATTTCTAGGCAGAATTCCATCGAGAGATCACGCAAAGGAGGGGATTTGACACTTCATCTTCATCACCAGATCGACGGGAAGAGTTCTAATTACTTTCCTAATGTCTCTTTGCATTAGTTTTGAGAGATTACATGTTGAATTCATCACTAAACATGCTGTATTCAAAGTACATGTTTGCTTAAACCTATTTTCTGGATTTGGGAAGTAGCCCGTTGATGATTTATGGATTAAATCTATTGTTTTAAATCTTTATCATGATTTTTATAGTGTTGATTTGATTTGAATTGTGTTTATTCCATAATTTACTCTGATCAAGTAATTTTACATCTTAGATGTTGCGAGAAGAACCGGGAGGTGAATCGCAATGTCGGAACTATTCTTTTCAAACCTACGAATCCAATCACGGGAGTAGTTTGAATTCGTTTGAAGGATTTACATGGTTTTTCATAGAACTTAATGGGTCTAGTTACGTTAACTATCCCGAGAGTAGGGAGTTAGCGTAGTTAGATACCGGATTACGCTTTGGGAGGAGGTAATCTATACCTTAGGGAAAATCCCTTTCAAATCTATAATTTTATGTTCAAAGATTTATTTTTCATTAAATTCATAATCATTAGCGTGGTGAAACCCCAAATCCTGATTTTCTCCGAATTGATTTTTACCCAAACGCTATATCTGTTTCTTTTTTTTATTTAGAAGTTTCCAAAACAAAAACCACAAATTTGATTTGTCTAGATATAGATCGACCATGTAGTCGGTACTTGACTGCCTAATCCTCGTTGGAAACGATATCTTATTTTATTACTTCAATAAATCTGTACACTTGCGGACGTATCAGAAATGAACCTCCTAATCCAAACGGCTTCTTTGGCTACCTCAGAAGTAACCACATACTTAGCCTCAATTGTAGAATCAGTTATGGTGGATTGCTTGAAGCTCTTCCAGCATACAACGCCTCCATTCATCTTGAACACATAGCCGGCTTGCGATCTAAAGTCGTCAGGGTCAGACTGGAACAATGCATAAGTGTAGCCCTGAATACTGAGCTCTTCTTGTCCCCCATAGACTAAGAACAAATCCTTAGTTCTTCTCAGATACTTCAGGATGTTCTTTACAGCCACCCAGTGCTGCAGACCCGGATTGGATTAATATCGGCTGGTTATGCTCACAACATAAGTCATGTCTAGTCTAGTACACAACATCGCATACATGATCGAGCCTACTACCGAAGCATAGGGCACTCGACTCATGTCATCCCTCTCAGCCTAGCCTGTGTGGTGGGACACTGGCTCTTTGAGAGAGTAAGGTCATGTCTTATTGGAAGGTATCCTTTCTTGGATTGCTCCATGTAGAACTTTTCTAGGACCTTATCAATGTAGATACTTTGACTAAGGGCCAGGAGCCTTTTGGATCTATCCCGATAGATCTTCACGCCCAAGATATAGACGGCCTCCCCTAAGTCTTTCATCTCGTAACACTTCCCCAACCATGTCTTCATAGACTGAAGACTAGAGATGTCATTTCCAATAAGTAGTATGTCATCGACATACAAGACCAGAAAAGTCACGAAGATCCCACTGAATTTTTTTGTATACATAGGCGTCATCTTTACTTTTGACAAAGCCATAATCTCTTATAGCTTCATGAAATCGAAGATTCCAATTTCGAGATGCTTGCTTTAATCCATAAATAGATTTCTTTAGCCTGCAGACCTTATTTGCATCTGCAGGATGGATGAAGCCATCAAGCTGTGTTATATACACAACCTCTATTAGCTTCCCATTAAGGAATGTTGTCTTAACATCCATCTGCCATATCTCATAGTCATGATATGCAGCTATAGCAAGCAGAATCCGAATGGATTTGATCATGACAACTGGCAAAAAGGTTTCATCATAGTCCACCCCGTGGACTTGTCTGAATCCTTTAGCTACTAGTCTACCCTTATAGGTAACTAAGTTGTCATCCATATCGGTCTTCCTTTTGAAGACCAATTTACCCCATCAGGCAACTCAACCAAATCCCAGACTTGGTTAGCCGACATGGAATCCATCTCAGATTTCATAGCCTCAAGCCATTTCTTGGAGTCCGGTCCAGCGACCACCTCATCATAAGTCCTGGGCTCATCCTCAATGATGAAATCCCGTCATGTTGGGTCGGCAGCGACCCATACCTCTCAGGTGTACGACGAATCCTCTCAAACCTACGTGGGACCTGTGTCTGAGCCTCAGGTTGCCCAGCAACCGGTGCAGGTGGCTCAGGTTCCATCTCTTTGTCTTGTGGTTGCACTTGGACCTCATCTAAGTCAAACTTCCTCCCACTGGCTTCTTTCATGAGAAATTCTTTCTCTAGAAAGACAACACCCCGAGCAACAAAAACTTTGTTCTCAGTGGGAACATAGTAGTAGTATCCTTTAGTTTCCTTAGGATACCCCACAAAGACACATTTATCAGATCTAGGTCCTAGCTTGCAAGAATCCTAACGTTTGACATAAGCCTCACATCCCTAGATCTTGATAAAAGATAGGTTCAGGCGTCTCCCACTCCGTACCTCATATGGAATCTTGGAGACACTCTTAGATGGAACGTTATTCAGTATGAGAGGAGCTGTCTCAAGTGCATGACCCCAGAATGAGGGTGGTAGAGTTGCATGACTCATCATAGACCGAACCATGTCCAACAAAGTTCGATTTCTCCTCTCAGACACACCATTCCATTGAGGTGTTCCAGGAGGAATGAGTTGGGATAATATCCCACACTCTCTAAGATAGTCAAAGAACTCACCGCTCAGGTACTCTCTACCACGATTTGATCAAAGATTTTTAATGGATCTACTAAGCTGGTTCTCTACTTCATGTCTGAACCCCCTAAATTTATGAAAGGATTCAGATTTATGTCTCATCAGATAGACATATCCATATCTACTGAAGTCATCGGTAAATGTGATGAAGTAGTTGTACCCTCCTCTAGCTTGTTTACTGAATTGCCCACACACATCACTGTGTATATAATCCAATAAACCTCCTGCCCTCTCACTAGTCTTGGTGAAGGGTGCTTTTGTCATCTTCCCTAATAAACAAGGCTCGCAAGTATCAAATTCCTCTAAGGAACTTGAATCTAACAACCCATTTGCATGGAGTTGTTGAATGCGATTCTTGTTTATATGGGCTAATCGACAATGCCATAAGAAAGCACCAACTGAACCACTCAGTTTGGTCCTTTTACTATTTATGTTACAAATAGAGCTATTCATGTCTAAGACATATAAACCATTACACAATGTACCCTTCCCATAAAACATATTTGCAAATGAAAAAGAACAAGAGTTCTCTTTTATTTCAAATGTAAAACATTTCCTTGCTAAGCAAGGAATGGATATAATGTTTTTAGTTAGCGAAGGAACATAATAGCAATTATCTACCTCTAATTGAAGTCCAGAAGGTAGGGAGAGAGTCAAAACTCCTATAGCAACAGCAGCAACTTGTGCCCCGTTTCCAACCCGTAGGTCATTCTCTCTAGGCCGCACCAATCTACTTTTCTTGAGCCCCTGCATATTTGTACAAATATGAGCTCCACATGCGGTATCCAATACCCATGACGTAGAAGTAGAAAGGTTGACTTTGGTAACATAGATACCTGAGCTAGAAGCTAAGGCCTTGCCTTTCTTCTTCTCATTATGAAGTTGCCTACAGTCCCTCCTCCAGTTCCCCTACTCGCCATAGTGGAAGCATCTCTGATCCTTTGACTTCTTTGCCTTTTTCTTCAGTGCTTTGGTAAGACCTTTGGCACTGCCCTTAGCACGTGCCTTACCCTTCTTCTTAATCTTCTTGGTCATGGGGACCAAAAGAATAGAATTAGGTTTGGTCTTAACCATTTCATACTCGGCTGTTTGGAGCATATTCAACAGTTCCTCCCGAGTGCATTTAATCCGGTTCATGTTGAAATTTATAATAAATGGACTAAAGCTAGGGGGCAGGGACTGTAGAATAAGATCCATGACCAGCTCATTATCTATGGCGTGTCCCAGTCTCTTGAGATGATCCACGTTCCCAATTAACTTGAGTACATGCGATCTCACTAGTGCACCCTTAGATAATTTGCACCGAAAGACTGCTTTAGTAGTGTCATACTCTCAGTTCTAGCCTGAGCCTCGAATATCTGTTTCAAATGAGTGATCATCTGAAAAGCGTTCTGCTCCTCATACTGCACCTGAAGTTCAGGTGCCACAGTGGCTAGCATGAGACATGCTACCTCCAAAGAGTCATCCTGATGCTTTCTAAAAGCATCCCTGTTTGCCGCTCGGGCATTAGGCGCAGGAGTCACAGGAAGAGGCTGCTCAAGGACATACAACTTCTTCTCAAGCTTGAGGGCTATCCTCAACTTCTGATGCCAGTCCATAAAGTTGGATCCAACCAACCAAGAAGTGATCGCAGTGTTAATCCGCTAGTGTTTGTAGCCATTATTCTACAACAACCAAGATAAGCAGATTAGTACTACTTCGAATTATTTAAACTGGACTTGTTTTAAATGAACATGGCTCCGACTATTTTAATCGAATTGACAACCACAAAGTCAATCGAGAAATTTGAGATTTTCCAGTGAGATGGGATCCTTATTCCACATGAGACTTTGCGCCCCACAAGGGTGGGATGAGATGCATAAAGTAACCCATGCTTCTTAAGGTGGGCACACCGGCCGATTGCTCTAAGCAATTCCCTTATTGAGACAGTCCAGGCATTTCATGTCCAACGAGGGCTAGATACAACATGAAACCCTAACCTCTCAATGATGCCTCTAGAGCTTCATTATGTTCCCAGCACATATGAAAATCTAGTCAAGTCCATTCCTAACCGTTATGCCCAGGGCCAACGAGTTTCCTTGCAAAGGCACGTCAAGGTTAAAACTGGATTGGGGAAACCATTGTCACCACACACCTTCTAAAGATAAGTAGGTGTGTCCCACAAGGGTGGAAAATAGTTCACAACACCACTGATCGATAGCTTGATGAGGGCTACGCATTAGAAGGCTACTAGACTTGATATTTTAATAAGGGTTTTTGAGGTCTCATCATCTCAGTTTTATCTTATGTCTAACATTACAGACATGCAATCCTATAGCGATAACATAACGATAAAACATCACAGGCATGCAATAGCAAGTAAAAGGATGATGTGATCATAGCCCATTCAAGACATTGAACCAACCCATGCCAAAAGGGGTTCAACTCTTGACCTAGCACACAAGCCCCAAAAACTAGACCAAGCCTAGCTGACCTCTAGCTTGATCTTCAAGGTTGGCTCCAAGGTCCACCACACCAAGGCCATGGGTCCTCCTCCAAGGAAGATTCACCACCTTGCAAGCCGCAAGAGGGGTAGCATACAAGCACAAGGCTCGGCCAAACCTTTATTTGCGCCCCCATGCAAGGATGCACCACCTTTCTTGAAGCTTGTTGCGCCATCGATTATGTAGGATGCGCCCCCTAATCTTTATCTTGAATTTTACAAAATAAAAGAAAAAGAATGGTGGCACGCAGGTCTCACAAGAATACATCGCAGGCATGCATTGGGGCTTGACTAGTGATCACAACATCATGCACAAACAAGGTACTTACTCATGCAATTCTATATGCTCATGAAAAATATAAAATCTAAAATTTTACTTTTTCATTAAACAAGTTTCTTTTCCTCATATTCTTATCACAAATCTTTTGGTTATTTGCGATTAAGTTTCATGACGATTTTATAGATCCTTTCAGCTGGCAATTTTGTCAAATCAAGAGACCTAGCCAGTCTGAAGACACAATGCCCGTCCTACTTGACAAAACTACGTGTGCCTTTGATTTTAAATCAATAAAAAAAATAACCTAAAAATCCAAAAGAATTTGAAAAGAGGATAGGAACAAGAAACCATAATTTTTCTTACAAAGAAAAATCATGTGCCATGTAAATATGCAATATGTGGAAATTGAAACATGGCATGTGAGCATAGAGAAAAGCATAGAAACATCGTTCGAGGCTCGCAAGTCGCTCTGATACCACTGTTGGGAAACCTTGGGGATATTTTACAAATTTTAACATTACAGATTACATACGCAGCAGAAGAATATCCCCGAAATAGGCTAGTCCCAAAAACCCAGTGAGGATCGTCTTGCGAGGGAGTCGACACGATAAGAGGAGAAAGTACCTAGAGCCAGTGGAGGCCAATCGAGGTAGGCGCCCAAGTGTTCGCCCTCTATAGTCTCACACACACGGATTCCTCGAGTCTTCTTCTTCCACGCCTGGTGCTAGCCTCGGGAAGAAGATCCATGCCTCAGGTGAGCCTCTTGATGACTTGCGCCAACCACCAAGGGAGATTGCGCCAAGGGAGGAAGATGCTGCAAGCTTCTTTCTCCTTTGCGCCAAGGAAAGGAAAGGGAAGAATAGAGCTTCGGCCCTGATGGAAGAGGAAGAAGAGAACTCCAAGCTTTTTCCCCTCTACTTGTCTCCACGCCTCCAAGAAGATTAATTCATCAAGAGGGGTCGGTTAGGGGGTTCTTTTATAAGAGCATGAGGCAGTTAGAGGAGTTTAGCAAGTGGGGCGATTAGGGCAATAATCTAGAGATTTATTCAATCAAATAATTTGATTTAATCCCTCAACCTTATGCACCAATGACTTGCCTAAGCAAGCATTCAGCCACATGCGCCCAAAAAATTCCTAAAGAAGTATAACTCTCATGTATGCGCTAAGACAAGGTCAAGCCATCATGAGAGTTTGCCTAAATTGGCTTGGGCGCAAGTCCTAAGCCAATTAGGACTCTAATTAAGTAAATAATCAGGCCCCATTTGCTTATATCAAATCTCAATTAATATCTCAAGTGATTAGATTAAATCCTAATCAAATTTAACCACTTGAAGATACCTTATATGTCATATGCGCCAATCCTAGTCCAACTAGGATTCTTCATGCACCCATGACATATTATTCTCCCCATTATACCCTTTTAGCCTCTTGTCTCTTCATTACAACTTATTAGTAAGCCCCATTATGTAATGGGCCTAGCCCAAGGTTCATTATGCATGTTAACCAAGCCATTGGATCCAATCCAATTTAACCCAAGGTCAAATGAGGCTTAACCATGGTTAGTTTGGTTAATATGCCAAAAATGGAACTTAGCCCCAATAAGTTTCTTCCATCTCATCAGGCCCATTGGTGCTGATGAAATCTCCTAAATAGATCTGAGTTATCCAATAACTCGATCTAAAAGCTACCCGATCAATACGAAAACTTGAGTATCAAGGTGTGTGACCCTGTAGGTTCCTCTGACATTGGCAGTGATAAACTTAGGTCATCACAAGCAGTGAGTGGCACCTAGTAGTGCATCGCTGCTACCCAAGTCATTGGAATGGATATCGACATCGACATCCCCATCATCGCAACTAGCTACAGATACATTATAGTCCCTTTGCCAAGCTGATATCCGATTGGACAAGTGTGTCATCACTTTTTTTTACCCAATCACATGGTCATGACTAAATCAGGTTCTCACCTGGGTATGATATACTTTCAGTCATAGAACCATAGAGGAGCTCCATGGATATCATGTTTTCCTTAGGAAGGGGCAAATTCTCTATCTGTATATTGATCTTCTCATATGGATCGTGACATACTCAATGACAACCATTATTACCTCCCAACTACGGCAAGGTGTTAGGTTGTATCAAAGCATGTCCCTAACCATATAGAAGAGTCAATAACCTCAAGTCAAGGGATCAATGCATCTCCTGTCACTTGTGAGGACAACTCATGACACTAAGTCATTGCCTTACAACAGGTCAATCTAGTTTATCCACCACTGATATACCCATATGTCTGCGTTAGCACCACGTGCCTAACCAGCCCATATACCGGTCTCACAAGTACCATAGCTATCCCATATCCACTAAGGTACATCGACTGGGGACAAAAGTTTGAGCACAGATTCAATCTGTCTCCAAGGACATTATCATGTAATTACACAATCGCAGATGCAAACAAACAATGATAATAACAATGCTAGAATAATATTTATATCAGAAATATCTGTATCAAGCGGTACATAAAGTAGACCATAACTAGGTCTCAGGGCATAAATATTAAAACTATTTTCATAGACAAGCTTTGTATTTCGTAGACAAACCAACTGTTCTTTCATAGATAGGCTTTGTTCTTTCATAGACTGACCAACTATCTATGAATATATAGGAAATATCTGTATCAAGCAGTACATAAAGTAGACCATAACTAGGTCTCAGGGCATAAACACTAACACTATTTTCATAGACAAGCTTTGTATTTCATAAACAAACCAATTGTTCTTTCGTAGATAGGCTTTGTTCTTTCGTAGACTGACCAACTGTCTACGAAAATACAAAGCCTGTCTGTAAAAGAACAAAGCCTGTCTACAAAAAAAATAAAGCCCGTCTATGAAAGAACCAACTATTTCATAAACAGACCGTTTGTTCTTTCGTAGATAGGCTTTGTTCTTTCATAGACAGACTTTGTATTTTTATAAAAAAAAGCTTTATATTTTCATAAATAGGCTTTGTTCTTTTGTAGACTAACCAACTATTTTCGTTGGCAGACATTTATTCATATCAGAATTGAAAAAAAATATGGAGTTTAGTGCTCAGAGACCTTTTTCTTTCATAGGCATGAAATTTTCAATAACAGACCTTAATGATGCCAGAAGATGAAGTAAATATGGTGTCATTTGGTACTGACCCTGACATTAAAGAGTTGGTAAGAAGTATCAATTT
The DNA here is from genome assembly GCA_027563935.2 of Costus lasius. Lineage (NCBI taxonomy): Eukaryota > Viridiplantae > Streptophyta > Magnoliopsida > Zingiberales > Costaceae > Costus > Costus lasius. The sequence continues at coordinate 35,609,291 of CM050453.2, forward strand.
TTTGACTATATATTTATACGCAAGTTAATTTGTAGTACATTACTTTTTAAAGGAAGTTCAGAAATTGAAAGATGATGTTGTTGGGGAAACTAATTTTGGTGGCTCTATGGTTCTAATTATTGGTATGGTCTTCAATGGTGAAGTCGCACCATACAATTTTTATAATGAGTATGCCAAATGACTAGGTTTTAGTATCAAAAAATTATACATAGAGCGTAGAAAATATGATAGTTTGAAGTATCGTATATTTTCTTGTAGCAAACAAGGGTTCAAACAAGCACACGGAACTCATGTGACTAAGAAACCATATGCTGAGACTAGAACAAATTGTATGGCCTGGATTGACTTGAAAATTTCTATTGATGATATGTGGACAGTATCCAAAGTTTCTATTGACCATAACCATCCAATGACTATTCTAAATACGGTCCCAATGCTGAGATTACATAGGAAAATCTTATCTTTCCAATGTACTCTTATAATCCAAATGACTGATTCTAGTATCAAGGCTTACCATATCTATAATTATGTTCAGTCAGGGGAAGCTAATGATGAAGTTAGTTTCATAAGAGATAATAGTATAAATTATATTCAAAAACAAAAGAGGAAAACATTGGATGGTAAGGAAAAGAAGGGTATTTTAAATTTCCTAAAGGAGAGACAAGCTAAAGACCCTTCCTTCTTTTCTACTATTGCAACTCATTAATTAGGAGAGTTTGCAAATTACTTTTGGACTGATGGTAGATCAATCATAGATTACACTTATTTTGGTGATGTAATCTATTTTGATACCTTTCAAACAAATGAGTATGATATGTCATTTGCTCCAATTGTTGCTATGAATCACCACAAGAAAACAATTATATTTGGTATTATATTATTATATGATGAGTGTGCAGATTCCTTTATTTGGTTCTTTAATATGTTTTTGAAAGCAATGTCTAGCCGGTATCTTGTTATCATTTTTTTGGATCAATCGGCCATAATACAGCACACCGTCTTTGCCTATGGCTTTTCTTTAATAATGCAAAATACATCTAAGTAATGCGATTCATGGCAGCTCTATATTTCTTCATGATTTAATATACTATGTATATGCACGGAAATGAAATCGGTCCACTATCACTAGAATCGAGCCTAGTTCCCCCACCTTTGGTAGAGCTGAAATGAAATCTAATGAAATACTTTCCCATGGTCATTCGGGAACTAGTAATGGTTCTAAAAGTCGCAAGGGGTTTTTTCTTTTCATTTTGTCTTGTTGACATGTGAGGCACATCCGAACATAGTCATTAACGTCTGCCCCCATAACTGGCCAGTAGAACGCCCTTTTTGTGAGGGCTAATGTTCGATGGGTATTTGGGTGTCCTGCCCACAACGTATCATGGCACTCTTTGAAAACTTCTCTATGCAAGTTATCTACTTTTAGCATATACACCCTATTACCTTTCATGAGGATGAGGTCGTTATTTTCCCAAAATTGTCATGTCTTGCCTTCTTTGATAAGTTTCCCTAGGGTTGTCGCTTGAGGATCTTTGCACAATCCCACACAGATCTTTTCCTATTGGTCGGACTAGATTTGGATAGTTTGATGATCTCCCGAAGCTTGGATACTTGCTATATCCAACTTTTGACTCAACGCATCAGCAACGACGTTGATTTTTCCAGGTTAGTACTCCCAAACCATGTCAAATTCTGCTAGAAAGTCTTGCCATCGAACTTGTTTCAACGATAATTTCTTTTGCATTTGAAAATAACTTAATACGATGTTATCCATTCATAGGATGAACTTGGCCCCTAGTAAGTAGCGTCGCTAAGTTCCTAGATAGTGCACTACAGCCGTCATCTCTTTCTCATGTGTCGGGTACCTCTGTTCGGCATCATTAAGTTTTTGACTCTCGTAAGCTATAGGATGTTGATCCTGCATTATAACTCCCTCGATAGCATAATTGGCTGCATCTATGTGAACTTCAAAGTCCTTCTGATAGTTTGGCATCACTAATACAAGTTCTTTGTTTATGGTAGTCTTCAGGTCTTCAAAAGCTCTCTAGCACTTCGGAGACCAATTCCAGCTATGTCCCTTTTTTAGTAAGTTAGTTAAAGGGGTTGCCCTTTGTGAGTAGCCCTCAATGAATTGCCGGTAGTAGTTCATGAAACCCAAAAAGGATCTTAGTTTTGTGACCTTAGTCGAGGCAGTTCAACTCACCATAGCTTTTATCTTTGCTTCATTCATTCATTCATATCTTACCATTGTCAATCTGGTGCCCTAGGAACATGATTTCCTCTTGGGCAAAATAGAATTTTTTTTTCTTCCTTTACATGGAGTTCAGTTTTCCGCAGGATGTTAAAAATAGTTTGAAAATGCGTAATATGTTCCTCCAGTGTTTGGCTATAGACTACGATATCATCAAGGTACACTACTACAAACTTGTCCAAGTATTTATGGAAAAGTTAGTTCGTCATAGTGCAGAAGGTTGCTGGCACATTGATTAGCCCAAAGGGCATTACTGTGAAATTGAAAGAACCATAGCGAGTGACACAAGCTATCTTTTTTATATCTTCTTTGTCTATCTGCACTTGCCAGTATCCTGAGCGAAGATCGAGTTCAGAGAAGAACTTCAATTTGTTGAGTTGATCGAACAAATCTGCAGCCAATGGGATTGGGCATCCATTCCTTACTGCTATTTTGTTTAGAGCCCGATAGTCCACACATAGTCAAAAACTTCCGTCCTACTTCTTCTAGAATAGGACTGGTGCACATAATGGTGATTTTGAACTTCGGATAAGACCCCCATCTAGTTGTTCTTTCATTTGTTTAAGCAACTCCACAAGTTCTGGGGGAGTTATATGATAAGGGGATCAAACTAGTGGTTTAACCCCTTGTTCCAACTCAATTCGATGGTCCACATCCCTATGTGGAGGTAGCTTTTTTCGCAATTCTAATGGCATCACATCCTCAAACTCTTTGAGGATTGTCTTGATAGCATTAGGGTATGATGCAACTCGTGGTGCTGAGTTTTCTAGTTTTATTGCGGCAACTAAAGTCAGTTTTCCCCGACAGACACCCTTTTTGAGTTGCATTGCCAATAATAGCTTTTGTTTATCCTTTGGTTCATCATGTATTGCCGATGCAAGGATTTCCTTCCGCCAACACCCACAAGGTGTTCATGAAAGGCATTGGCACGACATGTGCAGAACGAAGGAATTTCATCCCCAAGATGATTTGGAAGTCATGTAGGGGTACCACCATGAAGGTGACTTGGCCGCTCCAATCTCTAATTCTGAGAGGGACATTCTTGGCCACACATTTGATTCGTTGAGCTTCAGAATTCATAGCTTTTACATGACTGTGGCATTTCTCTTATTTGAGATCGAGTTTGCTGGCTTCGCCTATGGACATGAAATTATAAGTTGCACCAGAATCAATCATTGCTCTGGCCCTCCTATCATTAACTTTGATGTCAACATACATCAATTTGTTCAGGTGTCCTACCTGTTCCTTCGGCTTTGGTACTCCCCCTTGCGCTTTCATAACATTGAGCAATCGTACTGCCCCCTTGTGACGCTTTTCGTGAGGGATTGCCCTTCTCACTTGCACAGCTTTCATCGGAGTCACTATCCCTCTTTGTCAAGGAATGATTTTTCTTCCTCTGTTTGGAATTTGTAGATTCTTTGGCAACCATTGCATGTAGTGCCTGCTTTTGTGGGCACGCTTTGACCCAATAGTTTCCTCCATAGAGGATACATTCTACCCTTGGAGCAAATTTATTTGGCCTACCTCCTGGAGGACTCCTACGACCGTCCCTCCCTGGTTCCTTTCCCTTAAACTAAAACCGATGAGAGGTTTAGGGTGGTCTTCAGCTCTTGGCCCTTTCTGGAGTCACATAGTCAGTGAGACATTCAACGACTACATGGGAAGAAGTGAAGTCTGTCACATTGCGTCCCTGTAGTTTTTTCTATGCCTATGGTTTTATCCTTCCGTGAAGGCAAAGAATAGTTCTTGCTTAGAAAACTTGACACCGAGAATTATGGCTAGAAATTGCTTCACATACTCCTAGATTTTATTGCCAAGATGAAGATTTTGTAGTTTCTTTCTAGCCGTGAACTCAATATTTTTGGGGAGAAATTCGATCTTCAACTTGTGCTTGAAATCCTCGCAAGTTCCCAGGTTGTCGGTTCCATTCTGCACCCTTGTGTGCCACCATAATTTAGCATCCCCTGCTAGGAACCAGGTCGATGTCACTACTTTTAGTTGTTCTAAGTTTGGTTGTGTGACAAGGAAGTATTGTTCCATGTCAAAGAAGTTCTCTAACTCCCTTGCATCTCAAGCGCCCTCATAACTAGGTGGTTCAGGGACTTTAATTGCGGTGTGTTCAGATCGGGCATTCCCTTTGCTAGCATGAACAGCCCGAGTGAGAATATCTATTTTAGCCAACACATCATCAATTCTTGTATGGAGTTATTGGAAGGCTTCCTCTGTGTCCTCTTTGAGCCTTTCTGCAACAAAAGCTAACTCTGCATGCTTTGCTTCAATCCCAGCAATATGAATCTCATCTATTCGCCCTCTTATTGATGTCTCATCTGTGATTTGGGGTTGTTCCTCCCCTTTTGTCATATGATCTCTTTGCACACTAGGCGCTCCCATTGCAGGTGTCGTCCTTGTGATTTACCCTGAACTCTGCCTCATATACCACTTGTCACGGATTCACTTTCCTTAGTGCTTGATGTTCGTGCAGCACACTACTTGGAGTAGTCTTAAGCCTTCTTCTCATGTGTACTTATGCACTAACTGATCCCCACATGCACAAGGCACTATCTTATGGCAACCAAATAAATCGAGGCAACAGAAATCCAAATGCAACACAATAGCACAACAATCCGAATAATGTAACTAGCAAGTTTTCCCAAAATAGAAAGTAAAATGCTTGGTGAAGTGATTCAACCAAGCATCCCGTCGGCATATTATTGATGAAACAAGATTACAAAGACTCTAAATAGACATTAAGTAGACACTAGACCTAGGGACTTGATGGAGAGGGCAGGTGTGTGGAACATTGCAATTTTAGACTTGTGAGTTGTCACAAGAGAGCATTTAACCAAGCACTACATCCCCTCTCAATACAATCCCACATATACTTACTAAGGGGTGTGAGTAGAAGGGTTCAAAAGACTAGGGTATGCTAATTTTAGACATTTGAGCCCCTCATCCTAGAGTACTTGTGAAAACATGGTCCCCCACGCGCGTTTTCATGCCCCAGGACAATCCCCTGAGCACATTGCGACCTTGATGACCAAAACACATGGCACAAATGTGCCAAACCCTATTTGTATATAGATCTACCTATCTACAAAATTTCAAGACAAAAAGATATCATCAAAATCGGATAACAATAGTTTTACACCCGACTTCCTCCAAACCGATCTCTGATATTATGCCCTACTTGGTCTTGCCGGTGATCTCTATCAGGGCTTCTACCCTAATCTGGTTCGGTGGTAGATTTTTTGGCATCAGTGAAAACAATTGAGAAGGTCTTCTGCCCTAATTTGGGTTGGCGGCATGCTTCAAGGCGTTTGCCCTAATCGTCATCAACGGATCATGCAATGCAGTGTTCGATTTAGGGCTTCTACACTAATCCTGCCTCTAGGCGACGTCGGTCCCTCTTACTCCACATTGATTCAGCGATTCAAGATTCTGGGTGATTTGCTGGCGACAAAAGGAAGCGATCACCTTCATGGAATTAGCGAATTATTCTAGTGCCTGCTATGAGCGAATGAACAAAATAGGCTTCGGCCCTAATCCTCATCCACTTCTTTTAATGATTTCATTGTTTATTGAATATTTGTCGATCTTTGTTGATCTTCGTCACCATTGACAAATTGTTGCTCCAAGCGATTGCTCAACGGCCTCTATTTTATTCGACATGGGTCGCATGCAATCGAGCAGGTGAGGTGCAGATCGAGTAATTGGCGCAAATGTTTAGGCCAGACACTGGTGCCATGGATTTTTGTGAAGAGAAAATCCGGGCTGGATCCGGATACAGGTCGGCTTGTATGATCTTCACATATTCGAGTCGGGTAGATCAGGCGTGTGTGCATGCAGTTTTGGGTCAAGCAACTAGGCTCGCTCTATTGGGCCTGGGCCTGGGCCTAGTCCTTAGTAGTTCCCCTACTATGCGCAAAAGCAGGGCTACTGTCTGGGCCTAGTTTAGGCCTAATCGTCTGGGGCTTTGCATTGGTGTTTTTGCTATGAGCAAAACTAGCAGCGTATTGTTTGGCCTGCTGTGTTGTGCAGTTTCTGCTTGCTTCTAATTTTTATAAAATCAAGGAAAAATATTTTTTAATCAATTCAAACAATGGCATAATTCTTTTTTTATTGTCTAAATAATAAAAAGTATGACATTATGAAATAGATTAATTGAAGCAATATGACTAATAGAGTAGCATATTGTGTAGGTTAATTTATTCTATATTGTTAAGATGATATATATTAATTTATGAGGGTATTAATCGGACTAAAGGAAGGTTAATACTTAGTCAAATTATATGCACACATGTGGTAATAACATGTGATGATTATTTGGTTTCTTGTCAATAATAAATCGATCGAAAAAAAGGTTATATTAGATAAGACTTATTATCATTGTTTGATTACTACAATAAGAGTACCACTTATAAGTTATTATTTATGTTCAAAGATGAAATGTTAATGTTGTATTAGGTATCTTGTTATGCACCCAATCATTGTTTGAATTTATTCATGTTTCATACTTGAATATTATTTAAGTATGATTTGGAACTAATGTGAGTTTATTTTTCTTTAGCAATTAATTCTTCTTATAGTATTGCTGCCAGCATAAATTCCATTCCAATGTTTAATAGCATAAATTTTAAATCATGGAAAGAGAACATTACCATTGTTCTTGAAGTCATGGATCTAGACCTTACGCTAAGGGTAGAACGTCCTGCTAATCTTATGATGAAAAATAGAGTTTAGCCTAAGAATTCCCTTAAGGGAAGGGGGTCGGACCCCTTCTATACCTGACCAGCAAGCCTCAAGAGGTGATCTCAAGGGAAAGGTTTGGAGATGTGCGCACACTCTTTCAGCTTCAGCAACTTAACAGGGTCCAATAGCTCCAACTCCACCAGGAAAACAAGAAGGCTCGGTAGATGAGAACTCAGCAGGAAGAAGAGAAGGAAGGGCCTTCCGGCTCACATTCAAGAAGCAAGAGTGAGGGGCCAAAGGCTCACCCTCAAGAGCACACAAGGGGCCTTCCAGCACTCCCTCAAACAAGCAGCATCCGCTAACTCAAGTTGAATTTTTTTTTTCAGCAAAAATGGCATCTAACGTGTAGTGTCAAATTACATGGGCTTTAAACCAAAACCCCAACGTTTACATTCACAAATGACTCTTGGCATTCTAGTTGTCGTATACTCCAGCTTTCTGATGTTCTGATTGGTGATCTTCAACGACAGTAATGGCTGAGCTAGAAACATCTTCTCGCATGCTTGGTTGCTTGTGGAAATAGGCTTGCTATATTTTTAGTCGTTGGTGACTAGCTGATGGTTGCTTGAATCGGATTGATATTGACTAGTATTCATAACTTGATAGTGTTGACTCTTTGTAGCCTGAGTTGGTTTGATGATGGCTGGCCGAAAGTGTGTATGTGGCTGGTGTTGACTTCCTGCTTGAAATGTTGATTCTTTGACTGTTGACTTGGTAATTGCTGGCTGAGATCACAGCTTGGCTAGTGTTGCTTCTTGGCTGGGTATTGACCTTGTTGTACGCTGGTATAGCTGAATGTGCAAATGCCTTGAGGATTGGGGGAGCTTTGGTGCCATGTAAGTGCATTATAGGTGATATAAACCTAGGCTACAACAACCTATTACATCAACTACAAAATAAAATAAAGACTTGGAAAGTAAATCCTAGGCTAAGTCCTACCTACAACAATAGCAACACAAGTGCTTAAGTTACAAAATTGTCCAACAACTAGTCTTACAACCATCAAGACTAGCTTGGACCACAAGTCAATAGTTTATCAAACCAAACAACTAAAGATAAATAGCAATGTAAATAAGTTCTTTAACATAACAAGTTCTTAAGTAAGATTCTTCAAGTGATCATCCCGTAGCGGACCAGGGGCTTCATGATTCTTTTAGATCTCCTTGGCAATGCCCCTGCATCAGCTTTCCCAGGGGTTACAGAATTCTCCTCCGGAGAATTAATCTTGAAGCTCTCTAGCTCCTCGAGTAAGAGTTGATGCGCCTCCTCTTCGGGTACCCAATGCTCGGTGTGATCACTCCATTTGATAAGGTAATAATGCTGGACTCCACTGCTCATGAGACGTTGCTGTTCCTCTAGAATTTGACATGCTTGTGGCAGTATAGGTGGTGCAATGATGGGTACTGGTTCCTTGTACAATGTGAGGTCCTCCACATTCACCGTGGCGTGAATCCCAAGGGCTGGTGGAAGGTCCAGCGTGTGGGCATTATCATTGATCTTCTTCATGACCCTCTTGGTTGCAGTTTGTGATTGGCTCCTTGTTGCCTTTCTTTCCTGTTCCTGAAAATTACCAAATCACCTTCATTAAAAGAGACACAACGCTTATGAACATTAGCAGTCACTTGGTATTTAAGAGTGTGTTTAGCAATGATGTCCTTGACTTCATTGTGGATCTTGACTATATGTTGCACAAAGGAGAGGGCAGATTGGTTTGTCTTAAAGGGGGGTGGTGTTAGGGAATGCCGGGTGTAATTTTAAATTTTGCAGTCCCAGGACGCAGCGGAAGAAGCATTACACCCGAAACACATTCCAGTCCCAAGGATCCATGCGAGTGAGTACACACAAGGATGTGATAGAGATGTACCTCTTTTGCTTGTCTAGACGTCGAAGCCATGCTGAAGGCGCCCAAGTGTTCGCCCTCTACAAGTATCCACGCGTCGACTCCTTGATCGTTGCTCCCTTCCACGCTTGGTGCTAGCCTCGGGAAGAGAATCGAGCCTTTACTCCACTTCTCTTGCGCCACCTCCAAGATGAAAGCGCCTAGAGGAGATGAGGAAGAAGATGATGCCGCCAAGTGCTTTCTTTCTTCTCCTTTGCTTGCGCCACCTTCAAGCAAGATGCGCCAATGGCAATGAGAGGGAAAGGGCTTGCGACAATGGAAGGAGAAGCCACCAAGCTCAATCTCTCTTTGCGCCAAGAAGAGGAGAAGAAGAAAAGATGTCTTTCGGCCACTAGGAAGAAGGGTTGCGCCAAGCCTTTGTTCTTGTCACCCTTTGCCCTTGCTCTCGCCTCCTAGAAGTCCTCCACACGAATCAACCTTTTAGTGGGGCGACTAGGGTTCTATTAATAGGACTAGAGGCGGCAAGGGCAATGGCTAGGATCATGCCAAGTGGGCGGCTAGGATAAAGAAGTCTTGAGATAAGGAAAGTCTCCAAGACTTTACCATAAATCTCATTCAACCTTTCCTAATTTTCCCAATGGCCATATCATCCCAAAGCATACCTTGTATGCACTAATTCCATCCAAGGAAGTAGGGCTAGGCGCAACTTTCATGAAGAATTCGGCTAGGGTGGTTTCTTGGGAGAAATTAGGGTTTGAGGTAAGGTAAGTCTCCAAGACATTACCATATTCCTCACCCTATCATCTATATGCGCTCAAGGACTTCCCTTAAAAGTTCTCAAGCCATATCAGCCCCAAGACTTGCCTTAGAGGCAAGTATTCCATCCAAGGAGCAAAGGGGGAGGCGCCTAATGCTTCCTTATGAAGCAACATGCGCCCACTTCACCCCATTATGCCCTTGGCGCCAATGGGGTATAATTCTTCCCCATTATACCCTTATTTGCTTATACTTCTTCATGATAACTAATTATTGGGCCTCATTAGATAATGAGCTAGCCCAAACTTCATGGCATGGGTTGATTAAGCCATTGGATCCAATCCAATGCAACCCTAATCCAAATGTGACCAATCTAGGTCAATTTCGGGTCAACCTGCCAAAAATGAAGTTTGGCTCCAATAACTTTCTTCCAACTCATCAGGCCCATTGGCGCTGATGAAATCTTCCAAATGGATCCAAGTTATCCAATAACTTGATCCTTAGGCTTCTGATTAAAGCAACGTCAAGAGTCTATTGCGTGTGACCCCGTAGGATCCATATGACGATGGCAATGATGTAAACATCATAAGTAGTGAGGGGTATCTAGCAACACATCACTACTACCCATGTCATAGGACTAAAGTCATTGTGGCAACAACTCCTAACAAGCAATGAGGATTCCCATTGCATTATAGATCCCTTTGCCTGAACTGATATCCTGCCATTGGATTAGTCTCAAGTTTATTATCCAATGCACTGGTCATGACTCAACAAGTGTGGCCTACACTTTCCTGTCATGCACCAATAAGGTGGGGCGCCCCGAGGTGGATATCATGCTTCCAATATGGAAGGGGCAAATCCTACTATTAGTCATCCATGCCTCTACATGATTTATGACATGCCCAATGACAGTCGTTTTGATCTCCCAATTACGGAGAGACGTAAGACTGTATTAAAGCATACCTATCATCAGATCTAGGCATGAATACCTCAAGTCTAAGGATCAATGCAAAAACCTCTTGCATCTGAGATTGACTTGTTGACTAGACAAGTCAATCCTCACGGTGGATCACTCCAGTGCATCCAATGCACCTGTATGTCTGCGTTACTGTGCCCTGCACCTAACCAGCCCATACACCAGTCTCACATGTACCAAAGCTGTCCCATATCTGCTAAGGTACCTTGACTGGGGATAGCTTGTGAGAATGGATCCAATCCAAACTCCTGGGACATTATATATGCAACTCAATACATCTACGCAGGTAGAGAAGTCTGCATAATAACGACCATGCCTTTAATAATTCTATCAAAGTACTTTCAAACAATGCCTGACCATGTCCATACATTGGTCTGCAGGGCATATACACCAACAATCTCCCACTTGCACTAAGACCAAGGGCAACTGATGTTTAATCAGTTCCTATGTCTCTAGTATGACCTATTTAGCTTCCGCTGCGCCAGAGGCTACGTCAGTGGGTTTTCCAGATTGCTATCTGTGTTTATTTTATCTAATTTTGAATCATCATCCATGATCTCCAAGATCAGATGATATTGCTGCAGTACATACTTGAATGCTTAGTTCCTTTACACATGCTTACGGCCCCAGTATGAACTATACTGGACCATCAAGCACTAGGCACTAAGTTAAGTTCAAATGAATGAAGTTGCTTCCTTTGCTGCCACAAGAAGCTACAATGTACTCAGCCTTAATTGTAGAATTTGCCACTATGGTTTGCATAAAGCTCTTTCAGCCTTCAACACCACATCAAGGCAAAACACAAATCCTGGCTATGAACGATAGTCATTAGACTGGAACGAAGTGTCAGTGTACCCCTGTACACAAAGTTCTTCCTGTCTATCATAGACTAAAATTCAATCCTTTATACTTCCCAAGTACGAAGGGTTGCTTTCACAGCTGTCCAGTGTCAAACACTAGGATCTCATTGAAACTTTCTGGCCATGTTCCAAGCACTTGCCACAAATGGTCTTGTGTACCATACACAAAGCATGATCTATCCTGTACCCAATGTAACAGGATTTTAGACTCATGTTATTACTCTCTAACTATGTCAAAAGATACAACATCCTTGAGAGAGTCAGACCATATCTTCTTGGAAGGTATCATTATTTGGAATCACCCAGTATGAACCTCTCTAGAAACTTCCGGATGAACATAGATTGACTAAAGGGCAATGACTACCTTGGATCTCCAACTATAGATCCACATGTCTTAGGATATAGGCATCATTCCCTAGATCATTCTGCTCGAAATACTTCTCAAACCTCTTCTTCAACATGTGAAGGGCTGAGATGTCATTCCATGTGAGGAGAATATCATCAATCTTTTAGAACAAGAATTATTATGGTGCTCCCACTGATCTTCTTGTAAACACAGGTTCTTATAACATGCTTGCATAAGACCATGCATATCTTTATGGCCACTATATGAAAACACTGACTATTTTCATATGGATATCCTTTTAAGACATCTATGCAACAAGCATATACTTAATGGACTCAAACACAGCTTCTGAAAATCTCATCATTATCCACCCAGTGGATTTGTTTGAAATTTCTGTTCACTAGCTTGCCTTTCAAGGTAACAGTGTTACCTTCCATGTCTATCTTCCCAGAAGATTTATTTATAGCCTGTGGGAATCACCCCTTTGGCAGCTCATCCAAGTCCCAGACTTGATCAGCAGACATGGAGTCCATCACGGTTGTTTAGCCATTTCTTGGAATCTGGTCGACCGACCGCTTCCATAAGTCTTAGGTTTTATCCCAGATGATAAATTCATCATGCCCAGCATTTTGAATCTATCCAGACTTATATGGTTCCTGTGTTCCTTGAACTACAGGTTGACTTTCAACCTGTACGTGAGATTCTACTCTCCATTTGTGTCTAAATTTATTGTGGTAGATTCTGGACCTTGTCCTAATCAGATCTACTCCCACTAGCTTCTTTCAAAAGAAAGACAGCAGTATGGAGCAACAAATATTTTGTTCTCCTTGGGATAGAAACAGCACCCTTCAGTGCTCCACAAATATACTTTTGAGATCACTGCATATTACATTCCCAATTTCATTGAAGGAATGAGATATTATCCAGTTTCTAACTCAAAAGCTATTTTAGACATACCTTTTAATGGAGTGACAGTACTTCTGTTTGCATGGCATCATAGTAGTGTACTTGTATGACTATTCAAAGATGAAATCACATCCAATGTGTTCCTCTTTCTTTCTTTGAAATTCACCACACAGTGGTGTTCTAAGTAAGCTGTGAGATAACCCCACACTCCTTAGGAGAGTCATCAAATTCTCCACTAATCACCTTGGTCCAATCAAAGTGCTTTAATAGATCCACCAATTTGACTCAATACTTCATTTGTGAACTTCTTGGATTTCTCCAAAGTTCTTAGGTTGGATAAAGCATACCCACACCTTATGAAGTATATAACACGTCTCAGTGCTTGTTCACATGGGTCCACATACATTGCTGTGTAATAGATCCAACAAGCCACTTACCCTTCAACCCTTTATGGTGAAGGCAGCATCTGTCACTTTGTTCCTTTGAACAAGGCTCACATTTATCATAATCCTAAAAGGATAATGATCCCAATAGTCCATGGACCTTTGGATGTGACCATTGTTCTATGGTTCAAGAGACAATGCTACAACAGAGTGTTAATTGAATCATTGGATCTGATCTTGTGTTACATATAAGACCACAAACTATTATCAACCGTATCACTTCAATAGAACATCTCAGTTATAAAGAAAAATACCATATATTACTTCAAACTGAAATCCTTTCCAAAAAGGGATGATGTTCTAATACATGAGCTGATACATGATAGCAGAGTCCTAGATAAAGTCTCCAAGGCAGTGAGATGATATCAACAGCAGCATCCAATGCTCCGTCTCTGACCCGAGAGTCGATCCCACCAAGCCTAGTCGTCCTACTTCTTTTGAGCTCCTGTATATGAAAAACATATGTAAGCTCACATGCGGTACCCAGTACCTATAAGAAGTAGACATAAAGACCATGGTAACACAATACCTGAAGCGTATGGATTACATCCCTTCTTCTTTGCTATGCTCTTCTTGGCCATTAATCCTCTTCGAAATACCCATGCATTCCCAGTCTTCCGAAGTATGAGCTTCGAAGATACAGGACCATGGTTATTCTTAGATATAGGCATACACTCTGAAGATCCAACAGAACTGTGATGATCATTATCCTTAGAGCATGGTGTGAAGAGACCTTTGAGATGTATGATAATATCATAGATCCCCATCTCATCACACTCAACCTTGACCTCTGGGGTCATGCACTCTAAGACAAGAACAGTGTACTGTTCATTATCTTCACAGTGTTCAAGATAGACATTCCACTCCCACTCAGTGGTGAAATACACACTGGGCTGGGATGGAGGTCTTTCAAGAAGATGCACCTTATTCTCTTGTTCCAGTATCTTGGACAAAATCTCGAACCATTTTGTCCAATTTGTCCCATCCAGTTTGTTTTTATAAAGTTTCATTCTTAGATCAGGAGATGCAATCTACAATAGGCAAATAAGTAAAATAAGTACAATGATAAAGCATTTTAACAAGGACTTTAAATTAAATGCTATACTCCCACTATTTCCATAACAAGTTGAGAACTCTCAAACTCAACATGGAAATAAGTGACTAGGATCCTAATTTCACATAAGGTCTCCGCGACTCACGAGGGTGAGTTGAGATGCATAGAAAGTCTCATGCTTCCTTAGGTAGGCATGCCAGCCAATTGTGCTGCGCACAATTCCTCTTAGTTAAGACAGACTAGGCACTCTGTGTCCAGCGAGGGCTGGATACAACACAGAACCCTATCCTCTCAACAGCTGCCTCTAGTGATTCATCATGTGAGTGACATATGAAAAACTAGTCAAGTCTGGTCCTAACCGTTATGCCCAGGGCCAACGAATTCCTTGCGAAGGCACGTCCAGGTTAAAACTGAACTGGGGAGTTCATTGTCACCTCACACCTTCTAAAGATAAGTGGGTGTGTCCCACGAGGGTGGGAAACAGTTCACAGCACCACTGATCGATAGTTTGATGAGGGCTACGCGTTAGAAGGCTATTGACTTGATATTTCAATGAGAGTTTATTTTATTCTTTTCTAGCATGCAGTTTTCCTATGGTTATGGCAGCAAAGGAAACTCATCACAGGCATGCTATTTTTGGTCGATATGGTCATAGCCCTTTTCATACACATAACTTGTCACGAGCCATGTGACATGTTATCGCGCATCCAAGGGTTGCGAGTCCCTAGAGCAAATCAGCCCATGCCAGAAGCCGAATGCATGTGTCCTTCCTTCATCTGCAAGTCCATCACCATGCTTCCAAAGCTGGCGCCACTTCTGACTTCGATTGAAGAAGGCTCCTTGTTGTCTTTGATGAACCTTAACCTAACCTATGTAAACGATTCTATATCTATTCTAAAGAAAGATGAAAAATTTTACATCAAGAAGGGGAAGAACCACACGCAGGTGGTGGGAAGATTTTACAAGCATTCATCACAGGTGGAAACATGCTTCCACATCACAACACAGGAGGGCACTCGCTATGACCATATCAACCCAATCAAGTGGCGCATGTTAAATTTGAAAATCCGTGAAAATCAAATTTTAGTCCCTTATGCGCCAACTCCATCCAAACACTATCTTAACCAATTTTGTGCTAAAACTTAGATCAAGTTTTAGGATGATTTCATAGACCCTATCGGCTGGCAGTTTTGTCAGATCAAGAGACCCGGCCAGTCCGAAGACACAATGCCCGTCCTACTTGACAAAACCACGTGCGCCTTTGGTCTTAAATCAACCATAAGCAAAATCCAAGTTTCGGCCACAAAGTTGAGAAGAGAGGTTTGGATGAAAACGCTTTCTACGTGAAACGCGCAGGGTTAGAAAGAAAAATTTTTCAAAAATTTTTCACACAAGCAAACGTACACCTTGTGTTTCTCGCAAGTACCTCTGATACCACTGTTAGGGAATGCCGGGTGTAATTTTAAATTTTGCAGTCCCAGGACGCAGCAGAAGAAGCATTACACCCGAAACACATTCCAGTCCCAAGGATCCATGCGAGTGAGTACACACAAGGATGTGATAGAGATGTACCTCTTTTGCTTGTCTAGACGTCGAAGCCATGCTGAAGGCGCCCAAGTGTTCGCCCTCTACAAGTATCCACGCGTCGACTCCTTGATCGTTGCTCCCTTCCACGCTTGGTGCTAGCCTCGGGAAGAGAATCGAGCCTTTACTCCACTTCTCTTGCGCCACCTCCAAGATGAAAGCGCCTAGAGGAGATGAGGAAGAAGATGATGCCGCCAAGTGCTTTCTTTCTTCTCCTTTGCTTGCGCCACCTTCAAGCAAGATGCGCCAATGGCAATGAGAGGGAAAGGGCTTGCGACAATGGAAGGAGAAGCCACCAAGCTCAATCTCTCTTTGCGCCAAGAAGAGGAGAAGAAGAAAAGATGTCTTTCGGCCACTAGGAAGAAGGGTTGCGCCAAGCCTTTGTTCTTGTCACCCTTTGCCCTTGCTCTCGCCTCCTAGAAGTCCTCCACATGAATCAACCTTTTAGTGGGGCGACTAGGGTTCTATTAATAGGACTAGAGGCGGCAAGGGCAATGGCTAGGATCATGCCAAGTGGACGGCTAGGATAAAGAAGTCTTGAGATAAGGAAAGTCTCCAAGACTTTACCATAAATCTCATTCAACCTTTCCTAATTTTCCCAATGGCCATATCATCCCAAAGCATACCTTGTATGCACTAATTCCATCCAAGGAAGTAGGGCTAGGCGCAACTTTCATGAAGAATTCGGCTAGGGTGGTTTCTTGGGAGAAATTAGGGTTTGAGGTAAGGTAAGTCTCCAAGACATTACCATATTCCTCACCCTATCATCTATATGCGCTCAAGGACTTCCCTTAAAAGTTCTCAAGCCATATCAGCCCCAAGACTTGCCTTAGAGGCAAGTATTCCATCCAAGGAGCAAAGGGGGAGGCGCCTAATGCTTCCTTATGAAGCAACATGCGCCCACTTCACCCCATTATGCCCTTGGCACCAATGGGGTATAATTCTTCCCCATTATACCCTTATTTGCTTATACTTCTTCATGATAACTAATTATTGGGCCTCATTAGATAATGAGCTAGCCCAAACTTCATGGCATGGGTTGATTAAGCCATTGGATCCAATCCAATGCAACCCTAATCCAAATGTGACCAATCTAGGTCAATTTCGGGTCAACCTGCCAAAAATGAAGTTTGGCTCCAATAACTTTCTTCCAACTCATCAGGCCCATTGGCGCTGATGAAATCTTCCAAATGGATCCAAGTTATCCAATAACTTGATCCTTAGGCTTCTGATTAAAGCAACGTCAAGAGTCTATTGCGTGTGACCCCGTAGGATCCATATGATGATGGCAATGATGTAAACATCATAAGTAGTGAGGGGTATCTAGCAACACATCACTACTACCCATGTCATAGGACTAAAGTCATTGTGGCAACAACTCCTAACAAGCAACGAGGATTCCCATTGCATTATAGATCCCTTTGCCTGAACTGATATCCTGCCATTGGATTAGTCTCAAGTTTATTATCCAATGCACTGGTCATGACTCAACAAGTGTGGCCTACACTTTCCTGTCATGCACCAATAAGGTGGGGCGCCCCGAGGTGGATATCATGCTTCCAATATGGAAGGGGCAAATCCTACTATTAGTCATCCATGCCTCTACATGATTTATGACATGCCCAATGACAGTCGTTTTGATCTCCCAATTACGGAGAGACGTAAGACTGTATTAAAGCATACCTATCATCAGATCTAGGCATGAATACCTCAAGTCTAAGGATCAATGCAAAAACCTCTTGCATCTGAGATTGACTTGTTGACTAGACAAGTCAATCCTCACGGTGGATCACTCCAGTGCATCCAATGCACCTGTATGTCTGCGTTACTGTGCCCTGCACCTAACCAGCCCATACACCAGTCTCACATGTACCAAAGCTGTCCCATATCTTCTAAGGTACCTTGACTGGGGATAGCTTGTGAGAATGGATCCAATCTAAACTCCTGGGACATTATATATGCAACTCAATACATCTACGCAGGTAGAGAAGTCTGCATAATAACGACCATGCCTTTAATAATTCTATCAAAGTACTTTTAAACAATGCCTGACCATGTCCATACATTGGTCTGCAGGGCATATACACCAACAGGTGGTAAAGGTGCAAGATCTATAGGCTTACGGGGCTGGTATCCTAGATTGATTTGGAATGGGCTGGCCCCTGTAGTTCTATTAACAGCACTATTAAATGCGAATTCAGTTGTGGGTAGCAATTTATCTCAAGTGCCCGGATGTTCCCCAACAATACAACGAAGAATGTTTACCAAGGATCTATTTATTACTTCAGTTTGCCCATCAAATTGTGGATGATATGTAGTGCAAAAGTTCAGCTTTGTCCCTAAGAGTTTCTATAGAGTCACCCAAAAGTGTCCCACAAATTTAGTGTCACGATCTGAAACAATAGTATGTGGTAAACCATGTAAATGGACCACCTCTCTAAAAAATAGTCTAGCAACATGGGAGGCATCCGTAGTCTTACTACAATGTATGAAATGTGTCATTTTAGAGAATCGGTCCACCACGACAAAAATGGAATCAAGATGAGCGCTAGTCTTGGGTAGACCAAGCACAAAATCCATGCTTAAGTCTTGCCAAGGGCTTTCAGGTATAGGTAAGGGCATGTAAGGTCCGGTATTGTGCTTGTGGGTCTTAGCAACTTGGCAAACTTGACAATGATTCACAATCTTGGATACATCTTTGTAAATAGAGGGCCAATAGAACCTTTCATCCACTAATGCTTGAGTTTTGTCCCTCCCATGATGACCTGCGGTTCCTCCTCCATGTAACTCCCAAACTAGAAAATCCCTTAGAGATGTGCGGGGGATACACAATTTTCCATCCTTAAATAAGAACCCATCATGAATAGAGTATGTAGTAGATGGCATTGAGAGTTCCTTAGCATTATGGAAGATATTTTTGAAATCTGGACAGCAAACATATTCATGCTTGATTCGGTCAAAACCAACAACCGAAATCTGCAATGTATTCAATATCATAACCTTTCGGCTCAAAGTATAAGCCACTGTTGTGAACCCCAGATTTATGCTTTAGGACAAAGATGTACTGTTCTAGAAATTCTATCCACTTGGCATGTCTAGGATTCAGCTTGACTTGGCTATTAAGGTATATCAAAGCTTGGTGATCACTATAAAGGATGAATTCTTTGTGTATCAAATAGTGCCTCCAATGTTTCAATGCTTGAACCACTGCATAGAACTCTTTATCATAGGTGGAATACTTTTGCCTAGTGTCATTCAATTTCTCACTGAAAAAAGCAATAGGGTGTCCATCTTGACTAAGGGTTCCACCTATCCCTACGCCAAAAGCATCACAATCAACCACAAAAAGTTTACCAAAATCGGGTAGCCTCAATATGGGGGTAGTAGTAATTCTTCTTTTCAATTCTTGGAAGGCCTTCTCGGCCACAGATGTCCATTCAAACTTTCCCTGGCGCAAACAATTGGTAATGGGAGCCACAAGTGTGCTAAAATTATGTATGAAGCGCCTATAGAAAGTGGCCAACCCATGGAAACTTCTAGCCTCGGTTAAGGTGGTAGGAGAAGGCCAATCCAAGATAGCAGGAACTTTAGAAGGGGCAGCCTTCAGCCCTTGATAATTGATGATAAATCCAAGGAACTCCACCTCTTGTGTCAAGAAAACACACTTCTTAATATTCAACATTAGTTGTTCCTTCTTTAAAAGATCAAGGGTGGACTTAACATGTTCAAGGTGTTCTTCATTTGTCTTGCTAAAAATCAAGATATCATCAAAGTAAACCACCAAAAATTTACCAATGATCAAAACTTGAGGCATTAGCCTCATAAAAGTAGAAGGGGCATTGGTCAGCCCAAAAGGCATAACCATCTATTCATATAATCCATCTTGAGTCTTAAAGGTTGTTTTCCATTCGTCCATTTCCCGGATTCTAACTTGGTGATAGCCACTTCTTAAATCAATCTTAGAAAACCAAGCTGAGCCCACAATCATGTCTAGAAGATCATCAAGTCAGGGTATGGGAAATCTATATTTGACAGTGATCTTATTGATGGCTCTACAATCTATGCACATCCTCCAAGTTCCATCTTTCTTAGGTGTAAGAAGAGCAGGAACTGCACATGGACTGAGGCTCTCATGTATGAGTCCCTTTTCTAACAACTCATCTACTTGCCTCTTTAGCTCAGCATGTTCAATAGGGCTCATGCGGTAGTGGGGAAGGTGTGGTAGGGTAGCTCCGGGTACTAGATCTATAGCATGTTGCACACTTATTTCAGGTGGTAACTCACTTGGTAGCTCACATGGGGTAATGGACTTATATTCCTTAAGCAATTCAGTTATGATGGCCGGCTGTTCTTGCTAACTATTAGGATTCGTGGGCTGCACAAGTAAGGTAAAGATGACACCAGTCTCCTTAGTGGCTTGAAGGAAGGGTTGAGTCCTAATAGAGTGATAGGATTCTTACCATCAAATCCTATCCTTCTAATGGGATGCCCTAAGTTCACGGGGTAAACTAGGCATAAGGGTGAATCTTTTTGTTTTCAGCCATGAACTCATAGGTATTACTCCGCCCATAGCGGGTGACATCAAGGTCATATAGCCATGGCCGACCAAGTAAGACATCAGCCACATCCATCTTAGTCACATCACACCAAATCTTCCCTTGGTAGGTGGCTAGAGTAAGGGGTGCCAAGCATCTAAAGGCAACTGGGATACTGGACTTATCAACCCAAAAGATACTATAAGGTTTAGGGTGTTTTTCTTGCTCTAGGCCAAACTTACTTACAGCTTGTCTGGATATGACATTGAGGCTACTTCCACTATCTATGATGATCTTACACACCTTCTCATTGCATTGTGTATATGTATAGAAGAGACTAGTCCTTTTCCAATCCTCAGCAGGAGCATTTTTAATGTATGTACACCTCACAATGCCCATGGTAGAAGGGGGTTCTTCTTCACTATTATATTCAGGAGCATATGCCACATTCTCCACTTTCTCCCCCTCGATTTCATCTTCCTCGAGCTCTTCTATGAGCAAAGCTTTCTTGGGACAATCCTTAGCAATGTGGCTGGGCTAAGAGCACTTGTAATAAGTAAGCTTGTTGTTAGGTGGGTTTGTAGGTCTCTTATCTCTAGGATTGCCTTCCACTATGGGTGCCTTAGCTGGTAATGGGTTGGGATTGACGTAGTATGGGTGCTGACCTTAGGCTGAGGGACTCTCATTTGTTGTAAATCATATTCAATGTCCATAACGAAATGGTAAGCTTCATGTAGGGTCTCACATCTATGATGTATCAAGCCCTCTTAATATCAGTCCTCAGCCCTCCTTTGAACCTGTTTAATGTCAGCCATTGATCCTCATGTAAGTCACATTTAATCAAAAGATCCTTAAATTTCCTTACATATTCGGCAGTAGTATCATTACCTTGGATTAATCTAGAGAGTTGGTCATAAATCCTTTGCCTATAGTTAGGGGAGACATACTTTTCTCTTAATTTCTATTTCATATCATTCCAGGTAGTAATGGGTGGTATGCCGCTTCTAGCTAGTTTAACCTCAACACTATTCCAATACATTTGGGTAGACCTCCGCAATAGAAACTTAACACATTGAACCTTCCTAGTGTCTGGTATTCTACCCCACTCAAAGTATTGCTCAACACTAGCTTGCCAATTCAGAAACTCTTGGCTCTCTAGGCCCCCCTCAAAGGTAGGTGGATAAAGAATAATAGTTCTAGACATCTCATCGTCTTCTCTAGTGTAGTTAGGGGCTCTACGAAATGGTTCTTCAGCTAGAGGTTCATCACTCGTGGGTATGGATCTCCTTGGACGGTAAGCTTGGTATTGGGTCTCAGGCCTTTGAGTGGCTCTATTTCCCTGGTAAGTTCTACTAGTACCCTCTCCCCAATTGTTTTCATTGGGTCCTCCAGGAGAAGGTATGGGTTGTTTTTGGGCCTCTTCAAGGGGAAAATTAGGTTCAGGATTTGGTTGGGCTAAATTGTGCCTAGAAGCTGACTCTAGGTGTCCCACTCTTAGGTTATGTTCAGTTGGATGGAATCCACAGTGGAAAGGATGGAAAATGCAATGAATCTAGATGGAAAGCCATCTAGATTCATTGCATTTTCCATCCTTTCCACTGTGGATTCCATCCAGCAGAATATAGCCGTAGGTTCAAGGTGTCCAAGGATTTCTTAAGTTCAGCTAACATGGCCACAACATCAGTTAGAGTTGCCGAATCTGGTTCGGGTTCATTAGCTAAGATGGTATTCCTAGTGCGCACCATAGTGATAGTCAAGTCCACACAAAGATGTTGACAGGTAGGAAAGTAACAGCAAGTAAACAGGTAAGTAGCAAGCAAATCAGCACAAATAAATAAGAACAAATATAGCAGCTAGATTGAAATCTCAGATTGGTGATGATGGGCTAATTTTGCTAATAATATGACTAGTGTGCAGGTTTAGCGGCCAGTAGAAACTATAAAACATTCAAGTTATCAAACAGCACCAGGTTCAATAGAATATTAGAGAATCCAACCGGTAAGCTACAGTAATTTTAGGAGATAAATGCGACAGTATGCAGATTTCAGATTATATTAGGAAACAATCGGCACTTGCTGTTTGATGGTGGTTTAGCAATACAAATGTTGAAGTTAATCTACTATCAGTGACTGGCGTAGTAGGGTTCAGAAGATTTCAGCTTGTAGTGAATATATGGATTAGTTCAGCAAATATCAGGAAATGGCAAGCTACAGTAGAGTTTTTAGAATTTCTGTAACAGGAACTCAGCAGCTAGGACTCTTTGAACTCAGCAATAAGCCCAACTCATAAGTCAGTAGTCTAGAAGTAGAGACCACCACTCATCAAACACAAGCACCACAGCAAGAGAACCAATAGCAGGAGCAGGAGTTGCAGAAATCAGAACAAGCAAATCAATAAACAGGTTTAGGGCAGAGTTACACTGATGACACCAAAATATATAGTATATTTTATATCATTGTATATGTCTTTTCATGCTCAATTGAAGATCTTTTGCTTATTTTTATACCAAAATTATCAAATATTGCAAAATCTATTTCTATTTTGGTTTTTCACGATTTTCAGGTAAAAAGGCACTATTTTGAGGCATTTTCGAGCAAAATCAAATACATGGAAGAGTTACCATCATCAAGAGGAGTCCACATAACAAATTTCACGCAAATCAGAGCAAATGACCAAAATACGGCAGTGTCGTATTCTATATTACGGTATCGTATTTCCGTACGATACCGTAATATCGGAGCATTGCCGTAATTTGGTAGATTTTCATATCATAAAGTTTTCCTGATTTTACGGCACTACCGTAAACCATTTTACGGGCCGTATTTTCTAAAGATTTCAGACCGGAGAACTCGTCCGATTTTATGGCACGGCCATTGTTGGGGTATGCCCTTAAGGCTAATGTTTGAGGCCTGTGGGAATGTATCTGTATCATGTAATAAACTGTTATGTTTATAAAGGCATGGTTATTATTCAGTTGTTTACATTGTCTGCTGCAATATATGTTCTTCTGAATAATGTCTCAAAGCTGTTCAGCTGGGCTGACATGCTGTTATGTCCTTAGTCGATATATCTTGGTGAACATGAGACAGCCTTGATATGGTTAAGACTAATATGTGTTCTAATCTTATAGGATGCTTCGAGCATGGAATAAGATGTAGACTCATGGGTACATTGGATGTGCTGGACAGACCCTACTAGGTTATTCAATTGTTTGTCTCAATGTGAATAATCCTTGAATATGACAAGTGGCACATTTCCTCTGACTTGAGATCACTTGTGTTTTCTAAATGATGATTGTCATTGTTTTGAGATAGTTCAATATCATTTGAAACATAATGATTATAGACTATCTTGGATGGTGAACTTGAATCAGGTTAGGGCACTAGTGATAGACATAGGATTGCCGTCTCCTTGTTCAAGGAGTGTGATGTTCTAAAGGGGCCCCCTGGATGAGATGATTGAGAAAAGAGTATGGCCATACCCAGGTGACAGTGTTCATCTGATCTAATCATGCTCATCATATTGGAGCTACAAGCTTGACACGCTTGTCCAATAAGAACATCCAGTGGCAAAGGAAATATGCATGCCTTGTGAATTGATTCACACTTGTGCTATGGTTTGGGTGTAGTCTTGGAAGACTCTTTCCTTTATATCGGGAGACAGTGATGTGTTGCTAGATACCCCTCACTGATCGTGATAATGTGAATTATCGTTACCGACATTTAAAGGAAACCCTCAGGGTCGCACAATTTGATGATATGGCTTACTTCAGTCAGATCGTGTGGACTGAATTGTTTGGGTTCAGTTTAAAGGGATTTAATCTCTGATTGTAAGTGAGATCTAGTCTGATCATGTTTGATTGATTAGGGCTTGAGATCGGTAAGCTTCGATCGAGAGAATGATTGCTAGATCGGGCAGATCAGAAGCATCAAGAGATTAACGGTCAGATCTGGAGCCTTAGGGTTTATTTGAGATCTAGACTAGATCATTGGCTTGATTGGTTCTTAAACCGAACCAATGTGAACCGGCTCATGAAATGAGCGCATGGTTCAAGGCTTGGCGACTTGTTCACTTGGCGTGAACATTGGAGCGAGTGGTGTGGCTATTTTTAGTAACCACGATCTCCACTTGGAGATAACGCTCACGTTCGAATAGCTCTTGCTATTCTCGCCTCTCAAGCGACCTCTCTCTCGACACTCGTTGTGTGTGGCGATGCTTGGAAGATAGAGGAGTTTTTTGGCCAAAAGAGATCAACACATCTCCATCCCTTTTCACTCGATCAAGGACTCCAAGGAACCTTGCTAGCACAAGGAGCACCAAGGGTAGGCGCATTGATCATCTTGTGTGTGAAACTTAGGAGAAGGCTCGCTTGCGTCTTTCCTTCCAAAGCTTCATCAAACCGATGGCAATGGTATGAGTTTATCTTCATCTATTCAAATATTCGAAAGCTAGTTATATGACATATATAGATCCTTTGAAATCCTAATATCCCATGCAAAATTTTGTTGCGCCACCATTAGGGTTTCTACCCCTTAGTTAGGGGTTCCCTTCAGCCATAATATGTTTCACGGGCCATAATTTGACTCAGGGTTCACAGAACTAAAATACGGCACTGCCGTAATTTATTTTACAGCCGTAATTTCATCCCAAATTCACGATTTTCGCGGACTGTTTGAAGCTCGAATCTTATGTGGACCATATCTTTTGATCTAGACATCCAAATTAAGATCTGAAAGATGCTGTGGACCCGTCTTAAAGAGGAGAAGACGCACGAAGTGGAAGCACCAATTTCTATCGAGAAGTGAGAGAGCAATCAAGAGAGAGGCGCTTAGGGTTTGGCCTCACGCCGAGAGGCGTAGAGGACACCTTAGGCCGTGATTTTTACACAGAAGCTTCGCCTAGAGGAGGATGACACCTCAGAAGTTTCATAGCAAAAGGAGTTCGATTGGAGGAGGAATCAATGAAAGAAGTGCTCGAGCACTATTCACAGCGAGTTTCCTTTGCAAAATATAGCTGTAATTTATATTACAGCCGTGGTGTATTTTCTTAAACCCTCTTCTTCATTGATTTTTGACACTTTGTTACTATGGCTTGTTGTATTTCTTCTTCCATGCAAGCTTAAACATATTTGGGACATAGGGTGTAATCCCCTTTGATTTCTTAATAGTTTGATAACTTTTTATCTTCGTCAGAATAGTTTTATGATGATAATTTTACTTATGTGAATAATTGCACTTTGATTCTCCATAGATTCATGTTTTAAAGTTCTCGCAATAAGGACAAAAAGGTGACTTTCTTGAGAACTTGGAACCCTAGAATTGCATGTTAGGAACTCTCTTAGGTTAGTTCTTAATTATTTGATTTTAGTGATTTTATTGCCATGATGATAATTTGAATCTAGGGTTGAGTTATTGTATTAGACTTGATTTTATCTTGCATGAAAGTGAGGATCGAGTCGTCGGAAAACTATAAGTAGAACTTGTGTTGAGTCTCGGATGCACGAAAGTGATCCTTGAGATTCCACTCGAGACAATCAACTTATAATTCGGATGCACGAAAGTGATCTTTGAGTTCTTTGATTGATGATTTACTTATCTTTAGCATTGGGATAGATCATGCGCGAAAGCGAGGATTGATCCCTGCATGATTGTCTGCACTTTATGAAGTAAATTAAGTCTTTATCATGATAAGATTAGTCTAATGACCTTTTATTTAAATCTAGTCATTTGAATTAAGGAGGATGAAACCCTAGTCCCAATGTTTCTCTCTGATTATCTGATTTCGTGTGTTTTCCATCATTGCTTTGCTATTATTCGGTTGCTTAGCTAGTAAGAATACAACTATTTGGTACTTAACAATATGGTCTCTGTGGTACGATACTTTCTTTATTACTTCGAGTATCCGTGCACTTGCGGAATACAGCAAGTTTTTGGCACTGTTGCCGAGGACCTTAGTTTTGTTAATATCAAAATAGTTGTTAGTATTGGTAGACTAAGTTTTATTTGTTTTAGATTTAACTTTGTTTTTTTTTCTTTTTGCAGATTTTGGATTTTCACAAGTTGTGACAGAGCTGTGATTTCTGAAATTTGTGAATTTGCTTGTGTTTTATATTTTCTATTTTTTTATATATTCTGAAAAAAAATTTCATATTGATTGGTGTTGGATAATCTTTGATCTTGATATATTTTATTTCAGAAATCAGAATAAGCAAATCAGTAAACAGGTTCAGGGCAGAGTTACACGAGATAGCCTCTTCAGAAAAAAATTTACTCTTAACACAAATAGCAGCGCTTAGAGAAGAATAAACCAGAGAGAAACCGATTAGCGAGAGCTAACAATCAGAAAACCAATGACGCAAGACAGAGTGCAGAAAATTTTAGAATGCTCAGAGACAGAGAACACAACAGTAGAAAATTTTCTCACACCCAAATCAGATTAAAAGTAGACTAACATAGAGCACCTAAGGGTTGCTCTGATACCACTGATGAAAAACAGAGTTTAGCCCAAGAATTCCCTTAGGTATGTAGCTCACTTTAGGGATGTAATTTACTAGTTATAACATGAGATTTTCAGTTGCACCATAGTAATAACATGCAGTTTTCAGAGTAGAAGAATAATGGGTTAGGAACAGCTGAGACCCCCTTAAGGGAAGGGAGCTGGACCCCTTCTATACCCGACCAGCAAGCCTCAAGAGGTGATCTCAAGGGAAAGGTTTGGAGATGTGCGCACACTCTTTCAGCTTTTGCAACTTAACAGGGTCCAGCAGCTATAACTCCACCAGGAAAACAAGAAGGCTTGGCAGATGAGAACTCAGCAGAAAGAAGAGGAGGAAGGGCCTTCCGGCTCACCTTAAAGAAGAAAGAGTGAGGGGCCAAAGGCTCACCCTCAAGAGCACACAAGGGGCCTTCCGGTACTCCCTGAAACAAGCAACATCCGTAACTCAAGTTGAATTTTTTTTTCAGCAAAAATGGCATCTAACGTGCAGTGTCAAATTACATGGGCTTTAAACCAAAACCCCAACGTTTACATTCACAAATGACTCTTGGCATTCTAGTTGTCATATACTCCAGCTTTCTGATGTTCTGATTGGTGATCTTCAACGGCAGTAATGGCTGAGCTAGAAACATCTTCTCGCATGCTTGGTTGCTTGCGGAAATAGTTGCTATATTTTTAGCCGTTAGTGACTAGCTGATGGTTGCTTGAATTGGACTGATATTGACTGGTACTCATAACTTGATAGTGTTGACTCTTTGTAGCCTGAGTTGGTTTGATGATGGCTGGCTGAAAGTGTGTATGTGGTTGGTGTTGACTTCCTACTTGAAATGTTGATTCTTTGACTGTTGACTTGGTAATTGCTGGCTGAGATCGCAGCTTGGCTGGTGTTGCTTCTTAGCTGGGTATTGGGGGAGCTTGTTGTACGCTGGTATAGCTGAATGTGTGAATGCCTTGAGGATTGGGGGAGCTTTGGTGCCATGTAAGTGTGTTACAGGTGATATAAACCTAAGCTACAACAACCTATTACATCAACTACAATATAAAATAAAGACTTGGAAAGTAAATCCTAGGCTAAGTCCTACCTACAACAATAGCAACACAAGTGCTTAAGTTACAAAATTGTCCAACAACTAGTCTTACAACCATCAAGACTAGTTTGGACCACAAGTCAATAGTTTATCAAACCAAACAACTAAAGATAAATAACAATGTAAATAAGTTCTTTAACATAACAAGTTCTTAAGTAAGATTCTTCAAGTGGTCATCCCGTAGCAGACCGGGGGCATCTTGATTCTTTTAGATTATCATTTAAGATTGGTTGTTATTTAGAATTGAATGAGACTTTTCTAGTTCCATCTTTTAGAAAGAATTTAATTTATATTCCTATCTTGGAAATTGGGTTATTGTTGTTCATTTAGGGATAATAAATTCTCTTTATATAAAGATTCAAATATCATTGCAATTGGTTTCTTATGTTCTCTTAACAATCTATATATACTTGATACAAGTGCATCATTTAATGAAACCTTGCATGTTTATAGTATAAAGTAGAAATTAACAAATGAGAATTCCCCATTCCTATGATACAAAATATTAGGTTATATCTCCAAGTGAAGAATGAAAGGACTTGCGTTAGATGGAATTCTTCAGCCCCTTGATTTTACAGATTTTAAAATTTGTATTAATTATATCATGGGAAAACAAATAAACATAAAGAAATTTGGAGCCAATAGAACTTCAGATATCTTAGAATTAATTCACATAGATATCTGTGGTCTATTCCTTTCGGCATCTTGGAATGATCAATGATATTTTATTACGTTCATAGACGATTATTCCATATGTGACAACTTCTATCTTATTCATGCGAAGTCACGGGCATTGGACATGTTCAAAAGTTTTAAGGTTGAAGTTGAGAATCAACTTGGCAAGTCAATTAAGAACGTCAAATCTGATCATGGTGGTGAATACTATGGTAGATATGATGGGAGAACAATGTCCATGTCCTTTTACTAAATTCCTAGAGGAGTGCGGTATCGTCCCTTCGTACACCATGGCAAGCTCACTGAGCATGAATAGAGTTGCTGAAAGACAAAATAGAACACTTAAAGATATAGTAATAAGAATGATTTGTGATACTTCATTACCAGAATCTCTTTGGGGGACAGGTATTAAAGAATGCAGTTTATATCCTTAACAGAGTTCTAATTAAAACAACTAATAAGACCCCTTATGAGCTTTGGATAGATAAGAAACCCAACATATAGCATTTACGCATTTGGGGATGTCCAACTAAAGCAAGGCCTTACAGGCCAAATGAAAGGAAATTAGACTCCAGAACTATTATTTATTAAGTTCTTGGTTCTGCTGAAAGGTCTAGGGGTTATAAGTTTTATAATCCCACCGATAGATCAATCTTTGAGATGAGAATTGTTGAATTCTTTGAGGATGATGAGTTTGGGAGAAAAAAATAATAAAGTAAAAGATTCTGTCTTTGAAGAGAAATTCATTACTCTTCCCTTGATCACTAGTGAGAATGATGAGATTTTAGTTCATGCTATTGAGGCTTCGGTTTCTAAGATTTCTCAACTAGTGAATTCATATGAACTTCTTCAACTGAATCAAAAAGTCACTATAGAAGAACAAACTTATCATACTTGAAATTCCATTAAGGAGATCCACTAGAGAGAGGAGAAGTGTGATTTCATATGATTATGTTGTATTTCTCCATGAACATGATATTAGAATGGTGGAGGATGAGCCAATCAACTTCCACTAAGCCATAGAAAGTTCTAATTCTCAAAAGTGAATTGAAGCCATGAATGAGGAGTTAAAGTCTATGCTTGACAATGACATTTGGGATATTGTATCACTACCTGTAGGTACAAAAACCATTGATTATAAATGGATATTTAAAACCAAGAGGGATTCAAGAGGTAATGTTGAGAGATATAAATCACATCTTGCCATAAAAGGTTTTACTTAAAAGGAAGACATTGACTACAAAGAGACTTTCTTTTCGGTATCATCAAAAGACTCTTTTAGGATTCTAATGATATTAGTAGCTCATTTTAATCTTGAGCTACATCAGATTGATGTGAGGATTTGCATTTCTCAATGGAGATATTGAGGAAACAATATATATGGTGCAATTAGAAGGTTTTGTGTTGGAAGATTCAGAACAACTAATTTGCAAACTAAAGAAATTTATCTATGGACATAAGCAGACTTCTCATTAGTGGTATTATATATTTTATCAAGTAGTCATCTCTTTTGGTTTTGAGATGAATATAGTAGATGATTATATATACCACAAGTTTAGTTGGAGTAAATTTATTTTTCTGGTTTTATATATTGATGACATACTGCTTGCCAATAATGATATAGGCAAACCAAGAGATTTCTATCAAAGAAATTTGAGATGAAAGATATTGGGGATACTCTTTTGAAATAGGTATAAAGATACATCGTGATCACTCTCGTGGTATACTTGGATTATCTCAAAAGAGCTATATCAAAAGGGTATTAAAAATATTTAGCATGTAGGATTGTAAACTAGGAGATACTCCTTGATGTGGGGGGCAAACACATGATTAGAATTTTTATATTTTCAAATAAAAATACCAAACTCAATCAGCAGCCAAAAATGTAGGGCAAGAAAATTATCAAAAGTAGTTATGCCTTAGAGATGGTTCTAGGGATCCATAATGAAAATTAGTAAAACCAAGTAGAAGACTGAATATTGTTGTTTTTAGGTGTAGCAAAAATGAAGGATCATTATGAGTTAGTCAAGTAGGGCATCTGCAAGAAGATGGCTAATCAAATCAGCAAATTGACATAATCGCAGAAAGTTATCAGTTAGCATTATTTGCTTTGTTGCTTAGACAGATCCAGGGATGTTTAGTTGTAACCAAGTATTCCAGGATGTAGAGCAACATGTGTTCATCCAAGTTGTGCCAAAGATCAGAGGTTGCAATTCATCCAAGATCTTTAACTACCTGCATAAAAAGGGTTAACCAGATTAGAAATGAGTATATAACTTAAACAGTAACAGTAAGATGGTTCTCATGGAAACAGCGGGGAGTCGTTGCGCGAGCTGGTCGACGCTGGAGGCTGCAGAAGCGTGGGGAAGAATGGCTGGCGGGTCTCGAGGCTGGCGGGGACGTTTCCGGCATGACAACCAGCCGGTGGTGTCGCCTGGTCACTAGGAGGCGAGCGGCGCTAGCGCGGCCCTGCTTCTGGCGGAAACAGGGGATTACTCGAGAAGATGCAGAGGCTGCCGGCGATCATCGGAGACGGCATGAACTCCCGACCTGCTACAAATCGGAGTTCCCCTGAGTACGGCGAACTAATGGCCGGAGCTTGGGAACGGTCGGTGGCTGGTCAGAGGAGATCGACGGCGATCAGTGGAGAAGGGCGGAAGCAGGGGCGTGAGCAGAGGCGTCACCGGAAATCTTCCGATTCTCGCGATCCAAACATCGGATGGGGTGATCCCTCCAGTTGTGGGTTCGACTAGAACTGTAGAAGGCGTGGTTGAAATTTGAGGACGATCCGTAGGTTGGATCGTCGCTGGTGGCGAGGCGAACGGAGAGTCCAAGGCTAGACTCGGCTGGAAGCTGAGTGTGGAATGCGACAGCGGCGGAAGGTTGTTTAAGCGTGGCAGAGCTGGAAGATGGATAGCGTAGCGATGAGAAGGATGCAGCACGGTAGAGATTCCAAGTCCATGGAAGATTAGAGGAGAAGATAGTGAAGAAGTTCCAAATCCATGGAAGCTTCAGCTACCAGAGGAAGAGAGGAAGAAACATCCGATAGAGAGAAACGAAAACCATTTCCATTCATTTTCAAAATCTTGTCTACTGACAAATACATTGGGGGAGATTACATTTATAGAACAACAAAGAGAAGATAGGCGTGCGTTGAAGCTCCTTGTGAACGATGGCTAGGGAAGATAGTGAGCTCGAAGCTTTTTGTGACTGTTGGCTGCAAGCTCCAATGTTCACTTCTTCTTTGGGTAAGCTGCAGTTTGTCTCCTTTGCTCTCAAGGTCAGTTTACTGCATTTGGCAAAGCTTTTCGTTTGAGCTGGGAACTTTCTTCTTCCATACACTGGCTAAAAACTGCACTTTAGCTGCAACGGGTGCAAGGCAGCTCATCTTTGTGGGGCCTTGGAGGAGATTTTTTTTTGGCAGCAACCTGGGCCTTCATCTCTTGACTGGATTATCCTTTAAACTTGATTAGCTTGAGCTAAACTTGGGCTTGATGGTTTGATCTTGATAATTCTTTCAAAGGACATAACCTCGCATTCAGGACATGACAAATAATTAGGATTAGTGATTCTATGAAGTCAAATTTTAAATATAAATAT
The DNA here is from genome assembly GCA_027563935.2 of Costus lasius. Lineage (NCBI taxonomy): Eukaryota > Viridiplantae > Streptophyta > Magnoliopsida > Zingiberales > Costaceae > Costus > Costus lasius. Next base: position 35,641,449 of record CM050453.2, read on the forward strand.
TGACTAAGTCTTAAGTTCAATCAAGATATACGATAATTATGCAAAAATTGACTAAGTCAAAATTAAGTCAAACATGTCAAAATGCTCCCGCATCACTCCTATTGCCAAGGGAGCCAAATTTAGTCTGAGTCAATGCCCCAAGAATCACTTTGAAACTAAAGAAATGTAAAAGATTCCTTGTGCCTCTACTATAGGGAGTCTAATGTACGCTTAGGTATATCTGCGTTTGGATATTGCATACATTATTGGGATGCTAGGAAGATATTTAAGCAACTAAGAAATTGAGCATTGGAAAGTGGTAAAAAGAGTTCTACTATATTTGCAGAAAACTAAGAATCATCTACTCACATACAAAAAATCAGATCAGTTAGAGATCTTTGGGTATTCTAATTTTGATTTTGCTAGATGCCAAGATAGTTGCAGATCCACTTCAAGCTGCATCTTCCTGTTGGCTAGAGGAGCTATTTTATGAAAAAATGCTAAGCAAACACATATAGCTCCTTCCACCATGGCAATTGAGTTTGTAGTATGTTATGAGACATCTAATCAAGGAATATGGTTGTGAAATTTTATCACAAGACTACGCAGTTTGGATAATATTGAAAGACCACTAAAGTTATTATGTAACAATAAATCAGTAGTGTTATATTTGATGCCTTGTATTTTGATAGTGAATTTTTGGTATTATTTTGTTTCAAAACAAGGCCAATTGTGATATTTTGATGTCCCATATAGGCTTATTTATTTGTTTGTTTCAAAATCTTCTCATCTTTTAGCATTTTTTAACAATTTCAAGAGAATTCACTTAAGTTTTGGAGCTTTTGAATATTTTAAAGTCATAAAGTGATTCATGGTGAAGAGAGTGATTCATGGTGAAGAGGCAAGGCCACATAGTGAATTTGGGATGAATCAGAGCTTTTCTTAGAAATGACGGCGTGGCCATGATTAGAATCTTTGGCTGTGATTCACAAAAAAGTCACTAAATTCACAGTACACTTCATGGCTGATGACACTGAAATATGTAGTATATTTTGCATCATTTTAGATACCTTTTCATGCTAAATCGAGGATCTTTCTACTTGTTTTTATGCTAAATCCATCAAATATTGCAAAGTCTACTTCTATTTTGGTTTTTCATATTTTTCAGGCAAAAAGGCACTATTTTAGGCGTTTTCAAGCAAAATCAAATACATGGAAGAGTTCTCATCCTCAAGAGGAGATCACCTAAGAAATTTCATGCAAATCGGAGCAAGCCAGCAAATTACGGTAGTGCCGTAATCTATTTTACGGTACCGTAATTCCAAATGGTACCGTAAAATCTGAACACTACCGTAATTTGTGAAGATTTTCAAACAGAAAGATTTTCTGATTTTACGGTACCGGCCGTAAGCAATATTACGGTACCGTATTTCGGATTGCGCCAGAACAGAAACTTCATCTGAAATTACGGCACCTGCCGTAAAGAATTACACGAGCCGTATTTCCCCGATGAATCCGACCAGAGAGTTCAAGAGATTTTACGGCACTGGCCGTAAACTATTTTACGGGCCGTATTTTCCGAGACGACATCGGCACAGAAGACTCAAGAGATTTTACGGCACCAACCGTAAATAATTACACTGCCGTAAAACCCGTTTTGAACGCGACGCCCAGGTCAATGTCCACACCCGATTCTTGCGGAGATAATTGCGGACGATCCAGAAGTTTATATTCGATGTCGTAAGAAGCCAAAGGGGAGCTTTGGACGGGAGGATTAGAGAGAGACCAAAAGCCCTAAATTTCATACACTGTCGAGGGAGAAATCTTGATCCACGCCGTCGCCGAGGGTTTCGCCGCCGCGCTTGATCTAGACAACCTCCAGCTGTGATTTTTCTACCAAAGCATCGCCTGGTGAAGGAGACAACGTGCCAGAAGTTTCAGATCGAAAGGAGACAAATTGGAGGAGAAATCAGAGGAAGAAGGATCGCCACCACTATTCAAGCCTTCCTTTGTAAAATACGGCTGTGAAATACTTCACAGCCGTGCAGTATTTTCTAAAAACTCTTCTTTTTATTGATTTTTGATTTTCTAAAATTATGGAATATTGTATTTCCTTCACCATGCTAGCTTAAACTACTCTTGGGACATGGGGGAGTAGTTCACTTGACTTTTAATGATTAGATAACTTCTTTTTCAATATTTCGTTGAGTTTGATTTCAGCATGATGATTTTGCTCATGTGATAATTGTGCTTAGACTCTCTTTAAGTTCATATTATTAATTATGTTCTTAGAATTTTCACTTGAGTCTGAAAAGTAATTGCTTGAGAATTTGGAACCCTAGAATTGCATGTTAGGATCCCTTAGGTTAGATCCATCTTGATCTTTTTCTAGTAAAATAATTGTCATGATTATAACATGAGTCTATAGATCGAGTCTATTTATCGAACGTGGAGATCTTGTGCGAAAGCAAAGATCGAAACGTTGGAGGTCCTTGAGCAAAACTAGTTGTGAGACTCGGATGCACGAAAGTGATCCTTGAGACTCCACTAGAGATTCTAGAGCTCGGATGCACGAAAGTGATCCTTGAGTTCATCCTTTGATAATATCTTCTTCATGATGAAATTGAATCAACGAAATCCTTATTCATGTCTAGTCATAAAAGTTTAAGTGAACGAAACCCTTGTCCCAGTTTTTCTCTCTAATAATCCCACTTTTAGTTACCGATTGTTATTCTCACGATCTCGACTTGCCTAGTTAGTAAGAAATCAACTATTTAGTATTCGACAACGTAGGTCCCTATGGATTCGATACTTTTTTTATTACTTCGTATACCCGTGCACTTGCGGTTTAACAACAAGTTTTTGGTGCCGTTACGAAGGATTAGTCCAAGGTACACGCGTGCCAGATTTGTTGTGTTCCCTTTCGGGCTATCAAGTTTTTGGCGCCGTTGCCGGGGACCTTAGTTTTGTCGATATTAAAGATGTTGAGATTATTGCTAGATTAGGTTTTTATTTACTGTTTTTATTTATTACTATTTTTTTTTGTTTCTTGAAATCACTTGATCTATTTACTTTGCATGCGCAGGAGCCTTAGGTCAGGACCACTTGTACCATTGGATCCTGAAATCATTAAGACATTAAGAGCGCATAGAAAGTTGAGGTTAGAAGAATCATCACAAGAAGAACTGCAAGAACAATCCCAACCAGAGTTACAATAAGAGATTTTAGAGATGGGAGACAATCAGAACCATCAGAGAACACTTAGGGACTATGCAGCCCCTAATCATCATGAAATTCGTTCTAGTATTGCTAGGCCAGCAATTGAGGCCAACAATTTCGAGATTAAACCTCAACTCATTGCAATGTTTCAACAAGATCAGTTTGGAGGATCTCCACTAGAGGATCCCAACCAACACTTGGCCTTATTTCTTGACTTATGCGATACTATTAAGATGAATGGTGTTTCTAATGATGCATTTAGACTAAGACTTTTTCCTTTTTCTCTTAGGGACCGGGCAAAGACATGGCTTAATTCACACTCAGCCGGTACCTTCACCACTTGGAATCAACTGTCAAATTCCTTCTTGAACAAATACTATCCACCAAGGAAGACACTTGAATTGAGGAACCAAATTACAAACTTCCAACAAAGAAGTGGGGAGTCGCTCAGTGAAGCCTGGGAGAGATTTAATGAACTGCAGCGGAAGTGTCCTCACCATGGATTAGAACTTCAAACTTTAATGCAAACTTTTTATATTACATTATCTGATCAGACTAAAATGATTGTGGATGCCGCTGCAGGAGGAGCTCTTATGAGCAAAACACCAGATGAAGCCTTCAGACTACTAGAGGAGATGGCAGAAAACCATAATCAATGGACTACCGAAAGGGGAGTACTGTACAAGCCTTCTCAAGGTAAGAGTGGAAGTGATGAAATACGCTCCTTAGAAGAGAAGGTAAAATTTTTGTGTAGTCAGTTAAATTCCATGCAAACTGCTTCTGTTTCTGCTATCACTTGTGAAAACAGTGGTAATGATGGTCATACTGCTGAATATTGTAGAATTGTCGATCAGGGTAATGAGCATGTGAACGCCATAGGGAATTACAACCAAAGTAGACCTAATGATCCCTATTCTAATACATACAACCCTGGATGGAGAAATCACCCCAACCTTTCATGGAAAAATAATAACAATGTAGGGGGGAACAATGAAAACAAAGGATTCCAAAAGTAAAATCTGAACCAAAACATAAATCAAAATTCTAATGAGGGATCCATACTTGAAAAACTTTTGGCCAACCAAAATCAGTTCATGTCTGATATAAAAGAATACATGTCAAATCAAAACAAACAAAATGAGGAGTTTAAGGAAAATTTTCATCAAATCAACTCTAGACTGGATAGAGTAGAAGCCCACAATAAAATTCTTGAAAACCAAATTGCACAGCATGCTAGTGTTCCTTACAGACCCCTTGGGAAATTGCCTGCAAAACCTGAGATAAATCCTAGGGAGCACTGTAATGACATCATGACTAGAAGTGGGAAACAACTGGGAGAACCTAGAGGGAGGTTTGAAAACACTGAAGAGAAGCTTAATGATAATAAAAGGGAATTGGAGATAGGAGAATCTTCTTCACATGAGAAACCCCAAATTTGTTTATCACCTCAAAAGGGTGATGAACCAAAAGGGGAGGAATCATGTGAGAAAGATAATCCTAAATCTGATTTACCTAATCCTTACCAAACACCTATACTTTTTCCTCAAAGGTTAGTTCAATATAAACTAGACAAAAAGTTTGGCAAGTTTCTTGAAGTTTTTAAAAAGCTTTATATTAATGTTCCAATTCTTGAAGCTATTATTGAAATGTCATCTTATGCCAAGTTTTTAAAAGAGATATTGTCTAGTAAAAGAAAATTGGATGATTATGGTACTTGCATGGTTACACTAACAGAAGATTGTAGTGCGTTCATACAGAATATATTGCCACCTAAATTGAAGGATCAAGGTAGCTTTTCTGTACCCTGTTCAATTGGCACCCTATCTTTTGACCGAGCCTTATGTGACTTAGGTGCGAGTGTAAGTTTAATGCCTCTTTTTACTTACAGGAAACTGAATTTGGGAGAGCTAAAGCCTACATCAATATCTTTGCAGCTCGCAGACTCATCAGTAAAGTATCCTGTAGGTATGTTAGAGAATATTCTAATAAAGATAGGTGAGTTTCTCATACCTGCAAATTTTGTAATATTGGACATGGAGGAAAATTGTAGAAATCCTATCATTCTGGGTAGACCACTATTGGCCACAGCTAAAGCAAAAATTGATGTGGAATCAGGAAAAATTACCTTTGATATATGTGATAACAAGATCGAATTTAGTCTTAATGATTCAACAAACAAACTTTCATACTTAGGATCTTGTTGTAGTGTTAAAATATTTAATGAAGAAATTTATGATGTTTCAAGTTTGTTTGATGAAACCCCAAATAATGAATCTAACAATCTTTTTGAGGGTATTGATGAGAAATTGCAGAAGAAGAGAAAGCCAAAGAGGAAGAGAAGAAGAGAAGGCTCTAGGATGATTGAGAAAATAGAAAGAATTCTGAGCAAATTTGGATACTGTTTCAAGATCGAGCCTTATGTTGTAAGATCAGAGTTGAGATCCAGAAATTCACGATCAAACCCGACTGTTAAAGGGTCAAGCTAATGACCTTTAAATTAGCGCTTCTTGGGAGGCAACCCAAGCTTTCTAACCCTTATTTTTGTTTTCTTTAACTTAATTTTTGCTTAGGACTAATTTTTATTTTATTTTTGTAGGTTTTTCGTGATTTGGAGCAAAATATGGCAGCACCGTAAAGCATTTTACAGTACCGTATTTCAGTCTGCTTACAAACAGAAAGCTGCGACGAAATTACGGTACCGCCGTAAAGGATTTCACTGTACCGTATTTCTGATCCAAAATCAACCCAAGAGTTCTTTCGTTTTTACGGCACTACCGTAAGGTAGTTTACGTGCCGTATTTTTTTTGAAATTTTTTCTTTTCTTTTTTTTCAATAAAAAAAAAATCTTTACTGTTTGAATATTACGGCGGTATCGCAAAGCATTTTACGGTACCGTAATTCCGCGTCGATTTTGAACAGAAGGTTTTCGATATTTAACGGCACCTACCTTAAACAATTTTACAGTGCCATAATCCGGAATCTATTTTGAACAGAGAGTTGTTTCGAAATTACGGCACCGGCCGTAAAGTATTACACTGTCGTAAACTACTTCCTGTACGCAAACCCTATGCCATATTTAAGGTTACAACCGAACCGTTTTTAGGGTTTTTACCCTCGATCTTGCTCGTTCTTGCGCCGATTTTGGATCTCCGACTTTCTTCGACCACCTCAAGACGCCGACGACCCTTTCCGTTCAATCTTCATCGTCGATTAGGTAACTGTTCTCCGATTTTTACGTTTTAGCGAGTTTTGATGAACTTTCGCCCCTTTCGCTCGTTCATGCTCGATTCTCAACCGTTTGAAGTGATTTTTGTTTCTATACACTCATTAGAGGATAAGCTATCGATCCTGTGCTGTTTGAGAAGAATTTGAAACAATTTATGTAACTATCTGAGCTGAAATGCAACGTGCATGATTCTAAGTTACTGTTCACCGACGCCTTGAGTTAGAGCATGAAAGTTAAATGGAATTTTTGTTTCCAACTTACTTGATAGATGTTGCCATAACATGTTTAAATTAAGATTACATGCATGATTTTACTCTATTTTTTCACCCTGTTTTTGGTTGATGACACATAGGATGCCATTTACACTGCTATATCATTATTTGTATGCTTTGAATGATAAGTTTGCAGCTTGAGTCCATGGTGTCACATCCCGTTATCTTAACCCCAAACAAGCAACACAAGTCATAGAAGAACAGGATGTTATCATACAAGATCGATGCACATGCTAAGTAAAACCAAGTTCAGGAAAACCCGATCTGAAAATTTTCGAGAATGCATACATAGAATCTCCACAAAACACAATTTCATAAATGTACCTGCCACCACGCAATCCTTGCACTAGACATATGCAAGGCAACAGTTATATAAAATCTGATCGCAAAAATATAAATCGACTCGAATTTAGAACCAAAGCCACAATGTCGATTCTATAAATTCATAACTAACATCAATGATATCAAAGACCGAAACCAGGTCAAAGCCCGCGGTGACACAAAATCAAACTCTCAAAACTGCCACAATCCGGCAACACAATTTCACAAAGTTTGGCCATAACCGGCCCCAGTTAAACACAAAAGTTTTATACATTAAATCAGCATGGTTGTAGAGAAAATCACAATATCCATATCAACGTTAACTCAGGCAGTGCGCCCCTGCTCTACACCTGAAAATAGTGAAGGGTGAGCTACACAGCCCAGTGAGTGGATAGTCTCAATCAACCATCCATAGCATACAATCAAAGATACATGCAGATTATTTTAAAAACATTTAGCAGAACATCATGTTAACATATAACAAAAACAAAGAACAGAACTCATATAAATAAATAGATGTACAGACATCACACACTTGTCACCACAGAGTAACCAAGGTTCTAGAGTCATACTCTAAACCAACTAAACCCACCAACCACTTAATTGACCTAGTTGTCCAGCATAAATCAAGAGTGACCACTATGGTCCAACCCGGCTCTGGCCTAAGCACTGGGAGAAGCCTGCAAATCACATGCAACATAAACATGGACAGTGTGTAGACTCAAGAGGTAATCCCCACCCGGTCAAGATGTGATACCTTGATCTACACCACCCCATAACACAAAAATCTAAACGTCTAAGAGTAATGACATCAAGAGGTGGCCCCTGTCCGACCAAGACATGGCACTTTGCGTCAATCACTCGTTCTCCCAAAGGGTTCCTTACCTGGACAACCACTTAACACATCTTATATCTTATTTCACAAAAGTGGACTCCTAAGTGTCGACCAGACTCTAGGATAGTCATTTTCATCCCAATAATCACAACAGGCAGGCTGAACATCAACCCCCCTCACATATCACAATACACAGGGCTGAAATCTCAAACCCTTAACTTATCACATACAGACTATCCCCTTGAGTACACGGTTACACTTAGCCTTAGTCCTATCCATCCCATAATGGTTACACAGACCACAACACATAATATTCAAAAATCACATAACCACATAATGTAGTGTAGTCCTTAGGTTTCATGCTGATCAGTTCAGTATAACCTTGCTAAGTTATCACCCAAGTTTCTCAAATAGAATACATGGCCATAAAAATTATTAGCATTGTTAGCATTTATCAGGGCATTCAAATATTTAACATAGGATTAAAATACAACACATATAGCCCACGGTTCTACAACATATTATCTAACTTAAAATTTAAACCTAGTTAACAAGAATTTCATGCTCAAGAATCACTGATTTAATATTACCTAAATCCCCTATAAGAATACCTTAAATTTCATGTTGCAAAATTTCGGTATTTCAACATAGATACACCTTTGCAAATTTCGGTTTTCAACATAAATACATCTTTGCAATTTTCGGTTTTCAACATAAATACACCTTTGCAAATTTCGGTTTTCAACATGGTGAAGTCTTGAGTTTCGGTTTTCTAACATGGTAAATTTCCAATCAATCCAACGTATCAACTAACACAACCAAATTGATAGAATTTGAATGAGACACCCCACTCACCTCTTATTTTGAACCGTGAACACCAAGGTGAAATCCTCTCCAAAACTCGTCTAAGGCTTTGAAATTCCACCAATGTCGCCACCAATGGAAGAGAGACGCCACCAAGCACCCAAGAACGTCGGCCAAAGGAAAAGAAGAGGAAGAAAGGAATTTCGTCTAAGCCTTCAAGGTCGCCCAAGCCTCCAAGTCGCCGCCCTAAGGTTTCTTCCAAGCCAACAAAAACGCCAACTTTCCTTCCCTAACCGCAATTACCCACTTAAAATTTCGGTTTTAAATTTTAAACCCGTTAACTAATTAATTCGAATTTTAGATCTAATTTAAGTGTAAACCCATTAACCCATAGTTAATTATTCATTTAAGCGAAAATCCAATAAGGATTAATTTAACATCCAATAAGGATTAAATTATTATCCAAAATGTCCCAATTAATTAGCAACCAATAAAACTCTAATTAATTAATTATAAATTAACAACCAATAAACACTAATTAATTAATTATAAATTAACAACCAATAAGCACTAATTAATTAATTACTAGGGTCAAAATCACAACATAGGGAAAATATCCCCGCCAATACTTTTATTTAAATCAAAAATAGTACTTACCAGGACTTAAGATCCTTGGATCTTACACATGGCACCAAGAACAAAATCGATTGCACCAAGGGGGAAGGGGAAAGCACCTGCTGAACCATCACAACCCCAGAACCCTCACGGGATCCTTTTTAGAAATGAGATGCGAGAGGCTATGCAACCACATGGAAGACATGGGTAACTTCCTCTATGACCGTTTTGGTTATGCTGATCACAGGGACTATGGCTATCATGGTGATCAGGGAGGAACCCCATACTTTGATCCTGAGGAGACTGCTGCGAGAGACTTGGAGGCTACGCGATCTGACAATGATGAGTAGAGGCTTTGTGAGTATTATCTTCCCTTACCTTTTTGTTGTACTATGATTTTCTTTATCTCACTGTTGTTTTATATGATGAAGGGAAGGATGGTGCTTCCATGACTGCCGCCACTGCATTCTGTTTAACATGCCTATTATTCTTATTTCGATATGGTTGTATGATGATGATGATATTGATCTTTACTGATTCGATGGGGTTGTATGATATTTTGATATTCTGATGTTTGATATGATATACATGATGATATATTTTTGTTGATATGATATTGTGATAATTGATGGTGATGATGAGTTCACTCTTAATTTATACTGTTGATGACTTGAATGATTGATGATCTCAAATTCATGATTGAAAACATAACTCCATCATGTCAAATTTATTTCTTCAATACATATTTGTCTATTGAGATATGACATTAATTGATGCATAAAATTTTGGGGAGATATATTATTTGAAGAATGAAATTTAAAAGTGAAACTTCTCTTTTGAATAAAATAACTATATTAGTATGATTTGTGAATTTAGATCAATTGATCAACCTAGTTGAGGTTTAGTCTATTTTTGCTATTTGTTGGGAAATAAGAATCCAAGATCCATAAAAAATAGTGAGAGACTCCCCTACTTGGCACTATGTAAAATTGATAGAGGTACCTAAGACATGGGTTGAAGTCTATGCATGAAAAATAATGAAGGTGAAAAGAATAAGACTCCTCTACTTGACACTGTGTAAAATTGACAGTGGTACCGAAGAAAGAGTTGAAGTCAAAAATAAAAAGTATATGTCTATGTGGATACATGCCGTCTTCACAAAAACAAAAAAAAAATTATGTGTGGAAAAAGATCTTGGAGACCTAATTCCTGTAAACAAAAGCATGATAGATTTAAATTGATACTGGGTGAAATCATGAGATTGAAAATTCTATCTATTATACAAGTTGCAAAGTTTTATTTGATTGAGTTGTGAATCTAGAAAATTGAGTTCTGAGGATGATATGTTTACATGAAATTTTGTAAATCAATTAATAGAAATTTTCATTGACAAGTTGTATTTTAGAAATTTATTGAGCATGGGAAGGTTATTCTTCCAATCAAATTTTGATTTCAAATTTTGATTTTTGCTTGAGGACAAGCAAGGTTTGAGCCTTATGTGTTTGATGACACCGAAATATGTAGTATATTTTGCATCATTTTAGATACCTTTTCATGCTAAATCGAGGATCTTTCTACTTGTTTTTTATGCTAAATCCATCAAATATTGCAAAGTCTACTTCTATTTTGGTTTTTCATATTTTTCAGGCAAAAAGGCACTATTTTAGGCATTTTCAAGCAAAATCAAATACATGGAAGAGTTCTCATCCTCAAGAGGAGATCACCTAAGAAATTTCACGCAAATCGGAGCAAGCCAGCAAATTACGGTAGTGCCGTAATCTATTTTATGGTACCGTAATTCTAAATGGTACCGTAAAATCCGAACACTGCCGTAATTTGTGAAGATTTTTGAACAGAAAGATTTTTTGATTTTACGGTACTGGCCGTAAGCAATATTACTGTACCGTATTTCGGATTGTGCCAGAATAGAAACTTCATCTGAAATTACGGCACCTGCCGTAAAGAATTACACGAGCCGTATTTCCCCGACGAATTCGACCAGAGAGTTTAAGAGATTTTATGGCATTGGCCGTAAACTATTTTACGGGCCATATTTTCCGAGACAACATCGGCACAGAAGACTCAAGAGTACGGCACCAGCCGTAAACAATTACACCGCCGTAAAACCCGTTTTGAACACGACGCCCAGGTCAATGTCCACACCTGATTCTTGTGGAGATGATTGCGGACGATCCAGCAGTTTATATTCGATGCCGTAAGAAGCAAAAGGGGAGCTTTGGACGGGAGGATTAGAGAGAGACCAAAAGCCCTAAATTTTGTACACCGTCGAGGCAGAAATCTTGATCCACGCCATCGCCGAGGGTTTCGCCGCCGCGCTCGATCCAGACAACCTCCGGCTGTGATTTTTCTACCAAAGCATCGCCTGGTGAAGGAGACAACGTGCCAGAAGTTTCAGATCGAAAGGAGACAAATTGGAGGAGAAATCAGAGGAAGAAGGATCGCCACCACTGTTCACGCATTCCTTTGTAAAATACGGCTGTGAAATACTTCACAGTCGTGCCGTATTTTCTAAAAACTCTTCTTTTTGTTGATTTTTGATTTTCTGAAATTATGGAATATTGTATTTCCTTCGCCATGCTAGCTTAAACTACTCTTGGGACATGGGGGAGTAGTTCACTTGACTTTTAATGATTAGATAACTTCTTTTTCAATATTTCGTTGAGTTTGATTTCAGCATGATGATTTTGCTCATGTGATAATTGTGCTTAGACTCTCTTTAAGTTCATATTATTAATTATGTTCTTAGAATTTTCACTTGAGACTGAAAGGTAATTGCTTGAGAATTTGGAACCCTAGAATTGCATGTTAGGATCGCTTCCTTAGGTTAGATCCATCTTGATCTTTTCTAGTAAAATAATTGTCATGATTATAACATGAGTCTATAGATCAAGTCTATTTATCAAACGTGGAGATCTTGTGCGAAAGCAAAGATCGGAACGTTGGAGGTCCTTGAGCAAAACTAGTTGTGAAACTCGGATGCACGAAAGTCCTTGAGACTCCACTAGAGATTCTAGAGCTCGGATGCACGAAAGTGATCCTTGAGTTCATCCTTTGATAATATCTTCTTCATGATGAAATTGAATCAACGAAATCCTTATTCATGTCTAGTCATAAAAGTTTAAGTGAACGAAACCCTAGTCCCAGCTTTTCTCTCTGATAATCCCACTTTTAGTTACCGATTGCTATTCTCACAATCTCGACTTGCCTAGTTAGTAAGAAATCAACTATTTAGTATTCGACAACGTAGGTCCCTGTGGATTCGATACTTTTTTTATTACTTCGTATACCTGCCCGTGCATTTGCGGTTTAACAACAAGTTTTTGTTGCCGTTACCAAGGATTAGTCCGAGGTACACGTGTGCCAGATTTGTTGTGTTCCCTTTCGAGCTATCAATGGCCAGCCCCTGATGGACCATTTTTGCCCGTGATTCCCTTTCGGGCTAGTTTCATGTACATTTCATAGGCAACCCGTGATTCCCATCTTTGCCCGTGATCGACCTTTCGCCCCTTCACCATCCTCATGATCTCGTTCGATCGAAGACTTAGGAAAATTCAGAAAAATAGGGAAAAATGAGGATTCAAGAGCCCAAGGTTAGGCGAATCATCTGAGCATGAAAGTCCTCTTTTACATTGATAAGGGAGGGAGAAATCGATCAACGACACGACTAGGGAAAAAATGCAGGCGACGAAGGCTTCCAGAGGCGATCTTTTAGTGGTTCTTCACCAAACTGAGGGGAAACGTTTGCAATCTCTTCTCCTTCCTTACCTTAGTCTTTGTTTGAGATTTTCTTGGTTGATTGAAGAGTTTTGTATTGAACTGCATGGCTATAATAGCGTAAACTTCTTATCAAGACTCGGTTGGATCCCGTTGACAAGGTCTATCATGTGAATTGAACTTATCTTGATACTTTGAGTCTTATCTGAGTACATTTTACTTAGTTGTACTGATTTCATAATATTACCTTGATCAAGTAATATTGTGTGTTAGTTGACACAATTCTGACCGCAAGGAGAATCATGTTGGCAGATCCACCAAGTAAAACTTATGAACGTCTATCATGAAAGTAGTTAGGGTTCATTCGAGGGTAACATAGTTTTTCACAAAACTCAATGGACTTACTTAAATTGATAAAGCACGAAATTAGGAGCGGTTTATGTAAGTACCGGGTTATACTGACCGCAAGGGCGCAGCCGTACCATAGGAAAGACTCCTTATGCAAAATGATAAACTCATGCATCAAATAAGTTCTAGTTCAATTAGGTCTGTCAATGAGGTGAATTTCGAAGTCTTGATATTTCTCTAATTGACATCTTCCATGTTGTTGTAATTGATTTCCTTTCCTTGTTTTACTTGAAGCTTGATAACCTATTTTCAAAACCCCCAAATTTAGATAACTTAGCTTCTAACAATCAAAACTATTTGTATTTGACCCTGTTCCTTCTGGGACCGACATCTTTGGTATTCCTGCAATAACACCATGCACTTGCGGTGCGTATCAATATTTAAACAACAACAAGAGCTCGTTAAAGTCTAAGCACATTGACATTAAGTTCTTAGTTATTAAAAAAATAGTTCAAAGTGGTTAGATATATATAGAACACATTGGTACAAATACCATTATTGTGGATCCAGTTACTAAAGGTTTACCACCCATGGTTTTTTATGAGTGTACTACTTATATGGGTGTTATATCACTTTGTAATATATCTATTTAGTGGGAGTTTGTGTTTGGATTAAGTTGTATACACATTAAAGAATAAAGTTTATAGTTTCACTTTGGACATAAGTATTTGGTTTGATCTCACTAAGAAATAAAGTTGGACAAGTTGGAAATAGGCATGTTAAGATCACATTAAATGAAATTTCCATGCTATACATCTATACATGATCAATGTCATTGATTGTATTGACATTTGTGACCATTGTTCGGGCTAGTCACATTATTTATTGTTATGAAGGCTGCCTTAATCCTATATTAATATATTCATGGACTAGATTGATAGAAATAGTTTAAGATAAAAGATAGCATTAAAGAGCTCATAAAGATATGCAATTATATCAAGTAATATATGTGCAGCCAAGTGAGATTATTGATATAATTAATGTGGGTCATTCATTATTATAATTAATTCTATATGGTTATCTTTAATTTTAGCCTTACTAAAGTGATCAATTAAGAAGTTAATTATTATGGCTAAAATTATCTCAATTGTATGGAATATTATTTTGTGTAGAGACTTAGGAATCATTTCTATTTTTGTGATGGGTTAAAAATAGAAATATTAATTATTTATGTCATAGTCCCCATATATGTGTGTTTCTCTTTTAATTAATTAATAAGGAGATTTCACTTTTAATAAAACTCCTACCCCTATATATAGGTGAGCCCTATTAGTTAGACGATGATGATTTTATGCTCTGAGTCGGGGAAACACAAAGTCTATAGAAGATTAGGACAATGCTCTCAAAGTTCATAATTTATGGATTCCTCAGGTACGCTTCCACTTTCGTTCTTTTCTCTAAATGTTGTAGCATGAAGTTTTCGATTGTATTAATTATCACAATCTTTAGTTTGATCCAACATATCTAGCTTCCAAATTGATGCTTGTAGATACCTAACATTAATTTGAGGGGGGATGTCAACATTTATATTACTGTATATAGCTCACTGTATATAGCTCCTCTAATTCTGTAATCAATCATATATAATTCTGGAGCCCATCATGTATATATTTCCTTGAATGTGTAGATTGTAGTCTCCTCTGATGTATAAATAAGTGCATATCAACATATAAAAGAGATAGAAAGTCTCATTTATAATTTCATCTCAATTCCTCTATTTTTTGTGCGCTCCTTGCTTTTGACAATCGAAACCTAGATTCTCTTTGGGTCCAAATGACATTATGGTATAGTTGACTTAGCCAAACTTAATAGCACTTCAACCAACAATTGGCCCAGTGTGTCAAGCCTAGTTAGGCACTACAATATTCAACCCATATAATCCAATCTAGTGGCAACCAGCCTAGCTCGCTATAGTAATGGATAAATTGAACCCTGTCGATTAAGAGATCCATATCCAATTTCTATTTCAGATCTAGTTTGCTATAGTAATAGACTTGACCCATTACTATAGAATCGACCCAATCACCCAATCTGTCACACAGTCAGTCATTAACCATGATCCATTTCAAATGCTAATGCTTTTCCCTCAAGATCATCAAGATTCCAAAAAAATCCTTGCATATGAGTTGAACAAATATTCAAATGCTGTGTATACAAATACTCTACAAATTCATGAGTTGAAAAAAATAAATATTCTTGATGCACTATTAGTCGAATATCTGTTCAAATATCCAAATATTTATCAAACCCAAATATTCACAAGCCCTTAAAAGATCAAATATTTACCAAATTTAAATATCTAAAAGCTCAAATATTTATCAAATTCAAATATCTATAAACCCTTAAATGGCTAAATATTTATCAAACTCAAATATTTATAAGCCCTCAAATGGGTCGATATTCACAAAAATCAAATATCTACAAGCTCTCAAATGTCTGTATATCCATCAAAATCAAATATCCATAATCCTTCAAATGTTGGATATTTACCAAAATCAAATATCCACTAGCCCTCAAATGCTCGAATATTTATCATACCCAAATATTCACAAACTTCAAAAGACCGAATATTAATCAAATATCCACAAGCCTTCAAAAGCCCAAATATTTATCAAATTAAAAAAATGCACAAGCCCTCAAACAACTTAATATTTACTAAATTTGAATATCTACAATCCCTTAAATGGTTGGATATTATCAAACACAAATATTTATAAGCCCTCAAATGACTAGATATTCACCAAAATCAAATATCTATAAGACTTCAAATGGCCAGATATTTATCAAAATCAAATATTCATAAGCCCTCAAATGGCTAGATATTTGTCAAAATCAAATATCCATAAGCCCTCAAATGGCTAGATATTCATCAAATATCAAGAATTCATAAGCCCTTAAAAGGCCAAATTTTTATCAAATCCAAATATTCACAAACATTCGAAAAGGCTAAACCATTTTTAGGATGAATATTTATTCTCAAAATTTACCATCATGCCATCTCTTGGCTAACAACAAGTTTTGTACCAAATTGTATGAATTATACTATTTTCCAACTATTTATCTTCATTTGGTTGTATGTATAGATCTTTAATTAAAGGTGTCCGAAGTTACCTAAGAGTAATTAACAATAAATGCTTACATTTATTAGAAGCCATAATCCACTAAACAAAATATCTTCTAATTATAAGGTGAATTTGATAAAGTAGCACTATATTTATCATATCTATTCATATCAATTAAACTTAACCACTTTTGACCCTACAATGAAATAATAAGCAAGTATAATTACTTCCTTTTGCTCATTATAAATGTATATTTCTTGTTCCACCATTGTCATACATAAATTATAGAGAACCAACCATACTAATATTTACCTGCTTTGTCTCTCCTCATAAATAAATGAGTATAAATTCAATGCGAAAAGACTTTTCTAGTTCATTTCATATTGTCATATCACAATTTAAATATTGTGGGTGAAGAATTTATTTTATTTTTTCTGAATTGTGAAGATTTTATTTATAACATGTCATAGTACAAAATAATCGCTAACTCAACCGTATAATTACAAGTCTTGCCCATACATTTGTGATTTTTGATTGCTTGGCTTATTTTGCAAGCCAATGAGCAAGAAGGTTAAGTTTCCTTTTTACATGCATGTACTCAACTTTAATGTTTCTTTCAAGGAATTTGATTTATTGTTGAAGTTGGTAAATTCCATAGGGGGATATTGTTTCTTGCTTGGATCCATTCACATGCTTCCTTTGAGTTAGTTTCCTTTGGTAAATTCCATAGTGAATTTGATAAAGTGTCAAGCCTAGTTAGGCACTACAAACTTGAAAGCTTCCTTAATTAATAAAAGTTCTATGTAAAGAGCTAATGGGCTGGAAGTGTGGGTTGATGCTATAATAATGCATTTACCCCTGTTATCTCTTATCATGAATCTAACTCTAGCTTCTCTTATAGCATTGCACCATGTTCTGTTGTATTTATCTTTAAAGCTCCATCTGGTGGGGTTGTCCACTTGTCCTTGTTTGAATTTTTGGCCTTTGTGTTGATTCCATTTCCCTTATATATTCTCTTGTTTATTTAATTTGCATCCTTACATGTTCATTAGGAATTGTTAATATCATAAATCAGCAACATTATATATATATATATATATATATATATATATATATATATATATATATATATATATATATATATTTCAAGAGTACAACAACTAACATTCATGTTATTTTTTATTTTTTTTTTTTTGGATACTTTCCAATGAAAAAAAAAATGGAGAGAGAGAGAGAATGCTATCATCTTATTCTTGTTTTAGAGGAGAATGTTCAAACTCTATCTCAATATTTTTAGGGCATTCTCATTAACGAACATGTTACCGATATCAATTATAAATGCCCTAATTGGAAAGATCAATCTCTATACAGGGATAATAAGAAAAGCTCATACTTGATCTGATATGACTTTGCCCTGCCCTAATTTTGATAGGGAAAACATAATTTGACCCGTCTTGGATTAGGTTCAGGTAAAACTCAACTATTATAAATCAAACCTAAACTCGCCCGCACATATATATAATAATAAATTATCTATGTTTATTTAAGAAACACTAATTCCCTAACTTCTCCTTGTTGCCCCCTCCTGCTCCCCACTCTTCCTCCCCTTGTTGCCCTTGTCATGCCTCTCGCCACCGCTTGCCAAATGCGGGGTTGTGTTTCAGAGCAAAATTTTTGACATGAGGTCAGGGTTGAGGTTGGGTATAAAATATGCATGTCAAGGTTGGGATCGGATTTGACACTATCCACCCCCGCCTTGATCTATTGTCATCTCTTCATGTAATAAAATATCATTCCTAATCAATTGGATTCTCACTCATGATTTATTCTTAGTGTTACATAACCATCATCATCTTCGTCATCTTGAAGCTATTAAGTGGTGGAAAAAAAATGACATAAAATAATTTGATAACGTGATCACCTCAATAATGCACACATTTATAGTCTAAAAGATGCAATCTCCAGTTGTATGTTACAAAAAGAAAAAGACAGCTAAAAGGGTATAAAAAGGTTCATATTTAGTCATATATACTAATAGTGCAGTAGATGCTGGAGGATGAGGTGATGTGTTACCAATAACTTGTAATATTCTGTAATTGATTCATTAAACTGCATGGACAGGGACATAAATACAAACTGAATCAATCTTTGGAGCTCAACTTCCCAAATCATGCAACAAATCTTAGCAAAGCAGCTGCTGCTACAAATGTCGACTGCAGCAGCAAGTGAGCGATGAGGCTACTCCGCTTCCTCCACCCACGCCTCCACCCTTAGAAGCACGAAACCGATGGCGACGCCGACCAGCACCAGCCCGTTCATGATCGCCGCGATCCTGAATATTTCGTCCGCGGCATTGCACGTCGAAGACAAGGCTCCGCCGCGGCTCTTGGACGCCGGACGCCGCAGCGCGCTCAAAACCTTGGCGAAGGACCGGGCGGTGCACGCCGGCAGGCCGAGCGATGAAACCTTGTTGTCGGCTTTGAGCCCTCCGAAGGAGTTCACGCCTCCAATGTAGCCCGTGCAGGGCTGCTTAGTGCTCCTCGTCGTGACGGAGAGTGCCGCTGCGGAGACTGCTGCCATTGGAGCGACGAGTTAGGCCTCCAGTAATGATCTGCAGCAGAATGAGAACAGAGTTGGAGTAGCAATGTACATTCTGAGAAAGAAAAACGGAAAAAAAGGATTAATAATTCGTCGTCACCTGTAATTGTATAAGGATTTAGGAATGGCAGCGGTGGTGGGAAGGAGGGAGGGAGAGTTTTGTACGAGAAGGTGGGGTAAGAACAAAGGGAGGAGGTAGCAGATAAGGCGAGGAAGCAGATGAATGGCTACCAGTGAGACTATATCCTTTCTCCTCTTCGATGAGGTCCAAATTTGATTTCAGATTGAGTGGATGTAAGTAGCGAGAGCACAATTTTTCTTTTTTTTTACAAATTGAATAATTAATAAAGACAAAACTTGACCTATGACTTTATTATTAACAATTAAGATTTTTATCGGTAAAATTACAATTCTTTTTCTTTTTAAGTCTCTTTTTCTCTCTTTCTCTATATATAGTTTTACTGTGGCCAACAACATCCTCAGCTTCAAGTTTGTGAAGAAAGGCATTTTCTTATAAAGTTGCCAAGCCGCACAAACCTTAATGGTTTGATCTAAGCTAGCAGCCAATGGAAAAAAAGAATCAATACCAAGAAGAATACAATGCCGGTTAGCTTTCACTAAAGGAAGAACTTGAATGGAGTGCTATTGAAAAGTGTTACACTTGAAACAAGCTCGGCAACTTCAAATAGAGATGATGATTAAAATTTTCTATAATGAGTATACAGCATTCCAACCTAGGGAGAATAACGAAAGCAAAGTGAAGAGAGGAATAAACTGTCACGCCCCGGCGGAAGCCGGCTATTTCTAGCTCAGGGTTCCCCAGGGAGTAACAATATTGATAGGAACCAGAGAACTACAAAAATCACAACTCCATTATTTAATAAACAATCCAAATTTAATATCAACACAATATTTGAATACAACTATCCAAATTATCAACTGAATAAAATACAAAAGACAACTATCTCAACTCGGGCTGGTATCTGCTATCTATTCTATCCCTCCCAGAAGCTAACTCTGTACTTGGAGAAGAAACAAAGGGAGTTAGCAGAAATGCTAAGTAGGAATCAACAAACATGGTAAGAGAATCAAATAACAGGATAATACAATAACTGAAACAACGATATACAAATAATATAGGAATGTCGTGCAAATCATCAAGCTGGCCACCCAGATCTCACTTAAGAGCCGCACTCATTTTCAGAGTGTTTCCACTGTTGCTCATGCAATGGAACGACTGTCCAAAACAGTCCGGAGTGTTGCGTCCAACACTGACATCCGTAGTATTGTCCTAAGACAACTGGCGGTGCCGTACCGGCATCTCAGATAGTCCGATGCGCGTCGGAACTATAACTCAGATAGTCTGATATAATCAGAACTATAACTCAGATAAACAGGCCACTGGAGAATAAATCATCCAGGTCAGAGGTCAAAATATAACACGACTTTATCATCTCAGATTTACAACGGTTCCACATACTTATACGTCAATATCTCAGATACACAATTATTCAACTAGGCTCATAAGCCAATATATATCAGATATCTCAAAACAGGTTTGTTAATCATGCACACAGAAATAGAATATGACCAATGAACAAGATAATTGAGATCAATAAGAATTCAGAAACAAATCAAGCAGACGAAGCAATCAGATACCAGTGTCATTCTATCAAATGCATCATATATTAAATCAAAGGATTAAACAACAATTTCTATAATTCATGACACTGTAACAAAGGAGTAGGGTAAGATTCCTACCTCAATCGCTGTTATCCTGAATTCTTTTGCAAGTCGATTATTGGATCAACCACTCTGAAACACGAATTTGTACATGAACTCTATTAATAATCATTCTAACTTGGAAACCAAAACTACCAACATGTAGAACACAACCCTAAACCTAGAGAACCAGTCTCAGATCATATGAACCGAACCTAAAACCCACTGAACCAGACAGAATTGCACTGAACCGATCAAATTCACCATGAACCATGTTAAACCGAGACTTCTAACTTCAATTACACAAAATATAAAGTTAATCTAAAGCAATACAGATTATCATTAGATAGGAAATTTCATTATCTTTCCAACGACTACCTGAACCGGCCCGGATTCGACCGAATCGGGGTCGAACCGGTCAAAATTCAGTTACTGACCCAAACTGGAATTGAACCGCTCAGTCCGGTTCAAATCAATTTCAAAACAGCCGATGGTTTATTTCAAAATAAACCGAACCCAAACCCTAAAATCAAAACGAACCGGTCGTCGCCCGCGCCGCCCGACCGCCGCCGCGCAAGGCCGTCGGACTTGCGTCCGCTGCTTGCGCCGGCGAGCTCCCGAGGGCGCGTCGAAGAACCGTTCGCCGCCAAACTTCGCCAGAACACTTCTGACGATGAGACGAGCATCCACGACCAGCTTCAGCGAGATTTTGACGCCCAGTCGAAGCTATCGAAACAGACGGAAGTATCGACGGTGGCGCCGCCGCCGTCGATACACAAAACTTGACCAAAACCGATCAAAACTTCGCGAAAACTTCAGGAAAGGTAGGATACCTTGCTACGATGCTGTATCATAGTCTAGAACAGAGCGATCGTCGTCGATGAAGGCGCTGGATGGCTGGAACATGAGGCGGCGCCGCTCGAACTCCGGCGACGAGTTTGAGCTCGATTTATCCTTCCTGGCGGCGCGTCGAGGGTTGAATAGAGGCTAGGTTTCGAAACTCCTCGAGTCGAACAAAAGCCCTCTAATATAGAGGTAAAACTCGTTCCCGACGGCGAGAACGCGGCGGCGAGAAAATCGCCGAGAAAATCGGGGAAGACGACGAGTTGACTCGGTCCCCAAATTCAAATTAAATCTAATACAAAAACATCAACTCCGGTATTATATTAAAAACGCGAATCGGCGCATTGGTTAGACGCCGACGATGGCTCGCGCGCGACGCAGGTTCGAGCCTCCGCGAGCGCAAACATCGGATTTTTTATAAAAATCAAAATTTTAAACCTTTTAAAATTCCGAAAAATTCCAGAAAATTCGTAAAATTCAAAAATTAAATTTCAAAAATTAAGGTTATAACATTATCCACCCCTTAAAAAGAATTTGGTCCTCCAAATTCAGGGTACACAAAAATAATAATAGTATAACTATGAAAACTAAGAATTACACTAAGTCTGGAGTCTCCTCTTGAGTTTCCTGTTGAGCCTGCTGAGTCACTACATAAACTCTTGCTGGAGCTGTAGATTGCTGCTGAAATCCCCTCTGTGGCATCTGATTAATCTGACCAGTTCTCTCCTGATAAGTCCTAGGTCTAGAGCTCTGTTGGTAACCTTGTTGATGGCTCTGCTGATAACTTTGCTGTGGGGGTTGAAATCCTCTTCGTGGGCAAATGACCCCAACCTTTGCAATAGTTGCACTGAATCTCATTGAAGGGGCATACATTAGCCAAATGTCCTTCTTGATTACACTTAAAGCATTTTCTCACAGACCCTGCTGAATTAAAGCTTGGTGCATATGAAGAATATACAGGTCTCTGATGGCTATTAAATATTGCTCTTGATCTTTTCCCTCTATTATCATAGGTTTCTGCCTCTACTGATCTAGTTGTCTGGCTTACTTTTCTCTTTTCTGCTAATTCTTGTACCTCTTCAATTTGTTTTTCTTTAGCCACATCTATTAAAGAAGCTTCTATCCTGAATGCTGTATTTACCACTGCCTGAAAACTATCTAAGGGAATAGTATTCATCTGTTCTTTTATTGTATGGTGTAATCCCTTAATAAAGAGTTGACATTTTCTCCTTTCAGTGGTTACTAACTCTGGAAATAAATCTGACAATCTCTCAAAGTCGGTTACATAAATGTTCACTGACCTTTTTCCTTGTTTCAGATTTAAAAATTCTTGCATCTGGCTATCCTGAAAAGATTCTGGAAAATATTTCTCGAAGAATGCTTCTCTAAAATCAGTCCAAGAGATAGGGTCAGTTCCAAAAGTAACTCTCATTCCAGACCACCATGTTCCAGCTCTATCAGATAAGAAGTATGTGGCCAACTCTACCTTCTGCTCATCTGGACATCCTAATGCTCTAAAGGTTTGCTCTACTTTTAGTAACCAATCTCTAGCAGCCCAAGGGTCAGTAGTTCCTCCAAAATCACGAAATCGATCCTTTCCCAACTGTGAGAACTGCATCAGCATATTAGCTGACCTAACTGGTTGGTTTACTACTGGTTGTGGTACTAATGATGGAGAAGAAGATTCACCCTCATCCCTTACTGCTGCTGGTACTACTCGGGAAGCAGGTGGTGCTGCTTCTAAGGGTACTGAGGCTTCATACCCACTTCTTCTTCTTGTAGGGGCCCTAGGTAAGTTTTGAGGTAACTGTACCTCAGCTTCAGGGGAATTTCTAGCTCCCCTACTTCCTTGATTTGGAATTGCTCTGCCTCTAGTTCTTGGTGCCATCCTGTCAACAGAATAACATATTATAAATATTTACTTAATCACTTATTCAAACCTTAACCCAAACCCAGTCCTGAGGTTCCTATATCCTTAGGTTTTCTTACTCAACCTATAGCTCTGACCTGTGGGTTATGGGCCAACAGAAATGTATACCTCTGAACCTAAGCTCTGATACCATTTAAATTGTCACGCCCCGGCGGAAGCCGGCTATTTCTAGCTCAGGGTTCCCCAGGGAGTAACAATATTGATAGGAACCAGAGAACTACAAAAATCACAACTCCTTTATTTAATAAACAATCCAAATTTAATATCAACACAATATTTGAATACAACTATCCAAATTATCAACTGAATAAAATACAAAAGACAACTATCTCAACTCGGGCTGGTATCTGCTATCTATTCTATCCCTCCCAGAAGCTAACTCTGTACCTGGAGGAGAAACAAAGGGAGTTAGTAGAAATGCTAAGTAGGAATCAACAAACATGGTAAGAGAATCAAATAACAGGATAATACAATAACTGAAACAACGATATACAAATAATATAGGAATGTCGTGCAAATCATCAAGCTGGCCACCCAGATCTCACTTAAGAGCCGCACTCATTTTCAGAGTGTTTCCACTGTTGCTCATGCAATGGAACGACTGTCCAAAACAGTCCGGAGTGTTGCGTCCAACACTGACATCCGTAGTATTGTCCTAAGACAACTGGCGGTGCCGTACCGGCATCTCAGATAGTCCGATGCGCGTCGGAACTATAACTCAGATAGTCTGATATAATCAGAACTATAACTCAGATAAACAGGCCACTGGAGAATAAATCATCCAGGTCAGAGGTCAAAATATAACACGACTTTATCATCTCAGATTTACAACGGTTCCACATACTTATACGTCAATATCTCAGATACACAATTGTTCAACCAGGCTCATAAGCCAATATATATCAGATATCTCAAAACAGGTTTGTTAATCATGCACACAGAAATAGAATATGACCAATGAACAAGATAATTGAGATCAATAGGAATTCAGAAACAAATCAAGCAGACGAAGCAATCAGATACAAGTGTCATTCTATCAAATGCATCATATATTAAATCAAAGGATTAAACAACAATTTCTATAATTCATGACACTGTAACAAAGGAGTAGGGTAAGATTCCTACCTCAATCGCTGTTATCCTGAATTCTTTTGCAAGTCGATTATTGGATCAACCACTCTGAAACACGAATTTGTACATGAACTCTATTAATAATCATTCTAACTTGGAAACCAAAACTACCAACATGTAGAACACAACCCTAAACCTAGAGAACCAATCTCAGATCATATGAACCGAACCTAAAACCCACTGAACCAGACAGAATTGCACTGAACCGATCAAATTCACCATGAACCATGTTAAACCGAGACTTCTAACTTCAATTACACAAAATATAAAACTAATCCAAAGCAATACAGATTATCATTAGATAGGAAATTTCATTATCTTTCCAACGACTACCTGAACCAGCCCGGATTCGACCGAATCGTGGTCGAACCGGTCAAAATTCAGTTACTGACCCAAACTGGAATTGAACCGCTCAGTCCGGTTCAAATCAATTTCAAAACAGCCGATGGTTTATTTCAAAATAAACCGAACCCAAACCCTAAAATCAAAACGAACCGGTCGTCGCCCGCGCCGCCCGACCGCCGCCGCGCAAGGCCGCCGGACTTGCGTCCGCTGCTTGCGCCGGCGAGATACCGAGGGCGCGTCGAAGAACCGTTCGCCGCCAAACTTCGCCAGAACACTTCTGACGACGAGACGAGCATCCACGACCAGCTTCGGCGAGATTTTGACGCCCAGTCGAAGCTATCAAAACAGACGGAAGTATCGACGGTGGCGCCGCCGCCGTCGATACACAAAACTTAACCAAAACAGATCAGAACTTCGCGAAAACTTCAGGAAAGGTAGGATACCTTGCTACGATGCTGTATCGTAGTCTAGAACAGAGCGATCGTCGTCGATGAAGGCGCTGGATGGCTGGAACATGAGGCGGCGCCGCTCGAACTCCGGCGACGAGTTTGAGCTCGATTTATCCTTCCTGGCGGCGCGTCGAGGGTTGAATAGAGGCTAGGTTTCGAAACTCCTCGAGTCGAACAAAAGCCCTCTAATATAGAGGTAAAACTCGTTCCCGACGGCGAGAACGCGACGGCGAGAAAATCGCCGAGAAAATCGGGGAAGACGACGAGTTGACTCGGTCCCCAAATTCAAATTAAATCTAATACAAAAACATCAACTCCGGTATTATATTAAAAACGCGAATCGGCGCGTTGGTTAGACGCCGACGATGGCTCGCGCGCGACGCGGGTTCGAGCCTCCGCGAGCGCAAACATCGGATTTTTTATAAAAATCAAATTTTTAAACCTTTTAAAATTCTGAAAAATTCCAGAAAATTCATAAAATTCAAAAATTAAATTTCAAAAATTAAGGTTATAACATAAACAGTGCGAGTGCCAAGGAGGAGGCGCAAGCACCGACACACTCGTGTTTCCAAAATTCAACTTTAACTTGTGATGACCTGCTAAGACAACTCCCACAAGATGATGAGACCTCACAATCACTTGGCCTAAAGGAGAGCCCACGACAAGGTTCACAAAGGTTAGGATGATCCAATAGAATTCCTAATCACTACATGGGAGTCCTGTCCTACACAGGCCATCAACCCAGTTCAACAACGCTGGCTAGCGCACCTGCCCCAGCAATCTAGCTCACCAAGCTTAACAACGCAGCCTGACTAGGCCTAGCAGGCCAATCAATCTATGCTAGCCACCCAAGCACAACGCCAGCACTAGGTGTTAGGCCCGGGTTCACCCGGTTCAGCTCAGAGCCCAGCAGGCCTAACCCAATGGGCCGGATGGTGACCCAGACTCAAGTTTAGTCCCACATTGGAAGTGAGAGGGACCATTATATGACATATAAGACTTAGTGGGCTTACTATTGTTAACTTGGGCTTAAGCATTTTAATATATTGGGCCACGTTGCAAATCGGCTCACCACGTTAATGAATAGTTTGCTTACTAAGTGGGATTTGGGGAGGAAAATTAGCCGGAAACCCTAGGAAGTCTGCGCTCCGGTGTTCCGTCGGACAACCCTAAGGCAACGGATAAATGCCAATCCGGGGTTGATCCGACCGGGGCCTGACACTAGGCATGTACAGGCCCAACCCAGTGCCACCTTCATCCTCTTGCCTCCGAACCAATGCCCAACTAAAGGAGAAAATTTTCAAGGCATGAACCCTTCCTAGTCATCATAGGTTCATCAACACACTTCTCTAAAATAGGTAACGGAGCAGCATTTAACCCTTTCTCTTCACTCAAAAATTTCTCTCCTCACTCAAAAATTTCTATCATCCCAATCTTTCACTGCAAGAGCTCTCGCCAGTCTTCTCTGCCATCGCACTACATTCTCCTTACCCACGCTGGTGTCTCCTCTCCTCCTCCTCACCATCTCCCCTTATATGGTTCATCACCAGCCCAAAAGACAACTCCTACCCTAGCTGCCGCACTACTCGCCTACGCAATTTTGCCGCTTCAACTGCTCATCACTGTTAAACATAAAAGAATTGTATAACAAAATATTTATGTAAATCATTAGAAATATATTCACCACTAGAATCTTTAATCTATTCCAATATATTTTGATAATAAAAAATACTTTACTAACATTATCTCTTGAGTATCTTATTTAGGTTGAAGATGGTTAATGATTTATGAAGTTCAAGCTCAAGTTCATTTCAACATTCATCTACATTAAGAAGGAGATTGAACTCTTATAGTGATCATGACTTATTTCTCATAGTTTTATTTTTTATTCCTTAGATAAATGTAAAGTGCATAAATTATTTCTTATTTGATAGCTTTTTCCACCAAAATTCCTTGAATACACCTTTGATCATCTTGTTTTCTAAAATTTACCCATATCATTGAACCAAAGCTTTCATATTTTTGACTTTTCTATAGTATTTAACCCTAAAACTATATTTTTTTTCCTTGCCAAAAATTTATGAAACTAGTATATTTAGAAAGTAAACTCTCTAAGCTTTCCAACGATTCAAACGACACTTAATTCGGATTTCAAATGAGCTCAAATGAACAAAATCAATTTGAAAAAAATATACAGTCCGAACCAGGCCGAACCGAACCGGACTGAATTGGCCCAAACCGAGCCTTTTCGACCTCTAACAGCTATTTCTTCAAATCTAGCCATTTGTAACCTCAAAAAATGATATAAAAACATTCTCAAAAGCCTTAGAACCCTTTTTACATGACCTTCCAAATCATTGGTGCCCTAAAGAGCTTCCCTTTTCTCTTGAAATCTGCATGATAAACTCTCTTGAAGATCTTGAAGCCTAGAAATTTTTTTGAAGCCCTCATCATTCAAAAAGAGCTTTTTCAAAAGAGGAGTTCAAGTACTCTAAGAGAAATTTATCAAGAGGAGTCTTGGCTTTGAATGAGCATTTTTTTCCCCTCTTGATTTGTGTTTTAGTTCTTGCATTGAATTTGTTATATTTTACTAAGTGTTGGAGGTGCTCTTGGAAGAGACCTCATAGTTAGTTAGTTTATTTTACTTCTTGTATTTAGGGTTCAGAGAAGTGGTTTCCTTGGGAGAATGGTGAAACCACTTAGTATAAACCTCAATTAAAGAAGAAAATAAAACTAATAGGATGTTTGAAATCCTAGGTAGGGAGCCTAGGTAGTGGATGTAGGGGCCGAACCACTATAAATTACTTATTTGCATTGTTTATTTGTGTTTCTTTGAATTTCATACTTATAAATTAGTGATATTAGTTGTTAGCTAAATCTCATAAGTGTAGTTCTTCATAACATTGCTTTATCTCACTTATTATACTTATCTTCATTCTCTTTTATCTAGATTGTAAGAAAATTATAAAGTTACAAAAAATTGCTCAACACACAATTCCCCCCCCCCTCTTGTGTGTTAATTCTTTTTCATTTGGTATCAGAGCTTGGTTTATAGGTTTAAACTTAACTGTTTTTCCTATAGTTATTTATGTCTACTTTTGATGCATCATCTTCACATATTATAGGACACTCTACTCTTGTCCACCTATGTTTGATGGCACACACTATACCTATTGGAAATGTAGAATGAAAATTTTTCTTCAATCACTTGGATTAGATATTTGGGAGATGATTGAAAATGATTATAAATCACCCTCAACGCCTAGTACTACTTGGTCTCAAGAAGAAAAAAAGTTACACACTTTGAATGCTAAAGCTATGAATGCTCTTTATTGTTCATTAAACAAAAATGAATTTAATCGCATTTCTACATGCTCTAGTGCTCATGCAATTTGGCATATGCTTGAGGTAACTCATGAAGTTACCTCTCAAGTGAAAGAATCTAGAATTAGTATGTTGATGCATGATTATGAGTTATTTAAAATGGTTTCTCATGAGACTATTATCGATATGTATACAAGGTTTACTAATATTACAAATAGTCTCATTTCTCTTGGAAGGCCATTCAAAGAGGAATATATGGTAAAAAAGATATTAAGATCATTACCTAAAGCTTGGGAGGCAAACGTTATTGCAATTCAAAACGCCAATGATCTCTCAAAGTTAGCCATGGACCAACTTATTGGGTCTCTTATGACTCATGAGATTCAAATGAAATCACATGTTGAAGATGAGAAAGAGTCTAAAAAGAGATTTATTGCATTGAAGGCTACTCTTCAAGCTCCCTCAAGTGATGAAAGTAATGATGAAGAAGAGATTGCATTCTTAGCAAAGAGATTCAAGACATTTCTTATGAGAAAGTGTAACAAGAAGAAATTCTCAAAGGATGACTTGACATGTTTTGAGTGCAACAAACCGGGACACATTAAGAGAGATTGTCCACTTTTGAAGGCTTCAAATGTAAAAGATAAAAAGAAGAGAAAAGGATTATTAGCAAATTGGGATAAAAGTGAAGCCTTTTCTTCCGAAGATGATCAAGAAAAAAAAGCTAACTTATGTTTCATGGCATTAGGTGATGAGGTAACTTCTAAATCTCTTGATGCATGTGATTATTCTTATGAAGAACTAGAAAATGCATTTCATGAGTTGTATGATGAATGTAAGAGCTTTCATACAAAACATAAAGTATTGAAAAAGGAAAGAGATTCTCTTGTCAAAGAAAAGGATGAACTACATACTACCTTGCTTAGTGTAAAAAATGATGATGTCATTCTTGTTTCTCAAGCAAAAGCATTAAATGACTCATTATTAGTGTTGAGAAAAGAATTGTCTTTATTATATTCATAATCTAAAAAGAATATTCATAATGGTGTTACCTTGTCAAAACACATAACACACATCTTAAACATGTTCATAAAAATTATGTTCATTCTATCTCACATGCTTCTACATACTTTAATGGGAATTGCTTCTTTTGTGGTAGATATGGACATAGAATTCATAATTGCCCTAGCAAGAAAGGATCTAAACATACATTATGGATTCCTAAAGTCTCTAACCATCAAGGACCCAAAGAAATTTGGGTACCTAAAGTTTTTTTTCCATCTCTTGTAGGTGGAGAACCAACTACAACAAAATAGAAGTGATTGGATTCTTGATAGTGGTTGTTCAAAGCATATGATGGGAGACATAAATCTGTTTGCAACACTATCAAGTAAAGAAGGTGGTATGGTAACATTTGGTGATAATGCCAAGGGTAAGATAATTGGCATTGGTACTATTGGTATAAATTCTTAACCTATTATTGACAATATTCTTTTAGTAGATGGTTTAAAGCATAATTTACTTAGTGTATCTCAACTTTTTGATAAAGGTTACAATGTTACTTTTGAAACAACAAAATGCTTGATTAAAAATTCATATTCAAATGATGCCTCTTTTATTGGAAATAGAATAGATAATATTTATATACTTAGTTTGAATATTTTTGCCTAACCCTAATGTGAAGTACTTAGCATGTGTAGAAGATTTATCTTGGCTATGGCACCGTAGACTTGGGCATGCTAACATAGATTTAATTCAAAAGCTTTTAAGAGAGGAACTTGTGAAAGGAATTCCAAAAATCAAATTTCAAAAAGACAAGTTGTGTGATGCATGCGAAAAGGGTAAGCAAGTGAAAGCTTCCTTTTCTTCTATTAACAAGGTAACTACATCTAAACCACTTGAATTAGTTCATATGGATTTAATTGGACCATGTAATGTTTCTAGTCTTGGTGGTAAACTTTATGCTTATGTTCTTGTTGATGATTTTTCTGGATTTACTTGGATTTACTTTCTTGCTAAGAAAAATGAGGCTTTTGAATTTTTCAAAAAAATTCACTAGGAGAGTCTCTAATGAAAAAGGTTACATGATCTCAAAAATTCGTATTGATCATGGAGGAGAATTTGAAAATGATTTATTTTTAAAATTTTGTGATGATTTAGGTATTTTACATAGCTTTTCTTACCCTAGAATTCCACAACAAAATGGTGTAGTTGAAAGAAAAAATGGAACTTTGCAAGCAATGGCTAGATCTATGCTTAGTGAAAATAATTTACCTAAATACTTTTGGGCCAAAGTGGTAAATACATCTTGCTATGTTCTCAATCGTGTTTTAATTAGACCTATTTTAAAAAAGAACAACTTTTGAGCTTTGGTTTAATAGATCCCCAAATATTGCATATTTTTGAGTTTTGGTTGTAAATGCTTTATTTTAAATACTAAAGATCCATTAGGTAAGTTTGATTCTAAGTCCGATGAAGGAATATTTCTTGGGTATTCTTCTACTAGTATAGCATATAGAATTTATAATTGTTGAACTTTAATAGTTGAAGAATCTATGCATGTGACATTTGATGAATCTAATAATGTTTCAAGAGTTGTTAAAGGAGTTGACATCAATGAAAGAATAGAGGAGCTTAAACTTGAGAACAATCATGAGACTATTGAAGTATCTAATGATGACCAAGAACTTCAAGGCATACAAGGTAATTCATCTCAAGATCAAGTGGAAAAAGTTGACACACATCAACCTCTTCCAAAGGATTATAAGTTCTTAGGATTGTAAGTTCTTAAAAGATCATCCTATGGAGCAAATACTTGGAGAACCTTCAAAGGGTGTGGTTACTCGTTCTTAACTTCAAAATTTATGTGAACATGTTGCTTTTATTTCTCAAGTAGAACCTATATGTATTGATGATGCTTTAAAAGATGAATTTTAGGTTTTAGCCATGCATGATGAATTAAATCAATTTATAAGAAATGATGTATGGACATTAGTTTCTAGACCTTGTAATCAAACTATGATTGAAACTAAATGGGTTTTTAGAAATAAACTAAATGAGTCCGGCCTAGTGGTTTGAAACAAGGCACACTTAGTGGCTCAAGGTTTCAACCAAGAGGAAGGAATTAGCTATAATGAAACATATGCTCCTGTAGCAAGATTAGAGGCTATTAGAATACTTTTGGCTTTTGCTAGTTTCAAAGAATTTAAACTTTATCAAATGGATGTGAAAAGTGCATTTTTAAATGCTTTCATTAATGAAGAAGTTTATGTTGAGCAACCACCTGGCTTTGAGAATTTTGAATTTCCAAATCATGTTTTCAAATTGAAGAAAGCTTTATATGGTTTAAAGAAAGCGCCTAGAGCTTGGTATGAAAGGCTTTCTTTGTTTTTAATTGATCATGGTTTTAAAGTTGGAAAAGTTGACATTTCTCTTTTTACTAAATATGAAAATGATGACATATTACTAGTTCAAATTTATGTAGATGATATCATTTTTGGTGCTACTAATGAATCTTTATATAAGTGGTTTGCAAATTGCATGCAAAATGAATTTGAGATGAGTATGATGGGTGAACTTAGTTTCATTCATGGACTTCAAATAAAGCAAACAACACATGGTATCTTCATTAACCAATCTAAATATGCAAAAGAGATTCTCAAAAAGTTTGGTATAGAAAATGCTAAAGCTACACCAACTCCTATGAGCACATGTACCAAGCTTGAAGTAGATGAGAATGGTAAAATGGTAGATCAAAAGCGATACATAGGTATGATTGGTAGTTTACTTTATTTAACTGCAAGTAGACCTGATATAATGTTTAGTATATGTTTATGTGCTAGATTTCAATCTTTTCCTAAGGAGTCACATTTAAATGCAATAAAACGTATTCTTAGATATATTAAAGGAACTGTTGATTTTGGTCTTTGGTATCCTAATAGCAAAAACTTTGAACTTTATGGTTATTCTGATGCTGACTTTGTTGGTTGTAGAATTGATAGAAAAAGTACAAGTGGATGTTGTCATTTCTTAGGAATGAGTTTAGTCTCTTGGTTTTCTAAGAAACAAAACTTTGTGGCACTTTCAACAACAGAGGCTGAGTATATTGTTGTAGGTTGTTGTTGTGCACAAATTCTTTGGATGAAACAAACTCTTTTATATTATGATTTATCTTACAGGTGTACATCTATTTATTGTGATAACTCTAATCCAATAAATCTATCTAAGAATCCTATCTTGCATTCACGCACAAAACATATAGACTTAAGACATCATTTCTTGCATGATCATGTAATGAAAAATGACATATCATTATGTTATGTTCCTACAGATAAGCAATTAGCAGATATTTTTACTAAACCTTTGAATGAGGAAAGTTTTTGTAGTTTGACAATGCAATTAGGTATATGTAATCAACCATCTCCAAAATAATGTATACTAACTTCTTTTGGTTGATTGCTACAACTTTAGAATTGTTGATGCTTTTTCTATTCATGCATCCTCTCTTTTTGATAATGCCAAAAAGGGGAGAGCTTATATTGAAACTTTGGAAATATTTTCAAAAGCATCTTATATTTTATATGTCCACATAAATAGGGAAAATCTTTATCTACATTGTTGATAAATGCATTGGATGCATATTTGTAGAGGGAGTATATACTCTATGTTTACTATATGCTTTTTCTTAACATAGTTTGTCATTATCAAAAAGGGGGAGATTGTTGGCCCAAGGTTTTATTATCTTAGTCTTTAATCTATTCGAATATGTTTTGATAATAACAAACTACTTTACTAGCATTATCTCTTGAGTATCTTATTTAGGTTGAAGATGGTGGATGATTTATGAAGTTCAAGCTCAAGTTCATTTCAACTTTCATCCACATTAAGAAGCAGATTGAATTCTTATGGTGATCAAGACTTATTTCTCATAGTTTTATTTTTTATTCCTTAGATAAATGTAAAGTGCTTAAATTACTTCTTATTTGATAGCTCTTTCCACCAAAATTCCTTGAATACACCTTTTGATCATATTGTTTCCCAAAATTTACCCATATCATTGAATCAAAGCTTTCAGGTTTTTGACCTTTCTATAGTATTTAACCCCAAAACCTTTTTTTTTCCTTGCCAAAATTTTATGAAACTAGTATATTTAGCAAGCAGACTCTCTAAGCTTTCCAACGATACAAACAGCACTCAATTTGGACTTCAAATGAGCTCAAACGCCAAATCAATTTAAACAAAATATGCAGTCCGAACTAGGCCGAACCGAACCGGGCTGAATTGGCCCAAACAGACCCAAACCGAGCATTTTCGACCTCCAACGGCTATTTCTTCAAATCTAGCTATTTGTAACCTCAAAAAATGATATAAAAACATTCTCAAAAGCCCTAGAACCCTTTTTACATGATCTTCCAAACCATTGGTGCCCCAAAGAGCTTCTTTTTCTCTTGAAATCTCCATGATAAACTCTCTTGAAGATCTTGAAGCCTAGAAATTTTTTTGAAGCCCTCATCATTCAAAAAGAGCTTTCTCAAAAGAGGAGTTCAAGCACTCTAGGAGAAATTCATCAAGAGGAGTCTTGGCTTTGAATGAGCATTTCTTTCCTCTCTTGATTTGTGTTTTAGTTCTTGCATTGAATTTGTTATATTTTACTAAGTGTTGAAGGTGCTCTTGGAAGAGACCTCATAATTAGTTAGTTTATTTTACTTCTTGTATTTAGGGTTTAGAGAAGTGGTTCCCTTAGGAGAATAGTAAAACCACTTAGTATAAACCTCAATTAAAGAAGAAAATAAAACTAATATGGTGTTTGAAATCCTAGGTAGGGAGCCTAGGTAGCGGATGTAGGGGCCAAACCACTATAAATCACTTGTTTGCATTGCTTATTTGTGTTGCTTTGAAATTCATACTTATAAATCTCTTGTTTGCATTGTTTATTAGTTGTTAGCTAAATCTCATAAGTGTAGTTCTTCATAACATAACTTTATCTCTCAATTATTATAGTTATCTCCATTCTCTTTTATCTAGATTGTAAGAAAATTATAAAATTACAAAAAATTGTTCAACACACAATTCACCACCCCCCTCCCCCCTCTTGTGTGTTAATTCCTTTTCATTGAATCACACGGAAGCCACGGAATGAACGCAGACGTTGCACTGCCTTGGGCATTGACGACGACCTCGATTGAATCTGGCAGCAAGGGGTTTGAATCTAGCGACAAGGCGACTGAACTCAGGGCAGACGAATCAAGCGGCGTCGAAGTCAATTTGTCACGCATGACAACGATTTGACATCACGTAGAAGACACCGCATAGATGTTGAGATGGCGGAAATAATCCGTGAGGCGGCAGCGTTCGTCGTCACGAAGAGGACCGTCACGTAAGTGCTTTGCATGGCAGGAAGGAGAGCCGGACATGGGCACCTGGCAAAAGAACCGGCGGGTGATGCTTCTTGTGGTCGCGGATCTCGTGCTACATGCAGTAGACGAAGAAGAAACGGATCGAGCGACGACAAAGGAACGGAGCGAGCAGGCGGTCTTGTGCTAAACACGCCAGTCGTCGCCTTCGATGTTGAAGATGTCGTGGCCGAGGAAGATGTGGATAGGCCTGAACTTGACAAAGATGCTAGCCGATAGAAGAGATGGCAGCAACGTCACTGTCAAAGATTAGATTTGCGGGAGTGAAAGCTTCGGCTGGAAGCTTTAAGAGGGTTGTGCAGATTAGCGGCGGTGGCTTCTAAGGAGTTAGTCAAGGGATAAAACCCTAGTAGGTGAGAGGAAAGAGCAGCTAGAAGCCAAGGGATGTCCTAGAGAAAACCCTGCCTCTGATACCATTTTAAACATAAAAGAATTGTATCTTTATTGACTTATAACATGTTTAGAGTCATATGTATATATACAACTAGCCTAGTCTATATTTAGCAAAGAAGACTAATATTAATATTAACAATCGCCAACCTAGGAAAGACAACTTCTTTCACTTCATAGTTCTTAAAGAAGGAATCAAATTTTATAATTTTTTCATAATTTTTTTATTTTGTAGAAATTGTATTCAATACCATAGAAATTCATGTAAAATGCATTTAAAAATTAGGTAAGGGGTTGCTGTTAGCCTCAAATAGTTATTACAATGAGTATGCAAATATTTTATATATTTTATAAATTTTTTTATTTCATAGAAATTTTTATCAATGCCATAGAAATTCTTATCAATATCGTAGAAACACATGTCAAATGAGCTCAAAAATTAGGTTAGGGGTTGTTGTTAACCTCAAATAGTTATTACAATGATCATGCAAATTTTTTACAATTTTTTAGTTTTTTTTTATTTGTAGAAATTTTAGCCAATATCATATAAATTCATGTCAAATGCATTCAAAAATTAGGTTAGGGGTTTCTATAAGCCTCAAATAGTTGTTAGTTATTACAATAATCATGCAAAAATTTTTATAGTTTTTTGGAATTTTTTTTATTTCATAGAAATTATGGTCAATATCATAGAAATACATGTCAAATGCACTCAAAATTTAGTTAGGGTTGTTCACCTTAAATATTTATCACAATGATCATGCAAAGTTTTTATATTTTTTCAGAATTTTTTTTTATTTTATAGAAATTCTAGTCAATATCATAGAGATTCATATCAATTGCACGTAAAAATTAGGTTAGGAGTTGTTGTTAGCCTCAAATAATTATTATATGATCATGTAATTTTTTTACAATTATTTTAAAAAAATTTTATTTCATAGAAATTCTAGTCAATATCATGGAAATTCATGTCAATTGCACCTAACTTGCATTTAATATTATAGAAATTAAGATAATGAGCAGTTCTAGAGATAATTCGAGTTCAGGCAATTTGAGTTCTGATGCTCGCTTGTTTATTTGTAAGCCATGGACACGGACGATAAGAGGACAAAAGGAAAAGACAACATGCCCAGATTTATACGTTGTGTACTGTGTGCTGTAATTATTTTTGAGATGAATTCACTAATATCTAGCTTTTTTATACAATATTGGATAATTTTTTCAACATGTGCTACCCCTTTGTGCGAAGAATTCATAAATATCTTGGCTGTAAGGTTGTTTTATAAGATGTTCTATTAGATTTCTATAATAACCATGATTTTTACGATATCCTCAATGCTTTCTATGATATTTATGAATTTTTCTATGATATTCAAGATTTTTTTTTCTATAATATTCTATTAGATTTCTACAATATTCAGGATTTTTTTATGATATTCTCTGATTTCTATGATATCCTGGATTTTTTCTATGGTATTTAGGATTTTTTTCTACGATATTCTATCATATTTCTATGATATTCTATTAGATTTCTATGATATTTAGGATTTTTCTACGATATTACTAGTTTACAGAGGCGAAATTCCATATAGTACAAATACAACAACAACAATATTTAACTAGTTAAAACATCACAAACAATGTTAAGCAGTCTGCCTAATGTTCTTCACACATTCACACTACTAAATTCCATACAGTACAAATACAATAACAACAATATCTAATTGGTTAAAACATCACAAACAATGTCAATGTTAAGTAGGCCACACAATTTTTTCAACTCATTATCTTAGTTTCTATAATATTCAATACAAGTTAGGTGCAATTGACATGAATTTCTAAAATATGGACTAGAATTTTTAAGAAATAAAAAATTCAAAAAATTATTAAAAATTTGTATGATCATTGCAATAATTATTTGAGGCTAACAACCTAACCTAATTTTAATGCAATTGACATGAATTTCTATGATATTGACTAGAATTTCTATGAAATAAAAAAAATAAAAAATGAACAATTTGCATGATCATTATAATAACTATTTGAGGCTAACAACGACCCCAAACCAAATTTTTTAGTGTATTTGACACATATTTCTATGATATTGACAAGAATTTCTACGATATTGGCTAGAATTTCTAGCGAAATAAAAAAGTTCCAAAAAATATAACAAAATTGCATGATGATTGTAATAACCATTTGAGGTTAACAGAAACTCCTAACCTAATTTTTTAGTGCATTTGAGATGAATTTCTATGATATTGACTAGAATTTCTATGAACTAAAAAATTATAAAAAAATTGTATGATCATTGTAATAACTATTTGAGACTAACAACAACCCCTTAACCTAATTTTTGAGTGCAATCACATGAATTTCTATGATATTGACTAGAATTTTTATGAAATAAAAAAACTATAAAAATTATAAAAATTTTGCATGATCATTGTAATAACTATTTGAGACTAACAACAACCCCTAACCTAATTTTTGAGTGCATTTGACACGTACTTTTATGATATTAACAAGAATTTCTACGATATTGATAAAAATTTCTTTGGACTAAAAAAATTTAAAAAATATAAAATATTTGCAGGATCATTTTAATTGCTATTTGTGGGTAACAACAACTTCTAACCTAATTTTTTAGTATATTTTACATGAATTTCTATGGTATTGAATATAATTTCTAAAAAATAAAAATAATTCAAAAAAATTTATAAAATGTGATTCCTTCTTTATTAACTACAAAGTGAAAGAAGTTGTCTTTTCTAGGCTGGCGATGGGTAGTTGAAGCAATGAAATCGGTTGGGTGAGCGGTGCGGCAACTAGGGTAGGAGAAGTTGTCTTTTGGGCTAGTGATGAATCGTAAAAGGGGAGATGGTGAGGAGAGTGTGAGGAGGAGGAGAGGAGACGCTAGCGAGGGTAAGGAGAGTGCGACGATAGAGAAGACCGGCGAGGGCTCTTGTGGCGAGAGAAATTTTTGAGTGAGGAAATAGATTTTTTGAGTGAAGAGAAAGAGTTTAGTGAGGAGAGAGAAGTGTTAATAGGAGCAAACGCTGCTCCATTACCCATTTTGGAAAGGTGTGTTGATGAATGATGAGGATGGACCCTTCTATGATGACTAGGTAGGATCCATGCCTATAAAATTTTTTCCAACTAATGTGCCTCATCCACACCTCCAATCAGCTACAAATTCCGTCCACAACCTCTCTTGCTCTAAAGCCCGGCCCAAATCAAATTGTGTGTGTGCCCATGCACTTTTGAATGTACCCTAATGTGTTATAAATGTGGAATGTAGAAATTTATTATGAAAATATTCATGGCATTTTGTGAAAAAATACTACTTATTGAGAATGAGATGTGCTGATTAAAAAAAAAATTTAACTTATTATTTGAAATAGTTGTCTTTGAAACAAAAATGAGATTTAGTTTGTGAAAAATTAATAAGAGTAATATGATTTCTTAGATGAACAACAAAATTTATGAGATAAAATTATATTTTTATTATTATGTTTTGAAAATAAATCCTCCAAACAGTTGATACAAAGATGTGCACAATTATTTAATAAATGTTTCTGACCGAACATTAAAACGTCTACCCTGTGCAAATGGATTCACCTTCACAATTAGATAATCATATCCATTTTGTCCAGATACACGGATGGTAGCTTCATAAAGGAAAATAATTAGAATAACTATATGAGTTGTGTTATGAATAATATTATGGATGTCCATTCATCCTCTTTCAGTTTCATTTTATTGTAAAACTTATGTAGCATAATTAAATTATGTATTTATTAATCATAAGTTATAAATCTTTTGGGTTGCTATAAATAGAGCATCCCTTTTTGTATTGGTATATAGAAAATGATATGAAATAAAATCTCTTATTATCTCAATCATTTCATCTCTTTATTATTTTGTTTATTAGTTTATTTCATTTTATAACCCGTTATCAGCACGAGCCTTTAACTAAGAAAGGTCTATTAGGTATAATATTTATTATTTATTTTCATTTCAATTATGTGTTCATATTTCTCTCGGTATTTAACCTGAATTGTTAAATTTCAGCGAAAAAAAACTCAAATGCAAGAATTTGAACCCATGTTTGCACATTTCACCTAATTTTAACTTTGCTACCATTGCCATTATTTTCTTTTGATTTTGTGTTTAACATATGATATGATGCAATGACTTTAATTCATTTTTTAATCATTAGCTTTTTATCTAAATAATATTGAATATTATCTACCCTGTTTTTATATTTTTTATTATAGTACTTAATATATCAAATCTTGTAAAACTTGAGTTTGTGGCTCTTGACATTTCAAGGAAGAATTATTTATCTTTTTGCTCTTGACATTACGCGGAAGAATTATTTATCTTAGATCCATAAATTCATTTTTCACCAGAAGTGGAAAAATAATGATTGTGGTCGTGGTCATGATCGTGGATATGGATATGGTCGTGGTAAAAATTCTAAGAACATTCTTTTTCACCGGAAGTGGAAAAATAATAAAAATATTGATAAAGAAAAGGGTGTGAAGAATAGCAAACATGTTAAAAAATATGTGCTATCGTTGTGGTGGCAAAGGCCATTGGTCACGTACTTGCCGTACACCCATCTCGTTGACCTTTGTCAAGAATCATTAAAAAAACTAAAAAGAAAAAGATAGAGATAAATTTTACTTGTGAAGATGGTAGTTCTAATTATGACCATATGGATATTACTGATCTAGACGTTGCTAATTTCTTTGCTGATCATTTAATTGGAGATTGTAGTGTTCAAAAAAAATAATTTCTTATATATTGATGTCTAATCTTAATTTTTTTTAGTTAATAAAATAATAAATTTTGTTATCTTTTAAAATACATTTTTTTTTCTCTAGTAGCATTTTTCTAACTATATGGACTTTTATTTTTCAATGAAGAATGAGTATTCCTTTAGTTGGCACCAACATCAATACTGAAGATAGTTGTCTCGCTGATAGTACAACAACTCACACAATTCTCAAGGATAAAAAATACTTTTCTCATTTAACAATGCAAGAAACTAATGTTAATACTATATTTGGTAGTACAAAAATAATTGAAGGCTCCAGAAGAGCTAATATATTATTACATGGAGGAACCAAATTGCATATTGATAATGCATTATAGTCTACAAAGTCTCAAAGAAATTTATTAAGCTTTAAAGATATCTGCCGAAATGGATATCATATCGAAACAACAAATGAAGGGAATATTGAATTCCTTTATATGACGAGACTTATATAAGGTAAAAAATATATATTGAAAAAATTACCTACATTTTCCTCCGGATTGTACTACACTTATATTAAAACAATTGTAATATATAATATTGTAAACCAGACGTTTATAAATAATAACAAATTCATTATTTGGCATGATCGGTTGGGCCATCCCGGATCTATTATGATGTGAAAAATAATTAAAAATTCATCTAGACAGTTATTGAAGAGCCAAGAGATTCTTCAGTCCAATAATTTCTCATGTGCTGCTTGATCCCAAGG
Organism: Costus lasius; assembly: GCA_027563935.2. Taxonomy (NCBI): domain Eukaryota; kingdom Viridiplantae; phylum Streptophyta; class Magnoliopsida; order Zingiberales; family Costaceae; genus Costus; species Costus lasius. The sequence goes on from CM050453.2 coordinate 35,682,607, forward strand.
AAAGTTGATAATTCGACCATCATCTGTCAAAGTTAGGACTGAATCTCTTACGTTTTTAGAACGTATTCAAGGTGATATTTGTGGACCAATACACCCACCATGTGGACCATTTAGATATTTTATGATTTTAATTGATGCTTCAACTAGGTGGCCAGATGTTTGTTTATTATCAACCCGTAACCAGGCGTTTGCGAGATTGCTTCCACAAATAATTCGACTAAAAGCTCATTTTCCAAATTATCCAATTAAGAAAATACGCCTTGATAATGCTGGTGAATTTACATCTCAAGCTTTTAATGAATATTGTATGTCTATTGGAATTGATATTGAACATCCTGTAGCACATGTTCATACACAAAATGGGCTTGCATAATCATTCATTAAGTGCTTACAATTGATTGTAAGACCATTGCTTATGAGATTAAAGCTTTCAAATTCTACCTGGGGACATGCAATCTTGTATGCTGCAGTATTGATTCGCATCAGGCCAATAAGCTATCATAAGTTCTCCCCTTTACAATTGGTTTTTGGTCTGAAACCTAATATTTCCTATCTAAGAATTTTTGGATGTGTTGTATATGTTCCTATTGCACCACCACAACGCACTAAGATGGGTCCTCAAAGAAGGTTGGGAATATATATTGGATATGAGTCTCCATCTATAATAAAGTATCTTAAACCATTAACAGGAGATTTATTTATGGCTCGATTTGCTGATTATCATTTTGATGAATCAAATTTCTCGGCATTAGGGGGAGAAAAGAAGCAGTTGGAAAAAGATATTAGTTTGAATGAATTATCATTATCTCATCTTGATCCTCGTATAAAACAATGTGAATTAAAAGTTCAAAGGATAATTCATTTACAAGGCTTTGCCAACCAATTACCAGATGCATTCACTGACCCAAAAAGAGTAACTAAGTCATATATACCACCTGCTAATGCTCCAATAAAAATTGATATTCCTATTGGAAAATCTAGTAACGCAAATGAGTCTCAAGCACACATGAAGCGTGGCAGACCCATCAGTTCCAAAGAAAAAAAATCCTTGAATAAAAAAATGAGCTAAAAATCAAGATGGTTAAATCGAGGATGTAATAACTCCAAAAGATTCCTCTGACATAATCAATATTTCAATTCCAGAAGAAACACAAGAAACTGAAATTTGTGAAAATAAAGAAATCTCAATAAATTATGTCATGAATAGAATACAATGGAATCGACATGAAGTCAACGTTGACGATGTTTTTGCATATAATATAGCGGTTGATATAATAAATGATAATAAGGATCATGAACCAAATTTTATTTTAGATTGTAAACAAAGAGATGATTGGCCAAAATGGAAAAATGCAATTGAAGCGGAATTAAATTCTCTTACTAAACAAAAAGTTTTTGGACTTGTAGTCCGTACACCTATAGGTGTAAAACCTGTTGGATATAAATGGATTTTTGTACGAAAACGAAATGAGAATGGTGAAATTGTGAGATATAAAGCACGACTTGTTGTTCAAGGTTTTTCACAAAGACCCAGCATTGATTTTGAAGAAACATATTCACCTGTGGTTGATGTAAGTACGTTTCGGTACTTAATTAGTCTAGTACCACAAGAAATTTTAGCTCTAACATGCAGAAATAGACCATAGCATCCACATTTTCTAATCATGCAGAAATTTTAGCTCTACATGAGGAAAGTCGAGAATGTCTTTGGTTGAGATCTATGATTCAACACATACGTAATACTTGTGGCTTATCTTCAGAGAAAATGATTCCGACAATCATATATGAGGATAATACTACATGTATTACCCAGTTAAAAGAAGGGTACATTAAAGGAGATAGAACAAAACATATTTCACCAAAATTCTTTTTCACTCATGATCTTCAAAAGAATGGTGATATAAGTATTCAACAAGTCCGTTCATGTGATAATCTAGCAGATCTATTTACCTAAGGCACTTCCTACTTCAATATTTGAAAAGCTATTATTGATTGCATCTTTGATTTTATCATGGTTGTATGACTTTATGGTTTTCTCTTGGAAAAGTTATTTATAGATATATGGATTAATTGTTTTGATCTGATGCGACTATGAAAATCCTTATGCTTTTTAAAATTGGTTTTATGGACATAATAAGATTGATAATTTGATGATATATTTTTCTTAGATGGGTAGATTTTTCTGTAATGATGAATGTTCATGCATGCCTGTGAATGGAGATATGCCTATTATGTTGAAATTATTTCTTCAAATCATATCTACTTGTTGAAATTCTTCATTGATTGATGCATAGGGTTTTGGGTAGGTATGTTGTTTGATGAATGCAATCTAAAAGTGAAACATCTTTCTTGAATAAAATGAGCATATGAGTGTAATTTTTGAATTGATGTCAATTGATTAACCTAGTTGATGTTTAGTTTATCTTACTATTTATTGGGAAGAAAGAATCCAAGATCCACAAAAATAGTGAGAGACTCCCCTACTTGGCATTGTGCAAAATTGACAGTAGTACCTAATAGATGGGTTGGAGTCTATAAAAAAAAAGAGAGGAAAAAAAAAAATAATAATGACTCCTCTACTTGGCACTGTGTAAAATTGACAGTGGTACCGAAGACAAGAGTTGAAGTCTAAAATAAAAAGTATGTATCTATGTGGGTATAGCATATATGCAAAAATTTAAAAAAAAGGGGGGGGGGAGAAAAGGAAAATTTTGAGTGGAAAAAGATTTTGGATATCCTATTCCTATAAACAAAAGTGTGATAGATTTAAACTAAAACTTGGGTGAAATCATGAGATTGAGATTCTTTTTATTATGTGAGTTGCGAAGTTTTATTTGATCAAAGTTATGAATCTTACAGATTAAATTCAGAGGACAGTGTATTTATCTAAAATTTTATGCAAAAAGTTGGTAGAATATTTCATGAGTGATTATATTTTAGAAATTTATTTTTCATAAAAGAGCATATTTTCCATACTTAGCATTGTTCTTAATTATTTGCTTGAGGATCAGCAAAGTTTGAGCCTTATGTGTTTGATGACAACAAAATTCATAGTATATTTTGTGTCATTTGATGTGTCTTTTTGTGTCATATTTATGCTCTTTTGCTTGTTTTTAAGCCTTATTTGTCAAATATTGTAGAATCTACACCATATCTTATTTTTGATCATTTTTAGGTAAAAAGTGCCATATTTTGATGGATTTTGAAACATCTGAACACACCAATGGATTCCAGACGTCGAGACGAAGCTGCCTGCCAAATGTCATGCAAATCGGAGCAAGTTTGAGAAATTACGGCACTACCATAATTTTGGTCCAGAATTTTACGGTACCGTATTTTCGGGCGATTTTGACCAAAAAGTTTCTGAGTTTTTGAGGAAATTACAGCAGTGCCGTAATTATTTTCACAGTACCATAATTTGCACCCAGTTTTCTGATTTTTTCGCTGAAAATTTAAAAAGATGATATCTCGAGATTTCGGGCACCAAATTGAGATCCGAAAGAAGCGGCAGACTCGTCTCAATGAGGAGAAGATAAAGGAACTAAAAGCCCCAATGTTTTAGGAAGGATCCAGAGAGTAATCGAGGGAGGCATCCCTAGGGTTCATCCTCGCGCCGAGAGGCGTAGAGACTACCTCAGGCCACGATTTTTATAAGGAATCTTTGCTTGGAGGAGGAGAACACGCGCCATAAGTTCAGAGCAAGAGGAGTCTGATCGAGGGAGAAATCAACAAAACAGTGGCGGCGAGAAATCAACAAAACAGTTGGCGCCGCCACTGTTCACTGTGTTCATCAAGTATTACGGTGCTGTAATTTCATTACAGCACCATGTTTTGTAACTTTTCTCTCCTTCTCGAATTTTGATCATCTGAAATTATGGTTTACTGTAATCTTTCTTCCATGTTATCTTAGACATCTTTTGGGACATGGGGGTGTAATCCCCTTGATTTCTTAATGACAAGACATTGATTATTTTTGTCATGATAATTTTGTTATGATAATTCTGCTTATGTGATGACTTTCCTTTAATTCTCCTTAGTTTTATAAATATCATCATGCTTTAGAGTTTTGCAAAATAGACTGAGAGGTTGATTGTGAAACTCGAAACCCTAAAAATCATTGAGTTTAGAACTTATCGTAAGAGATTAGGTTTGTTCTTTGAATTATGATTTTTAGTGATTTTATTGCCATGTAGATTTTCTGATTCTTTGGATTGAGTTAATGTGTTAGGTTTGATTTGAAATTGTAAGAAATTAAATTTCTTATCCCCTGAAAACCTTAAGTAGAACCTGTGATGAGTTTTATGACGCACGAGAGTGATCCTTGAGTTTCCACATGAGATGTTTGACTTAGAATTCGAATGCACGAGAGTGATCCTTGAGTTCTTTGTTCAATGATTTACTTATTTTCAACATTGGATAGATCTTGCACGAGAGTGAAGATTGGTCCTTTGTATGATTGTCTGCACGAGAGCGAGATGATCCTTTTATGAAGTAAATTAAATCTTTATCACAATAAAATTTGATTGACAAACATCTATCTATATCTAATCATAGAAATTAAGGTGGATAAAACCCTAGTCCCAATTTCACTCTGATTATCTTTTTCATGTGTTTCCTATCATCTACTTGCATCATAATCGATTGCTTAGCTAGTGAGAAAATAACTATTTGGTACTTAACAATAAGGTCTCTGTGATTCGATATCTTTCTTTATTACTTCGAGTATCTGTACACTTACAGAATATAACAAGTTTTTGGCGCCGTTGCCGGGGACCTTAGTTTTGTTAATATCAAAATAGTTGTTAGTATTGCTAGACTAAGTTTTATTTATTTTAAATTTAACTTTGTTTTTTTGTTTTTGCAGGTTTTGGATTTTCACAGTTGTGACTGAAAATTTTGTATTTGCTTGTGTTTTGTGTTTTTTTTACATATTTTGAAAAAAAAATTATAATTGATTGGTGTTGGATAATCTTTATGTTCTTGATAGATTTTATTTCTTGTGAACTCCGAGATAACAAATTTTTTTAGTTATGTAGAGAAGCTTTGATTTGAAGATATGTCTTTTAATCACGACTCATGGGCAACTGAAAGAGGTGAGGTATACATGCCACAAGGAAGGTATGAAGATGATTCATGGTGCAATGTTGCAGATAAGTTAGATTATTTGGCTCATAAATTAGACACTTTTAATATGCACCATGTTATGAAATCTTATTCTTCTATTAGATGTGATATTTGTAGATGTTCTAATCATTACACTTCTGATTGCCAAATTTTAATTTCTCCAAATTCCAATCCACTATGGTATCAAGATGATCAATATTATTCTAGATGGGAAAATCAAACTTCTTTTTATGAGGATTGCTCAAACAATATTTCTGAACCATGCTTTGAGGACACTGAAAAATCTAGCCTAGAGTTGATGTTTGAAAAATTCATGAAACAAAGTGAGGAGGCACATGAGACCCATAAATAGAGGATGGATAATATGCGTGCTCATATTGAAATGTTAAAAACCCAGATAGCACAACAAAATTATTTATTTGAGTTTGATTTGGAAACTGAGGAACTTGATTTAGAAAAATCCCCCTCTGATTATGATTGTTTTGAGATTGAGCCTTATGTGAACATTAATGAATCTCACTCTGATTTTGATAATTGTAAAATTGATTCATTTGATAATTTATTTGAAGAAAAATTTGAGGAAATTGAATTTGAAAAATCCCCTCTTGATTCTAGTGATAGTTGCATGTTTTAGGAGCTATAACATGTACTAAGGGGTGACTTATAAATCTAGAAACCTTTAATTAAGCCGGGACAGTTAGACACGAGAGTAGCTAAATCATAGTAACTTAATTATTGATGTTAATTTTATATGTGATAAGTTTAGTTTATATAATTGCATTATTTTAGATATAATAGTTGCACTAAAAAGTAAACTATAATATTAGAGAACCTTTACTTGAACTAGTGATTTAAGCTATGAGAGTATCTTAAATCACTTAAGAGAAGAACCTGTAAGTTAAGCCATGAGAGTGCTTCTTAATTCACTAGGGAGTAAAATAAAATTACTATAGTACTTAAAGCTGGAACAATAAGCTACGAGAGTGAAGGTTGGTTTGGCATAGAGTTGGGTATCCGAGAAGAGGCAACTCTAATCTTAGAATAAATTCTCTTTAGCAACACTCTAGTAAATAACATAAAAATTTATTCACAAATTTTTCTTTTTAGGGTTTTTTATTTTCTCTATTGTCACAGGGTTGTGATCACAATCACGCCCTTGTGACTAGAGCTGGATTTAAAAAAGTTGAGTTTTCTATTCCTTGTAGAAAACAATTATTAATTTTATTTTGAGTTCTGAGAATCTAAAATTCTGAGTTCTTCTATTTTATTTGTTGTCACATCCTTGTGACCACTATTACAGGTTTGTGATCACGCTTATAAAATTTTTTTAGTTTTTTAAAAATTTTGAGTTAACCTAAGTACTTCTTTGTTTATGCATAGGAGGCTTAAGTCGGGATAGCTTCTTCCTATAAATCCTAAAATCAAGAAAACTATTAGATTACACAAAAAATTAAGATTTGAAGAAAGGCGAGATAGAGAGCTAATAATGAAAAGAGGAAGATCACTTAGAGATTATACAATACTAAACTAGCAAGAGCCACTCTGGCATAGCTAGGCCAACAATTGAAGCTAATAACTTTGAAATTGAGCCAACTCTGCTATCTATGATTCAGTAGAACTAGTTTGAAGGATCCCCAGTTGAGGATCCTAATTAGCCTCTATCTCAATTTCTTGAATATTGTGACACTATTAAGATTAATGGTGCATCAAATGATGCACTTAAATTAAAATTATTTTTTTTTTCTCTTAGGGATAGGGCACACACTCGCTTTAATCTCAACCAATTGGAACATTCACTATTTGAGATCAATTGTCACACACTTTCCTCTCCAAATATTTTCCACGGAGTAAAACCATTCAATTAAGAAACCAAATCACTAGCTTTGCATAAAAAGATGGTGAGTCACTAAGTGAGGCATGGGAATGCTTTAATGAATTATAATGGAAGTGTCCTCACCATGGCTTAGAGAGATGAGTTTTAATTCATACTTTTTATAATGGCATTCTTTATAATACTCGACTATGGATGTAGCTGCAAGGGGAGACCTTATGAATAAGAAAATAGATGATGCCTACACATGAATAGAAAAAATGTCACTTAATTACAATTAATGGACCACAGAGAGAGGTGTAGTTTACAAACCACAAGGTAAGTATGAAAGTGATACATTGCATACCCTTGCAGAAAAGGTAGACTCTTATCCAACAAAATAGACACTTTTAATATACATTCTATTATGACATATTCTTCTATTACATGCGATATGTGGAAATATTGCGCATTATTCTGAAGATTGTAGAATGATTGCTAACCAATCTGAACAAGATTCTAAGTAAGTTAATGCTTTGGGTAATTACAATCAGAAACAAACTAATGATCCTTATTCTATCACTTATAACCCTAGATAGAAGAATCACGTTAATTTGTCCTAGAAAAATAATCAAAATTCTAGGGGACACGTAGAAAATAGAGGGTATCAACAAAGGCAGTATAACTAACCTCAAAAATCAAAACTAAAATCCATATTAGAAAAATTTATATCAAGCCAAAGTAAGAAAATGAAAATTTTAGGGAAGTAATTAAACAACAGAGGAGATGATTAAGCATCTTACTTATAAAGTTGACTCTTTAATTACCCACAATAAAATGATAAAAAATTAATTAGCACAACAAGCTAGCACTGAAGGTCCCCTTCAAGGGGGAGCGAAACCCTAGATAGGCGCATATGGAGTTTTTCATGCAGCGGAAGGGGGTTTCTAGGATCTTTACATATTATATGATCAACTTATATGCGATTGCAAACAAGAATCAAGGAATCGATTCTTACCAAAGCCATTGCTTGGATGGCGTCTAGGAAGAAGAGACTCAAGCGCTTCTCCTCCAAATGGTACGCACACAAATGATGTCGCCTACTCCCTTAGTGCTCCTTGTGCTAGCAAGGTTCTAAGGAGTTCTTTGCGTGGAGGAGATGAGATCTCTTGGTGCTTGCCGAAAGCCTTCTCTACACTCGTCGAGAGAGTCGTCACACGAGAGCAAGAATCGTCAAGAGGTGATGAGAGGCGATAAGAGAAAACGTTCCTCATGAACGTGGAGGCGTTGCAAAAAAATTTCCAAAAATAGCAACCCATTATTTCTCAAGCGTTATGCGTTCACTTCAAGTGAACCGAACGCAACTCCTCTTCACCCTTTGAACCTTTGAACCAAGCGCTCACATGATGAGCCGGTTCAATTGAATTTGGTTCAAGACCAAATTAAATCAGCCCAAGCCATGGTCGATCTCATTGAACCTAAAGGTTCAAGATCTAACCGTTGATCTCTCGATGCTCTTGATCTCACTGATCTAGCATCAAATCTCTCGATCGAAGCTTACCGATCTCAAGCCCTAATCAATCAAACATGATCAGACCAGATCTCACTTACAATCAGAGTTTAAACTCCTTTAAACTGAACCAAAACAATTCAGTCCACACGATCTGACTTAAGTAAGCCATATCATCAAATTGTGCGACCCTAAGGGTTTCCTTTAAATGTCGGTAACGATAACTTACGTTATCACGATCAGTGAGGGGTATCTAGCAACACATCACTGTCTCCCGATATAAAGGAAAGAGTCTTCCAAGACTACACCCAAACCACAGCACAAGTGTGAATCCACTTCACTAGGCATACATGTTTCCTTTGCCACTGGATGTTCTTATTGGACAAGCATGTCAAGCCTGTAACTCCAATATGATGAGCATGATTAGATCAGATGAACATAGTCACCTGGGTATGGCCATACACTTTCTCAATCATCTCATTCAGGGGGGCCCCTTTAGAACATCACACTCCAATCAAGGAGACGGCAATCCTATATCTATCACTAGTGCCCTAACATGACTCATGATCATTATCCAAGATAGCCTATAACCATTATGTTTCAAATGATATTGAACTACCTCAAAACAATGACAATCATCATTTAGAAACACAAGTGATCTCAAGTCAGAGGACATGTGCCACTTGTTGCAAACAAGGATTATTCACATTGTGACAAGCAATTGAATATCCTAGTAGGGTCTGTCCAGTACATCCAATGTACCCATGAGTCTACATCTTATTCCATGCTCGAAGCATCCTATAAGATTAGAACACATATTAGTCTCAATCATATCAAGGCTATCTCATGTTCACCAAGATATCTCGACTAAGGACATTACAGCATGTCAGCCTAGCTGAACAGCATTGAGACATTATTCAGAAGTACACTTATTGCAGCAGACAATGTAACAAACTGAATAACAACCATTGCCTTTATAAACACAAGAGTTTATACATGATACTGAAAGAATCCCAAGGCCTCAAACATTAGCCTTAAGGGCATACCCCAACAAGCACATCCTATAGAGTCCTAGGACAATTGCCAGCCAAACTCGAGTTAAACCCTAGAAAGCACTGTAATGCTATCATTACCCAGAGTAGAAAATAGTTAAATGAATCCAGGAGCAGAGATGAAGATAATAGTTATGAAAAAGAGCCTAGCACAGAGCCTAACACCGAGCCCACACCTGAGATCCCACTAGTTGTCACACCACCTACTATGACTTTGTCATAGGGTTGTGATGATCCACCATAGGATCATGATGACCTGCCACATATAGGCGTGTCTGATCTATGATGATGTTATCTCGTTTGCTCCTTATAGACCTCCTATACATTTTTCTAGAGACTTGTGCAAGTTGGGCTAGATAAATAATTTAAAAAATTATATATATATATATATATATATATATATATATATATATATGCACATACTTTATTTAATGAGCATGATGATTTTAGGGATTATATTCAATTAATAGACACTACACCCATTTTAGAGCATGCATAATTTGTTAAGCTTGAGGTATAAATTTCTTGAACCTAATTCTACTTTACCTGTCATTGTTGATGCACAGCTAAATAAAAGAGAAATTGACTTACTACTTTATAAGCCGAGATTACTCAAGAAGGTATAGGTTATTCCGTTAATGATAACCCCTTCTTTTGCATGCATAGGATTCTTATGAAGGAAGGGCATAAACCCTTTGTGGACTTATAGCATGGGTTCAACCCCTCTATAAAGGAAGAACTAATGATTTTACTTTCTAATAAATATAGAAAGATCATAAAATATTCTTTGAATAATATTGAAAACATTAACCTTATTTTTTAGATCAATAAAAGTGCAAGAGTAGTATGATGCCTACTACTGTACTAATTGTTGTGATCCGAAAGGACACACTTTTAAATACAAGCAGGTAGACTCGTTTCAGGTGTCGCGGCCAAAGGTATTGGCATACAGGGCTATTGTCACTCCCTGGCACAGCTCCAAAAACTTGTTGTCCCTAACTTGTAGTGTCCGCAAGTGCACGGATACTCGAAGTAATAAAGTAAATATCGATCCCACAGAGACCTATGCTGTCAAGTACCAAATAATTGATTTCTTCCTATCTAGGCAATCGAATAAAAAAGCAAGTAGAGAGCGAAAACACACGGGAAAATAATATCAGAGAGAAATTGGGACTAGGGTTTCGTTCTCTTGGATTTTTATGACTAGATATATAAAGATGTTCATCAATCAAATTCTAATATGATAAATACTTAATTTACTTCAAAAAGGGATTATCTCACTCTCGTGCAGATAACCATGCAGAGATAAATCCTCACTTTCGTGCAAGATTCATCCCAGGCTGAGGATATGTAAATCATCAATCAAAGAACTCAAGATCACTTTCGTGCATCCGAGTTCTAAGTTGATTTCCTCGAGTGGAATCTCGAGGATCACTTTCGAGCATCCGAGACTCAACACACGTTTTACCTACGGTTCTCCAACGTTCCGATCCTCACTTTCGTGCAAGATCTCCACGTTTGACACAATAACTCAATCCTATGTTCATAATCATCATCAACGCAATACAAACAACTAAAATAAAGAGATAAGAAATTAACCTAATTTCTTAGGGTTGGTTCCTATTAATCAATTTTAGGGTTCCAAGTTCTCAAGCAAATCACTTTTCGGTCCTTATTGCGAAAACTCTAAATCATGATGACAAAAAGTAAACTAAGGAGAAATTTAGAGCAATAATCACATAGGTAAAATTATCAAAGTAGAATAATCATGATGAAAGTGTAAAGTATCTAGTCATTAAGAAAATCGAAGGGAATTACTCCCCCATGTCCCAAAATAAGTTTAAGCTAGCATGGTAAAGGAATTACAAAATACCATAATTTCAGAAGATCAAAAATCAACAAGAGAAGAGTTTTAGGAAAATACAGCATGGCTATGAAATATTTCACATCTGTAATTTGCAATAAAAGCGGTGAATAGTGGCGTTGATAGGCTTCCGCAAGTGCACGGAATTATCGAAGTAATAAAGAAAGATATCGAACCATAGAGACCTTATTGTTAAGTACCGAATAGTTGTATTCTCACTAGCTAAGTAAACCGAATATGATGCAAGTAAGCAATAGAAGAATATGGAAGATAATCAGAGAGATAAATTGGGACTAGGGTTTCATCCACCTTGATTTTCATGACTAGATATATAAGGATGTTCATCAATCAAATTCTAATTTGATAAAGACTTAATTTACTTCATAAGGGGAATTATCTTACTTTCGTGCAGACAACCATGCAGAGACAAATCCTCGCTTTCGCGCAAGATTTATCCCAAGCTGATGATAATTAAATCATCAATCAAAGAACTCAAGATCACTTTCGTGCATCCGAATTCTACGTTGATTGTCTCAAGCAGAATCTCAAGGATCACTTTCATGCATCCGAGACTCAACACAAGTTCTACCTATGGTTCTCCAATGTTCCAATCCTCACTTTCGTGCAAGATCTCCACGTTTGACACACTAACTTAATCCTAGGTTCATAACCATCATCAAGGCAATTAGTCATCTAAAATAAAGAAATAAGAACTTAACCTAATTTCTTACGGTGAGTTCCTATTAATCAATTTTAGGGTTCCAGTTCTCAAGCATGTCACATTTCGGTCCTTAATGCAAGAACTCTATTCATGATGACAAAAAGTAAACTAAGGAGAAACTTAGAATAATAATCGCATAGGTAAAATTATCAAAGTAGAATTATCATGACGAAAGAAAAGATTATCTAATCATTAAAAATCAAGGTGAAGATGGAGAGAGAAATACAACTGACCATAGTTTCAAAGTGTAAGAAATTGAAGAAGAAGGAGAAAACAACTTCACAACACGGGTGTAATATAAATTACAGCCGTATTTTCCGTGATGAACAGTGCTGTCACCGCTGTTTCATTGATTCCTGTTCCGATCGGACTCCTCTTGCTCTGAAACTTCTGGTGTGTCTTCCTTATCCCCAAGCGAAGCTTTTGTATGAAAATTGCAGCATAAGGTGCCCTCTACGCCTCTCGGCATGAGACCAAATGCTAGATGCCTCTCTAGTGATTTCTCCCTCGACACTCAATAAAAGTTCTTTTTTTCGGTGCGTGTGTCTTCTCCTCTTAAAGGCGAGTCTGCAGCAACTTTTGGATCTCAATTTGGAGCTCCGGATCAAAGGTTATGGCCCACACAAGAATCGGACCCGCAAAACTCACGAATTTGAATGGAAATTACGGCCGTGTACTAATTTACGGCCGTGCCGTATTTTGGTTCTGTGAACCCTGAGTTAAAATTACGACCCGCAAAATACTTGTCAACCGTGCCGTAAAATCGGATGAGTCCTCTGGTTTAAAACTGCTCCAAAATATGGCACCGTAAAATGCTTCATGGCAGTGCTGTAAAATCTGCTAAACTCTCTAGTCGGAAACGTCTCAAAATTACGGTAGTGTAATTTCTTATGGCGGTGCCGTAAAATCGTGAAAACTCTCTGTTTGGAAAACTCCCCAAATTACGGCAGGGCTCGGATTTTACGGTAGCGTATGAAAATACGATATCGTAAAATAGGTTACGGCACTGCCGTATTTTGGCTGATTTGCTTCGTTTTGCGTGAAATTTCTTGTGTGACCTCTTCTTCATGTTGGGAATCCTTATATGTATTTGATTTTGCTTGAAAATGCCTTGAAATAGTGCCTTTTTACCTGAAAATCATGAAAAACCAAAATAGAAGTAGACTTTGCAATATTCGATGAATTTAGCATAAAAATAAGCAAAAAATCCTCAATTTAGCATGAAAAGATACATAAAATGATACAAAATATACTATATATTTTGGTGTCATCAAAATACATAAGGCTCAAACTTTGCTTGTCCTCAAGCAAAAATCAAAACTTGATTAAGAGATAAACCTTTTCATGCTCAATAAATTTCTAAAATACAACCTATCAATGACAAATTCCACCAATTGATTTACAAAACTCCAAATAAACATATCATCCTTAGAACTCAACCCTCTAGATCCACAATTCAATCAAATAAAACTTTGCAACTTGTATAATAAATAGAATTTTCAATCTCATGATTTCACCCTGTTTCAGTTCAAATCTATCATGCTTTTGTTTACAGGAATTAGGTTTCCAAGATCTTTTTCCACACATGATTTTTTTTCCTTTTTTTTATGTATTTTGTTTGTTTTTGTGAAGATGGCATGTACCCACTTAGATACACACTTTTTATTTTTGACTTCAACTCTTGTCTTCGGTACCATGTCAATTTTACATAGTGCCAAGTAGATGAGTCTTATTATTTTTCATACTCATTATTTTTTATGCATAGACTTCAACCCATGTCTTAGGTACCACTATCAATTTTACATAGTGCCAAGTAGGGGAGTCACTCACTATTTTTGTGGATCTAGGATTCTTCTTTCCCAACAAATAGAAAAATAGACTAAACATCTACTAGGTTGATCAATTGATATCAATTCACAAATCATACTCATATGCTCATTTTATTTAAAGGAGTAGTTTCACCTTTAGATCTTATTCATCAAATAACACATCTACCCAAAATTTCATGCATCAACCAATGTCAAATTTCAAAAATATATATGCATTGAAGAAATAAATCTAACATGATAGGGTTTTTTCTCTAATCATGAATTTAAATCCATTCATCATCATAATCATCATACAAACATATCGAAAAGAAAGATAAGCATGTGAAACAGAATAGTAGTGTCGGTGGTCATAGAGGTGTAGAAGCATCAAACTCAACAATCATGAGATGTAAAGTGATATATCCGTATAATCACATAAGGCTCAAACAATGCAAAGGGTGTAAAGTGATAGAATTAAGCAACCCTATAGAATAGAAATCTCATGTACATCTAAAGAAAATCAAAGATGCAAATCATATAAAATAATCATGAAAACAAGGGAGTGTAAACAATACTCACAAGACTATATAGCAGGCTCAGACTGAAAATACATAAGGCTCAGATCAAAAACAGTGTCGGGGTAGATGCTGCTAGGTCCAAAGATGTGCCTTTTTTAAAATTTTACCTGCAAATTTAAGGTACATAAGGCTTAGTCTGGAAATAATAATGATAAAAATAATTTTCTCAAAAAAGAATCAGAGATGTCGCCGATGGTCTGAAGAGGATACCGGTGGAAAGAGTCGAGCAGGCAAGAAGTAGAGGTGGAACAGATGCTATCTGAAAAGCTGCTAGCAGTGATGGTGGTGCCGATAGTAGAGTGAGTAATCTCTAGTGGCCTGCTAGAGAATACAGTCCTGGAGGTGAGATCGTCGGCCGGTGGGTGTGAGAGATAGCTCTGCAAAAAATAGAAAATCAGTCACTAATGAATATTCTACTCCACAAATAAATAAAATTAATGTAATAAGAGGCAGCAGAAGAGGGAAGAATCTGCAGATGGTATAATCCAATGGTATAATCTAGTGTCAACGGCTAGATACAGTGATATCAGAGGCAGACACAGTGGTGGCTAGAGGTGGAAGACAGTTGCTCTTGAAGATTTCTGAATCTGGAGTCAAAAGAAGCAATAACAGGCACAAAGCAAACAAAGCAGTTTCTGAATTTTTTTTATGAAAAGTAACCATACCCTAGAATAAAATTTAATAATCCAAATAGAAAATGGACAGAACCATGTGGTAGAATAAAACTCATTCTTTTCAGGTGTATAAAAAATAAAGGATCAAAATCTGTTAGAAATTTAGGGTATCAACAGAAAGAAGGCTACTTAGATTACAAAACTGCAAAAACTGCACAAAAGTTAATCAAATTCGAAAAGTTGTCATGTGTCCTAGAATGATCAGAAAATATTTTCATAAAAATAATTAATCCACAAGATAGTATGTTACACGAATTTCATATTCCAAGTGAAAAATCTGGGTTTCAAGTTATTTAACTATCTTAAAAACTTGCAGCAAAAGTGCTAATCAAAATAGTCAAAAGAAAACTGCTACAGAAATTAATCATAATCAAAAAGATGCTATGTGTTTTAGAATGATCCATGAACTTTAAAATTCAAAAAAAATATCCAGATGATAGACAAAGATGAGTACTTTAATGTCGTGCCAAAGATCAAAAATTTTCATAACCCAGTTTCTTAAAATCGCAGCGAGAAAACACCTACGTAATAAGCAGAAAGTAGCTTTTAAAATACGGTACCGTGCAATGCTTTACGGCAGTGCCGTATTTTTCAAAGAACTCTCAGGAAAAAATCACTCAAAATTACGGCACGTGAAAGACGTTACGGCCCTGCCATAAAAGTTACAAAACTTTCTGTCAAAAACGGACCGAAATTACGGTACCGTAAAATGGTTTACGGCAGTGCCGTATTTTGCGCCAAAACTTGTTTTCACCTACAAAAAGAGAAGAAAAATTAGATCTTAAAAATAAACTAAAATAAAAGAAACTAAGCTAAACAATAGTGCTTGGGTTGCCTCCCAAGAAGCGCTAATTTTAGGTCCATAGCTTGACCAAAAATCAAAAATCATGGTGAAGCAGGTGAATTAGTTTTAAAGTAAAGAGCAAACAATTTTCTGCATTTTCTTTGTCCAAAAAGCTTAGCCACAAATCTAAATATCCAGAATTTCATATAAATCACAATTGATGTGGCTTTCATAATTATGCAGAAATTAAAATCAAAATTTTCAATGATCTTCCTATGTTTGTCAATAAGCAAAATCATAAGTCCTTTCTTCAACTTTATCTTTTCAATTGCAATAAAAGTAGGACTTCCATCAAAATAATCAAGCATTGGATCATCATAATAGTAGTCTTTCTATTCTATATCAGATTCCTCAATAAAGCACAAATTTTCAAATATATCAAAATTTTCAACACTATGGGCAAAACATCAAGGTGAGATTCATCGATATTTGTAATTTTCAAATCATCTTCAGGTTCCTCATGCTCACAATCAAATAGTTTATCAATATCAAAATCATTATCAAAATCAAGATGAGACTCTTCAAAATTAATTTCCTCATACTTTCCCACAAATAATTCATCATCAGAAGAGTCAAAATCAGAATAATATGAAAAATAAGATTTATTAATGTTTACAATAGGATCAGAGTTAACCTCAAAAGTTTTATCATAAATTTCAACAATATCACCAAAATCACAGTGGGGTTCATTAATGTCTATAATTTTTGAACCTTCATCACGCTCATCAGATTTAACCATGAATAAGTTTTCATCAAAATCAGAATTATCATCAAAAGAAGGTTTTTCAATTTCAATTTTCTCAACCTTTTCCTCAAATAAATTATCAGATGAATCAATATCAAAAGCAGAGTGAGATTCATTAATATTCACATAAAGCTCAATCTCAAAACAATCATGATCACAGGGAGAATTTTCTAAAACAAGTTCTTCAGTTTCAAACTCAAATAAACAATCTTGTTGTGCAATCTGGGTTTCTAGCAATTCAGTATTAGCAGTCAAAGATTCTACCCGAGAAGCAAGTTGACTAGTCATCTTCTTAAGATCTTCAAATTTTTTACTTCTATTTGTCATGAGTTGGTTTTGATTTGACATGAATTTTTCTTGATCTGCTATAAATCTTTCTAACATAGTCTCTAAGCTAGATTTTTCAGTATCCTCAAAGCATGGCACAGAAACATGATCAGAGCAATCATCATAAAAAGAAGTTTGATTTTTCCATCTAGAATCATAATGATCATCTAGGTAACATGAAGAATTAGAATTTTTAGGCATTAAAAATTTGCAATCAGAAGTATAATGATCAGAAGACTTACAAATATTACATGTAACAAAATAAGAGTGTAATTTCGCTATTTCTGCAAGAGTCATCTGTGAATAATCTTTATGCTCACCTTGTTGCATGTGTACCCTATTTTTTTCAGGGAACCATAAGTTGTAATTAGGAGTCATTTTCAAATTTATCAGGGACAGAAAGATAATCCAACACCAATCAATCTAATTGTGTTTTTTTTTCAGAATATATAACAAAAATAGAAAATCTAAAACACAAGTAAATTCACAAATTTCAGAAATTCTCAATTCTGTCACAACTGTGAAAATCCAAAACCTGCAAAAAGAAAAAAAAACAAAGTTATATTTAAAACAAATAAAACTTAGTCTAACAATACTAACAACTATTTTGATATTAACAAAATTAAGGTCCTCGGCAACAGCGCCAAAAACTTGATAGGCTTCCGCAAGGGCACGAAATTATCGAAGTAATAAAGAAAGATATTGAACCACAGAGACCTTATTGTTAAGTACCGAATAGTTGTATTATCGCTAGGTAAGTAAACCGAATATGATGCAAGTAAGCAATAGAAAGAATACTGAAGATAATCAGAGAGATAAATTTGGACTAGGGTTTCATCCACCTTGATTTTCATGACTAGATATATAAGGATGTTCATCAATCAAATTCTAATTTGATAAAGACTTAATTTACTTCATAAGGGGAATTATCTTACTTTCGTGCAGACAACCATGCAGAGACAAATCCTCGCTTTCGCGCAAGATTTATCCCAAGCTGATGATAAGTAAATCATCAATCAAAGAACTCAAGATCACTTTCGTGCATCCGAATTCTACATTGATTGTCTCAAGCGGAATCTCAAGGATCACTTTCGTGCATCCGAGACTCAATACAAGTTCTACCTATGGTTCTCCAACGTTCCAATCCTCACTTTCGTGCAAGATCTCCACGTTTGACACACTAACTTAATCCTAGGTTCATAATCATCATCAAGGCAATTAGTCATCTAAAATAAAGAAATAAGAACTTAACCTAATTTTTTATGGTGAGTTCCTATTAATCAATTTTAGGGTTCCAGTTTTCAAGCATGTCACCTTTCGGTCCTTAATGCAAGAACCGGACACTTGATAAAAGTTCTTTTTTTAGTGCGTGTGTCTTTTCCTCTTAAAGACAAGTCTGCAGCAACTTTCGGATCTCAATTTGGAGCTCTGGATCAAACGTTATGGCCCGCACAAGAATCGGACCCACAAAACTCGCGAATTTGAATGGAAATTACGGTCGTGTACTAATTTACGGCCGTGCCGTATTTTGGTTCTGTGAAACCTGAGTTAAAATTACGGCCCGTAAAATGCTTCTCGACCGTGCCGTAAAATCGGATGAGTCCTCTGGTCTGAAAGTGCTCCAAAATACGGCACCGTAAAATGCTTCACGGCAGTGCCGTAAAATCTGCTGAACTCTCTGGTCGGAAACGTCTCAAAATTACGGCAGTGTAATTTCTTACGGTAATGCTGTAAAATCGTGAAAACTCTCTATTTGGAAAATTCCCCAAATTATGGCAGGGCTCGGATTTTACGGTAGCGTATGAAAATACGATACTGTAAAATAGTTTACGGTACTATAGTATTTTGGATGATTTGCTCCGTTTTACGTGAAATTTCTTGTGTGACCTCTTCTTGATGTTGGGAATCCTTCTATGTATTTGATTTTGCTTGAAAACACCTTGAAATAGTGTCTTTTTACCTAAAAATCATGAAAAACCAAAATAGAAGTAGATTTGCAATATTCGATGAATTTAGCATAAAAATAAGCAAAAAGATCCTCAATTTAGCATGTAAAGATACATAAAATGATACAAAATATACTATATGTTTTGGTGTCATCAGGCGTCCCTCCTTCTTTCTTTGATTTCTCTTCTAATCGATCTCCTTACGTTATGAAACTTCTGGCACGTTGTCTCCTACACCAAGCGAAGCTTCGGTATGAAAATCATGGCCGGAGATGCCCTGGATTCGTCGCAGCAGCAGAACCCTAGGCGGCAACGTCAATTGCGATTTCTCCCTCGACAGTAGTTGAAATTTGGGGCTTTTGTTGTCTTCGTGTTCCTCTCGTGAAAAGCTCTCTCTCCTCTTCTTACGGCATCCAAATTGGGCGTCAAAATTGGGCGTCGAAATTGACCTGGGAGTCGCGTTTAAAACATGAAATACGTCAGTGTAATAGTTTACGGCCCTGCCGTAAAATCGCTCGAGTGTTCTATTCTGAAAGTGCTGGGAAATACGGCACCGTAAAATACTTCACGGCACTACCGTAAAATTGGCTGATCCCTCTGGTTGAAAACGTCTGGAAACTACGGCCCGTAATATGGTTTACGGTAGTGCCGTAAAATCGGTGAAACTTTCTGATCTGAAAGCGCCCCAAAATACGGCTCGTGGTTTACGGTAGTGCCGTATTTTCAACAAAATGTTCTGTTCGAAATTTCTCCAAATTACAGTAGTGGCTCGATATTACGGTATCATAATATATATTACGGCACTACCGTATTTTGGGGAGTTACTCCGTTTTGCATGAAATTTGTCATGTGTCTTCTTCTCGATGATGAGAATTCTTCTATGTGTCTGATTTTGCTTGAAAACACTCCAAAATAATGCCTTTTTGCCTGCAAATCATGAAAAACTAAAATAGAAGTAGACTTTGCAATATTTGATGAATTCAGCATAAAAATAAGTAAAAGATCCTCAATTTAGCATGAAAAGATATCTAAAATGATACAAAATATACTATATATTTTGGTGTCATCACTAATCCACCAAGCTTTGCCATAATATTTGAGCCTTCGTTTAGCTAAAGAAATTAAAAATAACACTTCTTGAGAGACAACCAAAGTACTATTTTTGTCCTTTATTTTCTTTTTTTTATAGTTTATATCATTTATATATCTTTTATTTTGATCAAAAATCATGATTGACATTCTTATTTTATAGGAGAACCAAGGAAAATGACAAAAAAGAGAGATTTTAGGACATTTCTACAATTATGGCTCTGTGATCACAACCACAACCCCCCCCCCCCCCCCCCCCCCCCCCCCCCCCCGCGGGTTGTTATTTGGTTTGGAATCTATTTGTTACGCCCCGGCAAAAGACTTAACAACATAGCAATTACTAACAAAATTCTATAAATTTCAAATCTCACAACCCAATCCAATAGAAGTCAAACCAGAAGATGCTTATTACAATATCTTTCAAACCTTTCAACAAAATTCGAAGTTAGGCTAACAATGCCAAAACACAAATGTCCCAACTCAAGAAAAACCACTTTAGCTATTTATTTCCCCATGACTGCAGTCTCTATCTAGCTATTCATTTTGGGGTTGGGCCGAACCTAAACCTGGACCTAGGCCTGGAGGCAAAACAAGGGAATTAGCAAGAACAGCTAAGTAGGAATCACAAAATGCATGTAACAAGGAAAGATTATTAAAAATAACTTTACTATTCTACATGTAAACATCACATCCACAGTCGTGTAAATCAAGAGCATAACCACAAATAACCTCACTCTCGAGTCCGCACTCATTGTTAGAGTGTTTCCATCATTGCTCAACTGATGGAACAACTACCCTCAGACAGCTCGGCGGATGTTGCGTTCAACACTCAGGACCCCGGTTACTCTAATGACTTCCCGTCAGGTGACCTCTAGCTAGCACCTCTATAGCTGATCCACACTCGGCACTATAGAGTCCACAGTGGTATAGCTAGTATAATATAACCCAGCATCAGATCAATCAATGCCACGACATCAGGTAATCACCAAAAATACTAAACTATCATCACAAGTGTATTAACGAAATAACCAATGCAGTTGTCAAACCATTCCATAACTATCACAATGATCATTAAATGATTGATAATGAGTTCAACGCTAAAGAAGCAATAAGCAAAGGAAACGAGCTATAAGATACCACAGATTTCAAATAAATCAAAATGTTGTGACGAAAGGAGAGGGAAGAGATTCCTACCTCAATGGTTGATTCTCGTTGTCAAATATTTACCAAGTTTTTAATTCACCTTAGTTTCTAGTTTTGACTTTTATCTTACCTTAAAAAATTGTATTACCATGACTAGTTAACTATTTATTAGAGTATGAAAACCAAATATTAAATATACATATATACCTAACTATTTTGAGGCAAAACTGTCACTTATACAATAATTCAATCTTATCCTTCCCATATAATGGAATAGAATTATACGCACATGAACTAAACTAGCAATTTTATTTAAATATACTTCATAGTTTCCAATTCAATTTCACGTTCACGAATCCAAATTGACTTAAGAAATAGAGAATTAAAATAACATATCCAACCACAATAGTTTCATTCATCATAACACAGTTGAATAAAACTGACTTAGATTAACAATGCATCTGTACAATAGTTGTTTAAGAAACCTAGTGGTAATATATGTTTTAGAAAAATAATGTTCAAGATGACTTGTGATTCTTTGGATATATGAGTTGATTATCATGGTAGGGATTCTTGAGAAACATCTAACAACATTACATGCTTGCTGACATAAGGTGAAAGAATTTAATTGACTAATACCCAGCACATCTAAATAACGTTTACCAACTATAGTTGATGAAAAGATTTGAAAAAAAATGAAACTAATTAAGCTCACTGGATATGGATTTGGTTCATGCTGTCCATTACTTTACTAATCCAAGAGATAAAAGTATAGGAGTATCATCCAAACAAAAATTAATTTGTAGCCAAATACAACAATAAAATCTGAAATAATTAAACTAACTGCCTGAGTGCTCAATGTCTAAACTTACTTTATAGAATGAAAATGTTAAAAGTTATCAATCAAGTCTTCTACTCACTGTACCATTTTGTCAACCTAGAAATTCATTTTATTCTACCAATTTTCCACAACACTAAATTCAGATCTAATAAAAAAACAGAAATCCAACAAAGTGGGCAGTGCTGCTAATAATTCTCTAATCATAATATTACATCCGTATGAAAAGATAATAACATTTAGAGAGTCAAATTAAAGAGCACATAAATTAGTTAGCTAATGATCTAATTTTATCATAAAAAGAGAAGCTGGTGTTGAATGGGATTAAGGAATTAAAGGAATAGGGCTAAAGTTAAGAAACTTCATAAATAATATTAATCAAAATAAACCTGGAACAAGAGCTACCACTTTATGAAATTGCTATAACCTATTTTTTTCAATATGTTATGTATTCTTCAAAGAACGTTTGAGTGCTCTAGTTACATGAAGGTAATAAAACAAATTCTATTGTAATCTCCACAAGGCATCACAAGAATTACATGCTGCTCAAGTAACGGCAAGAATTAAAAAGCATTGACAAGGAATAAATGAGAAGAAAGATTAAAATAGAATTCAACGTGATTTAATCCCAATTACACAAACCCTAATTGGCTAACATTAATTAGATGCAACTGTAACAAAGCCCAACACAAAAATCCATAATCCCGTTGCCAAATCGACAAAGCATAGGAAAGGCATGCCAAATCAAGGAAAAGGAGAGAGTCGGCGAGAGAATCTTACCTCGATTCAACCAAGAGAACAGAAATAGGAGAGAAGAACAGAGATCTACCCCACGAGTTGAATAGCTCGCTCAGAATAAGAATAAGAAAGCACCGATGCTCGCCGAGATTGAGACACCATCCGCTAGAAGGTTGAAGAAGGAAGGTCTCAACCGGAATCAATCACCAATCACACGGAAGGTCGCCGCACACAAAGAGGAAAAGAAAATAGTCACCGGACCGCGCAAGAAGAGGAAAATTTCGAAGAGAATAAAGAAAAGGTTTGATAGGGTTTTAAAAGAATTTTGCAACTAGACCCATAAAGCTTTAAGAATTACAAATAGGTCCTGCAAGGATTAAAATACACAGTTAGTTTTAAAAAACAAATTAAATTATAACATTCTCCCCGTCAAAAAAAAAAATTTGGTCCTCCAAATTAGCTTACCCTCCTCAAACAATTCAGGGCATTGAGCTTTAACATCTTCTTCACACTCCCAAGTTGCTTCGCTTTCCGGATGGTTTTTCCATTTGATCTTGACTAGCTTGACTACCTTGTTCCTTAGTCGTTGTTCTTTCCTGTCAAGTATCTGAATAGGAGACTCGGTAAATGACACATCTGAGGCAATCGGTGGATAACTCTCGCTAAAGACATGAGATGGATCTGGAATGTATTTCCTCAACATAGAAATAAGAAAAACATTATGCACATGACCAAGTGATGGAGGCAATGCTAATCTGTAAGCTACAGCACCCACTCTGTCTAGTATCTCGAAAGGTCTAATATAACGAGGGGCTAGCTTCCCTTGCTTTCCAAATCTCGTGACTCCTTTGACCGGAGAAATTTTTAGAAACACATGATCTCCAACTGTAAACTCAAGGTCTCGTCTCCTCCTATCTGCATAACTCTTCTGTCTACTTTGTACAGTCTTTAACCTCTGCCGGATCTGTTGAATTGCCTCTGCATTGCCTTGTAAGATCTGAGGACCCAATAATTATTTCTCGCCTGTCTGCTCCCAAAGCACAAGTGATCTACATCGTCTTCCATATAGTGCTTCAAATGGTGCCATCTGAATTGCTGAATGGTAGCTGTTATTATAGGCAAATTCAGCTAAATGTAAGTGACTCTCCCAACTCCCACCAAAGTCCAAAACACATGCCCTGAGAAGGTCCTCTAAAGTCTGTATGGTCCGCTCGGACTAACCATCAGTCTGGGGGTGTAAGGCTATACTAAAGCGGAGCTGAGTACCCAATGCTCTCTGTAGACTGCCCCAAAATCTAGATGTAAACCTCAGGTCTCGATCAGTTATGATACTCACTAGAACGCTATGTAATCGCAAAATCTCTCTGCAATAGAGGTCAGCTAGTTTATCAAGAGGATCCGTCTTTTTAACTGCTAAGAAATGAGCGAACTTGGTCAATCTATCAACAATCACCCAGATTGAGTCATGCCCTCTCTGTGACCTCGGAAGTTCGGATACAAAATCCATAGTAACGTGTTCCCATTTCCATTCCAGAATAGGGATGTTCTGTAATAGCCCTGCTGGTTTCTGGTGTTCTGCCTTAACTTGCTGACTCACTAAACAATGTCAAAAAAAGTCAGTTATATCAACTTTCATTCTGGGCCACCAATAGGATTTCTTGAGGTCTTTATACATCTTAGAGCTACCAGGGTGAATTACAAATTTAGCCCTATGAGCCTCACTCATAAGTTCTTCTTTCACAAGATGATTTTGAGGTACACATAGTCTACCTCTGAATCGAATAACACCCTCTGAGTCTTTAGAAAAATCTGGCCTCTTACCTTGATCTATCTTACTTACCAAGTCACAAATATCTTTATCCACAAATTGATTTTCTTTAATTTTCTCTACCACTTGAGACTCTGCCATCATGACTGCTAAGTACCCTTTTTCTGTATCACTCACAATCTCTACACCCAATTCTGCTATTTCCTTTGCAAATTCAGTTTGAGCCACCCTCAAGTATGCTAAAACTCTCATAGATTTCCTACTCAATGCATCTGCAACCACATTTGCTTTACCTGGATGATAATTGATTGTATAGTCATAATCTTTCAAAAGCTTTATCCATCGACGCTGCCTCATGTTTAATTCCTTTTGACTGAACAAATATTTGAGACTCTTATGATCAGTAAAAATCTCAAATGTGACTCCATACTAGTAATGCCTCTAAATTTTCAAAGCAAAGATAACTGCTGCCAATTCTAAGTCATGAATGGGGTAATTCTTTTCATGTTCTTTAAGTTGCCTAGAAGCATAGGCAATAACTCTACCGTGCTGCATGAGAACACCACCCAATCCCTGAATCGAGGCATCAGTATAAACTGCATATATCCATCATCACCAGTAGGGAGTACTAAAACTGAGGCACTGACTAATCTGCTCTTAAGCTCTTGAAAACTAATTTCACAAGATTTATCCCAAAAGAATTTCACACTTTTCCTTGTCAGTCTAGTCAAAGGAGCAGCTAGCTTAGAAAATCCCTCCACAAAGCGTATGTAGTAACCGGCTAGTCCAAGAAAACTCCTGATTTCCTGAACTGTCTTTGGCCTCTCCCAATCAAGTATTGTCATAACTTTCTCAAGATCCATAGCAATTCTAGCACCTGAGATCACATGTCCTAAAAATGAGATCTCACTTAACCAAAAAGCACACTTGCTTAATTTGGCATACAATTTCTCTTTTCTCAAAGTTTCCAAAACAATTCTCAAGTGTCTCTCATGATCAACAGTATCTCGTGAAAACACTAGGATGTCATCAATAAAAACTACTACAAATTTATCAAGGTACTTAATGAATACCTGATTCATCAAATCCATAAATGCAGCTGGTGCATTTGTCAATCCGAATGGCATCACTAGAAACTCATAGTGTCCATAGCGGGTCCTAAATGCAGTTTTTGAAACATCCTCTGTTTTAATCCTGAGCTGGTGATGCCCTGACCTTAAGTCAATCTTTGAATACACACTAGTACCTTTAAGCTGATCAAATAAATCATATATATCCGAGGCAATGGATATTTGTTCTTGATCATTGCAGCATTCAACTGCCTATAATCAATGCACAACCTAAAGGTACCATCTTTCTTCTTAACAAACAGAACAGGAGCTCCCCAAGGAGAAACACTAGGGAGGATAAATCCTTTATCCAATAACTCTTGTAACTGGTCCTTCAACTCTTCCAATTCCCTTGGGGCCATTCTGTATGGTGCCTTGGAAATTGGAGCTATCCCAGGCTGTAACTCAATGCCAAACTCAATCTGTCTCATGGGTGGTAAACCTGGCAATTCCTCTGGAAAAACATCGGTAAATTCTCTCACTATAGGAATCTGCTCAATAAGCATAGAAGATTACAAATCTGCCCCAATAACAGATAGCAAGTATCCTTGGCATCCGCTAGATAACAGACGCCTAGCTTGCAAAGCAAAGATCACAGGAGCAACCTATCCAGATACTCCTATAAAAGTCCAAGTGGTCGAACCAGGAGGACGGAAAGTTACTGTGTGCTTAGAACAATTTACTAGTGCATTATTGGTAGACATCCAATCCATTCCCAAGATAATATCAAAGTCTGAAAAGTCTAAAATCATCAAATCTGTATGCATAATTGTGTCACCAAAGTTTAAGGGGCACTGCTTAAGTTCTAAGCGAGATCGTAACACACCACCAGTATCAGATGCAGATGGTTGCTTTCCTATCTTTTTAACAAAATCAGATGCTATGAAAGAATGTGTACTACCAGTATCAAATAATAAATATGCAGGGACATCATATAAAGAAATGATACCTCTAAAAACAGAGCCTGATGCCTGCTGTGCATCCTGCTGAGAGAGAGCAAACACATGAGATGGGGCTGAAACTCGCTGCTAGATACCCTAACGTTGAGCTGGTGGACGACCTGGCTGTGCTGGCCTAGATGGCTGAGCCGTAGACTGACCACTATGAGCTGGCTGATACTGAGGTCGGATATCCCTCTAAGGGCAATCACTACGGTAATGACCCATCTATCTACAATTATGGCACTGCACTCTACTCATGGGACATGATCGGGCCAAATGTCCAAATTGCCCACACGCATAACACCTCCTGTCCACTGCTGAACCCATAGAACCCACACTCTAAGCTGGTCTAGGAGGCAACTGAGGTCTAGCACCACCCCTCTTAGATAGCCTTTCAGAAAAATCTCTCAAATGTACACTGCCCTGACCCTGCCCAAAGGATGACCTGGACCTTTTTGATTCTAAATAAGCCATTGATTTCCCTTTCTCGAGTTATCTCGGTGCGAACTGACTCCACTCTAAGGGCCGCATCTACAACCACCTGGAAGTCATCAAGTGGTGTAGCAGACAAACGGTCCTTAAGAGCAAAAGTCAAACCTCTCACAAAATGTTGGGACCTCTGTCTATCTGTGGCTACTATCTCCAGAAATAAACCAGCCAATCTATCAAACTCCACCAGATACTGAGATACAGTCTTCCCATACTATTGCAGAGTCATGAATTCTTGCCTTTGACTATCAAGAAAGTTCTTTGAAAAATATTTCTCAAAGAAAACTTCGTTGAATACCGCCCAAGAAGCTGCCCTAGCTCCAAAAACAATCTGTCTGGTTGTCCACCACTCCTTAGCTCCATCAACTAAGAAGTACTCAGCTAGTCCTACTTTATCTTCCTCTGGGCACTTCATCACTTTAAAAGTATCCTCTAGTGCTCTTATCCAGTTCCTTGCAGCCCAAGGATCTGAATCCCCCTTGAAGTTTCCAAATTTTTCCTTTCCAAGCATGGCGAAGTGTGAAAGCATAGTCATGAAACCTGAAACATAATATGGTGGAACTGGGGCCTGAATACCACCCTAAACTGTATCATGTATAGCAGCTGGTGCAGGTGTTGGCATTTTAGCCATCCTACTAGGATCAGCAAAGGCAGTTGGAGGAACATTCTGATCCATGTGTCTAACAGGGTTCTCACTTTGACCTCTATCCAAATGAGGAGACCTTTGAGCAACAGATTTTGCTGCATTTTGAGTGCGACCAGCACGTGCATTGCGTCTCCCACGGCTACCTCTACTAGTAGGGCCATTACAAAGCCTAGGTGGCATCCTGAAATTTACACATCAAGAGTCAAACAAAAGCACATTTTATTATTTTGCTTATTATAGTTTTATTATTACCATTTATTATTATTATTAACCTTAGGTCCTTAACCTTAACCCATCAGCCCTAGGTTCCTATAACCTATAGCTCTGATACCAAATAAACTGTTATGCCCCGGCGAAAGACTTCACTAGGGATGTAAAAGTTCAAAGGATATAAACCAACTTAATCACAAATCACACACTATCACAACAACATAGCAATTACTAACAAAATTCTATAAATTTCAAATCTCACAACCCTGATGACTGTTAGTGTATATGCCCTAAAGACCAATGTATGGACATGGTCAGGCATTGTTTGAAAGTACTTTGATAGAATTATTAAAGGCATGGTTGTTATTATGCAGACTTCTCTACCTGCGTTGATGTATTGAGTTGCATATATAATGTCCCAGGAGATTGGATTGGATCCATTCTCACAAGCTATCCCCAGTCAAGGTACCTTAACAGATATGGGACAGTTTTGGTACATGTGAGACTGGTGTATGGGCTGGATAGGTGCGAGGCACAGTAACGCAGACATACAGGTGCATTGGATGCACTGGAGTGATCCACCGTGAGGATTGATTTGTCTAGTCAACAAGTCAATCTCACATGCAAGAGGTTTTGCATTGATCCTTAGACTTGAGGTATTCGTGTCTAGATTTGATGATGGGTATGCTTTAATACAGTCTTACGTCTCTCCGTAATTGGGAGATCAAAACGACTGTCATTGGGCATGTCATAAGTCATGTAGAGACATGGATGACTAATAGAAGGATTTGCCCCTTCCTTATTGGAAGCATGATATCCCCTCGGGGCGCCCCACCTTATTGGTGCATGACAGGAAAGTGTAGGCCACACTTGTTGAGTCATGACCAATGCATTGGATAATAAACTTGAGACTAATCCAATGGCAGGATATCAGTTTAGGCAAAGGGATCTATAATGCAATGGAAATCCTCGTTGCTTGTTAGGAGTTGTTGCCACAATGACTTTAGTCCTATGACATGGGTAGTAGTGATGTGTTGCTAGATACCCCTCACTACTTATGATGTTTACATCATTGCCATCGTCATATGGATCCTACGGGGTCACACGCAATAGACTCTTGACGTTGCTTTTATCAGAAGCCTTTGGATCAAGTTATTGGATAACTTGGATCAATTTGGAAGATTTCATCAGCGCCAATGGGCCTGATGAGTTGGAAGAAAGTTAATGGAGCCAAACTTCAATTTTGGCAGGTTGACCCAAAATTGACCTAGATTGGTCACATTTGGATTAGGGTTGCATTGGATTGGATCCAATGGCTTAATCAACTCATGCCATGAAGTTTGGGCTAGCTCATTATCCAATGAGGCCCAATAATGAGTTGTCATGAAGAGGGAATTGGCTTAAAGGGTATAATGGGGAGAAATCTCACCCCATTGGCGCCTAGGGGCATAATGGGGTGAGGGAGGCGCCTTTGCTTCATTATGGAAGTAAAGGGCGCCTAGCCCTTCTTTCTTGGATGGAATACTTGCCTCAAAGGCAAGTCTTGGGGCTGATATGGCTTGAGAACTTTTATGGAAAGTTCCTAGGCGCATATGGATAGAGGGAAGAGGTATATGGTAATGTCTTGGAGACTTACCTTACCTCAAACCCTAATTTCTCCCAAGACAACACCCTAGCCGAAACTCCTCATGCTTGTTACGCCTAGCCTTTCTCCTTGGATGGAAAGAATGCTTCTAAGGCATGTCTTAGGCTGATATGGCCATTGGGAAAATTAGGAAAGGTTGAATGAGGTTTATGGTAAAGCCTTGGAGACTTTCCTTACCTCAAGACTCCTCTATCCTAGCCGCCCACTTGGCATGATCCCATCCATTGCTCTAACCGCCCCTTGTTCTATTAATAGGACCCTAGTCGCCCCACTAAAAGGTTGATTCGTGTGGAGGACTTCTAGGAGGCGTGAGCTAAGGCAAAGGGTGACAACAACTAAGGCTTGGCGCAACCCTTCTTCCAAGTGGCCGAAAACATCTTTTCTTCTTCTCCTCTTGTTGGCGCAAAGAGTGATTGGGCTTGGTGGCTTCTCCTTCCATTGTCGCAAGCCCTCATCCTCTCATAGCCATTAGCGCATCTTGCTTGAAGGTGGCGCAAGCAAGGAGAAAAGGAAACAACTTGGCGGCATCATCTTCCTCTTCACCCTTTCTTGGCGCTTTCATCTTGGAGGTGGCGCAAGAGAAGTGGAGTGAAGGCTTGATTCTCTTCCCGAGGCTAGCACCGAGCGTGGAAGGGAGCAACGATCAAGGAGTCGACGCGTGGATACTTGTAGAGGGCGAACACTTGGGCGCCTTCAACATGGCTTCAACATCTAGACAAGCGAAAGAGGTACAACTCTATCACATCCTTGTGTGTGCTCACTCGCATGGATCCTTGGAACCGGAATGTGTTTCGGGTGTAATGTTTCTTCCGCTGCGTCCTGGGACTGCAAAAATTTTAAATTACACCCGGCATTCCCTAACAATGACACCAAAATATATAGTATATTTTGTATCATTTTAGATATTTTTTTCATGCTAAATTGAGGATCTTTTACTTGTTTTTATGTTGAATTCATCAAATATTGCAAAGTCTACTTCTATTTTGGTTTTTCATGATTTTCAGGTAAAAATGCACTATTTTCAGGACTTTTCGAGCAAAATCAAAGACATGAAAGAGTTACCATCATCAAGAGGAGATCACCTAGCAAATTTCATGCAAATCGGAGCAACTCACCAAAATACGGTAGTGCCGTATTCTATTTTACGGTACCATATTTTCATACGCTACCGTAAAATCAAGAGCACTGCCGTAATTTGGTGGATTTTCATAACAGAAGATTTTGTGTAAAATACAGCACTGCCATAAACCATTCCACGGGCCGTATTTTGGAGTGCTTCAGACCAGAGACTTTTGCAGAAATTATGTCACAGCCGTAAACTATTTCACGATGCCGTATTTCCCAGGCGATTCAGACCAGAGAACTCATTCGATTTTATGGCACGGTCTAGAAGCATTTTACGGGCCATAATTTTGACTCAGGGTTCATAGAACCAAAATACAGCACTGCCGTAAAATATAACACGGCCGTATTTTTATCCTGGACGGGCGACACTTTCGGGCGTGAAACTGTGTGGGCCATAACGTTTGATCTAGAACTCCAAATTGAGATCCGAAAGTTGCTACGAACTCGTCATTAAGAGAAGAAGACACACGAGGTGAAAGCCCTAATTTTTATCAAGTATTTAGGGAGAAATTGACAGAGAGGAGCTTAGGGTTTGGCCTCACGCCGAGAGGCGTAGAGAACACCTCAGGCCATGAAATTTACACTGAAGCTTCATCTAGAGAAGGAGAGCACACACAAGAAGTTTCAGAGCGTTTGGAGTCTAATCGGAGGAGAAATCAATAAAATAGCAGTGACAACGTTGTTCAAAGGCAATTACGGTGCTGTAATTTCATTACAGCACCTATTTTGTAACTTTTCTTCTTTTTTTGATTTCTAATCCTCTGAAATTATGGTTTATTGTAATCCTTTCACCATGCAAGATTAGATCTTTTTTGTTGGACATGGGGTGTAATCCCCTTGGTTTGTTAATGACTAGAAAACTTTAATTTTTGTCATGATAATTTTATTATGATAATTTTACTTTTGTGATTGATTGTTCTTTGATTCTCCTAACTTTTATAAATATCAGCACGTTTTAGAATTTTGTGAAATAGACCGAGAGGTTGATTGTGAAATTTGGAACCCTAAGAATTGTTGAGTTTGGAACTATCGTAAGAGATTAGGTAGTTCTTCGAATTCTGATTTTTAGTGATTTTATTGTCATGTTGAGTTTTTGATTGTTTGGAATGAGTTAATGTGTTAGACGTGAAGATCCTGCACAAGAGTGAGGATCGGAACGTTGAAAAACCTTAAGTAGAACCTATGTTGAGATTCGGATGCACGAGAGTGATCCTTGAGTTCTTTGTTCAATGATTTACTTATTTTCAGTATTGGATAGATCTTGCACGAGAGTGGGGATTGGTCCTTTGTATGATTGACTGCGCGAGAGCGAGTTGATCCTTTTATGAAGTAAATTACATCTTTATTATAATGAAATTTGATTGACAGCGTTTATTTCTTTCTAGTCATTAGAATCAAGGTGGATGAACCCCTAGTCCCAGTTTTCTTCTCTGATAATTTCCCGTGCACTTTTCGATAGTTTGATTCACTATTTTCCAATTGCTTAGCTAGCGAGAAAATGATTATTTGTTACTTAACACGTAGGTCTCTGTGGTTCGATATTTTTATTACTTCGAAGTATCCGTGCACTTGCGGACACAACAAGTTTTTGGCGTCGTTGCCGGGGACCTTAGTTTTGTTAATATCAAAATAATTGTTAGAATTGCTAGACTAAGTTTTATTTGTTTTTAGTTTTAACTTTGTTTTCTATTTTTGCAGGTTTTGGATTTTCACAGTTGTGACAGAGCTGTGATTTCTAAAAATTTGTGAATTTGCTTGTGTTTTAGATTTTCTAATTTTTATATATTCTGAAAAAAAACAAAAAAAAAATTCATATTGATTGGTGTTGGATAATCTTTCTGTTCTTGATATATTTGAAAATATGTCTTTTAATCACAACTCGTGGGCAACTCGAATAGGTGAGGTATACATGCCACAAGGTAAGTATGAAAATAATTCATTGAGCACGCTTGAAGATACGTTTAACTCTTATATGCACTCTCTTTTTTCTCCTGTTAGATGTGATATTTGTGGATATTTTGATCATTGTTCCTCTAATTGCCCAATTTTAATTTCTCCATATTCCAATTCACCATGGCATCAAGATGATCAATATGATTCAAGATCTTTTTATGATGATTGCTCAAACTATATTTCTAAACCATGCTTTGAGGATACTGAAAAATCTAGCTTAGAGATAATGTTTGAAAAGTTCATGAGTACCCAAGTGAAACAAAATGAAGATTTGAATGAGACCTTCAAACAAATCAATTCTAGGTTGGATGACATCGTTGCACACAATGAAATGCTAGAAACCCAGATAGGACAACAAGATTGTTTATTTGAGTTTGATTTGAAAACTAAGAAAATTGATTTAGAAAATTTCCCCTCTGATTATGATTGTTTTGAGATTGAGCCTTATGTGAATATTAATGCATCTCACTCTGATTTTGATAATTGTGAAATTGATTCCTTTAATAATTTAATTGTGGAAAAGTTTGAGGAAATTAAAATTGAAAAACCCTTTTTTAATGAAATTGATTCTTTTGATAATATATCATTTATTGTTAAATCTGATGAGTTTGAAAATTGTCATATTCATGTACCTCAATCTGATTTGGGTGAAAATTTTGAAATTGATGATAAGTCTTTTGTGGTTGACTCTGATTCTATTAATTCTGTTGTGAACATTGACAAATCTCATTATGATTTTTTGTATGATTCTGATTTTGATTCTTCTGACGATGAATTATTTGTGGAAAGGTATGAGGGGACTGATTTTGAAAAATCTCATCTTGAATTTGATGATAACTTTGAAAAAGATAAATTATTTGATGATAAGCATGAGGAACTTGAAAAAGATTTAAACATTATGAATATTGATGCATCTCACTCTGATGTTTTGCCCATATCTACTGTTGAATCTTCTGATGTATTTGAAAAACTATGCTTTATTGAGGAACCTGATTTGGGACAGAAAGTTTATTTTGATGATCCAATGCTTATATCTTTTGATCAAAGTCCTATGGCCATTGAAAATATAAATCTAAAGAAATGACTTATGATTTTGCTCTCTAACAAACATAGGAAAATCATTGAAAATTTTGATTTTGATTTCTGCATATTTAAGAAAGCCACTTTGATTGTGATTTATAAGCAATTTTGGATTTTTGGATTAGTGGCTATACTTTTTGGACAAAGAAAATGCAGAAAATTATTTGCTCTTTACTTTGGAACTGATTCACCTACTTCACCATGAGATTTGATTTTTGGTCAAGCTATGGACCTAAAATTATCGCTTCTTGGGAGGCAACCCAAGCACTCTTGTTTAGCTTTGTTTCTTTTATTTTAGTTTATTTTTATAACTAATTTTTAATCTCTTTTTGTAGGTGAAAACAAGTTTTGGCGCATAATATGGCACCGCCGTAATTAGTTTTACGCATTATTTCTGGCACCCACCGGCTGACGATCTCACCTCCAGGACTATATTCTCTAGTAGGCCACTAGAGATTACTCGCTCTACTGTCGGCACCATCATAATTGCTAGTAGCTCTTCAACTAGCCTCTGTTCCACTTTTGCTTCTCAGCTGCATCAGCTCTTTCCACCAGTACTTTTCTGGATCATCGATGATATCTCTGATTCTCTCTTGAGAAAATTATTTTCATCATTATTATTTTTAGAGACTATTTTTAGACTGAGCCTTATGTATCTTAAATTGTATAGGAAAAATTTTCAAAAGGCACATCTATGGACCTAGCAGCATCTGCCCCGACACTATTTTTAGTCTGAGCCTTATGTATTTTTGGTCAAAGCTTGCTATATAGTTTTGTGAGTATCATTTGCACTCTCTTGTATTCATGATTATTTCATATGGTTGCATCTTTGATTTGCTTTAGATGTATCACTCACTGATATTTCTTTGATATGGTTGTATGATGATATGATTATTCATGATCCACTTTCTACTATCTTATGGTGTGATTCTATTTTCAAAAGATTTTTATTGATAAATATCTTCCTTGATGATGAATAAACCTGTATTCATGATTAGAAAGGAACCTATCATGTTAGATTTATTTCTTCAATGCATATCTATCTTTTGAAATTTGACATTGGTTGATGCATGAAATTTTGGGTAGATGTGTTATTTGAGGAATAAGATCTAAAGGTGAAACTACTCCTTTAAATAAAATGAGCATATGAGTATGATTTGTAAATTGATATCAATTGATCAACTTAGAAGATGTTTAGTCTATTTTGCTATTTGTTGGGAAATAAGAATCCAAGATCCATAAAAATAGTGAGAGACTCCCCTACTTGGCACTATGTAAAATTGATAGTGGTACCTAAGACATGGGTTGAAGTCTATGCATGAAAAATAATGAGAGATAAAAAGAATAAGACTCCTCTACTTGGCACTATGCAAAATTGATAGTGGTACCGAAGATAAGAGTTGAAGTCAAAAATAAAAAGTGTGTATCTAAGTGGGTACATGCCATCTTTACAAAAAAAAAATTATGTGTGGAAAAAGATCTTGGAAACCTAATTCTTGTAAACAAAAGCATGATAGATTTGAACTGAAAACTAGGTGAAATCATGATATTGAAAATTTTCTTTATTATACAAGTTGCAAAGTTTTATTTGATTGAGTTGTGGATCTAGACGGTTGAGTTCTAAGAATGATATGTTTATTTGAAGTTTTGTAAAACAATTGATAAAATTTTTCATTAATGGATTGTATTTTAGAAATTTATTGAGCATGAAAAGGTTATTCTTTTAATCAAGTTTTGATTTTTGCTTGAGGACAAGCAAAGTTTGAGCCTTATGTATTTTGATGACACCAAAATATATAGTATATTTTGTATCATTTTAGATATTTTTTCATGCTAAATTGAGGATCTTTTACTTGTTTTTATGCTGAATTCATCAAATATTGCAAAGTCTACTTCTATTTTGGTTTTTCATGATTTTCAGGTAAAAAGGTACTATTTTGAGGACTTTTCAAGCAAAATCAAAGACATGAAAGAGTTACCATCATCAAGAGGAGATCACCTAGCAAATTTCATGCAAATTGGAGCAACTCACTAAAATACGGTAGTGCCGTATTCTATTTTACTGTACCGTATTTTCGTACACTACCGTAAAATCAAGAGCACTACCGTAATTTGGTGGATTTTCGGAACAGAAGATTTTGTGTAAAATACGGCACTGCCATAAACCATTCCACGGGCCATATTTTGGAGTGCTTCAGACCAGGGACTTTTGTAGAAATTACGGCACAGCCGTAAACTATTTCATGATGTCATATTTCCCAGGCGATTCAGACCAGAGAACTCATCCGATTTTATGGCACGGTCTAGAAGCATTTTACGGGCCATAATTTTGACTCAGGGTTCATAGAACCAAAATACAGCACTGCCGTAAAATATAACACAGCCGTATTTTTATCCTGGACGCGCGACACTTTCGAGCGTGAAAACTGTGTGGGCCATAACGTTTGATCCAGAACTCCAAATTTAGATCTGAAAGTTGCTGCGAACTCGTTGTTAAGAGAAGCAAACACACGAAGTAAAAGCCCTAATTTTTATCAAGTATTGAGGGAGCAATTGACAGAGAGGCACTTAGGATTCGGCCTCACGCCGAGAGGTGTAGAGACCACCTCAGGCCATGAAATTTACACCAAAGCTTCGTCTGGAGTAGGAGAGCACACATAAGAAGTTTTAGAGTGCGTGGAGTCTGATCGGAGGAGAAATCAACAAAACAGCGGTGACAGCGCTGTTCAAAGGCAATTATGGTGCTATAATTTCATTACAGCACCTATTTTGGAACTTTTCTTCTTTTTTTTGATTTCTAATCCTCTGAAATTATGGTTTATTGTAATCCTTTCACCATGCAAGCTTAGATCTTTTTTATGGGACATGGGGTGTAATCCCCTTGGTTTGTTAATGACTAGAAAACATTAATTTTTGTCATGATAATTTTATTATGATAATTTTACTTTTGTGATTGATTGTTCTTTGATTCTCCTTACTTTTATAAATATCAGCATGTTTTAGAATTTTGCAAAATAGACCGAGAGGTTGATTGTGAAATTTGGAACCCTAAGAATTGTAGAGTTTGGAACTATCGTAAGAGATTAGGTAGTTCTTCGAATTCTGATTTTTAGTGATTTTATTGTCATGTTGAGTTTCTGATTGTTTGGATTGAGTTAATGTGTTAGACGTGAAGATCCTGCACAAGAGTGAGGATCAGAACGTTGGAAAACCTTAAGTAGAACCTGTGTTGAGATTCGGATGCACGAGTGATCCTTGAGTTTCCACTTGAGATTTTTGACTTAGAATTCGGATGCACGAGAGTGATCCTTTAGTTCTTTGTTCAATGATTTACTTATTTTCAGCATTGGATAGATCTTGCACGAGAGTGAGGATTGGTCCTTTGTATGATTGACTACGCGAGAGCGAGTTGATCCTTTTACGAAGTAAATTACATCTTTATTATAATGAAATTTGATTAACAGCCTTTATTTTTTTCTAGTCATTAGAATCAAGGTGGATGAACCCCTAGTCCCAGTTTTCTTCTCTGATATTTTCCCGTGCACTTTTTGATAGTTTGATTCACTATTTTCCGATTGCTTAGCTAGCGAGAAAACGATTATTTGGTACTTAACACGTAGGTCTCTGTGGTTCGATATTTTTATTACTTCGAAGTATCCATGCACTTGCGGACACAACAAACCCATACCAATAGAAGTTAAACCAGAAGATGCTTATTACAATATCTTTCAAACCTTTCAATAAAATTCGAAGTTAGGCTAACAATGCCAAAACACAAATGTCCCAACTCAAGAAAAACTACTTTAGCTATTTATTTCCCCATGACTGCAGTCTCTATCTAGCTATTCATTTTGGGGTTGGGCCGAACCTGAACCTGGACTTGGACCTGGAGGCAAAACAAGGGAGTTAGCAAGAACAGCTAAGTAAGAATCACAAAATGCATGTAACAAGGAAAGATTATTAAAAACAACTTTACTATTCTACATGTAAACATCACATCCACAGTCGTGTAAATCAAGAGCATAACCACAAATAACCTCACTCTCGAGTCTGTACTCTTTGTTAGAGTGTTTCCATCGTTGCTCAACCGATGGAACAACTGCCCTCAGATAGCTCGGGGGATGTTGCGTTCAACACCCAGGACCCCGGTTAGTCTAACGACTTCCCATCAGGTGACCTCTAGCTAGCACCTCTATAGCCGATCCACACTCAGCACTATAGAGTCCACAGTGGTATAGCTAGTATAATATAACCCAACATTAGATCAATCAATGCCACGACATTAGGCAATCACCAAAAATACTAAACTATCATCACAAGTGTATTAACGAAATAACCAATGCAGTTGTCAAACCATGTCATAACTATCACAATGATCATTAAATGAATGATAATGAGTTCAACAGTAAAGAAGCAATAAGCAAAGGAAATGAGCTATAAGATACCACAGATTTCAAATAAATCAAAATGCTGTGATAAAAGCAGAGGGATTAGATTCTTACCTCAATGGTTGATTCTCGTTGTCAAATATTTACCAAGTCTTTAATTCACTTTAGTTTCCAGTTTTGACTTTTGTGTTACCTTAAAAAATTGTATTACCATGACTAGTTAACTATTTATTAGAGTATGAAAACCAAATATTAAATATACATATATACCTAACTGTTTTGAGGCAAAACTGTCACTTATACAATAATTCAATCTTATCCTTCCCATATAATGGAATAGAATTATACACACATGAACTAAACTAGCAATTTTATTTAAATATACTTCATAGTTTCCAATTCAATTTCACGTTCACGAATCCAAATTGACTTAAACAATAAAGAATTAAAATAACATATCCAACCACAATAGTTTCATTCATCATAACACAATTGAATAAAACTGACTTAGATTAACAATGCATCTGTACAATTGCTGTTTAAGAAACCTAGTGGTAATATATGTTTTAGAAAAATAATGTTCAAGATGACTTGTGATTCTTTGGATATATGAGTTGATTATCATGATGGGGATTCTTGAGAAACATCTAACAACATTACATGCTTGCTGACATAAGGTGCAGGAATTTAATTGACTAATACCCAGCACATCTAAATAACGTTTACCAACTATAGTTGATGAAAAGATTTGAAAAAAAATGAAACTAATTAAGCTTACTGGATATGGAGTTGGTTCATGCTATCCATTACTTTACTAATCCAAGAGATAAGAGTATAGGAGTATCATCCAAACAAAAATTAATTTGTAGCCAAATACAACAATAAAATCTAAAATAATTAAACTAACTGCGTGAGTGCTCAATGTCTAAACTTACTTTATAAAATGAAAATGTTAAAAGTTATCTAGTAAGTCTTCTACTCACTGTACCATTTCGTCAACCTGGAAGGTCATTTTATTCTACCAATTTTCCACAACACTAAATTCAGATCTATTAAAAAAATAGAAATCCAACAAAGTGGGCAGTTTTACTAATGATTCTCTAATCTTAATATTACATCCGTATGAAAAGATAATAACATTTAGAGAGTCAAATTAAAGAGCACATAAATTAGTTAGCTAATGATCTAATTTTATCATAAAAAGAGAAGCTGGCGTTGAATGGGATTAAGGAATTAAAGGAATAGGGCTAAAGTTAAGAAACTTCATAAATAATATTAATCAAAATAAACTTGGAACAAGAGCTACCACTTTATGAAATTGCTATGACTTATTTTTTCAATCTGTTATGCATTCTTCAAAGAACGTTTGAGTGCTCCAGTTACATACTGGTAATAAAACAAATTCTATTGTAATTTCCACAAGGCATCACAAGAATTACATGCAGCTCAAGTAACAGCAAGAATTAAAAAGTGTTGACAAGGAATTAATGAGAAGAAAGATTAAAATAGAATTCAACGTGATTTAATGCCAATTACACAGACCCTAATTGGCTAACATTAATCAGATGCAACTGTAACAAAGCCCAGCACAAAAATCCATAATCCCGTTGCCAAATTGACAAAGCACAGGAAAGGCATGCCAAATCAAGGAAAAGGAGAGAGTCGGCGAAAGAATCTTACCTCGATTCAACCAAGAGAACAAAAATAGGAGAGAAGAATAGAGATCTGCCCCACGAGTTGAATAGCTCGCTCAAAATAAGAATAAGAAAGCACCAATGCTCGCCGAGATTGAGACACTGTCCGCTAGAAGGTTGAAGAAGGAAGGTCTCAGCCGGAGTCAATCACCAATCGCACGGAAGGTCGCTGCACACAAAGAGGAAAAGAAAATAGTCGCCGGACTGAGCAAGAAGAGGAAAAATTTTGAAGAGAATAAAGAAAAGGTTTGATAGGGTTTTAAAAGAATTTTGCAACTAGACCCATAAAGCTTTAAGAATTACAAACAGGTCCTGCAAGAATTAAAATACACAGTTAGTTTTTTAAAAAAAAATTAAATTATAACACTATTGGTTCTTTATTTTTTTTATTTTTTCAAGTAAAACATGCACAATTCTATTAGATTTCCAAGCCAACCAAACTCAAATCCAAAGTTAAGGAGATGAAAGATTATCATGGAGATTTTATTTTTGACAAAAATCAAAATTACAACAAAGTCATCATCACAGGGTTGTGATCATCATCACATCTTTGTGACAACATAAAAAGATGCAAAACCAGAAGAACAACTGAGTCTTCTGCCTATCCTTCATAGACTTTCCTAGATCATGATTGTAAGGCCAAATCAATGAAAACCTCAGGGAAAAAAAAGAGGAAGTAATAACATACCTAAGAGATTCTATAAAGAATCCTATACACAAGATTCAAAGGGGACACACACGAGATAAATTTTCAAAGGGAAAAACCACTAGCGGCAACGGTTGTCTAGGGTTTGGGTTCGCGAGAGCTTCCTAAGCACCTCTAGCCACCAAATTTGAGAAAAAGTTATGCCATGGAGAGGAGAAGGTTGACACAAAATTCTAAAGCATGAGGAGATTAAGATCGGTGATAATAATCAAATAGTAGGGGCCACATCCAAGAGGAGTTGAAGCTGTCTAAAGCAGAGAACCATCTCATAGTCATAAGGTCGTGACAATTTTCACACCCTGTGACGACGATGAAGTTGAATTATTTTTTTTGTTTAAGTTGAATTATTTTTTTTGTTTTCCCCATAAACCTGATCTATGAACGTTTCAATTCATGAATTTTTATTATGTAATCATGATTCTTTTAGCATAAACTTTTCTCAAGACTGAGGGAGTTTTTATATAGTTTGAACTATTACAATTTATCATGTCATGTTGTTTGAGTTATGCTAATTCAATTACATAGAGTTTATTCTACTTGTAATTATTTGAATTTAAACTATTGCATATCTTAGGGGTTATAACATGTACTGAGAGGTGACTTATAAATATAGAACTCTTTAATTAAGTCTATAGAGTTAGACTATGAGAGTAGCTAAATCATAATGACTTAATTATTGATGTTAATTCTACATGTGATAAGTTTAGTTCATATAATTGCATTATTTCATATATAATATTTGCACTGAGAAGTGAATTATAATATTAGAAAATAAATTGAACTTATGATTTAAGCTATGAGAGTATCATAAAATCACTTGAGAAAAGAACCTATAAGTTAAGTCATGAAAGAAATTAATTCACTAGGAACTAAAATAAAATTACCATAGAACGTAAAGCTGGAACAACATGCCACAAGATTGAAGGTTTGTTTAGCATAGAGTTGGGCATCCGAGAGTAGACAACTCTAACTTTAGGGAAATTTCTATTTAGCAACACTCAAGCAAATGACATAAAAATTTATTATTGTTTTCTATCAAGTTTTAGAGTGGTGAAACCTTGTCTTGTATTTTCCCATTGATTTTTCACAAATTATTACTTGATTTAAATTTATCTAAAGTTATATTGAAAACTTAATTTGCTTAGCTAGTATAAATATAATTACTAATACTTAACACATAGGTCCCTGTGGGATCAATATCTTTTATTACTTCGATGTCTTCATGCAAGTCACTTGTGGATACATCACTTACCCCAATCCCTCAAATCTCTACAATGAAGGCATAGAGATAGCAAGAGAAAGAGGCGCAGTTGTGAGGGCTAGTCATGTTTGACCTTGGAGGTGACAAGCTAGCAAGGTAGGGCTAGCAATAGAAGACGCATACACTGTGTATAGGTAGGGTCAAGTAGCAAATATAGGGGGTGATGAGAGCTAGATGAGGTTAGTAGCAACGAGGGGCGAGAGTGGCGGGGAAGCAAGGGCTAGGGCCATTGGCAACATCATATCATGTGGGCGCCTAGACAGTTAGCTTAGGGCAAGGGTGGGTTACGAGTAGCGAGTAATTAATGGGTAGGAAAAAGTTTAATAGGGTCAGGTTAGAATGAAGGGTTCAAAAAATATCGAGTAGTTAATATGATATAGGTAATAGATAAATTACTCAGGTTCAAGTATGTGTAGAAAAAAAAAAAGTTGGTACCTTATCCACTGCCCATTCCTACTAAGATTAATTGCCTTATCACTATTTACCATAGTTTACATTTTTTATCTCTTATCACATATTTATATAAATGATGTATTATAAATGGTTCATTATATTAGCTTAGATTTATAATCTAATATGATTTTTGCCCCGTATTGATTTCTAGAAATATAGCACCAATATAGATTTTTATCAGTTGATTTGCTCAAATTACATTCTAGTTTTTTAGCAATGATCAACACACTCTAAGCTATCCAATGGTACCAATATTGGGGCAGTTTAAATTATACACAATAAAAAATTATCCTAAACATTATTGCATAAAAGACAAAAAAAATTTACTATATAGAAATGTTTCGTTTAATTTTTATTGTGTATAATCTAAACTACCCTAATATTGGTACCATTAGATAGCTTAGAATGTGTAGATCATTTCTAAAAAAAATTAAATAAAAATTAAGGGTGACAGCCGAAAACTTTTTGGCTGCCACCCAGCCGAAGATTTCTGTCCCGCGAGTACATCATCATATTGGGCTCAAACATGTAATCCAACCTAGGTAAGCAAAGCTCCATCACTAAGGCCTAGTCACAAGGACCACATATTGGGCTCAACCCACTCCCTACCTAGCTGGGCCAAACTACGGTAGTGGCCAGCGCCAACCCCTTTCGCTCAAGCAGAGGAAATCTACCCAAGATTTTCACCCAAGCATAGTCGATCCAATAATGGAAAGCCTTGGTTCAGCCAGTGCAGGCCTGGAAGAAGAAGCAACTGCATGTTCCTTCCAAAGAAGGTCTCGTGTAGCAGCGACTAGCCCAACCTATTGGCCAAGATGAAGAAAACACTAGTAGCACCTACCCCTTCCCCAACATTTGAATGCAACGGCTAATGAATTTTCATGAGCTTGAGTGAGATGGAGGTTGTGTATAAATGTGTGCTCTATATAAGTAGTTACCCGACATGGTAACTAATAAAATATTATTTAATTATTAAAATTAGAATACAAGGTGTAACCCATGTTCTCTAATATTATTATTAGATAATTAGAACATGGGGTGCAACCCATGTTCTCTAATATTATTATTTAATAATATTAGAGGGAGGTCCTACGCTTGGCAAACATCATGGCTACACCATCTCAGTAGTTTGCTAAAGCTAAGCATTTCTTGCACGACATGAAATAAAAAGGAGAAGTGTTGTGCGTGATAAATCGGAGACAACAATGATTAGAGGTATGTCAATCTAACATTTCGCTTTTGCATATTATTTAATTATTAGATATATATTTTATTTTTCACATGTCTTATTGTTGGTATCAAAGAAATTATTTGCCTCAGTCTTACTGATATTAAAAAAAAAATGAGATTGATTTCTTGAATTTTTTTTTTTTAAATTAGTTATGCTTTAAGGAGATCATTTGCACCACTATATTTGTGCCTTTATGGTAGATACTACCTAATGAATTTTTTTTTTGATATGGGTGATCGGTGCTACTTAAATCCATTTTGGATGTTTTCATAATACGTTACCCGAAATGATCTTTGGACGTGCCTGATTATCGATACCTATAACTTTTTCCTTGGACGTGTGCATTCCTAAAGCTTTGTTGAGTATCTATAATGATCTAAGATAAGCATAAAATATTTTATTATTTCTCTTAAAATACAAAGTTAAAATATTTATGTCAATTGATGTAATATTTATGTCATTTTCTCCAATCGCATATTTAAGAATTATTATGCATTCTTAATGGATATTCTGATCTAATGGCAAGTAATTATTGAACTATGCAAATTTAAGTTTAAATTTCCATCATATATTTTGGAAATTCAATATGCAATCTAGTTCAATTTATGGATAATTTATTTATGTAAAAATCTAGTACAATATTATTTATGAATGTGTAGAATTATTGCAAGAATCTCTTTTGGTTACTTGTATAAATTAAGCTTCATATAATTTTGATTAATTAAAGAGTAGCCATAGTATGTTTAATTATCATAAACTATACAAGGGCCTCGGATCACATCTAATAAGATGAGATAAGTGGTGATTAATTATTTTAATATAATAAGAATTATCCCACAGAAATTTTAATTATATTTTATATGATTAATTAGGATGAAATATCAAGTTATTTGCTTAATTTGCCCAGGGATTAAAAAAATGAATATAATTTGATATGTGCATCATGAATAACATATGCAAATTTTCATTAAAGCATAGCCCACAAGCAATTTTAATTGTTATTTAATTCATGCATGGAAATTATATAGCATGTTTTTACGTTGGTAAATACATATATTTGCATCTTTGTCTCAAACCTTTTTAAAAATATAAGCATGTGTATTTTAATTGATGCACTTATACAACCTATAAAGTTTTTGTTGGTGTATATGCCCTGAGACCTAGTATTGGTCTATCTTTTGTACTACATGACATTGATACTTATATATATATATATATATATCATTCTAGCATTGTTATTATCATTGTTTCTCTACATCTGCGATTGTGTACTTACATGATAATGTCCCTAGAGACAGATTGGATCTGTGCTCAAATTATTGTCCTCAGTCAAGTACCTAAGTGGATATGAGACAGCTCTGGTACATGCCCAATAGTTTTCTGATATCAAATGTGAAATTCCTGAACTCAATGGTGATAAC
Source organism: Costus lasius (assembly GCA_027563935.2). Classification (NCBI taxonomy): domain Eukaryota; kingdom Viridiplantae; phylum Streptophyta; class Magnoliopsida; order Zingiberales; family Costaceae; genus Costus; species Costus lasius. The sequence goes on from CM050453.2 coordinate 35,727,538, forward strand.
TATAAAATTTGGAGAGAAAGAATTCTTCTCCAATTAGGATTGATAAACTTTGATTATGTTCTCGGTAAAGATGAACCACCTGCACCTTCTAATTCTAGCACTCAAGCTAAAATTGTTCTTTATGAACGTTGGGAAAGATAAAATTGCCTCAACATGATGTACATAAAAGACAAAGATAAATACTAATATACATGGTATATCGAAGAGTGTAATTATGTTAGAGAGTTATTGAAGGATATTGATGAATAATTTGAGTCTTCTAACAAGCCCTTGATAGCACCCTAATGACAAAATTGTCATCAATGAAGCTCACAAGTGTTAAAGATGTGTGTGAGCACATCATGCAAAAGAGGGACATTGCAGCGCAATTAAAGTCTCTTGAAGTTGAGATGTTTGAATCATTCCTTGTGTATTTTATACTCAATTCTCTTCCAGCTCAATATGAACCTTTCAAAATCTCTTATAACACACATAAATATAATGGTCAATTAATGAACTTTTGACCATGTGTGTTCAAGAGAAAGGGAGGTTGGTGATAGAATTAGGTGAAAGTGCACATATGACAATAAAAAAAAAGAATAAAATATGAGTCAAACAAAGAAGAAATGTGTAGTACCTGTTCAATCTGATGCCAAAAAAGAAATCAAATATTTCTTCTATAAAAAGAATGGACATGTAAAGGACTATATCAAATATAAAGTTTGGCTTGAAAAGAAAGGTAATTACATCTCATTTATTTGTTATGATTCTAATATGGTAGATGTACATTACAACACTTGGTGGATTGATTCTGGTTCTACAATCTATGTCTCTAATACCTTAGAAGGCTTTCTAAGCCATAGGAAGCCAGTCAACAATGAGTAGGGTATCTATTCAGGAAACAAGATACAATCACATGTGGAAGCAGTTGCAACATGTCAATTAGTTTTAAATTCTAGTTTTATATTAAATTTAGAAAAGACATTTTATATTCCAAGTTTTTCTAGAAACTTGATTTCAATTTGAAAACTTTTACCATTTTGATATTCCTTTAAATTTTCATATACATGTTTTGTTGGAAATCCCCGAACCTCAGAAAAACTTTAAACACAGCAGAAGCGGAGGTCTGAAACAGAATTCCAAAAACACTAGGATCCCTTACAAGAGAAAACCGAAGGATGTGAAGAGTCCAAACTTGCCAATTAATAATTTTGCAATTTACAATTAACCAGATCAGCGTCACAGGTTCGAATCCCCGCAGACGCTATTAATTCTCTTGCCAATTAATAATTTTATTTTATTCATTTGACTAAAGTGTCAAGTCTAAACTTGCACCAAGACCCTTGTTTGACTCATTTTGACAACATAGGTCAACAGAGGTCAAACATGGTCCACTAGAGTCAACTAGTGGTCAAACATGAAATAAAATAAAATATCATCTCCTCTGTAAAAGTCTCAATGGATCGGTTCCCCAAAATGATCCGAATCATACAATGATTCGATCAGAGGCTAAACGATCAGTACGGAATCTCTGACGTCTAAGTGTGCAACCCTGTAGGTTCTTTAGACGTTGGCAGTGATGACTAAATCATCACAAGCAATGAGTGGCACCTAGCAGTACATCATTGCTACCCAAGTCATCAGAATAAATGTCACCATCGACAACCTCTAAAACTGCGACAAAGTGTAAGTACAACTTTGTCCTTTTGCCAACTGATGTTCAGATTGGGCAAGCATGTCACACTTGTTAATCCCAATATTATGGCATGACTAAATCAGGTTCTCACCTAGGTATGGCCATACACTTTCAATCATCCATAGAAGGGCGCCATGGACAATCAAGCTTCCCTGCAGGGAAGGGGCAAATCCTTTATTGGCACATTGAATCCCTCATGTAGCTTATGACACACCCAATGACAACCGTTATGACTTCCCTTTTTACGGTGAAGTGTTAGGTTGTATCAAAGTGTGTCACTCACTATATAGTGATACCAATGCCCTCAAGTCTAGGACAAGCGTAACTCTGTCACTGTGATATTCATCTCGTGACACCGAGATGAATCCTCACGGCGGGTCGATCCAGTATATCTCCCTTAATATACTTATATGTCTACGTTAGCAACTCGTGCTCAACCAGCGCATATAGCAGTCTCAAGTGAATCATAACTGTCTCATATCCACTATGATTCTCAACCAGGGATAAACACAGAGACTAGATAAAATCTATCTCTTAGGGACATTGTATATGCAAATGTACATGCGCGCAGATGTACAAATTTGTATAACAATGACAATGCCAGAATAACTCATCTATCAAATAGATGTGATACACATATCCCAATGGACCATCCTGAGGTCCTAGGGCATAAACACTAACATGTTTCAATTTATATTATGAATCTGATCTTATTGGGAATGGTACAATAATTGATGGTCTTTTTCAAATTAACTTATAAAATAATATTTTTCATAATATGATGCATGCTAATGCTGGTATTAAAAGATGTGTTATAAATGAAAATTCCTCTATGTTGTGGCACCGAAGATTATGCCATATTTCTATTGAAAGAATTAAAAGATTGATAAATAATATATTACTTAATGCTCTAGGTTTTAGTGATCTTGGTATTTGTGTGGACTATATTAGGGGAAAGTAGACCAACAAGAAAAAGAAAGATGCCAAGTGGAGTTCAGATATATTAGAAATCATACATACTGATATTTGTAGTCTAGAAATAGATTCTTGTGGTAAAAAATACTTTATCACCTTCATAGATGATTATTCATGATACATGTAACTCTACTTGTTTTATAACAAAAGTGAAGCACTAGATGCTTTTAAAGTACTTAAAGTAGAAGTAGAGAAACAATGCAGCAAGCAAATAAAAATTGTGAGATCGGATATGGGTGGAGAGTATTATGATAGATACACTAAGAATGGACAAGCACTTGGTCCATTTGCTAAGATTCTTTAAGAGTATGAGATAGTGGCCCAATACACCATGCCAGGTTCACTTGATCAAAATAGTAGAAAGAAAAAAATATGACATTATTGCACATGGTGCGAAGTATGCTTTGTAGCTCCAAACTTCCTAAATCATTATGAACTAAAGATCTTAAAATAACAATGTATATATTAAACTGAGTTCCAACCAAAGTTATTTCATATACACCATTTAAATTATGAAAAGGTTGGAAATCAAGTTTGAGACACATACTCATTTGGGGATGTCTGTCACACCCCTAGATGATGATAATTCAATTAATGAAAATTCATATCATAAAAAAATCTACAATATGTATCCAAGATCAATAGTCGATAACCTGCTCAATATAAACAATATACTTTACTTTACTTCATCACCTAAGAGGCAACAACAATCATACAACAATCTTTTATCTCATTCAACAAGAACTTTCCATTCCATAAACTCTTGTTAAAAATGTAAGACCATTACATATTTTGTATTATCATACACAAACCATAATGTGTTGAACATTATCTTACATGCTCCAAATAACTTTATACATTAGTCTCTACATTTCATATGATCAAAACCCAAAGCTTCAAAATATTAACATCTTTGTAGTTTGCCACAAAACTTGTAGCCCAAAGCTAACATATAAAGAGGTTAGAATGCAACGATTAAGTAAGAATGCTAGGCATGTAAATTAGAAGCCAAAATATAATATCAAATCATGAGATAGGGCATATCTTCATTTCAAATCAACCATAACATATGATTAGAAACATGAGATCTCCAAAGTGCTTTCATAAGTAAGATCAAATAGCAACGTGATAGTTAAATGGTAAACATGAGGAACATAAAGATGAATCAAATGAAAGAGACATAATATTATGATTTGCAAAATAATCATGCATGAGAATAAAAAAAAATTATAATTGTTATGAGATGTGATATCCTTGTTGTAGTACATTACATATTAGAGGACCTTGAGTAATATAGGATGAAAATGCAAGTGAATTTGTGAAAACATATTTGCTAAGTTAGGTAGAAATGAAAAAAATAAATAAAAATAAGAACATGAGACAAACTTGGGGGTTGAAAAGTCAATATTACTATTTAATCATGCCACCTCATAGTACATGATTTACCACCTTCTTACACCTCATCCTCCTTCATGATTACTTGAGATAACCAAAGCTTCATGTAATCTTTGCCAGAATTTAGAAAGAAATCTTGGGTCTCTATCAGATATAATCTCAACTGGAACACCATGAAGTCTTACTATTTTAGCAATATATAAACTTGTGAGTTTATCAAGGGAGTATGTCATTCTAATAGGCAAGAAATGTGCATATTTTGCCAACCTATCCACAATCACTGTAATACCCCGAGTTTAGTCCCACATTGCAAGTGGGAGAAACTATTATATGGTATATAAGGCTTAGTGAGCTTGCTATTGTTAACTTGGGCTTATCCTTTTAATAGATTGGACCACATTGTAAATCAGCTCACCAAGCTAATAAATAGTTTGCTTACTAAGTGGATTGTAACAATCACCCAAATGGCATCATGTTGCTTAGATGTTAATGGAAAACCAGAAACAAAATCCATAGCAATGCTTTCCCACTTCCATTCAGGCACCTCTAAAGGTTGCAATAGTCCTCCTAGCTTTTGGTGTTCAATTTTGATCAATTGGCATGTTAAACACTTGGAAACATAATTTGTAATATCTTTCTTCATGTCATCCCACCAAAAGTATTTCTTTAAATCATTATACATCTTAGTACTACCTGGGTGTATGGCGTACTTAGACTTATGTCCCTCTTGCAAAATCTTCCCCTTAATTTCTGAAACACTTGGGATACAAAGGTTAGGTATGAGCAAGCATGTCAAAGTTCATTATTTTTCTCATATTTATCTCAAGTAATCATGAAGGAGGATGAGGTGTAAGAAGGTAGTAAATCATGTACTATGAGGTGGCATGATTACATAGTAATATTGACTTTTCAACCCCCAAGTTTGTCTCATGTTCTTATGTTTATTTTTTTTCATTTCTACCTAACTTAGTAAATATGTTTTCTCAAATTCACTTACATTTTCATCCTATCTTACTCAAGGTCCTCCAATATGTAATATACTACAACAAGGATATCACGACTCATAACAAGTATAAATTTTTATTCTCATGTATAATTATTTTGCAAATCATAATAACATTTTTTTAGGGTATTATAATGCACTTCCGAAATAAGAGTTTATGATCCAAATAAGAAGAAGTTGGACCCAAGGACTTTAAAATGGTAGTTCATTGGATATGCTGAAAAGTTAAGAAATATAGGTTTTGTTATCCATCAAATAACATTAGGTTTGTAAATCAAGGAATGCTAAATTTCTTAAGAGTGACTTGATTAGTGGGAGTGATCTATCTCATGACTTAGTTTATGAGAAATACATTTTTGATAATCAAGCTCCTACTATAAATGATAGGTTGACTATGCTGTCCCTAGGCCACAAGAAATACACTCTAGTATTATCAAACCCAGCATTGAAGCCGATAATTTTGAGATTAATCCTGCCTTCTTGACAATGATCCAGCAAAATTAATTTGGAGGAGATCCAATTGAAGATCTCTATCAACACTTACATCTTTTTCTTGAATATTGTGATACCATTAAGATTTATGGAGTTTCTGATGATGCATTAAAGCTAAGATTATTTCCTTTTTCTCTCAGGAACCGAGCACGATTTTGGCTACATTCTAGACCTACTGGTGCATTTACTACATGGGAATAACTATCAGATGCTTTTCTGATAAAATACTTTCCACTAAGTAAAACCATCCAATTGAGAAAACAAATCATAAACTTTGCACAGAGAGATGGAGAACCATTTAACAAGGCGTGGGAGCGGTCCAAAGATTTACTTCGGAAGTGCCCGCATCATAGCCTTGAAAATGGGACTTTAATCCATACATTCTACTATGGTTTACTTATTGATACCCACCTAATTGTTGATACTTCTGTAGGAGGAGCTATTATGAGTAAGATCGTGGAAGATGCATTTGTACTGTTTGAAGAAATGTCCTTAACCCATGACCAATGGAATTCTGAAGAAAGAACGTTACATGGTCATCATCATGGTAAGAATGAGAGTGAGGAATTGCAGACTCCAACTGAAGAGGTAAATTCTTTTAATATAGAATCTTGGATTGACAAGTTTATGGCTAATCAAACTCAATTTATGCAAAATCAAAATAAAAAAATTAGAAAATCTTGAGGGAATGGTTAACCAACTTGCTTTTCAGGTAGAATCTTTAACTGCTCACAAGAACTTCATAGAAAATCAAACGCCTAATGAACATTGCAATGTTGTTGTCACTAGAAGTGGAAAGAAACTAGGTGAAACCAGAGGAAGGTTTGAAAACAATGAAAAAGAGTCTTATTGTGATGAGGAATTAGAATTGGAAAAATCCTCTAAACATAAGCAAACCCCACCTAGTTTAACACCTCAAAAGGGTGATGAACCAAGAGGGGATGTGCCATGTAAAGAAGAAAACTCTAAGCCTGATTTGCCTCCGCCATATAAGTCACTTATACCTTTTCCTCAAAGGTTAGTGCAGGAAAAACTAGACAAACAATTTGGGAAATTTTTAGATATCTTGAAAAAGCTTTACATTAATATTCCATTTACTGAAGCTTTATTGCAAATGCCTACATATGCTAAATTTTTAAAAGAGATTCTATCTAATGAGAGGAAAATAGAAGACTATGGTACTGTGGCTTTAACTGAAGAATGTAGTGCCATTATACAAAACAAATTACCACCTAAGTTGAAGGATCCAGGTAGTTTCTCTATCCCTTGTTTTATTGGTAGTATGGCTTTTGACCGAGCCTTATGTGATTTGTGAGCTAGTGTGAGTCTAATGCCTTTGTCTGTGTGCAGGAAATTGGACATGGGAGCTCCTAAGCCGACTATAATTTCTTTGCAGCTCGCCGATCAATCAGTAAAATATCCAGTAGGTATTCTAGAGGATGCTCCTATACAAGTTGGTAAGTACTTCATACCTGCTGATTTTGTGGTACTTGAAATGGAAGAGGATGCCAAGATTCCTATTATTTTGGGGTAGGCCGTTCTTAGCCACTGCTGGAGCCCTTATTGATGTAAGGAATGGTAAACTTGCTTTAAGAATTGGCAATGATAAGATTGAGTTTTATTTGAATAATTCATTGAAAAAATCTGCATATGCTAGTTCTTGTTGCACCATTCATGCCATTGATGACATAGTTTATGATGTTAGTTGTTTGTTTGATGATTCTTCTATTGATGTTCCTTTTTCTGATTCCTTAAAAAATTCTTGTGAAAAAATTGATAGTTCTGGTTTTGAGAATGATTTTGATAATTTTGATGATGAAAAACATGAGACTCTAGATTGTGCTACTTTTGATAATGAAAGTGAAAAGATCCCTAAAGTTGAGTTGAAAGTTTTACCTGATAACCTTAGATATGAATTTCTTGGTCCTAACTCTACCTACCCTGTGATTGTGGATCCTAAATTAGATGCCAAGGAAACTGATCTACTCTTGAAAGAGCTAAGAATTCATAGAAAGGTAATTAGGTATTCCATTGAAGACTTAAAAGGAATAAATCCTTCTTTTTGTATGCACAGGATTCACATGGAGGATGAGCACAAGCCGCATGTAGATTTTCAGAGAAGGCTCAACCCGTCTATGAAGGAAGTGGTGAAGAAGGAAGTACTAAAATTACTAGATGCAGGTATTATCTACCCTATCTCAGATAGTAAGTGGGTGAGTCCTGTACACTGTGTTCCAAAGAAGGGGGGTGTCACTGTAATGAAAAATAAGGATAATGAATTGATACCTGTTAGAAATGTCACTAGTTGGCGTATGTGTATTGATTATAGAAAATTAAATGCTGCCACTAGAAAGGATCATTTTTCCTTGCCTTTCATTGATCAAATGGTGGATAGACTTGCCAAACACTCTCACTTTTGTTTTCTTGATGGGTATTCCAGATTTTTTCAAATTCCTATCCATCCTGATGATCAGGATAAAACCACTTTTACATGTTCTTATGGTACTTTTGCTTATAGAAGAATGCCCTTTGGTTTATGCAATGCACCTGCAACTTTTCAAAGGTGTATGATGGCAAATTTTTCTGAATTTATTGAAGACTTCATGGATGTTTTTATGGATGATTTCTCTGTCTATGGTTTCTCTTTTGATGACTGCTTAGCTAATCTCTCTAGAGTTTTACAGAGATGCGAAAAGACTAACCTTGTCTTGAATTGGGAAAAGTGTCACTTTATGGTTAGACAGGGGATAGTTTTGGGCCATCTTGTTTCAGAGAGAGGGATTGAAGTGGATAAGGCCAAGGTAGATGTGATTGAGAAGTTAGCACCACCCACCACTATCAAGGAGATCAGGAGCTTTTTGGGACATGCAAGGTTTTACAGGAGATTCATCAGGGACTTCTCTAAACTTGCTAAACCTTTAACTGATTTACTTTGTAAAGACACCAAATTCTGCTTTGATGAGAAATGTCTGTTTGCTTTTCAGGGATTAAAGAAAGCCTTGGTTTCAGCACCCATCATTCAACCCCCAAATTGGGACTTACCCTTTGAACTCATGTCTGATGCCAGTGATTATGCAGTGGGAGCCGTCTTGGGATAGAGAAAAGATAAGAAACCTCATGTTATTCACTATGCCAGCAAGACTTTGGATGAGTGTTGTGTCTGCAAGTGCACGGATACTCGAAGTAATAAAATAGATATCGAACCACAGAGACCTTATTGTTAAGTACCAAATAATTATTTTCTCACTAGCTAAGCAAACTGAATATGATGAAAGTAATGAAGGAAAACACACGAAATCAGATAATCAGAGAGAAACATTGGGACTAGGGTTTCATCCACCTTAATTCTAATGACTAGAAGGAAATAAAGGTTGTCAGTCTAATTCTATTATGATAAAGACCTAATTCACTTCATAAAGGTATTGTCTCACTCTCATGTAGACAATCATGCAGATAACCGATCCTCACTCTCGTGCAAGATCTATTCTCAATGCTAAAGATAAGTGAATCATTGAACAAAGAACTCAAGGATCACTCTCGTGCATCCGAATTCTAAGTCAATCATCTCAAGTGGAATCTCAAGGATCACTCTCGTGCATCCTGAAACTCAACACAGGTTTTACTTATGGTTTTCCGACGACTCGATCCTCACTCTCGTGCCAGATCAAATCAAGTCTACACATTAACTCAATCCAAAGTATTAGAAAATCAACATGGCAATAAATTCGCTAAAAATCAGAATTCGAAGAACAAACCTAATCTCTTACGATAAGTTCCAAACTCAATGATTTTTAGGGTTCCGAATTTCGAACGATCGACCTCTCGGTCTATTTCACAAAACTCTAAAACATGCTGATATTTATAAAACTAAAGAGAATTAAAGACAAGTCATCACATAAGTAAAATTATCATACTAAAATTAAACTTGACAAAAATCGATGTTCTCTAGTCATTAACAAACCAAGGGGATTACACCCCGTGTCCCATAAAAAGATCTAAGCTAGCATGAAGAAAATATTACAATCAACCATAGTTTCAAACTATCAGAAATCAAAGGAGAAGGGTAGAAGTTACAAAACACGGTGCTGTAATCGAAATTACAGCACCATAATTGCCTTTGAACAGTGCTGTCACCGCTGTTTTGTTGATTTCTCCTCCGATCGGACTCCAAATGCTCAGAAACTTTTGTTGCATCCTCCTCTCCTCCAGTCGAGGCTTCAGTGTAAAACTCACAGCCCGAGGTGGCCTCCACGCCTCTCGGCGTGAAGCCAAACCCGAAGTGCCGTTCTATCAATTTCTCTCTCAATACTAGATAAACGTTCCCCCTTCCACTTCGTGCGTCTCTCCTCTTAAATACGAGTTCTCCACTTCTTTCAGATCTCAATTTGGACTTCTGAATCAAAAGTTATGGCCCATGCAAGAATTAGCCCGAAAAAGTCACGAATCTGGTTAAAAATACAGTACCGTATTCTGATTACGGCAGTGCCGTATTTTCCTTCTGTAAGTTCTGGGCAGAAAATATGGTACCGTGACAATTTTTCTCAAATATACAGCAGTGCCGTATTCTTGCTAAAACTTTCTGTTCAGCTTTGTCACAAAATACGGTGCCATGCGATTTCATACGGCAGTGCCGTATTTTTGTCAAACTTTTCTGGTTGAAATCGCTGGAAAATATGGTGGCGTATAGTTTCATACGGTAGTGCCATATTTCACCTGAAACATCCCCTGCGAAATACGGTACCGTGAGAGTTTGGCTGAAAAATACGGTAGTGCCGTATTTTTGCAATTTGGCTTGTTTTGACATGAAATTTGAGGGGTAGCTTCGTTTCGACGTCTGGAATCCATTGGTGTGCTCAAATATTCCAAAATCCATCAAAATATGGCACTTTTAACCTAAAAATGATCAAAAACAAGAAGTGGTGTAGATTCTGCAATATTTGACAATTAAGGCTTAAAAACAAGCAAAAGAGCATAATTATGACACAAAAAGACACATGATATGACACAAATATACTATGAATTTTAGTGTCATCAATGAGACATAGAAAAATTACACCACCACTGCGAAGGAACTATTGGCCATAGTATTTGGTTTTAATAAATTTAGGTCATACTTGATTAACTCCAAAGTGGTAGTGTACACTGACCATGCAGCTGTGAAATACTTAATGCAGAAAAAAGACAACAAACCACGATTACTCAGATGGATTTTACTCCTGCAAGAATTTGATTTGGAGATTAAAGACAAAAAGGGATCAGAAAACTTTGTTGCAGATCATCTCTCAAGAATAATGGTAGACACTAAAAAGAATGATGAGATCAATGATTCCTTCCATGAAGAACAGCTCTTGACCATTGAACAACTCAGAGCCCCCTGGTATGCTGACATAGTGAATTATCTTGTAGCCAATATTTTTCCTCCTGATTTGAGCTACCAAAAAAGGAAAAGATTTTTGGCTGAGGTGAAACACTATTTTTGGGATGAGCCTTATGTATTTAGAAGATGTGCATATGGTATTTTCAGGAGATGTGTACCCGAAGAGGAAGTTGCAGACATACTGTTCCAGTGCCATGGATCTTCGTATGGTGGGCATGCCAATGCCGAGAAAACTTCCTTCAAAGTGTTGCAATCAGGATTTTATTGGCCCACAATATTTAAAGATGCTAGAAATCTTGTTTTATCCTATGATTGGTGTCAGAGGACAGGCAACATTAACAGAAGACATGAGATGCCGCTGTCTAATATTCTTGAGGTTGAGATATTTGATATTTGGGGAATTGACTTCATGGGACCTTTTCCATCTTCTAGAGGTAACAAATATATTCTTGTAGCGGTAGATTTTGTTTCAAAATGGGTTGAAGCTATTGCATCCCCAACTAATGATTCCAGAGTTATTGTCAAATTATTCAAAAAAATTATCTTTCCAAGGTTTGGGACCCCACGAGTTGTGATTAGTGATGGAGGCTCGCATTTCATAGAACACAAGTTTTCTGCCTTACTAAAAAAATATGGGGTGAATCATAGAGTGGCGACACCTTATCATCCTCAAACAAGTGGACAAGTTGAAATATCAAATAGAGAAATAAAAGGGATTTTGGAGTAGACAGTTTCACGCACAAGGAAAGATTGGGCATTCAAACTTGATGATGCATTGTGGGCATACAGGACAGCTTTCAAAACACCAATTGGGATGTCTCCTTATCAATTAGTTTATGGAAAATCTTGTCATCTCCCTGTAGAACTCGAACATAAGGCATTCTGGGCAATCAAAGCATTAAACTTTGATTTAAAGAATGCGGGAGAAAAAAGAAGACTACAGTTGAATGAGTTAGATGAGATCAGACTTTCAGCTTATGAAAATGCAAAAATTTATAAGGAAGGAACCAAAAGATGGCATGATCGGCATATTTTTAGAAGGGATTTCCAACCATGTGACTTTGTTCTTTTATTCAATTCTAGATTGAGACTTTTTCCTGGAAAACTTAAGTCTCGATGGTTTGGGCCTTTTCAGGTAAAGAAAGCCTATCCTTATGGAGCCGTGGATATATGGAGTGAAGAAACAGGAGAATTCAAGGTTAATGGTCAGAGACTTAAACACTATTATCAAGAAGAGCGAGTTGAAGAAAAGGAGAGTTTTTATTTAGATGAACCACTATCAAATCATAGTGTTAAAGGGTCAAGCTAAATACCTTTAAATTAGCGCTTCTTGGGAGGCAACCCAAGCTTTCTAACTTTAGTTCACTTCCTATAATTTACTTTTATCTTAGTTTCACCTTAGCATTAATTTTTATTTTTAAGAAGAAGCATGGAGAGGAAGAAAACTCGACTCAAAGGGTTGACAAAATTTTGTAAGTATCCCCTTCCATTCACCTTTTGGATTTCATCATTGACTCTTATTTTTGTGTCTACCACCACTACTTCATCTACATGAAAATATTTTGATTAATGTGATATGTGGTCATGTTTTGAGATGTGATTGATGATTTTTGATGATGAATGAACTCAAATTTTTTATTAGAGTTATAGCCCCATCATGTTAAATTTATTTCTTCGATACATATTTGTCTATTGAAATATGAAATTAGTTGATGCATGAAATTTTGGGTAGATGTATTGTTTAAGGAATAAAATCTAAAGGTGAAATTTTTCTTTTGAATAAAATGAGTATATGAGTATGATTTATGAATTGAAATCAATTGATCAATCTAGTAGATGTTTAGTCTATTCTTGTTATTTGTTGGGAAATAAGAATCCAAGATCCACAAAATAATGGTGAGGACTCCCCTACTTGGCACTGTGGGAAAGCATAGTGGTACCGAAGGTCATGGGTTGAAGCAATAAATAGAAAAAATATGTATCTATGTGGATACACGCCATGAGAGAAATCATTTCACATAAACTCCACTGTCCTTAGTAAATTCTTTCCAAATTAGAGGACATGAGTTTTATTGCATTGATTATGTAATCCGTGCACTCTAATCTCGTCACCAGAAAAAAAGGTGGTAATCGAGTTAGAGAATGTGAATGATGCAACAAGGAATAGAAAAAGTGTGTATCTATGTGGGTACATGCCAAAAATTAAAAAAAAATGAGCGGAAAAAGATCTTGGAAACCTAATTCCTGTAAACAAAAACATGATAGATTTGAACTGAAAATTGGGTGAAATCATGGGATTGAAAATTCTATTTATTGTACTTGTTGTAAAGTTTTATTTGATTGAATTTTGGATCCAAAGGATTGAGTTCTAAAGATGATATGTTTATTTGAAGTTTTGTAAATCAATCGATAGAGTTTTTCATTGATGGGTTGTATTTTAGAAATTTATTGAGCATGAAAAGGTTATTCTTTTAATCAAATTTTGATTTCAAAATTTTGATTTTTGCTTGAGGACAAGCAAAGTTTGAGCCTTATGTATTTTGATGACACCAAAATATGTAGTATATTTTGTATCATTTTGGATATCTTTTCATGCTAGATTGAAGATCTTTCACTTGTTTTCATGCTAAATTCATCGAATATTGCAAAGTCTACTTCTATTTTGGTTTTTCATGGTTTTCAGGTAAAAAGGCACTATTTTTAGGCATTTTTAAGCAAAATCAAATACATAGAAGGATTACCATCATCAAAAGGAGATCACCCAAGAAATTTCATGCAAAACGGAGCAAGTCTGCAAATTACGGCAGTGCCGTAATCCATTTTACGGTACCGTAATTTCAGACAGTACCGTAAAATCCGAGCCCTGCCGTATTTTGAAGAATTTTTGAACATGAAGTTTTTTAGATTTTACGGCACTGCCGTAAACAATATTACGGTACCGTATTATAGAACGCTTCAGAACAGAAACTTCGCCCGATTTTACGGCACCACCGTAAAGGATTACACAGGCCGTATTTTCCGATCATTTCCGAACAGAAAGTTTCCTCGATTTTACGGCAGCACCGTAAACCAGATTACAGTGCCGTAATTCCCAGACGACATCAGAACAGAAGACTCGAGCTATTTTACGGTAGTACCGTAAACTATTCCACTGCCGTAATTCCTGTTCTGAACGCGACGCCCAGGTCAACTTTGACGCCCGATTTTTGCGGAGAGGATTGCAAGTGATTCAGAACTCTAAATTGGATACCGTAAGAAGCAATAGGGGAGCTTTGGATGAGAGAATTAGGCACGCACCGGAAGCCCCAATTTTCATCCACTGTCGAGGGAGAAATTGCGATTCACGCCGCCGCCTAGGGTTTCACCGCCGCGCTCGATCCAAACGATCTCCGGCCGTGATTTTTCTACTGAAGCTTCGTCTGAAGGAGGAGACGACACACCAAAAGTTTCAGATCGAAAGGAGATCAATTGGAAGAGAAATCGAAGAAAAAAGAATCGCCGACATTGTTCATCGACGTTCTTTGCAAATTACGGCTGTGAAATACTTCACAACCGTGCTATATTTTCTAAACTTCTCTTTTCCTTTGATTTTCGATCTTCTGAAACCATGACTCATTGTAATTCCTTCACGATGATAGCTTAAACTACTTTTGGGACATGGGGGAGTAATTCACTTAATTTCCAATGACTAGATAACTACTTTTTCAATATTTCGTAGCGTTTAATCTTAGCATGATGATTTTGCTCATGTGATAATTGTGCTTAGACTCTCTATAAGTTCATGTTACTAATTATGTTCTTAGAATTTTCGCTGTTGACTGAAAGGTAATTGCTTGAGAATTTGGAACCCTAGAACTGCATGTTAGGAACCCTTCCTTAGGTTAGATCCAACTTGATCTATTCTAGTAGAATAATTGTCATGATTATAACATGAATCTATAGATCGATGTCTATTTGTCAAATGTGGAGATCTTGTGCGAAAGCAAGGATCAGAACGTTGGAGATCCATGAGTAAAACTAGTGTCGAGACTCGGATGCACGAAAGTGATCCTTGAGACTCCACTAGAGGTTATCAACCTAGAATTCGGATGCACGAAAGTGATCCTTGAGTTCATTGTTTGACGATTTACTTATCTTTAGCGTTAGGACGAATCTTGCACGAAAGCGAAGATAAATATCTGTGCGGTTGTTTGCACAAAAGTGAAACAATCCTTTTATTAAGTAAATTACACCTTCATCATGATAAAATTGAACTGACAAAATCCTTATTCATATCTAGTCATAAAAGTTAAAGTGAACGAAACCCTAGTCCCAGCTTTTCTCTCTGATAATTCCGTTTTAGTTTCTGATTGCTATTTTTCACTTCTTCGACTTGCCTAGATAGTAAGAAATCAACTATTTGGTATTCGACAACATAGGTCTTTGTGGGTTCGATATCTTAATTATTACTTCGTGTATCCGTGCACTTGCGGAGATAACAACAAGTGTGGTAACCGAACAAGTTTTTTGAACCGTATCAGGGGGTGACAAGTCCCTATGCGCCAATACTTAGGTTTTGGCTGCGACTTTAAGAACAAGTTTAGTTTACCTACTTGTTGGGATACAACAATAGTACAAAGAAAGTAGAAGTACTTGCCTAAGAAACTAACTCTCCACTTAGAGCTTTCTCCCTTTTTTTCTTCCTCCCTTTCCTTAGCTATTCCTTCCTTCAGGTCATGCACAAAGATTCAAGTTTTTGTTCTACATTTATCTCCAGTGAATCCTATAGCATGAGGTGTAGGTTTAAGGAGCATGAGGTGTAGGCTTATGGTGAATCAAATGGCATGAGGTGGCATAGGCATGGTCAACACTTGTAGGTGAACTTTACCCATTATTTTCTTGTTTTCTTCTTTCTCATTTTCATCTTATTTATTCCATAAGCTTACTCATTTCCTTTGGGTTTTCATCCTTTATTCAAGACCCAAAAATTCACAAGAACTAGTAGAGTAATAGCACTACAAGTGTGCATGATACAATCTCATATCTTGTTTTTGTCAAAAACATGTGAATGTAATAAAGACATTTGTGTTTTGTTTTCTCTAGAGTATTACAGATCCAAAACAGTAGACGAGTTCATGACTCAGTTTGATGACCTATACCATCGTTGTGCCATTACCGAGGACCCAGCCTTGACCCTTGCGCATTTTAAGAATGGTCTCCATTCTGATATCCGAAGGGCTTTGAGCTTACCCAGTTGAGGGTCTTGACCCCACATATCAGTGAGCTCGTGACATAGAGGCTGACCTTAGGATTTAGTCGCATCGACCGAATTCTGCGCTGGTTCGTCGCCCTAGTGGACCTTTTGCGGGTCACCCGACTCGAGATGAACCCATGTCTCACCCACATCACCTAGGTCCTAGACACGTCAGCCAGCCTGATGCTCCACTCCCTCGGCCCACTTGGGACAAGAAGGGAAAGAGCCCTGCTACAAGTGGGCCTTCGCCGGTCATTATATGCATGAGTGCCCTCAACGTTCACTTCACATGGGCAAGGAACGTCACCCCCCTACTGCACCTGTGTGCCTCGTAAGTGAGCCCCCGACCACACCCCATGATGCTGAGTGCTATACCAACAAGGGTGAGGCTTCACACTCAACCTTAGCTGTTGTTCGTTGCACTTTCATGCAGCCACTCCCTGCTAAAGATTGAAGACATACGAATCTCTTTTACACTTACATCAAGTGTAACGGACATTCGTGCAAGATAGTGATCGATGGAGGCAGCAGTCACTATGTTGTGTCTAGGTAGGCCATCACTAGGTTCGTTCTCGCTTTGGAACCCTGATGACTCAAAAAGTCATAGTAAATTTTATATGCTTATATCATCTTTTTGAACCATATTTATGTACTTTTGTTTGTTTTAAAACTTAATTTGGTCAATTGCTTTGGAATCTACACTGCTATTTTTTTAAAATGTTTTCAGGTAAAAAGTGCCCGAATTTGTGGATTTTGAAAGATTTAAAGGCCGGAAACAGAATCAAGATGAAAATGGAGCCTGGAGGACAAATTTAAAATTTTAGCCGTCAACCCCCCCCCCCCCCCCCCCCCCCCCGCGTGAAATTAACAAGGGTGTGATTCTAATATTTGGGAAAAATAGCTGCTAACACCCGAGTCTTCCGCCGCCCTTCCCTTTCTGATTTTTCCTCCATCAAATTAGGGAAATTAGAGCCATAATTGGAAAATCTAAAAATATAGAATCGTTCTATAAGTAGAGGAGAGGATTCAACACGATGATCATGAGTTTTTATCAAGATACAAGGGAGAAATCGACAGAGGCGCCGCTAGGGATCGGCTTCTCCATGAGAGGCATAGAGGGTATCTCTAGTGGTGAAATTTTCAAGGAAGCTTCGCCAAAGGGAGGAGACGACGCACCAGAAATTTCAGATCGAAAGAAGTTCAGTCGTAGGAGAAATCCGAGAAAGAAAATCGCAGCCGAAGGGGAAGATCGCCTAACACTGTAGCATGTTACTGTAGTAGCACTGTAGCAGCACACTGTAGTAGCCAGATTTTTTTTAGAATCACAGGACTATGACGATTTGTCACACCCCTGTGACAGCAATAAAACCCTATTTTTCTCTTTTTCTAAATTTTAAATATTTTTATAAATATTTGTCGTGTTCCTATGACTTTAGTAGCGTAACCTTTACTTTGGGACTAAGGGAGTAATCCCTTTTTAATTTTGTAATTACTGGATGATTTTTAATCTATTAATTATTCTTTGAATGATAATTTTGCGTCTGTGATTATTTACTTTGGAATTATTAGTTTCAGAATATTTGCATGTTTTAGGATTTGTAATATGGCCGAAAGGTGATTTACGAATCTGGAACCCTTAAATTAAGATCTAGAAACCTAGATTATGAAAGTAGCTAAGTCCTAGAATCCTAATTTTTGATGCTTATCTCACATGTTAATATTTTGATCTATTGATTTCACTATTTTAGACATGATAATATGGACCGAAAGGTGATTTTGATTGTTAAAGCCCCTTAGGTAAAACTTGTAAAATTAAAGTACAAAAGTATTTAATTTTACATGAGAAGTAGACATTGAGAGTTAAGCCATGAAAGTGATATTAATTTTCTTTGTCTGGTTTACTTTTGTTTAACACTAAGCAGCAAGTCACAAAAGTGAAGGCTAGATCCGTGTAAATTGGACATCCGAAAGGAGACAATTTCTTTTTTTAAGTAAACTTTTCATTATCATGATTTGAATGACTAATAAAAACTTTATTATATCTAGTCATAGGAATTGAAAAGGATGAAACCTTAGTCTCAATTTTCTCTCTTTGATTTCCGACGTTAGTTTCGTTTATTCATTTTTATTTACTTCTATCATACATCGATCACTTAGCTAGTAAGAATTCAATTATTTGGTACTTAACACATAGGTCTCTGTGGGTTCGATATCTTTTTATTCCTTCAACGTATCTATGCACTTGTGGACACATCAAACCCCACGCCAAGTCTTGCTCTATTGCTTGGGTTGATGCCTTGAATCTCTCGGTTACCCATCACTACCATGTTCTGATTGGGTTCAGTGAGTATCGAAAGAAGGTCTAGTGCGATGTTATGTCCATGGACATCGCCCATGTGTTGCTTGGACGCCCGTGGTTGTATGACCGCGATGTTGTCTACTACGGCCGGTCCAACACTTACGTTTTTGAACACAATAACCGGAAGATCCATCTGAACCCCACTCCCCTTAAGGAACTTCGGGCCTCCACATCTAAGGGGATTGTTGCCCCAACACCACCCGCCAAACCTGTGACCTTGGTGCGTACCTCCGCATTGGTGTGTGAGGCCCATGACTCTTATGTGCTCATTGTCACGCCCCGGCGGAAGCCGGCTATTTCTAGCTCAGGGTTCCCCAGGGAGTAACAATATTGATTGGAACCAGAGAACTACAATAATCACATATTCTTTATTTAATAAACAATCCAAATTTAATATCAACACAATATCTGAATACAACTATCCAAATTATCAACTGAATAAAATACAAAAGACAACTATCTCAACTCGGGCTGGTATCTGCTATCTACTCTATCCCTCCCAGAAGCTAACTCTGTACCTGGAGGAGAAACAAAGGGAGTTAGCAGAAATGCTAAGTAGGAATCAACAAACATGGTGAGGGAATCAAATAACAGGATAATACAATAACTGAAACAACGATATACAAATAATATAGGAATGTCGTGCAAATCATCAAGCCGGCCAACAGATCTCACTTAAGAGCCGCACTCATTTTCAGAGTGTTTCCACTGTTGCTCATGCAATGGAACGACTGTCCAAAACAGCCCGGTGAATGTTCCGTCCAACATCTGACATCCGTAGTATTGTCCGAGGACAACTGGCGGTGCCCTAACCGGTAACTCAGATAGTCTGATATAATCAGAACTATAACTCAGATAAACAGGCCACTGGAGAATAAATCATCCAGGTCAGAGGTCAAAATATATCACGACTTTATCATCTCAGATTTACAACGGTTCCACATACTTATACGTCAATATCTCAGATACACAATTGTTCAACCAGGCTCATAAGCCAATATATCAGATATTTCAAAACAGGTTTGTTAATCATTCATACAGAAGCAGAATATGACCAAATAAACAAGATAATTGAGGTCAACAGAAATTCAGAAACAAATCAAGCAGACGAAGCAATTAGATATCAGTGTCAATCAATTCTATCATATGCATCATATATCAAACCAAAGGATTAAGTAGCAAATCCTATTATTGACACTGTAACAAAGGAGTAGGGTAAGATTCCTACCTCGAACGCTGTTATTCTGAATCCTTTTGAAAAGCCAATAATTGTTTATCACACGATGCAAGCCGATTATTGGATTAATCACTCTAAAACATGAATTTGTACATGAACTCTATCATTAAACATTCTAATTTGGAAACTAAAACTACCAACATGTATAACATAACCCTAAACCTAGAGAACCAGTCTCAGATCATATGAACTGAACCTAAAACCCACTGAACCGGACAGAATTGCACTGAACCGATCAAATTCACCCTGAACCAAATTAAACCGAGACTTCTAATTTCAAATACACAAAATATAAACCTCCTCTAAATCTATAAATACTACCATTAGATAGGAAATTTAATTATCTTTCCAACGCCTATTTGAACCGGCCCAGATTCGACCGGATTGGGGTCGAACCCGTCAACATTCCATTACTGACCCAAACTGGAATTGAACCGCTCGGTCCGGTTCAATTCGATTTCAAAACTTAGCGACCGGTTTATTTATAAATAAACCGCCGCCCAAACCCAATTTCGGACCGAACCGAAGTTCGCTCGCGCCGCCCAAACGCCGCCGCGCAAGGCTGCCGGACTTGCGCCCGCAGCTTACGCCGGCGAGCTCGCGAAGCCGCGTCGAACGTCCGTTCGCCGCCAAACTTCATCAGTAGACTCCGGACGATGAGGCGAGGACCCAAGACCAGTTGCGGCGAGGTTTCGACGCATGGTCGAACCACCCGAAGCAGCAGAAGGTATCGACAGTGGCGCCGCCGCCGTCGATACACAAAACTTAACCAAACCCATCTATACCGAAACCGAACTTCACCAAAACTTCAGAAAAGGTAGAATACCTTGCTGCGATGCTGTATCGTAGCCTAGAACACAGAGATCGCCGTCGATGAAGGCGCTGGATGGCTGGAACATGAGGCGGCGCCGCTCGAACTCCGGCGACGAGTTTGAGCGCGATTTCTCCTTCCTGGCGGCGCTTTGAGGGTTGAAGACAGGTTAGGTTTCGAAACTCCTCGAGTCGAACAAAAGCCCTCTAATATAGAGGTAAAACTCGTTCCAGACGGCGATAACGCGGCGGCGAGAAAATTGCCGAGATCCGCGGGGAAGACGACGAGTTCACTCGTCGTCCCAATTTAATTCAAACATCGAATAAATAAATTTCGCAGTGTTTTAATATTAAAATGCGAATTAACCCGATGGTTAGGCGGCGACGATTTCATCCGCGCGACGCGGGTTCGAGCCCCCGCGAGCGCATAAAAAAAAATCAAATGTTTTTATAAAAACTTAATTTTTAAACCTTTTAAAAATTCTGAAAAATCCTAGAAAATCATAAAAAATTCCAAAATAAATTTCTGAATTTCTAAAATTAAATTTCAAAAATTAAGCTTATAACACTCATGGTGCACGAAGTCTTCGATGATACCCCTTCACCCCAACCTGCTGTGCCGATGGAGATTGCAGCCCTCCATGACGAGTTCAAGGACATTTCCCCTTCTAACTTGCCCATAGGTTTGCCTCCTGACCATGAGATCCAACGTGCGATCAACTTTGTCCCAGGATCTAGCATCCCAAATCTGCCCCATCACCGTTTGAACCCTATGGAACATGCTGAGCTACAGCGGCAAGTGTAGGACATGCTATCCAAAGGGTTCATTCAGGAGAGTCTTAGCCTGTGCGCTGTTCCGGCGCTCTTGACCCCCAAGAAAGATGGCACATGGAGGATGTGCATTGATTGCCGTGCTATCAACCAGATTACTATCAAGTACCGGTTCCCATTCCTCACCTAGAGGATATGCTTGACCTTGTGTCTGGATCCGCTTGGTTTTCGAAGTTAGATCTTCGAAGAGGTTACCATCAAGTCTACATCTGCAGCGGCGATGAGTGGAAGACCGCATTCAAGACTAAGGATGGCCTATATAGTGATGTCGTTTGGCTTAACCAATGCCCTCTCAACCTTCATGTGCCTCATGAGCCAGATCCTTAAGCCTTACCTAGGGAAGTTTTTGGTTGTCTACTTTAACGACATCTTGATTTTCAGCCGAACCCGAGATGACCACGTAAAGCACCTTAGGTTGACCTTTGACATCCTGCGTAAGGAGAGTCTATTCTTGAATGCCAAGAAGTGCTTGTTCTTGCAGCCCCAGGTCCATTTCCTCGGTTTTATCATGTCTAAGGATGGCCTTCTAGTCGACCCCACTAAGGTAGAGGTCATTCATCAATGGCCAGAACCTCCGTCCATGATAGGAAGACGGAGCTTCCTTGGCCTTGCAGTCTTCTATACGCACTTCATCAAGGAGTTTAGCACCGTCACGACCCCCATGACAAACTGTATGCATAAGGAAGAGTTTGTCTGGACCCCGCTAAGCGACGTTCATTCCTTGCTCTTAAGGACCTTATAACCACCGCCCCTATCCTTCATTTACCAGACTTCTCCAAGGTATTCAAAGTGGCATGTGATGCCTCGGGGACAGGCATTGGGGGCACACTGAGTCAAGAAGACCACCCGATTGCCTTCTTCACCAAGAAACTCAACGAGGTGCGACAACGGTATTCCACCTACGACAAGGAAATCTATGCGATTGAACAATCCTTGAAATAACGGAGGCACTACCTCCTACACAAGGAGTTCCTACTCTTTAGTGACCACCAAGCCTTGTCGTTCCTCAACAAGAAGTTAGTTCACCGGCACGCTAAGTGGGTGGAGTACCTCCAACAGTATGCCTTCGTTAGTACCCACAAGGCCGGGAGGGAGAACGTCGTTGCCAATGCTCTCAGTCGTGTTCGGACCCTACTTTGCGTCTTGTCCTCTATGGTGACTTCATTTGACCATTTTCGTGAGGAGTATGCGTAGTGCCTTGATTTCGGTCCCATCTATGCATAGCTGCTTGAGTCCGCACCCCTCGACTCCCCATACCTTCTCAATGATGGTTATCTCCTATTTGGGAGCTGGCTTTGCGTTCCCTGGACTTCCCTCCGCGACCACCTGATCACGGAGTTGCACGTCAATGGCGCCACAGGGCATCACGGGCATGATAAGACTTTTTACATGGCCGAGGATCGCTACTTTGGTCGTCCCTTCGGCGTGATGTCGAGCGCGTCATGAGACACTGTGGCACATGTCAACGTGCCAAACTACACGCAGTGAACACGGGGTTGTACACCCCACTCCAGTTCTGATCTCTCGTCTGCAAGTGCACGGCAACGTCAAAGTAATAAAAATATCGATCCCATAGAGACCAATGGCTAAGTACCAACTCTACTTAGAATTGTTAGCTACACTAATCTAAAAGAGAATGATCTTTATCTCTACTAAAATAGAAGAAGCAGTAAAACAAACTTTCATTGTAATCGATTTATGGAAATTTCAAGATTTAGGGTTCACCACTCTAAATTTCATGACTTATTAAAATTTAAAAAAAAATCTTAGGAAGGATTTACTGTGTTGAAGGGGATTTATCCACATGTACAAATTGCCCCCTCTCAGCAGTACTGTTACGCCCCAGCAAAAGACTTCGCCATTAACTTAAGAGTTTAAAGGATACAAGCCGACACAATAACATTTCACACCTTAGCACCACAACATAGCATTTACTAACAAAAATATGTATAAGCTTTAAATCTCACAATCCATAGCAAAAAAAAAAAAACAAACCAAAATATGCATATTACAATATCTTTCAACACTTTTCAACAAAATTCAAAGTTTGGCTAACAATGCCAAAATACAATTTCCACAACTCAAGAAAAACCACTTTAGCTATTTATTTCCCCATGACTGCAGTTTCTATCTAGCTATTCATTTTGGGGTTGGGCCGAACCTGGACCTAGAGGCAAAATAAGGGAGTTAGCAAGAAGGGCCAAGTAGGAATCACAAAATGCATGCAAGAAGGAAAGATTATTAAAAATAATTTTACTATTCTACATGTAAACATCACATCCACACAGTCGTGTAAATCAAGAGCATAACCACATAATAACCTCACTATCGAGTCCGCACTCTTTGTTAAAGTGTTTCCATCATTGCTCAACCGATGGAACAACTGCCCTCAGACAACTCGGAGGATGTTGCGTCCAACATCCAGGACCCTGGTTAGTCTAATGACTTCCCATCAGGTGGCCTCTAGCTAGCACCTCTATAGTTGATCCATACTCGGCACTATAGAGTCCATAGTGGTCTAGCTGGGATAACATAACCCAACATAAAATCAGTTAATGCCACACCTACAAGCATACACCAAATGTACTAAAATTTCCATCACCAATGTTTTAACAAAGCAACTAATGTAACTATCTAGTCATGTCATATCATCATAATGCATCAATAAATGAATAATGTTGAGTGCAAAGAAAATGAAACAATAATCACAGGACAGAGCAATAAGATAACATAGCTTTTAAGTAAAACTCAAAATGTTGTATTGAAATGTGAAGAAATAGATTCCTACTTCAATGATAGATTTTCCTTGCCAATTGTTTACAAATTCTCAAGGTCCTTGAATCACTTTAGTTTCCAGTCTTGACTTTCTAACTTATCAAATCTTAGCTATCCTCTTTTCTAATCATTTCAAAGAGAAAGGATTACTGTGTGCACATAATTAAGATTGCTTTATTAATTCATTTAAGACAAAGTTATGCATGCATTCAATTCTTCCTTTATGACATAGATCTTAAAGTTCTTTCACAAGGTTCATTTTAGATATGCCTTAGGTATATTTATTTATCAATTGTTGTCCAACTCTAACCACAACAGTCCTATTTGTTTCCAATCACTAATCCATTTGGTTATGTAAACATGCATTTGATAATCTTTATCATTAATAAATGGATCCAAATTCTTTCCATATATCTAACTCACTAACTCACTGTACACATATGCAAAGAATAAGAGAATTAAAATTAAGGAACTGGAATAAATTTGTTAATTTGAACTTAGCAAAATTCTTTTACTAACCACATACCATCAGTGTATAAAGATATTAGGAATTTCATGCCTACCAAAAATTAGTTTATACTCTAATCTTGATTAAGTATATATAAGTATATGACATTTGTTAACAGTGCAGTCCAACAATCCCAAAATCAATTTCTAAAGCTTATGAGTGTTGCAGGAATTTAATTGACTACTACCCTATCCATTTTAGTAACATTTATTGACTATAGATGATAAAAAGATTTGAAAGAATGAAACTAATTAAGTTCACAGAATATGGAATTAGTTTATGCTTTCGATTGCTTTACAAATTCCAGAGGTAAGAGTATAGGAATCAAATCCAAACAAGACTAATTTGCAGCCAAGTAGAATAATAAAATTTTAATGGCTATACTAATTACATTGAGTGATCCACATAAGTTTTTTTTTTAAAAAAAAGAATGTCAAAAGTTAATTCAAGTAGGTTTTCCACTCATATGCCTTCTATTTTGTGCAAAAAGGCATAAGGTATAAGCAGCTACTTGGAATCAGAAACCAAATATTTGAAGCAACTTGTATTTTTGTGCCTCCCAGTAAAATATACACAAAATAAAACATGAAGGGTATGAGAACTCGTCCCAAGAAATTTAACACGTGATCGAAGCACTACAACCAATTTAACACTTGGAATCAGAAAACAAATTTCTAAAGCATTCAGAAATTTGAAATCATCAACCAATTCACCGGAGGAGACTAAACCTTTTGGAGAATATAGATCCGATAGCAAGTAAGGCCGAGCAAGAGAATTAAATCAATCCAAGTTCTAAAACCATGCGATTAAGTGCATCAATGAATATGCGTATGCTCTTAGGAAGTTAAGTAGTAGAGAATGGTATTTAGAAAAAGATATCTCCAAGATAATAGAAAATTTTGAGAATCCTTCATATAGAAGTCATAAGAACAGAAAGGAATAAATCCTTGCTACACATCCAAAATTGAATAAATACAAGAAAATATCAGCCAAGAGATGTGGAAGAGGATTTACCTTGATGCAGGGAAGAGAAAAGAAATAGGGCAAAAGAAGAGAATGACAGCGCGCCTATGCTTAACAGGAGATGGTCTTCACCCATCTGCCATCAAAGAAGACCTTCTGTTGCCACATCGAAAATCGGCCAAAAAGTCCTAATAATCGCTCCAAAGCTCCCTTATATAGTTCTCCACCCTCAGATTAGGATTCCCCCAAAATTCGGCGTGAAAAGGAATCAAATTGAGCAAGAAACCGAGTTAAACTCGTAACTGGCAGATGAAATTACGGCCGTGAAATAAATTATGGCCACACCCGTAATTTGTTCTGTGTACATTTTCTAGGAAATTACGACCGTGAAAATAATTACGATTAGATATGCTCAGCTGTAATTTTCTCTGTTCAGAATCATCCAAAATTTATGGCCGTGAAAATAATTACGGGTAAGTCTGCACAGCCGTAATCTTCTCTGTAGAAAATCATCAATAAATTATGGCTGTAATATAAATTACTGGTAGGCCGTAATTTCTAGCTGAGCTCTGTTCTGCTTGAAAATTGATGGGCAGCTTCATTTCTATGTCTGGAATCTATCTATGCAGTCAGATCCTTCAAAATCTATCAAAATTTGCTGGTTTTCTCCTGAAATTTGATAAAAGCAAAAAGAAGTGAAGATTCCGAACAAACAAAAGGATTTAAGTCAAATCATGTGAAAATATGATAAAAATAGGAGAGATTATATATAAAAACTATAGTAAAAATACTATATGAATATGATACATCAAATCTTCCTAGACTTAAACTTTTGTTTGTCCTCTAGCAAATAAATAGAATAAAGAACAATGTTGAGTATAGAAAATACAACCTCCTTTGTGTAAAATAGATTTCTAAAATATAATCACTCACAAAAAATTTCCAACTCATGCTACACAAAATTTAGATAAATACACCATTCTCAGAACTTAATGCTTAAGATCCACAATCTTAATCAAATAAAAGTTCGCAACTTGTACAATAAATAGAATCTCAATTTCATGACTTCGCCTTCATTTCAGTTAAAATCTACAACACTTTTGTTTATAAGAATAGGATATCCAAAATCTTTTTCTCCACATCCCTTTTCCCTCTTTTTTTTTATTTTGCTTTTGACATTCTCTAAATCGAATACCACATTTTTTCTGGTGACGAGTTTAGAGTACATTGACCATATAGCCAATGTATTAGAACTCATATCTTATTGGCTTAGCAGAATTGAAATTCATGTCCTAAGATAGAGGAGTCAAACAAAATTTTTTTTGGAATGTACCCACATAGATACACACTTTTATTTGGACTTCAACTCTTGTCTTCAGTACCACTACCAATTTTTTGCAGTGCCAAGTAGATGAGTCATCATTCATTTTTTTTTTTATTTCTGGATTTTGGATTCTTTCTTCCCAACAAATAGCATAATAGGTTAAACATCAATTCAAGCTAATCAATCAATGTCAATTCAGCAAATCATACTCGTATGCTCATTTTATCTGAAAAACAATGCTTCACTCTCAAATTGCATTCCTCAAACTTCATATTCACCAAAATCTCATGCTTCACTTGATAAAAAATTAAAATAAGATGATATACATTGAATAAATAAATTCAACACAAGAAGCATATTTTTCTATCCACATGCATTGACTTATATATGAACAGTAAGATGCACATCATTCATCATCAAATAGAAATCATCATTTATCAATACTAGACAAAACATTCATCATGCCCATAGAAATCCACATAATAATCAAATCAACATCTACATTCACATGATAGCCAAATCACAAAAATATCCTAATTCCTCAAATAGATAAGCATTCTAAATATCATACTATCTAAATACAATCATATCGAACAAAATGATCTAGATGCACCTACACATGGCGCCAAATAACATCACAAAGTCATCAAAGCATTTACTTAGCACCCAAATATCATAATATCCAAATACAACCAAATTGAATATGATCCAAAACACAAAATATTAAGTCGAGGAGCACCAGATGCAAAAGGCATGACTACATCACCCTTTCCTACAAACAGAAATGCATCATCTATAATGCATAAGAATGAACAAAATGTAGACAGGAAAAAGGGATACTCACAAAAACACTAATCATCGGTGTCGGTATCCGTCTCCTCATCATCCTTCTCCTCTGGAGCAACTTCTCCCATAGGGTTGTCTTGATCATCTTCCTGATTTCCTTCCTCATCTTCACTGCCAAATTAGTTCCATAGAAATTCCCCCATTTCTTCAATATCTTCATGCAAATGCCCAATCGCATTAAGCACTTTCTCCATGAGGTGTCCCTGACGGTATACCTCTGTAGATAATGCCTGAAAACCTACATTCTGGGCACTCAATCATCCTCTTTTATCTGGGGCAGCGCTATGATGAAGATCCGGCGGCTCTGTGAGGTGGGGAGTCCATGCTCATACCAAAGGGATCATCATTACCAGCCGAGGTGGGCGGCGGTGGTACTGAATCTAGCGGTGCTGGGGTATCGTCAACAGCTGCATCCAGGGCAATTTTCCAATTTGCCTGATTCTTCACTGAAGTCTTTTCCTTGTTTGGCAGGGGCAAAGCTGGAAAATTCTATCCGAGGGCAAGTGAATAGATATCACCCTCTCGAATGATCATCTTCATTGCAATACAAGATTCCAGATCAATCCTGGTGTTTCCTCTTGCAGTCTCTATTCCAAAGGGATCAACATTTAAAGTAAGAGCAATAGTAGTAATATACCCTCCCAATACGATGGTGCCCTTCTTGGCTCATGCAACCTTGTCGAACTATTTAACAAAGAAGTAGGCTACATCTACTTGATACCCATGAAGCATACAGCACAGAAAGTAGAGTTTAGAATGTCGAACCATACCGTCGATTTCTCCTCATCTGAAAACGGTATGTGCTAGAACTCTATGCACATATCTAAGGCAAGAGTTGGAAATGCTTGTCGCTCATGCGGTCTTTGGTAAGAAATTTGTATTTGAAGAAATTTAATACCAAAAAGCATTTTCAATGAAACCCGGTGGTGTATATGTGGATCCTCCTGAGAGATGAAAAATAGATCTAATATCTCAGAGCGTGAGGCTCCTTTCAATATTTGCAAGACGAAAGGTAATGGTACCTTTCTCATCTTGATCAGAATATTCATGAAGTTCCACCTTCAAGCTGCTGAAGAACTCTAAAACTAAAGGGAGGAAAGTTTGTGGTTGGTTCTGCAAAAATCTGAGAGCTGATATTTGCTCATACATCCAATGCACATCTTCATCAAGCCCTAGAATCTCCAATGTCCTCTTATCAGAATACCTTGTGTTAGTAACCCGTCTTGTAAGCAAATGATCATATCTGGATTCTTATTCATTGTCTCTAAAGAAAATGCCATAAGGATTCCTGGATGGGGGTGGTGCTGAGGAAGTGGATGTAGCTTTCCCCTTTCCTTTTGATACCACTTGCTTTGTTCTTGGAGCCATTCTAATCAAAGTAATGTATTGGAATAAAGAAACAAGTTCCAAAGACAGAGTATTACCCAAATGTGAGCAGGGCTGGAAACTGGGTGAAAACAGGATGCGTGCAGCTTGTAAATCTGATGAAATCCACTACAATCGGTCTTCAAACCTTCAAAGGAATGATCCCCTTGTTGAATCGAAGCTCCAAAATGATTCGGACTGCTCCGGCGAAGCTCAGACAAAGGAGAACACCCACTGGCGAAACAATAGCGGAAATCAGCAAAAATTGACTTTCAAGGCGAAATTGATGCTTCGAATCGCCAAAATATCACTTGGAGATGATCGAAAATCAGTCGGAGAAGCTTTCCTAACAATCTGGAAGGTTGGAGATGCTTGATTCGAAGAGGCGGCGTGGCTGGAAGCAAATCACGGGTGAAAACCCTAAAAGTACAACTAGGGTTTATATAGACTCGTATAAAATTATGGCCGTAATTTTCATTACGGCTTCGCCCGTGAAATCCTCTGTATAGAATCGAATCAAAATTATGGCCGTGAAACGAATTATGGGTACGGCCGTAATACATTCTGTTCAAAAATCTAAACTCATTATAGGCGTGAAATTTTTCACGGCTTCACCCGTAATATATATATATATATATATATATATATATATATATATATATATATATATAACAGGAAAGTACGGGCGTGAAATTATCACACCCCTATCGTGAAAGTTTCTGTATAGGAAAATCCAAAAATTACGAGTGTGAATATTTTCAAGGCTGCGCCCATGAAACTTTCTGTGCGAATAAGATACCAAATTACGGCCAGGCCATAATTTCTGCGTAAACTCCAAAAACAACTGCTTTGATAAAAAAAATAAATATTTGACAAACCTACAAAACAAAAAGAAAAATATTAGTAGTAAAAATATCAAAATAAAGAAAATCTAAACAGAAAAACAAGAGTAAGAGTGCTTGGATTGCCTCCCA
Source organism: Costus lasius (assembly GCA_027563935.2). Taxonomy (NCBI): domain Eukaryota; kingdom Viridiplantae; phylum Streptophyta; class Magnoliopsida; order Zingiberales; family Costaceae; genus Costus; species Costus lasius. The sequence continues at coordinate 35,757,680 of CM050453.2, forward strand.
AGAAGTGCTAAGTTTAAGGTCGATAGCTCGACGAAGATCATCATCATCATGCTGGTGGTAGAGGATCTGAAAGCTTTTGATTAACACCTTCTTAAATAGGCACAGACACATAGTAATGCTTTAAACATTGGCCATTAACAGTGAAATTTTCTAATTTTTTACTCCAAATTTCAATAGCGCCATAAGGATAAACTTTCACAACCTTAAAGGGGCCCGACCACCTCGTTCTCAATTTTCCAGGAAATAACCTTAATCTAGAGTTAAAGAGCAAAACAAGGTCACCTTCTTGAAAATCCTTTCTAATGATATGATGGTCATGCCACTTCTTGGTTCTTTCCTTGTAAATCCTTGCACTTTCATATGCATTCATTCTTATTTCCTCAAGTTCATCAACTTGCAACCTCCTTTTCTCCCCAGCCGTTTTCAAATCATAATTCGATGTTTTTATTGCCCAATAAGCTTTATGTTCTAACTCAACCGGGAGATGACATGATTTACCATAAACAAGTTGATAAGGTGACATACCAATTGGAGTTTTAAATGCAGTCCTGTACGCCCATAATATATCATCAAGCTTCATGGACCAATCTTTCCTCTATCTAGAAACATTTTTTTTCAAGTATCCTTTTCAACTCTCTATTAGAAACTTATACTTGGCCACTTGTTTGCTGGTGATAAGGAGTAGATACTTTATGCCTCACCCCGTACTTATTCAATAGAGTAGAAATTTTTGCTCTATAAAGTGGGATTGATGACACCAAAATATGTAGTATATTTTGCTTCATTTTGGATACCTTTTCATACTAAATTGAGGATCTTTTACTTGTTTTTATGTCGAATCCATCAAATATTGCAAAGTCTACTTCTATTTTGGTTTTTTATATTTTTCAGGCAAAAAGGCACTATTTAAGGCGTTTTCAAGCATGGAAGAGTTACCATCATAAAGAGGAGATCACCCAAGAAATTTCATGCAAAACGGAGCAACTCAGCAAATTACGGCAGTGCCGTAATCCATTTTATGGTACCGTAATTCCAGACAGTACCGTAAAATCTGAGCCCTGTCGTATTTTGAGAAGTTTCCAAACAGAAAGATTTTTGGATTTTACGGCACCTGCCGTAAGAAACTACACTGGCCGTAATTTCTAGACGTTCGCGAACAAAAAGTTCAGCCGATTTTACGGCACTACCGTAAACCAGATTACGGTGCCGTAATTCCCCGACAACATCGGAACAGAAGACTCGAGCGATTTTACGGTAGTGCCGTAAGACATTACACTGCCGTAATTTCTGTTCTGAACCCAACGCCTGAGTCAATATCAACGCCCGATTCTTGCAGAGAAGATGGCGAGTGATCTAGAGCCTTAAATCAGATGTCGTAAGAAGCAAAGGCAGAGCTTTCACGAGAGGATTATGGAGAGACCAAAAGCCCCAAATTTCGTGTACTGTCGAGGGAGAAATCGTGATCCACGCCGCCGCCTAGGGTTTCACCGCCGCGCTCGATCCAGACGTCCTCCGGCTGTAATTTTCATACTGAAGCTTCGTCTGAAGGAGGAGACAACGTGCCAGAAGTTTCAGACCGAGAGGAGATCGATTGGAAGAGAAATCAAAGAAAAAGGAGTTGCCGGCACTGTTCATCGGCGGTTCTTGCAAATTTACGGCTGTGAAATACTTCACAGCCGTGCTGTATTTTCTAAACTTCTCTTTTACTTCGATTTTTGATCCTCTGAAACCATGATCTATTGTAATTCCCTCATGATGATTGGGACATGGGGGAGTAATTCACTTGATTTCCAATGACTAGATGGCTATTTTTACTATTTCGTTGAGTTTAATATTACCATGATGATTTTGCTCATGTGATAATTGTACTTAGACTCTCTATAAGTTCATGTTACTAATTATGTTGTTAGAATTTTTACTTGAGACCGAAAGGTAATTGCTTGAGAATTTGGAACCCTAGAATTGCATGTTAGGATCTCTTCCTTAGGTTAGATCTAATTTGATCTGTTCTAGTAGATTAATTGCCATAATTATAACATGAACCTATAGATCGAGTCTATTTGTCAAACGTGGAGATCTTGTGCAAAAGCAAGGATCGGAACGTTGGAGATCCATGAGTAAAACTAGTGTTGAGACTCGGATGCACAAAAGTGATCCTTGAATCTCCACTAGAGATTATCAGCATTGAATTCGGATGCACGAAAGTGATCCTTGAATTCATTGTTTGATGATTTACTTATCTTCAGCGTTGGGAAGAATCTTGCGCGAAAGCGAGGATAAATCCCTGTGCGGTTGTTTGCATGAAAGTGAAACAACCCTTTTATTTAGTAAATTACATCTTCATCATGATAAATTTAAACTAACAAAATCCTTATTCATATCTAGCTCATAAAAGTTAAAGTGAACAAAACCCTAGTCCCAGCTTTTCTCTCTGATAATTCTGTTTTTAGCTTTCAATTTCTATGCTCACTACTTCGATTAGCCTAGATAGTAAGAAATCAGCTATTTAGTATTCGACAACGTAGGTCTCTGTGGATTCGATACTTTCTTTATTACTTCGAGTATCCGTGCACTTGCGGATCACGACAAGTTTTTGGCGCCGTTGCTGGAGACCATAGTTTTTGTCGATATTAAAGACGTTGAGATTATTGCTAGATTAGGTTTTTATTTACTGTTTTTTATTTATTGCTTATTTTTTGTTTCTTGAAATCACTTGATCTATCTACTTTGCATGCGCAAGAGCCTTAGGTCATGACCACTTGTACCATTGGATCCTGAAATCAATAAGACATTAAGAGCACGCAGAAAGTTGAGATTAGAAGAGACATCACAAGAAGAATTGCAAGAGACATTCCAACCTGAGTTAGAAGAAGAAATATTAGAGATGGGAGACAATCAGAACAATCAGAGAACACTTAGGGACTATGCAGCCCCTAATCATCATGAAATTCGTTCTAGTATAGCTAGGCCAGCAATAGAGGCCAACAATTTTGAGATTAAGCCTGGTTTCATTGCAATGTTTCAACAATATCAGTTTGGAGGATCTCCACTAGAGGATCCCAACCAACACTTGGCCTTATTTCTTGAATTATGCGATACTATTAAATTGAATGGTGTTTCTAGCGATGCATTGAGATTAAGACTTTTTCCTTTCTCTCTTAGGAACCGGGCAAAGACATGGCTTCATTCGCACCCAGCCGGTACCTTCACCACTTAGAATCAACTGTCCAATTCCTTCTTGAACAAATATTTTCCCCCAAGCAAGACACTGCAGATGAGAAACCAAATTACAAGCTTTCAACAAAGAAGTGGGGAGTCGCTCAGTGAGGCCTGGGAGAGATTCAATGAACTGCAGTGGAAGTGTCCTCACCATGGACTAGAACTTCAAACTTTACTGTAAATTTTTATATTACATTATCTGATCAGACTAAAATGATTGTGGATGCTGCTACAGGAGGAGCTCTTATGAGCAAAACACCAGATGATGCCTTCAGACTGCTAGAGGAGATGGCATTGAACCACAATCAATGGACTACCGAGAGAGGAGTACTTTACAAGCCTTCTCAAGGTAAGGGTGAAAGTGAAGGATGGCGATCCTTAGAAGAGAATGTAGACTTTTTGTGCAGTAAGTTAAATTCCATACAAACTGCTTCTGTTTCTGCTATTACTTCTGAAAATTATGGCAATGATGGTCATACTGCTGAATATTGTATAATTGTTGATCAAGGTAATGAGCATGTGAATGTCATAGGGAATTATAATCAAAGTAGACCTAATGATCCCTATTCTAGTACATATAACCCTGGATGAAGAAATCACCCCAACCTTTCATGGAAAAACAATAACAATGTAGGGGGGAACACTGAAAACAAAGGATTCCAAAGGCAAAATCCCAACCAAAATCTGAATCAAAATAATGATCAATTTTCTGAGATAAAATCCATGTTTGAAAAAATAATGACCAGTCAAAATCAGTTTGAGCTAAAACAAGATAGAAAAATTGAAGAGTTTATGTCTGATCAAAAACAAATCCTGTCAAATCAAGGTAGACAAATTGAAGAGTTTAAGGAAAGCTTTCATCAAATTAACTCTAGACTGGATAGAGTAGAGGCCCACAATAAAATTCTTGAAAACCAAATTGCACAACATGCTAGTGTACCTTACAGACCCCCTGGGAAATTGCCTGCAAAACCTGAGATAAACCCTAGGGAGCACTGTAATGCCATTATGACTAGAAGTGGGAAACAACTAGGAGAACCTAGAGGGAAGTTTGAAACACTGAAGAAAGGATTAATGATAATGAAAGGGAATTAGAGTTAGGGGAATCTTCTTCACATGAGAACCCCAAACTTGTTTATCACCTCAAAAGGGTGATGAACCAAAAGGGGAGGAATCATGTGAGAAAGACAATCCTAAACCTAATTTGCCTGATCCTTACCAGCCACCAATACCTTTTCCTCAAAGGTTGGTTCAACATAAACTAGACAAAAAGTTTGGCAAATTTCTTAAAATCCTGAAAAAGCTTTATGTTAACATTCCTTTTACTGAAGCTATTACTGAAATGCCATCTTATGCCAAGTTTTTAAAGGAAATTTTGTCTAGTAAAAGGAAATTAGATGATTATGGTACATGCACTGTTACTTTAACTGAAGATTGTAGTGCTATCATACAGAACAAACTGCCACCTAAACTGAAAGATCCAGGTAGTTTTTCTATACCTTGTTCAATAGGCACTATGGCTTTTGACCGAGCCTTATGTGACCTCAATGCAAGTGTGAGTCTAATGCCTCTTTCTACTTACAGGAAACTAAATCTTGGAGAGCTAAAGCATACATCCATATCCTTACAGCTCGCGGATTCATCGGTAAAGTATCCTGTAGGCATATTAGAGAATGTCCCTGTACAAATTGGTAAGTTTTTCATTCCTACAGATTTTGTAGTATTAGACATGGAGGTAAATTCTAGAAATCCTATCATTCTTGGTAGACCATTATTGGCCACAGCTAAAGCTAACATTGATGTGACAACAAGATTGATGAAACCCCAAATAATGATTCATTGAACAAACTTTCATACTGAGGATCTTGTTGTAGTGTTGAGATATTTAATGAAGAAATTTATGATGTTTCAAGTCTGTTTGATGAAACCCCAAATAATGAATCTGATAATTTTTTTGAGGGTATTGATGAGAAATTGCAGAAAAAGAAAAAGATAAGGAGGAAGAAAAGAAGAGGAAACTCTAGACTGATTGACAAATTAGAGGAGATTCTGAGCAAATTCGGATACTGTTTCAAGATTGAGCCTTATGTTGCAATATCAGAGAGGAAGTCTAGGAATTCAGGATCAAACCCGAGTATTAAAGGGTCAAGCTAATGACCTTTAAATTAGCGCTTCTTGGGAGGCAACCCAAGCTTTCTAACCTCTATTTTGTTTTCTTTAACTTAATTTTAGCTTGATACTAATTTTTCTTTTATTCTTGTAGGTAAATTGTGATTTGCTGCAAATTACGTTTTTTACGGTACCGTATTTCCAGTCCTCTTTCGATCAGAAGGTTGTCGAGATTTTACGGTACCGCCGTAAGATAAATTACGGTACTGTATTTTGCACCAAAATCAACCAGAGAGTTCCTTCATTTTTACGGCACTACCATAAGTTGTTTTACGTGCCATATTTTTTGGATTTTATTTTTTATTTTTTTTCCATATATATATATATTGCTGCTTAATATTCACGACAGGTACCGTAAGCTCCTTGACGGTACCGTATTTTTGTGTCATTTTTTATCAGAAGACTGCCGAGATTTTACGGCGGTACCGTAAGACATTTAACGGTACCGTATTCTGCATCCAGTTTCGAACAGAACGCAGTCGAGATTTTATGGCAGTGCCGTAAGAAATAACACTGTCGTAATCCATTTTCTGGCACCCGAGCCCTGTATCGTATTTAGGGTTTCGACCGAACCATTTTTAGGGTTTTTACCCTCGATCTCACTCATTTTCAAGCCATCCTTGGATTTCCGACCATCTCCGACCTTCAGTGGACGCCAGCGACCACTTCCGTTCAGTTTTCATCGTCAATTAGGTAACTGATTCTCCGATTTTTCTGATTTAGCGAGTTTTCACCAATTTTTGCCCCTTTCGCTCATTCTCGCTCGATCCTCCACCATTTTAAGTGATTTTTGTTTCTATTCACTCGTGAGAGGATGAACTTTTAACCCCTTGTTGTTTAAAAAGAATTTGGTCGATTTGACAGATGATTTGAACTGAAATAAGTTGAAACGTGGTAAAGTTACTATTCATTCACGGTTTTGATAATTTTTGAGCTGGAGTTATGAGTTGATTTTCACTTCATATTTACTTGGTTAGTGTTATTCATGATGCTGAAACTATGATTCATACCTGCCATATTGATATTGAGATTGAGATTACATGCTCTATTTATGTCCTATTTTTATCATATTAGAACACGTTGATAGGACGGCATTCGACTTGAGTTGAACTGTATTATTGTTTTGCTGCCATTAAGTTGTGAGTTTGCAGCCATGCCAAGAACAAAATCAATTTGTCAAAGAGAACCAGGGAGTCAAAAAAGAAAAAGGGAAGGCCCCTGCAAGATCGTCTCAACCAAAAAACCCATATGGAATCATATTCAGGAATGAGATGCAGGAGGCTAGATACAACAAGCTGTTGGAAAGAAAAATCATAAACACAAAGTATGCTGATCAGAGGACTCTTGAAGCCTTGGGGCTTTATGACGATATACTTTGAATGTTTGAGAGAATCCAAGCCAAGCAGTTCTTCCTAATGACTCCGCACACCTATTTGCCACTTGTCTTGGAGTTCTTGAGTAGTTTGATAATTGAATTGAAAGAGTATTCTCATAACCCTGCAGAGGGAGAAATCAGTTTCAGATTAGCAAATGAAGAAAGAAAACTTACCTTGCAAGAAGTTAGAGACATCTTTGGGCTGAGCATATGAGGGTACACTGAGATACCCCTAGGATTCATGGAAAACATCTTTTGGAACCAGATCACAAATGAGAACCACTTCTATGCTGTGTCTGCCAGAGCCTCAAAAATCATGAACCCTTGTATCAAGTATGCTCATCGGGTTCTGGCACACACAGTATTTGGGAGAGGGGACAGTGACGGCATGGTCCGTCAACACGAGCTATACTTTCTCTGGGGCATGCTCAATGGATTCACAGTGGATGTTGCTTATTTCATGGTTAAGCATATGGACAAGGTAGCCAGGGCGACTAGAGGGTCTGTGGTGATAGGAGGTTTGATTACTCCTATAGCTAGACATTGTGGGATTGAGCCCTATGGAGTCGAGTTGGCAAGGGGGAATGCAAGGCTCGACATCGAGTCTTGCATAGCAAAGAAGATGATCATTAGAGAGGGTGACACCTTTTGCTTGGTCCTTGGACCAGACACCCCTACTCTTCCTTTACCCCATGTCCAGAAAACCACTGTCAGAGAAAGAGCCAACTGGAAGATACCTCCTAGAGCAGCTGAAGCGGCTTTTACTCCACCACTGACCACAGTTCCACCACCGCCCACCTGGGGTGGAAGGGGTGATCCATATGGGATGGAGTCACCACCACATGATTCTGCACAGGTAGCCGGTCCATCTTCATAGAGCACCAGGGCTGGTTTTGCTAGCCACCATGATCCTGGTTTTCAGGCATTGACAGCACAAATGTATAATCAAGAACGCCGCCAGGAGAGGATGGAAGAGACTCTGGGGCACATCCAGAGGGATATGGAAAGGTTATGTAATCATATGGAAGATATGGGTAATTTCCTTTTTGACCGCTTTGGTTATGCAGATCATCGAGATTATGGATACCAGGGTGATCAAGAAGGAACACCATATTATGACCCCATGGAGGCTGCTGCGAGAGATTCAGAGGCTACACGATCAGATGGCGATGAGTAGATACTTTGTGAGTATTGTTTTCCTTTACTTCTTTACCATACTGTGTTTTCCCATATATATCTCATTGATTTTTCATATGATGAAGGGAAGGATGACACTTCATGATCACCGCCATAGATTTTTGATTTGATTACATTGAATTTTTCAATATGGTTGTATGACAAATATTGATATTCTGACTTATCCTTCGATTTGGTTGTATTACTACATGATGATGATATTACTCTTGTTGACATGATGTGATGATGATGATGAGAAAAATTTTTGATATATGATTATGTTTTGAGATGTGTTGATGATTTTTGATGACAAATGAAATTCAAAATCCATGATTAGAGATATAGCCCTATCATGTCAAAATTTATTTCTTCAATACATATTTGTCTATTGAAATATGAAATTAGTTGATGCATGAAATTTTGGATAGATGTATTGTTTGAAGAATGTCATAAGTCATGTAGAGACATGGATGACCAATAGTAGGATTTGCCCCTTCCTTATTGGAAGCATGATATCCACTCGGGGCGCCCCACCTTATTGGTGCATGACAGGAATGTGTGGCCACACTTGTTGAGTCATAACCAATGCATTGGATTGATAAACTTAAGACTAATCCAATGGCAGGATATCAGTTTAGGCAAAGGGATCTATAATGCAATGGGAATCCTCGTTGCTTGTTAGGAGTTGTTGCCATAATGACTTAAGTCCTATGACATGGGTAGTAGTGATGTGTTGCTAGATACCCCTCACTACTTATGATGTTTACATCATTGCCATCGTCATATGGATCCTACGGGGTCACACGCAATAGACTCTTGACGTTGCTTTAATCAGAAGCCTCTGGATCAAGTTATTGGATAACTTGGATCCATTTGGAAGATTTCATCAGCGCTAATGGGCCTAATGAGTTGGAAGAAAGTTATTGGAGCCAAACTTCAATTTTGGCAGGTTGACCCGATATTGACCTAGATTGGTCACATTTGGATTAGGGTTGTATTGGATTGGATCCAATGGCTTAATCAACCCATGCCATGAAGTTTGGGCTAGCTCATTATCCAATGAGGCCCAATAATAAGTTATCATGAAAAGAGAATTGGCTTAAAAAGGTATAATGGGGAGAAACCCAACCCCATTGGCGCCTAGGGGCATAATGGGGTGTGGGTGGCATAAATTGCTTCCTTTGGAAGGAAGTGGCGCCTCCCCCCTTCATCCTTTGATGGTATCTTGCCTCTATGGTAAGTGTTAGGGCTGATATGGCTTGAGAACTTTTAGGAAAGTCCTTGGGCGCATATGGTTAGGTTGAATGAGGATTATGGCAAGGTCTTGGAGACTTTCCTTACCTCATAAACCCTACATGCACCCAATGTCTTACCCTAGCCGAATTCCTCTTACATATTGTGCCTAACCCTTTCTCCTTTAATAGTAAGAATGCTTTTATGGCATATCTTGGGCTGATGTATTGCTTGGGGCGCAAGACAAGGTCTTGGCGTATAAGGAAGGGTTGAATGGGTTTAAGGAAATGTCTTGGAGACTTTCCTTGCCACAAACCCTTTTCATCCTAGCCAAACACTTGGCATGATCCTAGCCCTTGCCCAAACCGCCTCTTGTCCTATTTATAGGACCCCTTGCCGCCCTTCTTGTGGTTGTTGTTCGAGTGGAAAACATCTTGGAGGGGTGACATATCTCTTGGAGAGACTTGGAGTGCAAGGGGCGAGAGCAACATAGGCTTGGCGCAATCTTCTTCCTTGAAGCCGAAAGTTCTTCCTCTTCCTCTCTTCTTTGGTGCAAGGATTCTTTGTGCTTGGTGGCATCTTCTTGCCACAAGCCCTCATCGTTCCTTGGCCATAGGCGCACCTTGGAGGTGGCGCAAGCAAAGAAGAAGAGGGAAGTCCTTGGCGGCATCTTCCCTATCCCCTCCTTGGCGCAAGTTCTCTTGAAGGTGGCGCAAGTGAGGTGAAGGCTTGATTCTCTTCCCAAGGCTAGCACCAAGCGTGGAAGGGAGCAACGATCAAGGAGTCGACGCATGGATACTTGTAGAGGGCGAGCACTTGATCGTCTTCAACATGGCTTCGGCAACTAGACAAGCAAAAGAGGTACATATCTAACACATCCTTGTGTCTTCTCTCTCGCATGGATCCTTGGGACCGGAATATGTTTCGGGTGTAATGCTTCCGCTGCGTCCTGGGACTGCAAAAATTTTAAATTACACCGGGTATTCCCTAACAGAATTCGCTTATCACAGTGCACCCCATCACTCCACGGGTTTGAATCCGTTCTAAGTCGTGCTTGGGAACCAGCCTCGCAAACCCTTAGATTTGCATGGCATTCCCCATTCCCCTGATTTTGTTGAGTCTGCCTCCGCATTTGCATGCCATCTCACCGGATTACATGATGAGATTCACCGGCAAATTTTTTTGCGCAATACTAAATATGCACTTAAGGCCAACAAGCTTCATAACCCCCATCATTTTGAGATAGGTGAGCAAGTGATGGTGCGAGTCGACCTTGAGTGATTGAGGTTACGAGCCAATTGGAAGCTACATGCGCATTGCAATGGGCCTGACACAGTGCTGTAGCGTGTTGGAGCCAATGCCTATGTCCTGGACCTCCCGGAGGACAACTTGAGCAACCCCATCTTCAACGTCGCCGACCTGCTACCTTACAGACCACCCCTCCCCACCAACTTAACATTGGGGGCCGACTCTTATTCTCTAGAGGAGAATTCTTCCCACCGGGGGAGGATTGATGGAGCCCAAGGGACCAAAGGATCCCATGAAAATACACCAACAGACCCTCTAGGGCCCAAGGAAGACACCCCTAAAATTTTGGCTCAAACAGAGGTCAACACAAACTTCACACCCGTTGGTGTGCATGGTTTCATGGCTGTGAACGGATGCATAGGCCAGGGTGTGCACGGATGCACACCCGTGAACATCTCAGCAAATGACGGAGGTTCAGATGTGAAGGTTTTCACGGCCGTGAATGGATACATGGCCATGCCCGTGAAGACCTCAGTGCAAAATTTTGACCCAGTCCCAGACTCATCCATGGCCATGAATGGATGTACACCCATGCCTGTGAACATCCCAAAAATGTAGAAAAGCACTATTTTTTTTGCTCCATTCAATGCTCTCAATGTTCCTCACACCCCCCTGACCGTTTTATGGAGGTTCTCAGTCCATGAACCACCGTTACGAGGCCTCTCCACCCAATAAACTTGACAACAAGGCCTTCTAAAGCACCAGTGAACAACCACTACCACAATCGGGTGCTCAACACCGCCCAAGAATTAGCTAACATTGTGCAGAACCAACCCACCATCAGTCGGTTCTGCTGTTTCATTGCGGCATGTTCGGAGATGGTGTAGAACGCTCCAATGGCCCAAAGTCACTCAGCCCATGCGCCTACTCCTTCTCCACCACATTTTTCTATTTTACTTCAGTTGGTAGATGTCTTTTGTGGTTGTTATGATTTTATTCCAGCATCTTAGACTTGATTTTAGGTTGTTAGGGAGTTGTTGGCTTCTCCAACAACCTTGTGTGCATGTAAAAGGTGTGACCTCCCTCTCTTCTCCTATAAAAGGAGAGTAGGCGCCCCTCCTTTATTATTAGTGTACTAATTTGCTTCTTAACTATAGCCTCCAAGTGAGTGGGAGCCTATGAAGTTGTGGCAGCTCCAAGTGAGGATTGAGTGCTTGTAATCATGGCCGGGCTGCCTGAGTGACTTGTACTCTGAGGATCCTCCTCGCTTGGGTTTTCAAATCAAAGTTACGAGGTACACGCTACCTCTTCCTTTCCGATTGTTGTTTTCAGGCTTGGTGTTGCTTGCTTGTGGATGTGCCTAGAGCGGATGGTTGAAGCTAGATCCATCGCTCCACTATGTTGCTTATTGTGCGCTTGCTTAAAATTGGCTCATCGTGAGAGGTGAGTAGTCTATTTGAGTTAAGCTGTGGTTTCTCGGTGCTTCCGGTATTGCTCACATAAGTATTCTGCTCGGGTTTTCATCATGTTTCCATAGACGATTTTCCCTCCGAACATATTTCACTTTGATGCATTGTATTTACACTACATTTTTGTCTATATTTTAGATCATATTTTGAGCTTATTTGCATGATTTTGTGCTTATTTCGATGCTTTTACTTCACTTTGCACAGAATCTTCACTTTTCTTGGTTTTAATGAAAATGTAGGTAAAATGACCCAAAAATGGAGGATTTCACAAGTTTTGATGTCAGAGCATGATTCCCAAGGAGATCATGAGCTTACACGTCAAATTCGGAGCGAAAATGGTGAATAAATCAACATTCACGGTCTTGGCCGTAATTATGGCTCAGACGTAATTTCGAGTTCGAGCAGTGGGCGAAAACGGCTAAGTATAGATATGTCACAGAAACTTTCACGGGCGAAGCCGTAAATCCATTACGGTCCGTGAATATTTCTGTGACATAAGGCATTTATACACAGAAAGAATCACGGCCGTGGCCGTGAACATGTTACGGACCGTGAAAACGTCCGCCCGACGAGTTTTTCAATCGATTCTCCACCGATTCGAGACGGATTTGAACCAAAGCTTACAGAACCATTCCTTGATGGGTTCCAAACTGGTCTAACTATAAAAGATCAGATTTTTCGAAGGTTTAGGAGGCTTTTTCGGATGAACATGAAGGGCGGCGGCGGCGACAAGGGCGAAAGTTGATTTCCGAGCGAAATTTCGACGAGATTTCACGCAAAAGCAACGATTGATCGGCTCTTTCTGATCTCTAGATCGAAGGGAAACCGGTTTTATTATTGTCTTAGTGAATTCTTTGTGATTTTTACTAGCTCTATAATTGTTCATCACTTAAACATGTATTTCCTTAAGAACATGAGTGAGTAGATCATTGTTTTGGGATTTAGGGCTTAGCCCACTAACTTTTATGAATTAATCTTCATTTATACTCTTTTTATATGAATTTATTATCATGATTTGATTAAAGTTGTGTTCATTTCGTAATATACCTTGGCCACGTATATTTGCGTATTAGACGTTGCGAGAAGGACCAAGAGGTGAATCGCAACGTCCGATCAATTTCAGTTGAACCTTCGAATCCAATCACGAGAGTAGGATGGATTCGTCTGAAGGATTTAACAGCTTTTTATAGAACTTAATGGGTTTAGTTAGGTTAACTGTCAAGACAGTAGGGAGTTAACTTAATTAAACACCGTATTACACTCCGAGAGGAGGTGATATGTACATTAGGAGAAGTTCCTTTCATGATAGATATTTTCTATTGATTGAGTTATCTTTATAAGATTCATAATAGTCAGTGTGGTGAAACCCAGAAATCCCAATTCTCTTATAACTTGAATCCTCTAAAAAGCCACTTTTGAATTGTTCGTACTTAGAAGTTCAACACCATAGCATACTCGGTTTGCTTAGATTCAAACAAGTCGAGAAGTTGGTACTTAACAACGTAGTCCTCGTTGGGAATGATAATCTTTTTATTACTTCGATAATTCCGTGCACTTGCGAAAGCCTATCACCTTGTCTAACTCCCCTCTCATGTTTTTTGCATCATAAGTTCTACCTATTGGTGTGTATGCCCTGAGACCTCCTAGTTTTGGTCCATCTATGTACTACTTGACTCTGATATTTATATATCATTCTGGCATTGTCATTATCAATGTTTGTCTACATCTATGATTATGTACTTACATGATAATGTCCCTGGAGACAAATTAGATCTGTCCTCAAACTCTTGTCCCCAGATAGTACCTTAGTGGATTTGGGACAACTATGGTACTTGTGAGACTGGTATATGGGCTGGTTAGGCACGAGGTGCTAACACAGACATATGGGTATATTAGTAGTGGATATATTGGACCGACCCACTATGAGGCAATGACTTAGTGTCATGAGTTATCCTCACAAGTGACAGGAGATGCATTGATCCCTTGACTTATGGTCATTGACCATTCTATATGGTTAAGGACATGTTTTGATACAACCTAACATCTCGCCGTAGTTGGGAGGTAATAATGGTTGTTATTAGGCATGTCACGACCCATATGAGAAGGTCAATGGACAGACAGAGGACTTGCCCCTTCCTGAGGGAAACTTGAAATCCATGGAGCTCCTCTATGATTCTATGGCTGAAAGTGTATGGCCATACCTAGGTGAGAACCTGATTTAGTCATGACCATGTGAATGGGTGAAAACAAATGATGACACACTTGTCCAATCGGATATCAGTTCAGCAAAGAGACTATAATGCATCTATACCTAGTTGCGATGATGGGGATGTCGATGTCGATATCCATTCCGATGACTTAGATAGCAGTGATGCACTACTAGGTGCCACTCACTGCTTGTGATGACCTTAGGTCAATACTGCCAATGTCAGAGGAACCTACAGGATCGCACACCTTGATACTCGAGTTCTCGTATTGATCGGGAAGCCTTATGATCGAGTTATTGGATAACTCAGAACTTTTTGGGAGATTTCTTCAGAGCCAATCGGCCTGATGAGATGGAAGAGAGTTATTGGAACCAAACTTAATTTTTGGTAGGTTGACCCGTATTTGATCATGGTTAGTCAAATTTGGATTAGGGTTACATTGGATTGGATCCAATTGCTTAATCAACCCATGTAATGAAGTTTGGGCTTGCTCATTACCCAATGAGGCACAATAACAAGTTGTCATGAAGAGATAATGGGCTAAAAGGGTATAATGGGGAGAAATCATCCCCATTGGCACCTAAGGGGTATAATGGGGATAAGTTACGCAATTTGCTTCATAAGGAAGCAATTGGCACCTCCCCCTTCATCCTTTCATGGTATGCTTGCCTCTATGGCAAGTCTTGGGGCTGATATGGCTAGAAGGACTTCTTAGGAAGGTCCTTGGCGAATATGGAAAAGGGGAAGAGGTTTATGGTAAAGTCTTAGAGACTTTCCTTACCTCAAACCCTAATTAACTCGCCTCTCATACCCTAGCCGCATACTCCCTCATGATAATTGCGCCCATCCCTTGTGTTGTCGCCTCTCCCTTGCATCTATATAATAGCATGCATACGTGAGGCCTTGTGTGCAACATTGGCGAGAATAGCAAGGGGGCGAAAGTAAGGAATTGGCGCAAGGTCTTCTCTTCCTTTGAGTCGCAAGTGATCTTCCTCCTTTCCTCTTGGCGCAAGGAGCATTGATACTTGGTGGCTTCCCTTCCTCCTCCAACCTCTTGTTGCATCCTTCCTTCAAGGTTGGCGCAAGTGAAGTGGAGATCTCCCTAAGGCTTGGATCGTCTTCCCAAGGCTAGCACCGGGCGTGGAAGAAGAGAGCTCGAGGCATCCGTGTGTGCGAGACTGCAAAGGGCAAACACTTGGGCGCCTACCTCGACATCGATCCTCAAGCTTGCTCAAGGTACTTACTATCACATCGTGTCGACCCTCTTGCATGACAATCTTCACTGGGTTTTTGGGACCAGCTTGTTTCGGGGATATTCTTCCGCTGTGCAAATGTATTCTCTGTGAAAAATTATAAAATATCTCCGGGGTTTCCCAACAGTGGTATCAGAGCAACATGCGAGCCTCGAACGATGTACTTTCATGCTTTTCCATGCTCACATGCCATGTTTCAATTTTCACAAATTGCATGATCACGTGGTGCATGATTTTTCTAATTAAGAAAAATTATAGTTTCTTGTTCCTATCATCTTGTCAATCTCTTTTGGAATTTTGGATTATTTTTCTTGATTGATTTAAGATCAAAAGGCGCACGTAGTTTTGTCAAGTAGGATAGGCATTGTGTCTTCGGACATGCCGGATCTCTTGATCTAACAAAAACTATCAGCTGATAGGGTCTATAAAATCATCATGAAACTTAATCGCAAATAACCAAAAGATTTGTGATAAGAGGATGAGGAAAAGAAACTTGATTTATGAAAAAGTAAACTTTCAGATTTTATGTTTTTCATGAGCATGTAGAATTGCATGAGTAAGTACTTGATTGTGCATGATGTTGTGATCATTAGTCAAGCCCTGTTGCATGCCTGTGATGTATCCTTGTGAGGCCTGCGTGCCGCTTTTCTTTTTGCTAAGAAGAAGATTAGGGTGACGCATCTACTTGGAGCATGGCGCATGCATGAAGCTTGCGCACCTTGCTTGGTGGTGCAACAAGCTTCGTCAAAGGTAGTGCATCCTTGCATGGGGGCGCAAGTAAGGATTTGGCCGAGTCTTGTGCTTGTGAGCTATCCCTCTTGTGGCTTGCAAGATGGCGCATCTTCCTTGAAGGAGGATCCATGGCATTGGCCGAACCTATGAGTGCTTCTAGGGTTTCCCTAAAAAGTACCTCTAGGGTTTGAGAGCTAAACCATGGAAAGTAGGACCTTGGAGCCAACCTTGAAGACCAAGCTAGAGGTTGGCTAGGCTAGGTCTAGTATTAGGGGCTTGAGTCCTAGGTCAAGAGTTGAACCTCCTTTTGGCATGGGTTGGTTCAATGTCTTAAATGGGCTATGATCACATCATCCTTTTACTGTTTTATTATCTGCTAAAGCAAAGCATGCCTGTGATGTTTTATCATTATGTTGTCACTATAGGATTGCATGTCTGTAATGTTATACATAAGATAAAACTGAAATGATGAGACCTCAAAAACCCTCAATCAAAATATCAAGTCTAGTAGCCTTCTAATGCGTAGCCCTCATCAAACTATCGATCAATGGTGTTGTGAACTGTTTCCCACCCTTGTGGGACACACCCACTTATCTTTAGAAGGTGTGTGGTGACAATGGTTTCCCCAGTCTAGTCTTAATCTGGGCGCGTCTTCGCAAGGAAACTCGTTGGCCCTCGGCATAACGGTTAGGAATAGACTTGACTAGATTTCCACATGTGCTGGGCATATGGTGGAACTCTAGAGGCAGTGTTGAGAGGTTAGGGTTTCATGCTGTATCTAGCCCTCGTTGGACATGAAATGCCTAGACTGTCTCAATAAGGGGAATTGCTTGGAGCAATCGGCCGACGTGCCCACCTTAGGAAGCATGGGTCACTTTGTGCATCTCATCCCACCCTCGTGGGACGCGAAGCCCTGTGTGGAATAAGGATCCCATCTCACTAGGAAATCTTAGATTTCCCGATTGACTTTGTGGGTTGTCAATTCGATTAAAATAGTGGGAGCCATGGTCATTTAAAACAAGTCCAGATTAAATGATCTAAAAGAGTACTAATCTGTTGTTTCTTGGTTGTTGTAGAACAATGGTTGTTAACAATGGCAGATGGTCACTGCAATCTACCCTGGAAAGGGATAAGTTGATTGGATCCAACTTACTGAATTGGTATATGAACCTGAGAAATGTGCTCAACTCGAGAGGAAGCTCTATGTCCTTGAGCAGCCTATTCCTGAGCCACTTCCATGCTCGGCCTCAGTGGCTGAGATGGATGCTTATGATAAGCATCAGGCTGATACTTTAGAGGTTATTAATTTGATGCTAACCAACATGTTGCTTGAATTTAGAGGGCAATATGAATCTAAGAGTGCCTCTGAGATTATGTCTAGTCTAAGGCAGCTCTTTGATGAATTGGTTGAGGTCAATCCTCCTAAAGTTGACATTCAGTGTGGTGAGCCGAAAGGCTTGACCAAAGAACTAAAATTAAAGATGGAAAGGATCAGGAATAACAAGTGCTATACATGTGGAGGGCTACCTCACATGATAAAGGATATGGTGCGACTTCAGAATGAGAATAAGAGAGGCAAGGCCTCGTCTTCAAGCTCATGTATTTATGTTACTGAAGTCAACCTTTCTACTTCTTTGACATGGGTATTGGATACCGCATGTGGAGCTCATATTTGATCGGTACGGCCTGGAGAGATTGACCTATGAGTTAGAAACGGGGCACAGATTACTGCTATTGTTTTATGAGTTCTAACTCTCTCCCTACCTTCTGGACTTCAATTAGAGCTAGATAATTGCTATTTTGTACCTTCACTTACCAAAAATATTATATCCATTCCTTTCTTGGCAAAGAAGGGATTTAGATTTGAAATAAAGGAGAACGTTTGTTCTTTTTCATTTGCAAATATGTTTTATGGGAAGGGTACATTGTGCAATGGTTTATATGTCCTGGACATGAATAACTCTATTTGTAATATAAATAGCAAAAGGACCAAACTGAGTGGTTGAGTTGGTGCTTTCCTATGGCATTATCGATTAGCCCATATAAACAAGAATCGCATTCAACAACTCCATGTAAATGGGTTGTTATATTCAAGTTCCTTGGAGGAATTTGATACTTGTGAGCCTTGTTTATTAGGGAAAATGACAAAGGCGTCATTCACCAAGACTGGTGAATGGGCAGGAGGTTTATTAGATCTCATACATACTGATGTGTGTGGGTCGTTCAATAAGAAAGCCAGAGGAGGGCATAGCTACTTCATCACATTTACTGATGACTTCAGTAGATATGGTTATGTCTACTTAATGAGACACAAATCTGAATCCTTTGAGAAATTCAAGAAGTTCAAAAATGAAGTAGAGAACCAGCTTGGGAGATCCATTAAAACTCTTCAATCAGATCGTGGTGGAGAGTACCTGAGCAGTGATTTCTTTGACTATCTTAGATAGTGTGGGATTCTATCCCAACTCACTCCTCCTGGAACACCACAATGGAATGGTGTGTCTGAGAGGAGAAATCGAACTTTGTTGGACATGGTTCGATCTATGAGTCATGCAACTCTACCACCCTCATTCTGGGGTTTTGCACTTGAGACAGCTTCTCTTATACTGAATAATGTTCCATCTAAGAGTGTCTCCAAGATTCCATATGAGGTATGGAGTGGGAGACGCCCTAACCTCTCTTTATCAGGATCTGGGGATATGAGGCTTATGTCAAACGTCAGGATTCTAATAAGCTAGAACCTAGATCTAATAAATGTGTGTTTGTGGGGTACCCTAAGGAAACTAAGGGTTACTACTTCTATGTTCCCACTGAGAACAAAGTATTTGTTGCTCGAGGTGCTGTTTTTCTAGAGAAAGAATTTCTCATGAAAGAAGTTAGTGGGAGAAAGTTTGACTTGGACGAGGTCCCAGTGCAACCACAAGACAAGGAGATAGAACCTGAGCCACCTGCACCGGTTGCTGGGCAACTTGAGGCTCAGACACAGGTCCCACGTAGGTCTGGGAGGATTCATCATGCACCTGAAAGGTATGGGTCGCTACCTACCCAACACGACGGGATCTTCATCATTGAGGATGAGCCCAGGATTTATGATGACACGGTCAGTGGACCAGACTCCGAGAGATGGCTTGAGGCCATGAAATCTGAGATGGATTCCATGTCAGCTAACCAAGTCTGGGATTTGGTTGAGCTGCCTGATGGGGTAAAACCCATAGGGTGTAAATGGGTCTTCAAAAGGAAGACTGACATGGATGGCAACATAGTTACCTATAAGGGTAGACTAGTGGCTAAAGGATTCAGACAAGTCCACGGGGTGGACTATGAAGAAACCTTTTCGCTAGTTGCCATGATCAAATCCATTCGGATTCTGCTTGCTATAGCTGCATATCATGACTATGAGATATGGTAGATAGATATAAAGACAGTGTTCCTTAATGGAAAGCTGACAGATGATGTGCATATGACACAACCTGATGGCTTCATCCATACTACAGAAGCCAGCAAGGTCTGCAGGCTGAAGAAATCCATTTATAAGTTGGAATCTTCGGTTTGATGAAGCTGTGAGAGATTATGGCTTTATCAAAAGCGAAGATGACGCCTGTGTATACAGAAAATTCAGTGGGAGCTTGGTGACTTTTCTGGTCTTGTATGTCGATGATATACTGCTCATCGGAAACGACATCCCTAGTCTTCAGTCTGTGAAGACATGGTTGGGGAAGTGTTTCGAGATGAAGGACTTAGGGGAGGCCGCCTGTATCCTAGGCGTGAGGATCTACCAGGATAGATCCAAAAGGCTCCTGGCCCTTAGTTAGAGTACCTATATTGATAAGGTTCCGGAGAGGTTCAACTTGGAGCAGTCCAAGAAAGGGTACCTTCCAGTGAGATATGGTCTTACTCTCTCAAAGAGCCAGTGTCCCACCACACAGGCTGAGAGGGATGACATGAGTCGAGTGCCCTATGCTTCGGCAGTGGGCTCGATCATGTATGCAATATTGTGTACTAGACCAGATGTGGCTTATGCTGCGAGCATAACTAGCCGATACCAATCCAATCTAGGTATGCAACACTGGGTGGCTGTAAAGAATATCCTAAAGTATCTGAGAAGAACTAAGGATCTATTCTTGGTCTATGGGGGACAGGAAGAGCTCAGTGTTCAAGGCTATACTGATGCATCATTCCAGTCTGACCCTAATGACTTTAGATCGCAGACCGGCTATGTGTTCAAGATGGTTGGAGGTGCTGTATGCTGAAGAGCTTCAAGCAATCCGCCTTAGCTAATTCTACAATCAAGGCTGAGTATGTGGCCGCTTCTGAGACAGCCAAAGAAGCTGTTTGGATTAGGAAGTTCATTTCTGAACTTCAGGTGGTTCCAAGTACAGTGGATCCCATTAAGCTCTACTGTGACAACAATGGCGCAATTGCACAAGCCAAGGAACCACGGTCTCATCAAAGGTCCAAACACATACTCAGGAGATTTTACCTGATCAGAGAGATCATTGATCGAGGTGATGTCAAGATTAGTAGAGTTGACACAGAGAACAATCTAGCAGACCCACTGACCAAGGCTTTGGCGCACCAGAAGCATGATGGTCATGCTAGAGATATGGGGTTGTGATTCCTCCACCTCTAGGTCGTAGTGCAAGTGGGAGATTGTTGGTGTGTATACCCTGAGACCTAGTTTTGGTCCATCTTTGTACTACTTAACTCTGATATTTATATATCATTCTGGCATTGTCATTATCAATGTTTGTCTACATCTGCGATTATGTACTTACATGATAATGTCCCTGGAGACAGATTAGATCTGTGCTTAAACTCTTGTCCCCAGTCAATGTACCTTAGTGGATATGGGACAGCTATGGTACTTGTGAGACTAGTATATGGGCTGGTTAGGCATGAGGTGCTAACGCAGACATATGGGTATATTAGTGGTGGATATACTGGACCGACCCGCTGAGGCAATGACTTGGTGTCATGAGTTATCCTCACAAGTGACAGGAGATGCATTGATCCCTTGACTTGAGGTCATTGACCATTCTATATGGTTAAGGACATGCTTTGATACAACCTAACATCTCGCTGTAGTTGGGAGGTAATAACGGTTGTTATTGGGCATGTCACGACCCGTATGAGAAGGTCAATGGACAGACAGAGGATTTGCCCCTTCCTGAGGGAAGCTTGATATCCATGGAGCTCCTCTATGGTTCTATGACTGAAAGTATATGGCCATACCTAGGTGAGAACCTGATTTAGTCATGACCATGGATATCAAGCTTGTTCTTCAATCGGATATCAGTTCGGCAAAGAGACTGTAATGCATCTGTACCTAGTTGCGATGATGGGGATGTCGATGTCGATATCCATTCTGATGACTTGGGTAGCAGCGATGCACAGCTAAGTGCCACTCACTGCTTGTGATGACCTTAGGTCAGCACTGCCAACGTTAGAGGAACCTACAGGGTCGTACACCTTGATACTCGAGTTATCGTATTGATCGGGAAGCCTTATGATCGAGTTATTGGATAACTCGGATCTTTTTGGGAGATTTCATCAGCACAAATGGGCCTAATGAGATGGAAGAGAATTATTGGAGTCAAACTTCATTTTTGGCGAGTTGACCCATATTTGACCATGGTTGGTCAAATTTGGATTAGGGTTGCATTGGATTGGATCCAATTGCTTAATCAACCCATGTAATGAAGTTTGGGCTTACTCATTACCCAATGAGGCCCAATAACAAGTTGTCATGAAGAGATAATGGGCTAAAAGGGTATAATGGAGAGAAATCATCCTCATTGGCGCCTAAGGGGTATAATGGGGATAAGTTGTGCAATTTGCTTCATAAGGAAGCAATTGGTGCCTCCCCCTTCATCCTTTCATGGTATGCTTGCCACTATGGCAAGTCTTGGGGCTAATATGGCTAGAAGGACTTCTTAGGAAGGTCCTTGGCGAATATGGAAAAGGGGAAGAAGTTTATGGTAAAGTCTTGGAGACTTTCCTTACCTCAAACCCTAATTAACTTCCCTCTCATACCCTAGCTGCATACTCCCTCATGATAATTGCACCCACCCCTTGTGTTGCCGCCTCTCCCTTGCATCTATATAATAGCATGCATATGTGAGGCCTTGTGTGCAACATTGGCGAGAATAGCAAGGGGGCGAAAGTAAGGAATTGGCGCAAGGTCTTCTCTTCCTTTGAGCCGTAAGTGATCTTCCTCCTTTCCTCTTGGCGCAAGGAGCATTGATACTTGGCGGCTTCCCTTCCTCCTTCAACCTCTTGGCGCATCCTTCCTTCAAGGGTGGCGCAAGTGAAGTGGAGATCTCCCTAGGCTTGGATCTTCTTCCAGAGACTAGCACCTGGCGTGAAAGAAGAGAGCTCGAGGCATCCGTGTGTGCGAGACTGCAGAGGGCGAACACTTAGGCGCCTATCTCGACATCAATCCTCAAGATTGCTCAAGGTACTTACTATCACATCATATCAACCCCCTCGCATGACGATCTTCACTGGGTTTTCGGGACCAGCCTGTTTCGGGGATATTCTTCCGCTGTGCAAATGTAATCTCTGTGAAAAATTATAAAATATCCCCGGGGTTTCCCAACACTATCACCTTAGAGGACAGCATATAAGGACAACCCCTCCTACAATACGCTCCACTAGAAGCCTTAATCTAATTATAGAACCAATTGCATGGCTCGTGTTGAGTTTAAGATAGATTGCAAAAATCTATGGAAATTAAGACGTTTATAATTGAAGCACAACCATGAAATGGCAAGTCCTGATAAAGTTTGTTTGCTTAGGTCACATAGAAAGATTTTATTATATTAATTTGCCATGGAGCAAATGAATATATCTAGAATGAAGGCAACAAAAAAATTTAATTTTTTCAGTCAACATCAAATACTTCTCGAGATGTTGGATTTATTAGAAATGATAGCAATAATTTTATTGGTAGAAAAAAAAAGAGAACAATTACAAGTAAAAGAAACACAAAGCCTTCTTGAGTATTTAATAAATAGACAAATATCAAATCCTAGCTTTGTTTATGTTATTCAACTTCATGAGACGGGAGAAGTTTTCAATATTTTTTGGGTAGATGGTAAAGCCATCATTGATTATGCATATTTTGTTGACGTTGTGTTATTTGACATGGTATTCCAAACCAATAGCTATAAAATGTCATTTGCTCCTATTCTTGGAGTTAATTATCATAAGTAGACAATTTTATTTGGGGTTGTCTTACTTTTTGATGAAAGTGCAGATTCATTTATTTGGCTATTTAACACTTTTTTATTAGCAATATTAGGAAAGGAACCGGTGACAATGTTTACCGATCAATTAGCTACTATTTTCAAAGCAATAAAACAAGTTTTCCTGACTACCAACCATCGATTATGTTTATAGTATATTTTTATGAATGCCACTACCAATTTATTGTCATACTTAAAAGCTTGCGTATATGAACGGAGTAGTGTACAGAAGTTTGAGTTGTTGTGGGAAGAGTTGATTATCAAGTATAACCTACATGAGAGTAATTGGATTCAAAAATTTTACGCAATCCAAGAAAAATGGGCATCTATGTACCATGTGGATTCATTCTATGCTAACTTGACTACCATCCAAAGAAGCAAGAGCATGAATTGTCAATTTTAAAAAAATTAAGAAAAAATTAGTAATGTTTGAATTATTAGAACAGTACAATAAAGTTGTTACCTTTTTGTGAGAAAGAAATGTACGAAGACTTTTTGTCTAGAAATAGTAGTCCAATTCTACAAACAGGTGTGACAATGTTAGAGGAAGAGGCTATAGTTTATACAAGGGTTATGTATACAGAATTTGTTGAACAATTTTTAAAGCAACTGTCATTTACATGCGAACTATGCAACTGTGATGGTTCAGAGCAAACATATAGGCTAGCATCTAAACGCATTGGGCTTTCTTATTTTGTTGTATTTAACTCAACTACATTGACAGTTGATTGTAAGTGTAAAATGTTTCAATATTATGGTATTTTGTGTTTGCATAGTTTGAGAGTGTTGACCCACAATAATATTCTAAATTTGCTAACACATCATGTGTTAAAGAGATGGACCAAATATGCAAAATGTGGTATCATTTCCAATGTTAGTGGTCTATTGACTAATTCAAATGGGGAAGAAAGGCTTCATTGTATACATGTGTTTGTCATAAATCATATGCATTATCAACCAAAAGCATGAATTGTGTAAAAGGCCTTGAGATGATTGATGGAGCAATTGATAATATTACTTCAATCGTGGAGCATGCAATTCTAAATGATGTCGAGGATGAATCACTAGATGGATGTATCGTTCATGCAATTGCTTATGTCAAAGTCAACCCTAAATCAGGTATGAACATATCTACAAATGCATATTGTTGTTGGTTTATACATATGCATGTCACCTCTAAGTTATGCTCTCAACCTTCTTGCAGCAACAGTAAGAGTTATCAACTTCTACATTTAGAAGACTAAACTTTGACAGGCAACTATAGAAGCAGACATTGATGCTTCAAGATATTTTTGAAATTGTAATTGAACTGATTGTAAATTTGTTGGGATTATTTTAAAATCACATTGTAATTTGAGGCATGTTGATATGTTTATTGTTCAGTTTGTGTATGTGATGATCGTCTTGTGAATGGAAATGGTTTTATAGGATGTGATGTTTGTTTTCTGCATGGAAATGATTGATGTATTATAGCTTGTGATGATTGTTTTGTGTGTGGAAATGGTTTATGTTTTATGTTGTGATGATTGTTTTGTGTGTGAAAATGGCTGATGTTTTTATATTGTGATTATTGTTTTGTGTGTGGAAATGGTTTATGTTTTATGTTGTGATGATTATTTTGTGTGTGGAAATGGTTTATGTTTTATGTTGTGATGATTATTTTGTGTGTGAAAATGGTTGATGTTTTTATATTGTGATTATTGTTTTGTGTGTGGAAATGGTTGATGTTTTTATAGCTTGTGATTTTATATTTTGTGTTAAAAGGTTGAACCTCATTGAATTAAGGTAGAACCCTATATAGTTTATCTAATTTGTCAATGTAAGATTTGATTTTATTGAAACAAGCAAGGTGAAATTAAGTCAATGGAATGAGGTTCTACCTAATAAAAACATCTATATTTTTTTTATAAACCATCAAAAGCTGCAAAAATATCAATCATCTCCATTTAAAAAACAACCATCACAATCTATAAAAATATTAACCATCACAAGCTACAAAACAAGCATCGCAAGCTGAAAAAATACTGCAACTATCTCCATTTACTAGACAAAAATCATAATCTATAAAAATATCAACCATCACAAGATGAAAAAATATCAACCATCACAAATTACAAAACAAGCATCGCAAGCTGAAAAAATACTGCAACCATCAACATTTACAAAACAAAAAATCACAATCTATAAAAATATCAACCATCACTAGCTGAAAAAATATCAACCATCACAATCTACCAAACAAGCACTGGTATACCAAATTAAAAATATCTAATATCACACAAATGTGATGTGAAGTTCACTATTAAACAAAAAACTCATTTATAATTACAAGACTTTGGCCACTTCATGTCTCCCTCCTGCACCTCCTTGAGCAAGGGGCGACCTCACCTTTTCCATTCCTAGCACACAATCCACCGCCTAGAGCATTAGTCTCCAATGTTTAAAAATATAACTAAAATACTCACTTTTTCACCTAGGGATACATGCGGTGGAGTCCCTAATGCTTAGGATGAATGTTTTGGGGAGTTAGATACAAGAAACAAATGCTCCTCTTCTGCAGCTGGGGCTAATTCATTTAGTATATGTAAATAAGAAAGTCAAATCAATAGAATATGTGAAAAAATTTATCTTTCTAATAAGTTGTCATACTATATCTTCAAATATTTTAACAATTATTTTGCTCAAGGTATAATTTCTTCTTAACTTAGCATTGGCCCATCTGAAGAGCCGAGGATACACACCCAATTGAATAACATCTGTAGTCGATAGTGTATGCTTATAAAACCAAATCTATAATATCAACAAGTATAGCACATTAATATAATAATGTAAAAGCACTTACAATATTAAATATCACAAAGCATAAATTGTATTTACATTGAGTATGATTGTGCATCTCCCAATACTACTTGAGTCTTTATTTTTTGACTTATTCAATTCATTTATTAAAAATCTATATATAGTTTCTGCCCAATTATATTCATTTATTTGATTAATATTATCTACATAACTAACTAAACTACTAGGTACACTATAATTATTTCTACAAAAAATAAATATACAAAATGCATACAAAACTACTAATTTTTTTAACCTATCATAATCAAAATTTTTATCTAACCTACATGCATGTTTTAATTTTCTTTCTAGTATTAGGCATTTTACATATACACCTTTAAATTCTTGTTTCAAAAATTCAGACAACCCTAAACCCTATTCTAAATTAACAAGCTCACCTTGTGGTTTCAATCCAATGATGAATGCTACATCATTCAAAGAAAATTTCACTATATTTTTGTTAATAAGAAAAATAATAGTTTGTCTATCCCAATTTTCAATTAAATATCCTAAATTAATTATATCTAACTTAATTTGAGGACTTTCCCAAAAATAGACAAACGGTGTATTGTCCAATAAGTTTTCTTCTAGTCTACTTAAATTAATAAGTTCTTTGGAAAATTTTTGCATTCTATTAAGACTATACCTACTGGGTACATTTCTACTTAATCTTTTTTTAGAACTCATGTTTGTATGTCTTGCAAAACCTAATAAATAAAGAGAATTTAGTTTTTTATAATAAAAAAATACATATACATCAATTGTTCTTCAAGACAATTACTTAGTATTATCATGAAGACGATTAGCTAGTGATATTATGAAAGAAAACATTATCAACACCAAGTTACCAAAGGGTCAATCGGAGATGAGGGCCGGTGGTTAATTATGACTGGCCGAGGGCTGTCTTCTATTCTAACTCGTTGACATCGTTAGCTGGAGAGGAGCGATAGCACTGGCTGGAGATGATCGATAGGCATCGACCAAAGAGGAGTGACGACCGTAAAGGAGCGATAGCGCCAGTTGGAGATAATCGAGAGGCGTCGGCCAGAGAGATGCGTCGAGGGGCGAGCAGCTGGAGAGAATCATCGAGAGCAAGAGTCGATGTGATGAGAGCAGAAGGGGTTCGGTTCCGAGAAGGGGCAAGGGCTTTGGGTGATTGGAGAAGGAAAATTGATTTTTTATCATTTGAATAGTTGTTTGAGGTGGGAGCTTTGAGATTCACACAGATTAAGATCACTTCATCCAACAACTGAGTGGGTTCCTGCCTAAACGTGTTTAGGCGGGGACCGAGAATTTTTTTTTTCCATAGTTTGTGGCATTGATGAGAGGGTCTAATGGAAAGCAAATGTTAGCAATAGCCCAAATGGAGAAAGAGAAAGTGACCACTATAAGTAGATGCATAATGAGATTCCTCCTATTTACAAATTTTATTTATATGAAAGTACCATGAAAGTGGTGGACAAAATGGTAGCTAAGGAGGTAACAAAACAAGAGAAGGGACTCCATTAAAGACAATGAAGGGCGTAGCAAAACCTTTTGCCCTAAGCAAAGTGCTCATGCCCACTTTATCTTTATTCTTTGTTTGATTATTTTTCTTGTATGTCCACTTGATTAATCAACTCACAAGTCATTAATGCATTTTGCTCAATCTTCTCCTAACTGTCGACGATACATCAAGCTCTTTGCTAGTGCCAACTTACAGTTTGCACAAGCTCCTCTTAAATGACAACTTGTGTTGCACTCAAGCTCTAGTCAAGTGCTAACTTTTATTACACTTGAGTATCAACCTAACTTTGTCTTTAGCAATAGTTTCACTTATATACTTAAGTACGTTCTCTAAGTCATATTCCGAAATTGCTTATATTTTCGTACCTTTGCTCAAAAATATGTAATACCCAAATTCTCCTTTCGTTTTAGTCTATTACTTGGTCAAATCATAGACTTTTATGTATTGAAACATAAACATTTACCATGTGATGTTAAATATTTGCACCATGAGTCACTTTGTTTATTAGAGTTGGGAAGCACCATTAGTCAAGAAGCAATGAGATATTTTTCAACTATAGATATTATTTTCTATCAATCCTACTTGACAATAATAATGACAAAAATTTTTTGGATTTTGAAACCTTAAGAAATTAACCCCTGATTTAATATAAAATCCAAAACATTTAGTTAAAACATAGGCATTGGTCTGTACATGCATGTCCTGTAGCTTTGAAGATTTGTACACTCAAACTAAAGCACCATAAATTTATCGATTATATTCTCATTAGCAACATTTATAAGTATCTTAGCTTATATGAGTTTTAACATATCGTTCCTAGAAAAACTAATCATATCTATCAAGACCAAATATATGGTATCTGATGTTTCCATTTATTTTGACTGATCTCATCTGGGGAAAAGTTCGGCCTTCAGTACTTAATTTGCATAAAAAAATAATAGTATAATCTACTATAAACACAGCAAGTCTAATGAAAGAATGTGCATTTCATCGAATTCATATTTAGACCAATTTAATAGCAAATCATGTAATAGTTAATTCAAATCACCGACAAAAGAAAAGTTTTATCAGATATTCAGACTAAGTTGCTCATAAAACTGAAGTGCATACGAATATGCAAATAAATTATAAGTTGTTTGATAACCAAATTTTATTTCGATCAACTCCAAATCAATCCCTTTGAAGGTGGAAAAGGCATGCAAGAGCAGGTATGCCCTTTATGAAGGTCTTTAACTCTTTAGACAATCTGAAGATCATCTTTCTACCATCGAGAAATGAAAATGGTTTTTTTTTTGTCCTTTTATATGCTGCCATCAGATTCGACTGTCACAAACTATTTACTTGTCAGAACTCAGGAATTCTTTCCTTCTAACCTCTCAAGGGCCTTTAGCTTCCGATAACCTTTATCAGTGCCAAACAACCTGACAAATAAAAACAAGTTGGATGTCAAGATGATGAGTTAATTGCTATTATACTATAAATTCAAGTTTTGGTTTACATTTCCAATCCAAGGGCGACAAATCCTACTCAGAAGAAACAAAAAAATAGAAAATTATTATGTAAGCAAATCGAATACGGTCCTGGCAATCAGTAACAAAGTTTCCTTAAGTTTTCCCGCCTATGAAAGTATAAATGCATGATTTATAAAATAAATAGTGTCAATAAAACAATGATTGTATCGTACAGTGTTTGTTCTGAATGAATGAATCTTGAAACCATTTCCTCGTAACAGTTTATAAAAACTTGATTCATATCAGGCTATCCATCCGCTACATATTTGCTCAACTGTAGGTCAACACAAAATATCACCTCTAACCGACTAAATACACGTATCACGCAGACCACTCAAAATGATCATTGCAACGGTGTATCATGTGTTGATACCAGTGTTATCAAATAGCGCCGCCATAGCGCTATTTGGTAGCGGGAATAGGGTTCACCGCGATGAAAATGGTATCGCGTTGCGGAAAACGCAATTTCCGCCATAGCGGACGCAATAAGGATGGTGGCGCTTGTTTGCGAAGCGGCAATGGCGGAAGAGGAGGCGTTGGCGTTGGCGGAAGGTGTTGGCGGAAGAGGAGGTTTTGGCAGAAGGCGTTGGCAGAAGCTGTTGGCGGAAGAGGAGGCGTTGGCGGAAGCTTCAGTAGAGGCAGAAGGCATCGGAAGAGGCGGACGGCGTCGGCGTCGGCTTCAGCAGAGGCAGAAGGCATCGGCATAACCAGAAGGCATCAGTGTCGGCGTCGGCATAAGCAGAAAGCATCCGCCTCTGCGTCGGCGAAGGCTGAAGACATCGGCGAAGGCTGCGGAAGTAAGAAGCGAAGAGAGGCATCAGCATAGGTGGCAGAAATAAGAAAGGAGGAAGGCATCGGCAGAGGCGACGCACTCTCGCAGACGAACGGGATCATCGAGGCGAACATGATTCGGCGATGGATGAGTCAGCGAAGGCCGGACACGTGGAGTTAACTAAGAGGGGGAGATGAAGTGTTCGTGCCTCACTAATAAGTAAATAAGGAAAAATTATAACGTGTACGCTGACGCCTTCCGATTTCCGAAATAGTGTATTGTAAGCTTTCTTTTCGAAATAGTGCATTGTTTAGCTTTCTTCCGTTGCGCCTCCTCTGCCTCGCATAAAAATTTCCAGTCAACGCATCTTCGCTTCATCACTGCCTCGCATAAAAGTTGTTGTTGTCTTCTCAACGGCTCTTGTATTATTTCCAGCCAATGCATCTTCGCTTCATCATTGCCTCACGTAAAAGTTACTGTTCACTTCTCACCGCCTTAATCTCCTGTATTATTTCCAGTTTCTCTCCATTCAGGTAACAACTC
This sequence comes from Costus lasius, assembly GCA_027563935.2. NCBI lineage: Eukaryota > Viridiplantae > Streptophyta > Magnoliopsida > Zingiberales > Costaceae > Costus > Costus lasius. Next base: position 35,788,179 of record CM050453.2, read on the forward strand.
CTTCAATCTTTTTTTTTTAATTTTTGTTTACTTGTATAATTCATCATTCATATTCTATATTCATTATTCAAAACATACCCTAATTTTTTTTAGTATGACATGTGAGGAATCTTTAAATCATTCAAAAGTTAGTGCTAGATCTGATCCCGGTTGGAAATATTGTAAACCAGCACAAGGAAATGACACATATTTGTAGTTGTAATTTTTGTGGAAAAATCACAAAAGGTGGAATTACTAGAGCCAAAGAACACTTGATGGGAAAAAGGGTAATGTTGCAGCATGTACTAAATGCCCAAAAGAGGTAAGAGAAGAATTATGGGGATATTTGAAGGATAAAAAAAAGCAAGATAGTGAAGCATTTCAAAGGGAAAGGATATATAATGACATTGATGAAATTAGTGACAGTGATGAAGAATATGCACGTGAAGAAGGTTTTAGAGAAATAGGATCAGATAATGCAAATAGAAAGAAGGGTGCTTCTAAGGGTCCCATTTCTCTGTATTTTGGCAAACCTGAAACTGCAATTGAGAAAAAGAAAAAAAAAATTAAGGCAAGCAACCATAAGGGAGTCATGTGACAAGGAGGCTACTGCAAGAGTTCATCAATATATAGCTCGATTTTGGTATCAAGCTGGTTTATCCTTCAACATGATTAAATTGCAAAGCTTTCATGACATACTCACAGCCATTGGAAGCTTTGGACCAAATTTGAAGCCTCCATCTTATTATGATATAAGAGTTCCACTACTCAACAAAGAGTTAGTATATACCGAAGATTTGTTAAAGGGCCAAAAGGAGCATTGGACTAGATTTGGATGCTCTATTATGTCTGATGCATGGACAGATAGAAAACAAAGATCCATAGTTAACTTCTTAGTGAATTGTCCTACTGGCACAATGTTTATTAAATCTATTGATGTATCAGATATTGTGAAGACAGGCTAGAAGATATTTGAGTTGTTTGACTCTATTGTGGATGAGATTGGAAAAGAAAAGATTGTCCAAGTTATTACAGATAATGGAAGCAACTATGTTCTTGCAGGTAAACTATTGGAAGAAAAAAGACCACATTTGTATTGGACCCCTTGTGCGGCCCATTGTATCGATTTGATGTTGGAAGACATTGGAAAGTTGTCTCCAATAAAGAAGACAATTCAAAATGCAATATCACTTGTTAGCTTCATTTATAGTCATTCAAGTACTTTAAGCTTTATTGAGGTATTTTACCAACAAAAGAGAATTGGTGAGGCATGCAATTACTAGATTTGCTACATCTTTCCTCACATTGGAAAGAATTCACAAGGAAAAAGCAAATCTTCGAAAAATGTGTGTCAGATGATTAGACAAATAATAAATTATCCAAGGAGGCTAAAGGGAGGGAAGCAATAAGAATTGTACTAATGCCTAACTTTTTGGAATAATGTAGTGTAGACGCTTAAGGTGATGGCTCCTCTAGTGCGTGTGCTTCGCCTCGTAGATAGTGAGAAAAAACCAGCCATGGGTTATATTTATGAGGCAATGGAGAAGGCTAAGGAAGCTATTATGAGATCTTTTGAGAACAATGAAAACAAATACAAAGATGTTTTTGAAATCATTGATCGTAGATGGACTTGCCAACTTCATCGCCCATTACATGCTGCTGGTCACTTTCTAAATCTAGAATTTTTCTATAATAATCCCTCAATTGAATTTGATTTTGAGGTGACTAATGGGTTGTATGCATGCATTGAGAGGTTGATTCCTACTTCAGAAGTGAAACAAAAGATTCTTGAGGAGCTGCCCATTTATAAAACAGCTAGTGGTATGTTTGGAAACAAATTTGCAATTTCCCAGAGGAACACAATTGCACCAGGTGAGAAATTTTATGAAAATTTCTAAATTTTAAATTTTGTTATATACATTATTGAATAATAAAATATTTTTGGCCTTTTAGCACAATGGTGGCGAATGTATGGATTGTCAACTCCAAATTTACAATAACTCGCCATAAGGATCTTGAGCTTGACATGTAGTGCCTCAGGATGTGAACGCAACTGGAGTGTGCTTGAGCAAGTAATTATATTATGCATTTAATAATTTATTAATTTATTAGTAATTAAGATATGTGACTTATATAATTTTTTAAATTATTTATTTAACTTGTTGCATATTCATTCCAAGAAAAGGAATAGACTTGAGCATAAAAGACTACACAATTTAGTGTATGTTAAATACAATCAAGCCTTGCACAGAAGATACAATTATAGAGATGAAATTGACCCAATCTCACTCAATGGTATTGACGAGTGCAATGAGTGGTTACTTGGGAAGATGGATGGTGATGAAGATGATGCTGGTAATGAAAGGGTATTTGAGGATGAAAATGATAATGCCTTTAATTGGGATGATGTTTATAGGGCTTCAGGAGTTGGAGAGCCTAGAATATCTAGGCAAACATTTAAAAAAAGAAAGGAACCTCCAAGTGTTATTGGTGCAACATCAAAGAAAAACAAAGGTTTGATAAGTGTAATTTCTTCAACCAAAAAAAGAAAAGAGATTGTGGTTGAGGGAGAAGATAATACAGTTTTTGAAGAATCAGAAAAAGAATTAGAAGACATTGATTATGAGGATTCAGAAGAAGAAGTTGAAGGATATGCCTCGGTATCTGAAAATGAGAATAATGATTATATTGGAGAAGAGACAAATGAGGATGAATAAATTTTTGGCTTTGTTTTGTGTTTTACTATTTTCAATATTTTGTATTGAACTTTGTCTTGATTACTATGTTTTGAAATTTGAAAATTTAAATCAATGACTTTTGTTAAATATTGTGTTAGTAACATGTTATCTTTTTTTATTTTAACTTGTTTTAAATTTTATACAACTTGTTTTAATTATTATACAGCTTGTGTTATATGTATATAATATATATTTTAACCGCTATATGATTGCGACGCTATCCGCTATATTACATAGCGGATTTTTGGCTTGCCGCTATTTTCCACGATCCGCAATCCATAACACTGGTTGATACACTAAAACAACAAGGTGCATCGAGAGGAATGGGTTTACCAGCTAGATTTTTAGCCATTTTACGACAAATTTGACTTTCCATTTATAACCCACCTCCATCCCTGTCCCTCTTTCATTCACGTATTCTTAATCATCCTTAACTATTTGAAACTCTTTCTAGTCTTCTCACAATCTATCATCAAAGAGGGTGATGGCACTATGCATATGAAGCAATATCTCACTAGAGGTTACCTCAACGTTGTTCAATGCATGAAAGTCCCACCAGAAATCCGTTGTACTTCTAGAAAACAAATTAGTGCACAAAACCAATCATGACAAGAGTGTGATGAGTTTAACAGATAAGAACTGGAGCACCCAACTTATGGCAAATGGAAATAGAGCATAGTTGTTACCATAGAGGATCTCAAGATAGAAATGTTTCTTCTTTTTTTTCAAGGCTCAATACACCGAGGAAGATTAGCACAACCAACTTCAAGGTGAATAGGAGCACAACAACAGAAATGCAATTGGATCTACTTTGGTTGCACATCTTGAGTAAGAGTATGGGAGCCCAATATGACCTAACAAGCGTGTTGTTACCATTCATCTTAATTCGAGGATTTTCCCCTTCCAAGTGAGGAAGTAAACTCAAATTAACAATGCCTACTAGAACATGAAAAGGGAGACTAACAAGACAAATATCAAAGGATTTTATTCAATCAATTTCCGCCACTTGCGACTGGGCACACTTTTTATACCATCATAGCATTCACTATCGAAAGGAAAACAGAACTCATCACAAGTTGTCAACCCCTACCTTGACAAGTATCTGGCAGAATATCAAGGGTTGATTCCAAGGATGAAATGGCATTGAAAGAATTCTCTATCAGACCAACTACAGCCAACCCAAAAAAGCATAATCAACTTTCTAATCTATTATGACAATAAAGTAATCTTCCACAAATTAATGAATGTCTCAATCCATTACCATATGGATTTGTCAAGTAATGGAGTTAATACTCTCCTCACATTCTGCGAATCATGCTAGATAGCAAAACCAACATCAAGAGAGGCAGCAAGCTGAAAAAAAAAATTATCTTCTCTCGCTTGTTCTAATCATTACACATTATATCAACCCAAAATTTTTCAATTTTGGTCAATACTAGTGTACCAATCAATTATAGAGGGGTACATACCAACATAAAATACCAGTTTGACACTGCTCTAAACCTTAGATCATGTATGTAAAATTATATTTATAATATATATATATACATATATATATATGGTCTGAACCAATTTAAAAACCCTACATCAACTTCACAGTAAAGAGCATTAATGACCTCCAAATTGTGAAGGGAATGACAGAAGGGCACAAATCATTACTCGTTCATCCATAGCCATCACTAGGTGACACTCTTGTGCATAACTTCATAAATGAGTTCAATCCGATATATATGAGCTACTTAGGAATGGTAGTTGACTAAATGGTGCAGCTTCAAGTTTGATGGATGACATTCGAAATTATAGGTATTCATACCCAATACCCGATTAAAAAATAAATAAAATATATATTTATACTAAAAAATATAAGAATAATCATAAGAATAATTATTATATAAATATACAATACTGTATTTATAAAATTATTATATATATATATATAAATTAAATAAAAATAAAATTAAAAATTTTTTATTGTAGATACCTATGAATATCCATTTAAATACTCATGTCGGGCTCAACTAATGTAATAGGATACCAAGTTCATACTTGACCCATTTTCATTTCCAATATAATTTGATTTGTCACATTAGTTTTCTCCTTTAGGTCCATCACTAAAAGGAGGTCACAACTTAAGCCAACAATTACAAGCGATCTATTTCTCAATATGCCTTTGTGACAAATTGAAAAGAAAGAAGATTATTCTCCATAATTGATTTTGGGAAGCTAACTAGAGATCATTATCACATGGAGCAATGTTTCTAATCACGGATTGCTGGGCATGGACCAATCTCGCACTAGAAGATACCGGACACAATGACACTTTAGTATATCAATAGAGATGTACTAACATATGGTGCAGTGATGCCAATTGTATCTCAAACCAATACATACCACCTATACCAAGTAATATGGACCAATTTTAAAAATCATCCTATGGTGCATCTCTACATGGTCTTAAGCTTGGTGAATATGAACAAAACAAGAAATGATACAATATGTAGGCATCATATATTATAGGTGAATGAATCAAATGGGAAGAAAAACATTTTAATGATCAAGTGCAAGTAAGCCTAGTGTTTAGTTTAGGTAATTGGTAATTTATAGTTAACTAATTTCATATTTGTTAATTGTACCACATTGCCCAAATTCTAATATCAGTATAATCTTACACAAATTACCCACTAGATGCAATTAGGTACGTCATTCTTAGATACATACAATTCCTCAACTTCAACTATAGCAATTACCCAAGTACAATTTGAGAAGTAAACAAGACTTTGCTTCAAATGTGATCATCAATTTAATACAATATCCAGGTAAATTCTTCAAAAACATACCATTTAACACTACCTTTCCATTTGGGCCCTTTAGCAGAATTATGAAATTTCTAAATCCTAACTATCTAATTTGCATCTATGATATGTTACAATTTGGGCTTATATGCTCTGCACCTGAAAAAGACTGCCGTGCAAATTCTCATTCAAACCACATGTTACTGTTGCAAGAAAAAGTAGTACATACATATTAATTAATGCCACTATCATACCTTTGCTAGTAGTTATGTTTTCCCTTAACGGGTTTGGATCTTATCGGGTTTGGGTTATTACCCAACCTTCCTATGATTTCTATGTAATTATTGAACCCTAGCGAATAGCAACTTAACGTTTTCTGCTTCCGTTCCCCTCAACTTGGTATCAGAGGCATTTGCCGCCACCTTACGCTTCCGCCTCCGGCATCTTCCTCCGTCTTCATCCCCCTTAGGTAGTCCTTGTAACCTACCGATCACATCTAAGCCCTCTTCCACCTTCACCTAAGCTCCGCCTTCCCTCTTCTTCCTTTCTCCGTCGCTGCGCTTGCCTCTCGGAAGGCAACTGGAGTTGTAGAAGGGCCCGGCATTCTTCCTTGTTGGTGAGCTCTTATCTTGCCGCCATCCTGCTGTGTTCAACACTCTCGGTGAAGCTCCAGAAGCTCCTTGCATGAGAGTTTTTCTCATCGCCGCCTGCTGTGTTCGACACTCTCAACGCCAGAAACCTCCCGCGTGTCTGCATATCTGTTTCGGTGCCATTCCTATAGCTATCGGCCAGCCTATATGTGATAAATGAATCTAACTTGTTGGGTGTCAACAAAGGAATCTCACAGCAACATCCTGCATCGAATTTCAAGCTGCAATTTCCTCCTCACGCCTCCTTCATCACCAGCAACATCTTAGGTCTGTTAGACGAGATGAGAGAGAAGGAGAGAAAGGGGGAAACTCTAATAGACTATATTGCATTAATTTGGATCATCTTACACAATAGACATCACCTCTATATATAGAGGTTAGTACATAAAACCCTAATCCTAATATGACTAAAATAACCCTAACTATTATCTATTCTAACACTCCCCCTCAAGCTGGAATATACATAACAATTACGCTCCAGCTTGCACATAATAAAAGGAACAACAACATAATTCAAAGACAAGTACAATAAGAAGACAACATCAAAGGTCGCAAGCAAGCTGTCGTAGAGAGTGACGTAAGGCGTCATAGAGAGACCAGCTGTTGTAGAGAGCGATGTAAGGTGTCATAGAGAGCGATGCAAGCTATCGTAGAGAGCGACGTAAGGCTGTCGTAGAGAGCGACATAAGGCATCATAGAGAGCGACATAAGACATCATAGAGACCTATATGGAAGCTCGACTAGGACGAGAAGACACCCAAGGTGGAAGATCGTCCGAGGCTGGAATCAACTTCACAAAGCCTTGCTGCCAAGAAGCCGACGGAGGAAGACAAGGGTCCGGCGGAGAAGAAGCCGAAGCAAGGCACCTCCTGCACTCAGCATAGGCACGCACAGCAGGGATCAGGCGCAGGGCAAGGTAGAGATGTTCGGCGGCAAGGTGCTCTCGTTGACGCAGGCGAGGAGAGCGAAGATGCGCGAGCAGAGGCGGGCAACATTGAGGGCCGCTGAGAGATTGGCAGCGATGCAATGAGCCTCGAGAGCGGCGAGAAGTGGGCCTGCGGCAAACTGGAGGGCGGCGGATGAGTTCTGCGGGTTAATGGGTAGACCACCAGCAGAACGAAGAAGTCCTTCACCATCGCGGCGTGAAGCAAAAGGAAGCTGTTGACGATGAGGAGGCCCCGAAAGCTGCACGGGAAGGTAAAGGCGGTGGAAGACGAGGCTAAGGCTAAAAGGAGGGCGGCGACGGGAACAATAAGGAAGATGAGTGGCGACGGCGTGGGGAAACAAGGCATCGCAGTGGAAGCCGAGACGATGGCCAAGAGGAATGCGGCGGCGAGCATAGTGGCTGATGTCGAGGGTTCGGAGGCGGGCCAGGTCAAAGAGAAAGGAAGGGAGCAGGCCGGCGAAGGAGTTCCCACTGATGTTGAGGTGGACGAGCGAAGTATAGAGCAGGCAGAGCTAGGGGGAGACGAGGCGGAAGATGAAGGCGGCGGCATGCTTTGATACCATGTTAGAAGAGATGAGAGAGAAGGAGAGAAAAGGGGAAACTCTAATAGACTACATTGCATTAATATGGATCATCTTACACAATAGACATCACCTCTATATATAGAGGTTAGTACATAAAACCCTAATCCTAATATGACTAAAATAACCCTAACTATTATCTATTCTAACAAGGTCAAGTTCTGCCTTCTAATACTCTAGTTGCTTTTCCGCTGAAATATGGATATTACTCCTACCGAATTAAAGCCCACCTCTAGTGTTGCTATCACCGTGAAGCTAGATGGCAACAACTATCTTCTCTGGGCTAGATCTGTGCGTTTCTATCTTGAGTCCCACAGGAAGGACATGCACCTAACTAGCATAGGACCAAACTCCTTGGATCTTGCTTATGAAACATGGCGGAGATCAGATATGGCTGTTGTCACATCCCTCCTCAGTAGTATCGAGGGTAATATAGCCTCTATAGTAATGTGCTTAGACATAGCAAAAGAAATTTGGGACATCTTAGCATCAACCTATGCCCCTCAAGAAAACATATGTCAAGTCCATTGGCTTTATGAGGAACTCTTCAATCTGAAACAGAGAGACATACCTTTACCCAACCTTTACCATATTCTCAAAGGGTAGTGGGATCAGCTGCAAATGCTCCAGCCGCCCACTACTGACATCTCAGTGACCATCCAACAACGATAGAAATTCTTTGTCATAACATTTCTCAGTTGTGATAACCATGCTTACATCAGCACCCTGCTGCCAAAGCTCAGCTTCCTGTGGATTCAACCATTCCTACAATTCATAGTGTTTACTCGTGTCTCTTGCGTGTCTCTATGGTCACTCCTTCCACTAACACCAGTAGTGTCATCCTTGCTCCCCAAGGTGGCAGACGTGGCTCTTCTAGTAGGGGTAGAGGGCGTGGTTGTATCTCTACTCCTTGTGAACATTGTGGACAAAGCAATATTTATTCTGACCGGTGCTGGAAAAAGTTTGGCAGACCATCATGCCAAAATGGCAATTGATAATGGATCCCATGTGCAAGGATAGGCAGTCACCTCAACCTCATCATCTCTTACTGATCCGACCATTACGGTCTCCTCTGCTGAGTATGAACGCCTAGTCAGATTGGCCGCTCAAGCTGAAGTTTCTACTTTTTCCTTAATGGCTACGATACCTGGTGTCTCTAGTACTGTCTCTCTCGTTGCCTCTGCTAATTCTTGGGTTTTAGATTTTGGCGCCATCTCTCATGTTTTAGGTAATCATTTACTATTTGCATAGTTATATCTTGACACCAATTATAGTCTGGTGTCAATTGCTGATGGGTCTCTTATTCCTGTTTAAGGAAAAGGGACTGTTTACTTGAGCCCTAAGCTTACCCTTTCTGATATTCTTTATGTTCCTCAATTTCCTGTTAATCTCTTCTTCTTTTTTGCCCTCACAAAAAGCCTATGTTGCTCCGTAACATTGTTCTCTTCCTGTTGTATCTTTTAAGACCACAGGACGAGAGTAAAGATTGGTGGAGGGTTTAAAGTTGGCGGTGTCTATATTCTCACCGACCCTGCACTGGATAGCGCTTTTGTCTACATCCTCTCCTTTAACATGGCACTGTCGGTTAGGTCATATCTCCCATTGTAAAGTTCAACAACTCTTGTTGCTAAAGTTTTGCCCTCATTTTGAGTGTGAAGCTTGTTAGTTTGGAAAGCATCACAGGATCTCTTTTCCTAGTAATACTAGTCCACCAATTTCATATTGTTTATTCAGACATTTGGGGTCCTAGTCCTATAACTACCAGATATGGTTTTAAATATTTTGTCATATTTATCGATGACTGTTCTCGCATGTGTTGGGCCTTTCTACTGAAAAATTGTTCTGATGTTTTTAATGCATTTAAACTATTTTATGCTGAGATCAAGAATCAATTTGGCTTACTATTAAAAATACTTCGCACTGATAATGCTCTTGAGTACACCAGTTCTATCTTCCAAGAGTTTTGTGGATTGCATGACATTATTTACCAAACAACGTGCCCTTATACCTCCCCTCAAAATGGCGTTATTGAACGCAAGAACCGTCATCTGCTTGATGTTTCTCGGGCCTTAATGTTTCATATGCATGTACCTAAACATTTTTGGGATGATACTATCCTTACCGCAACGTTTCTGATCAATCGTGTTTCCACTTTATCCTTGCAAGGTAAATCTCTTTTCTCTATGCTTACACCCAATCAATCTGTCTTTCCTGTTCCCCCCAGGACCTTTAGTTACCTCTGCTATTCAATAATCTTTCAAGCTGAGTCCACGTTCCATAAAGTGTGTTTTTCTTGGTTACTCTAGAACGCAAAAGGGGTATAGGTGTTTTGATCCTACTCATAGCAGGCACTTCACTAGTATGGATGCTCCTTCTTTGAGTCCACACCTTTATTTACCAAACCGACTCTGTGTGCGGAGTCCTCGACCACCACTGTTCCTCTTCCTGTACCTTGCTCTTTAGATGTTCCCATGGCGCCTCCTCAGGTACCTCACTCTGTGGACCATGAGCATCCACCCTTACCTCTACAAGTATACCGGCAACGGAATAGGGCTGTCACCACAGAAGCCCCTACGCCAGTCTAGCCTCTACCTGAGTGTCTGCCACCTGCAACTGATGATCTTTCGATTGCCCTTTGCAAGGGACGTCGAGCCCCAGCTAAGTATCTCATCTTTTATTTTGTTTCTTACTGTGGCATCTCACCTTACTATCGTACCTTTATTACTGTTATCTCATCCGATGCATTGTCACGCAATATCTCTAAGGCTCTCTCTCAATCCCACTGGAAGATTGCTATGGATGCAGAAATAGATGCTCTTACCTCTCCGCACACATGGATTCTTGTTCCATTACCTGTAGGGGCTCATCCAGTGCCTTGTAAATGGGTTTATGCCATCAAAAACACAATCCAGATGGGTCTGTCGATAGCTATAAAGCTCGTCTTGTGCTAAAGGATTTACTCAGGTGTATGGGGTTGACTATTTAGACACCTCTCCCATTGTCCTGTTGAACTCTGTCCATATCATCTTATCGCTTGTCATCTCCCTTGGGTGGTCCCTTTATTAGTTGGACATCAAAAATGTCTTCTTATATGGTGATCTTAATGAGACTATTTATATGCACCAACCCCCGGGTTATGTCAAGCAAGGGGAGTTGGTATGCAGGTTAAGGCTATATATGGACTTAAATAGAGTCCACGGGCGTGATTTCAGAAGTTCTCTACAATCATATCCAAATTTGGTTTTCTTCACTCGAAGTCTGATTATTCAATATTTATTCGCACGTCGACCAATGGAATTGTTATCTTAGCTATTTATGTCGATGACATCCTTCTTACTGGAAGTGACTCTCAAGGCATATATGAGACTAAACGGTTTTTGCAATCTCAATTTTCTCTTCGAGATATGGGTAAACCTAGATACTTCCTAGGAATTGAGATTGTCTATAAAAGTTCAAATGTTTATCTGTCTCAAAGGAAGTATGTTCTTGATCTTCTATCTGACACAGGAATACTTGATTGCAAACCCACTGATGTTCATATGTTTCTTAATGAACGATACAATAAATGAAAGAAATCTGAAGGCACTGATCCCACCACGTATAGGCAAATTGTGGGCAAGCTCATATATCTCACCATCACACGGCCTGATATATCATTCGCAGTGGGTGTTATTAGTCAATTTATGCAATCCCCCAAGAAAGACCACTGGCAGGCTGTGCTAAAAATTTTACAGTATCTCAAGAAGTCTCCAAGCAAAGGTCTTCTATATCAAAAAAGAAGACAACTCACTATTGAATTTTACTTTGATGCGGACTATGTGGGAAACATTGATGATCGGAAATCCATCTCAGGGTTTTGCACATACATTGGGGGAAATCTGATCACCTGGAAGAGCAAGAAACAAAATGTTGTATCTAGATCCAGTTGCGAAGCTGAATATCGGGCAATGACTCATACTACGTGTGAGCTTATGTGGATCAAGAGTCTTTTGCAAGAATTTAACATAGTCATCAGTCAGCTATATTCATTACAAACAATCCCTCATTTCATGAACGAACCAAATATGTGGAGATTTACTATCATTTTATCAAAGATGTCATTCTGAGTCACAAGATCAACACTCCATAAACCAAATCTGAAGACCAAGTAGCTGATATCTTTACTAAGGCCCTTAACTCAACCAAATTTCACGAATTTTGTAACAAACTGGGCATAACTGATATATTTGCTCCAGTTTGAGGGGGAGTATTAGTAGTTATGTTTTCCCTTATCAGGTTTGGACCTTATCGGGTTTGGGTTATTACCCAACCTTCCTATGATTTCTATGTAACTATTGAACCCTAGCGAATAGCAACTTAACGTTTTCTACTTCCTTTCCCCTCAACTACCTTCAACTTGTGAAGGTAAGCCTTATGTCCACTAAAGCACACCTGTGGTTACAGATTTTACATCATGGCAAAGAGATAAAGCGAGATACTGACTCATTTGACTCATCAATTGTGTAATAGAATGAAGACTCAATGATACAATTGTACTTTATAGGTGAAAAAGTACCCACCAATGGAGGAGCTAAGAGATCCAATCATGGCCCTCTCAATTTATTTCTCAACTAATTAATGACACAAATATACATTTGGAAGGTTCAGTAAATCCAACACAGAAGAGAAAACTGATGATGCATGAATAAAGTAAGAAATATTGACCCAACCTACTCATTAAAATCTTAATCTCTGCCAAAACCTGCTACTATCCCCCTTACCTAACAACCCAACCATAATCAAGGTGGTTGAGAATTTAACCCTTTATCATATGCAAGACAAAAGCTTCAATTGACCTCTTAGAGGCTATCAATGAGAAAGCACTAAGAAACCAACTCCTCCAATATATATATTTGTGAAATCCATTAATTGGGTATGAAGTACTGGGTAGTACCTATAGAATTTTTGTGTATTTGATTCAAAATTATTCTTTCTACTTATAATGAAAATTCCAATTTGTATGGCTCTCGAAAGAGAGAATATTTTGCATTTCTGTCAACCTACAAAAGAATGGCATTGCTCTATATGGTTCTCTAATTTCTGCTGTATATGACAACATTCATTCAGGCTTAAGTGAGAGGAAATAGAACGACATACTGTTTCTTATGTCCACTGTAGCACACACTTGTGGTTACAGATTTTACTTCATGGCGACGAGATAAAGCGAGATATTTGACTTATCAATTGCGCACTAGAATGAAGACTCAATAATACAATTGTACTTTATAGTTGAAAAAGCACCCACCAGTGGAGGAGCCAAGAGATCCAATCACGTCCCTCTCAATTTATTTCTCAACTAATTAATGACACGAATATACAGTTGGAAGCTACAGTAAATCCAACACAGAAGAGAAAGCTGATGATGCATGAATAAAGCAAGAAATATTAACCCAATCTACTCATTAAAATCTTCATCTCTCCCAAAACCTGCTACTATCCCCCTCACCTAACAACCCAACCATAATCAAGGTGGTTGAGAATTCAGCCCTTTATCATATGAAAGACAAAAGCTTCAATTGACCTCTTAGAGGCTATCAATGAGAAAGCACTAAGAAATCACCTCCTCCAATATAGATATTTGTGAAATCCATTAATTGGGTATGAAGTACCGGGTAGTACCTATAGAATTTTTGTGTATTTGATTCAAAATTATTCTTTCTAATTATAATGAAAATTCCAATTTTTATGGCTTTCAAAAGAGAAATATTTTGTATTTCTGTCAACCTACAAAAGAATGGCATTGCTCTACATGGTTCTCTAATTTTTACTGTATATGACTACATTCATTCAGACTTAATTTAGACAAAACAGAACATCATACTGTTTCATTCCCTAGTCATGCTTTTCTTCATATAGAACTGAGCAAAAAAAGAAAAAAAAGAATAACGAGTTACTTCTTATTTGACAATTCAATCGAGATTTTAACCAAGTCTGATCAATATAATAAAGCCCAAACAATACTAGCATCCATCAAGATGTTAGCAATACATCGTGCAACCAGCTTAAATTAGGGTATACAAGTTGTGTAGTTAAGAGTTCCGTTATTTTGTCATAATGAAAACATAAAATTGCAGATAGTCATTAAATAAGAGATGTTCACAAGAAGACGACTACAATTATCTGTGCCACTATAAATAGTTAATTGACAATGATACGTTTTTCATGAATTATTTTGCATTGACAAGTTTTATTTTGTAAACCACATAACGTAGATGTACTAACCAGTCCATGTAAACAAAAGTTGATGAGTAATTCCCCGACTTTGTATAAAGCACACGGTGGTGATAGTCATGAAAATCAGCACTGTGAAACCCAAGGTATTTCAAATAATCAATAGCGGGATACAGAAGGTTCTCTCATTCAAAGGATATCGACAATATGATGCAACTCACCCTCCATACAAAGGCAAAAAATTTGAGAGGCTCCATGGGAAATGGTATCCACTGTGAACTTCAACCGTCTCCAAGACTCTCAACACCATCCATAGCCACAGTGTGAAAAGGTGAGGTCCAGTTAGAGCTGGACCCACAATTGTGGCAAATCCAAGGAACAAGATTTCAGCAGGGTGGGCGTACTCCGAAGTCAGACCAAAAGGTGTTGCATATCTGCACAAGAATATCATAAGCAAAAATTTCATATTGATTTCTATAAAAGCCATACTTACTCATGGTGAACACTGTGAATATGCTTATACAGCCACTTGGTATGCAGTAACCTGTGCCCCCAATAGAACACAAAATCCTCCAAGATGAAGTAAAAAATTATCTGGGAGAAAATGACCCGCCTACATGGAAATGAACAAGAATTTTCCATTAAGAAGGTATGCAACTTGACAAAACTACAGTCGTCATATCCACTAGAATGTAAGTTTCACTTTGTATTAGCATTCTACAATTCATCTTGCACAGGGAACTAAGCATTGTCCCAAAAGTTAATAAAAATGTATTAAGGTAAATTGCAAAATGGTGCAAATTGTACAGGGTAAGAAGAAAATACCAGTGTGGCAATGGAAGACTGCTTCTTAGACCCATATATCTGAAAGCAGGATAAGACATGAGCATAACTGGTAAATTGACGCACAAGTGATACAAGACTAGACGTATAATACATTTGTCTTGTGCTTCAGCAGTGTTGCTCTTTTTCTACAAAGTAACACGATCAAGTAATAAGATGTTTCACCCACACAAATAGGTCAATGAGTAATCCATAGAAATATGCCAAAAAAATGCTACACAAGTAAAAAAGTTAACAGACAATCAATTGAAACAAAATTAAGCAGTCACAAAATACTTCATAAAAGATCATGAAATTTCCTATTGTGGATGCTTAGACTGTTCTGTAAATATAATCTTAGTACAGAATCTATAGATATCATCTGACGTACCAATAGCAATAGACAAGTCCAGTACTTGCACCAAACTCAAGGGTAAGTATCGGAAGAATTATGGTATTAAAGCGACATTTACTTCCATATTCAAGCACCAATCGCAAAAACTTCTCTAAAAGAATTTGATGAACTTTGCAATATCTGACACAGCTGACACAGAGTTGTTCGGAAGGGTTGATACTGAATGAGGGACTTACAAACAGGTTACACAATATAAAAGAAACTACATTTCTAAAGCATCAAACAAGCCCAGAAGTATTAAAGAATGCAAGATAGATATTGTACAGCTAGAAAAAGCACTAAAGAAATTCGTGAAACAGATCCATAAGATGTATACTAATATAATTCCTAGCAACTCGAGAACCAAAGTGCAAAAGTAGATTAACAGGCCTCACATTCCAACCAATAATTTAATAGTATAATGTTCTTTGCTATGATGTCAAGTTGCACTAACATGTACCTCCTAGATCATGAAGTCCCTAACTAACATTTATAGAACCCACAGTCAACTCCTAAAGTACAACCATCATGAATTATGTAGTTTGACTCACTCGTGTAGTTAAGTGTGTGCAGTGTGGGAAAAATGTAGATAGTCAATATAGGCATCCCTGAGTCTCTCAAATCCCATGACCGCTACCTTCAGCATGTGCACATGGGTACGGTCTCTGACATATTTAGTGATGAAGGTGAGCAATTGTATCTATTTGGTCCACTTAGTATGATGGGGACTCAATTTCTTTTGTGTGTTAAGGTAGGACAGAGCCTTCGGTCACTGTAACAAATCCTTGATACATGAGATAGTGCTCCCAATTATCCCAAAGATTGAACCATAGTATAGAACCCTTTATCATACCTAGAGAATAATTGCTTGACTTAATTAATTTTTTTGCTAAAGAAACTCAAGGGGGTAGATTGGTGCTAATTCATAAAGGTATAACAAGCAACCTCAAAAACTTTAGATAAGTCTAGCAAGCATATAGGTCACTTTGTTCTTGATGTCTAGATAAGCCTTACCAGTTAATTTCATTCATATAAATTCAGCCTTAGGATGCAAATTGTAGTTGGGTCCACACTGAAGTAAAGTCATAAGTGAACCAAAAATTAATGTGGAAGCTTTGTACCTCATATAGAGGCCATCGTCCACTCATCCCTGGGTCAAATGTTGATCTAATGTGTGTGTATATATATATATATATAAGATGAGAAATTGTTTGTTCATTACTCAACGGTGATTTTGCTCATGGCTAGATAATCAATACACATTCACCAACAATCATCTTTCTTTGTGTTAAATAGGACAAATTCGACACAAGGGCTCAAGCTTTCCTAGATAAAACCTTTGTGAATTAATTCTTCAATCTACCACTTTAACTCAGAATGCAACATATAGAGTAGCTAGGAATGAGCTCATTGGCATATTGAATATAACACAAATTGTACTTGTGAGAGCTCCTCTAAGGTGACATTAGAAAAGTAATCAAAAATAATTTGGACCTCTAGATACAATTAGGGTGTATGTTGCACACAACATCTAAACCTCCAGAGACAGTTAGAATGGCAAGTATTGGTAGTCAAGGTGACTATTCCTTTAAACATGGTGCTCTTCCTGCCCTGGTGTTCATACACATTAGTGTTCTAATACCAAGTTGATAGCGGAAGGCCTACAAACACAAAATGACTATCACTTGGGGTTGCCTTCCATCCCATACACCCATGAATAATCTCCATTTTTACCAATATAGGACTATAAGGGGAACACCTTGCCTAGCCCTATTAAGCACTTAGTATGAGTTACTTCTCATGACATTCTTCCTAGCCCAAAGCACTATGATGCCCTCGTTGTAGTCCTCAGTCCATAGTAGACCCCCATAGGTTCATTGGTGAATCCCTTCCAAGCTCTTGGTCTTCAATACAAGGTTGATGTAGGTGGGCTACGATTTAAGGAGGCATGCAATTAGAATAAAATTGATGGCCAAATACATGTGTGGTGAGCATATAAAGGCTAATCTCCACATGCAATAAAATTGTAAACAAATGCAAGAAATAAAAAAAGCTACAAAAATTACAAATTTTAAAGAGAACAGATGACTCATAACGATGGTTTTTTTTCTAACCTTGTGCACACTAGAAGTATATATACAACAGCAAGGACGGTCTAGCCTACTCCCTAAAATAGATATTATAATCTGGTAGCATATAGAGAGAAAACCCCTCCTCCTATATGCCCAAAATTGAAAAAGGTATTTTGGGGTTTGAACCAAACTCAACCAAAACTAGTTGTACCTAGTTTTTAATTAATTATAGACCAAGTTTAATTAACCTTACGTACCATTTAATTTAATATGATTTTGATTGAATAAAAATCCTAACAATCAAAACAATGTCAAACTTATCTCCCCATGATAATAAAACAAGCAGGTCGAGTCTTCTTCCTGCAGTGATGAATAGGGAAGGCAGTGTTTGGCATTCAGATTCCACAAGATTGAAGGCTAACTTATATTGAGTTAAGAATCAAGCTTGCCATGCAGTAACAATCAGTTGCCAGTAGTCATTAATATAGATGCATTCAGTCACTAACTCAGAAAATTGGACAAGAGGGCAAGAGCTCCTCTAGTAAAATCGGTCATTAAGGTAGTCAAGAGCTCCATCGAGTTTGTGTCCTTAACTTGCTGAACAAGTAGTGGCAATGGGGAACAGTGATGCTAACCCACCAGACATGTATAGTGGCAAGCAGAAATGGGAAAACCGGCAAAGCAAGGTAGAGAGGATGAGGTTTGCAGGCAACAAGCAAAGTTAACAGACGTGAATAAAAGAAATAGAGTGGTAGCGATGATGCTAAAGGTGAAATTCACTAGCAAAGGTGAGACAGGTGTAGAGACAACACAAGGATGGTAGAAACAATGGTGGGGACTGGGGACGATGCGCAAGGTGGAAGAACAGAGGGAGATGTTAGTGGAAATGAATGGGAGTGGAGGGAATAAAGTGGAAATTGGAAGTGCAAGTGAAGATGTTGGTAGAATGAATGGAAGTGGAGGGAATAAAATGGAAGATTGAAGAGCCGAGATGCTCACATAAATGAATGGGACTAGAGGTAACAAAGCATAAGGAAGAAACACATGGAGAGATGCTGGTGAAAACGAGCGAGAATAGTTGGACCTCTCGCCCAACCATCTACCAAGGTCCTCAGTCCACACAAGAATGTGGTACTCCAAAACATAGATAGGAAAACAAAAATTCTTCTCTATTCTTCTATTTTTACATGCTTTATCGTTAACAAGAAGGGAATAGTATGTCAATGGCAAATAATGTAAATATGAATATATATTTGTGTAAATATTTTAAGTAAATATATTAGATTATATGAAGCAGTTTATACATGCATTAACTGATAAAATAGGTCGTACTTGTTTGTGATATATCTTTTGATATTAATGACACAGCATCAATGGGAGGTGACCTAGTTTTGCATTGCAAGATTCTATCATTGTGCCAGAGCTTCTTACTCTCTAAGGCTTCGAATTCCCCTTGGCGCTTGATTCCTATCCACTGCAGGTTATCACATATAAGTGTTGTAGGCTGAGATTTGGCTGATTTGTTCCTATATCGCAATATGCTTGGTGTTCCTAAGCACACTAATTTTCTTTTTTTTAAGTTTTCTACTACATTTTTTTAACCTATATGATAGCATTGTATGGGAGTTGCGTACGTCAATATCTTATATCGATGCATAATTCCTCGGTGTTTTCACCTTACATTAAATTTCATATTATTTTGGTTTTATCTATAGATTTGTTTGTCCAGTAGAGTTTTGAACTTCAATTTAAGTATATTAATGAAGAATCCTTTTGGTAGATAATTTATAGAAACTGTTAGTATGTGATTCATGGAAAAAAAATATGCTCCATGGGAATTTCAGTTCAGAAAATTTCTGAAATGCAGCTTTGGGATCATACAGATGGCTCATCTATTTGTTTTGAATATGATAAAGAATTTGGTAAATGGGAAGCAACATCCCTTGGATTTTAGTATCAATTGAACCTCATATTATGAATAATTTACGTTCATTTTATACGGCTAAAGAAATATCGGATTATCTTAGATGTAGTTATCATCACGATAATATTGCTAGATGGTTTCAGCTTAAACTTGATATCAATAAATTCAATCAAGGAATCCCTGTCATAGTTTAAGATACCAGTCTGAACCGATGTACCGGTCTAGTCTCGAACTACAGTAAACTCAGTTGTACTGACACTATACTACAATGAAATCGGTCCTATCTCGAACTAGTACAAATCAGACAAATCAGCTAATACCAGACTGATATCTTAAACCATGATCCCTATATTGAGCAATATTATTCTAGGTTTCTTTTCTTTAGAGTGAATACTTGGGTATCATCTACTTATATGTACCTAAAGAAGCTTTACCTAGTCCTAAAAAATGTGCATGATGTCAATATGTGTGATTAGTTTATGATGAAATTAAAACCAGAGTTTGAAATTGTGGGGTGGATTACTGAATGGAAATCAAGTTCCTTCTTTAGAAATATGTGTTAGTGAACTATTAAGGGAAAAACAAAGATAAGCTACTTAATCTATCTTATGTGCATCTTTGGGAACATCAAAAGCTATTAATGTTGCTTATGCTACACAAGGAATAAAGTAAAGAAATATAGGGTCATAGTTATAAGGAATTTTGCCACATAGCTTGTAATTATAATAAAAAAATTATGTAATTATAGTAAATAAAATAGGCCTATTATTAAGGATTGTCCCACACACCCATAAAATAAAAAGGCCAAAGTCTTTAAAGCAGTTCAAGTAGGTTCTTCAGATTCTATTATTACTGAGACTACATCAACAAACCAAGTGGTAATGATTCAAAAAACTTATATGGACTTATGGCAGAGGTAAGTCAACTTTCTCTACATAGTTTATTGTTCAAGAGCATATAATGATATGACAGTTCATCTAATTTCTTATATAGTTTAAAATAACATAATGGTAGATAAAATATTCAGATAGCTAATGGTAGTAATATTGTAATTAATGACAAGTAACATTAGATATCTTTTTAGTTATATTTTTGTTACTCCAAAATTGTCTACTAGTTTGATATCTGTTGGTCAGCTTGTGAAAACTATAACGACCATTTCTCCCGTGATGGATGTTTTGTATAGAATCTAAGTGTGGAAGGTGATAACAAAGAGGCCTAAAATGGAAAGACTATTTCCATTGCAATTTAATATTCCTAGAAATTTAGCATTAGCCTTATCACTTGTTGAAAATGAGATTGAAATTTGGCATAACCGATTGGATCATCTAAGTAATAAAATTTTGTCTCATTTAATGAAACAAGGTTTTTTTGAGAATAAAGATCAATATTCTAATTCTATTTTAAGACTTAGATTGTTCTACTTGCAAACTTGGCAAGAGTCAAATTTTACTTTTTTTTCTATTTATGATAGTCTGAGTAACTACTTTTTTTAAGGTAAACATAGTAATGTTTGGGGTATCACCCTTATTATTTCACATGTATAGTATAGTTATTTTTTGACATTTATTGATGATTATAGCTTATTCACAAAGATTTATTTTTTGCATAATAAAGTTGAAGTGTTTAAAGTTTTTTTAGAGTTCTTTAGTGTAAGTTGAGACACATTATTAAAATTTAATGGTATAATAATGGTGGAGAATATGTATCAAATAACTTTCAAGTGTATCTACAAGGTAAGGGTATTATTTCTAAGTGATTATGTTCTTATATGCCGCAGCAAAATAGAGTAGAAGAATTACCATCTCTTAGATATAGTTCACATATTACTTCTTAAATGCCACCTAAATTTTGGGTTAAAGTTTTATCATAAGCAGTACATCTAATCAATAGTGGTACATCTAATCAATAGCAATACATCTAATTAAATTGTCTGCCTTCTCAATATTTAAGTTTTAATTATCCTTTTTACACTTAATTGATATACATCCTGATTACTATATGCTGCATACATTAGGATATGTTTGTTTTGTTCACTTACTGTCCTATGAGTGACATAAACTTATAGCCTAATTGGATCAGTGTGCATTTATGGGTTATTGTACTAGTCAAAGGATTTATATGTTACGATACTAATAATAACTGCATGCATATGTCCAGAAATATTATTTTCTCTAAACATGAGCACTATTTTCATACTTCTTAGCTTTTCATTTGTTCAAAGTCAGTATGACTTCTTTTTATTTCTTTACAACTCAACTAAGAGAATTGTCATGCTCCTGGTATATGTTAATGATATTATAATACCAAGATCGGATTCTTAATAAATTTCTCACCTTCAATAATATATTCATATGAAAGATTTGGGCTCTTTGCAATATTTCTTTAAGCCTTGAAATTTACTCTACATCAATTGGTATTTTCTTACACTAACATAATGTATTGAGGATTTGAACTATAAGAATAAGGATAATTTTCTCTCCAACCCTTCTTTATATCGACAACTAGTCGACAATCTAAATTATCTAACTATTACTCGGCCTGATATTTTATTTGTTGTTCAACAAGTTAGTCAATTTATGAAAGTACCTACTCACCTTCACATGACAGCAGGTAGATATATTATTCACTACTTGAAAAGGCACTTCTATTAGAAGCCTCTATTTTCCAAAAAAAATTCCTATACAACTAATCTCTTATAGTGATATTGATTGGGCAAGTTGTTCTAACAAAAGGCGGTCTAATACTAGTAGTGTTATCAATAGTAGAAAGCCAAAAATCCACTATGTAATATAGCAGCTAGCATTACGGGCAAATAGCGAAAATCTTATATATATATATATATTACTAACTCAACATCAGTAGTTTTATTCAAAAAACCTCTATATATATATATATATATAGAGAGAGAGAGAGAGAGAGGGGTAACATATTACTAACTCAACATTCAATAGAAGTCATAAGTTTAAAATTTTCAAACTTCAAAATATAATAATGGTAACACTAAACAAAAACAAAGTTCAACACAAAATATTGAAAACACTAAATAAAGACAAAAAAAAATTATTCATGTTCATTTGCCTCTTCTCTAATATAATCATTATTCTCATTTTTAGATAGTGAGGTATATCCTTCACCTTCTTCTTCAGAATCCACATAATTAATATCTTCTAATTCTTTTGATAATTTACCTACAAGAACATACTTGCTCTAACTGGTCTTCACAATATATGATGTATCAATAGATTTAATAAACATTGTGACTATATGAAAATTCATCAAAAAAGTTAACTATCGATCTCTGTTTTTTAGTTGTCCATGCATAAGACGTAATAGAGTATTCAAATGTTCCTCAATACTCTTTTTGACCTTTTAATAAATCTTGAGTGTATATTAATTCTTTTTTGAGAAGTGGAACTCTTATATTATGATAAAATGGAGGCTTCAAATTTAGTTTGAAGCTTCTAACAGATGTATGCATGGTCATGAAAATTTTGTAACTTAATTATATTAAAGTTCAGGCCCACTTGATACCAAAGTCGAGCTATGTATTGATGAACTTTTATAATAGCCTCCTTGTCACATACCTTCTTTATATTCGCTTGCCTCAATTTTTTTTTCTTTTTCTCAATTGCAATTTCAAGTCTTGCAAAACAGAGCGCAATAGGACCCTTAGAAGCAACCTTCTTTTCATTAGTATTGTCAGATACCATCTCTATAAATCCTTCATTTTGAGCATATTCTTCATCACTATCATCAAGATCATTGTGTATCTTTTCTCTTTGAAATGCTTTAATATCTTGCTTCTTATTATCCTTCAAATATCCTCATAATTCTTCTCTAACCTCTTTTAGGCATTTAGTGCAAGCTGTAATGTTACCTTTCTTCCCCATCAAGTGTTCTTTGGCTCAGGTCATTCTACTCTTTATGATCTTACCACAAAAATTGCAAACACAAATATTAGTATAATTTCTTTGTGCTAGATGGCAATATTACCATATGAGGTTAGAGCTAGCACTCACTTTTGAAGGATTTAAAACATCCTCATGTGTCATACTAAGAAAAAAAATCATTTGAAAGAATTATTAGAGTATGTTTAGAATGGGAATATGGTATACAAGTGCAGAAAGAAAACAAAAGGAAAAAAATTAGGAAGTGAAATTAAGAAAAATCAAAGGAAATAAAAAATAATTACTAATGTTACCTCACTCACTGGACTATTGAGGCAACAGTATGCAGGAATTAATTTCCAGGAGGTCCAGGCGTCAAGTGAACAAGATGAGGTCAAGTAGACAGCACTCAAGTGAATAGAATAGTATTACTCAACATATTGTTCTTTTTTTTCCTATATTTTCCTATGTGACTGTTCAACTATTCAACACATTTGCTCCCGACTCTTTAGTTCTCATACTTTTAATTAAAAATAATAAAAAAAATTTCAATGTGCATAGTCCGCAAACATAACATGTCCATGCATCCGCTTTTGTTGATGTGTCTAGCTCCACAAATAGCGATCACTCGGCTCACCTGCTTCCTTTCTCCTTTGCCCACACCTTCTTCCTCTGCTTCTCCTTTCTCCACTCACTTTCTTCTTCTCCTTCTCCTCCTTTTGCGGCTCACATCTTCTTCTTCTGCTTCTCCTCCTTCCTCCATTAATGCTCATCATTCCTTCCTCCCCGCCTTCTTCTTTTGCTTCACCTACTTTCTCCCTCATGCTCGCCTTTTCTTCTTCCTCGCATGCCACTTGCTGCGGAAGCTTCTCTACCATTTCTGCTTCATCACACACTTGCCACAACACGTGGCATTTGTAATGGCGGAAATAGCAAAACCCATGACGCTCTGAGTATTTGGTCATGGTTGGCTCAAAACCCGCTTACACAAAGCGCTGTGGTGGCGCAATAACCGCTATTTGATAACACTAGGTGTATGTATTTTGGTCATTCTCTTATTTCTTGGAAAAGAAAGAAACAAGACTGTGTCTAAATCTTCTAGTAAATCTAAGTATAGAGCCATGTCTGCTATATGTTTTGAAATAATTTGGCTCTATAGCTTGTTGGATGAGCTTGGTTTTCCTCAAATTGGTCCTATTTTGTGTTATGCAAATAACACTAGTACCATGCAGATTGTTGTTAATCTAGTATTTCATGAGCATACCACACATATTGAAGTAGATTATCATTTACCCATGATGCTTTTGATGCTCATTTCTTTTCACTTTCACATATTACCACTGAACTTCAAATAGTTGATATTTTTACTAAAGCTCTTTCAAAGAATTATCATTATTTTCTAGTTGACAACTTGATGCTTATTGATCACTGCACATCAATTTGAATTTTGAAGGGGATGTTAGTGGCAAATAATGTAAATATGTATATATATTTGGATAAATAATTTAAGTAAATATATTATATTATATAAAGTAGGTTATACTGGCGCGAACATGTAAAGCGGGTTGCACCCGTTTGTAATATATCTTTTGATATTAATGAAAGAGAATCCCCGTGAGGTGACCTTGCAAATTTATGTCAAAACGGAGATAATGTCCTTTGGCATACATCGACTAGAGAGATTGAAGAAGAAAAAGGGAGGAAGAGGGAGAAAGTGGCTTTCGTGTCTGCCATTCTAGCGATGCCACTTTCTTCCTTCTCCTTCTTCTCTTCTCCAATGGACAAGTTTGTGTAACAATCCTTACTTGTACTAGTTTTTAAAACCTGGTCTATACTCTACACTAGTGTATTATACAAGATTAGACTGATACATACTGGCCTATAATCATCCTAGTCTATTGTGTCCTCAATCCATCATAATCATCATAGGTACTTGTATATCTACCATTATTCATTTAGGTATGCAAGCGATCCTAATATATATATATATGATAAAGCACAGCCATTTGTGCTACATTTGCAAAACATTCGTGATGAATCCCCATAAACTAGTGCTAAACCATAATGCCCACTATGGTTTAAGATATTAGTCTGAAACCATTCGGTTTGTGTTTTACTATAGTATAGTATCGATATGACCGGTTTCACTATGGCACAATGTAGGGTTCATCGTAGCAAACCAGTTCGAAACTAAACCGGTACACCAGTATCTTAAACCATGATACCCACTAGCCATAAACTATGTCTAATAACAAACTTAAGCCGGATTCACTTGCAATTTATATTATTTGTTCTCTAGCCATATAAGAAGATATTTTAAAATTTAAAATGTCAAAATGCCCTGCAATTTACATTCTTGATTATCTAACAAATATCCAAAGAGAAATTAAGAAAGAAGAAATCTTGGAACATTATGGTATGTTTTGTATTTACAGAAGGAGAGGAAGAAAACAAATGAAACAGGAAGTCCAAATTACAAGAATGAAAAAGAAACATCAAGCATAATCCAACCATTTTCTAGTATAATATATATTTCAGGAAAATAATTTTCAATAGCAAATGATACCAAATAGGAAAGTTTGTCTATCAATCAAAAGTTGTAAAGAAAAGACAAGTACATATCAGCATTTTTGGCAACTCGAACCTGAATTCTGTATTTGCTGAAAATCCCTGACCTCTCAAAGAGTACAGAAGGAAGTCCAGAAAAGAAGAAGACACTTTCATGGATCAAGAAAGAGCCAATAGTTGCCAATTGAAACTCACTAAAGTGAGTGATAAGGTACTGCATAAAAAAACTAAAGAAATTAGAATATATAAACTAGTCAATTGTAGGTGTTTCTGTATACGAAAGTGCCAAAAGTTACCAATTGGAACTTGCTAAAAATACATCACAAGCTAATGTAAAATAGCAAAAAAAAAACGGTGTAGAAACTATTCAATTCATAAGAACAAAAGTTTAAGTAGAAAATATAACAAAGATTCTTGATTACCATTGCCAAGGAAAAACATTATCTTCACATTAGAAAGGCAAAGGCTACATGCTTCCAACCTAGCCAGTTATGGAGGATTACAGAATAATTTACTTGTTATGACAAAAAACTATTCATACAATTTAAGTGTGTCGTTCAGCTAGTTCAGCTAGTCAAGCATGAACCAGAACAAAAGAAATCCAAACTAAGGAATATTACAAAAAATCAGATTGATGTACGCCTTATCATGATTTACTATGTTTTTACACTACACTAAATTTTATGAGAACAAATTAGAAAAATAGTTTTTATAGTCATGCATTGCATCCACAAGAACGTATTCTTCTACATGATCTGATAAATCAAATTTTATTTAGCTTCTGATTTAGTGCTATTTCAAACTCAGTTTTCAGGATTACAAAGATCCTAGAAGCAATTACAACTGTGCTCTTCTTCAACAATAGATTATAAAATCACTTCTAAATTTTAAGAATTACTTCAGTTACCATTAGATGAATGTGATGAGATTTGACTGGGCAATCATTAAGCAATTTAAAAAGTGCTCAATTTCAATATTAGGGCTTAACACTCGCCCTTAGAAATCCTCTAAATCTGTATTTCCATTTACTTCAGTGATCGCTGCCATATTAAGATTTGATTGAGCAATCACGTTATTAGAAATGGGCTTTTTTTATATAATATGATTTTCTAGTGTACAATAACATTGAGAAGATATTTTACATCTACTGCTGATAAACAAAAACTTGAGCATCACTTCAAAATTTTCAAAAAAAGAGTGCTCACTTTAATTTGTAACTGACCATCTCTTAGCTTGGCCCCAACTGAACTGATTCAACAAAGTATAAGGTATATAATAATATTTTTATATTTATATTCTATTGTGAAAAGTGAAATTAGTAATTTATAGATTTCTTTCAGAGTCATCATATGTCAGCATGAGGTATCACTCGTTTGTTCTCAAATTGCTTGTGTTAGATTATGTGAGTGAGAATATATATGTCATCTACTTTTTGGTATTAACCAATTTACTTATTTTCCTCCAATTCAGTATTAGAGTGAGTCCCACAAATAACTATCTCCTTCTCCTCTCCTCTCCTCCCCTCTCAAAACTCTAGCCATGATCCACTTCCTGCAACCTCTCTTTTGCCTTGAAGCAACCCCCCCCCCCTTTCTTGTTGCCACCTCTTCTCCATTGCAACCAAGGTTTAAAATACCAGTCCAAATCGATGTACCAGTCCTATGTTGAACTTGTATGTACCATATACTGGTCCATGATCAAACCAGTATATTCTGCTGTATTGGGGAGTACGGAATGGCATTTTAAACCATGATTGCAACAACCTTCCATGCCCTTGTTGCCTGTGCAACTTCCAACCCCTCTTCATGTAGTGTTCCCATACCTATTGGAGTTTTCTGTTGCCCATGCAAACCCTCAAGCCATCAGAACACCAGCAACAACACTATCTAATGCAGGTATCTTATGGTCATGTCTTGTGTTGTTGCTTCTCAACAGGAAACTACTCCAGTGCAGAAGCTGTAATCGACAACACCAGCATACTGCATGTCTCTTTCCCATAAAGCACTTATACCTCTTCTAGTCACTCTCTTGTGATTGTTTCTCATGCATGCATTGGTTAAGGATACGTAGGCCTTGTCACTCAAGTGCAAAAACGTAAACTGCATCCTCTAGCCATGAGCACTTTGATTTTCTTAGGCTCACAGGGCATACTCCAACATCCCTTGCCTGTCCTCCACTAGATGCCTCGAATCCAAAGTTCACTACTCAATAGACCTTTGACTATGTGGTCCTCACATGGCTTCTTTAATAGCAGTGTATAATTAATTGTAGGGTTAGGAGTCCACTAATTAATCATAACAGTGTATAATTAATAAGTATGTTTATAATTATTGTAATTATTATTAATTGTAGGGTTAGGAGTCCACTAAATCTAGATTAAAATGTGGTTGTTATGTCTTTTAAAGCCTATAAAAAGGCTTACTAAATGTGCTAATATATAAGCCTTTTTCATTAATGATACACTGATATTAGTGTTTTCTCACCTCTCTCCCTCTTCTTATCTCTTTTTTTGCTTGAAGATCTATTGCCAGTTTTATTTACACATATGATAAGCAAATCTAGTCACCTGAAAAATGAAAAAAGAAAATTGTATTGTTCAAGCTAAGTATAGAACCATGGCACATATTACTTGTGAGATGATGTAGATTTATACTATTTTGCATGATCTTAGATTTACCCAAGATAAGCTAACGGCCAGCATTATGAAAACCAAACAACAATGTACATTTCAAGCAACGAACCAAAAACTAGTCCATACCACTAAGTATGAGCAGTATGTATTGGTGCAAGGTCAGTATTGATACCTTCAGTACCATGTATCACTATCGACCAATAAGTACTAGTCTAATTAATGAAATCAAATACTAGTTCATACTAGACAGTATGGCTGGTATGTACCGACCCATGGTCGGTACCGGTATAAATAACTATAATTATAAATTATAAATATACATATATATTGATATATATTGTGTACTGAGTAGTACCAACCAGTTCGTGTATGGGTTGATATATCCAAGCATATACTGGCACCATGTCATGGACCAATTTTTTAAACATTGGATCATAGTGGACCAAATACTGATGCGAACCAGTACTTTAAACTTTGATTTCAAAGTAATTCAATTTTCCATGAAATGACCAAGCATACTAAAGTCAACTATCACTTTGTTAGAGATGTAATGATGACCAAGAGGATTTTCACTAATTTCATAAATTAGCTAGCAACATCTTTACAAAACACTATTGTGAAAGTGTGATATGCAACTTAATAAATCAAGCTACCCCTAATTCATATCTATGTTAAAATTATTGTAGGTTAGAGTGAGTTACTATTTATCAATTTCTATAAGCCTTACATGAATGGGAATTTATATATATATATATATATATATATATATATATATATATATATATATATATATATATATATATATATATATATATATATGTATATATGTATATATATATATATATATATGTATATATGTATATATGTATATATGTATATGTATATATGTATATATGTATATATGTATATATGTATATATGTATATATGTATATATGTATATATGTATATATGTATATGTATATATGTATATATGTATATATGTATATGTATATATGTATATATGTATATATGTATATGTATATATGTATATATGTATATATGTATATGTATATATGTATATATGTATATATGTATATATGTATATGTATATATGTATATATGTATATATGTATATGTATATATGTATATATGTATATATGTATATGTATATATGTATATATGTATATATGTATATATGTATATATGTATATATGTATATATGTATATATGTATATATGTATATGTATATATGTATATGTGTATATATGTATATATGTATATATATATATGTATATATGTATATATGTATATATCTATATATCTATATATATATATGTATATATGTATATATGTATATATGTATATATGTATATATGTATATATGTATATATATATATACATATATACATATATACATATATACATATACATATATACATATATACATATATACATATATACATATATATATATATATAATATATATGTGTATATATATATATGTACTCTATCTTTTGATATTAACCATTCCACTTCTTTCCATCCAATTATTTTAATAGCTTTCTATGAGACTAACCACTAAATCACTTGTTATTTTTTTTTTTATCATCATATTCCTATAACAAAATTAGCAAAGAATACCAGTGTAGCAAAAAGATTTTTGCTCCTAAGGCTATTGGTTATAAATAGCTTTTACCTGATGTTTCTACACCCTGGCATATTTAGATGATATAATAGCCTGAAGTTGAAAGCACAAACAGAATGGGCCTTGGAAGCCACAATGTCCTTATTGTTCAATTATATAAGGTCAACATCTTCTAGATACCACCACAAATTCTAAAATCAAGAAGAAAACTTCAAACGAAAGCAATTTGAACTTCCCTCCCTTTCATGGAGAAATTTTCAACAATTTTCAGATGTATTTTTTTCTATTTGCTATCAATATCAAGCTAATGTCAATTCAACAAATACAGTTTTATCAAGAAACGAATTTCTATCATGTACTTTATAATAGTCAAAAGAACAAGGTACAATTAATAAGCTTCTACGAAATGAGACCCAATCAAAATTGTAGCTTTTTTTTCTTTTAATGCCTGGAAAAGTAAATGACCATCCATGCAAAGGGAGCAAAATCTTCATCCATGTATAATGTTCCACGGTAATGTCTATGTTTCCTCATCATAGCAACTGTCGCCATTATCTGAAAGGCTAAATGATCACTTTGCTACATAAACTTTGTTTTAGTTTATAAACTTTTAAATGTTTTTGTTTGGTATATAACTTGTATAACTACTTCAATTTGTTCATTGCATTAAATTATTTAGAAAATCTACCTGCATGGTCCTTGGACTTGCTTATGTGGCAATCTAGCACTCCGATGTCATCTACCAATATTACAATATTACTAGCAGTTGATGTGTTATTGCCATGTTATCTACATGGCACTATCATGCCATCTCCCAATACTAAGATGCATGATGTGGCATCGCCAGGTTACTAAATCAGCAAGTCCATCAACCATGCTAATAGGCCATTAAGTTAAGTAGATGGAATGATCAAATTAAAATGCTTATGTAAGGTTATGTACCAAATTCAAACATTTCAAGTTTTACATACGGAAATGAAATGAAGGTGAAAGTTTATGTATTAAAATAGTAAATAACCTAAATCTGAGACATCCAGAGAATCTGTAGCAGACTTACATATTATTTGATGATTGAACAACTGCTTGTTTAATAAGGTATAGTACTTGTATATACTATACTTTTAGTGCAACAACCTCACACTCATGCTGGTTTAAACAAAGAAGGAAAGGATTCTCAGAGCTCTCGAGTAGTCATATTCTCAACTCCTTAGAGAGAATATTTCCTAGGCGACTTCCTTGCTTAGGAATCTTAGACAGAGATATATCTGAGTGGTTATGAATCTTAAAACAAAGGTCATATTTGTGTTGCTTTAAAATTTGCACATCCTACACAAAAGCTTAACCGTGCCTAAGATTCTTAGGCAAAGACATTGCCTAGGAATTCTTATCCCTTGAGAGAAATTATAAAGATAACCCACGACTACGCCAATAAAGTATGAAAAATCTAGAAATCGTTCAATTTTGATCATAACCTCTCAAAAAGCGTATAGTGACATTCAAAATCCTAGTGAGTGACTGGTGTATACTAAATAGGAAAGCCCATTCGATAATCAAATTGTCAAATAAGCTGCAACAGATTCAAGTGTGCAAATGAAATGTATTAGTTATAATTTGGAAAGTGGAAAGGGAAAGCAAAAGAAAAGGTTATAACTTCTAATGTCGAACACAAAAAGAGGCCCCAAGGAAATCTCTTGCAAAGCACAAACTCATATTACTCAAGAAGTGACTTTTTAGGAAAATTTGGTCACCATTTAATCAAATACCAATTAGCGTGTCAAGGTATCTCAGCCTAAAACGCTCCATAGAAACCATCAACTAGAACAAGATAGTCACTCACAGACTTACAATGGAAAGGTTAAATCGCGAAAGAAAACATCCGTGATTATATAAGAGAGTGACACCACAACGCCGTACTAAACAAAGAACACGCCGCAGTAAGCTCAAATGAAGAAGCACTGGATTGAGCGAATCGGAAGATACTGGATCTTCAGTTTCAAACAGATTCCAAAAACTACAAAATGTATGTGAGAGAGAAAGAGAGGGATACCATCCAACATGATTCGAGAAGAGAAGCCATGTATTAGGACACGAGGAGAAGAAGTGGATCGAAAAAGCAGCCGCAGCGCAACTCGATTCCACTCACCGGGACGAAACTGAAAATAATGAATAAATACGAAACGACAGTCTGTCACTTGCGGTGGAGTTTTAGTTTTTTTTTTTTTTTTTTTTTTTAGTTTTAATACATTTTAAAGTTGTGGAAATATAGAAGACAAAGTAGTGGGCATAATAAAAGTACATTAGCCAAATAGACCCCTCTTTTTACTGGCCACAATCTCCGGGCCCTTTTTCCTCGTCGGTATACCGCTGGAAAACGGGAAGCGTGGCTGTACATCGGAACACTTGTTATGGTTGGCAAAAATATCCGATTCGGGATGAAAATAAGTTACCAAGTGTCACGCCCCGGTCGGATCGACCTAAGAACAGCCCTTAACCGCTATCTTAGGACCGTCCGGCGGAATACCGGAACGTAACTCTCCTTAGGGTTTCCGACCCGAAATTAAAAATCCTAATTACCCCGATTGATTTTTGTCCCCAAATTACAAGGTCGCTGAAACCCTAACCCTAATTTAGGGAAAATCCGAAATCAAACCCTAAATTTGGAATTACCTCCAATTTTGACCGGAGTCAAAATTATCACGTCCCGCTTTTGATCTTTGGATCGCTGACGTCGGATGACGTCAGCCTCCAATTTACTCCGCTGCGCTCGAATGCAGCCACCAATTTTGACTTTTCAGCTGCCTGACATCAACGTCAACCAATCGATTTCTGTCGAAATCGATTCTCGTCTGCCGATTTTGCCCTTCCAAAATCGGAAGAACAACGCTTCGTCTTCTTCATCATGTCGTGCGACGCCGCCTGCGTCTTTTCCTTCCGCTGAGCGCCGCTACGCTCGAGCCCGCCGGAGACACCATAAAACTTGCCGGAAAAGACGATAGACTCATAGGGAAATTTCACCTTTATTTGTGCACAAACTCAAGCTACAAAAACCCTCCTCTTTCATGCTCGCATCACTCCTCACGTCGACGGCTCACTCGCCGTCGACGGTACAATCACTCGTCGCTCCTCTCTGGTCTAGACTCCCGCTCCCAGATCTATCTTCTCTCGGGAGCTCTTCTCCCGGAATCTCTTCCCCCCCTTCGCCGCATCGCGCTCCATCGCTAAATAGGGTAGAGGCACGCCGCCTCCCCTATCTTTGGCTTCGGCGGCCGAGTCTTCCGCCGAAGATCTCGTCGCCGCCATCTCCTCTAGCCGCGTCCGCATCCGTCGCACGCGGTGGCGAGCTCACGTGGCTCGCGTCCGATCTTCGCGAAGGAGACGCCTTTCGCAGCCACGCGCCTGCGTCTCACGCCCGCGTCGTCCGCTGGAGACGATGGCGCTGTGGCTCCTCGTTTGGCTTGGTCAACATTTGATTTTGACCAGCTACATCTCTGAAATTGGGCTTCTCCCTGTTGATTGCGGTGTGGATTTGGTCTTGGCCTGGTCCAAGAGTCCATGGGCTGAACCGGGTGAACCCGGGCCTGACAATTCTCCCCCACCTGATTTGAACATCGCCCTCGATGTTCGATGCAAGTTGAACACTGGCCCTCCAATGTTCAAAGTCCTTCATCTTCCATCTCCAGTCTGATGATGAATGTTTGCTGCACCATGCTTATAGCAACCTGCATCAACAAACTTGTCAAGGATAATTTCGGACCTATGGGTCATGGGCCCACAGTAATCTTGCTTCACCATATTTGCTGAACTCAGCTGAACCTCGATGTCTCCTGACACCGGCATCGACGCCCCTGGCACCGGCATCAACGCCCCCTGGTGTTGGCATCAACACGCCCTGGTGTTGGCATCAACACGCCCTGGTGTTGGCATCAACACGCCCTGGTGTTGGCATCAACACGCCCTGGTGTTGGTATCAGGGCCCCTGCCCTGGAAGAATGACACTCCTTGTCGCCGGTGGTGATGGTGTTGCCTCTCGGATCTTTCTGATTCACCATTATGGCTGAATCTTTAGCTCTGATACCTGTTGTCACGCCCCGGTCGGATCGGCCTAAGAACAGCCCTTAACCGCTGTCTTAGGACCGTCCGGCGGAATACCGGAACGTAACTCTCCCTAGGGTTTCCGACCCGAAATTAGAAACCCTAATTACCTCGATTGATTTTTGTCCCCAAATTATAAGGTCGCTCAGAAACCCTAACCCTAATTTAGGGAAAATTCGAAATCGAACCCTAAATTTGGAATTACCTCCAATTTTGACCGGAGTCAAAATTATCATGGCCCGCGTTTGATCTTCGGATCACTGACGTCGGATGACGTCAGCCTCCAATTTACTCCGCCGCGCTCGAATGCAGCCGCCAATTTTGACTTTTCAGCTGTCTGACATCAGCGTCACCCCGCTGACGTCAACCAATCGATTTCCGTCGAAATCGATTCTCGTCCGCTGATTTTGCCCTTCCGATTTTGACCTGGTCAAAATCGGAAGAACAACGCTTCGTCTTCTTCATCATGCCGTGCGACGCCGCCTGCGTCTTTTCCTTCCGCCGAGCACCGCTACGCTCGAGCCCGCCGGAGACACCATAAAACTTGCCGGAAAAGACGATAGACTCATAGGGAAATTTCACCTTTATTTGTGCACAAACTCAAGCTACAAAAACCCTCCTCTTTCACGCTCGCATCACTCCTCACGTCGACGGCTCACTCGCCGTCGACGGTACAATCACTCGTCGCTCCTCTCTGGTCTAGTCTCCGGCTCCTAGATCTATCTTCTCTCGGGAGCTCTTCTCCCGGAATCTCTTCCCCCCCTTCGCCGCATCGCGCTCCATCGCTAAATAGGGTAGTGGCACGCCGCCTCCCCTATCTTTGGCTTCAGCGGCCAAGTCTTCCGCCGAAGATCTCGTCGCCGCCATCTCCTCTAGCCGCGTCCGCATCCGTCGCACGCGGTGGTGAGCTCTCGTGGCTCGCGTCCGATCTTCGCGAAGGAGACGCCTTTCGCAGCCACGCGCCTGCGTCTCACGCCCGCGTCGTCCGCTAGAGACGATGGCGCTGTGGCTCCTCGTTTGGCTTGGTCAACATTTGATTTTGACCAGCTGCATCTCTGAAATTGGGCTTCTCCCTGTTGATTGCGGTGTGGATTTGGTCTTGGCCTGGTCCAAGAGTCCATGGGCTGAACCGGGTGAATCCGGGCCTGACACCAAGCGCCCAACTGTCAAGGATTGGAGGAAAGTGCATCCGTCACTGCAGGCCGGCCACGCACGGGCCCATTTTGACTCAGGCCTTATTTGACATAATTTGCGAGTTTAAAGTCAAGCATAATACTATTTAATACAGTGCGGAACCAGTGCCTGATCCGCCGTACGCGGAAATATAAGAAAGTATATTTATATAACTAAAAACAGTTTACGATAGTTTGGTAGGCTTATCATTAATCGGCTCAACTTAATGAATCAAACTAAATCAAACCAAATTAAACCGTTCGATTTGATTTTAATATTAAATTTAGGTTGGGGGAGAGAAAAATTTTAATCGATTCAGTTTCGATTTTTTTTTTCAAAATTTATGAAAACTAAATCGAACCAAACCGATTATGCATAATTAAAAATTAAGATTAAAAAATCCTATACAACATACAAAATACCTCGATTCCATTCAATCACAATTCAAGCGGTCTCATTCATTCGCTTAATTTTCAATTTCAACTTTGAGGTTTACTCACGAAGATTGCAATTTGCAAGTTGCAAGAGCCTGGACGCAAGAAACAAATTGACTTGTGATAATGATGGAACCAACCAATGCCACCTTCAAGGCTTCAATCACAGTTCTTGTTTTATTGCTCGCTCAAAGTGACTTAACTGCACAATTGAGAGGATGTCCTATCGAGAGGAAGAAGATTCAGGATGCTCAAAAGTCAAAAAGAGTAAGAGCCAAATATTGATCTTGATTACTTGATTAGGATCACAACCCAGAAATAGCAGCCAGCAGGCAAACCAGGTCTTGATTAGGATCACAGCTCAGCCCCTGCAATTCCTGTAGAGACTCATGAGATAAAGTTTGTCACAATTAATTCTTATAAATTCAATTTTAATTGGTTTGAAGTACTTTGAACTAAACCAAATTAGACTTATTCGATTCGATTTAAATCGATTTTCACCTATATTGTTTCAGTTTCGATTTGAAATAATTTATGAAAGCTTAATCAGTTTCGATCCAATCGGTTCGAATCAATTCGGTTCGAGTTGAATCGATTGGAGATGCCTAACATTTGGCATTTTATGTCTAGTTGCTAGAGTTTGATAAAAAAAATAAAATATTAAAATAAAAAATGAAAAATTAAGACAAGACTAGATAATAAGATCGGCGGCAAGAGCCAAGATGGCGAGAAACCGCTTACTATAAATACTATAAATTTGGAATAATTTAAAAGTTGTTTTATCCTAGTTTGCTAGCTATAATACTAGCTAGCAAGAGTTACGATGGGAAGTTAAGAATGAATCAAAATTGAATCCAAGATGTTATGATAAATAAATGGTAAAACTAAACAATCTAAAACATTGTTAGAACATAATACTCAAATCAGAATGGAAGAACAAATAAATAATAAAACAAAAGTGTCATCTGAAGTGATGCAGGAGCATTTTGAATTATGTCATAATTTATATTTTGACTAACATTTGACCTAGTCCACCTTTATGTCATAAGTTTGTACTTACAATTATGTGTTTGAACACTAATTCATTTGAAACAATTGTTTGACATGTATTTTGTGACATAACCATAGACATGGCATCTATATGACAAGAAGGATTATTAATGGTGCCACCTTATTACCACTGTCCCTCATGGTCATATTCTTGTTCAAAGACGTTCTATCAAAGATAGAGAGACTTTCTCCGTCATGAACTTGAGCTATCAATGAATACATCACATGCTAAACATGCAAGCTCCATGTGGACAGCACACTTCCCTTCCCAGGCATTGCAAGTTCATGATGAAACACATGGGTTAGCATACAACACTAGCAAGGTTTTAAATACTGGTATGTACTAGCTTATCGGTCTATTGTTGGATTGGTAGACAGAGTCAGTACCATTCATGGTACCAGTGAATATTAATATAATAGTAATATATATGGTATGAACATTGTATCGGTATCATGAACCAGTCCAAAGTTGGAGCAGTACAGCCCATATTGGGCAATACGAACCGATTTCTTATGCCTCTGTCTATCTCCCTTGAAGTAACATAACTAAATGGCTGCCCTATAAGGGTTTCTCTATCAAAATTTTCATATAAGAAGGCATTTTAATGTATGATTGATACAATATCCA
Organism: Costus lasius; assembly: GCA_027563935.2. NCBI lineage: Eukaryota > Viridiplantae > Streptophyta > Magnoliopsida > Zingiberales > Costaceae > Costus > Costus lasius. The sequence continues at coordinate 35,825,379 of CM050453.2, forward strand.
TTCCAATTTCATAAATAAGGAATAGAAAATTATTAAATTTTAATATAGCAATAAGTAGTAATTTATCAAAATAATTAATATCATATATCTTTGTGCCCTTTAGCTAGTAAACGAGCAATTTGTAATATCACAAGATTTGTACTTCTTGGTGTAGATTGGTGTAGATCTAAGTTCTAACAACTATTTTGGCTGTGGTGAGATAAGAGTCCAAGTATCATTGAAATGGAGTAATGTAATTTGTTAATAATAAAATAGACAGTGATTAATGGTGGATCATTTGTTATCATAAAAAGATCAAGGTATGTATGCCAAAGTTGCCAATAGCTAGAAGACGTTGTTCGGTATGAAAATACCTATGTAATAACAACTTTATATGGCTTAGATTAATACTTACCTACATGTTAAATTTATAGCAGGTGCCAATGTTCCACCAACCGATGCCAACATCCCTATTATACTCTTACACTGCTTTAATAATGGGAGCATCCTCTTTTCATGTAAGTTGATGGTCGAATGTTTTCTTTTCTTGCTATATTGACTGTTTCATCTCATTCATTGCCCTATATTATGCTAGTGCTCAGATGAAGTTTCTCAAGTAAGGCCTATACATACTGGTGACACGACTGCAAGTGCACGGTTATGTCAAAGTAATATAAAAGATGTCGAATCCCACAGGGAACAAGGTTGAGTACTAGAAAGTCCGAGTCCTAATAGCTAGGCGAATCGAAACGTGGGTTTTTGAAGACGGAAATCGAAAACAAACAAGTGCAACTACTTCGGTAGAGAAAAAAATATAAGAGAGAATTCAGGGTTACGGCTTCCACCACGATGATAATCTTAATCGCACAAGAAAGATATTAGTTACTTGGTTTATTCACTTTGCACAAGGAGTCTAACCCTAGGGTACAAGGTGCCCTCTCTCGAGTGATACACCCCGGTGTTCATCTTAGACCGACCTCATACTCTCGCGATGGATTGTTCTAAGGCGAACCCAATGAGTTCTGTGGCAGACTATGAAATCCTCTAGCGAAAACCAAGCACTCTCGTGTCGAGGTCTTGCAAGTTTTACTCAGAGATTCCACCTTTACGATCCTTCTCTCGATATGAATCGTAACGGCTAACACGCAATATTACTCGGCCAAGGTAAAACCACGAAATAAATACGTCAAAGTAAAATATGCTCACAATTCATACCAAATAACATAAATAGATACAAAGTTTGCAATTAAAATCATCAAAGGGTTTCCACCAAGCCTCGAAATAGGGTTTACGCTACAATCGTCATTGAAACGCTCAAAATTTCTCTTTTAATGAAATGATAAGTATAAGAAAACGAAACTAAGGGGAAGAAGATGATGAACCGAAGGAATCCTGAAGAAATCGTGATGATCGTGTGTCTCAATCTCCGAAAATATCCAAAAATCGCCTCTGTCGCCGTGTTCTTCCGCCTACGCTGATTCTTCACGTGAATACTCGATAATTAGGACATAAAAATTGGGGATTTTATATCCCTTGTGTTCTCCTTCAAAAAAGCTTTCCATAGAGTCCTCATTTGCCAAATTTGGATGCCAAACGAGTGAGAAATCACCAAAAATCCGAGTGGAACTCGGTCAACTCGCCCTAACTCGCCTTTTCCTCGATTGCTCCTCAAATATGGCACACAAAAGAGGGCTTGTATACCCCACGCGTTCGCCTCTGAAATAGCTTTCCATAGACACCTTATTTGCTAAATTCCGACTCCAAACGGGTGAGAAATCAAGGAAACACCGAGTGAAGGTCAAACCCACGCGTGACTGGGTTGGAATCACGGGTGAACCCCGCCGGGTTCACCTGCCAGTGATTCATTCTGTAAATTTCAGCTGAAAGAAGCGCGGTGGGGTTCACCCAGCTGTGCTTCCCTCTGGACTGGTTTCGGTTGATGTTTTCAAGAAATCCGGTGAACCCGGTGGGGTTCACCTGGCTGTGAAGCTTTCTGCGAATTCTGCTGGCTGGCGACCGGGATGGTGAACCCCATGGGGTTCACCCGGCCGTGATTCTCTCTGTAAGTTTCCTGCAGCCTGGCGAAGAATCTGGTGATCCCCATGGCCGTATTTTTTAGTCTAACTCCGTTTAAGCCCAAATTTGGCGTGTGACTTCCTCTTCATATAAGAAATCGTCTCATGGCCTTAGAATCTTCAAAATACGTCGAAAAAGGGCATTTTTACCTGAAATTCCACAAAAGTGCCAAAAAGTGAAGATTCCAAAGATATGAAGGAAATAAGGCTATAATGAGTATAAAAGTGTTAAAATAAGCCTAGATTTGGCATGAAATACAACGAAAAAACACTACCAAAATGCAATGCATCAAAATACTCTAGACTTAAATCTTTGCTTGTCCTCAAGCAAATAAAATAAGATGAAGTACAAGATGGGAATAAGAACAATCTTTTGGGTTGAGGCATACATCCAAGTTAGAGAAATTTTTAATAACAATCCAAAGCCTAATCAGGAGAAATCAAGTAAATGGTTGTTTCAAGTGTTCAACAGTTTAATCTCACAATTTCTAGATATTAGTCAACTTAGTAAGCAATAAACATAGGATTCAACCAAGCCTACACATAACACTCATGCAACTCCAATCTTCCCTATTCAAATCGTTGGGGTTAACTCAATTGTTCCATCAAGGCATGATACACTGATTATTGCAAATAGACTTCAACTCATAACCTTAGGTACCACTGCCAATTTTTCGCAGTGCCAGGTAGAGAAGTCTCTTTATTGATTTCAATTTCACATCCCTTAGATTTCAACTCATAACCTTCGGTACCACTGCCAATTTTGTGCAGTGCCAAGTAGAGGAATCTAAGGGTGAGCAATATGACTTTTTTTTAATACTATGCTCAGCAGTTGATAACATAACCTTTCTAACAAATGCAGTGTCTCCCCAACAATAGAAAGGAAATCAAGGAATAACTAAGCGAATATGTAACTCAATATGATTCTCATGTAAGTTGCAAGCTTGAGTTGATTAAACAATCATAGAAATGTTTGACCCACTAATGAACTACTCAAAAGCAATCCAAATTACAAAATTTCAAAATCATAGAGCATATGGACATAATCAAAAAGTATCTCTAACAAAGAGGTATACTCTAGACTTAATTCTTTGATCATTCCTAACTAATCATGCACTCAATTCAAATTTTTGAAACAGCTGTCATAGGACAAGTCTCATAATAGACACACGAATTATGAATAATAAGCATCAAAACATTTCAAAATTTTTAATCATCATAGCAAAGCATTAATATAAGCATGAAAGTAAAATGCAATGTGTCATACATAACTGTCACAGAATGGGGCCTGAGGATGTGGACCAGGCCCACAAATAGAATGGAATATAAGATACAATGCCATATAATATCCATCACAGAAAAGTGTCCAAACACAATAGACCAAGCGAGCAAAGTTAAATAGCCACATGAAGACAAAAGGAGAGACCGGAGTATAGAAAGCTCACCCACTCTAAAAGTTTGCATAGTCCTCTATGCGAAGTCCAAATACGTGAGAGGAGTAGGTGGAGGGCCCAGAGAAAGCAAAAATTACATGTTATCATGGATGAACACCATAATCACGGCCTGGCTGTGATTCACACTATGCTGCAAACAAATGCTTGGCTTTGATTCCCTATTCTCCAGAAAGTATGCCTACAATATAGAATAAACCTTAATCAGCCAAGACCTCCATGAAAACAAAACATAACACATTAAAATCTACCTAGAAGAGTTTGCAACTAAAATATAACAAAAAGAAATCAACACATCACAGAAATAAACAATCAAAAACTTGGGCTGCCTCCCAAGGAGCGCTAGTTTTAGATCTATAGCTCGACCATAAACAGTGTTTATCAACCCACACCAGATGAATCAAAAAGTGTGAGAACACCCATTTTGTCAGTTTGTTCATCCAGATGATAGTGTTTTAGTCTCCGGCCATTCACAATAAAACTTCTTGTATGCTCTCCCCAAATCTTGATGGGCCCATGAGGATATACTTGTTGCACAGTGAAGGGTCCTGACCACCTTGTCCTTGACTTTCCATGAAACAATTTTGGCCTAGAGTTAAAGAGCAGAACTCTATCACCTTCAAGAAATTCTTCTTTGATAATGTGCTGGTCGTTCCATTGCTTAGTGTGTTCTTTGTTCAGATCGGTGTTGACTATCATTTGATATGTAGAGTTGTTACCAAGGAACTCATGGTGAAGGTTGCTAGGAAGGCTCTCGTACTCAATCTTCTTTTCTTCTATCTCTCCTAAGATCACTTTAGAAAGAGTTTCCAACTTCGATGACTTGGACTCCAAAACTGGATGCGAGTCCAACAATAGTGAATATGCAGTAGTGTGGTCATCAATGTCTCGATCCTCAACATCAAGCAAACATAGTTCTAGCGAGTCGATGTCTCTCTTGTACGGTTCAGTGTGCTTCACATCTCTCTCTATGATATCAACACGGCAACATGTACCTGCAAGAGAATGTTTCTTTAGAGAGTCTGATAAATTAAATTGTACAACATTATCACCGATGTTTAAATCCAATTTTCCATTTTTGACATCGACCACTGCGCCAGCTGTGGCAAGGAATGGTCTCCCAAGAATAATAGGTAATTCGTCGTCCTCATCAATCTCCAACACAACAAAATCTGTCAGAATAAAATAATCGCCTACTTTGACAGGGACATCCTCCACAATCCCGATGGGTCGGCGAATCGATCTATCAGCCAACTGCAATGAAATGGTGGTTGGCTTCAAGTCTCCTAAATTCAGCTTCTTGCACAAGGAAAGAGGCATCAAACTAACACTCGCCCCCAAGTCACAGAGGCCTCGCTGAAAGGTCATCTCTCCTATCTGGCAGGATATGGAAAAACTGCCTGGGTCCTTGAGCTTTTGGGGGAGTTTGTTCTGGATAATCGCACTGCACTCCTGAGTAAGTGCAACAGTCTCTTACTCCTCTAGCTTCCTCTTATTGGACAAGATGTCCTTTAGAAATTTGGCATATGTAGGCATCTCTAACAATACATCAACAAAAGGCATGTTAATATAAAGCTTTTTTAGAACTTCAAGAAACTTACCAAATTGTTTGTTTAGCTTGGCCTTGACTAATCTCTGTGGAAAAGGAATGGGAGGTTTGTATGTAGGTGGCTCAACATAAGGCCGCTCCTCCTCAGTCTCTTCAAGTGTCACAGGAGTTGTCCCTTGGTTTTGATCTCTGGTGTTAGGTGTTGCATCTTCTCCTTTGTCATCAGTTGGCATTTTTAGATCTTCTAGTTGCTTGCTACTTCTAGTTGAGATTGCATTGCAATACTCCATGGGGTTGACTTCAGGTTGGGATGGGAGCTTTCCTGAAGGTCCAGTAGATGAGCTAGCTTGCTAGGTTAGCTGAGTCTCCAGTATCTTATTGTGGGCGGCTAAGTCATCTAACTTTGATGTCATTTGTTTCATGGTCTCATTCACTACTTCATTTTGTTTGATCTGTGCCGCCACAAAAGTCTCAAGTAGAGACTCCAGATTTGACTTTGGTGGTGGAGTGTAAGTCCTGGCTTGGAATCCTAAAAATTGCCTGTAATTTGCCTGTGGTGGTTGTGGCGGTTGTTGTTGCATTGGTTGGGTAGTCTGGTATGAAAAGTTCTGGTGGTTGCGTCATCCTTGGTTATATGTGTTGGAATATGTGTTATTCATCAGGTTAATGTTTCCAACTGTATTCATGTGTTTAGGATGATTCAGGACCAACTGACCAATCCCCAGCTGGCAATCTGCACCTGCATGGCCCCACATAACTCACAAGATATAGAATTAGCATCAACGGAGTTAATTGGAAAAGAATCCAACCTCTTGGTTAAAGAATCTACCTTAGCGGTTAATGAAGTCAAGAAATCAACTTCATACTTACCTGATGCTCTAGAAGGCATACCTCTTTCTGATGACCATTGGTGGTGGTTCATCGCCATATCTTCCAAGAGGTTCATGGCGTCTTCAACTCTTCTATTCATCAAAGCTCCACCGGCCGCAGCATCTACTGTGAGTCTTGTGTTATAGTCCAGCCCATTATAAAATGTGTGGACTAAAACCGAAGTAGCAATTTCATGATGTGGACACATCCTTTGCAGCTCTTTAAACCTTTCCCAAGCCTCATACAAGGATTCTCCATCTTTTTGCATGAAGTTCATGATTTGATTTCTCAGTTGTATTGTCTTGGATGGGGGGAAATATTTGGAGAGAAAGGCTTGAGATAGTTCCGTCTATGTTCTTATTGAAGCTGGTGGGATCGTGTGAAGCCAAGCTCTTGCCCTGTCCTTTAAAGAGAATGGAAAAAGTCTCAGCCTGATTGCATCTGCAGAAACACCATTAATCTTCAATATATCGCAATATTCTAAAAATATGACTAAATGCATGTTGGGGTCCTCAAAAGGGGAACCACCAAATTGGTTTTGTTGAACCATAGAAAGTAGTGCAGGTTTAATTTCGAAGTTATTGGCCTCTACTGTAGGCCTTGCAATTCCAGATTGTAACCCATGAGTATAAGGTGAGGCATAATCTCTCAGTGTCATGTTATGGTTGTTCAGTACAGGTTGGGGTGCTTGATCATTGTCCATGTCACGCTGAATGTGCTCCATCTATTTTTGGTCCTCTTTTTGCCGAGTCTGCTTAAGCTTTCTTCTTATCCTAAAGGTGTGCTTGATCTCTGGATCAATGTCAAAGAATGTACCTGCTCTAGAACTTCTTCACATAAAACGGTCAGTCAAAATTATAAAGTTCTAAGGCAACGAGTAAATAAAGAGAAAAAGAAAATAGCAGTGCAGTAAAGAAAATTTAACCTAAAGCCTAGTCTACCAATTCTCAGAAATATACCAATATCAACAGTTGTTCCCCTGCAACGGCGCCAAAAACTTGACACGATCGCAAGTGCACGGTTATGTCGAAGTAATATAAAAGATGTCGAATCTCATAGGGAACAAGGTTGAGTACTAGAAAGTCCGAGTCCTAATAGCTAGGCGAATCGAAACGTGGGTTTTTGAAGACAGAAATCGAAAACAAACAAGTGCAACTACTTCGGTAGAGAAAAAATATAAGAGAGAATTCAGGGCTACGGCTTCCACCACGATGATAATCTTAATCGCACAAGAAAGATATTAGTTACTTGGTTTATTGATTTTGCACAAGGAGTCTAACCCTAGGGTACAAGGTGCCCTCTCTCGAGTGATACACCCCGGTGTTCGTCTTAGACCGACCTCCTACTCTCTCGGTGGATCGTTCTAAGGCGAACCCAATGAGTTCTGTGGCAGACTATGAAATCCTCGAGCGAAGACCAAGCACTCTCGTGTCGAGGTCTCGCAAGTTTTACTCAGAGATTCCACCTTTACGATCCTTCTCTCGATATGAATCGTAACGGTTAACACGCGATATTACTCGGCCAAGGTAAAACCACGAAATAAATACGTCAAAGTAAAATATGCTCACAATTCATACCAAATAACATAAATAGATACAAAGTTTGCAATTAAAATCATCAAAGGGTTTCCACCAAGCCCCGAAATAGGGTTTAGCTACAATCGTCATTGAAACGCTCAAAATTTCTCTTTTAATGAAATGATAAGTATAAGAAAACGAAGCTAAGGGGAAGAAGACGATGAACCGAAGGAATCCTGAAGAAATCGTGATGATCGTGTGTCTCAATCTCCGAAAATCTCCAAAAATCGCCTCTGTCGCCGTGTTCTTCCGCCCGCACCGCTTCTTCACGTGAATTCTCGATGATTAGGGCATAAAAATTGGGGCTTTTATATCCCTTGTGTTCTCCTTCAAAAGAGCTTTCCATAGAGTCCCCACTTACCAAATTTGGATGCCAAACGAGTGAGAAATCACCAAAAATCCGAGTGGAACTCGGTCAACTCGCCCTAACTCGCCTTTTCCTCGATTTCTCCTCAAATATGGCACACAAAAGAGGGCTTTTATACCCCACGTGTTTGCCTCTGAAAGAGCTTTCCATAGACACCTTATTTGCTAAATTCTGACTCCAAACGGGTGAGAAATCAAGGAAACACCGAGTTAAGGTCGAACCCGCGCGTGACTGGGTTGGAATCACGGGTGAACCCCGCCGGGTTCACCTGCCCGTGATTCATTCTGTAAATTTCAGCTGAAAGAAGCACGGTGAACCCCATGGGGTTCACCCAGCTGTGCTTCCCTCTGGACTGGTTTCGGTTGATGTTTTCAAGAAATCCGGTGAACCCGGTGGGGTTCACCTGGCTGTGAAGCTTTCTGCGAATTCTGCTGGCTGGCGACCGGGATGGTGAACCCCTTGGGGTTCACCCGGCCGTGATTCTCTCTGTAAGTTTCCTGCAGCATGGCGAAGAATCTGATGAACCCCATGAGGTTCACCTGGCCGTATTTTTGAGGCTAACTCCGTTTAAGCTCAAATTTAACGTGTGACTTCGTCTTCATATAAGAAATCGTCCCATGGCCTTAGAATCTTCAAAATACGTCGAAAAAGGGTGTTTTTACCTAAAATTCCATAAAAGTGTCAAAAAGTGAAGATTCCGAAGATATGAAGGAAATAAGGCTATAATGAGTATAAAAGTGTTAAAATAAGCCTAAATTTGACATGAAATACAACGGAAAAACACTACCAAAATGCAATGCATCAATTGGTTCTCAGGAGATTATAATATTTCTCAAGAGATGTGTAATGGGTCTTAGCCTACGAATGAGAAGTAATTTAATCATTCGTAATGTTGACTAATGTTGTATCATACAATATTATGGTGTATTATGAGAATGGAGTTCGTATAACAACCTCTGAACATCATATAACAGCAACTCAATTCCGTATAACAATCTCTGAACATCGTATAACAGCAACACAATATAGTATAATAACAACTCAATATCGTATAATAACCCATGAACATCGTATAACAACAACACAATAAAGTGTAATAACAACTCAATTTCGTATAACAACAACTCAATATCATGTAAGAGCAACAAAACACCATATAACAACAACTCAATTTCGTACAACAACAACTTAATTTCATGAACAACTAAAAATCATCATATAACAACACATTAATACCATATAACATAATCTTAATTTTATATAACAGTAACACAATTTCGTATAACATGTAAATATACAGACAGTAAAAGTGTATGAATACATAAATCAGTGCCTATGAAGACAAAGGCTCAAGGAGCTGAAAAACAAAGAATGCTAGAATTGATCCTCCTCTTGCCTTAGATAACAACAATCGATCACCGATAGACTTTGCTGCTCCAAATGTGCAAGGACTGAATTCTAGCATTGCCCACCTAGTAGTTGATGCAAATAACTTTGAAATAAAACCAGCCCTTCTTTCAATTGTTTAGCAAAACCAATTTGGGGTTCACCATTAGAAAACCGAACATGTATCTTTTAATATTTTTGGAATACTATGATACTTTGAAACTAAATGGTATATCTAATGATGCTATTAGACTAAGGCTTTTTCCTTTTTCTCTCAGGGATCGAGCTTGAATTTGATTTTATTTTTTACAACCGAGATCAATTACTACACAGGGCCAGCTCTCCTAAGCATTCCTTTCTAAATATTTCCCCCTAGCAAAATTATCCAATTACATAATCAGATTACAAGCTTTACTCAGAAGAATGAGGAGTCATTATACAAAGTCTGATAAAGATTTAAAGAACTCTAGAGACTATGTCCTTATCACAGACTTGAGAAATAGGTAATAGTTCATACGTTTTACAATAGTCTAAATTATAATACTAGGCTTACTATTGATGCAGCTACTGAGAGGCCCTAATGAACAAGAATGTTGATGAAGTCATAAACTTACTTGAAGATATTGCTCTCAATCATAATCAATGGTCCGATGAGAGAGTTAATACTTCTAGAGCTGTAATACTAAGTATGAGTTGGGTACTTTGAACTCACTAGCTACAAAGGTAGATTCTCTATCATGTAAGTTAGATTCCTTTAGTATTAATTTGATTGAAGCTACTAATATTTAATGTGAAATCTATGGGATTTTAGAACATAAACCTTCTTGAAAGCAAGACAATGCTCTAGGAAACCTTAATCCTAGACCCCAGATTGACCCATTTTCAAGCACCTACAATCCAAGTTGGAGGAACCACTCAAACATTTCCTATAAGAATAACCCTAACCCAATTCCTCAACCCAATTTTAGACAGCCTCCTAAATTTCAACCAAGGTAGTTTGTGTAACCCCAAAAGTCAGATTTAGAGTCACTATTTGAACTTTTGTGGCTGCTCAAACAAAGCAGAATGAGAATGCTATCGAGGACATTAGGCAACTTACATCTAAAGTGGAATCTCTCATGACCCACAACAAGATGTTAGAAACACAATTGGCTAATCAAGCTAGCACTTCTTCAAGAGCCTCTAGTAAACTTCTATCCTAACCTAAGACAAACATGAGAGAACATTGTTGTGCGATGATGAGTTGCATTTATATCATATTTTTTTTCTATATTTTATGTGATATTTTGTGCTTAATTGTATGATTTTATACCATTTTTTAATGTTTTTTATCTCATATTGCATAGAATCTTTATTTTTCTTAGTTTTTGTGAAAATACAAAAAATATCGCTAACAAATGATAGATTTAACGAGTTTTGAATCCATAGAACGGTTCCCGAGGAAAAGATAAAGCTCCACGTCAAATTTGGAGCAAAACGGAGATTAGACGCAATATGCATGGTCACGGCTGTGAGTCCATCACAGGCCGTGAGTATCGGGTTGTACAAAGGAACAGTTCTACGCAAAGTCAAGTTCTGCACAGAAACTTTCACGGCCGCACCCATGACTTGTTCACAGGCTGTGAGTTTCTTTGTGTACACAGGCCAGAAGCAGTTTTCTTCACAAAAAGATTCACGGCCACAACCAGGAACGCTTCATGTTCCGTGAGTTTTTCTGTCCAACTCGGTTTTTTGCTTGATTCGACCTCGAATCGAGTTAGAACTTACCCAAACTTTGCAGAAATCTTTCTAGATGGATTCTAAACCAATTAAACTATAAAAAGAAGGGTTTTGAAAGAGATTGGGGAGCTTTTTAGAATGAAAATATACAGAGGCGGTGCTAGGGTGAAATTCAGGCGACTAAGCGATTTTCCAGCGAGAGATCATGCAAAGGCTGGATTTTGATGCTCCATCTTCGTCTCCAGTTCGAAGAGAAGGGTTATTCTTAATCTCCTAGTGTCTTCTTGTAATTGGATTAGGTTTTCATATTGAATTCATCATTCTATATGCTATATTTGAAGAATATGATTGCTTAAACTTCCTTTTCGGGATTAGGGGTGTAACTCATTGATGTTTATGGATTAAACTATTTGTCTTAATCTTCGTTTAGAGTTTTATTATATTGATTTGTTTAGAATTGTGTTTTATTTCATATTTTTTACTCTGGCTAAGTACTTTTATGTCTTAGACATCACGGGACGAACCGAGAGGTGAATTGCGATGTCAGATCTATTCTTTTGAAACCTGTGAATCAAATCACAAGAGTAGTTTGGATTTACTTGAAAGATTTATAAGATATTTCACATAACTTAAAGGGCCTAAATACGATAATTGTCACAAGAGTAGGGAATTATTGTGATTAGGTACCAGATTACCTTCTCAAAGCGTAATCTGTACATAAGGAAAACTTTTTTACAATAGTTTAATTTTCTGTATGAAGATTTATTTTTATTAATTCTTACTCATCAATATGGTGAAACCCTAAGTCCCGACTCTCCCCATATTGATTTTTACCGTAAACGCTCGCTTTTGCTTTCTCGTACTTAAAAGTTTTCAAACAAAACACCAGTTGAATCGTCTAGCTATAGATCGATCATGTAATTGGTACTTGACTGCCAAATCCTTGTTGGAAATGATCTTATTTTATTACTTCAATACAACCATACACTTGCAGTCGCATCAAATTTTTTGGCATCGTTGCTGAGGATCAGGTCAACCAATATTGATTTAATCATGAGATTTATAGATTAGACATTTTTTTTATTTTTTGCTTTGCTTTAGTTTTTCTTTAAAGTTAGATTTCTGTCATTTTTCTCTTTTTTTGATTAACACATTATATGACCAGGACTTAGAATAGGAGAACTCATGCTAGAAATCACTAGACTAGATATTTTAAGCTTTATTTTGTATTTCCTGTTTTGCATTTCTAAATTTTACTGTATAAATTGAAAACATGACATTCAACCAATATCAATGGTCAAATCAAAGATATGTACCATCGATAATGACAAGAGAACATGACACTGATGCATTGTAATCGCTTACAGCAAAGGTAAACTCCTTTACTCAATGAATTAATTATTTAAGCATGCAATCTTTTATGTTAAATTCCATTACTTGTGATATTTGTGGATATCATGGGCATTGTTATATTGAATGTCAATTAGATATTCCTTCATCCTTTAATTCATGCCCTAGCACCTACAATCCAAGTTGGGAGAACTATCAAAACTTATTTTATCAGAATGACCTAGTCTTTATTCCACAATTAAACTGTAATCAACCTCAAGAATCCAACCCAGAAATCATGCTTGAAAACTCTATAGCTACTATTAACAAACAAAATGAGGAACTTCATAGAATAATTTATGGAACTAATAAAAATGACATAGAGGAAGGAATCCAGGATGAATCTCAGAATTTTTCAGAGCTGGAACAATCACTGGTCGTGATTCTAGTCATAGATTGTGATTTGCTTGCTTCAAACTTTCAAGATTTTAAAAATTCCAAAGACCCCATAAACCCTTCCTCAGCACTTGACCAGCCATCCATTCCCCTCTCACATAACATAGTACCTTGCAACACAAATACTTGGGACATATTTGAAGAAAAATTTAAACTTTTGAAGACTTGTGAGTGACACTGTCCGCAAGTGCACGGAAATGTCGAAGTAATACAAAAGTTATCGATCCCACAGGGAGCAAGGTGAGTACTAGAAAATCTAACTTTTTGGAATCCAAGCTAATCGAATCGTGGTTTTTTTAGCAACTAAGTGAACTAAAACTAAGCAGAATAATAAACAAGAATTCAAACAACTGTGGCAAGGAAGATATACTAGAGAGAATATCCGGGCAAAGGTCTCCACCACTCTGACGATTATATATGCGCCAAGAAATAAATAACGGTTATTTGGATTTATAGACTTGCATAAAGAATCTACCCTAATGTACGAAGGTGCCCTCTTTCGAGTGAACACCCCGGTGTTTGCCTAGAACGTCTCCTACTTTCGCGGTGGACCGTTTTCGACAAACCCAATGGGTTCCGTGGTAGATTATGGATCCTCGAGTGAAGGGCAAGCACTTTCGCGTCAAGCCTTCACAAGATTCACAAAGAGGTTCGGTCGTTACGGTTCTACTCTTGTTATGAACCGTAACAACTATAGCATGATAATACTTGGCCAGAGTACAAATCAAGAAATAAGCGCATCAAGTGAAATATGCTAAAGATATGATCTAAATAACCAAGTTAATACAAAAGTTGCAAGTAAAAATCGTCAGAGGGCTTTAACCTAGCCCTGAAAATAGATTTTCGCTACAACCATCATCACAACGCTCAAAATTCTCTCTTTAATCATAGGAAAATCACTGGAAAAAGTTTCTAAGAGGGAAGAGACGATAAACCGAATGAAATAACCAAGTATTGTTGAGTTCTGACGCTCGAATCTTCGAAAATCGCCCCAAAGTCGCCTGTTCGCTATCGACTTCCACCCTTACCGCTTTGTCATCGATTTTCTCTCTCATTAGGTCATGGAATTTGGGGCTTTTATATCCTTTCTATTCACCTCGAAGTAAGCTTTCCAAAAAGTCCACACTTGCTAAATTTGGACTTGAATTGAGCCCGAAATCGCCAAAATACTGAATGGGTGTCGGTCAACTCGCCCTAACTCGCCTTTTCCTCGATTGCTCCTCAAATATGGCACAAGAATTAGAGATTTTATGTTCCTTGCCCTCTCCTTCGAATCAGCTTTCCATAGAATCCTCACTTGCTAAATTTGGACTTGAATCGGACCAGGAATCAATGATAAACCGAGTGGAGGTCGGGCTGTTCCGAAGGTTTCACGGGTGAACCCCGCGGGGTTCACCAGGTGGTGAAGTGTTCAGCGCAGATCTGATGCGAAATAATCACGGGTGAACCCCGTGGGGTTCACCTACCAGTGAATCCTCAGCATATTTCTGTACAGGTCTCTTCAGACGATATCACGGGTGAACCCCATGGGGTTCACCTGCCAGTGAAGTGTGTGGCAGATTTCAGAAACCTTTGACATCATCGGTGAACCCCGCCGGGTTAACCAGGCAGTGACGCGCGCGCTAAATTTTGTCCTTCAGCAAGATCACGGGTGAACCCCGTGGGGTTCACCTGGCCGTGAAGTCCAGAAAAGGCTCCGATTGAGCCCAAAATTTACGGGCAGCTTTGTCTTCTCATAAGGAATCACCCCATGCTCTTAGATTCTTCAAAAAGACCTCAAAATTGGGTGATTTTACCTGAAATTCAATAAGACAAACGAAAAGTGAAGATTCTGAAGTTTTTAACTAAATAAGCCTTAAAGGAGTGTAAAAACATTCAAATAGGCCTAAATTCATCATGGAATAATAGTAAAAATCACTACTAAAATGCAAGGTATCAGTGAGAAGAATGATGAGGAATTTAAGGAGCCTCAAGTAAGAAGTAGCGAGATAGATGAGAGTGAATTTGATAGTGTTAGGATGGAGTATCCCATTGAAGAGAAAGAAATAGAGAAGAAAGATGAGGAAGAAGATCCTATGCATATTCCACCACCACCACCATATAAACTATCAATTCCTTTTTCTCCAGAAAAATCTATTAGAAATTTACATGATAGATGATGAAGGAGATGATTATAAGGATAATGATGAAGAGATGACTGAACTATTATTTGATTCAAATCCAATCACATATACCTAGAAGATAATAACACATGAGATACTTGATCACATTGATATTGAGGTTAGTGAAAAACCCAATTTGAAATTTGAAAACTTCTTGAGCAATCTAAGGTATGAATTTTTTATCTTAATTCCAATCTTCTTCCAATTGTTCATATAAATCTAAAGGAAGAACACATAATATTACTCTTGGATAAATATAGAAAAATTATTAGGTATTCTTTGCATGACTTTAACTTTTATTTTTGTATGCATGTAATGGCCACTGCGACATTGATCTACCTGTTTAACTAGATATATACTTTAGTGGGTACACTCTTAAGATGAAGGAAAGACAAAAGATTATATGCTCTCTATTATGCCACTGATTCACCAACTCTATCATGACATGAAGCATTGGTCGAGCTAATGACCTTAAACAAGCGCTTTTTGGGAGGCAACCCAAATTTCTGGCTCTCATAGTTTGAAGTTTTAGATTTTGATTTTTTTTTTAGATTTTAGGGAGTTTTATAGCATGTTTAGATGAATTTTTAATGATGAAAAAAAATCTCAAAATAAATTATTTAGTATGCAGGGACACATGGAGAAATAAAATCTGATATGCAAAGTTGTAGATGAAGCATTCACGAGCACAACCATGAAAACGTTCACGGGTCATGAATGCTGCATTTGGGAAATTCATGAAGAAAGCACCGAGTCCGGCTGATTTTAGTGAGTATCTTTTACTTTTGTTCCATCTTACGCATCGAGGACGATGCATACTTTTCTTTGTGGGATGATGCATGATTAGTTTTCATTGATAATTGTTGATTGAATGATTGAGTATATGCAACAATTTAGGTCTAGGGTGTCTTCATGTATTTTTGACTTTATTCAAGCTCTATTGATATGTATCTTGAATGTCTATGATTTTTAAGGATACACAAGTTTGTTTTATCCTTGATTTTGTAATTAGGAAGTATTTTGAGTAATTGATTTGATGACTTAGGGAATTTTGAAATTCCATGTAGAACAAATTTTTTGAGTAAATTCAATTTTGGTATGGATAAATGCATATATGAACTGTTATGCATCCTTGCAACACCAAGCTGAATAGAATTTACATAAGTTTAATTTATCTATTTTTGTTTAATAGAGAATTTTTCATAAATAGAAAATTGGTGACACTTATACAAAGAGGCTTGCTCCAACTCCTCTGGTTGAAGAATCTGAAGTCATGAGTTATACTATACCATGAGTTGGTATACTTTAAATCTGTTTTGATCAATTAACAGAGGGAAAACTTTAAAAACAATTATTTATCCCTCATGTAGAAAGATCGATAATAATTTAAATAACATGCCCTCGACCAGCTCTCTCCAAATTATGAAAAAAAAAGAGAAGAGAGTAAAATGTGGAGAAAAAGAGAGAGATGTAGGTCAAGTAGACAACTTCGCTGACTTTTCATGATTGAGGCTATGAGTTCTATTATACTACTATGTGGTATACTTTAAACAATGTTATAACACAAAAGGGCATATAACCGTTCAAAGACCAATTTTCCTTAAAAGTCTCTTTACCTTAAACATCACCCAAATTCTTAAAATGAAGAATTCACCGGTCGAGTAAAGAGGATTTATTAAGGTGAAAGTATTTAATACTTAGTAAGTGAAGTTTGAATGACACGACACAAATTATGATTTTTTATCTCTCTTGGATTGTAAAATCTTGAGAGTTTGTTTCTATCATGATTTTTCTTAAACTTCTTAAGTTCTGAAAGATTGATTACTTAAACTGTGGACCAAGGACATGATTGGGGAAGAATAAGCAAGTGTTCCTTATCTTTACATTCTCTTTACATATCATAATATTGTTTGAGAACAAGCAAAATTATAAGTCTAGGGTATTTTAATGAGTTACATTTATATCATGTTTTTTCCTATATTTTATATGACATTTCGTGCTCAATTATATGATTTTATACCAATATTTAACGTTTTTATCTCATATTGTATAGAATCTTCATTTTTTTTAGTTTTTGTGAAAATACAAAAAATATCGCTAAAAAGTAATGGATTTAATGAGTTTTGAGGCCACAGAATGGTTCTCTAGGAAAAGACGAAGCTATAGGTCAAATTTGGAGCAAAACAAAAGTCAGACGCAATATTTACGATCACGGCCGTGAGTATCGAGTTGTACAGAGAAACAGTTCTATGCAAAGTCAAGTTCTGCACAGAAACTTTCATAGTCATACCTGTGACTTATTCATAGGCCGTGAGTTTCTTTGTGTACACAGGCCAGAAGCAGTTTTCTTCACAGAAAGATTCACGGCTGCAGTCGTGAACGCTTCACGGCCCGTGAGTTTTTTCGCCCAACTCAGTTTTTTGCTTGATTCGACCTCTAATCGAGTTAGAACTTAACCAAACTTTGCAGAAACCTCCTAGATGGGTTCTAAATAGATTAACCTATAAAAGAAAGGGGTTTTGGAAGAGACTAGGGAGCTTTTTCAAACGAAAATAGATAGAGGTGGTGCTAGGGTGAAATTTAGGCGGTTGAGCGATTTTTCGGCGAGAGATCACTCAAAGGACATATTTTGATGCTCCATCTTCGTCTCCAGATCAAAGAGAAGAGTTATTCTTAATCTCCTAGTGTCTTCTTGTAATTTGATTACGTTTTCATGTTGAATTCATCATTCTATATGCTGTATTTGAATAACATGATCGCTTAAACTTCATTTGGGGGATTAGGGGTGTAACCCGTTGACGTTTATGGATTAAACTATTTGTCTTAATCTTCGTTTAGAGTTTTATTGTATTGATTTGTTTAGAATTATATTTTATTTCATATTTTTATTCTGGCCAAGTACTTTTATGTCTTAGACGTCGCGAGAAGGATCGAGAGGTGAATTGCGACGTCGGATCTATTCTTTTCAAACCCGTGAATCCAATCATGAGAGTAATTTGGATTTACTTGAAGAATTTATAAGATTTTTCAAGGGCCTAAATACAATAATTGTCACGAGAGTATGAAATTATCGTGATTAGGTACCGAATTATGCTTCGGGAGAATGTAATCTATACATAAAAAAAATCTCTTTCAATACTTTAATTTTCTATATGAAAATTTATTTTTATTAATTCTTACTCATCAGCGTGGTGAAACCCCGAGTCCTGACTCTCTCTGTATTGATTTTTTACCCTAAACACTCGCTTTTGCTTTCTCATACTTAAAAGTTTTCAAATAAAACACTAGTTGAATTTTATAGCTATAAATCGATTGTATAATCGGTACTTGAGCACCAGATCCTCGTTGGGAACAATTTTATTTTATTACTTCGATAGAACCGTACACTTGTGATCACATCATGCGATTATTACTCGTAATAGAAAATAGCTTGAGGAGCCTAAGATGTCTGACCAAGACATAGAGATGAGATCTCTTCAGAAATCTAAAACTAAAAAATCTAATGAGGAGATAGAACCCAAAGAAATCGAACCAGCTTACATTCCACCACCACCTTACAAGCCACCTATTTTATTCCCTCAAAGATTGGCAAAGGCGAAGCTGGAGAAGCAGTTCAATAAATTTCTAGAAATGTTAAATAAATTATACATAATTGTACCATTAATTATGCATTATCACATGTATGCAATGTTTTTAAATGATATCCGAAAAATTTTCCTAGGCGTGGACCCCGCCTAGCCATCTTCGGCAGGGTCCGCACGGACTGAAATCATGCATCAAGAGAGACATTTCGGGCGTGAATTTCAATGCAAACACATTTGCTCTGTTTGTATTAATTTTCTCTCTCTGTTTGCGTCGTTTCCGTCCGCACCACTTAACCCTGGTTAGGGAAAATTATACTTTTTCCCCGAATACTCAACGCTGCAGCCCTCTTTCTTTTCCTTATTTTCTCTCTTCGAGTGGCCGAGCGAAAACTCTTCCTAGTGTATACGTCCCATGATCCCTCTTCAATTCTATTTTACTTCATCATCTTTTTCTGCTTAGCAAGTAATCTTCTTCTGCTCAGCAAGCAACGACGGGTGGAGGAAGAAAGCAGAGCAACAAGGAGTTCATATATTTGGTAATATTAAATAATTAATAGTATTATTGTTGTCATTGTTAGGATTATTGAAAAAAAAGGTTACATTAAAATAAATTTTGATTTTGATTATAATTTGGTTACGTACAAGGTTATGAAAATTTGTTAATGTATTATGATTAGATGAAATGTGGTATGAAATATAGTTATTCATTTTAATCAATATATATCTGCATGGTCTAAATTTTTATGATTTATAGTAAAACCATGGACATAAATGAAGTTGTCGACTTAACTTGCAATGAGACAAATGCATTAGAGTCTCTTAGTAGGGGAACTGAAATTCCCATATATAATCAAGCAAGAAATGAGAATGAAGTTTGCACTGATCAGGACAAGGAAGCGGTAAATACTTAATTCATATATACAAGATTAGATGTTATTTCTATTTGTTTAGAAAAGTTAATAATTTTTTTATATTTTGATGTTTGTTGATGGTTTCAAACTTAGATTCATTTTTTACACCTGTGGTTGGTATGAAATTCTATAGTGAAGACGAGGCATACAACTTTTACAATGGATATGCTAGAAGGCTAGGTTTCAGTATAAGGAGGTTTCACGTAGAGCGCAGAAAAGATGGTACATTAAAATTCAAAAGTTTTACTTGTTGTAAACAAGGGTTGAGACAACAGCATAGAACTCATGTCACAAAGAAACCTCAACCAATCACAAGAACAGATTGTAAGGCTCGTGTCGAATTCAAAATTGACACAAATGGTGAGTGGACATTGTGGAGGTTAGAGCTCAATCACAACCACCAAATGACAAGCCTTGACATAGCACATATGTTGCGATCACATAGAAGAATTTTGCCTTTTCAACGATGCATAATAAATCAAATGACAGATTATGGCATTAAAGATCGGGAAATATACAATTATTTTCAAGCAGGTGTAAACAATAATGAGGTTGGATTCATAAGGACTGATAGTATTAACTTCATTCACAAACGTAGAAGAAAGAAATTGGATTGCAGAGAGACTCAAGGTATACTAAAATATCTAAAGAAGAGGCAGGCTGTTGATAAAGCTTTTTTTTTATTCTATCCAAATTCAAGAAACCGGGGAAATTGCAATTTTTTTTGGGCAGATGGTAAAGCAATTGTAGATTATTCCTATTTTGGTGATGTCATTTCATTTGATACAACATTTCAAACTAATAAGTACAATATGCCATTTGCTCCCTTTGTTGGTGTAAATCATCACAAGCAGTCAATTATCTTTGGAGCTGCTTTATTATTTGATGAGACTATTGATACATTCATTTGGTTATTTAAGACATTTTTAACAGCTATGTCAGGAAAGCAGTCATTCACGATATTTACTGATCGATCAGCTGCAATTTCAAAAGCACTCCAAATTGTTATGCCTAATTCAGCACATCGGCTATATTTATGGCATATCTTCCAAAATGCTGCTACTAATTTGTCTCATGTACTTCACAACTCTCCTACATTTCTAAAAGATTTTAAGCATTGCATATATGAGTGTTGTACAGTAGAAGATTTTAAGAAAATATGGAATGACTTATTAAAGAAGTATAATGTCTCTGATAACACATGGTTGGAAAACTTCTATCGGTTGCGTGAAAAGTGGGCAACATGTTATCGTGTACAGTCATTTTTTGCTGGGATGACAACAACACAAAGGAGTGAGAGCATGAACTGTCATTTTAAGAAATTTTTGAAAAGAAAGCTTTCTATGTTTGAATTCCTTGATGAATATGACAAAGCAGTTAAGTTATTCCGTGAGAAAGAAATAACTGCTGATTTCAAATGTAGAAACAATGCTCCAGTTAATATTTTTGGTAAGATATGTATGTTGCGAGATGCAGGGGACTTGTACTTGAAAGTTATATACAAAGAGTTTGTCGAGCAGTACAAGAAAAGTTTGACTTGCTGTTGCAACCTCATAGATTATGATCATTCTAGCATTACATATTATGTAAATTCTGATGAGAGCAATAGAGAAGAGAAAGTTGAATATACCCCTACATTGATGAATGTCAAGTGCTCATGCAAAATGTTTGAAGAAAATGGAATTTTGTGTATGCATGCTATCTCACACATAATAATGTGCACTCCTTACCACAACATTTTGTGTTAAAAAGATGGACAAAGTATGCAAAATGTGGTTATGCATCAAACCTATGTGTGGATACCATTAGTTCAAGTGCTGAAGAGAGTTTATCTTCTTTACATAGTCATGTTTGTCAAAAAGCTTACTACATTCCAACAAAGAGTGCTCATTCTAGAGAAGTTCTTATGTGGCTTGAACAATCTTTACATAAGCTCAAGCTACAAGCTGAGGAAATGTTGCGAAATGATAAAGAGCCTGAAAAAAATAATGATTGTCCCATTACTGCATCAAACATGAACATCACCATAAAGGCACCATTGGCCAAGAAAGGGCCAAAGGAGAAGAGAAAAAAGAATGTTCTAGAAAGACGTGGGAAAAGGGTTAATTCAAGAGGATCAAAAGAAGTTACAAGCAGCCTGTCTCTTACATCTACTTGTGCACCTCCACATGTATGTGATTATAATTGTGATTGTTAATTTTATTTAAATAAATTTGTTACCATGAAATTTATTGCTTTTGATAGGAACCTGAAGATCTTTCATGTTATAATCCATCACAAGCTTTTTCTTATAGCGTTTGCTTTTGGGACCTGCCATCGACGATGTATGTATGTTTAACATTTTTTCCCAACATAGCTTCTAATTTACAAGTAATTGCTAAATTATTGTGTTCAATGTAGTCCTCATATCAAGCATCTCAGTAAGCACAGTAGATGTTTGATGTTTGATGATGCAGTCTTCATATCCAGCATCCTAGTCAGTGTAGCATACCTTTGATGTTTGATGATGCAATCCTCATATCAAGCTTTTGAGTTTTAGGTTTATAATTTCTTATAAGTTTTAGGTTTTAATTTTCGTCTACATCAGTAGTAAAATTTGTTTTTCTTGACTAGAAAAAACATGTTGAGATTGTTGTTACTATCAAAGTGGGATTTTGTTGCTACTATCAAATTTGGAAAAAAAGATATGTTATTGAATAGTATTATTAGTATACATTTTGTTGTGCAGCCCAGTCGACCCCATGAAGCAATTTTATGTTCTTCATTAGTTTTCTTTTAAGGATAAAATGCTTTAAACTTTATATGCTCGACTGAATGTTGATAGTAGAATTATCTTTATAGCAATAGCTATTGCGCATTTGGAGCTTCAAATGCTCCATCCAAATTTAAATTTTTTTTCTATTAGAGACAACTATAAAAAATTAAGCATGAGTAAAAAATTTCACCTCAATTGAGTATCCCGTCAAAAATACAATGAGCGCCCAAAACAAAACGGCATGCAGCGTTGAGTATTTGGGGAAAAAGTATAATTTTCCCTAACCAGGGTTAGGCGGCACGGACGGAAACGGCGCAAACGGAGAGAGAAAATTAATGCAAACGGAGCAAATGTGTTTGCATTGAAATTCACGCCCGAAATGTCTCTCTTGATGCGTGATTTCAATCCGCGCGGACCCTGCCAAAGATGGCTAGGCGGGGTCTGTGCTTAGGAAAATTTTATCCTATCAAGTAGAAGGAAGCTTGAGGAACATGATATAATCACACTCATTGAATAATGCAGCGCTATAATTTAGAATAAGCTTCCTCATAAACTAAAAGATTCGGGCAATTTTTTTATCCCTTATAAAATAGGGGACATGTCTTTTAAAAATGCTCTTTGTGATTTAGATGCGAGTAAAAACCTAATGTCATCTTCCATTTGCAGGAGGCTAGACATAGGAGATATAAAGAAAACAACAATCTCATTGCAGCTTGCCTATCAATCCATTCTCAAACCAGTAGGAATTCTAGAAGATGTCTGTTGTGATCCGAAAGGACACACTTATAAATACAAGTAGGTAGACTTATTTTAGGTGTCGCGGCCAAAACCTAAGTGTTGGCGTGTCACTCCCTGACACGGCTCCAAAAACTTATTGTGTCACTAGGCTTGTTGTTATCTCCGCAAGTGCACGGATACACGAAGTAATAAAATAGATATCTAACCCACAGAGACCTATGTTGTTGAGTACCGAATAGTTGATTTCTTACTATCTTGGTGATCGAAATAGCAAAAACGGGCAATCGAAAACTAGAACGAAAATGTCAGAGAGAGAAACTGGGACTAGGGTTTCATTCACTTTAATTTCTATGACTAGACATGAATAGATATATCGTCACTTTAATTTTATCATGATAAAGATATAATTTACTTGATAAAAGGATTATCTCACTTTCGTGCAGACAATCATGCAGGGACTAATATTCGCTTTCGAGCAAGATTCGTCCCAACGCTGTGGGTAAATAAATTATCAATCAAAGAATTCAAAGATCACTTTCGTGCATCTGAATTCTAGGTTGATAATCTCTAGTGGAGTTTCAAGGATCACTTTCGTGCATCTGAGTCTCGACACTAGTTTTACTCATGGTTCTCTAACGTTTCGATCTTTGCTTTCGCACAAGATCTCCACGTTTGATAGCTTAGACTCGATCTTTAGATTCATATCATTATCATGGCAATTAATCTACTAGAATCAAACAAGTAAGAACTAATCTAAGAAAGTTCCTAACATGCAATTCTATGGTTCCAAGTTCTCAAGCAAATTACTTTTCAGTCTATTACGAAAACTCTAAAACATGTATAGTAATATGGATCTAAAGATAGTCTAAGATCACTTATCACATGAGTAAAATCATCATGCTAAGATTAAACATGACGAAATAATGAAAAATAATCGTCTAGTCATTAAAAATCAAGTGAATTACTCCCCCATGTCCCAAAATAAGTTTAAGCTATCATAGAGGGAAGATTACAATAATCCATGTTGAAGAAAATTGAAAGGAAGAAGAAAATAGAAATTACGATACGACCGTAAAGAAGTTTACGACCGTAATCTGGGCGCAACAACGGCGGCGCTCGGTTTTGTGTTGATTTCTCCTCCGTCTGATCTCCTTTCACGCTAAAACTTCTGGGGCGCCTTCTCTTCCTCTATGCGTAGCTTCCACCCAAATTTCACGACCGGAGATAGCCTGTACGCTTCCTGGCGGTGAACCCTAGGGTGGACGTGTGAAACTCGATTTCTCTCTGTGTGGTGGACGAAAATTAGGGTTTTTGGTCTGCTCCTCTTCCTCTCATCGATAGCTCCCTTATTGCTTCTTACAGCATCCTATTTAATGGCCTGGATCGATCGCAATCATCTACGCAAAAATCAAGCTTCAGAGTTGACTGGGAAAATCGTGAACTAGGTTGTAATTACGGCCGTAATGGATTTTACGACAGTGCCGTAGTCTGGACAACGAGTTCTTGGGTTGAAATCTTCCGTAATTACGGCACCGTGAAGTTCCTTATGGCTGTGCCATAATGTCAACAAATCCTTCGGGTGGAAAATCGACCCGAATTACAGTACCGTAAATTCCTTTACGGCGGTGCGGTAATCTTTATCAAGCCTTTGTCCAAAAATGCTCCAAAATGCGGCACCGTGAAGGGCTTTACGGTAGTGCCGTAATCTCACAAATTTTCTCTGGCTGGGAAAACTCCAAATTACGGCACCTCACGGGAATTACGGCAGTACCATAATTTTGATCTGCATGTGCAGTCAAATTACGGTACCGTAAACTCCATAATGGGGGTGCCGTAATTTGCTCTGAAGCTCCAATTCTTCTGAAATTTGACGTGTGATCTCCTCTTGATGTTGTGAATTCAATTATGCATCTGGATTGCTCGAAATCGACTAAAAAACATGCCTTTTTGCTTGAAAATCATCAAAAATAGAAAAGAGTGTAGATTCCGTAAATATTGATAAAAAAAATGGCATAAAAATAAGCAAAGTCTATGAATATGACACAAAAATACCAATGAAATGACACAAAATTTACTATAAATTTCGATGTCATCAATGTCCCCACTAAAGTCAGAGACTTCTTCATATCGGTAGAATTGGTTGTACTTGAAATGGAAGAAGATGCAAAACTATCTATCATTTTAGGTAGACCTTTCCTAGCTACCACTAAAGTGGTGATCAATGTGAAGAATGGAAAATTAGCACTGAATATTGATAAGAAAGACATAGAATTTGATCTATGTTCTAGACAGAAGAAATGTCTTTTGTTGGCTCTTATTGCGGCATTAATATTATTGAAG
Source organism: Costus lasius (assembly GCA_027563935.2). NCBI lineage: Eukaryota > Viridiplantae > Streptophyta > Magnoliopsida > Zingiberales > Costaceae > Costus > Costus lasius. The sequence goes on from CM050453.2 coordinate 35,850,627, forward strand.
TAGTTGTTAGCTACACTGATACTAGAAGATTGAATGCGGACCCTTTAGAGGTCTATCTTACGACGAATGAGGAAGTAGCGGACAATGAAGAAACCCAAGTTTTTGTGAAACTACTTGATTCTACTTATCCCATTAACCCCAAAAGGGTAAAATTTCATAATTTTCATGAGGAAAGAAAACTTGACTTTAAATCACTCTATGATGATTTGAGGTATGAATTCCTTGGTAACAACTCTACTTTGCCTATGATAGTGAATGCCAATTTGGCCATTAAGCAAATAGAACTTTTACTTGCTAAGTTAAGACATCATAGAAAGGTAATTGGATATTCTTTAGATGATATAAAAGGGATTGATCCTACTATTTGTATGCACAATATTTTTTTAGAAACTCAAAGCAAGCCCTCTATGGAGTTTCAACATTGACTTAATCAGAGAATGAAGGAGGTGGTCAGGAAGGAAATTTTGAAACATTTGGATATAGGCATCATATACCTGATTTCTGATGGTATGTGGGTCAGTCCTATCCACATTGTTCCAAAGAAGAGAGGCGTTACTGTCAAGAAAAATTAGGACAATGAGCTTATTCTAATGCATATAGTAACCAAGTGGAGAATGTGTATCGACTACAAAAAGTTGAATAATTGGGTGAAAAACCGAACAGGTGGACATCTTCACGATCGTGCATGGATGCACAGCCATGCCCATGAAGATGTCCGTGAAATCTGAAAGTGAATTTCTGGACTCTTCACGGTCGTGCATGGATGCATGGGTAAGACTGTGAACATTATGTTGAAATCTGAAAAGTGGAACTGAAGTCTTCACGGCCGTGCATGGATGCACGGGCAAGGCTGTGAAGATCTCGGTGAAATCTGGGAACACAGGATCATACATAGCCGTGCATGGATGCATAGGTATGACTGTGAAGATTGTAGAGAGCTCCATTTAATCTAAAATTTGACATGCAGCTTAGTCTCATCATAAAAAGTTGTTCCATATCTTCAAATCCTCCAAATTCCACCGATTTTGGGTGATGATCCCTACATTTCAATAAAACTGAGGAGAAGTGAAGATTCCGAAGAATATGAAACATTTAATCAAATAAATGAAACAAAACTATGCATTCTACTCTAAAATAATAGTAAAACTAAGCCATAATATACTATTTATATGCATGATATCAAGTACTTAATGCAAAAGAAAGATGTAAAGCCCCGACTAATCCATTGGATACTTCTCCAAGAATTTGACATCAAAATCCAAGATAAGAAGGGAGCTAAGAATTTGGTGGATGATCATATCTCTTGTTTAGTTTATGAGAAAGAAACTGGAGCTGAGAAAAACATGCGACTTGACACACATTTCAATGTGGAAGGTTGGAAATATATAATAAAAAATTTCAAGTAATTTTCTAGTCTATCTTATGATAGAACATAATTAAAGAATAAACGGGATCAACTGAAGGGTGATTGGAAATTATAGAAAGAATTAAAGGGGAAAGGGACATGACTTGGGTGGCAATTAGAAACAATGGATGCACCAGCAAACTAGTGGTTGGCAAAGATTGAGGTATGATTTACACTTTGGTAATTATAGATAATATGAACACATTATTAATTTTATATTTCATAATTACATTTGTAGGTTAATAAAGAATATGTAAAATTTAGGAAAAAAAGTTATTGATCTTGAGCTAGAGAGTAAAAATGATATTATATTTAGTAATACTATGACATTTGGAGCTCATTGTTACATGCTAGGGATACCACAAGAGCCACAAGAACCTATAGATATCACTGATGAATCTATTCTCCCATTAGAAGAAAGTCAATCAGTCAATGTGGAAACTAGCTCTCAAAATGCCATTAGAAAGAAAACTTATAAGAAGAAGGCTAAGCAGTCACTAATAGAGATATTAGTTGGAATATTGGTATGCTGGTGGACTGTGTTGAAGGCAGAAGTCAATTAGAGACTGCATATCTTGATTATCTAGGTTATGCTATCCCAGCAGTTATGAAGGAATTACATTCTCTTCCTGGTATTCCATCTAGTTCTTTTATACTTGTTTGCATCATACATCTTCCAGCAAAAAATGAGTAGGTCAATGTGGATGCAAATGCGTACACGAGAAGACAAAGTCACATGGTTGAAATAACAATTTGAAATGCATAAGAGGAATGGTCAGAGTTTTTAGAGCTTTGTAATGTTTACATACTTGCATATGTTGTAATGACTTTAAAACTTGTGGTGTTTGATATTTTATTTATGTTTGATGTATGTTGTAATGACTATGCAAACTTATAATTAATACTTGTGTTTTATGCATGTTACTATATACTTGTATTATTTTATGACTTTAAAACTTATGGTGTTTGATATTTTATTTATGTTTGATGTATATTATCATGACTATAAAACTTGTGGTGTTCAATATTTTATTTATGTTTGATGTATATTCTAATGACTATGCAAACTTGTGATTTGCAAAGTTATGATTAATATTTGTGTTATTTAAACATATTGATGTATACTTGTATTATTTTATGCATATAATTCATAATTATCTATTTCTAATATACATTTTGGTTAATTTTTAATAGATATGGATAATTTATCTTCTCGCTCTTTTATTGGTGTTAATAATGATGATGAAGATATAGAAAATATCGATCCTTTAAGTATTAATTTTTGGCCATTTTTTTAATCTATAGATACTATACTTGCAGAATATTATAAAAAATATATATTAAAAATTCCCTTATATAGTATCTGATTGTACTAGTATGAGATGGATGTCAAAAATATTATAAGGCTACCCAAAAAGAAGTAGAAGGATGATGAGAATGAAAATGGATGATTGTCTACCATTATGTACTATTTTAGAAAATTCGTATGATCTACATCTCTCGATAAAATGATCTACATCTCTCGATAAATATTAGAGTTATTGAAAAGGTTGAACTTTTTATATATACATTAGCACAAGGTGCAACAAATAGGCAAACGCAAAAATGTTTACATCATTATGGGGAAACTATTAGTAGGATATTCATGAGGTCTTAAATTCATTTGTAAATTGGGAGAAGATTTGATTAGACTAGCTGATCCAAATTTTATAGATATCCCTCCATATATATTGAATGATAGCCGATATAAGACACATTTTAAGGTTAGTTTAATGACTACAAATATTTCACTTTTTTTACTTGATAGTAATATTATCTAATTCTTTTGTATTTCTCATAGGATTGCATTAGAGCTATTGATAGCACTCACGTTAATGTTGTTGTACTCATTGATAACCAAATTCCTTTTAGTGAACAAAAAGGTTAGGCCAACATAAAATATATTGACAACATATAGTTTTGATATGAAATTCATATGTGTTTGCTGGTTTTGAGAGTACAGCTCATGATGATCGTGTTTTAACAACAACGATTAATATACTAAGATATAAGTTTCCAAGACCTTTACTAGGTATGTGAGCATTTTCTATATAAATATAATTAAATTTAGTCCTTCTAGTTTTAACATTTTGTGTGTTTATTATAGGAAAATATTATTTGATTGATACTGGGTATTCTCATATAAGAGGATATCTTAGACTATATCGAGGAGTGAGATATCATCTTCTAGAATTTTAGTGTGGTCATCTACTAGAAGGCTATAAAGAAATATTCAATAAAATTCATTCATCTCTTAGAAGTTGCATTAAAAGAATATTTGGAGTATGAAAGAAAAAGTGAGATATATTACATGATATACCATCCTATCAATATAACACAATAAAATTATAGTTGCTATAATAACATTGCATAAATACATTAGAGAACTACATGCAATGATGCAAATTTTTAAAAGGTTCAAGCTAATCCTAATGTGGTGTTAGAAGAGAATTGGTGAGATGATAAACCAGATCAATCAAGTCAAGTTAATTATAATGAGATTGGTAATGTTCATAATCAAATTGTAATTAATTTGATGAAATCTAGAAGGTAAAAATTATATTTTAATATATTTGTATAATGTATATTTAACTATTTATGTGTTGTATATTTGTTATGTTAAAATTTTTGTATTATTAAAATTTGTATAATATAATATATAATTTTATATTATTAAATTTTTTTATGTAAAATAATATATAATTTTATATTAAAATTTTTATATAATATATTATATAATTTTCTGTAACAATTATCTACAATATACCCTTTTATCTAAAAGCACTTTCTCATATAGTACTCCTTATTTTAGCTGAAGCTAAACAATAGCTCTCATTTCATCCCAACCTAACTAATATTTATCTAATCCATTGCATCTCATAAAATCACAAATGTTGCATAAAGATCATAGCAAGTCAACATGAATGATAGTTTTTTATACAAAATTTTGCATAAAGTAAAATACCAAGGCTACATTTGATGGTAGATAAATATAATTTACTGTATTGGTTGTTGAATAAACATATGATTTTGAATGATTAAGTCAATTTTGATTGATGCTAGTGAGACTCGGAAGATGCATGACGTGAACGTTGAATTACAACACCCAGTTTCAAACACGACGCAAGCGGTTTATGGTTGCGCGTGTTCGTGGTCGGGTCATAATGTCCATTATTGGCGCATAAATCGTGGGGAATAAATTCTTTGCCGCATCCTATGGCGATCATCATGAGCAATCCTCCACCTGATCTTCCCTCCCCATCCACGTTCCACAGCTGCCATCTCCAAAACCCTAATCGCAAGCTCTCCTAATCCCCAATCCCTCCGCAAATTACTACCAGGACTCCGTCGACTTTTCTTAATCGAGGCCGGAGACTTCCATGGAGAACGACGCCATCGCCAATGGCAGGATCGTGGTAGGTCCTCCCTCCTTGTCCTCTCATTTCCGTACGGATATCTTGCTTTTGGCTTATGCTTTTGATCGGAAACTAGGCGCAGGTCCATGTGCCTTCTCATCCTCTGATCAAGCACTGGATCTCCGTCCTCAGGAACGAGCAGACCCCCTGCGCCATCTTTAGTGAGTAGTTCTGGCACGGAGGAATTGTTTCTTGCATTGTGCCTTGCAGATGTGGAGTTCTGTTTATCCATGTGTCATGAAGTTACTTTCCTCCTTTTTTTTTTTTTTTTCCTATGGCGATCTATAATCTATTGATAAATTATTTCTTCCTTATACCATTCCCCGTGCACCGATAGGGATTTCTCCGTCGACGTCTAGCTACAAATTTTTTTTGTCAAATAACCTTGTCTGAATGAATTCAGCATATCGTCTTTTTGTTCTTATGATCTGGTTTTGGTTGTTGATGTGCTGAAATGGCTTTTGTTGTTATTCGGAGAAAACGAGTCAGGACGTTTGACATTGCAGGCGATTATTTTCTGCATTTCTGTCTTGTTAAGTCAAATATAGGTAGTGGAAACGTGAATCGTGTCAGTAATGAAGCATGTGAGTATACTTTTGGCTGATATACGCGTGCTAGATATACTTTTTCCTTGGGCCAACCATATGATCGCATTTGCATGTCTGGACGTACAAAATAACAACGTACTGTTCCCTTTCACATGTTTCAGATTTTAGATGTGTCCAAAGGTTACCCAGTCATCATTAATTTAAAATTCCTCGTTACTACCAGAGAACGCTATGGCAGAACTTGGAAGGCTACTTATCTATGAAGCTTCTAGGGATTGGTTGGTACGTCAATCATATTTTTTTTCTGATGCTCTTAATATCCTCAGATATTCGCTAGCATTTTGGTTGGTTTTGTAAAATCAATTTCATGTATCAGAGGTTGTGGCTTTGCTAAGTTTTTAGGCATCTAGCAGGACATAACTAAGATAAATACAAGTTTGGACCTTTCTCATGCAGAAGCATACACGAACGAATCTCCACTAATTCTGACTACCAACATTTATATTCATTAAAGCTAGGAACATGGCCAAATCTCGCATTTGCTTGTCAGATGTAACAACAATGATCCTCTCTTTGCTAGGTCTATGTAGAATTAACTTTAGAAACTACAGACTTATGAAGGCTGATCTGGATGGGTCAAAGGTTAAAGAAGACATTCTTCTAGTCTTCGGAAGCAAAAAAATATTTTTCAATAATAGAATCTTATATGCAAAAGGTGATTGTAGATTCAAATTTTGCCTGAGAATTCTAATATTTAATCTATTTTTTGGGTTTTAAACAGTCTCATGGAAATTTAAGGTTGTATTAGAAATCTCAGGACTTACCTAGGAAACTTCTGATGCATTTGTTGCACTTACTTTTCCTAGGTGTCTGTAGAACTATAATTTATTGTTTCTTGTACTTAGATAAAATCTGAATTTGAATGAGAATTATTGCTTTCCCAAGTATCTTCTATCTTCTCTTCTCTTTTCTTTAATGCATCTTATCTGTCCTATCTTTTGTCTTCTCTCTTGTAGATCTCCTCTATATTTTTCTTGTCATCTACTCTCTCTTTCTTCTACTTCTTCCACTTCTTCCACTTCTACATCTTTTGCTTTTAAAAGTGTACCAAGATACATGCCATGAACTAAAGTAATCTAAACAACTTCTATTGCTATTAGGACACAAAATCTTTATTTACAAAAAGATGTACCCTTTTGGGGATTGTTATTTATCTACTCATATTAATTGTTGGAATAAAATCTCTTATGAACTTTAGGTCATGATTTTCGTCAAATCCTCTGGCTTCTTTTTTTATGCATTTTCCTCTAAATCACCTTCATCATATTCCTAAACACGAAAAGGGAATCTTGCACCAATTTGTGCACTGGAATCATTTCTTGTTGTATAATTGTTGCAATTATCATTACAAACAACAAATGTAACATTATAAGCAAACAAAATGGTGAGAAAAAAGAAAATAAATATATCATTGATGAATCTCAGACATCTAGAAGCCTACCAAACCCTCCTAAATTCCAAGTACAAATGAAGTGAAGATAGATATTTGGGAAACTGTTCTAGTAAATTAGGACAACATGTTAAACCAATTATCTACACAACTGAAGCAAATTTTGAGAACCCCACAACAAGGTTTTAAAACTCGTTCCGACAGCTCACTCCGGTCAGCTGCCGGACTTGTATGTTTCGGATGGTACCGGTCAAAAACCGGATGGTTTCGTCCGGTCTCCTTTTCATCTCTCGCTTCCGCTCCTGCTTCCGCGTCCATCTCCTGTTCCCTTTCTCCCGCTTCCAACCAACGGAAGCTCCAGGCGGAGCACTTCCTTAGGGCGGAAGATCCAGGCGGAGTTCCTGCCCTCGGCGGAAGCTCCAGGCGGAGCCTGTGCTCGCGGTGAAAGCTCCAGGCGGAGCTCGTGCTCGCGGCGGAAGCTCTTCCGTTGCTCCCGCTCCCGCGTTGGCTGCGTCCGGAGCGTTGGCTGCTCCGGAAGAGCTTCAGCCACCCCCTTCAGCCTCCCGTTCGCCTGCATGAAGTTCCGAGTTCCGATGCCTGCTCCGAGCTCGGTGGCTCGTTGGACCGGTACCAGACCGAAATTTCGGCCGGTACGGAACGAGTTTTAAAACACTGCCCCACAACTTCGTGAGTATGAGGACATGATGGTTAGCTAGCCAAAAAATCCCGGTATTATATAGCACTTCAAATCAAGGTATATTATCTATTCCTGAAACACCATTAGATGTTTTATCAAAAACTAGTCAGTCATTGTGAATCACACCTATTATCGATGACCAAGTCTTTGCTGGTAATCTGTATGTTTTTGCAGTCCAAACAATTGGGATGCTAATAATTTGGGAAAAGTGGTCAAGAGAGTCAAAGTTAATGTGTAAAGATTGATAAGTTTGGGACAAATATATTTATCAACTCGTTAGAATATTTCTAGGTATTAATATTAGTATTAGTATTGGATTATCCAGAAAATTAAAGAATTAAGAAATATTTTAGAAAAGAGTAAGAATAACTCTTTCAAAAGGTGTACAAGAATTATTTAATTAAAATTATCAGAACTTTTCTACCTTCTCCATGCACCTAATCACTTTACTTCAAGCACATATAATGCCAAATAAGAGCCAATCACAAGGCTAGCAATAACACTTCCTCTCCTTTCTTTTATCTTATCTTTTTGTTTTTAATATATTTTATGTATTGTATGGAAAGTATTGATTTCAAAATGTTTTTTTAAAGTATTATTTAGTTTCAAGTTGATTCTTTGTGTATTTGCCTAATTTCTTGTCAATTAAATTAGCTAGTTTTCTACCCATCATTGCTCGAGAAATTCTTACCTTTCCATTGATCTTGTACCACTCTCACCAAACTCTCCCATCTTGAATCAACCAATACCTTTACTTTGCATAATCGTGAGTCACAATTTAAAAACCTTGTGACCTGCATGAAATATGAGAAAATGTTAAGTAATGCAAGTTATAAGTTTGTTGCTAAAGCATAAAGTTCTAGTAAGAGCTTTAGGTTGATTATTGCTAATATGACATTATTTTATATCATAAATCCTACATAATTAGCAGTGTGATGATTAATTGCTATAGCTGACTGTAAAGACAATTTACATAAGGTGCATGACTCTGCGTTGGGAGACTTAGGACCTTTTCCTAAAGCTTTATTTTGTAATGATCATTATTGGTTGGATTCATGAACACATTTAAATTTCAACCTGTTCCATCTCCGAATTCTTCTCAAAAATCATGGAGCAAAAGGCAAAGATGCTCGATCCCCTTTATTTGTTCATTCTAGTTACGCAGTATTTATCTGATCTTCCTGTAGATTCAATTTTTACTCATTTCACATTTGTGGATGATTTATTGATCTTTACTCAAGAGGATATGGAATCAGTTTTGTGATTAGGGGCGTGGCAATAATGGTCTTAGATTATACCTGACAATTCAGATTATTAGGTTATAAATGGGTTAAGTTAACATGACCCATGACTCATTCAAGCCAACCGGAACATGACGAGTTTAATATTTAGGTCAACCTGACCTGACCCTATTTGTAAACTAGTTGACCAATCTATTTATACACAGGTTGACCCATGTAACCTTTACAAATGTATATATGTATATAATATTATATATTAAAAATATTTTTACTAGACATAGAAGGATATCATGTTAGACTATACATACACATATGTTAATATAATCATGATAATATATATATTATAAATGATTTTTGTAGGTTAACTTGTCTATGACTCACCCAACTTAATTTTTTTGGGTCATAAATAAATTGACATGATTATGATTAAAAAATGATTAAACTTAGGTATTTGAAATTTTACCCTATATTCGAACTCGACGAGTACCCAATACCTTCTAAATACCCAGTTTTGGTACCTATTATATAACTTGAATCTGACTAGGATATTTAAATTGGTTCCCTTGGGTACTTGAACTTGATCTAATAAAAGCGTAAGTTAAAGTTTTCATCTCAAAATTTTTCAAAAAATATAAAATTATAAATTAAAATAATATTATTTTTACTATAATAATTATTTTAAAATTAATTGACTAAGAACTTAGAATAAACTTTTAAATTTGTTTTTATCTTTAATTGGGTATTGGGTACCTTGATGTAAACCTAAATCGAATCAACATATAAAAATCTAACTTGTCCTATATTTATAATTGAATGCCTTAACTAGCTCCAAACAAGTTTGGTTGGGTAAGGTATTAGAACGACTTAGATTCCCCAAACTTGTCTAACTACCTCGGGCTATCCTAACAAAATTTATAGATATCTATTGCTGACTACACAAACCACTAGCACAAGGAGCCTATTCTTATATGCAATTAGGTACCTTCCTACTAGTATATTATGATATTCCCTTAGTCTTAAAATGAATTTCATGTGCTGGTTGCATTCCATTAATTTAAGCTATTTGTAGAAAAATCCCCAATTAGAGAAGTAAGCTTCGGTCTTATGATGATTAAACTCATTTGTTCCATTATTATGAGAAGTGAAACTTTTTTCTGTCCCTAAACATGGTATGGATAGATTAGAGCAACTTGTCAGCTCTTTATGGTCGAGGGTTGACAACAATAGTTTCACATGGTCACGTGGGATGTATTTACATTCCCTCGTCAAGAGTTGTGGCTCTGTAAAGTTAACTAGTTGAATAAGTCATACCTTATGAGGCATATATAGAATATTATTGCTAGAAAGAATACTATGTGGGCGAAGTGGATTCAACTAGATATGTACAGATATTATGTGGACTCTATTTGTATTGTGTTAGGAATCACAACAAAGGAGTTCAAACTTCAAGTAAGATGGAATGCGATTAAGTAAAAGGTAAGCAAAAGGTAACAAAGTTTTTCCCTCAGCCGACAGGCGGCGAGATTACAACCATCTAGGGTTCCTTTCAAAAACACAACATACCCTCTCCCTTTCCCCTCCAGCCTTTAGATACAGCGCTCTTACTGAACCAGCTCATGGTCCGGTTTGGCGCGGCGAGTGTAGACCTGCCAGACTGGTTTAGCTTGATCCGGGTCCGTAACAGTACCTTCCCTGTGAAAAGCAGCCTTGTCCTCAAGGCTATAGTAAAAATCTGGAAATTGTTCCTGGATAACCGTCACGTCCTCCCACATGGCCTCCTTCAGAGCATTGGCCCACTTGATGAGCCATTGGTTCACGATATTGCATCCCTGGCCCACCGTCCGGGTGGCCAACCTAGCATGCGGAGCACATTACGGAGGAAGCTCCTCCTCCAGGTCCTTTGGTAGGTGTACGTCGGACTCACTGGATCCCACCGCGCGCTTTAGTTGAGAAACATGGAAAACTGGATGAATGCGTGAACCCGATGGAAGTTCGAGGCGATACGCAACCGGTCCCACCTTCTTTTCGATGCGAAAAGGGCCAAAGAAACGTGCCACTAATTTTTGATGCACTCGTCGAGTCACCGACTGCTGGCGGTGCGGCCGCAGTTTGACAAATACCAGCTCCCCCTCAGTCAAGGATAGTTCCCGGCGATGCACATTTGCAGGTTTGGACATCCGTTGTTGTGCCCGTCGGAGGTTGTAATGTAGCTGTTTGAGGATCTCGTCCCTGTCTAATAAATCACGTTCCACCGTCGCCATTGCGGACTTGCCTAATACATAGCGCTGCAGTGAGGGTGGATATCGTCCATAGACTATCTCAAAAGGGGTCTTACTAGCTGCCGACTGAAAACTCGTATTGTACCAGTACTCGGTCCAGTGTAACCACGTAGCCCATTCTCGAGGTTGCTCGGACGCAAAGCAGCGCAGATATGTCTCTAAGCACCTGTTTAGAACTTCTGTCTGGCCATCTGTTTCGGGGTGGTACGACGAGCTCATATTGAGTATCGTGCCCTGAAGCTTGAAGAGTTCGGACCAGAAGAGGCTGATAAAGAGAGGATCGCGGTCACTCACAATCGACCGCGGTATGCCGTGCAGCCTTACTATCTCTTTGGCAAACAACTCAGCCACTGAACGCGCAGAGAATGTGTGCTTAATAGTGAGGAAATGCCCATACTTGGACAATCGGTCCACTACAACCAAGATAGCGTCAACACCTTTTGATTTTGGCAACCCTGTGATGAAGTTCATAGCTATGTCCTCCCAAGGTAAATTGGGTATCGGTAAGGGCTGGAGCAGGCCGGCCGGTGACGTGGTTTGATATTTCTGTTTTTGACAAACTTGACAAGCCGCCACCCATTGATAAACATCCCTCTTCATTCCCACCCAGTACACGCTATCCGCCAATCTTATGTAGGTCCGATATGAGCCAGAATACCTGCCAATGGGGGTCTGATGGCCCTCCTGAAGAAACTTAGTAACCCAGTGAGAACCTGCGGGTATCACCACCCTTCCTTTATGGAAAAGACGCCCTTGTACAAGCTCAAACGAAGAAGGGGCTGAAGAGCAGCGAGACAAATCTGCCATAATTTTGATGAGCGCCGGGTCTTGCTGTACTTCTCCTTGGATGGCCTCGATATCAAGCCACAAGGGTTTGGATATGGCCTTCAGTTCCGCGTGTTCCGGCAGCCGAGAAAGGGCGTCGGCTGCCCCATTCATCACTCCCGGCTTGTATATCACTTCCATGTCATATCCCAACAACTTGGCTAGCCAATTTTGTTGATCGGGCGTTGTGATTCGTTACTCCAACAAGTGTCTGAGGGCCTTCTGGTCGGTGAGGACCTGGAATTTCCGGCCCAGAAGATAAGACCGCCAATGCTGAATCGCCAACACCAAAGCCATGAGTTTCTTTTCATAAGTAGATTTAGCAAGATTTGCGTCCGATAACCCTTCACTGAAATATGCTAATGGCCTTCCTTTTTGCATAAGAACCGCCCCAATTCCCCTTCCTGACGCAGCACACTCAATGGTGAAAGATTCCTTGAAGTCCGGTAAGCCAAGCACCGGGGACGTCGTCATTATGTCTTTCAGCTGGTCGAAAGCCTTCTTCGCATCATCTCCCCAATGAAACCCATCTTTCTTGAGTAGATCCGTAAGCGGCCTGGCTATCTTCCTATAGTCTCAAACAAATCTCCGATAATAACCCGTGAAGCCTAGAAATCCTCGTACCTCCTTGGCCGATTTGGGGTCGGGCCATTGCTGGACTGTGACCACCTTCCTTGGATCCATGGCCACCCCTCCGAGCTAATGATGTGACCGAGGTACTCCACTTGCCGCTGTCCGAAGCTACACTTGCGTTTATTTGCAACGAATTTGTTCTCCTGTAACACTTCCAACGCCTGCCGTAAATGCGCCAGATGGCTCTCCCACGAAGAGCTATAAATCAAGATATCGTCAAAGAAAACCAAAATAAACCGACGTAGGTATGGTCGAAACGTCTCATTCATCACCGCCTGAAAAGTGATAGGGGCGTTCTTCAGGCCGAAGGGCATAACTCGGAATTCATAGTGGCCTGAGTGAGTTCTAAAAGTTGTCTTGTGCACATCCTCCGATCTGACACGGATCTGATGGTATCCAGCTCGTAAGTCCAACTTTGTGAAGTAAGTTGCCCCGTGGAGTTCGTCGAGCAATTCTTCAATGACCGGAATAGGGTACTTATCTGGTACGGTGATTTTGTTCAAAGCTCGATAGTCAACACAAAATCTCCAACTTCCATCCTTCTTCCGAACAAGAATGACGGGGCTCGAGTACGGACTGGTGCTGGGTTGGATGATCCCCACCACCAGCATCTCCTGTACCATCTGCTCCATCTCATCCTTCTGGTGGTGCGCGTACCGATATGGCCTTACCCGGACTGGTCCTTCCCCGGGCTGGGTAACAATGGCATGATCCATCTCGCGCGGCGGAGGGAACATGTCTCCCATGGCAAACACCTCACCATATGTCTGACAAAGGTTCTGAAGTTGTTGGCCTTGCTGATCCGTCAATGCACTTGGTGAATTCGCCCCCATCGGCACCATCTCTACCGCCCAGATCAGCCCCCGAAAATCCACCTGCTTGTCCAGCTCCTTAGGGAGACTCCTTTCTGAGGTTATGGAGCGCATGAGGGACGGATCTCCCTCAATAGTAATTTCCCTCCCATCAAACACTAGCTTCATATATTTGAGGCCCTAATCCACCCGCATCTCTCCCAATGTCTCCAGCCAGGCCATACTGAGAATGAGATCAACCCCTCCAAGACCAAACAAATATCCTTCAAGGTTGGTAGTATAGTTTCCCAAGGTTACTGTCAACTCCAAACATTTCCCCTGTGCTTGTACTTTGCCACCATCCCCTAGACTCACCGAATACGAGGGAGTGGCCGAGACCGGCCACCCATGTAGTTGCACAATCCGTTTAGAGATGAAATTATGACTAGCCCCACTATCCACCAGAATAACAGAGGGGACTCCATTGATCTTCCCTTGAAGCACCATAGTCCGCGGACCCGACAGTCCCCCAACCGAATGTAAAAATAACTCCATGTTCTTGCAAAACTTCTCCCCAGCCGTGCTGTCCTCTTCCGCTAACTCTTCCCCATCAACCCCCCAGCTCACTGGACCCTTCCTTATCGTCCTCTTCAGTGAGAAGCAGCAAGCGAAAACTTTTATTTCCGCATTGGTGTGTCAGGTGGTAGGGTTGGTCACAGCGAAAACACAACCCCTTTTCTCTCTTGTGGACATAATCTTGGTACGACATTAGGTGTCCATTCCGGGGTCGTTCGCCACCTGGTTTGGCAAGGCTTGCACTAGACTATTGAAGGCTTCCATCCCTCCCTCCTCCGCGATCTCCAAACCCACCTCTGCTGCCCCCAAGTGTTGCCGACGGTCGGTTTACGCTCGAACTTGAGGCTGCCCCTTGCGATGCGTGGGTAGCCGGTTGAGTGGTTCCTTGCTTGAAGGAGAAAGCTACAGTATCTCCTGCACCTTTAGTTCCGAAGCTTCCGGCCATTTTGTGCCCCTTAGCCTCATTCCCCATCACCTCACGCTCTATAATCCAGGCTAGAGTCATAGCCCTCAGTATATCAGTGGGGAAGAAGGCTCGCACCCTCTCTCTTATCTCGGTCCGCAACCCCTTTAAAAAGAATCTCACATATTGTTGTTCTGGTAGATCGGGTATCTGGGATACTATCTCTTCATAGGATGTAATATATTCTGTCACCGACAGGGAGCCCTGTTCAAGAGCGGCCAGCCGCTCATACGCCGTGGTGGCTGGAAATTCGCTGTATCGTTGCAGCAACTCTTCCTTAAATGCCCCCCAAGATATGTCTGGTATTCTCCGTTTTAGCCATCGACACCAATGATTTGCTTGGCCCTCCATGCTGATGAAGGCTAGGGGAATCTTGTGGTCTTCTGGATCTCATAGTATTGCTCCGCTCGAGCTATCCACTCCACCGGATCAATGACTAAAAACCCCGGCGGCTCAACGCGCCGGTGCCCCCACCGTCTTTCCTCCCCTTCGGAAATTTCCCTCTCAGGTTCCCTCCATCGGAACACCCCCCCCCCCCCCCCACACCGGTCTTCCCCCTGTGGACTGTGGACATGCTGCCCTAAACCGGACTCCTGCGGTGACCATCGGTCCTCTCTATCTGCGGTGGTCGGTAGGGCTCAGTGCGCCCTTTCGGATGAACCAACCCCTCTTCTCCTCTGCTGGCTCCCCGAGTGGAACCGCTTGCTGCGGAACGCGGTGCAGGCTCCCCGCGCCTATCCTTCGCAAGTTCTGTCAATATAGCCCGCATTTCCTCCAGTGTGTCTAGGGCTCCCAGACAGCGATCGACCTCCAATTGTCTCTGATTGATCTCAGCCAGCTCCTCGCGGTGGAGTCGACGTTCTTCTGCGGCAGTCAAACTCTCGATTCTCCTATCCTCCTCGATGGCTTTGATCTCCGCTTGCACAACGGCCATGGTGTTTTGGAACTCCCCTAAGGAAGTCTCGACCGCTTCCAGCCGTGCCTCATTTCGAGTGGTCGTCATTGGCCACGCGGGATGGCTGGCGATCCAGACAGTGGCTCACTACTAGAAGACGAACGCCCTGCTGGAGTGGAGCACGGATCGCAGCGTCTGCCTTGTCGCCATGACACTTCGGATGACAGGCGCACGCGATAAACTGTCATGTGCCGAACGACGCAGTCGCGAGCGCGAGGAGGTCGCCGCTGCAGCCGCCAACTCTCGACTTCGAACAGCCTCCGGCTACGGTACGATAGACGAGACCCTCCCCGCTTCGGATCCGGCAGGTCGGACCAAATGTTAGGAATCACAACAAAGGAGTTCAAACTTCAAGTAAGATGGAATGCGATTAAGCAAAAGGTAACAAAGTTTTTCCCTCAGCCGACAGGCGGCGAGATTACAACCATCTAGGGTTCCTTTCAAAAACACTTCATACCCTCTCCCTTTCCCCTCCAGCCTTTAGATAAAGCGCTCTTACTGAACCAGCTCACGGTCCGGTTTGGCGCGGCGAGTGTAGACCCGCCAGACCGGTTCAGCTTGATCCGGGTCCATAACATATTGACACATTGTTCTTGTTCATGCTGCTTGAGGAGCGTATTGGCAATTAGACACTTAGCAATAGACTTTGTTGTGCATCGTATCTATAACTTAGTGGAAGAGTTTACCAAAGTACTTTAATCCACTAAGTACTTTGCAAATTAAAGACTTACTTATCTCAAACTTTATTCAAGGTCCACTATGTTCCTAGTGTACTAGGAGGCTATCTATGATTTCACTTTTGTTAAGGACATGAAAAAGATGAGATGAGGTGGCTCCATGAGGTGTCCAAAGATTCTTCTTACAATTGACTTATGAAATACTCTTCGACCCAGGACAAGCAAAGTAACTTTGACAAATATCATCCGGCACTAGGGGCATCTACCTTGTCTTTCATTTAGAATGACATTAAACTGAATCATTAGGATACTTGGCCTGACCTATTTGTAGTAGGTTTGGGGTATTTGATTATAAATATGAGTTAAGTCCGGATTTTATATATTAGGTTTGGGTTCTGTTTGGATTAGATTGGGTTTGAGGGTGGGGTACTTGATACTCAATATCTGATTCGAAACTAAAATAAATGTATAATTTTATCCTAAGTATTTAATCAACTAATACTAAAAATAATTGTGCAAAAATATAATATGGATTTTATTTGTACTAACCATTCGTTCTTGTGCATAGTGCTTGAGGAGCATATTGGTGATTAGACACTTTGGAACGACTTTTGTCATCCAAAAGTTATTCTCTATGACTTGGTGTAAAAATTTGCTTGTGTGAATCCATTGATCAGACACATGTCTCAAACTTTGTTCAAGATGGGGATGTAGTGTCCCACTTGAAGGTCCACAGTTTAATCTTAGTGTACCTGATCTGATTCATAAGAGAAGAACTGGCATCAGTATCTCTTCAATTCAAACATGGGTTTATTTACACACCGTGTTCTAAAAAATATTTACCATCTAGAAAGAGGGGAAAAAAAAGGAAGTCTTTCTCTAAAGAAATGCGTTGAGAAACGGTAGATGTATAGAACCTTTCAACGAGATAGTGCTTTTTCAAATCTCTCAAAATAAAATCTATATGTAATGTCACTATTCTTAAGGACATAAAAAAGATGAGGTGAGGTGGCTCCATGAGGTGTCAAAATAATTCTCCTTGCAATTGACATAGAGAGATTTTTTGGCCTATGACAAACAAAGTCTCTTTTTGGCACATATGGTCTAGCACAAGGGTTACATACCTTGTGTCTTATTTAGCAATGACAATTAACCTAGTCATTAGGGTGCTTGACCCAATCTATTTGTAGTGGGTTTGGGTACTTGATTATAAATATAGGGTGGGTCTAGTTTTTATATATTGGGTTTGGGTATTGTTAGGCTTAGATTCTGAGTTTGAGGGTAGGGATACTTATACCCAAAACTTGATTGAAAATATATTTATAATTTTAACCTAAGTATTCAATCAACAAATACTAAAAATAACTATTATAAAAAAAATATTATACTAGTTTATTATATAATTATATTTTATATAATAATTTGAGTTACCTCACTTAAGGCTTTGATTTGATTGGGTTTGGGTGGGTTTGGGTACATGTAGATACTCATTTGAATACTTAAGTCAGTTGTGGGTTTATTAGTGAATTAGATGTTTAGCATGTATGAGGTATTAATGCAGACAAAACGACCAAGCTCCAAGATTATGGCCATGAACAAAAGCATAGCTTATCCGTGATCTCGTCTGAAGAATTCACGTCTCAAGAAAATTATGACATACCTATAATTCCTTATGTTGAGTTCGCATCTCAAGATTACGGTTGTGACTAAAGTCACGGCCTGACCATAATGCCAGATTATGGCTATGATGAAAATCATGGCTCGCCCGTCAAATATTCTATGACTTCGATTGATCCAGTCCTAAAAAATCATGGTCGTAATGGCGTTTGTGAGCATAGAAGGCTAGGTGGGTCACTGGTTTTGATGGATGAAGAGAAGAATTTCTAATCTTACTTGGGAAATATAGCTTATGAGGAGATACTCTCTCAAATATCAGATTTTCCAGAACCGGTAATCGAATGGATCGGTTCGGTTTACGGTCGGTTTTTAGCTTATAAATTTATGGTTCGATTCGGTTACGGTTTGAGAAAAAATTTTTCACCGGTTAATCGAACCGACCGAATATATATATAACCAAAGTTTATAAATTGATTATTCATCTAGTGCAGTGGTTAGACATCTCTTTGTGAGATAGTAAGTCATGAGTTCAAAACCTATTGACTACAATTTAAAAATTAATTATTTTACATATTTAATTATCAAATAATAATATTTAATATTATATACATGTTGTATTTTATATATTTAATATTTTATATATTTAATATTTCATATTATTAGAGAAAGATTTTTCTTAATTGGTTACCAAAAACCGGTGGTTAACCGAGCCAAAAAACCGGTTAACCAAGTTTTTTGGTCCGGGAACAGTTTGTAATATAGCCGAACCGTTCTAATCGGTTCGGGACAGGATTTGGGGTCACGGTTTGGTTAACCGAACCGTGAACACCCCTAATGCGAGCCATGATACTAGTTCACATAATTGAGAAGGAGATAGCAGGAGAGACTAATTTGAAAGGATGAACAACTATTGAAGGAGTAGTTAGCAAAAGTCATTCAAATTCTGAAAATTACTCTTGGGAAGGAAGCTTTCCTACGCACCTAGTATTACTTGATTTATCTCTAGGAATCATCCCAAACCATGGTACTCAATTGAGGGGAAGTTTTAGTACCAATTCCAATATGATATAACTCAGTTAGAGGGAAAGAGAAGTGACACATCTCACAACAGTTCCAAAGAGGTGAGAATTCAATATACATCATCAAATACTTATAACCACATGAGGAGGAGTCGAGCTATGTCCCACCAAAACTATGTCAACAAAAGAGAAAGAAAGTTATACTTTTGTTGTGATCAACGTTACCACCCGATGTACTGATGTGAAAATAAGCAATTCCGCTTGATACAATTGTCAGAGGATGAAGACGTAGAAGGGGAAGATGTAGGATGAAATTTTAATTAAATAAACTTAGTTTTTGAATTGTAAAACAGCCTTGAGGACAAGTTTGTAGTTAGAGAGAGGGGTAATGTTATGGGCCCACATTGAGTTATTAATAAGTAGATCTGGGTTAGTATTTCATGCCCCATCCGCATCGTCGTAGAGTGGTATTTATACGAGTATAGGATTAAGGGTTGAGGGTAGAGTATTTTGTATTTGCTTCTTAGGGCATACGTTGTACAATTCTCGTCGGTGATGGTTGAGGTTCTATCAGTTTCTTATATTCTACTTTGATTTCTATTATATTGGCTGTGGATGATCTAATATTTCCCATTGAATTACTTAATATTGTGGAGAATGACATTATCATTGTGACAGAGAAGCTTTTGATCAATGCAATAGTTTATTATTAAGAGCAAAAAGATGTAAGTGGACTTTGCTTAAACAACACTTGGCCTCAAAATTTTTTTCATCGGATGGAATCAAATCTTTATGGCTTATTGTATTGATGTCTTATGTTCCTATGTATGCACTCTTAGCATGAAAGAGGAGCAAGTATGTCTTTGTGATTGTACCTTATAATATATATTTTTCTTATTCGATTAATACATTACATTGGCGAAAATTATATTCTATTTGGATTAACTGTAAGTGAACAATGAAGACTTATCTTCATGTACCAAAGTCTATAAAGAGTCTTATCATTATCGGAATGATGAAATTAAGCCAAGGAAGTCAAAACATAAGTGTAAACTACATGATAAAAATTTAAATCAAATTACAAGAGCAAAGTATGGACGCAAGCCACCTGATTGACACCCAAATGATGATTGTGGCACAAGAGGCTGGTCAATTGGCTTTTTTTGACTTAATAAACCCTAACCTAATTTTTACTTGTAACAGCTAAATTCCCCCCTGCATAATTCATCGTAGATTAGTCACAATTGTATCATAAATGTATGTAATAGCATGCATTTAGTGCATAGTGATCTATATGCAAGACTGGTTTCCCTCCCATCACCAAAAAGCCATGCTAATGAAACTTCAACCATCAAGCAACTAGTAGAACCTCAAATATCAAGCCATAATGCAAATGGAAGTTTAAACTTTAAATATCAAACCAAAACGTGAATTGAAGCTTAAAGCCTCAAACATCAACCGCACCTTGAAGGAAGACTAAGCATCACTTGAAATTGCATATTGAGTGAATCAATCAAAATCATACATTAATGAAACAAAAAAAATCACACATTGAATGAAAATTCTCCCTTAAATGTTTGTCCCTTACACTTCGGTCCCTTGCAGCACTATAAAAGGGCATCCACTTTGTAGTTGTAGATGTTCCGATGAATGTTTGAATGAAATAAATCATTTTTTAGAAGCAAATCCCTCTTGCTACATGATGCAATGTCTTCTCTTCCTCCATTTTGTGAGATGCAATAAACTACCCTCTCTTATTCATTTGTTTGTGAAATACAAAATAATCAAAACGTCTTCTCTTCTATCTCCTCTTAAACTTTTTTGCAAACAAATTATAAGCCGTAAGCATCAAGAGCTCATTGTTGCAAGCTGCAGCAATTCAGTCCGCACACATTTCAATCCAATGCAAAGATCTCAATTATCCATGCTCAGGAGTCCATTCCTCCATTTCACGTTCATTACAAGATTCCATAACTGCTGCACCATTCTGAAAGAACAAATAAATTTAGTTTCCTTGAATTCAGCATGGGACAATTCAAAGCTTTTGCAATCCTACTTCCTAAGAAATCCATGCACCTCTTATCTCTCCTATGTTCTGGATGGGAATGTGTAAAAAATAACTTGGAGGTTCCCTCCGCCCATAGGTTGAGTTGTAAGTTTAAACTTTCAACAAGGATCTATACCACATCAACACCATGACACAATCTTTATCAATCCCACTGGTCACCTACCTAAGCTTCGATTGGTTCCTTCCGCTACAATCCTTTGGTCAACATTTGAGTATTTCATAATTCATTAACATAGTTTTTTGTTATTATGCACTCTTTCTAATATTTATTGCTCTACAAGATGAAAGCCGAGTGCTTTCAGTAAGATTTATTACATTTGTGCTTTTCTTCATTGTTTTTTTTACCTATGTTCCCTCACTTCAGCAATTAGGTAACCCATAACTACTTCTATCCCATATCTTGTGGTGCAAGGGCTAAAGTTGTGCGTGACTGTCTAAATCATTATTCAAGGCATGTGAAAATCTTTCTATGAGAAATTTTCAAGTTTTTTTACTTGATTAGTTGGTTTCCAATACTCTTTTTGGGGATTTTAAAGTTGTCTTCAGAATGTCAAGGCCTACCAAAGAAACTTCTGATTTGCATTTATTCTTCTTAGATTACTTGGGTGCCTTTACACTATAGATGTACTTGGTTAAATGAAAAGTACTATTTTCTCAAGAGCCTATCTCTGAATTTTCTTTCTTCTACTTCATTTTATGACTCCTAAACGCCAATGTTTAAACCCACGGGGGGAGCTCAGAATATGTTTAAATCAAGAGACTCGGCCATAAATTTTAATTATTGAACTGATAATAGCTTTAAATCAATTCCATTTGTGATTAAAGAGTATGTAAATTAACCTTTGGAAAACAAACAAATGTATACTCTTGCGCTTCTCTGTTATGCACTCAAATCCTGTTTATCATAAAGCATGCCATCCTTATTGAAACTTTTATCTTCATTTTGTGCACTTTTATTTCTCTTGCAAGCATAGGACAACTTTAGTTCTTATCTTAAGTTTCTTTGCAGCCTTTAGTCAATGGACAGATACAGACACCGATGGGTGATGCTACTGTTGAACATATCAATACAAATGAGCCCATAATGGTAGTTGCCTGTGTTTTAGTGTTTCATATTCGCATAGGAGTATCATTATGTATGTTCGATAGTATTTTATTGCTCATTTGCTCATTTGCTCATTGATGTTTGCCCCCTGACAGATAGTTCCAATCTTAAGAGCTGGTCTTGCTCTAGCAGAGCATGCTTCATCAATTTTGCCTGCAACAAGAACCTATCACCTGGGTGAGGACATATTTTTCAGGTTTCAATATGTTCTTATTAGGAACTTCACGATCACATTGTTTAATCTATTTTTGCACAAAGCACATTATTAAATGCTGTTGGAATTTGGCACTAAAGAAACTTAAATTTAAATTTTATGTATAAGTATCAATTGTGGACACCTTCATTGACAAAATAAAATTTATTCTATAACATGCTTTAATGTTTGATCCAAAGTGAGTCAAGATTTAATGTTTGATCCAAAGTGACCATCTTGATGTCAACGTTTCAACGAACACGTGGTTTCAAGCATGATTTAAGAGTTGTAGGAATTGGACACTCATGAAACTTAAATTTAAATGTCCTATATATATGTATATATAGTGATCATTGACATCTTTATTAACAAAATAAAATTTATTATGTTACATGCTTTAGTGTTTAATCCCAAAAAATCTGAAAGACTTAAAAGTACTTATCTTTTATTTTTTTGTTTCGATATAGTTATTAGTGTGCATGGGTATGTGTGGAGTACAAAGGGCAGGAATTATCTGCTACAAACTAGCTTATCAATCACCTATTTTATAATGCTTGGTCATTTAGTTGTTCCACAGTTTATTTTCCCTTAGAACTTTGACACCGGTTATTGTTCCTTGATATTTTTCCTAAATGATATTCTTCCAAGTGAAGGAATGTGCAGGGATGAGACGACTCTAGAACCATCTGTATATCTCAACAAGTAAGAATTTTTTCTTCTATTTATAATGGCTACATTTTGATTTTTTAAGTGGTGAGTACTATTTGTTATTTTCCCTTTCCTGATTGATTGCAAGTTAACATACATATAGGAGCTTATTGGCATATTCCAATTAAAGCCATGGATTTTAAGAATTGGTATGACTAGGCAGCTAGGTTAGTACATATTGGTCAAATGGAAGAGTGAGTATAAGGTCTCCAAGACAAGGTTAACTGGTCGCGATAAGGTTCCTTAGTACATACCGGTTGGTATTGGATGGTGTACCAACATGGGTATAAAGAGGATGAGGCAAGCAATTGCCTCCACTTAGCTTGTTACTTGTGCGATAAGAGAAGAATGAGAAGAGGGAGAATGTGCTAGCGAAACGTAGAAGAAGTGCGCTCAACAGCTTTTTGCATTGGGGGAGAGAGGATTTGCCTCAGCCACAGCTTTTTCTTAGCCTTGGCCTTGTCTTCATCTCATCCCCTAGGGATGACAATTATACCTACCATACTTTACCAAAATACCCAGTTTAGAAATAAAAAAAATAAAATAAAATAATTATTAATAAATATATTTATTATAATAATAATTGTATAAAATTATATTTTATAGAATGATTTGAAATAAAAAAATAAAATTATTTTTTAAATTTAATTCAGTACCCATTTAATTACCAAAGTCGGATTGGTTTGTATAATGTCGGCTTTGGGTAGTGAAAAAAAAAGTTCCGAATCTAACCCATTGCCATCCCTATCTATCTCTGCTTTTGCCTCCACCCTAGAGGAAGGGGGAAGGAGGAGAGGGTTAGGAGAGAGAAGGTCTATCTCGTCTACCTCCTATGAATTGGATTGGTATCGATGGTTTATACTAGTTTTATGTACTAGTCCAAGCTTGGACTAATATATATTGGTCGTATTGCTAGATAGGTATTGCAATCTTTAGTTGAAACCTCGGCTATGGTGGGACCTCATAGGTGAAATGAGGCCCTACATGCAAAAAGTAAGGGCACAAGTGATTTTATCAAGAATACAAAAGAACATTATCATTGTAAAAGAATAACAGCAAACCTAGTATTGTTTCTACCATGCAGGCTAGTGAAAGTTGAATATAAAGCATACCAAAATATATTTTACCTTATATTCAGTATTTTTATAGAGCCAACATAAACTTTGAAAAACTGTCTATCTACTTTCTAAAGAAACATGATGAGTAGCAACAAGAAATAGTGATCTAAGTTACTTAAGGTTCATTCATACAAGGAACAGCTTTGCATACAAGTACCTATATATTTTGTTGATGTCTTAAGTTGCACAATCAAGTATATTATGCTTCATGGAACTAAACATGAATATCATAACATTGTTCCTAGACATAAATTTCACCAAGAAAAACGAAGATAATTGAAGTTGAAGAAGGGATTTGCTACATGGCCACGCTTCATGTTGCCATGAACTCACACTAAATAAAGCTATCGTCACCTAGATTAGTCTAAATAACTAAATGGGCGTAGGAACCCTTGGATCTACCAAAATAAAAGATGATCAAATCTCCACATTTGTTCTCATCACCTTTTATTCATTTTCTAAGTACATTAACAATATCTTTCCACTTACACCAAATCAGTGTTGTAAAAAAACATTTTGGATCATAAAGTCATTGATCCTACGACCTAAAATAGGATCCGTGAGTATTTCGTAGAATCAGTGAGTATTTCAAATGGTAGTAAGTAGAAATGGTATAATGAACTGGAGGATCACAATTTGACTCTTTTGATGTTTGGAATTGCATTTTGATACTTTGTAACTTTGAGTTGACATTTGATAATAATTGTTTGCTGATGTTTGATACATTGACTTTTGATCAATTTGATATCTTCTCTTGTACTTATTAAGTGTGAATCTTTGGGGATTTAGAGGTTAAACATATTGCATGATAGTTGTAGGTTGATACATAATTACATATTAATTACTTTTTTTTATTGGGAACATGCATTCAATGACATTCTATGTGAATATGTTTTTGTTTAAATATATTTAGGCAATTTGGCACTGTCTAATGATCATATGCATACCTTGCTAAGTTCTCAATACTACAATCTTGTTTATACATGCTTGTAAAAGTAGCCCTACAACATGCAAACATAGGTTGACAAAGGGTAGCAAGGTTTAAAGTCTCGGTCCATAAACTTGTTTTGGCTCGAACTAATATGTATTGACCCTAGATGGTATCAATACTTGGCATACCAACACTAGATGATACTAGTATCGAATGCACCAACACTACATGGATTGATTCTGGTACATGCTTTCTTAACTGCCTAGTAGGTTAGTTTTTAACTCTTTGAAGGCAGAATTAAGGGAAGAGAGAAGATACCTAGTTGTATAGCTTTTGTTTTAAACTCAATATACCAAGGTTCCACCAACGTTATCAGAAATGTGATTTGTGTCATAGGATTGTTCTAGACCAGCTCTATGATCAGAATTAGATGCAGCCTCTATGATCAGGATTAGATGCAGGATTGGCGCATGGGTCACCGTTTCGGAACATAAGAACGATTGGGATTGGACGATCCTACCGATCCATGTAAGTCAATTGCCCTTAACCTAAAACTCGTTAACCCAAAACTCGTTTCTTCTTTTTCCCTAATTTCGAATCCTAATTCCCACTTTCCTATGCTGTCATGCTTTCCCATCACTGCTACGCTCATTGACATTTCTTCCTTCTCCTTCACTGCTCGTTGCTATCACAAGTTCTCATGCTTGCTGTTGACTTCTTCTCCGTTGTTTGCCGCAAACTTTTTCTCTTTTGCTGCTCGCTGTCGATTTCTCCTTCATTGCTTGCCATCAATGCAAGTTTTTCTTTGCTTCGCTGCTCATCGTCGATGTTAGTTCTCCTTTGTTGCTTGCTGGTGCTTGATCTTCAGGTTCTCCTTCAACACTTTTGTGTGAGTCTCGATGTTGCTGAGTGCTGACGCTTCCAACGCTTCCAACTAACACATCCAATTAGTGTTCACATCCTTCTCTTTCTCAACTCTTTGTAGGTAAGTCAATTTGGTGTTTTTCAATTCTTTGTGCACATTTAGAGTAAGGTGAATTATCTATGCAGAATGATTGTAGATAGTATCTCATATTTCTATACGTTGTAAGGTGGATTTTGGTTTGAAATTTTGAGTGACCTATGAATTATCTATGTAGATACTAGATGTCAAATACTCCTAAGTCATATGGACACGTGCAGATTTAGTGTTGAACACTTAGTATTCTTGACCTTCATGTTTCATTATCGAGTTGGACACATACACACCCTGATCCATATCTAATTACCTCAATTACTCTTTTTTCTTGAATTATATTAGGTTTATAATTTTTGAATTGAGAATAAGGTAAAGTAAGAAATTTTCAAATGGAGGGAGCTAGTAAATCATCTAACCCTAAGAGGAAGAGTGCACTAGGAAGTAAAACTAACAATGGTTAGGAACATGGAGTTGCAATTTGACAACTCCAGAAAAATCAAATGCAAGTATTATGAGAAGATTATATCCGAAAATATATATCAATTCAAGTGTCATTTAACTTACATGAGGAAAGATATTAGAGACATATAAAGCTATATCGATGTTAAAAAATAAATTGTAGTTGTTATGACACATCTAGAGCAATTTGTGCAAATGAAGAAGAAAATTGATCGAGAAGATGAAGAGGATGTGAATGTGGCTTAAGAGAATACTATAAAGAAAGAAAGGAAAGACAATTAGACTTAAGGGAGGAGGCTTGTCAACAAATTGCTAGATTTTTTTACATTAGTTATATCCCCTTTAATTGTGTAAAAAGTCTAGAGTTTGTAAAAACTTTTGGTCTTGATTCCTTACCATGAGATTAGGAAAACTTTTTTGAAAATGGAAGTAACAAAACAATGGGCATTCTTGTATCTCATAAGCTTGAGTGGAAGAGAATTGAATGTTCAATAATGCCTAATGCATGGACTGATAGAAAAAAAAATTAATTTATAATTTTCTAGTGAATAGTCCTAATAATACTAATTTTTTTATTATCGGTTGATACATATGATATTTTTAAAATAGTGGATAATAATTTTGAGATACTAGACGATATTGTTGAGAAGGTTGGAGAGGAAAATGTAGTTCAAATTATTACTAATAATGTAGCAAACTATAAGACAGTGGTGGAAATGTTGATGGAGAAAAGAAAGTGCTTATTTTGGACTCAGCGTAGTGTTCAAACTTATTTCTTAAAGATTTTGAGAAGAAATTAAGTGCACACTTGATGACTATTGCTAAACGCAAAAGGGTATGCACATTTATTTATTCAAGGACTATGCTAATATCAATGTTAAGATAATTTACGAATGAGAAAGATTTGATTAGACCAGTTGTTACTTGATTTGCTACTTTGTATTTAACTTTGGGTTCTCTTAGTGGTTCAAAGGGTGCATTAATGAGTATGTTTACTTCTAGTCAACATAAGTCAAATAAAATTTCAAGAATTGAAGAGGGGAAGAAGATTCAACAACTGGTGTTGGTTACTAGTTTTAGAAAAAAATGTTAATTCTTTATGCCAATCATTGAAGTGCTTTGTTTGGTTGATTTTGATGAAAAGTCAACGAGATTTATTTATGAAGAGATGGATCATGCTAAAGAAAAGATCCAATTGAATTTCAAATGTAGTAATCTACTAATTTATTATATAGTTATAACTTTGATATCTTATTGATTATAATTTTATGTTTTTTTACCTTATCATATAGATATAAGCTGATTTGGGAAGTAATTGATGAGAGATGAAATATACAACTCGATAGGTTGCATGCTGCATGTTATAATTTAAATCTTCAATTCTATTATAGTCATACTTTTAAGCCTCATGCTGAAGTAAAAAGATGGTTGTGTAATTGTGTTGAAGGGAAATAAGTCCCATGTAACCATAAGAAATTATGATGGGTGAGACTGGAATTTATAAGCTATTCGAAAGCATTGCTACAACGTATGCTTAACCATTACACTATAATTGCAATTGCAAATTAGTAGAGAAATGTGAATTTTGACCAAAGTTACAGTTTTAATCATAACGTTACAAATATTGAGCAAATAAATCTCATTTGTCCAAGCAATGAAGCGCAAGAAAAATAATAATGAAACGTGCATGAACTTGTTGGATGGTAATTTTTACCCCAGCATTGTGATTTTGACCAAGACAAAAATCTGCATTGAATCAAAATCTAGATGTTGACTGGGAACAATTGCCATGTCGGTGCGAAACAGAGACATGACAACCAAAAATAGCAAGGTGAACGCAGCCATGACTCAGTGAAATAATAAAAACAATCAAATTATAGAAAAAGAAGGAGCACTTGGCCAAATTTAAAAAAGAAAGATTAATCGCAAGATAGAAACAAGGCCGGAGTAGAACGTGCAACATGGTGATAAATAAGTAATTTCTTTTGAGAAGGTGGGGTGGACGTAAATAGCAAAAGTAACTATAGAAAAGGAGAGAGATGACCCTAAAAAAAGGGAGACATACACAATTATGACGTCCAAACGCTATGTAAGAACAATACTACAACGTGAACAAGAAGACTTCACTTGCTTTAGGAGACTGTACATTTCATATCCTTTTTCCCCTTCTCCCCTTTTTATTCCACTATGATGGAGAATAAACTCTGATAATTAATGATACTGTGATGGAGAAACAACTCCGACAATAAACATCCACTATGATGGAGAGTGAATTCCATAATAAATCAATATATTCATTAGAGCTCTATGAGATGACGTGCTAACTAGGTGCGGCAGCTCCTTGCTTCCTTGGTATAATAAGGGAAATTTGTTAATTATCAGTGCATGACTGTGCTATAAATTGGAGAGTGATATAAATAAGAGGGTATAATTTGAGCTCATGGCTAAAAAGTGAAAGTCGAAATTGACAAAGCAAGTGGGAGAAATTATGATTGAATGAATTTAAGATTAAATTTTGAATCAATCCTTGACTGGTTTAGCTTGTCACGCCTCTGTGCGTTGCTAAGTGGTTGGGTCAAGCCACACTCTTTTTCAGTGCTCCGTACGCCCATGTTTTAGTGCTCTATATGCTTGTGCTCTGGCAAACATGCTCAGCACACTAGTGCTCCTACATGTATTCTCATTTTTCAGTGCTCAACATGCCTATTTTTTACTCGTTCCTCTTGACTCCACACGCCCATGCTCCCATGCGCACACTAGTTCATCTGGGATCAGCACACTTGTGCTCCAACGCATATGCCTATGCATTACACTCTGCACGCTAGTGCTCTAGTATGCACCACTTGCATGCTCTTCGCACTACCCTTGGGGTCTGCTCTACCGAACCTCTGTATACAGCAGTGAACCCTATTTCCATGTGGTTTGGCATGTAACTAGTTCTCACAAGAACCTGTCGGTGCCGAGGTCTCACACACCCCTCTCCTCGCGAGGGAGGATCCACTCATCCAGCTATTGGATTACTAGAATCGAGAACTTTTTTGGCGACCCCTATTTCATCTCCATTTCATGCCAGAACCCCTTTATTTAGGTTCACAACTGGCACCAAACTCCAGTCGTTAGTCCACTGTGAAACAAAGAAAGTGAAACCCATCTTTGATCTGACAGCTCAGACTCATCTAATAGTTATGATGTGATTAACGAGAATTTGATGGTCTAGATCTAATCTTACAACAACAGCTTAGATCTTCTAGTTCAATCCATAAACCTAGGTTGTCCAACTCGATATGGCAGCCAAATCTTTTAGTTTTGATTTGATGGCTCAGATTATCTAGTTTTAATACAAAGGCCCAAATTTGCTAGCGTCAACTATCTACCTAATCTTTACCTGATGGCCCAGATATACCCAGTCTTGATTTGATGACCTAGATGATAGCAATTGACCTACAGTCCAAATTTACTCTCGTGAAATTAATGGATCCAACAACTCAGATTTAAATCTCGGTTTAAAAAACCGGCGCATCGAACCGTGAATATATTGAGTTGGACATTAGGAATAATTGGTCGTATTATTCCTAATGTGTAACTACTTATGTTCAATTTGTCATGTATTCTACATTTGAAGTGTGTAAAGAAAGCCAAGCTTTTCAATTTAATGTAATAGTTAGCCATTATAATTTAATTCATTTAGCTCTTAAAGAACATGCTAAGTTAAACTCACTTCATAGCTTACCCCATCCTTGATTTGATGTTGCAACAATCAAGTTGTTTCCTTTACTATAAGAATAATCAAGTGAAGTTGTCAAATTGTTAATGAAAATGCATTAAAAGTGGATTGTTAATCGAATATGAATTCCCCTGTGCATGGTCAATGTGGACTGTGGAGCATCAACTATGAGCCTAAAATCTAAGCTGTAAAGTGGATTGTTGGACGATATTTTTGTAGTTATCAAACTACATGTGACATCATATATCTTCTGTCTACTAGAATATAACTTTTATCTTAATCAGTAAACAAACAAGAACTATGGATACAATTAAAATATTTTAACATCTCAAATAAACCCAACTCCCATGCATTGGCTACTATAAACTAATTTTAAACACTGTGCCCAACTTTCCCAACTTGAGGAAAGCCTATTCATCATCACTCGTGATGCTTTCTCCTAATTTACCCGAGCAGTGAGCACTATACATTATCGAGGAAAAAACTCATAACCATTCACCCCACGTTTTCTTTTGCTTGTTTATATTCAACAACTAGAGACAAGTACAATAATGCATACCCAGGTCTGGTGAAAGTTTCTATCAAGATATTCTGTCGCAGATGTAAGATAAAATTGATTATCTGAAATAAATCTTGAGAGGGAGATATAAGATTGTTTAATAAGCAAAAAGTAACACCTCAAGGATATTGACATTTTGACATGCAAGAAGCAAATAAATAACTGGGCTAATGATGAAACGGGTTGCCAAACAGCATTGTGGAATTTCGGTCTTGCAAATGGTACTATGTATGGTATGGATAACTATGAAGATTGTGATGTAACAGTAATGCGAGCATTGGCTGGGTGTATATATCTCCTTTTTTTTCAAAAAAAAAAAGAGAACCAGATATAATTGTTTTTCAGGTATTTGGCTTAGTATACTGACCTGCAGATCCGATCACAAACCAGTTACAAATTTCTGGTCGGATTTCTGCCGACCTTTATTTTCCTTTTCTTGGATATCCACAGTTCATTTTCAGTACAAATATTATAAAATGCTCCAGTCTTATGTTTTTGGTCTCACGAGATTGAAAGAACTTTTGCATGCCAAATATAATCAAAATATATTCACAAGACACTATCATGTAAATAATCAATGTAATGTTATAACATTATTCAATACGATGCCTTCTTTTTGACTGTCTTTTTCTTTATGTTTATGCATATTATGAATACGCATTTGGTTAAGTCGTTCAAATTATTTTTGTACTTAAGATGCCACTCAGGAGTAATGCTTCATTACCAGGTGAAATATATGAGGTTATGTAATTTATATGTTCTTTATTTATCTTATTACAGATTACCTGATAAGTTTCAAAAGGGAGCCCATATACTTCTTATTGATCCTATGCTTGCAACTGGTATCTTTCGTTCTAACAATTGCAGCTTACTAATGTTTCTTTGTACTCTATTAATGTTTTATGCATCCTGGATAACCTACTGCAATCTTTAGAGGATAATAGTATTATTCAAAAATGCTTTTTCTATGACTCTGAGGAAGAAGGATTTCCTCATTTAGAAAAACAGATTACGTGTGGACAGTTCAAAATATATTTTTTTATTTTAGTATGTGTTCCGTGGTGGTGCTACTACCTTGGTGTTAGGGAGAGTGGTTGATTGTGTAACTTGTATACATGCCCTTAATATACGTGTGTATGGTGTATACATGTTTATGTTTTTTTAATAAAGGCTAGTGGATTTGGTGACCCAAGTAGAAGAAATTATGGTTTTTTGTGTTAAAAATGTGCATTGTGTAAAATCATCCTCCAAGCTCCTTTTTCACATTAGATGTTATTTTTATCTATTAGGGTGTGTTTCCTTGTAGGGAAAACATGAGGGAACAGATGAAAAGCTTGATTTTCTGCTGTTTCCTTGGATGGACAAATTTGGAAAGAAGGAAAATTGAGAGGCTTTTCCCTCGTTTTGGCTTTTGCACTATTTTGTCGGGCGGAAAACTGAATGGAATAATGCTCTCAATCGAGCTGCTGCTGTCACCTACTCCATCCCCCTTCGCTGCCTCCAACCCCACCACTGTTTTCTCCTCCAGCCCCTGGCATCGCTTTCGATGGCTTCTTTAGCCGTCTGCTGCTGCCTCCTCCTTCAGCCGTCGCCCCTGCTTCCTCCTCCAGCCTCCGCCACTACCTCCTATCGCAATGAGCTAGCCCCCGGCCGCTGCCTCCCGTCGTAGTGAGTTCGCCCTCTCCCATTCAACTCACGTGATGGGCACGTGAACAAGATTTCCATTCTTCACAATTTCCTTTCTCCCGCCGCTTTCTTTCCTTTGTGTTTTCCTTCCTTCCAAGGAAACATAGTCGAGTAGTTCATAAGGAGGATTGAGAGCACCAAGTTAAATCAAATCATAGGATTTGTCCAAGTTTATGTTTGAAGATAATTTACCCCTGCCTTGGGGCCATAGTGAGTATTTCATCTGAAGTTTTCATGTGTACCGTCTTTTCACAAAGCTTTGCACTATAGGGTGTTGTTTAACATTTCACATAATTTGAGTAAATTACTTAGCACAAATATTTTAGGCACTACATAGGGAGATTGAAATCTGAGGGAAAAAAAGTAAGATCGTGAAATTTAGTATTATAGTAGTTTATGATACTTGAAGGGTCAATGGTAAGGTGAAACTAATGCCTATATAATATAAGAAGGCATTATAGGATACATCATGGACCCAATGAAAAGCCCAAGGTACATGACTCGATGAGTTATGAATCCTTGTGATTGAAGAGATATTTATAGTGTTACACTTTGATGGGAAGCACATTAAGAATATAATGTCATTGCAATAGTGTATAGTGGGTGTGTTAACTGCCTGAGTGAAAGCACTTATTCTATGTTTAGTTGAGCAGACAAAAGTGATAAGGAAAGGACAATAAGAGGAAAATGAAAATAAGAAGGAAAGAAAAGTAATGAGTATTTCTCTCTGTGTTTAGTTGGAAGGAAGAAAAGTTTGAAGGATTAATATATACTACCCTTTTTTAAATTTTTATACTCCCTTGCTCCAAGCCAGTTGTCCTTGTGCATCAACTCTAGCCACGTCACGTTTCGCGTCACCTCCAGCCGTTGGAAGGGGGAGCCGCCACTACCATGGCTTGCGACCTCATTGCACGTCACTGCCAGCCGACCCTGCTCCAAGCTAGCCGTCGCCACTGATCCCTATGTCAATGAAAGCAGAGTGACCGCTCCAGTCGAGGGCACATCACCATATTGGAAGGGGGAGCTGCCGCTCCCCTAGCTCACGACCTTGTCGCGCGTCACCGCGAGTCAACCCTGCTCCAAGCCAGCCACCGCCACTGCTCCCTACGTTGATGAAAGCAGAGCCACCCCTCCAGGTCGGGGGCACATTGCCCTCGTGCGCATCGCGCGTCACTGCCAGTCGGCCTTGCTCCAAGCAAGTCAGCCCTGCTCCAAGCCAGCCACTGCCGCCGCTCCCTACGTCGATGAAAGCGGAGCTGCCGCTCTAGGTCAAGGGCACATCGCCCTCGTGCCCATCACCGTCGGAAGGGGAGCCACTACTTCTTTAGCTTGCGATCTCGTAGCGCGTCACCGCCAGTTGGCCCTGCTCCAAGCCAGCTGCCGCCGCTGCTACTGTGCGTGTTCTACATGGGTCGACGACGCAACGACTCAACAATCATGAGGGTGAGAATATGGATGACTTGGCATCCAAAGAGTTTTTCTGCCCAAATCTGGTGGATCCAATTTCAAAGGAAAACTTTCCTTCCATTTTTCCTTCTCTCACTTTCCATTTGCCCTATTAAATACAAAATTTATTTACTTTCCATCCGCCCAACTAAACACATTAGAGAAATTGTGTATCATTTATAGAGACAATTTGAGGCAACTAATATCATGAGTGGCTCTGATCATGAGAATTATCCGTGAGGATGAGGGGGGCACTCATAAACATCCAGGAGTGAGAGCTCCAAAAGAATATTGCTATGATGGGACATGTGATGACAAAAGATTTACGCCCTGTTTATCAGCAGGGACGGGATTGCAGGAAGGACGGGAAAGAGTGAGGAAGGGATAAGGCGGAGGATAGGACAATATCATCACGTGATTGAAAATTTTTGCAGCGAGTCATCATCCCCTGCAGATCGGCGAGCTATCTCCGCGAGGTCGTCATCCCCCGCTTGCTTGGTGCCTTGTTTGCAGCGAGGTTGCCGTCCCTCGCGAGCTTGGTGAGCCGTCCACTCGAGGTCGCCGTCCCAACGAGTTCTCCGTGCACGTCCGCAAGCTCCTATTCGCATGAGGTCAGTGGCGGTAGAGGGCGGCAGCAGAGGTACGGCGTAAAGGCTCTCACTGCGGGCAAGGCCGTTCAGGCATAGCCGCATCACCTGCCCAGCTGCCTCGTAGAGTAGATTACCGGAGTCCTCGGCTTTGTTTCGTCGCTCTAGAGGGGGCGACGATGTTGGCGGTGAGGAAACCACA
The DNA here is from genome assembly GCA_027563935.2 of Costus lasius. Taxonomy (NCBI): domain Eukaryota; kingdom Viridiplantae; phylum Streptophyta; class Magnoliopsida; order Zingiberales; family Costaceae; genus Costus; species Costus lasius. Next base: position 35,885,002 of record CM050453.2, read on the forward strand.
GAAGGCCCGTTGGGACTCCCCTTGTTCGAAGAGCCCAACCATGCACACTGCGTGGACTGCGGCGAGCGCACCATGGCCTTTGAAGAATCATCCTTCGAGCCCTTCGCTGGTTCCGCCACAAAGGAGGAACACTTGACATCATCATGGAGGAAGAAGTGAGTCATTTGCTTGGTGAGTCGACCATGAAGTCCTCCTCGTCGCTCCCTTCCGTCTCCGTCGCCGACTCCACTGGTGAGCTCAGGTTTGAATCAAAACCAAAGGGCAACTCACCGCGGGAACCAGCTCCAGCGAGACCACCTTTCCTCTCTCCACCTACCTTATCTCCTCCATGGAAAAACTCGTCGCAAAGGATATCGCTAGGCAGCCAAAACTCTCCATTGGCAAACGGCTTTGCCATCGACGCCGCAGTGACCCACCGCCGAGCTTAGCGCGCTCGAGTAGGTTCAACAAAGTAGTCGGAGTAGTTGCACGGGGACAGCATCAGCAGCTGGGGAGAACAGCTGCAAGGTGTGGGGATAGCAGCCTGCGGAAGGAACGATGCTGCTATCGCCGCTCGCAATAATCGAGCATCACTCGCATCCTCAAAAATGGGGAAAGTAAAGACAACGCGAGTAAAGGGGCGAGGCGGCCAAGGAGAAGCTCTTTTGGGAGGAGAGGCAGCCAAGGAGAAGGCACAGTTGACGTTCAACGATGGCGTCCGTCAGCGAGCGGCGTCCATCCACGAGCGCTGGAGGGAGGGGGAGGAGGCGGTAAGCACTGGAGGGAGGGGGAGCAGGCGGGCATGGGGGAGAAGAGGGGAGGGAGGGAGGGGGAGAAGAGGGGAGGGAGGGAGGGAGGCGGGCGCGAGCGATTTTGTCTCGTCCGCCTGATTTGGGCGGATGAGAAACGAGGGATTTTTCCCTCATCCATCCACCCAATTTTCCCTCTTTTTGATCCGTCCTTTCTGGTATACAACAAATTTTTTTGACATCCATCCCTTCCCTCCTAAAATCCTCTCTGGTATACATACCCTTAGAGAATTTTCATTTTGATATGCAATAGTACTATGAGCTACTCAACCTGAATCAAAGTAGTTCAAAGTGTTAGTAGCCATTTGGCACCTATGAAGGATGTCAAGCTATAGTGGCAACAACGTTAAGATAAGATACAAAAAGGGCTCGCGTGGAGTTGAAGAAAGAGTTGAGTGCTTAGTTTTTGCAAAAAGAAAAAATTGGATATATTATTCAAAGGTAACTTCATCGTGAATTGAATCCAATATTGAGATTGACAAACTTTTATTACTTTCTCAATGTAATACAATCATGATGACATTATGAATTGAATCCAATATTTTAAAAACTGATCAGTACTGCTCAGTACCATCTGTTGGTACCATTTGGTATCAGTACAACAATAGAGGGTACACCAGAATGGATTGATATCTGTTACGATCACCAACGATTGTCGCTCAAATTGCATGTGATGAAAATACAAAAACACTCCTTACTAGATTTGATACCCCCCCCTCTAGGCAACCCCTTTTCTCTTTTATTATTACAACCCTAATTCACTCTCAGCCCCCTCCTTGGGCTGGGCCTTAGCTTTACGCCTTATGTAGACTCTTTATTGGGCTTGGGCCGTATCAGTTCCTTCCCCTCCTCGAGTAGGCTTGTCCCCAAGACTAACGGCAAAAGCCGTAAATTATCCTCGAATGCTGAACTCATCTTCCCATGTAGCCTCCTTGGATGGTTGACCGAACCATTTAATTAGTCACTGAGGGGTGGTCTGCCGACCCTCCTGGATGCATCGCTGGGCCAGTATAGTCTCCGGATAGGGATGTGGTGTTGCCTCTAATGCGAGTTCCGGAGGAATTTGGGCGAACACGTTTTGGGTGCCGACTGCCTTCTTGAGTTGGGACGCATGAAACACAGGATGAACCCGGGACTCGGGAGGGAGCTCTAGCCTGTACGCCACTTCACCAATCCATTGAGTAATTTTGAACGGTCTATAGTAACGTACCGCTATTGTCGCATTGGCCCTGCGGGCCACCGTCTGCTGGCAATAGGGCCGGAGCTTAACCCACACTAAATCCCCCACCTGAAATGAAATATTGCGGTGTTTGACATTGGCATATTTGCTCATCCGTTGTTGGACTCGTGCGAGGTTGTACTTTAACTGCCGAAGTATTTCATCTTGATCCATCAACTCCTGTGCCATCGCCTCCACTAGCGATTCTCCCGGAGTAAACTACAATAAAGTGGGAGCTGGCCCTCCGTAGACTATCTTGAATGGGGTTTTTCCAATTGCAGAATGAAAACTCGTATTGTACCAATATTCTGCCAAGGGTAGCCATTGTGCCCATGCGCGGGGTTGATCGGAGGTGAAGCAACGTAAGTATGTTTCTAGGCACTTGTCAAGTACTTCGGTTTGTCCGTCCATCTTCGGGTGATATGCAGAGCTCATTTGTAGTGTGGTTCCCAACAGTCTGAAGAGTTTCTGCCAAAAGTGGCTGACAAAGATGGGTCCCTGTCGCTCACAATGGTCCTTGGGACCCATGCAGGCGCACTACCCCTTGCACGAAGACCCCCGCCACTTTGTTGGCCGCGAAAGGATGGCGTATGAGAATGAAGTGCGCATATTTTGATAGTTTATCTACCACCACTAGTATGACATCCTTCCCTTGTGATCTGGGTAGCCTGATGATGAAACCCATGGCTACATTTTCCCATATTGCCTCCGGTATAGGCAGAGGTTGTAGGAGACCTACCGGAGAGGTAGCTTGATACTTTTGCCTTTGACATACATTACACTCAGCAATGAACCGATACACATCCCTCCGCATGCCCCTCCAATATACGTTGCTCGCTAGCCGCCTATAAGTTCGGTAGGCACCCGAGTGGCCTATTGTGACTGTGCTATGGAACTCTTGGAGAAGTTGAGGTATCCAGGAGGACCTTGCAGGAAGCACCAATCTGCCGCGGTACAAGAGACACCCTCTGTGTAGGCAATAAGGGTGACAGGCCTAGGGGTTGAGAGACAACTTCTGGATTACCTCTTGCAGTTCTGGATCCTGCTGTGTATGCCACTCCGCACAGGTAATCATATGACGCATAGTTCGGCCTCTCCCACTCTCGAGAGCGCATCAATTGCTTGGTTAGTGCACCCAGCTTTGTACAAGATCTCATAATCGTATCCCAACAATTTCACCAGCCATTGCTGCTGATCAGGAGTAGTGATCTGCTGCTGTAACAGATATTTTAAGGCCCGTTGATTAGTCAGTGCCTCAAAGCGATGGCCTACCAGGTAGGGTCTCCAATGCTGCACGGTTAACACTAAGACCATGAGCTCCTTTTCATACGTTGACTTGACTAGGCTCCTATCCGAGAGTGACTTGCTGAAATAAGCCACTGGTCTGCCTACCTGCATCAATACCACCCCTACCGCTCTCCCCGAGGCATCACACTCTATTGTGAACATTTGTTGGAAGTCGGGTAAAGCTAGAACCGAGGCGGATGTCATGACTATCTTCAATTGTTGGAATGTGTCTTGAGCTTTCGGATTCCAACAGAACCCATCTTTTTTTAACAACTCCGTTAATGTTTTAGCTATTTTCCCATAGTTATGCATGAATCGACGATAATAGCCCGTCAACCCTAGGAATCCCCTAACCTCCTTGACAGGGCGCGGAGTTGGCCACCTTCAGAGGACATCCACCTTGTTGGTATCCCCCAGGTACTTAACTTGTTGACGCCCAAATTGGCACTTTTTTTGATTTGCCACCCAATGTTGGTCCTCTAGGATTGCCATGGCGCAAATACGTCAGATGTTTCTCCTAAGTGGTGCTGTAAATTAGAATATCGTCAAAGAATACTAACATGAACCCGCGCAGATAGGGCCTGAATGTATCATTCATTGTGGATTGAAAAGTCGACGGTGCATTCTTCAGGCCGAAGGGCATCATCAGGAATTCGTAGTGACCATCATGCGTTCGAAAGGCCGTCTTAGGCACATCCTCCTGCTTGACCCTTATCTGATGGTACCCCGCTCTAAGGTCAATCTTGGAGAAGTAACATGCTCCCTGTAGCTCGTCCAATAGCTTTTCAATCACCGGTATAGGGTATTTATCTGGAACCTTAATCTCATTTAAGGCCTGATAGTCCACGTAGAACCTCCAGCCTCCATCTTTCTTTCGCACCAGAATAAGCGGGCTCGAATAAGGGCTAGAGCTAGGCTGAATGATTTCGGCAGTGAGCATCTCCTCTACGAGTCTGGTCATCTTGTCCTTCTAATTGTGAGCATAGTGGTATGGTCTGACCCGTACTAGGCCCTCACATGCTCTAATGTCAATGGGATGGTTCGTCGGCTTGTGGGGGGGGGGGGAGGGGAGATTCAGTAAAACCTATACCAAATTGATCGAGCACTTGAAGTAGTTGTTTCTCTTGTTCGCTACTAAGCACGTCGTCGGCTGGTGGGTTGTCTGCTTCCACTGCCCATAGTAAGCCTACGTAGTCCACTTCCCCGAGCCGAGGCTTGTGCCTTGATGAGCACCGGGCTACCCCGTAGTATTGTCTCTTCACCGCCGCGATGAAATTTGTGGTATAGTTGGTTCCAATTCGCCTTTACCTCCCCTAGGGTGCGGAGCCACGCCACATCTAGAATAAGATCCACGCCTCCTAGGCCAAACACATATGCCTCCAATGTCTCCATTTGTGTACCAAGGTGGATTTGAAGGTTAGAGCACTTGCCTTGGGTCTGCACTCTCTCACCATCCCCCAGTTGGACACTAAAGGGAAGGGTCAGATCCACCCGCTATCCCTTCTCCTTCACTATGCGCTCTGATATGAAATTGTGGGTTGCTCCACTATCAATTATCACCACTACGTCGTCATCCCTCAACTTATCAATCAGTTTGAGAGTATGTGGGCCGGAGATCCCAACAATGGACTGCACGATACCTCCACATTTGCATTTCCTAAACCTTCTTCCTCATCCCCCTCTCCTGCCCGAGGTCCTCTAGATCAGGGGCCTCCTCCTCTGCTAGTATCATCAGTCTTAGGTTTTTGTTTGCACAGTGGTGCATCGGGTGGTATGGCTAATCGCAACGAAAACACAATCTCTTCTCCTATTTGGTTTTGAAATCTTGATACAAGAGGGATCGGCTGCCTCGAGCCCTACCATTTGTGCTGCCTCTGTCTATTGTCCTTCTCCCCTCAGCCGCGCAACAGTCAGGTAGTTGCAGCCGCTTGTACTCCCACCCTTCTCTTGTTACTCGACTCCCCAGTCAAGTCATGTTGATTTGCAGTGGGGCGGCCCTAGCTTCCCTGAGGCTGGGAAAGTGTCATAGGGGCTTTTGGAGAATAAAGAAAATTGGCTCTTCCACCTCCTGCACCTGTGCCGAGGCGCGACGTAGGTCCCTTCTCAACTAGCACATCCTCGAAGTTGCGCGCCAAGGAAATAGCCCTCCAGACAGACGTTGGGGCAAAAGTGTGCACCCACCGTCGTATATCACTGCGTAAGCCGCTAAGGAAATACCCTAGATACTGCGATGCTAGTAACCTAGGTAGCCCGCCACCAACCCCTCGTAGGCTTCAATATATGCTTCCATTGATTTGTTCCCTTACTCATGCCGCACTCACTGAAGCGCTCAATCATCTCATCCTTCAGTAGATCCCATGAAAGATCGGGCTCTATCCGCCTAAGCTAGCTGAACCAGTGCACCACCACACCCTCCATACTGACGAAGGCTAAGGGAATGCGGTGATGGATTGGGGTCCCCGGATGTTGAAATATTGCTCCGCCCTGAGTATCCACCCCAACAGATCTGATCCATCAAATCTGGGTAACTCAACGCACCGGCACCAGGCCCTCTGCTCACCCCCCGTGAGCTCCCATTCACCCATAGCCTCCATCTCATCAACTCAAAAAGATGACAAAAGGTTCCACTTGAGGTAGATCCTTAGTGATTGCAAAGTAAAACATTGGACTTTAAAGGTTGACAATTCATAAGAGTATTTGAGTTGAATACTCAAAAATGCGTTATGGGTCTTTGGATCTTCTGATCCTACGACCCAAACTAGGCAAACTGTTCCGGAACGGATGTAGGATCTAAAAAGTGGTAGGATAAGATCCCATGATCTGAGTCTTAGGATCCGGTAGAATCTTACTATCTCACCGATCCTACTCGATCCTAAGTTAATAGGTAAAATAAGTTTATAATTGATTACTATTATATCAAAAATCATTAATCTATTATGAAAAAAGTCTTAAATTAATATGTGATGTAATTTTTTGTCTTTAATTGTCATCATTTACTCTTTCTTTGACAAACATTCATCAACTTAAGGTTCTTATCATCTACAACTATATTTGTCTACTTCAACTATTTATTAGAAATTTAAAATCAAATTTGTGATCTTTATTATTGTCATTTTTATTTTCATTACTATATATACTTTTATTTTTATCATTTTCTATGCTTTTATGTTATTGTCTTCATTTCATTGCATACCTTTGTTGTCACTAGTTTTATTGTACACTTTTGTTATATTCATCTTCTATTAATTTGTCTCCATCATTATCACTTAACAAATATTCGATTTCATAATTTTATACTATACCATTAATACATCTAAATAATATTATAAAATATTATATATATACCTTAATATATAATACTAAATAAATATATGTTATTTTTTTAATTACTTATTACTTACTAGAATATTTATCATACTCTTAAGTCTAATTAAATGAATATATTTTAAAACATTATATATTTTAGGTGATTTGGTAGGATCTTACGATCTTACGATCCGATCCTAACGTTTCGATCCTAGAAAGCCTTTATGGTTCCTAGCTAGAATCTCGATCCTGACAACTACGGTGTGTAGTTCAATTTTTTATTGAGCCTGCTTTATGAGCTATTGGCTCAACATTTCACATCGCTCAACCATAATATTTTTAACATCAATACTTTGGGCAGCATGTGTAAAGATTGACTATACTCTAAAAGGAGTGGAGTGATATATCACATGATATTTTGAGGAAAAAAAGATAACAGTCACATCAGCATTTTGTACAGTATATTAAAAGATCAAATATCCTCTAAAAGGACAAGAGTGTAATATCAAACAATACCCTGTAGGAAAAGTTGAGAACGTAACATCAGGGTCCGCTGTTTTATTTGGTGTATATATATATAAATATTTTTTGATAAATGGTGTTGGGCAACTGCATGAGTCCTCAGCCTACAATATGCCAAGTCACTAATGTTTGAGAGCCTTGCACCAAATCATTTTCAGCTGTGTAATGTTAGGTCATATAGTGTTCTTCATTTTCAATCTCACTCCATACTAATATACCAGTGCAACCTTAGCTCGATATAAATCATGCATGCTAAAATACTTGCGTACTAACACATGGATATGCTGGTACTGAGCATGTTGATAGTTTGACACAGATATATTGTTTTGGTCATAGGCCAAGTGAAGGAACGTGTTATGGTCTTAGTCTGTAAGGAGCATGTCCTAACTGTGTTGTGCCTCCATGTCCAATCTGCCCATTTCCCACTGCTAGATCATTGATGATGATAACTTAGTCACATTGAGGTAATCCAAGATTGCCTCTGTTTGCTGTTTATAGCAGTAGTTTAAGAAACAACATAAAAAGAGCACTGTGATAAAGAAAAACTGAGATCTGTTCAAAATTGTCCTCTCAATCTGGTGTGATCTACAAGGCATAACATTTAGAATTCCAACACATTTATGTTTATCATTTTTCACTTGTGCGCAATTAGCAGAGGATGCAGCACTAGTAGTGAAATGCCGTATCCTTTATTTAATATGGACTGCTATTTACTTTAAACGAAAAGTTAATCTATTCAAACCATGTTTCGTGCACTATACCTTGATTAGATTTATCAACAATCTCTACATTGTTATTTTGAGCTCTTTAGGTGGCACAATAGCTGCAGCTGTTGAACTATTGAAGGCCCGTGGAGTTGACAACAAACAAATAACAATTGTAAGTTGGCAAACCTTAGCCTGAATATGCCAAATTCAACGTATTGATATGTTTGATTCTGCTTACAATCTCAGATTTCTGCTATAGCTGCCCCTCCAGCACTTGAGAAACTCAACGAGAAGTTTCCAGGGTAAGCAAACATTCATTCTTTCGACATTAGCATTTCCGCATACCTAATTGCGCTGCCTTTTTTTTCCAGGCTTCATGTATATACAGGAATTATTGATCCTATTCTAAACGAGAAAGGGTATGTTTCTACGTACTGTGTCTATTACAGAACGCCAGAAACCGCACCAAGCAAGACGAGTGACAATCTTGTTTTCATGTATTTTCTCGTTATCAGGTTCATAGTTCCAGGACTTGGAGACGCTGGTGACCGCAGTTTTGGCACTTGAAAGAGTTGCATTATTGAATCTGCCTTCATTTTTTGATGACTCGCTGAAGAACTTCGCCAGAGCCCATAATCATCAGATAAAGATAATTCTGTCTTCAGAATTTGGATCTGAAAGACTGTGAAGCACATTGCATCGGTTGCCAAATCGTGATCAGTGTAGTTTTGTAATTTACAAAAGTAACGTTAGCCAAAACAGTAATTAACATTTGAAAAAGGAAAAAAAAATAAAAAATGGAAAATTTTGGGAAAAATCAGAATGACATTTGAGATATAATTAGTAGTTTTGAAGATTTATTTGGATTTCATTGTGTAATAAATGGCCGTTCGTGCACTTCCTTGACTTTTTGTTAAATTCAAACATTTTGAAATATTTTAGTCAATTCCTTGTAGCATTTTACTGCATGTTCACGTGGAGTCGGATAAAACTTATTAGCGCCCCTAGTGTCACGCCCCGGTCGGATCGGCCTAAAATCAGCGTTTATCCGCTTCCTAGAGCCGTCCGGCGGAATACCGGAACGCAACTCGCCCTAGGGTTTCCGACCCAAAATCGAAACCCTAATCTCTCCGAATTATTTTTATCTCCAAAATACAGTTCGCACGGAAAACCCTAACCCCAATTTAGAAATCCGGAAAAGAACGGAACCCTAAATCAAATTACCTCCTCTGATTTTGACCAAAGTCAAAATCAAAACCTTGCTGGCGTCAGCGTGACGTCAGCCCTCAAATCGAAATTCGCCGCGCCAAATTACCGTTTGATTTCGCCCGATGACGTCACTGGAAATTTCGCCGCCTGCGAAATTTTGCCTCGCGTCACTGACGTACGCCTTACGTCAGATGCGAAATCGAGATTTCGAAATCGAATTCGCCGAATTCGATTTCGCCGAGTTGACCGCAAGATGCGTTGACTGTTGCCTCGTTTCGAACGCCAACTGCGTTCGAAACCCGTCGTCTTCTCCGTTCGTCCGAAGCCGCGCCGCCTGCGTTCGCGACTCCGCCTGCACTCACAACCTCGCCGGAAAGGTCGCCTGCTGCTGTGCAGTCGTCGAAGGTCGTCGTCACCGATAACGACGGGAAAACCCGCCGGGAAGACGTGGAAACAGAGGAACAGGGGAAGTAAGGATTAAAGCTTCGTTTATTACCCAAAACTTACAAAGCTTCTCGCCAGTCGACCCCCGGTCGCCGGACTCCCTCTTCCCTCCCTCACCGGTCGTCCACTCGACGCCGGTTACAATCTCTCAACTTCCTCTCGCTCGCTGATCTATGTGGAGATCGCCCTCTCAAGCTCGGTAGATGCCCATCCCCGCATGAAGATCACCTGTGCTCCCTTTTTAACGCCACAGCCGCCGCCTCTCCACCTTGCGCGCCGACCGCGTCTCACGCGGTTAGGGCATCGAGCGCCCGCCGCTCGATTCTCTTGCTGTGTCCGCGAGTTTCGGCGAGCTCGCGCCCGAGCTCTGCGACGAAGACTCGGCTGCAGACGCCGCTCCGCACGCTCCTCTGGTTGACCTCGCGATTTGATCTTCAAATCGCGCGTTGGCATGTGGGCTTGGCCGGGTCCGTGGGCTTGGGCCGAACCCGTTGAACCGGGGCCTGACACCTAGGCAGTTAAAATCTCAAAACGGAGAGATCTTTCCCTTTAATGCATATAGGGATATGTACAAATACATTTAGGAATTCGTATTGTTTAAATTTTATTATTTTTTAAAATATTACACATATCCCTATGTGCATTGGAGGGGAAAGATCTCCCCGTTTTTGTGGTTTTAAGCGCCTAGGGGCGTTGATAAGTTTTATCGAGGTCTGGTTTGGTGCATATAGATCACTGTTAATAACCACTGTCCTGACAAGATTAACAAACTGCTAAAGCGTTGTGGTCTAGTTTGTCTCCTAAAAAGGTGTATATTACCTGTCAGTTAAATATTCTCTAAATATAAATTTCCGAGTTGGTAGGAACTTGCAGATATTTGATTTTAGATACAAAAGAACCATTCTTTTTTTTTATCCTGGGTTTAGCCGAATAGTCAAGGCATCAAGAGAAATTTACCATACTGGTTCAACATTGGGAGCAGGAAGTCACATACCAATTCAACCACAAATTTTAATTATCCATTTGAGCTCCAATGTGGCATAATAATTACTATTTAAATTGCATAATTTTTTTATAATAAATTATGAGTCTAAATTAGATCTTAAATGGTATTCATTTACTTTATAGAATGCATAATTCATATTCATAAAGTTTCTAGGGTTTCGAAAGCGACCTTAAGCCTCTGCGAAAGGGTATATATGTGCAGTCTTCGGGAGCATGGACATTTGATTAACAAAAAATATTTATGATTAATCTTTTTGCCGATGAATCCTTTGGGTGAGAATTGAAGACTTTGAGATACAAAGCATGGGTGGAGAAACTTTCTAGGTAGACACTATGTGCCCCCTAGTTTCACATATCTTGAAGTGCCTCTGAGCAATCATTTAAACCTCTAAGTAAGGTTAATACGCTACGTCACTCATGCCATTCCTTTTTACCAGGTATCCACACGCTCATCCATATAAAGCCCAATGGGTCGTTTGAGTTTACTCACTTTCAGCTTCGAGAGACCTTCGTTAACCACCTCCATTTGCACTCACTTTCGGGTCTGGCATCTTGCACGGAAAATTTTTTTTGAGCAACGGGGCTGCTCAAGATTCCTTAGCACAGTCCCCTACGATTCGAGAAACGAATCTTAAAATGCACCAGATCACGCGAATCTCAATGCCTCCCCGCTCCCATTAATGTCCCGTTACGCGGCGTTACAGCTAATCAGGGTTACTTTTTTGAATGCATTAACCCCCGCTCGTGCGCTCTTTCTTTCTCCCACACCACTATCGACCTTGAACTTGCGAAATTTTTTTCTAAAATTTCCCGCCGACGCCGAGAACCCTAGCCGAACTCTCGCTCGAAGCCTTGAACCCTAGCCTTCTCCCTTGTGCGTAGATACCACGAGGGCACACTTCTCCGGATCGCACCTTCCATCCCCGTGATCTCCTTGTCCTCGTCTGAATCCCTAACCCAAGCTAGAATCTATCCTCGATCCTCTCCTTCTCCCTCTTTAGCCCACTTGCCTACCTAAAACCTTGGTTGAACCCTATCTATTTAGGGTTTGCCTCCCCAGCCAATCATAACCATAAACTGTTCCGTTTGTCCGGTAGATTTAGGTGAGATGTAATTTTTATTTAATATTTCTGTACATTTGGTATTTACTGCTTAATGGTTTTAGTTATTAATGATTGATGCATTTTTCCGCTCTGACGAGGTCCTGCACAAGTAAATAACAGTAAGCTGAGAAGAATAAGGTCACTTAAGCAGTCAGGCTCAGTTCATAACATCCTCTGCAAATTTCTTGGTATGTAAAGTCATTAAAAATTATCGTGGATGCAAATTCAAATTATCGTGGATACAAATTCAAATTATTGTGGATTTAAAATAAACTATCATGGATACACACTGTTAAGCTTGGTATCCACATCGTGGACACGGTGTCCATCATCATAGATACCAGCAATGAGATCCTAATTATGATGAAATTAGGGTTCAGCCTTGGTATCCATCATCGTGGATACCAGCAATGAGACCCTAATTTTGATGAAATTATGGTTCAGCCTTGGTATCCACATTGTGGACACGGTGTCCATCATTGTGGATACTAGCAATTTAACCCTAATTCTAATGAAATTAGGGTTCAGCCTTGGTATCCACATCGTGGACACGGTGTCCATCATCGTGGATACCAGCAATTTAACCCTAATTCTGATGAAATTAGGGTTCAGCCTTGGTATCCGCATCGTGGACACGGTGTCCATCATCGTGGATACCAGCAATGAGACCCTAATTCTGATGAAATTAGGGTTAAACCTTGGTTTCCACATCGTGGACACGGTGTCCATCATCGTGGATACCAGCAATTTAACCCTGTTTCTATATAATATATAACCTAATACAATTTGCTTTTCATAGTTTTCAGATATTTTCAACAATATGAGCTCCCTAAGTGAGAGTTCCAATGGTAGTGGTAGCACAAGATCTGACACACGTGCTGACACAAGTAGAAGTAGAATTAGATACAAGACATGTGTTAGAAAGCCAGCTAAGTCCCCAAAGAAGAAGGAAGTACCTCGACCACGCATGAGTAGGTGTTCAATGCACCGAATGAATATATTTTTATTCGGATTATCACAATGCCCAAGGATTAAGGAATTACTGTCTACAACTCCCTTTGGCCATTTGGTTTAAGGGCCAACAATTCAGATGGATTCTGTTGCAGTAGAGTATTTGGTATCCAACTGGGACAAGGAAAGGAAGAGATTTACTGTGAATGGTAATTTTGTGGAATTCACAATAAAGGATGTTGCAGTCATCCTAGGACTGCCAAGAAGAGGGGAATTGGTAGACTTTGATGAATCAAGTGAGTCCCCCTTCTACAATGAGGAATTTAAAGGGAAGAGAATAACATGTTTGCTATTGGAAAGTAAGCTAAAGCTGGCCTTTGAGGAAAAGGATGAACTAAATAAAGGTTATCTTGAAGATAGAGCTAGGGTTCTGGCACTACTGTATATATGCTGTACATTTTTATTTAGTAGGATAAGTTATAGCTTAGATGGGTTTTTAGTAGACGTTGTGGAAGACCTATCCAAGGTCGAATAGTATGATTGGGCTGAAGCAATATATCGTTATATGACCGACGATTTGACAAGGTATACAAAGAAGGCAAAGCCCAGTGGATTCTCTGGATGCGCCATTGTGCTGTGTGTAAGTTTTCTTCAATTGAATATATTATTTATTTATGGTAATTTAAAATTTGTAATTACATTTAACATAATGCCCCCCTTGCAGGTTTGGTTGTATGAGCATTGTACATTGTACAATGAGTATAGGGAAGATGGATTCGCTCGCCTATTCAGATGGTCCAAAGTGAAAGCGAGCTGAAGACTGACTTATCATAAACTTACTCAGCAAATGACAATTGACATAGTATGTTTGCTACTTGTAAGAGATAATTGTTTGTTATGCTTACCTGGCTAATCATGATGTTAATATGCTCAGATCATTTTTGACCTGGTTCCCGATGAACATGAGATGGTTTTTTGTCATTTAGCACCATCTCATGCTGAAGAGGCACAACAGCATGCTGAAGAGGCATAACAACATGCTGAAGAGCTGGAAGCAACCGCGCCATTGTACAGAGACACAGTAAGTTATTGATGTGTTAATTTCCTATTCAGGCTCTTATAGCAATGTATGCAACTAAAAGTGCTTAATGGACTTATTTGTTAGATAAATAAGATGGAAGCCAGAATTGATGAGCTTCTTAAAGAGAATGAGTCACTAAAAGCAGAGTTGCATTCGCACGTAAATGTTAGTCCTCCTTTGTCATGTTATATTTCATGCTTATTTGATTGTCTTATATGTTGAAGGGTCTGAATGATATATATTTTGGTAGGTAAATAATCCTTCTACGAAGATAGAGGAGCTTATTTAGGAGACTAATACCCTGAAGGCTCGCGTGTATGAGCTGCTTCAGGAAAACTATGACTTGAAGGAGTTGGTAAGTTTGTCTATTTAATAACTTTATTTGTAACAATAATATAATGTGTGATAAGTTCATCTGTGACATTGTTAGGTGAATAAGTCGGAAACACGTATTGCTGAACAGATTGCCGAGAATAATAATCTGAAAGAGGCTACAAAATTGCAGAGTTATGAGTTTGCTGCAAAGCTACAGAGTCTTTCGGCCGAGACTAAGGGTCTGAAGGAGTCGTCAGACCTAGCCAATCAGCTGAGGAAAGCTAACCATGAAACACGAATAAACTAACTACTTGAAGAAATCAGTAGTGGTAAAGAGGCTGCAGTAATGCAGCATGAAGAATTGAATAAAAGAATTATAGAATTAGTAGAAGAAAACAATAAGCTTAAATCATAGGGGAAATATGGTGAGGAGGGGTAGGAGGAGGAGGATGATGAATCAGCTAATTGGGAAGAGGATTCAGGTAGCTGGGGTGATGCTCCTACTACATCAGGGCCACATATTTCTTTCGCTAGCCAAGTGCAAGGCAAGAGCCAAGTGCAAGGCATGAGCCAAATAAAAGGGAAGAGATCCAGGAAACTTTCAAGGGCACTATCAAGCCTATATACACAAGGAAGGAAAAAGGCCAAAGTAGTTGCGCCAGTTGTCATGGATGAGAATGCACCTGATCCTATCTACGAAGATAAGGTAACTATCAAGATTAACCACATTTCTATTTGTTATTTTAGGCGGTTAGTTATGTTCACACATGAGTTTTGTGTCTTCAGTACATACATAGGAAAGATTATGCTGGACGCGACCTATAGTAAGCCTAGAACTTTTTAAGGGGGTTTTAAAGTCTGACTGGGTATAGAACAAGAATTATTGTATGGAAAAATTGAATAAGAAGCTGTACAATTTGATTATGCTATCTATGGTAAATGTTCAATGAGCTGCTGGTTGGATTGTACACTTTATTCAAGGTTTAGGGTTTGTATTATGTCTAATCCATAACATATTTGTAGTTTTTTCCACGTTATTACAGACGTATCCACGATCTTTCATAAAAATCCATGATGTTTCATAAATATCCATGATATTCATAAAAATCCACGATGTTTCATAAAAATCCATGATATTTAAAAAATCCATGATATTCATGAAAATCCATGATGTTTCATAAAAATCCACGATGTTTCATAAAAATCCACGATATTCGTAAAAATCCACGATATTCATAAAAATCCATGATGTTTCATAAAAATGCACGGTGTTTCATAAAAATCCATGATGTTTTATAAAAATCCACGATATTCATAAAAGTCCACGATATTCATAAAAATCCATGATATTTCATAAAAATCCATGATGTTTCATAAAAATCCATGATGTTTCATAAAAATCCACGATATTCATAAAAATCCATGATGTTTCATAAATATCCACGATCTTTCATAAAAATCCACAATGTTTCATAAAAATCCACGATGCTGGACTTATACCTTCAATGAAAATCCATTCAAATTAAAAATATCATATATGCAAGTTACATACAAATGAATATCTTTTTTTACATACAACTTTTCATTGCAATTACCACCGTGGACAGTTGGGACAAATATACATTACAAATTATTCAGTCATATATACACCTGACTTATCCATTCAAATTGTCCTCCTGATCCTGGACGTGTGAATATGCATCTGAGCACTGCATCATACAAAGAAATTAGTATTTGTAACCAAGTTATTACAATAGAACATGAAGATAAGTTAACACTAACATAAAAAGATGTAGTAGTGTCCATCATCATTGCAGTGTACGACATAGCAGGGTGGGAACCAGAGGCTGGCTGCAAAGGGATCCTGAACATTACTTGAGTGTCCTACAAGAAAAATTCTACAAAGATAAGTGAAAATAGCCAATAAGAGTGTGATATAAAAATATACAAACTATTTTATTTCACCTGTGTTGGCATTGACACAGACTCAGCAAAAGCAGTAGTAGGAGTTGGATTTTTTCCTTTTTACCCTTCTTTCTAGCACACTCTTCTTTCTCTTCTCTTTTGGCCCTTTCTTAGACACAAGATTTTTATAGTAATATTTTGTGTGGGGGATATATGGTTGCTATCATCTTTGTCCTCTTCAACTATCTTTTCATTCCGCAATATCTCATCAACTTCTAACGTCAGTCCATCCAACACCTGTTCTATCTTTTAAAGTCCTTTTCTGGATAATAAACTCCTATTTCTAATGCTGGAAGCCTTCCGACAGATGCTAGTGTATATGGAGATCAAGCTTTCCTGTCCATCTGTAACTAAATTGGAAGGACAAATAGTTAAACCATATCCGTCCTGTGCATACTTGGTCCACCTCTTCAATAAATACTCGTCTGGAATATGCATCACATTGTGAGCCGCAAACACTTTCAAGGAATGCATACATAGGATTCCACTGCATTCAAACTTCTTGCATGTGCAAGTAACAACTCCAGTTGATGAATTGTATGCGACCACTTCATCTCTGCCTCCAGCTGGACTTATGATGTAATTCATCTCTATCTTATGAATACTTTTCAGCACAATACAATAATCTAATTGCGCCAGAAACTCTTTGTACATAGTAGTCGTGTATTGTCTACTTGCATGTTTCAGCATATGGAAATTAGAGGCTTGTCCAGCTGGAGTAGTGTTCCTAAACTTAAAATCTGTCTTTGTCTATTTCTCACGGAAGAAGCTGATGGCTTTATCATATTGTTCCAAAAAAAATCAAACAAGGACAATTTTTTCTTAAAAAACTATTTAAAGTGATAGTTCATGCTCTCACTTCTTTGTGTTATTGTCATATCTGCACAGAAAGTCTCAGTTCAGTAACAAGTAGCCCATTTAGAACGCAATTTATAGAAGTTTATCATCCAAACATGTTCATGCAAATTATACTTATTCAATAGGTCCTGCCATAACCTTTCAAAAGTTTCCACACTGCACCGCTCATAAATACAATGTCTGAAATCACGGGCAAATTGTGGAAAATTATGAAGGACTTGGGATAGATGTGTGGTGGTATTCTGAAAAATATGCTACACACAGAGTCGATGTGTGCTACTTGGCAAAATAATTTGTATGGCTTTGGCAATAGCTGCAGGCTAATCAGTAAAAATAGTTACAGACTGCTTCCCAGACATTGCTTGTAAAAATGTTAAGAATAACCAAGTAAATGATTCTGTTGACTCATCATACAATAGGGCAGCCCCAAAAATAGTCTGCTTGTGGTGATTCACCCCAACAATAGGAGCAAAGGGCATGTCATACACGTTGGTTTGGAATGTGGTATCAAAACAAATAACATCCCCAAAATAGGCATAGTCTGTAATAGCTTTACCATCTGCCCAAAAGAAATTTGCTATTTCTCTGGTTTCCTGTACTTCTATCGCATAGAAAAAGGATGGATCAACAGCTCGCTTGTCCTACAAGAACTTCATAATACCTCGAGCTTCTTTACCATCTAATAATTTTCTTCTACGTTTCTAAATATAGTTAACGCTATCTTCTCTTATGAAACCTACTTCATTATTTCATTTCCCTGCCCGGAAAAAATCATAGATATTATGTGCTTTCATTTCGGCATTTGTCATTGTGTCAATTAGAGCTCGTTGAAATGGTAAAATTTTCCTATGAGATCTCAGCATGTGGACCTTATTTGGACTTGTCATTAGATGATTATGGTTTAACTCAACTCTACTTAATGTCCAAACTTGGTGTAGGTTAATCTTAAACTCCACCCGAGCCATGCAGTTTGTTCTTGTCTCCGCTTGTGATTTTTTTGTGATGTGTCCTTTATGTACATTTTTGACCCCTTGCTTACTACAGGGAAACCTTTTCATTTTTAAACTACCATCTTTTCTCCTATCAACTTGAAACTTCTTTATACTAAAACCTACACTTTTAGTATAGTCATTATAAAATTTGTAGGCGTCATCCTCACTACTAAAGGTCATACCAAGCACGGGAATTGCAGACGAGAAGGAAGGTTGCACTTTATTAATATCTGATGCACCAAGGTCGTCTTCCTCTTGTACAGGTGAAAAATGATTAATTTCCTCTAATTCCTCTTCCACATTAACATTTAGGGGATCATTCTCCGGTTCAAGTTCAAGCTCATACTCAAGCTCTTCACTGAATGCCCACTCAATATCTTCATTGCATCTTTGCCCGATTTTTGTTTTATCCATGATGTCAAAAGTACTTGTCTATTTTCAATAACAGATTGGCAAATATAAGGAAATTTATAGCCACGCGCAAATATGGACTATCTATATTCAGCCCTATTTTCATTAGAAACAGGGTTAAAGTGTTTGTATCCACGATGATGGACAGGGTGTCCACGATGTGGATACCAAGGATGAACCCAAATTTCAGTAGAAACAGGGTTAAAGTGCTTGTATACACGATGATGGACACATTGTCCACGATGTGGATACCGAGGTTGAACCCTAATTTCATCAGAATGAAATTAGGGTTAAATTGCTGGTATCCACGATGATGGACAGGGTGTCCACAATGTGGATACCAAGGCTGAACCCTAATTTCATCAGAATTAGGGTTACATTGCTGGTGTCCACGATGTGGATACCAAGGCTGAACCCTAATTTCATCAGAATTAGGGTTACATTACTGGTATCCACGATGATGGACACCATGTCCACGATGTGGATACCAAGGCTGAACCCTAATTTCATCTGAAATAGGGTTAAAGTGCATGTATCCACGATGATGGATACCTTGTCCACGATGTGGATATCGAGGTTGAACCCTAATTTCAGCAAAAACAGGGTTAAAGTGCCTGTATCCATGATGATGGACACCCTGTCCACGATGTGGATTCCAAGGTTGAACCCTAATTTCATTAGAAACAGGGTCCACAGTAAGGAAAGACTATGACTTTGACACATAAGGCTCAAACCTTGCTTGTCCTCAAGCAAAAATCAAAATTTGAAATCAAAATTTGACACATAGGGTAGTAGTGATGTGTTGCTAGATACCCCTCACTACTTATGATGTTTACATCATTGCCATCGTCATATGGATCCTACGGGGTCACACGCAATAGACTCTTGACGTTGCTTTAATCAGAAGCCTTATGATCAAGTTATTGGATAACTTGGATCAATTTGGAAGATTTCATCAGTGCCAATGGGCCTGATGAGTTGGAAGAAAGTTATTGGAGCCAAACTTCAATTTTGGCAGGTTGACCCGAAATTGACCTTAATTGGTCACATTTGGATTAGGGTTGCATTGGATTGGATCCAATGGCCTAATCAACCCATGCCATGAAGTTTGGGCTAGCTCATTATCCAATGAGGCCCAATAATAAGTTATCATGAAAAGGGAATTGGCTTAAAAGGGTATAATGGGGAGAAACCCAACCCCATTGGCTCCTAGGGGCATAATAGGGTGTGGGTGGCATAAATTGCTTCCTTTGGAAGGAAGTGGCGCCTCCCCCTTCATCCTGTGATGGTATCTTGCCTCTATGGTAAGTGTTGGGGCTGATATGGCTTGAGGACTCTTTTGGAAAGAGCTTGGGCGCATATGAGAAGTAGGGAGATGTTTATGGTAAAGTCTTGGAGACTTTCCTTACCTCATAAACCCTACATGCACTCAAACCCTTACCCTAGCCGAATACATCTTGCTTGTTGCGCCTAGCCCTTCTCCTTGGATGGAAAGAATGCCTCTAAGGCATGTCTTGGGCTGATATGGCTATTGGGCAAATAAGGATAGGTTGAATGAGGCTTATGGCAAAGTCTTGGAGACTTTCCTTACCACAAACCCCTCTCATCCTAGCCGCCCACTTGGCAAGATCTTGGCCCTCCCTAAACCGCCTCTTGGCTTATAAAAGGGACCCTAGCTGCCCTCTCTCAATGGTTCGATTACTTGGAGGCGTGAACATACATAGAGAGGCGTGAGCAAGGGCAAAGGGCGACAACATCAAGGTGGCGCAACCCTTCTTCCTAGTAGTGGCCGCAAGTCTTCTCCTTCATCTCCTCTTGGCGTGACTTGGAAAAGGACTTGGTGGCGCCACTTCCTCTTACTCTTCCTAAGGGCCGAAACTCTTCTTCTTCCTCTTCTCTTGGAGTGAAAAGGATAAGGAGTTGGCAGCTACTTCCTTGCACTTGGCGCAACTTCCATGAAGGTGGCGCAAGAGAAGTGAAGGAACCCTAAGGCTTGATTCTCTTCCCGAGGCTAGCACCAAGCGTGGAAGGGAGCAACGATCAAGGAGTCAACGCGTGGATACTTGTAGAGGGCGAGCACTTGATCGCCTTCAACATGGCTTCGGCCACTAGACAAGCAAAAGAGGTACATCTCTAACACATCCTTGTGTCTTCTCTCTCGCATGGATCCTTGGGACCGAAATATGTTTCGGGTGTAATAATTCTTCCGCTCCGTCCTGGGACTGCAAAATTTTAAATTACACCTGGTATTCCCTAACAAGAATAACCTTCCCATGCTCAATAAATTTCTAAAATACAACTTGTCAATGAAAATTTCTATTAATTGATTTACAAAATTTCAAGTAAACATATCATCCTCAGAACTGAATTTTCTTGATTCACAACTCAATCAAATAAAACTTTGTAACTTGTATAATAGATAGAATTTTCAATCTCATGATTTCACCCAGTATCAATTTAAATCTACCATGCTTTTGTTTACAGGAATTAGGTCTCCAAGATCTTTTTCCACACATAATTTTTTTTTTTTTTTGCATTTTGTTTGTTTTTGTGAAGATGGCATGTATCCACATAGACACATACTTTTTATTTTTGACTTCAACTCTTTCTTCGGTACCACTGTCAATTTTACACAATGCCAAGTAGAGGAGTCTTATTCTTTTCACCACTCATTATTTTTCATGCATAGACTTCAACCCATGTCTTAGGTACCTCTATCAATTTTACATAGTGCCAAGTAGGGGAGTCTCTCACTATTTTTTTATGGATCTCGGATTCTTATTTCCCAACAAATAGCAAAAATAGACTAAACCTCAACTAGGTTGATCAATTGATCTAAATTCACAAATCATACTAATATACTCATTTTATTCAAAAGAGAAGTTTCACTTTTAAATTTCATTCTTCAAATAATATATCTCCCCAAAATTTTATGCATCAATCAATGTCATATCTCAATAGACAAATATGTATTGAAGAAATAAATTTGACATGATGGAGTTATGTTTTCAATCATGAATTTGAGATCATCAATCATTCAAGTCATCAACAGTATAAATTAAGAGTGAACCCATCATCACCTTCAATTATCACAATATCATATCAATATATCAAAACATTAGAATATTAAATCATCATACAACCCCATCGAATCACTAAAAATCAATATCATCATCATAATACAACCATATCGAATATCAATCATCAAAATATCATCATACAACCATATCGAAATAAGAGTAATAGGCATGTTAAACAGAATGCAGTGGCGGTAGTCATGGTAGCACCATCCTTCCCTTCATCATATAAAACAACAGTGAGATAAAGAAAATCATAGTACAACAAAAAGGTAAGGGAAGATAATACTCACAAAGCCTATACTCATCATCGTCAGATCGCGTAGCCTCTGAATCTCGTGCAGCAGTCTCCATGGGATCAAAGTATGAGGTTCCTCCCTGATCACCATGATAGCCATAGTCTCTGTGATCAGCATAACCAAAACGGTCATAGAGGAAGTTACCCATGTCTTCCATATGGTTGCATAGCCTCCATATCTCTTTTCTGAAAAGGATCCCGTGAGGGTTCTGGGGTTGTGATGGTTCAGCAGGGGCTTTCCCCTTCCCCCTTGGTGCAATCGATTTTGTTCTTGGTGCCATGGACTCAAGCTGCAACTTATCATTCAAAGCATACAAATAATGATATAGTAGTGTAAATGGCATCCTATGTGTCATCAACCAAAAACAGGGTGAAAAAAAAAGGAGTAAAATCATGCATGTAATCTCAATTTAAACATGTTATGGCAAGTAAATACTACACTCCGAAATCATCAGAAACATCAAAAATTCCATTTAACTTTCATGCTTTAACTCAGGCGTCGGTGAACAGTAACTTAGAATCATGCACGTTGTGTTTCAGCTCAGATAGTTACATAAATTGTTTCAAATTCTTCTCAAATAGCACAGGATCGATAGCTTATCCTCTAACGAGTGTATAGAAACAAAAGTCACTTGAAACGGTTAAGAATCGAGCGAGAACGAGCGAAAGGGGCGAAAGTTTGTCAATACTCGCTAAAACGATGAAATCGGAAAAATGGGTACCTAATTGACGGTGAAATCTGGTCAGGAAGGATCGCCGGCGTCTACTGATGGTCGGAGACGGTTGGAGATCCAAGATCGAGGGTAAAAACCCTAAAAATGGTTCGGTCGTAACCCTAAATATGGCACAGGGTTTGCGTACAGGAAGCAAAATACGACAATGTAAAATATTACGACACTGCCGTAAAATCGTTACAGCTCTCGGGTTGAAACAGAAAAGGAAATACGATACCGTAATTTTCATTACGGTACTGCCGTAAAATTTCAAAAGCATTCTATTCAAAACGATTCCCAAATACGGTACTGTAAAACAGTTTACGGTACCGCTGTTAAATTCAAGCAGCGATTTTTTTTTTTGAAGGAAAATCGAAAAACAAAGTTTTAGAAAATACGGCATGTAAACTACCTTATGGTAGTGCCGTAAGAACGAAAGAACTCTCGGGTTGATTTTGGATCAGAAATACGGTACCGTGAAATCCTTTACGGCGGTACCGTAATTTTGTCACAGCTTTCTGTTCGTAAGCAGACTGAAATACGGTACCGTAAAATGCTTTACGGTCCTGCCGTATTTTGCTCCAAATCACAAAAAACCTACAAAAATAATTAGTCCTAAGCAAAAATTAAGTTAAAGAAAACAAAAATAAGGGTTAGAAAGCTTGGGTTGCCTCCCAAGAAGCGCTAATTTAAAGGTCATTAGCTTGACCCTTTAACACTCGGGTTTGATCGTGAATTTCTGGATCTCAACTCTGATCTTACAACATAAGGCTCGATCTTGAAACAGTATCCAAATCTGCTCAGAATTCTTTCTATTTTCTCAATCATCCTAGAGCCTTCTCTTCTTCTCTTCCTCTTTGGCTTTTTCTTCTTCTGCAATTTCTCATCAATACCCTCAAAAAGATTGTTAGATTCATTATTTGGGGTTTCATCAAACAAACTTGAAATATCATAAATTTCTCCATTAAATATTTCAACACTACAACAAGATCCTGAGTATGAAAGTTTGTTTGTTGAATCATTAAGACTAAATTCGATCTTGTTATCACATATATCAAAGGTAATTTTTCCTGATTCCACATCAATTTTTGCTTTACTGTGGCCAATATGGTCTACCCAGAATGATAGGATTTTTACAATTTTCCTCCATGTCCAATATTACAAAATCTGCAGGTATGAGAAACTCACCTATCTTTATTGGAATATTCTCTAACATACCTACAGGATACTTCACTGATGAGTCTGCGAGCTACAAAGATATTGATGTAGGCTTTAGCTCTCCCAAATTCAGTTTGCTGTAAGTAGAAAGAGGCATTAAACTTACACTCGCACCTAAGCCACATAAGGCTCGGTCAAAAGATAGGGTGCCAATTGAACAGGGTACAGAAAAGCTACCTGGATCCTTCAATTTAGGTGACAATTTATTCTGTATGACCGCACTACAATCTTCTGTTAGTGTAACCATGCAAGTACCATAATCATCCAATTTTCTTTTACTAGACAATATCTCTTTTAAAAACTTGGCATAAGATGACATTTCAATAATAGCTTCAAGAATTGGAACATTAATATAAAGCTTTTTAAAAACTTCAAGAAACTTGACAAACTTTTTGTCTAGTTTATGTTGAACTATCCTTTGAGGAAAAGGTATAGGTGTTTGGTAAGGATTAGGTAAATCAGATTTAGGATTATCTTTCTCACATGATTCCTCCCCTTTTGGTTCATCACCGTTTTGAGGTGATAAACAAATTTGGGGTTTCTCATGTGAAGAAGATTCTCCTATCTCCAATTCCCTTTTATTATCATTAAGCTTTTCTTCAGTGTTTTCAAACCTCCCTCTAGGTTCTCCCAGTTGTTTCCCACTTCTAGTCATGATGGCATTACAGTGCTCCCTAGGGTTTATCTCAGGTTTTGCAGGCAATTTTCCAGGGGGTCTATAAGGAACACTAGCATGCTGTGCAATTTAGTTTTCAAGAATTTTGTTGTGGGCTTCTACTCTATCCAGTCTAGAGTTGATTTGATGAAAATTTTCCTTAAATTCCTCATTTTGCTTGTTTTGATTTGACATGTATTCTTTTATATCAGACATGAACTGATTTTGGTTGGCCAAAAGTTTTTCAAGTATGGATCCCTCATTAGAATTTTGATTTATGTTTTGGTTCAGATTTTGCTTTTGGAATCCTTTGTTTTCATTGTTCCCCCCTACATTGTTATTGTTTTTCCATGAAAGGTTGGGGTGATTTCTCCATCCAGGGTTGTATGTATTAGAATAGGGATCATTAGGTCTACTTTGGTTGTAATTCCCTATGGCGTTCACATGCTATTACCCTGATCGACAATTCTACAATATTCAGCAGTATGACCATCATTACCACAGTTTTCACAAGTGATAGCAGAAACAGAAGCAGTTTGCATGGAATTTAACTGACTACACAAAAATTTTACCTTCTCTTCTAAGGAGCGTATTTCATCACTTCCACTCTTACCTTGAGAAGGCTTGTACAGTACTCCCCTTTCGGTAGTCCATTGATTATGGTTTTCTGCCATCTCCTCTAGCAGTCTGAAGGCTTCATCTGGTGTTTTGCTCATAAGAGCTCCTCCTGCAGTGGCATCCACAATCATTTTAGTCTGATCAGATAGTGTAATATAGAAAGTTTGCATTAAAGTTTGAAGTTCTAATCCATGGTGAGGACACTTCTGCTGCAGTTCATTAAATCTCTCCCAGGCTTCACTGAGTGACTCCCCACTTCTTTGTTGGAAGTTTGTAATTTGGTTCCTCAATTCAAGTGTCTTCCTTGGTGGAAAGTATTTGTTCAAGAAGGAATTTGACAGTTGATTCCAAGTGGTGAAGGTACTGGCTGGGTGTGAATTAAGCCATGTCTTTGCCCGGTCCCTAAGAGAAAAAGAAAAAAGTCTTAGTCTAAATGCATCGTTAGAAACACCATTCATCTTAATAGTATCGCATAAGTCAAGAAATAAGGCCAAGTGTTGGTTGGGATCCTCTAGTGGAGATCCTCCAAACTGATCTTGTTGAAACATTGCAATGAGTTGAGGTTTGATCTCGAAATTGTTGGCCTCAATTGTTGGCCTAGCAATACTAGAATGAATTTCATGATGATTAGGGGCTGCATAGTCCCTAAGTGTTCTCTAATGGTTCTGATTGTCTCCCATCTCTAAAATCTCTTCTTGTAACTCTGGTTGGGATTGTTCTTGCAGTTCTTCTTGTGATGATTCTTCTAACCTCAACTTTCTGCGCGCTCTTAATGTCTTAATGATTTCAGGATCCAATGGTACAAGTGGTCCTGACCTAAGGCTCCTGCGCATGCAAAGTAAATAGATCAAGTGATTTCAAGAAACAGAAAAAAAATAGTAATAAATAAAAACAGTAAATAAAAACCTAATCTAGCAATAATCTCAATGTCTCTAATATCGACAAAACTAAGGTCCCCGGCAATGGCGCCAAAAACTTGATAGCCCGAAAGGGAACACAACAAATCTGGCACGCGTGTACCTTGGACTAATCCTTGGTAACAACACCAAAAACTTGTTGTTAAACCGCAAGTGCACGGGTATACGAAGTAATAAAAAAAGTATCGAATCCACAGGGACCTACGTTGTCGAATACTAAATAGTTGATTTATTACTAACTAGGCAAGTCGAGATCGTGAGAATAGCAATCGGTAACTAAAAGTGGGATTATCAGAGAGAAAAGCTGGGACTAGGGTTTCGTTCACTTAAACTTTTATGACTAGACATGAATAAGGATTTTGTTGATTTAATTTCATCATGAAGAAGATATTATCAAAGGATGAACTCAAGGATCACTTTCGTGCATCCGAGCTCTAGAATCTCTAGTGGAGTCTCAAGGATCACTTTCGTACATCTGAGTCTCGCAACTAGTTTTGCTCAAGGACCTCCAACGTTCCGATCTTTGCTTTCGCACAAGATCTCCACGTTTGACAAATAGACTCAATCTATAGACTTATGTTATAATCATGACAATTATTTTACTAGAAAAGATCAAGATGGATCTAACCTAAGGAAGGGATCCTAACATGTAATTCTAGGGTTCCAAATTCTCAAACAATTACCTTTCAGTCTCAAGCGAAAATTCTAAGAACATAATTAATAATATGAACTTAAAGAGAGTCTAAGCAATTATCACATGAGCAAAATCATCATGCTGAAATCAAACTCAACGAAATATTGAAAAAAGAAGTTATCTAATCATTAAAAGTCAACTCAACTACTCCCCATGTCCTAAGAGTAGTTTAAGCTAGCATGGCGAAGGAAATACAATATTCCATAATTTCAGAAAATCAAAAATCAACAAAAGGAAGAGTTTTTAGAAAATACGGCACGACTGTGAAGTATTTCACAGCCGTATTTTACAAAGGAAGGCGTGAACAGTGGTGGCGATCCTTCTTCCTCTGATTTCTCCTCCAATTTGTCTCCTTTCGATCTGAAACTTCTGGCATGTTGTCTCCTTCACCAGGTGATGCTTCGGTAGAAAAATCACGGCTGGAGGTTGTCTGGATCGAGCACGGCGGCGAAACCCTTGGCGACAGCGTGGATCAAGATTTCTCCCTCGACGGTGTACGAAATTTAGGGCTTTTGGTCTGTCTCTAATCCTCCCGTCCAAAGCCCTCGTTTGCTTCTTACGGCATCGAATATAAACTTCTGGATCGTCCGCAATCATCTCCGCAAGAATCGGGTGTGGACATTGACCTGGGCGTTGCGTTCAAAACGGGTTTTACGGCAGTGTAATTGTTTACGGCTGTGCCGTAAAATCTCTTGAGTCTTCTGTGCCGATGTCGTCTCAGAAAATACGGCCCGTAAAATAATTTACGGCCAGTGCCGTAAAATCTCTTGAACTCTCTAGTCGGATTCGTCGGGGAAATACGGCTCGTGTAATTCTTTACGGCAGGTGCCGTAATTTCAGATGAAGTTTCTATTCTGGCGCAATCCGAAATACGGTACCGTAATATTGCTTACGGCCGGTACCGTAAAATTGGGAAATCTTTCTATTCGAAAATCTTCACAAATTACGGTAGTGTTCGGATTTTACGGTACCATTTGGAATTACGGTACCGTAAAATAGATTACGGCACTACCGTAATTTGCTGGCTTGCTTCAATTTGCGTGAAATTTCTTGGGTGATCTCTTCTTGAGGATGAGAACTCTTCCATGTATTTGATTTTGCTTGAAAATGCCTAAAATAGTGCCTTTTTGCCTGAAAAACATGAAAAACCAAAATAGAAGTAGACTTTGCAATATTTGATGGATTTAGCATAAAAACAAGTAGAAAGATCCTCAATTTAGCATGAAAAGGTATCTAAAATGATACAAAATATACTACATATTTTGGTGTCATCAGCCATCCATGATAGCTTAAGCTTTATCCACGATAAAAATATTACACAGTATATGAGTTTGGCCATACCACTATGTAATTTCTTTGATATTAACTTAGAAGATCTTCTTAATAGACTGTACCCTCTTGCTTCAACTGCAAAATGGGAAGAAGGCGTGGTTAACTTTTTGTAACCAACTAACGAAGAGCTGCACATAAGTGATCAACCTGCTATGACGCAACGGAGAAGAATGCCGAATCAAAATCGTAGATGAAAGAAGTAGATGCTAGGGTTCAGGGCGTCGGATGAGAGATCGGCATCGGCGGGAAAATTTTTCGCAGGTTCTTTCATGAGGAGGGGCAAGAGAGAGATCAAATCATGTCGACAATGGTGTGGGAGAGAGAGAGAGAGAGCGCGCGGGCGGGGGTTAATGCATTCAGAAAAGTAACCCTGGTTAGCTATAGCACTAGATAACGGGACGTTAACGGGAGTGGGGTGGCATTGAGATTTGCGCGATCTGATGTGCTTTAAGATTCGTTTCTCGAATCGTAGGGGGCTATGCTCAGGAATCTTGAGCAACCCTGTTGCTCAGGAAATTTTTTCTCTTGCATGGGGCTTTCTCACACATGTGCTTTCGGTTCCAACACTTTTAGCGCTTGCGACCTTCCTTTGACTCTTACTTTTAGTGCTCGTGACCTCCTAATGGTTGCATTAACATTAGAACCTAATTTTATTTATATTTTGTTTTTACATATTATTTGAATATTTCAAAAAAATGTGTGCTGCAATTAGTTGTTCATTAGCTCATGCATAGTGGTTAGTCAATGAAATTTTAAGGAATAATGATTTTATCAAAGAGCAACTATTACATACCCTGTTTGTATATCTCATATAAAAATCTTTAGTTACATTAGATTATGCAGCCCTTTAGTATATGATTGTGATGTGGAATAATGACAAAAAAGGATTCATGTTGAATAGGGAATTCATATCAATGTCAAAAAAGGATGTCTCACTCGTCCTTGGATTAGGAAATTATGAAAAATTGCTGATTTAAATAAGAGCCTACTTCTATGGACTCAATTTTATATGAAAGAATGCAAAAAATTCTCAATAACAAGAGGGGTATTAGAGGAGGGCATGATCTCGACATCATACTTTTGATAAAGAAAGGATTTCAAGATTGAGAATTCTATATTTATTCTGCACATTCTTTTTTACTCCTAACATCAACTCCAAAATCTCTAGCTAGTTACGTGGAGGACTTGAGGAATTTAATGGAATTTAACTAGGTTGAGGCTATATATAGATTTTCAGTTAAAAAGTTAAACAAGTGTAAAAGAATGGGCCGACAGTACAATTAGCGAGTGCACCTTAATTCTTAATGTAAATATTTGAATTCATGAGAGATTTTATTATGATATCATTATATATATAAATAGTCAATTTAATCCTTGTCTTTTTAGTATAGATTTGGTTATAAGAGCATACCCACTTATGTAAAATTGATATAGTCAATGGTGTTTATCCTTGCCTTTTTCATTAGTAGCATGTTTGATAGGAAGGAAAGGAGGAGGAAATAGAAAAAAAGTTGGAAAGAGAGCTATAAAATCGTATTTAGTAGGATGGATGGAAAATAAGGGAGGAAAAATGGAAGGAAATTGAGAGGGAAAATAACCCTATTTTCTTTTCGTCTAAATCGGGCGAAAAATCGAATGAAATGCTAGATTTGCCCTTCTTTTTAATGCTCATTCTTTCTATCGTGCTTCTCTTGCAACCTTCTTCATTGTCGCTGTCGTTGTCATTGCCATGTTAGGAAACCCCAGGGCTGCGCGTCAAAAGGCTATTTCAAACTTGCTATTATTTTGAGAGTTTTTGAGGTCTCATCCTCTTAGTTTTATCTTTTGTCTAACATTACAGGCATGTAATCCTATGGTGATAACAAAATAATAAAACTCATCTGGGCATGCTTTAGCAGATAAAGAAAACAGTAAACAAGCGATGTGGTCATAGCCTAATCAACACATTGAACCACCACATGCCAAAGGATGTTCAATGCTTGACCTAGGTGACAAGCCTCAACAAGACCTAACCTAGCGGCAATTAAGCTTTATCTTCAAGTGCGGCTCCAACAAAGGCATAGCACACAAACCCTAGGGTTCGACCAAGACCTTGGTGGCTTCTCCATGCATGATGCGCCATCATGCTTGTTCTAAGAGGGATAGCTCACAAACCCTAGGGTTCGGCCAATCCCTTACTTGCGCTACCAAGCAAGATGCGCCATCATGGTTGATGCGCCAAGATGCAAGCTCCATTAGGGATGCACCCCTAACATTCTTTGTGCGTTTACAAAATAAAAGGAAAAAGCAACACGTAGGCCTCACATATAATACATTACAGGCATACAAGGGGCTTGACTATGAGTACAACACAATGCACAATCAAGATATCTATCTCATGCTTTTCTATATGCTGATGAAAAATATAAAACTGAATTTTAGTTTTTCATTAAAAATTTATCTTTTAAGCTCAATGTCTCTTCACAAATCTAGGATTTTTCATTTCTCTTAGGAGTCTACAAGTGGCGCATGCATGCTCTAAGCACACTTGCCACTTACCCTTGCAATCCTTAACTTGCCAAGATTAGGGCAATCACTGAGTCCATGCCCCGCGTAATCTTGACATTTCCCACACAGTAGGTCTATCCTACATGTGTGGGGAGAAATTAATTCTCTCACATACAGGTCTATCCCACCATGTGAAGAAAGCAAAAAAACCAAAGAAATTGAATAGATGTTAGGAATGAAAAGCTTACAATTTTTCCTACTTAGAAAAAACCATGCACATATGCAAATTTTCAAAAAACTTTTGGATGGCATGTGAGCATATAATAAAAGCATAAAACACCATTCGAGTCTTGCAAGTTGCTATGATACCACTGTTGGGAAACCACGGGGATTTTAAAATTTTACAAACATACACAGCAGAAGCAATCCTCGAAATAGGCCGGTCCCAAAAACCCAGAAGATTATGTCATGCGAGGGAATCAACATGGTGAGTAAGAGATGATACCTTGAAGCGAAGCAAAGGGATGCGATGTAGGCGCCTAAGTGTCCGCCCTCTGCAGTCTCGCACACAACCGACGCTCAAGTTCTCTTCTTCCATGCTTGGTGCTAACCTCGGGAAGAAGATCTACGCCTTGAGAGTTCTCCTCAACCACTTGCGCCACCCACAAGAAGGATGCACCAAGAGGAGAGGGAAGGAGAAAGAAGCCACCAAGGTCTAACCCTGCAGGCATCAAGAGGAGAAGATGTGAGACCTTTCAAAATTGCAACAAGTAATCTCCTCCTCTCTTCTCCCTTTTATAGAAAACATGGTGGCTATTCAAATTCTGAAATAAATTCAGAATTAAGTTCAGAATTAATTATAGAATTAAATTCTGAATTAAAGTCCCATTAATAGCCCTTAATGGCATGACTCTTCATATTCAAAATTAAATACAGAATTAAATTTAGAATTAAATACATAATTAAATTCAAAATTTAAGTCCCATTATGGCTCTTAATGGGGTGACTCTTCATATTCAGAATTTAATTCCCATGATAATTCTTGAGCCAATGCGACTTATCCTCATGGCCCATTGGGCCCATGCTAGACTTCATATGGCCCATTTGGTCTAGAGGGCCTATTTGGCCCATGTAACCCTAGTTAAATACAGCTAACCGTGGTTAACCTGTGGTCAATATGCCAAAAATAAAGTTTAGCTCTAATAAGTTTCTTTCATCTCATCAGGCACATTGGCGCTGATGAAATCTCCCAAATAGATCGGAGTTATGCAATAACTCGATCATATGACTACCTGATCAAAATGAGAACTCAAGTATCAAGATGTATGACCCTGTAGGTTTCTCTGACATTGGCATTGATGAAATAAGGTCATCACAAGTAGTGAGTGGTACCTAGCAGTGCTTCGCTGCTACCCAAGTCTTGGAATGGATATTAATATCGACATCCCCATCATCGCAATAAGATACCGATGCATTACAGTCTCTTTGCCAGACTGATATCCTATTGGACAAAGTGTGTCACCACTTTGTTTTCACCCAATCTCATGGTCATGACTAAATTAGGCTTTCACCTAGGTATGACCATACACTTTCAATCATGCAACCATAGGGGGGCCCTGTGGATATCAAGCTTCCTTCAGGAAGGGGGAAATCCTATGTCTGTCCATTGATCTTCTCATATGGGTCGTGACATACCCAATGACAACCGTTATAACCTCCCAATTACGGTGAGGTGCTAGGTTGTATCAAAGCATGTCCCTAACCATATAGAAAAGACAATGATCTCAAGTCAAGGGATTAATGCATCTCTTGTCACTTGTGAGGTTAACTCATGACACTAAGTTAGAGCCTCACAGCGGGTCAGTCCAGTATATCCACCACTGATATACTCATATGCCTACGTTAGCACCTCATGCCTAACCATCCCATATACAGTCGCACATGTACCAGAGCTATCCCTTATCTACTCAGGTACTTGACTGGGGATATGAGTTTGACCACAGATACAATCTGCCTCTAGGGACATTATCATGCAAATACATAGTCATAGATGTAAACATGGCATAATAAGGATAATACCAGAATGATATATACAAAATATCAATAGCAAGTAGTACAAAAGATAGACCAACAACGGTTCCAAGGGCATAAACACCAACAGCCTGCTATTGACAAATCTACCATCATGACGACTGTATACATGAGTGATAACACCGGGCAGCCCATCATGGATGAGACGAACTTGCAGGCCGACTTGTTTGCGCTAGGTGCTGGCCACATTGACCCACAGAAGGCCATTGATCCAGGGCTTGTTTATGACCTCAGACCAAAAGATTTCTTCCCATATCTTTGCGACCTCGGCTACACTGATGATGACATGTATACTATTCTTAGAAAACACATTCATTGCTCGACGATTAAGAGCATCCC
Source organism: Costus lasius (assembly GCA_027563935.2). Classification (NCBI taxonomy): domain Eukaryota; kingdom Viridiplantae; phylum Streptophyta; class Magnoliopsida; order Zingiberales; family Costaceae; genus Costus; species Costus lasius. The sequence goes on from CM050453.2 coordinate 35,917,604, forward strand.
TGAAGCACAATTGAATTATCCTTCGATTACGGTTCATTTGTCGGCAAACCAATCGAGCACAGTGATGATTATGCGCACAGTGACTAATGTTGGGGAGCCAACATCACAATACCAAGCATTAGTCGATGTACCAACGGGCATCTCTGTAGAAGTGGTGCCATGATTCTTTCGTTCAAGGCAGAGAGAGAGAAGAAGAGCTTCACTGTTAGCGTCAATAGAACAAGAAGCTTTCAATCAGGTGCACTGGAGGGGCAATTTGACAACAAGACAAGTAGTGAGAAGTCCAATATCCATTATTTTGGGGTGATAGCATGTGCAACTTAGTTGTATGCATGCATGCAGAGTCAATGAATTGACGCAACATTAAACAACTTAATTCATGTATTATTGTATTTATATTACAATTTGTAAGCAATTTCGCAAAGTGTTAGTTCTAGTGGCATGGATTGTGATGTTCTAAGGAGAATTAAACATTAAATTTTGTGCCTCCCAATCATTGCAATTAAAAATTGATGATTTTCTTCTTGCATCAATAACAAGTAAACTTACATTCTTAAACTATTTTTTTTCCTGTTTTGTTAATGTTATTCCAATGGCGGACTGGATATATGAGAGTAAAATTATTTAGAAGTAGTCTTGATATGGAGCACGATTGTTGTTGAGCTTTGTTTTTACAAAGCTTAGTGTCTTGAGAGATGGTAAATCTGATTTGGGATCTTCGTCCTTTAGTCTGTTCACTCTTTGTAAATTTACCCTATAACATGAAAATCGACTAAGTGGAGGTTCATATTTACCAGAGTCGAGTACTTTTTTCTCACTCTTGATTAATACCTTTGATAAAAATATCCTTTGTTGTTGCTTTATGTTACTCATTGTTTCTAAGATTGCCTATGACTAAAACATTTGTATTTTCCACCAAGTCCAATTTCATGCTTTGGCGGACATGCGCTCCTCATTTCTCTACTTTGATCACTACCTTATACCAATTGCATTATGCTCCATCATCTGTTGCATCCTGGACCAATACATTTCATTGCCATGTTCAATGCTATAACAGTTTGAACACTTGCAGTGCATCCTTTCTTGCTGCTAGTGTTTGTTGTTACATTAATAATTTTGTTCTAGTGGTTGACATTTTCTTGCTCAAACTACTGTGAAGAGATATTCATGAATGTCTATGCTAGCTAAAGTAGGATCATTTGTCAGACTAGTGAAGTTGATGTAAGATTGGAGAAGTATTTACCATATTGCATTCTGGTAGATCTTGGTGATTGCATTTTCACGCCAAATTTGATTGTTACATAGCATTTCTGCTAACATGCATAGAAGTTTTCAAATAAGATCATTCTATCCAATGGCTTTAGACGACAAGCTTCCTAAAAATCATTTTCGATCTCGGCAGTTACTTCTTGTGGTTGTATATTTTTTATTATTATTTTTGCCTTTTAATACTTGTTTTTCTTGAGTAAGTCATACGATCGTAGCCCACATTCTGATGATTAATTCGGCTTAAGATGATGCATTTGCTGTAGAATATACACAAAGTTAGGTTTATTTGCTTCTCATCAACATGATGCTCTAAATTCTAGGAAGTTGGCAGTAGTGAATGTCACACCTTGACCAACAGGATGTCAGCACAAATACGTCTGACTAAGCATATGCGGGAAGTGATAGTGAAATTTTTTTTCTCATTTTATGCTTTGGTAGAGATGAGCTCCTTTTTTCTCTACCTTGTTCTAATGTCATTGTGCTCCATTGTTTGTCGAATGCTTTGCCAAAATTCCATTGCCATATTCAGTCAGTTAATGGCATATGATGCAGTGCCAGTTTATGTCATGACATTATTCTAAAATTAAGTAATATAAGACTAGCAATTAAAGCAATAAACCTATCATGCATAATATCTTTTTCAATGAAAGTGAAGGTAAAAGTTTAGAAATATTGGGAGACAACACATAGTGTATCCTAAGGCAAATATCTGGGCTCTTACATGGGTTTTGATCCAATTTTTCACTCTAAAATATAATTGGTGTTGCTCCTTTGCTGGCATGATGGTGGCTTTTATTATCGAACAACATAAGAAAGTGAAGAAAATGTGATAGTAGAGCATAGCTATGTTACGCGATGGTGGCTTTTATTATCAAACAACATAAGAAAGAGGAGAATATGACATAGTAGAGCATAGCTATGTTAATACTGGCTAAGTTGGATGATCTACTAAAAATAAAACTTTCTTAATTGTAAGCAATTAACATAGTCATACTCGAGTTGACCCAACATGGTGCGGTGCACGTGCATGTGTGAGACTTAGATCAAGGGTGAATTAATTGGATGCTTTAAACTATTGTAAACCAAATCTTTATTTTCTTTTCCCTCCATGTGGGACTAAGAACTTTTTAGTTTTTCCTATTAATACTCAAATTGATTGCAGCTTGCTGCAGTTTATTGTTACATTCATAACTCTCTTCTAGTGGTTGCCATTTTCTTGCTCCAACTACTTTTACAAAATAGATTCTTGATGCGCTTGGGTAGATATAGTATTCATACAAAGCTTATATTAGTTACCTATATCTAAATCCGACAAAGGAATATTCATGAATCTCTATCCATGCAAAAGAAGGATCATTTGTCATATGAGTGCTGTTAGTGTGAGATTGAACTAAGTATTTACATTGGTGCATCCTGATACAGCTTGGCGAGTATTTATAATGGTGGTATGATTTTATTTTGCTTTCTAATCTTTGTATTTCTTGCGTAAGATCGTAAGATTGCCATCCACCTTCCAATGCCTAATTGCCTTTAACATGACGCATTTGTAGTGGAGTATATAGAGTTGGGTTCATTCGCTACTCTTCGATTTCATTAACTAAATTCCCATAAGTTGGCAACACTATCTTGTGTATTAGATTATAAATATCTAGAGAAGGTGGTAAATTCTTTCATCTATCATCCGGCAATGATATCTTTTCAATATCATAAATATACCATAATGATCAATATTAAAATTTATTAATATATTTAATTAGAATATGTTATATTTATATATGTTTATAACATATTATAGTTAAAAACATTAATAAATTTTGATATTGATCATTATATAACATATTCTAGTTAAATATATGAATAAATTTTAAAATTGATCATTATGGTGTTAACACAAAAGATAAATAATGACATAACAGCTTGTTGGTGGAAAAAAAAAAATTTATTTCAATAACAAAACATTTTCTAATTATAGCCCAAAAACCAACGTCTCTATTCACCAAACATAAGATATTTAGCTATGACGTTATGGCCAAAAGGTGTATTTTTGTTCATTCAGTTCAAAAATACCACTATAAAACTCCAAGTACCTTTCATGCCTTTGAAAAGCATAACCTTATTCACTTAATCCAATGGCTCCTCGCCAAAAGCAACTCATTCCTTTGATCCTTTGCCTTTCTATCTCTTTCATTGTTCCCAACTTATGTGCTATTAATGAAAGCATTGATCTTGATGAGTTGAAGGTCTACATTATGCATGTCAAAAGCCCTCCTCAAAGTAGGGCCAAGTCTACTGCTTACCGGTTGGTGGATATGTATTCATCACTATTGGAGAATGCTACTAAAACCTTGGGGTTGAAATCCCATGGCCGAGATTTCATGAGCTCGCGCATGATCCACGCTTATAGCAATGTCATGACTGGCTTCTCCGCCATGCTCACCATGAGGGAGGTGCAAGCCCTATCAAAGCTTGTTTGGTACCTTCGTGCCTACCTATCCCCCATTTATCAGCCCCTCACCACCCACATGCTGCAGTTCCTAGGAAAGAACCGCCATCGCTTTGATAGCGTGTGGAATGTCACCAACATGGGTGAGGGGATCATCATCGGTGTTCTCGACTCAGGCGTGACCCCCGGCCACCCATCCTATGATGACCACGAAATGCCATCGCCGCCGGCCAAGTGGAAGGGGCGCTGCGACTTAAATGGGACGGTGTGCAACAACAAGCTCATCGGTGCTCGATCCTTTGTCAACTATGATGTTGTTGGGCGTCAATCAACAGAGTCACTGGTGGACAACGGCGGGCATGGCACACATGCATCAAGTATTGCAGCTGGGGCATTTGTGAAGAACACGAGCATGTCTGGGATTGCCAAAGGCATGGCGGTTGGGATGGCACCGCGAGCCCACATTGCCATATAGAAGGTGTGCTCGGGGTGCTGCCGTGGTGATGATGTTATCGCTGCCATTGATGCTGCAGTGGAAGACGGCGTTGACGTGCTCTCAATCTCACTGGGACAAGATGAACCTAGCCCGTTCTATGAAGATCCAGTTGCCATTGGTGGCTTGTATGCTATGAAGAAGAGAGTCTTCGTTAGTTGTAGTGCTGGCAACTTAGGGCCAAAACCTAGCTCTGTGATCAATGATGCACCATGGTTGCTCACAGTGGTTGCGAGCACCATGGATCAGTCCATTTTGTCCATTGTGAAGTTAGGAGATGGGCAATAGTTCCAAGGACAATCTAGTTATCAATCACATGACTTTGGGTCCAATATGCTCCCCCTTGTGTACTTCGGTCTCTTTGGTAACAAGGACGCTGCCCATTGCCCCAGTGGCTCCTTGAATGGACTGGATATTCGTGGAAAGATAGTGGTTTGTGACAATGGCTTGAGCGGTAGAATGAACAAGGGCCAAATCATTAAGAGTGATGGCGGCGCAGGCATGATACTCGTTAACGGACCATTTCACGGATACACATCTCTCGCTGAGCTGCATGTGCTCCCAGCATCGCACATCTCCTATGCTGATGGACTTAAGATCAAGGCCTACATAAACTCTACCCGGCACCCAACTGCCACCTTTCTCTTCTCCGACACTATCATGGGAGTACCCCACTCACCTGCGCTCTCCTCCTTCTCCTCTCGTGGGCAGAGCAAATTCACGCCTGGCATCCTAAAGTCGGACATCACAGGACCAGGCGTTAATGTTCTCACTGCTTGGCTCACACCGAAATTCAAGTGTCAGGGGCATCTATGTCTTGTCCGCACCTCTCTGGCATTGCTACACTTATCATGAAGGCACACCCTCACTGGTCGTCCGCTGCCGTCAAATCTGACATCATGATGACTACATACATGAGTGATAACACCGGGCAGCCCATCTTGGATGAGAGGAACTTGCATGCTGACTTGTTTGCGGTAGGTGCTGGCCACGTCAACCCACAGAAGGCCATTGATCCAGGGCTTGCTTACGACTTTAGACCAAAAGATTTCTACCCATATCTTTGGGGCCTCAGCTACACTAATGATGACATGCGTACTATTCTTAGAAAACACATTCGTTGCTTGACGATTAAGAGCATTCCTGAAGCACAATTGAATTATTCTTTGATTATGGTTCATTTGTCGGCAAACCAATCGGGCACAGTGATGATTATGCGCTCAATGACTAATGTTGGGGAGCCAACATCACAATACCAAGCATTAGTCAATGTACCAATGGGCATCTCTGTAAAAGTGGGGCCCATGATTCTTTCGTTCAAGGCAAAGAGAGAGAATAAGAGCTTCATTGTTCGCGTCAATAGAACAAGAAGCTTTCAATCAGGTGCACTGGAGGGGCAACTGACATGGGTGTCTTTGACAACAAGACATGTAGTGAGAAGTCCAATATCCATTATTTTGGGATGATAGCATATGCAACTTAGTTGTATGCATGCATGCAGAGTCAATGAATCGACACAACATTAAACAACTCAATTCATGTATTATTGTATTTATATTGCAATTTGTAAGCAATTTCGCAAAGTGTTAGTTATAGTGGCATGGATTCTGATGTTCTAAGGAGAATTGAACATTAAATTTGGCGCCTCCCAATCATTGCAATTAAAAAAAATGATGATGATTTATTCTTGCATCAATAAGAAGTAAACTTACATTCTTAAACTATTCTTTTCCTGTTTTGTTAATGTTATTCCAATGGCGGACTGGATATGTGAGAGTAAAATTATTTCGAAGCAGTCCTGATTGATATGGAACACGATGGTTGCTGAGCTCTGTTTTTACAAAGTTTAGTGTCTTGAGAGATGGTAAATCTGATTTGGGATCTCTGTCCTTTAGTCTGTTCATTCTCTGTAAATTTACCCTATAACATGAAAATTGACCAAGTGCAGGTTCATATTTACCAGAGTCGAGTTCTTTTTTCTCCCTCTTGATTAATACCTTGATAAAAGTATCCTTTGTTGTAGCTTTATGTTACTCATTGTTTGTAAGATTGCGCATGACTAAAACATTTGTAGTTTCTACCAAGTCCAATTTCATGCTTTGGCAGAGCTGCGCTCCTTATTTCTCTCCTTTGATCACTACCTTATTCCAATTACATTGTGCTCCATCATCTGTTGCATCCTTGACCAATGCATTTCATTTCCAGGTTCAATGCTGTAACAGTATGAACACTTGTACTGCATCCCTTCCTGCTGCCAGTGTTTGTTGTTACATTAATATTTTTGTTCTGGTGGTTGACATTTTCTTGCTCAAACTACTGTTCAAAAATAGATTTTTGATGCCCTTGTTTAGATATAATATTTATATGAAGCTTGTATCAATTTCCAAATCTAGATATGATGAAGAGATATTCATGAATGTCTATGCTAGCTAAAGTAGGATCAGTTGTCAGACTAGTGAAGTTGATGTGAGATTGAAGAAGTATTTACCATATTGCATTTTGGTAGATCTTGGTGATTGCATTTTCACGCCAAATTTGATGTTACATAGCATTTCTTGTAACATGCATTGAAGTTTTCAAGTAAGATCATTCTATCCAATGGCTTCAGACGACGAGCTTCCTAAAAATCATTTTCGATCTCGGCAGTTACTTCTTGTGGTTGCATATTTATTATTATTATTTTTGCCCTTTAATACTTGTTTTTCTTGACTAAGTCATACGATTGTAGCTCACATTCAAATGCTTAATTCTACTTAAGATGATGCATTTGCTGTAGAATATACACAAAGTTAGGTTTATTTGCTTCTCATCAAATTGATGCTCTAAATTCTAGGAAGTTGGTAGTAGTGAATGTCACACCCCTGACCAACATGATGTTAGCACAATTACGTTTGACTAAGCATATGCGGGAAGTGAGAGTGAAATTTTTTTTCTCATTCCATGCTTTGGTAGAGATGAGCTCTTTTTTTCTCTACCTTGTTCTAATGTCATTGTGCTCCATTGTTTGTCGAATGCTTTGCCAAAATTTCATTGCAATATTCAATCAGTTAATGGCATATGATGCAGTGCCAGTTTATATTATGCCATTATTCTAAAATTAAGTAATATAAGACTAGTAATTAATGCAATAAACCTATCATGCATATTATCTTTTTCAATGAAAGTGAAGGTAAAAGTTCAGAAATATCGGGAGACAACACATAGTTATCCTAAGGCAAATAACTGGGCTCTTACGTGGGTTTTGATCCGATTTTTCACTCTAAAATATAATTGGTGTTGCTCCTTTGTTGGCGCGATGGTGGCTTTTATTATCGAACAACATAAGAAAGAGGAGAATATGAGATAGAAGAGCATAGCTATGTTAATACTGGCTAAATTAGATGATCTACTAAAAATAAAACTTTTTTAATTGTAAGCAATTAACATAGTCATACCCGAGTTGACCCAACATGTTGCGGGACACGTGCATGTGTTAAACTTAAATCAAGGGTGAATTAATTGAATGCTTTAAACTAATGTAAACCAAAATTTTATTTTCTTTTCCCTCCATGTGGGACCAAGAACTTTTGTGTTTTTCCTATTAATACTCAAATTGATTGCAGCTTGCTGCAGTTTGTTGTTACATTCATAACTCTCTTCTAGTGGTTGACATTTTCTTGCTCCAACTACTGTTACAAAATAGATTCTTGATGCTCTTGGGTAGATATAGTATTCATACAAAGCTTATATTAGTTACCTATATCTAAATCCGACAAAGGAATATTCATGAATGCCTATCCATGTAAAAGAAGGATCATTTGTCATATGAGTACTGTTAATGTGAGATTGGACTAAGTATTTACATTGGTGCATCCTGATACAGCATGGCGAGTATGTCTCATGGTGGTGTGATTTTATTTTGCTTTCTAATCCTTGTATTTCTTGCGTAAGATCATAAGATTGCCATCCACCTTCCAATGCTTAATTGCCTTTAACATGACTCATTTGTAGTGGAGTATATAGAGTTGGGTTCATTCGCTACTCTTCGATTTCATTAACTAAATTCCCATAAGTTGGCAACACTATCTTGTGTATTAGATTATAAATATCTAGAGAAGATTGTAAATTCTTCAATCTATCATCCGGCAATGATATCTTTCAATATCATAAATATACCATAATGATCAATATTAAAATTTATTAATGTATTTAATTAGAATATGTTATATTTATATATGTATATAACATATTCTAGTTAAAAACATTAATAAATTTTGATATTGATCATTATATAACATATTCTAGTAAAATATATGAATAAATTTTAATATTGATCATTATGGTGTTAACACAAAAGATAAATAATGACATAACAACTTGTTGGTGGAAAAAAAAAATTTTTATTTCAATAACAAAACTTCTTCTAATTATAGCCCAAAAAGCACCGTCTCTATTCACCAAACATAAGATATTTAGCTATGACGTTATGGCCAAAAGGTGTATTTTTGGTCATTCAGTTCAAAAATACCACTATAAAACTCCAAGTACCTTTCATGCCTTTGAAAAGCATAACCTTATTCACTTAATCCAATGGCTCCTCGCCAAAAGCAACTCATTCCTTTGATCCTTTGCCTTTCTATCTCTTTCATTGTTCCCAACTTATGTGCTGTTAATGAAAGCATTGATCTTGATGAGTTGAAGGTCTACATTGTACATGTCAAAAGCCCTCCTCAAAGTAGGGCCAAGTCTACTGCTAACCGGTGGGTGGATATGTATTCATCACTATTGGAGAATGCTACTATAACCTTGGGGTTCAACTCCCATGGCTGAGATTTCGTGAGCTCACGCATCATCCACGCTTATAGCAATGTCATGACTGGCTTCTCCGCCATGCTCACCACAAGGGAGGTGCAAGCCCTATCAAAGCTGGTTTGGTACTTTCGTGCCTACCCATCCCCCATTTATCGGCCTCTCACCACCCACAAGCCGCTGTTCCTAGGAATGAACCGCCATCGCTTTGATAGCGTGTGGAATGCCACTAACATGGGTGAGGGGATCATCATCGGTGTCCTCGAGTCAGGCGTGACCCCCCCGGCCACCCATCCTATGATGACCACGAAATGCCATTGCCGCCGGCCAAGTGGAAGGGGTGCTGCGGCATAAATGGAATGGTGTTCAACAACAAGCTCATCGGTGCTTGTTCCTTTGTCAACTATGATTTTGTTGGGCGTCAATGAAAAGAGTCACTGGTGGACAACAGCGGGCATGACACACATGCATCAAGTATTGCAGTTGGGGCATTTGTGAAGAACACGAGCATGTTTGGGAATGCCAAAGGCATGGCGGTTGGGATGGCACCGCGAGCCCACATTACCATATATAAGGTGTGCTCGGGGCGCTGCCGTGGTGATGATGTTATTGCTGCCATTGATGCTGCAGTGGAAGACGGCGTTGATGTGCTCTCAATCTCACTGGGACAAGATGAACCTAGCCCGTTCTATGAAGATCCAGTTGCCATCAGTGGCTTGTATGCTATGAAGAAGAGAGTCTTCGTTAGTTGTAGTGTTGGCAACTTAGGGCCAAACCCTAGCTTTGTGATCAATGATGCACCAAGGTTGCTCACAGTGGCTGCGAGAACCATGGATCGGTCCATTTTGTCCATTGTGAAGCTAGGAGATGGGCAACAGTTCCAAGGACAACCTAGTTATCAACCTAGTTATCCTTGGTCTCTTTGGTAACAAGGACACTGCCCATTGCACCAATGGCTCCTTGAATGGACTGGATATTCATGGAAAGATAGTGGTTCGTGACAATGGCTTGAGCGGTAGAATCAACAAGGGCTAAATCATTAAGAGTGCCGGCGGCGCAGGCATGATCCTCGTCAACAGACCATTTCACGGATACACAACTCTCGCTGAGCTACATGTGCTCCAAACATCGCACATTTCCTATGCTGATGGACTTAAGATCAAGGGCTACATAAACTCTACCTGGCACCCAACTGGCACCTTTCTCTTCTCCGGCACTATCTTGGGCATACCCCACTCACCTGCGATCTCCTCCTTCTCCTCTCGTGGGCCGAGCAAATTCACGCCTGGCATCCTAAAGCCGGACATCACAAGACTAGGCGTCAATGTTCTCACTGCTTGGCTCACTCCGAAATTCAACATGGTGTCAGGGACGTCTATGTCTTGCTCTCACCTCTCTGGCATTGCTGCACTTATCATGAAGGCACACCCTCACTGGTCGCCCGCTGCCGTCAAATCTGCCATCATGACGACTGCATACATGAGTGATAACACTGGGCAGCCCATCTTGGATGAGAGGAACTTGCAGGCTGACTTGTTTGCGCTAGGTGCTGGCCACGTCGACCCACAGAAGGCCATTGATCGAGGGCTTGTTTGCGACCTCGGACCAAAGATTTCTACCCATATCTTTGCGGCCTCGGCTACGCTGATGATGACATGCATACTATTCTTAGAAAACACATTCGTTGCTCGACGATTAAGAGCATACCTGAAGCACAATTGAATTATCCTTCGATTATGGTTCATTTGTTGGCAAACCAATCGAGCACAGTGATGATTATGCGCACAGTGACTAATGTTGGGGAGCCAACATCATAATACCAGGCATTAGTTGATGTACCAACGGGCATCTCTGTAGAAGTGGTGCCCATGATTCTTTCATTCAAGGCAAAGAGAGAGAAGAAGAGCTTCACTGTTAGCATTAATAGAACAAGAAGCTTTCAATTAGGTGCATTGGAGGGGCAACTGAGATGGGTGTCTTTGACAACAAGACATGTAGTGAGAAGTCTAATATCCATTATTTTGGGTGATAGCATGTGCAACTAATGCAGGAGCAGACAATATGAAAGAATGTGAAAATCTGGTCCAGATGGCACCCCAAAAATTTTTCGCAGAAAGTTCCTCGGGGCACCCAGCGACGAAAACCACACCCCGTGAAACTTGCAGACAACTACCCGATCATGGGGCTGCCTCGCATGCGCAAGACAGATTTTCCACAGAAACTTCCTCGGGTCACTCAGCGACGAAGAGTTCGCCTCGTGGGTCTTGCAGAGCGGCCTCGCATGCGCAAGACAAATTTTCCACAAAAACTTCCTCGGGGCACCTAGTGATGAAGACCTCGCCCCGTGGGTCCTGTAGACCGGCCTTGCATGCGCAAGACAGATCTTCCACAGAAACTTCCTCGGGGCACCCAACGACGAAAACCTTGCCCCATGGGTCCTGCAGATCAGCCTCGCAGGCATAAGACAGATTTTCTATAGAAAGTTCCTCGGGGTACCCAGCGACGAAAACCTTGCCCCGTGAGTCCTACAAACAACTACATGAAGAAAGTCACGCAGAACTGCCCCGATGACCCTGTTTCGACGTCCACAATCCTCCATACCATGTTGACCCATCCATGGAGGACCCGAAGGAGCCCAACAATATGGAGGTACGGCGATCTCAACAAATGTCTCAGCCGTCGGATCGTTTTGTAGGAGTTATCAGCCCATTGTCGATCCACACCGAAGCCCTTCCGTCCAAGGGCATGGTCGGCTGTCCCTCCGAAGGCCCAACACCTGAAGGGCCGTGCAATCATCTTAGCAACACGGCCCAAGAGCGCGCCACATCCGTCATAACCCAGCCCACAACATCAAAATTCTGCTGTTTTGTCGCGGTGTGCTTCGAACGCATCTGATCGCCAACCGCCTCAGTACGAAGACCAGGAGACCATGCGCCAGCTTCATAGAATATTAAGTAGAAGTTTGTTTTACTTTTGTCTTGTAGCTGCAGCTTGACTACTTTATGGGCTACAGGAGTAGTTAGTTGTTAAAGTAGCTTGTCCTTTTCAGCTTTGTCTTGTTCCCTCCCCTCTTACTCTATAAAAGAGGAGGCTGGGGTGTTGTGTTCCTTAGTTCTCTTAGAGGTAGAATTCTCCTGGTGAGGAAGAGTGCCTCTAGCTTGTGTGGAAGACGAAGTAGCTTCGTCTTCAGAAGTTGTAAGAGTCGGCGACCGGTGTCTCGACTCGAAGTGTTTTCTGTTCCTGTTTCCTACATTTCGAGAAGTAAATCCCACCGCTCTGGGTGGGTCAGGTTTGCCTATTTCTAGATGTTCTTTCTGTGTTGAGTTTCTTTCGCCTTCTCACCCACGAGCATCCGAGCGTCGGAGTCATGGACGGTTTTCCTGTTCGTTGGTTTGTTCGCAGGTGCATAGGCATGCAAGCTGCCCTCGCGATCCGCAAACCCTGTTCGTGTTGTGCTTAAAATTGCTCTAGAGGTTAGTGAGTGAATTTCAGTAAATTTTGGAGGCCGTTGGATTTCTCTCACATTAGTATTGCCTCGAAACGAATTCGCGCTGATTTCCCGTGTTTCTTGCTATACTTTCCGAGCTATTTGACTTCCCTCATCTCAAGACCCTCTCACGATTTCTATGCATTCTGTAAACACCGTAGAGTACGGCACTAAGGACCAACCCTCCTATAGTCTCTACATCAACAACTTAGTTGTATGCACGCATGCAGAGTCAATGAGTCGACGCAACATTAAACAACTCAATTCATGTATTATTGTATTTATATTACAATTTGTAAGCAATTTCACAAAGTGTTAGTTCTAGTGGCATGGATTGTGATGTTCTGAGGAGAATTGAACATTAAATTTGGTGCCTCCCAATCATTGCAATTAAAAAAATGATGATGATTTCTTCTTGCATCAATAAGAAGTAAACTTACATTCTTAAACTATTTTTTTCCTGTTTTGTTAATGTTATTCCAATGGCGGACTAGATATGTGAGAGTAAAATTATTTAGAAGCCCTGATTGATATGGAACACGATTGTTGCTGAGCTCCGTTTTTACAAAGCTTAGTGTCTTAGAGAGATGGTAAATCTAATTTGGGATCTCCGTCCTTTAGTCTATTCATTCTCTGTAAATTTACCCTATAACATGAAAATTGACAAAGTGCAGGTTCATATTTACCAGAGTCGAGTTCTTTTTACTCCCTCTTGATTAATACCTTTGATAAAAGTATCCTTTGTTGTAGCTTTATGTTACTCATTGTTTGTAAGATTGCGTATGACTAAAACATTTGTAGATTCTACCAAGTCCAATTTCATGCTTTGGCGGAGCTGCGCTCCTTATTTCTCTACTTTGATCACTACCTTATTCCAATTACATTGTGCTCCATCATCTGTTGCTTCCTTGACCAATGCATTTCATTGCCAGGTTCAATGCTATAACAGTTTGAACACTTGTACTGCATCCCTTCTTGCCGCTAGTGTTTGTTGTTACATTAATAGTTTTGTTCCGGTGGTTGACATTTTCTTGCTCAAATGACTTTGCAAAAATAGAATTTTGATGCCCTTGTTTAGATATAATATTTATATGAAGCTTGTATCAATTTCCAAATCTAGATCTGATGAAGACATATTCATGAATGTCTATGCTAGCTAAAGTAGGATCAGTTGTCAGACTAGTGAAGTTGATGTGAGATTGGAGAAGTATTTACCATATTGCATTTTGGTAGATCTTGGTGATTGCATTTTCACGCCAAATTTGATTGTTACAAAGCATTTCTTGTAACATGCATTGAAGTTTTCAAATAAGATCATTCTATCCAATGGCTTCAGACGACGAGCTTCCTGAAAATCATTTTCGATCTCGGCAGTTACTTCTTGTGGTTGTATATTTATTATTATTATTTTTGCCTTTTAATACTTGTTTTTTTTAAGCAAGTCATACGATCGTAGCCCACATTCTGATGCTTAATTCTACTTAAGATGATGTATTTGTTGTAGAATATACACAAAGTTAGGTTTATTTGCTTCTCATCAAATTGTTGCTCTAAATTCTAGGAAGTTGGCAGTAGTGAATGTCACACCTTGACCAGCATGATGTCAGCATAGTTACGTTTGACTAAGCATATGCGGGAAGTGACAGTGAAATTTTTTTTCTCATTTCATGCTTTGGTAGAGATGAGCTCCTTTTTTCTCTACCTTGTTCTAATGTCATTGTGCTCCATTGTTTGTCGAATGCTTTGCCAAAATTTCATTGCCATATTCAGTTAGTTAATGGCATATGATGCAGTGCCAATTTATGTTATGCCATTATTCTAAAATAAGTAATAGAAGACTAGCAATTAAAGCAATAAACCTATCATGCATATTATCTTTTTCAATGAAAGTGAAGGTAAAAGTTCAGAAATATCGGGAGACAAAGACATAGTGTGTCCTAAGGCAAATAATTGAGCACTTACGTGGGTTTTGATCCGATTTTTCACTCTAAAATATAATTGGTGTTGCTCCTTTGTTAGCGCGATGGTGGCTTTTATTATCGAACAACATAAGAAAGAGGAGGATATGAGATAGTAGAGCATAGCTATGTTAATACTGGCTAAATTAGATGATCTACTAAAAATAAAACTTTCTTAATTGTAAGCAATTAACATAGTCATACCCGAGTTGACCTAACATGGTGCGGCACACGTGCATGTGTAATGACACCAAAATTTATAGTATATTTTGTGTCATTTGATTAGTTTTTTTGTGTTATATTTATGCTCATTTGCTTATTTTTATGCCTTTTTTTTATCAAATATTACAGAATCTACTTATATTTGGTTTTTGATTATTTTCAGGTATAAGGCACAATTTTAAGACGTTTTCAAGCAAAATCAGGTACATTGAAGAATTCCCATCATCAAGAAGATGTTACATGACAAATTTCACATAAATCGAAGCCACATTGCAGTGCCGTAATTCATATTACTATTATGTAATTTCGAGTACTACCGTAATATCGGAGCACTGCTGTATTTTGGGATTATTTTGTACAGAAAGTTTCACCGAAATTACGGCAGTGCCATAACTTAAATCACGGTGTCATATTAAGTTCTTCTGTACACTGCTGTAATTTGGTATGTGGCTTCGATTTGCATGAAATTTGTCATGTAACCTCTTCTTGATGATGATAATTCTTCTATGTATCTGATTTTGCTTGAAAACATCTTAAAATCGTGCCTTTTTATTTGAAAATCATCAAAAACCAAAATAGAAGTAGATTTTGCAATATTTGATAGAAAAGACATAAAAATAAGCGAAGGAGCATAAATATGACACAAAAAGACTAATGAAATTATACAAAATATACTATAAATTTTGGTGTCATCAAACACATAAGGCTCAAACTTTGCTTGTCCTCAAGCAAATAAATAAAGAACAATACTAAGTATGGAAAATATGCTCTTTTATGAAAAATAAATTTCTAAAATATAATCACTCATGAAATATTCCACCAATCGTTACACAAAATTTCAGATAAATACATCGCCCTCTGAATTTAATCTTTAAGATTCACAACTTTGATCAAATAAAATTTCATAAATCGCATAATAAAAAGAATCTCAGTCTCATGAATTCACCCAAGTTTCAGTTTAAATTTATCATACCTTTGTTTACAGGAATAGGATTTCCAAAATCTTTTTTCACTCAAAATCTCTTTTTCTCTTTTTGTGTTTTTGATGGTACGTACCCACATAGATACACACTTTTTATTTGGACTTCAACTCTTATCTTCGGTACCACTATCAATTTTACACAGTGCTATGTAGAGGAGTCATTTTCTTTTTTTCTCTCTCTTTTTTTTAAATTTTTCTAGACTTCAACCCATATCTTTGTGCCAAGTGGGGGAGTCTCTCTCTTTTTGGATCTTGGATTCTTTCTTGCCAACAAATAGTAAGATAAACTAAACATCAACTGGTTAATCAATTGACATCTATTCAAAAATTACACTCATATGCTTATTTTATTCAAGAAAGATGTTTCACTCTTAGATTGCATTCATCAAACAACATTCCTACCCAAAACCATATGCATCAATCAATGAAGGATTCCAACAAGTAGATATATATTGAAGAAATAAATTCAACATAATATGAATATCTCCATTCACAGGTATTAACGTGCATAATCATAGAAAAATTCATACACCTCTCATCACATAGATTCAAGTCATAAAAATTTTAAACATCAAAAATGCCAAAATCAATGCAAAAAGTGTAAAGCATAAAACTCATGTAGTCAAAAGATGTAAAGTGATAGATCAGTATAATCACATCAAATAGAGATTTTAGGAGAAGAACAGTGTAGATAATCATATCAAATCAAAAGTGCAAACAACACTCACAAAACTATATATCAAGCTCAATCATCGTCCAAGGTGCAGCGTTGGGGCAAGTGCTGCTAGGTCCAAAAATGTGTCTTTTTAAAATTTTACATGCGCAATTTAAGGTACATAAGGCTTAGGCCAAAAATAGTCTCTTGCTTTAAAAAGAAATTATAGAAAATATTTTTCTCAAAGAAAAATCAGAGATATCATCAGTGGTCCATGGAAGGTGCCAATGGAAAGAGCTGATGTGGAGTAGATGATGGTCCCGACAGTAGGGTGATGATGAGTAGTCTCCAGTGGCCAGTTGGAGATTATAGTCCTGGAAGCAAAGTCGTCGGCTGGTAGGCTACGAGAGATAATGCTACATAGCTGAAAAAAATATCAGAGTCAGTAATGAAGATCCTGCTGCAAAATTAAATAAAATCAATGGAAACAAAGGCAGCAGAAGAAGTAAGAGGCTGGTGGTGGTAGAATCCAGTGTCGACGACTGGAAACAGTGGTGTCAGAGGCAGATGCAGTGGTGGTGGCTAGGCTGCAGTTTCTGATGGAAATCTGAAGACAAGGAGCTGCTAATGTCAATGGAAAGCAGTGCAGCTTATTGATTCAGATTCGAAAAGTTGCTATACCAAGAATAAGATTTAATGATCCAAAAGGAAAACAGACAAAGCCAAAAGGTAGAATAAAACTTGTTGTTTCTAGGCATTAGAAAATCAAAGGATCAAAATCTACCAAGAATTTAGGGTATCAAGAGAAAGAAGGCTAATCAGATTACTAAATCAAAAACTGCACAGAAGTTAATCAGATTCGAAAAGTTGCCATACTTCCTAGAATTGTCAGAAAATGTTTTAATGAAAACAACTAATCCACAAGATAGAACGAAACATGTTCTTCATAATCCATGTGAAAGATCAGAATTTCAACTAATGAAAGCATCTTAAATACCTGTAGCAAAAGTGCTAATCAGATTAGTCAAGAAAAACTGCTGCATAAATTAATCCGTTACTAAGAGATGCTATGTGTTTTAAGTTGATCCATGAACTTTAAAATTCAACAAAAATATCCAAAAAATAGACAAAGATGAGTAGTTCATGTTTGTGCCAAAGATCAAAAATTTTGCAAACTTAGTTTCTTAAAATCACTATGAGAAAACACTTAATCAAATAAGTAGAATGCAGATTTCAAATTACGGGTGTGAAATTCCTTACGGCAGTGCCGTAATATACACAAAACACTCGGGTTAAAAATATGATAGAATTACGGTACCATAAAAATGGTTACGACCCTGCCGTAAAAGTCAAAAAACATTCTCGCAAAAAATGAACAAAAAATACGGTACCGTGAAAATGATTACGGTACTGCCATATTTTCCACAAAACTTCAGAAAACGCTCAGGAAGGAAATCGGCAAAAATTATGGCACCGTAAAAAATATTACGGTACAGACGTATTTTTCACAAAACTTCAGCAAACTCTCAGGAAAGAATCGGCCCAAATTACAGCACCGTGAAAAGGATTACGGCAATGCCATATTTTGCGCAAATTTTGATTTTCCCTACCAAAAAGAAAAGAAAAATTAATTCTTAAAATAAACTAAAATAAAAGAAACTAAACTTAAGTAAGAGTGCTTGGGTTGCCTCCCAAGAAGCGCTAATTTTTAGGTCCATAGCTTGACCAAAAATCAAATATCATGGTGAAGCAGGTGGATTAGTACCATAGTAAATAGCATACAATTTTCTACATTTCCTTTGTCCTGAAAGTTTAGCCACTAATCCAAATATCCAATATTTCATATTATTCACAATCACCGTGGCTTTCTCAAATATGCAGAAATCACAATCAAAATTTTCAATTCCACCCAAAGGATATTCAATAATTTTCCTATATTTATCAAAAAGAAAAATCATTAGTCTTTTCTTCAAATTTATATCTTCAATTGCAATAGGACTTCCATCAAAAGATTCAAGTATTGGATCAACAAAATAGTCTTTCTGTCTCACATTAGGTTCTTCAATAAAGCATAATTGTTCAAATAAATCAGTAGACATGGGCAAAGCATCAGAGTGAGATTCATCAATATTCATAATTTTTAAATCCTTTTCAAGTTGCTCATGTACTTCATCAATTTCAAAATTACTAACAAAATTAGAGTAAGAATTTTCTAAATCAGTCTCCTCATATCCTTCATCAGATTTAACCACAAATAATATATCACAAAAAGAATCAATTTCAAAACTATCACTAGAGTCAAAAGGAGATTTAACAAAATCAATTTCCTCAAACTTTTCCACAAATAAATTATCAGATGAATCAATTTTACAATTATCAAAATCAGAGTGAAATTCATTAATGTTCACATAAGGCTTAATTTCAAAACAATCATAATCAGAGGGGGAATTTTCTAAATCAATTTCTTTAGTTTCCAAATCAAACTCAAATAAATAAGCTTGTTGTGCTAATTGGGTTTCTAAAATTTTCTTATGAGCTGTTAAAGAAACTACTTGTGAAGCAAGCTGACTAATTATTCCTTGAAGATCTTCAATTTCCTTACTTCGATTTGTCATGATTTGGTTTTGATTTGTCATGAATTTTTCTAGCATGGAATTTAACCTAGATTCTTTAGTATCCTCAAAGTATGGTTCAGAAACATGATTTGGAGGAGTTAAAATTTGGCAATCAGAAGTATAATGTTCAAAACATCCACAAATATCACATCTAATAGAAGAATAAGATGTCCTAAAAGGGTGCATATAAGAGTGAAATTTTAATTTATTTGCAAGAGTGCACAATGAATCATCTTCATACTTACTTTGTGGCATGAATACCTCACCTCTTTCAGTTGCCCACGAGTTATAATTAAAAGACATATCTTCAAATCTATCAAGAACAGAAAGATTATCCAACACTAATCAATCAAAAATATATTTTTTTATATATTTTCTTAAAATAAAAACACAAGCAAATTCAAAATTTTTGGATATCACAGTTCTGTCACAACTGTGAAAATCCAAAACTTGCAAAAACAGAAAACAAAGTTAAATCTAAAACAAATAAAACTTAGTCTAGCAATACTAACAACTATTTTGATATTAACAAAACTAAGGTCCCCGGTAACGGTGCCAAAAACTTGTTGTAGTCCACAAGTGCACGGATACTTCGACGTAATAAAAAGATATCGAACCACAGAGACCTATGTGTTAAGTACCAAATAGTTATTTTCTTACTAGCTAAGCAATCGATTATAATGCAAGTAAATGATAGAAAGAATACGAAATCAGAGAGAAACTAGGACTAGGGTTTTATCCACCTTAATTTCAATGACTAGATATGAATAAAAGGTCGTCAGTCTAATTTTATCATGATAAAGATATAATTTACTTCATAAAGGGATTGTCTCACTTTCGTGCAGACAATCATACAAGGGACCGATCCTCAGTTTCATGCAAGATCTATCCCATGCTAAAAATAAGTAAATCATCAATGAAAGAACTCAAGGATCACTTCCGTGCATCCGAATTCTAAGTTGATTATCTCAAGTGGAATCTCAAGGATCACTTTCGTGCATCCGAGTCTCAACACAGGTTCTACTTATGGTTCTCCAACGTTCCAATCCTCACTTCCGCACAAGATCATCACGTTTAACAAAATAACTCAATCCTAGATTCAAATTATTAAACATGTCAATTATTCTTCTAAAATCAAGAAATAAGAACTAACCTAATTTCTTACGGTGAGTTCCAAATATTCAATTTTAGGGTTCCAAGTTCTCAAGCAAATCACCTTTCAGTCCATATTGCAAAAACTCTAAAAACATGCATGATAATAAGAAAACTATGGACAATTATAGAGCAATCATCACATCAGTAAAATTATCACAACAAAATTATATTGACGAAATAAAAGTTATCTAGTCATAAAAAATTCAAGTGGATTACACCCCATGTCCCAAAAGATATCTAAGCTAGCATGGAAGAAGAATTACAATAAATCATAGTTTAGAATGATCAAAAATTGAAAAGAAGGGAAAATCAACTTTACAGCATGGCTGTAATGAAAATTACAGCCGTAATTTTGCGAGTGAACAGTGTCGGTGCCCGCTCTTTCATTGATTTCTCCTCCGTTTGATCTCCTTATGCTCTGAAACTTTTGGGGTATCGTCTCCTCCTCGAAGCGAAGCTTCCTTGTGAAAATCGCAGCTTGAGATGGCCTCTACGCCTCTCGGCGTGAGGCCATACCCTAAGGACACCTCCTCTGATTTCTCTCTGGACAATGGAAAAAAATTAGGGCTTTCACTCCCCCATCCTCTCCTCATTGGAGGCTCTCTTTTTTTCCTTCATACAGTTTTGAATTTAATGGTCTGGATCATCCGCAATCAATCCCGCAAAAATCGGACTTCAATTTGACCATGAAAGTTGCGTGCCAGGAATAGAATTACGGCCATGGTTTCTGTTACGGCACTGCCATATTTTCTTTAAGTTCTTTAGTACAGGATTCGACCAGAATTATGGTACTGTGGAAATGATTATGGTAGTGCCGTAATTTCTGGAAATCTCTCAGGTCAGAAGTCGCTTCAAAATACGGCACCGTGTTTTTAGTTACGGCAGTGCCGTAATTTCGGTAAAAATTTTGGTAAAACTTTCTGTACAAAATCATCCCAAAATACGGCAGTGCTCCAATATTACGGTAGCACTCAAAATTACGGTACCGTAATATGAATTACGGCACTTCCCTAATTTGGTATGTGGATTCGATTTGCGTGAAATTTGTCATGTAACCTCTTCTTGATGATGGGAATTATTATATGTATTTGATTTTGCATGAAAAAGTCTTAAAATCGTGCCTTTTTACCTGAAAATCATCAAAAAACAAAATAGAAGTAGATTATACAATATTTGATAAAAAAGGCATAAAAATAAGCAAAGGAGCATAAATATGATACAAAAGACTAATGAAATGACACAAAATATACTATAAATTTTGGTGTCATCAATGTGTGAGACTTAGATCAAGGGTGAATTAATTGAATGCTTTAAACTATTGTAAACCAAAACTTTATTTTCTTTTCCCTCCATGTGGGACCAAGAACTTTTGAGTTTTTCCTATTAATACTCAAATTGATTGCAGCTTGCTGCAGTTTGTTGTTACATTCATAACTCTCTTATAGTGGTTGACATTTTCTTGCTCCAACTACTGTTACAAAATAGATTCTTGATGCGCTTGGGTAGATATAGTATTCATACAAAGCTTATAATAGTTACCAATATGTAAATCCGACAAAGGAATATTCATGAATGTCTATCTATGCAAAAGAAAGATCATTTGTCATATGAATGCTATTAATGTGAGATTGGACTAAGTATTTACATTGGTGCATCCTGATACAGCTTGGCGAGTATTTCTCATGGTGGTATGATTTTATTTTGCTTTCTAATCCTTCTTTTTCTTGAGTAAGATCGTAAGATTTCCATCCACCTTCCAATGCTTAATTGCCTTTAACATGACGCATTTGTAGTGGAGTATATAGAGTTGGGTTCATTCGCTACTCTTCAATTTCATTAACTAAATTCCCATAACTTGGCAACACTATCTTGTGTATTAGATTATAAATATATAGAGAAGGTGGTAAATTCTTTCATCTATCATCCGACAATGATATCTTTTCAATATCATAAATATACCATAATGATCAATATTAAAATTTATTAATGTATTTAATTAGAATATGTTACATTTATATATGTATATAACATATTATAGTTAAAAACATTAATAAATTTTGATATTGATAATTATATAACATATTCTAGTTAAATATATGAATAAATTTTTATATTGATCATTATGGTGTTAACACAAAAGATAAATAATGACGTAACAACTTGTTGGTGGAAAAAAAAATTTGTTTCAATAACAAAACATCTTCTAATTATAGCCCAAAAACCAACGTCTCTATTCACCAAACATAAGATATTTAGCTTTGACGTTATGGCCAAAAGGTGTATTTTTGGTCTTTCAGTTCAAAAGTACCAATATAAAACTCCAAGTACCTTTCATGCCTTTGAAAAGCATAACCTTATTCACTTAATCCAATGGCTCCTCGCCAAAAGCAACTCATTCCTTTGATCCTTTGCCTTTCTATCTCTTTCATTGTTCCCAAATTATGTGCTGTTAATGAAAGCATTGATCTTGATGAGTTGAAGGTCTACATTGTGCTTGTCTAAAGCCCTCCTCAAAGTAGGGCCACGTTTACTGCTAACCGGTGGGTGGATATGTATTCATCACTATTGGTGAATGCTACTAAAACCTTGGGGTTCAACTCCCATGGCTGAGATTTCGTGAGCTTGCGCATCATCCACGCTTATAGCAATGTCATGACTGGCTTCTCTGCCATGCTCACCACAAGGGAGGTGCAAGCCCTATCAAAGCTGGATTGGTACCTTTGTGCCTACCCATCCCCCATTTATCGGTCCCTCACCACTCACACGCCATAGTTCCTAGGAATGAACCACCATCGCTTTGATAGCATGTGGAATGTCACCAACATGGGTGAGGGGATCATCATCGGTGTCCTCGACTCAGGCGTGACCCCCGGCCACCCATCCTATGATGACCACGAAATGCCATCGCCGCCGGCCAAATGGAAGGGGCGCTGCGACTGATGACACCAAAATTTATCGTAATTTCTATGCTTTTTTTGTTTATTTTTTTGTCATATTCATAGACTTTGCTTATTTTTATGCCCTTTTTTATCAATATTTGCAGAATCTACACTCTTTTCTGTTTTAATAATTTTTAGGCAAAAAGGCATATTTTTCAGTCAATTTCGAGCAATCCAGATGCAAAATTGAATTCACAACATCAAGAGGAGATAACACGTCGAATTTCAAGCAAATTGGAGCTTTAGAGCAAATTACGGCACCCCCACTATGGAATTTACGGTACCATAATTTGGAGTTTTTCTGAGCAGAGGATTTCGTATGTTTACGGCACTACCGTAAAAAGCTTTACGGTGCCGTATTTTGGAGTGTTTTTGATCAAAGAATTGATGGAGTTTACGGCACTATCGTAAACATCATTACAGTACCATAATTCGGGTCGATTTTCCACCCGAAAGATTGTTGACATTTTGGCACCGCCATAAATACGACTACGGTACCGTGATTCCAGAAGATTTTAACCTGAGAACTCCCTGTCAAGATTACGGCACTGCCGTAAGATCCATTACGGCCGTAATTACATCGCTGCTCGCGACTTTCCTGGTCAACTTTGAAGCCCGATTTTTGCAGAGACAATTGTGATCGATCCAGGCCATTAAATACATTGCTGAAAGAAGCAATCAGGGAGCTTTCACGGAGACGAAGACAAAGAGATCAAAAGCCCTAATTTTTTTCAACCACAGAGAGAGAAATCACCTCACACGCCGCCGCCCTAGGTTTCACCACTGAGAAGCGTACAACGCATCTCCAGCCGTGAAATTTGAGTGGAAGCTATGCATAGAGGTGGAGAAAGTGTACCTAAAGTTTCAACATGATCGGAGATCAGACGGAGGAGAAATCACCAGAAAATCGAGCGTCGCCGCTGTTCACCCAGATTACGGCCGTACCGTAATATTCATTTCTCCTTCTTTTCGACTTTCTTAAATATGGATTATTGTAACCTTCCCTCTATGATAGCTTAAACTTATTTTGGGACATGGTAATTCACTTGATTTTTAATGACTAGATGACTATATTTCATTATTTCGTTGCATTTAATCTTAGCATGATGATTTTACTTATGTGATGATCGTTCTTAGACTCTCCATAGATCTATATTATTATTCATGTTTTTAGAATTTTTGCCATTGACTGAAAAGTAATTGCTTGAGAATTTGGAACCCTAGAATTGCATGTTAGGAACACTTTTAGGTTATTTCTTATTTGTTTGATTCTAGTAAACTAATTTCCATGATAATAATATAAATCTAGGATTAAGTCTAAGTTTTCAAACGTGGAGATCTTGTGCGAAAGCAAAGATCGGAATGTTGGAGAACCATAAGTAAAACTAGTGTCGAGACTCGAATGCACGAAAGTGATCCTTGAGATTCCACTAGAGATTATCGACCTAGAATTCGGATGCACGAAAGTGATCCTTGAGTTCTTAGCTCGATGATTTACTTGTCTTCAGCGTTGGGATGACTCTTGCGCGAAAGCAAAGATTTATCCCTGCATGGTTGTCTGCATGAAAGTGAGATAATCCTTTTATTAAAGTAAATTACATCTTTAACATGTTGAAATTAAACTGATGAAATCTTTATTCATGTCTAGTCATAAAAATTAAAGTGAACGAAACCTTAGTCCCAACTTCTCTCTCTGATAATTATGATTTAGCGCTTCAGTCCTCGATTGCTAGTTTACGCTCTTCCGATTGCCTAGATAGTGAAAAATAAATTATTCGGTACTCAACAATATAGGTCTTTGTGGGATCGATATTTTCTTTATTACTTCGAGTATCCGTGCACTTGCGGACACTACAAGTTTAGGGACAACAAGTTTCTGGAGCCGTGTCGGGGAGTGACAATAGCCTTGTGCGCTAATACTTAGGTTTTGGCCACGACACCTGAAGCAAGTCTACCTACTTGTATTTAAAAGTGTGTCCTTTCAGATCACAACAAGTTTTTGGCGCCGTTGCCGGGGCCCTATGCGCCAATACTTAGGTTTCTGGAACCTGCACTTGGGCATCTTTGTAGAAGTGGTGCCCATGATTCTTTCGTTCAAGGAAAAGAGAGAGAAGAAGAGCTTCACTATTAGCATCAATAAAACAAGAAGCTTTCAATCAGGTGCACTGGATGGGCAACTGAGATGGGTGTCTTTGACAACAAGACATGTAGTGAGAAGTCCAATATCCATTATTTTGGGGTGATAGCATGTGCAACTTAGTTGTATGCATGCATGCAGAGTCAATGAATCGACGCAACATTAAACAACTCAATTCATGTATTATTGTATTTATATTACAATTTGTAAGCAATTTCGCAAAGTGTTAGTTCTAATAGCATGGATTGTGATGTTCTAAGGAGAATTGAACATTAAATTTGGTGCCTCCCAATCATTGCAATTAAAAAATGAAGATGATTTCTTCTTGCATCAATAAGAAGTAAACATACATTCTTAAACTATTTTTTTCCTGTTTTGTTAATGTTATTCCAATGGCGGACTGGATATGTGAGAGTAAAATTATTTAGAAGCAGTCCTGATTGATATGGAACACGATTGTTGCTAAGCTTCGTTTTTACAAAGCTTAGTGTCTTCAGAGATGGTAAATCTGATTTGGGATCTCCGTCCTTTAGTCTATTCATTCTCTGTAAATTTTCCCTATAACATGAAAATTGAACAAGTGCAGGTTCATATTTACCAAAGTCGAGTTCTTTTTACTCCCTCTTGATTAATACCTTTGATAAAAGTATCCTTTGTTGTAGCTTTATGTTACTCATTGTTTGTAAGATTGAGTATGACTAAAACATTTGTAGTTTCTACCAAGCCCAATTTCATGCTTTAGCGGAGCTGTGCTCCTTATTTTTCTACTTTGATCACTACCTTATTCCAATTACATTGTGCTCCATCATTTGTTGCATCCTTGGCCAATGCATTTCATTGCTAGGTTCAATGCTGTAACAGTTTGAACACTTGTACTGCAACCCTTCTTGCTACTAGTGTTTGTTGTTACATTAATAATTTTGTTCTGGTGGTTGACATTTTCTTGCTCAAACTACTGTGCAAAAATAGATTTTTGATGCCCTTGTTTAGATATAATATTTATATGAAGGTTGTATCAATTTTTGAATCTAGATCTGATGAAGAGATATTCATGAATGTCTATGGTAGCTAAAGTAGGATCAGTTGTCAGACTAGTGAAGTTGATGTGAGATTGAAGAAGTATTTACCATATTGCTTTTTGGTAGATCTTGGTGATTGCATTTTCAAGCCAAATTTGATTGTTACATAGCATTTCTTGTAACATGCATTGAAGTTTTCAAATAAGATCATTCTATCCAATGGCTTTAGACGACGAGCTTCCTGAAAATCATTTTCGATCTCGGCAGTTACTTCTTGTGGTTGTATATTTATTATTATTATTTTTGCCTTTTAATACTTGTTTTTCTTGAGTAAGTCATACGATCGTAGCCCACATTCTGATGCTTAATTCTACTTAAGATGACACATTTGCTGTAGAATATACTCAAAGTTAGGTTTATTTGCTTCTCACCAAATTGATGCTCTAAATTCTAGGAAGTTGGCAGTAGTGAATGTCACTCCCTGACCAACATGATGTCAGCACAGTTACATTTGACTAAGCATATGCGGGAAGTGACAGTGAAATTTTTTTTCTCATTTCATGCTTTGGTAGAGATGAGCTCCTTTTTTCTCTACCTTGTTCAAATGTCATTGTGCTCCATTGTTTGTCGAATGCTTTGCCAAAATTTCATTACCATATTCAGTCAGTTAATGGCATATGATGCAGTGCCAGTTTATGTCATGCCATTATTCTAAAATTAAGTAATATAAGACTAGCAATTAAAGCAATAAACCTATCATGCATATTATCTTTTTCAATGAAAGTGAAGGTAAAAGTTCAGAAATATCGGGAGACAACACATAGTGTATCCTAAGGTAAATAACTGGGCTCTTATGTGGGTTTTGATTCAATTTTTCACTCTAAAATATAATTGGTGTTGCTCCTTTGTTGGCGCGATGGTGGCTTTTATTATCGAACAACATAAGAAAGAGGAGAATATGGGATAGTAGAGCATAGCTATTTTAATACTGGCTAAATTAGATGATCTACTAAAAATAAAACTTTCTTAATTGTAAGCAATTAACATAGTCATACCCGAGTTGACCCAACATGGTGCCGCACACGTGCATGTGTGAGGCTTAGATCAGTGGTGAATTAATTGAATGCTTTAAACTATTGTAAACCAAAACTTTATTTTCTCTTCCCTTCATGTGGGACCAAGAACTTTTTAGTTTTTCCTATTAATACTCAAATTGATTGCAGCTTGTTGCAGTTTGTTGTTACATTCATAACTCTCTTCTTGTGGTTGACATTTTCTTTCTCCAACTACTGTTACAAAATAGATTCTTGATGCGCTTGGCTAGATATAGTATTCATACAAAGCTTATATTAGTTACCTATATCTAAATCCGACAAAGGAATATTCATGAATGTCTATCTATGCAAAAGAAGGATCATTTGTCATATGAGTGCTGTTAATGTGACATTGGACTAAGTATTTACATTGGTGCATCATGATACAGCTTGGCGAGTATTTCTCATGGTGGTATGATTTTATTTTACAGTGATGCATTTGCTGTAGAAATATCGGGAGATAACACATAGTGTATCCTAAGGCAAATAACTGGGCATTTACGTGGGTTTTGATTCAATTTTTCACTCTAAAATATAATTGGTGTTGCTTCTTTGTTGGCGAGATGGTGGCTTTTATTATCGAACAACATAAGAAAGAGGAGAATATGAGATAGTAGAGCATAGCTATGTTAATGCTGGCTAAATTAGATGATCTACTAAAAATAAAACTTTCTTAATTGTAAGCAATTAACAGTCATACCCGACTTGACCCAACTTGGTGTGGCGCATGTGCATGTGTGAGACTTAGATCAAGGGTGAATTAATTGAATGTTTTAAACTATTGTAAACCTAAGCTTTCTTTTCTTTTCCCTCCATGTGGGACCAAGAACTTTTGAGTTTTTCCTATTAATACTCAAATTGATTGCAGCTTGCTACATTTTGTTATTACATTCATAATTCTCTTCTAGTGGTTGAGATTTTCTTTCTCCAACTACTGTCGCAAAATAGATTTTTGTTGCGCTTGGGTAGATATAGTTTTCATACAAAGCTTGCATTGGTTACCTATATCTAAATCTGACAAAGGAATATTCATGAATGTCTATCTATGCAAAAGAGGATCATTTGTCATATGAGTGCTGTTAATGTGAGATTGGACTAAGTATTTACATTGGTGCATCCTGATACAATTTGGCGAGTATTTCTCACGGTGGTATGATTTTATTTTA
The DNA here is from genome assembly GCA_027563935.2 of Costus lasius. NCBI lineage: Eukaryota > Viridiplantae > Streptophyta > Magnoliopsida > Zingiberales > Costaceae > Costus > Costus lasius. Next base: position 35,946,026 of record CM050453.2, read on the forward strand.
CTTTCTAATCCTTGTTTTTCTTGTGTAAGATCATAACATTGCCATCCACCTTCCAATGCTTAATTGCCTTTAACATGACACATTTGTAGTGGAGTATATAGAGTTGGGTTCATTCGCTACTCTTTGATTTCATTAACTATATTCCCATAAGTTGGCAACACTATCTTGTGTATTAGATTGTAAATATCTAGAGAAGGTGGTAAATTCTTTCATCTATCATCCGACAATGATATCTTTTCAATATCATAAATATACCATAATGATCAATATTAAAATTTATTAATGTATTTAACTAGAATATGTCATATTTATATTTGCATATAACATATTCTAGTTAAAATACATTAATAAATTTTAATATTGATCATTATATAACATATTCTAGTTAAATATATGAATAAATTTTAATATTGATCATTATGGTGTTAACACAAAAGATAAATAATGACATAACAACTTGTTGGTGGAAAAAATAATTAAATTTTATTTCAATAACAAAACATCTTCTAATTATAGCCCAAATACCAATGTCTCTATTCACCAAACATAAGATATTTAGCTATGACGTTATGGCCAAAAGGTGAATTTTTGGTCATTCAGTTCAAAAATACCACTATAAAACTCTAAGTACCTTTCATGCCTTTGAAAAGCATAACCTTATTCACTTAACCCAATGGCTCCTCGCCAAAAGCAACTCATTCCATTGATCCTTTGCCTTTCTATCTCTTTCATTGTTCCCAACTTTTGTGTTGTTAATGAAAGCATTGATCTTGATGAGTTGAAGGTCTACATTGTGCATGTCAAAAGCCCTCCTCAAAGTAGGGCCATGTCTACTGCTAATCGGTGGGTGGATATGTATTCATCACTATTGGAGAATGCTACTAAAACCTTGAGGTTCAACTCCCATGGCCGAGATTTCGTGAGCTTGCACATCATCCACGCTTGTAGCAATGTCATGACTGGCTTCTCCGCCATGCTTACCACAAGGGAGGTGCAAGCCTTATCAAAGCTGGATTGGTACCTTCGTGCCTACCCATCCCCCATTTATCGGCCCCTCACCACCCATACGTCGCAGTTCCTAGGAATTAACCATTGTCGCTTTGATAGCGTGTGGAATGTCACCAACATGGGTGAGGGGATCATCATCGGTGTCCTCGACTTAGGCATCACCCCCGGCCACCCATCCTATGATGACCATGAAATGCCATCGTTGCCGGCCAAGTGGAAGGGGCGCTGTGACTTTAATGGGACGGTGTGCAACAACAAGCTCTCATTAGTGCTAGATCCTTTGTCATCTATGATGTGGTCAGGCATCAATCAACAGAGTCACCGGTGGACAATAGTAGGCATGGCACACACGCATCAAGTATTGCAGCTGGGGCATTTGTGAAGAACACGAGCATGTCTAGGATTGCCAAAGGCATGGCGGTTGGGATGGCACCGTGAGCTGATGTGTTTCGCAAGTACACGGACAAATCGAAGTAATAAAAATATCGATCCCACTAGGACCAATGACCAAGTACTGACTCTACTCAGGATTATTAGCTAAATAATTCAGAAAGAGGGTGGTTTTTTATCTTAATTAAATTGCAGAAACAGTAAAACAAGCTTTGGTTGTAATTGAAATGATGGAAATTCAGGATTCAAGTTTCACAACACTATGTTTATGACCTTTCTAACTACAGATATCTTAAGAAGGACTTATTGCACTGTAATATCCATGCTTTTATTACACTAATTATGAAGATTAACTCATAGTTTTAATCTCATTCTATTTTACATTAGCATCAGCATCAAAGCACATTTGTATTTTGTCACCCATTCATGTCACCCATTTATGTCATGATACATAATACATATCAAGTGAAGTATTGTTAAAGGAAGGGAACTAATACTCAAGTTAGGAGATATAAAAAAGGGAGAAAGTGGAAAAGAGAAATGTAAGTGAGAATTGAGCATTTACTTACCATGCCATGCTTAGCTTCCATGCCACCTCAAGCTTGCTTGAGAGATGGAATCAACCTACACTTGACACTTCCTACTAAGAGATAAGGCTGAAGGAAAAAAAAGGGGAAAAGATGAAGGTTTTCACTAGTAACGTTCGTTTGGCTTGGGGGAGAGCAAAGTGAAGGTGGTGAAATCGAAGAAGAAGAGATTAGAGAGATCAAATCTTTGATTAAGGCAAGTTTCTATCCTAAGCCTAGATTTGTGTTTTCCAAAAACCTTAGATTACGTTCAAAAACCCTAAAAACATTCCTATTTTATTCTCTGATTTGGTGTAAGCATATCGAATTTGGTTGGTTAACTTGAATTCATATGGAGAATTTGAAGATAGTGGTTAGGATGATGCTCAATGGTTAAAGGGACTCTCTCCATGAGGGGAGGTCAAGAGTTTGAACCCTGCTACAGACGAAATATGTCAGGCTGAATTGGCCGGGGTTCGGGGCTCTTGACTTGGTGTGTGATGGGTGGCTACGTGCTGGCCGTATGGGTGTGGCACCCATGCAGCATGTGGTCATGGCCGAGTGCCATTGGACAGAGAGGCGGGCCGTCATAGCTCAATGGTTAAAGGGACTCTCTCTGTGAGGGGAGGTCATGAGTTCTAACCCTACTGTAGACGAAATATGTTAGGTTGAACTGGCTAGGGTTCGGGGCTCTTGACCTGGCGTGTGATGGGTGGCTACATGCTGGCCGTATGGGTGTGGCACCCAGGTAGCATGGGGTCATGGCTGAGTGCCATTGGACCGAGAGGCGGGCCGTCATAGCTCAATGGTTAAAGTGACTCTCTCTGTGAGGGGAGGTCAAGAGTTCAAACCCTACTGCAGACAAAATATGTCAGGCTGAACTGGCCGGGGTTCGGGGCTCTTGACCTGGCGTGTGATGGGTGGCTACGGTGCTGGCATTTGAAAAATTGCTTGTAGAACAATGATTAATCTATCAAAAACTTGTTTGATACGATTTGACAAAATATAGTCGGTTGAAGGATATTACATATATTACAAATATGCAATATATGATCCTTTGGAAAGCTATTTGAATATGCTTTCATTTGAAACAAAAATCATTCAAAACTGATTTGTATATCAATAGTTATAAGCAAAAGAACACAAGAAGGTCAGATTGATATTATAGAATAGATGTGCTGAATGTTGTTGCAATATCAGATGAGTTGGAAAGATAATCAAGTTCTCTTTCATGCACAATAGATTTTGGTAAAGAATATTGTGTATAGACAAAGTTATACAAGAATAACCATAACAAGGTCAGATGGAGGCTATTCTTAAATGGTGTCAACCAACAAATGTGGCAGAGATGAGAAGTTTCTTGAGTTTTGTACTGAAGGGGATTTATCTGTATGTACAGATTGCCCCCTCTTAGCAGTACAATTTGGTATTTATTCGAATTAATCCCCTACCCTTGTGGTTATTAACTCGAGATAAACCCAATGAATTCTTGACAAATCTATAAAATCCATCAAGTCGATTCGAACTACTCTCATGTTCAAATCAACTTGTCCAAAAATTATAGATCCGATGTTGTAATTCTCCTCTCAGTACTTATTGCAACGTCTCTAAACATGCAACTATGAGCAATAATCAACATGTAATAAACACAACAACAATTGAATCGAATACAAGTAAATTACTTCATAAAAGAGAAATTAATGATTAAGTCATGAAAACATAATGGGTTACAACCATAATCCTGAATAATAAGTTTACGTTGACATAATAACGATATCAACGTTGTAAAGATTCATGTTTTCAATTACAATTGGCAAAAAAAAAATAGAATCGACTAGGAAGGTAAAGTGCAAGGTGATGACACTAAATTATATAGTATATTTTGTATCATTCTATGTATCTTTTCATGCTAAATTGAGGATCTTTTTGCTTATTTTTATGCTGAATTCATCAAATATTGCAAAGTCTACTTCTATTTTGGTTTTTCATGGTTTTCAGGTAAAAAGGCACTATTTCAAGGCGTTTTCAAGCAAAATCAAACACATAAAAGAGTTACCATCATCAAGAGGAGGTCGCCCAAGAAATTTCACGTAAAACGGAGCAGCAAAATACGGCAGTGCCGTAATCCATTTTACGGTACCGTAATTTCAGACGGTACTGTAAAATCAGAACACTGCCGTAATTTAGAGGATTTTTTGAACAGAAAGTTTTTGTGATTTTACGGCACTACCGTAAAGAATTACACTGCCATATCTTTCAGCGCTTTCAGAACAGAAACTTTTGCTGATTTTACGGCACGGTTGTAAACTATTCTACGGTACCATATTTCCCAGGCGATCCAGACCAGAGAACTCGTCCGATTTTATGGCCCCATCGAGAAATATTTTATGTGCCGTAATTTTGACTTTCGGTGCACAGAATGAAAATACGGCATTGCCGTAAAATATTACACGGCCGTAATTTCCAGTCAAAATCGTGAGTTTTCCGTGGCTGAAACTTGTTCGGGCCATAACTTTTGATCCAGAGCTCCAAATTGGAATCTGAAAGTTGCTGCAACTTCATCTTTAAGAAGAGACAATACACACACTGCAAAGATCAACTTTTATCCAGTATCAAGGGAGAAATCACCAGAGAGGAGTCTAAGGGTTTGGCCTCATGCCGAGAGGCATAGAGGGCACCTTAGGCCGCGATTTTCACACAAAAGCTTCGCTTGGGGATAAGGAAGACACACCAGAAGTTTCAAAGCAAGAGGAGTCCAATCGGAAGAGGAATCAACAAAACAGTGGTGACAGCAGTGTTCATCACGGAAAATACGACTGTAATTTATATTACAGCCGTGTTGTGAAGTTGTTTTCTCCTTCTTCTTCAATTTCTTCCACTTTGAAACTATGGTTGATTGTATTTCCTTTTCCATGCTAGCTTAATACTCTTTTGGGACATGGGGTGCAATCCCCCTTGATTTTTAATGATTAGATAACCTTTCACTTTCATCGTGATTATTCTACTTTGATAATTTTACCTATGCGATTATTGCTCTAAGTTTCTCCTTAGTTTACTTTTTGTCATCATGAATAGAGTTCTTGCATTAAGGACCGAAAGGTGACATGCTTGAGAACTGGAACCCTAAAATTGATTAATAGGAACTCACCATAAGAAATTAGGTTAAGTTCTTATTTCTTTATTTTAGATGACTAATTGCCTTGATGATGATTATGAACCTAGGATTAAGTTAGTGTGTCAAACGTGGAGATCTTACACGAAAGTGAGGATCGGAACGTTGGAGAACCATAGGTAGAACTTGTGTTGAGTCTCAGATGCACGAAAGGGATCCTTGAGATTCCGCTTGAGACAATCAACCTAGAATTCGGATGCACGAAAGTGATCTTGAGTTCTTTGATTGATGATTTACTTATCATCAGCTTGGGATAAATCTTGCACAAAAGCGAGGATTTGTCTCTGCATGGTTGTCTACACGAAAGTGAGATAATCCCCTTATGAAGTAAATTAAGTCTTTATCAAATTAGAATTTGATTGATGAACATCCTTATATATCTAGTCTTGAAAATCAAGGTGGATGAAACCCTAGTCCCAATTTTTCTCTCTGATTATCTTTTCGTGTGTTTTCGATCATCACTTGCTATTAATCAGTTGCTTAGCTAGTAAGAATACAACTATTTGGTACTTAACAATAAGGTCTCTATGGTTTGATATCTTTCTTTATTACTTCGATAATTCCGTGCACTTACGGAAACCTATCAAGTTTTTGGCGCCGTTGTCGCGGACCTTAGTTTTGTTAATATCAAAATCGTTGTTAGTCTTGCTAGACTAAGTTTTATTTGTTTTAGATTTTACTTTGTTTTTTTTTCTTTTTGCAGGTTTTGGATTTTCACAGTTGTGACAGAACTGTGATTTCTAAAATTTGTGAATTTGCTTGTGTCTTAGATTTTCTATTTTTAATATATATATTCTGAAAAAAAAAATTGATTGATTGGTGTTGGATTATCTCTCTATTTTTGATAGATTTGACAAATATGTCTTTTCATCACAGTTCATGGGCTTCTGAAAGAGGTAAGGTATACATGCAACAAGGTGAGCATAAAGATTATGAAAGTCCCACCCTAAGGGGGGGGGGAACCCTAATAGACGTGCGCATATATATAAAAATTTCGAAGCGGAATTTAGGGTTTCTTAGATCGGTTAGCATGAACACATGATCAACTTGTTCAAGGATTGCAAAGAATCAACAAGAGATCATACCATAGCCATCGTTTAGATGGTGCCTTGGAAGCTAGAGGGCGATATGGCTCTCCTCCAAAGGTGCCGCACACAAGGTGAAGATGGCTTTCTCCTTGTCGTCCTTTGTGCTAGCAAAGAGCTTCAAGAGTCCTAATCGCTTGAAGGGAAGATGAGAGATGACTCTCGGCGTGGATGAACTCCCTCTTCTTTTCGTCAAGTGTCACCACCGAAAAGAGAAGAGAAGCCAAAAAGGATGCCCTCGGCGAGAGAGTGAAGAATCCCCTTTCACGTTCGAAAACGCATAACGTTTTCAACAAAGGAAAACGGCTTTCCAATTTTAGAAAGCACTAACTCCACTTCAACTCCCACGTTACCATCCCTCAATCAAACCATTCGAACCATACGTTCACCATGGTGAACCGGTTCCATTTGGTTTGGTTCAAGTGAATTTGGTTCAAGGACCAAGCCTTGGTCTAAATCTCATTGAACCTCAAGGTTCAAGATCTAACCATTCATCTCTCGATGCTCTTGATCTCACCGATCTAGCATCACTACTCTCGATCGAAGCTTACCGATCTCAAGCCCTAATTAATCAAACATGATCAGACCAGATCTCACTTACAATCAGAGTTTAAATCCCTTTAAACTGAACCAAAATAATTCAGTCCACACGATCTGACATAAGTAAGCCATATCATCAAATTGTGCGACCCTAAGGGTTTCCTTTAAATGTCGGTAATGATAACTTACGTTATCACGATCAGTGAGGGGTATCTAGCAACACATCACTGTCTCCCGATATAAAGGGAAGAGTCTTCCAAGACTACACCCAAACCATAGCACAAGTGTGAATCCACTTCACTAGGCATACATGTTTCCTTTGCCACTGGATGTTCTTATTGGACAAGCGTGTCAAGCCTGTAGCTCCAATATGATGAGCATGATTAGATCAGATGAACATAGTCATCTGGGTATGGCCATACACTTTCTCAATCATCTCATCTAGGGGGCCCCTTTAGAACATCACACTCCAAACAAGGAGACGGCAATCCTATGTCTATCACTAATGCCCTAACATGATTCATGTTCATTATCCAAGATAGTCTATAACCATTATGTTTCAAATGATATTGAACTACCTCAAAACAATGCCAATCATCATTTAGAAACACAAGTGATCTCAAGTCAGAGGAAATATGCCACTTGTTTGCATACAAGGATTATTCACATTGTGACAAGCAATTGAATATCCTAGTAGGGTCTGTCCAGTACATCCAATGTACCCATGAGTCTACTTCTTATTCCATGCTCGAAGCATCCTATAAGATTAGAACACATATTAGTCTCAATCATATCAAGGCTGTCTCATGTTCACCAAGATATCTCGACTAAGGACTATACTGCATGTCAGCCTAGTTGAACATCACTGAGACATTATTCAGAAGTATTCATATTGCAGCAGATAATGTAACAACCTGAATAACAACCATTGCCTTTATAAACATTGAGTTTATACATGATACTGATACAATCCCAAGGCCTCAAACATTAGCCTTAAGGGCATACCCCAACAATCTCCCACTTGCACTTAATCTAATGGTTGAGAAATTTCAAACCCATATTATTACAGTGCTTCTCATGCTTCTGCTGCGCCAGAGGCTTAGTAAGCGGGTCAGCCAGATTGTCATCTGTATGAACCTTGCAGACTTTGATCTCGCCACGATCAATGATCTCCCGGATCAAGTGAAACCGTCTCTGTATGTGCTTGGACTTCTGGTGCGACCGTGGTTCCTTTGCTTGTGCTATTGCTCCAGTGTTATCACAGAAGATAACCAATGGATCTGCACTCGAAGGAACAACACCAAGTTCCTGAACGAACTTACGAATCCACACTGCCTCCTTGGATGCTTCCGAGGCTACAACATACTCGGCTTCTGTTGTGGAATCAGCAACAATTGATTGTTTGAAACTTTTCCACACCACTGCACCTCCATTCAAGTTAAAAACATAGCCTGATTGCGATCGGAAATCATCCTGGTCAGATTGGAACGAAGCGTCAGTATATCCTTCAATACTGAGTTCTTCCTGACCACCATATACCAAGAACATATCTTTGGTCCTCCGAAGATATTTCAAAATGTTCTTGACTGCAATCCAGTGCGCCTTACCTGGATTACTTTAGAATCGACTGGTCACGCTTAACCCGTAAGCGACGTCTGGGCGAGTACACAACATCGCATACATAATGGACCCAATAGCCGAAGCATAAGGCGTATTGTCCATTTCATCTTTCTCAGTCTGTGTTTGTGGACACTGACTCTTTGAAAGATTCAGACCATGTCTGACTGGAAGATATCCTCTTTTAGAATTCTCTAAATGGAATCTCTCCAGGACTTTATCGATATAAGTACTCTGGCACAGCCCGAGAAGCCTCTTAGATCTATCTCTGTAGATCTTCACACCTAATACATAGGCTACTTCTCCTAGATCTTTCATCTGGAAACATTTTCTTAACCATGCCTTGACGGCATGTAGTTCAGGAATATCGTTTCCAATGATTAAGATATCATCGACGTAGAGGACTAGGAAAGTAATTACGCTCCCACTAAACCTCTTATATACACACGGGTCATCTTCATTCTTGATGAAACCAAACTCACAGATTGATTCATCAAAACGAATATTCCAGCTTCTTGACGCTTGCTTAAGTCCATAAATGGACTTCTTTAACTTGCATATTTTATGACGATCTGATGGATTGGTGAAACCTTCAGGTTGTGTCATATACACATCCTCATCCAGTTTTCCATTAAGGAAAGCGGTCTTCACATCCATCTGCCAGATCTCATAATCATAATATGCTGCTATCGCAAGAATAATCCGAATAGACTTGAACATGGCTACAGGAGAGAAAGTTTCATCATAATCTATCCCGTAGATTTGTTTGAAACCTTTCGCAACTAGCCTGCCTTTATAGGTAACTACGTTACCATCCATGTCAATCTTCCTTTTGAAGATCCATTTACAGCCTATAGGGATTACTCCCTGAGGCGGATCAACCAAATCCCAGACTTGGTTATCTGACATGGAGTCCATCTCGGCTCGCATAGCTTCAAGCCATCTTGCTGAATCCGGTCCACTGACCGCATCCGCATAAGTGAGGGGTTCATCATTCTCAATGATGTAGACTCCGTCATAGCGCTCAGGCTGTCGACGGATCCTTCCCGATCTTCGCGGTTCCCGTGATATCTGAGCCTCAGGTTGTTCAATAACCTGTTCTACTGGCTCAGGCTCATCCAACTGTGCTTGACTACTTTGTCCTTCTTCTGGATTCTCATCCAGCTTTATTTCTCTTCCACTGGCTTCTTGCAGAAGAAATTCCTTCTCAAGAAAAATAGCCGTCCGAGCAACAAATACTTTGTTCTCTTTGGGATCGTAGAAATAATAACCCTTAGTTTCCTTAGGGTAACCGACAAAGATACATTTCTCAGATCTGCTCTCTAGTTTCCCAGAGGCGAGCTTTTTGACATAAGCCTCGCAACCCCAGATCTTAATAAATGTCAAGCTCGGCTGTTTCCCATACCATAACTCATATGGAGTCTTTGAAACTGCCTTAGATGGCACTCGGTTTAGTACCTTTGCAGCTGTTTCCAGTGCAAATCCCCAAAAGGAGTAAGGTAGAGTAGCCTGACTCATCATTGAACGAACCATATCAAGTAAGGTTCTATTTCTCCTCTCGGACACAGCATTCCATTGCGGTGTTCCTGGCGGAGTGAGCTGTGAGATAATCCTGAAGGGTCCCCTTCAAGGGGGAGCGCAAGCAGATAAAACCCCTTTCAAGATGGGGGCGAAAACCCTAAGGGGGTGGCGCATGAAAAATCGCAAGCGGAAGCAAGGGTTTTCAAGATCTTAGCATGAACACATGATCAACTTTGATGAAGTTGAGATCCATACCATAGCCATCACGGTTAGATGGAATCTTGGAAGAGAGAGCAAGAAAGATCTCCTCCAAAGGACGCGCACACAAGATGAGGATGCGCCCACTTCCTTGGTGCTCCATCTGCAGCTGTGGTGCGCCATCTGCAGCTGTGGTGCGCCATCTGCAGCTGTGGTGCGCCCACCAGGAATTTGCGCCTAGTCCCAGAGTCGAACCCTGGACCTCCCACCTGGTCAAGCCACTGCTGCATGCGCCTCTGCCAAGTGTGCTCTGTGCTCTTGTCTAATTAAATTACAAATTTAACTATCTAGACAAGATTGACACGCAGGTCAATTTCACATTATAAATCAATTGAACTGTGATACGCATATCACAAAACTAAAAATTAATTTACAATTAATTCCAGGCACGCAGGCCCCAGCACAGCACACATTAAAATGGGCAGCCCACATAAGATTAAATAAACATACATATGCATCATTCAACAATCATGTGATCCATCATAAAAATTAAAATTTTCGAAAACCCCATGGGATCAATTTTAATTTTCCTTATTTGCCCTACAACCTTACAACGGTCCATTACTAGGGATCCACTCATCCATCCTAGTCAGATCCACTGCCCTTGCATGCACCAAGTCCTAACTGACTTGAGTCGACCAAAAGGTCAACCATGCATGCGCCAAGGGCTGAACGACCACACTGAGGTCTGGCAAGCGGGTGTGACCCCGGGCCTAACTCAGGTGCGTTCATGGGTCGTCTCAATCAGACATCGCTACACGCCTGTCTGCAGTCGACCTATAGCCACCTCAAGCTTGCGCCAAGGTGCTATCCAGTCGACCCATCAAGGCTGTCAGATAGTCTGATCAGACTGATTGGATCTAACCTAGGGGATAACTTCAACCCTAATAACCCGTCTAAGGGTTTAATGCAGGCGCATCTTAGATCTACAATGAGTCGCGCAAGTGATATATTTTTAGGAGAAAAACTACATCATGCGCCAACATACATGCGCAAAGAAAACAAACACAAGTTTCGCTTATGACATGTAAACATGTATTTTTGCATGTATGAAAGATCTAAGCATTTTCGCAAGCATGGATCACAAAATGGCTTAAGCAATCATACAAAAACATGCGTTAACTCCGCTCTGATACCAATTGAAGAGTCCCCTTCGAGGGGGAGCAAAACCCTAAAGTGGCGCAATCAAAGTAGGGGGCAGCGGATAAAGGGTTTCATAGATCGAAGAGCATGTATCATATGATCAACTTAACAAAAAAACCGATTGTAAAAGAAGTGTTTCGATCCATACCATTGCCATTTCTAGATGGCGCCTTGGAAGAAAGAGAGCAATGAAGATCTCCTCCAAATCGTCACACACAAGATGAGTCTTGGCTCCTTCTTGTCGTCCCTTGTGCTAGCAAGAGTCGTCCAAGGTGTCTCTGATCGAATGCAAAAGGGAAAAGAGAGCTTTTTCTTTCTTGGCGTTTTTCTCTTGTCGCCTTAGACTTCCTCACACGAGAATGCCGCTCGATGACAACCCAAGGAGGCGTCAATTGCGTGAAGAGGCAAGAGAGGGGCGACGTGAGTTCATGGCCACGTTTGAGAAGTGCTAAAAATAGCATCCCACTTCTCCATATGCGATCTTGGGTTTACCCCAATCGCAAATGCCACATCACCATTGAACCATGCGCTCATCCATGAGCTGGTTCAAACCGATTTGGTCCACTAACCAAATAAACCAAGAAATAAGTCCAGATCAAAATAAACCCAAAGGCTCTCGATCTGACCGTCAATCTCTCAATGCTTCTGATCTGACTGATCTAGCATTCATTCTCTCGATCGAAGCTTACCGATCTCAAGCCCTAATCAATCAAACATGATCAGACCAGATCTCACTTTCAATCAGAGATTAAATCCCTTTAAACTGAACCCAAACAATTCAGTCCACACGATCTGACTTAAGTAAGCCATATCATCAAATTGTGCGACCCTGAGGGTTTCCTTTAAATGTCGGAAACGATAACTCACGTTATCACGATCAGTGAGGGGTATCTAGCAACACATCACTGTCTCCCGATATAAAGGAAAGAGTCTTCCAAGACTACACCCAAAAACAGCACAAGTGTGAATCAACCTCACTAGGCATGCATATTTCCTTTGCCACTGGATGTTCTTATTGGACAAGCCTGTCAAGCCTGTAACTCCAATATGATAAGCATGATTAGATCAGATGAACATAGTCATCTGGGTATGGCCATACACTTTCTCAATCATCTCATCCGAGGGGGGCCCCTTTAGAACATCACACTCCTTAAACAAGGAGACGGCAATCCTATGTCTATCACTAGTGCCCTAACCTGATTCAAGTTCACCATCCAAGATAGTCTATAATCATTGTGTTTCAAATGATATTGAACTATCTCAAAACAATGACAATCATCATTTAGAAAACACAAGTGATCTCAAGTCAAAGGAAATGTGCCACTTGTCTCACTCAAGGAATATTCACATTGTGACAAACAATTGAACATCCTAGTAGGGTCTGTCCAGTACATCCAATGTACCCATGAGTCTACACCTTATTCCATGCTCGAAGCATCCTATAAGATTAGAACACATATTAGTCTCAATCATATCAAGGCTGTCTCATGTTCACCAAGATATCTCGACTAAGGACTTATAGCACGTCAGCCTAGCTGAACAGCTTTGAGACATTATTCAGAAGAACATATATTGCAGCAGACAATGTAAACAACTGAATAATAACCATGCCTTTATAAACATAACAGTTTATTACATGATACAGATACATTCCCACAGGCCTCAAACATTAGCCTTAAGGGCATACCCCAACAATCTCCCACTTGCACTTAATCTAATGGTTGAGAAATCTCAAACCCATATTATTACAGTGCTTCTCATGCTTCTGCTGCGCCAGAGGCTTAGTAAGCGGGTCTGCTAGATTGTCATCTGTATGAACCTTGCAGATTTTGATCTCGCCACGATCTATGATCTCCCTGATCAAATGAAACCGTCTCTGTATGTGCTTGGACTTCTGGTGCGACCGTGGTTCCTTTGCTTGTGCGATTGCTCCAGTGTTATCACAAAAGATAACCAAAGGATCTGCACTCGAAGGAACGACACCAAGTTCTCTCACGAACTTACGAATCCATACTGCCTCCTTGGATGCTTCCGAGGCTGCAACATACTCGGCTTCTGTTGTGGAATCAGCAACAGTTGACTGTTTGAAACTTTTCCACACCACTGCACCTCCATTCAAGCTAAAAACATAGCCTGATTGCGATCGGAAATCATCCTGGTCAGACTGGAACGAAGCGTCAGTATATCCCTCAATACTGAGTTCTTCCTGACCACCATATATCAAGAACATATCTTTGGTCCTCCGCAGATATTTTAAAATGTTCTTGACTGCAATCCAGTGCGCCACACCTGGATTACTTTGGAAACGACTGGTCACGCTTAACCCGTAAGCGACGTCTGGGCGAGTACACAACATCGCATACATAATGGATCCAATAGCCGAAGCATAAGGCGTATTGTCCATTTCATCTTTCTCAGTCTGTGTTTGTGGACACTGACTCTTCGAAAGACTCAGACCATGTCTGACTGGAAGATACCCTCGTTTAGAATTCTCTAAATGAAATCTCTCCAGGACCTTTTCGATGTAAGTACTCTGGCACAGCCCGAGAAGCCTCTTAGATCTATCCCTGTAGATCTTCACACCTAATACATAGGCTGCTTCTCCTAGATCTTTCATTTGGAAACATTTCCTTAACCATGCCTTAACAGCATGCATTTCAGGAATGTCATTTCCAATGATCAAGATGTCATCGACGTAGAGGACTAGGAAAGTTATCACGCTCCCACTAAACCTCTTATATACACACGGGTCATCCTCGTTCTTGATGAAACCAAAATCAGTGACTGATTCATCAAAACGAATATTCCAGCTTCTTGATGCTTGCTTAAGTCCATAAATGGACTTCTTTAACTTGCATATTTTATGACGATCTGATGGATTAGTGAAACCCTCAGGTTGTGTCATGTACACATCCTCATCCAGATTTCCATTTAGGAAAGCTGTTTTCACATCCATCTGCCAGATCTCATAATCATAATATGCAGCTATCGCGAAAAGAATCCGAATAGACTTAAACATAGCTACAGGTGAGAAAGTTTCATCATAATCTATCCCGTAGATTTGTTTGAAACCTTTCGCAACTAGCCTGCCTTTATAGGTAACCACGTTACCATCCATGTCAATCTTCTTCTTGAAGATCCATTTACAGCCTATAGGGATAACTCCTGGAGGCGGATCAACCAAATCCCAAACTTGGTTATCTGACATGGAGTCCATCTCGGCGCGCATAGCTTCAAGCCATCTCGCTGACTCCGGTCCACTGACCGCATCTGCATAAGTGAGGGGTTCATCATTATCAATGATGTAGACTCCGTCATAGCGCTCAGGCTGTCGACGAATCCTTCCCGATCTTCGCAGTTCCCGTGATATCTGAGCCTCAGTTTGTTCAATAACCTGATCTACTGGCTCAGGCTCATCCAACTGTGCTTGAGCACTTTGTCCTTCCTCTGGATTCTCATCCAGCTTTATTTCTCTCCCACTGGCCTCTTGCAGAAGAAACTCCTTCTCAAGAAATATGGCCGTCCGAGCAACAAAAACCTTGTTCTCCTTGGGATCGAAGAAATTGAAAGGTCCCCAGTCAAGGGGGGGGGGGGGGGCGAAACCCAAGTGAGGCGCATATTAAGGGAGAACGCAGCGGAGAGGGTTTCTTATTGGATCTTTCATGTTATATGATTAACAAAACCGATTGCATAGATGAGATAGAACCATACCATAGCCATTTCTAGATGGCGCCTTGGAAGCAGAGAGTGATGCCGCTCTCCTCCTGAAGATGCGCACACAAGATGAAAGATGTGCCTACTCCTTGATGCTCCTTGTGCTAGCAAGGCGTCAAGGTGTTCTTCTCGAATGGAAGGGAAGGAGATCTTCTTTGCTTGGCGATTTTCTTCCTCCTTCTTTTCGTCAACCTCTCTCTTTCTCGAATGCAAAAACCCCGAGAGATGGATGCTCTAGAGCGAGAGATGAGCGTCAAACGACAAGAGAGAAAGGCGTGAATCGTGAGTCGTGGTCACGTAGGGAAGTGCTATCTAAAAATAGCATACCACTTCACCACTTGCGGTCATGGGTTTACCCCAATCGCAACTCACTTCACCCTTGAACCATGCGCTCATCCATGAGCCGGTTCATGTTGGTTCGGTCCAAAAACCAAATAAGCCAAGCGACAAGGCTTAGATCAAATTAAACCCTAAGGCTCCAGATCTAACCGTCGATCTCTTTGATGCTCCTGATCTGACCAATCTAGCATCCATTCTCTCGATCAAAGCTTACCGATCTAATGCCCTAATCAATCAAACATGATCAGACCAGATCTCACTTACGATCAGAGATTAAATCCCTTTAAACTGAACCCAAACAATTCAGTCCACACGATCTAACTTAAGTAAGCCATATCATCAAATTGTGCGACCCTGAGGGTTTTCTTTAAATGTCGGTAACGATAATTCTCATTATCACGATCAGTGAGGGGTATCTAGCAACACATCACTGTCTCCCGATATAAAGAAAAGAGTCTTCCAAGACTACACCCAAAATACAGCACAAGTGTGAATCAACTCACAAAGCATACATATTTCCTTTGCCACTGGATGTTCTTATTGGACAAGCCTGTCAAGCTTGTAACTCCAATATGATGAGCATGATTAGAACAGATGAACACTGTCACCTGGGTATGGCCATACACTCTCTCAATCATCTCATCCAGGGGGCCCCTTTAGAACATCACACTCCTTAAACAAGGAGACGGCAATCCTATGTCTATCACTAGTGCCCTAACCTGATTCAAGCTCACCATCCAAGATAGTCTATAACCATTATGTTTCAAATGATATTGAACTACCTCAAAATGATGACAATCATCATTCAGAAAACACAAGCGATCTCAAGTCAGAGGAAATGTGCCACTTGTCATATTCAAGGAATATTCACATTGTGACAAACAATTGAACATCCTAGTAGGGTCTGTCCAGTACATCCAATGTACCCATGAGTCTACATCTTATTCCATGCTCGAAGCATCCTATAAGATTAGAACACATATTAGTCTCAACCATATCAAGGCTGTCTCATGTTCACCAAGATATCTCGACTAAGGACTTATAGCATGTCAGCCTAGCTGAACAGCTTTGAGACATTATTCAGAAGGACATATATTGCAGCAGACAATGTAAACAACTGAATAATAACCATGCCTTTATAAACATAATAGTTTATTACATGATACTGATACATTCCCATGGCCTCAAACATTAGCCTTAAGGGCATACCCCAACAATCTCCCACTTGCACTTAATCTAATGGTTGAGAAATCTCAAACCCATGTTATTACAGTGCTTCTCATGCTTCTGCTGCGCCAGAGGCTTGGTAAGCGGGTCTGCCAGATTGTCATCTGTATGAACCTTGCAGATTTTGATCTCGCCACGATCTATGATCTCCCTGATCAAATGAAACCGTCTCTGTATGTGCTTGGACTTCTGGTGCGACCGTGGTTCCTTTGCTTGTGCGATTGCTCCAGTGTTATCACAGAAGATAACCAAAGGATCTGCACTCGAAGGAACAACACCAAGTTCTCTCACGAACTTACGAATCCATACTGCCTCCTTGGATGCTTCCGAGGCTGCAACATACTCGGCTTCTGTTGTGGAATCAGCAACAGTTGACTGTTTGAAACTCTTCCACACCACTGCTCCTCCATTCAAGCTAAAAACATAGCCTGATTGCGATCGGAAATCATCCTGGTCAGACTGGAACGAAGCGTCAGTATATCCCTCTATACTGAGTTCTTCCTGACCACCATATATCAAGAACATATCTTTGGTCCTCCGCAGATATTTTAGGATGTTCTTGACTGCAATCCAGTGCGCCAAACCTGGATTACTTTGAAAACGACTGGTCACGCTTAACCCGTAAGCGACGTCTGGGCGAGTACACAACATCGCATACATAATGGAACCAATAGCCGAAGCATAAGGCGTATTGTCCATTTCATCTTTCTCAGTCTGTGTTTGTGGACACTGACTCTTTGAAAGATTCAGACCATGTCTGACTGGAAGATATCCTCGTTTAGAATTCTCTAAATGAAATCTCTCCAGGACTTTATCGATGTAAGTACTCTGGCACAGCCCGAGAAGCCTCTTAGATCTATCCCTGTAGATCTTCACACCTAACACATAGGCAGCTTCTCCTAGATCTTTCATCTGGAAACATTTCCTTAGCCATGCCTTCACAGCATGCATTTCAGGAATGTCATTTCCAATGATCAAGATGTCATCGACGTAGAGGACTAGGAAAGTAATCACGCTCCCACTAAACCTCTTATATACACACGGGTCATCCTCGTTCTTGATGAAACCAAATTCGGTGACTGATTCATCAAAACGAATATTCCAGCTTCTTGATGCTTGCTTAAGTCCATAAATGGACTTCTTTAACTTGCATATCTTATGACGATCTGCTGGATTAGTGAAACCTTCTGGTTGTGTCATGTACACATCCTCATCCAGATTTCCATTCAGGAAAGCTGTTTTCACATCCATCTGCCAGATCTCATAATCATAATATGCAGCTATCGCGAAAAGAATCCGAATAGACTTAAACATGGCTACAGGTGAGAAAGTTTCATCATAATCTATCCCGTAGATTTGTTTGAAACCTTTCGCAACAAGCCTGCCTTTATAGGTAACTACGTTACCATCCATGTCAATCTTCTTCTTGAAGATCCATTTACAGCCTATAGGGATAACTCCCGAAGGCGGATCAACCAAATCCCAAACTTGGTTATCTGACATGGAGTCCATCTCGGCGCGCATAGCTTCAAGCCATCTCGCTGACTCCGGTCCACTGACCGCATCCGCATAAGTGAGGGGTTCATCATTATCAATGATGTAGACTCCGTCATAGCGCTCAGGCTGTCGACGGATCCTTCCCGATCTTCGCGGTTCCCGTGATATTTGAGCCTCAGGTTGTTCAATAACCTGTTCTACCGGCTCAGGCTCATCCAACTGTGCTTGGTCACTTTGTCCTTCCTCTGGATTCTCATCCAGCTTTATTTCTCTCCCACTAGCCTCTTGCAGAAGAAACTCCTTCTCAAGAAATATGGCCGTCCGAGCAACAAAAACCTTGTTCTCATTGGGATCGTAGAAATAATAACCCTTAGTTTCCTTAGGGTAACCGACAAAGATACATTTGTCAGATCTGCTCTCTAGTTTCCCAGAGGCGAGCTTTTTGACATAAGCCTCGCAGCCCCAGATCCTGATAAATGTCAAGCTCGGCTGTTTTCCATACCATAACTCATATGGAGTCTTAGAAACTGCCTTGGATGGCACTCGGTTTAGTACCTTTGCAGCTGTTTCCAGCGCAAAACCCCAAAAGGAGTAAGGTAGATTAGCCTGACTCATCATAGAACGAACCATATCAAGTAACGTTCTATTTCTCCTCTCGGACACACCATTCCATTGCGGTGTTCCTGGCGGAGTGAGCTGTGAGATGATCCCACACTCCTTCAGATAGTCAGTAAACGCATGACTTAGGTATTCTCCACCTCGATCTGAGCGAAGTGCCTTGATATTTCGGCCTAACTGATTTTGTACTTCATTCTTGAACTCTTTGAACTTGTCAAAAGATTCACTCTTATGTCTCATTAAAAAGACATAGCCATACCTACTGAAATCATCAGTAAAGGTAATGAAGTACTGATAGCCACCTCTGGCATGTTTACTAAATGGCCCACACACATCACTGTGTATTAGGTCAAGTAAACCTGAAGCCCTTTGACCTTTATGAGGAAAAGGTGACTTCGTCATTTTACCCATTAAACAAGCCTTGCATGTATCAATCTCCTTATAGGAGAATGATCCCAGCAGTCCATTATCATGCAACCGCTTAATGCGTTTCTCGTTTATATGGCCTAAACGACTATGCCATAGCAAGGTGCTGTCATCAGCATACTTGGCTTTCTTAATATCGATTTGCTGTATCGAACATTCCATGTCCAACATGAATAACCCATTGCTAATTGAACCAGTTGCATAAACAATATTATCTAAAGACAAAATACACTTTGAAATATTGCATTCAAAGGAAAATCCCTTCCTGACAAGAGCAGGAATGGAGATAATATTTTTAGTAATACTGGGAACAAAATAACAACTGTTTAGTTCCAATACAAGTCCAGATGGTAAGGAAATGAAATAGTCTCCTACAGCAACAGCAGCAACCCGTGCCCCGTTTCCAACTCGTAGGTCCACTTCATGCTGTCCCACCTGCCTTCTTCTCTTGAGTTCCTGTACATTTGAACAAATGTGAACTCCACATGCAGTGTCCAACACCCATGATATAGAAGAAGAAAACAAGACCTCAGTCACGAATATACCTGAGCCAGAAGCGAAGCTTCCCCTCTTATCTCCTTGGAGCGCTTTACAGTCCTTTTTCCAGTGACCCAGCTGGCCACAGTGGAAACACCTGTATTCCTTGGACCGCTTGACCTTTTGCTTCAAAGCCTTGCTGTAGCTCTTGACAGGGGTCTTGCCCTTCTTCCCCTTCTTCTTGTTCCTTGAAGGAACCATTAAGACAGAGGTCGAAGGCTTTCCCTTCAGAGTCTCCTCAGTAGTGAGGAGCATATTCAGCAGCTCTGCCGGAGTACAATCGATTTTGTTCATATTAAAATTAATAATGAACGCGTCGAATGAAGGCGGGAGAGACTGCAGAATAATATCCACAGCAAGCTCCTGGTTGATGGTGTGCCCCAGTTTCTCCAGAGCTTCCTTGTGCCCAATCATCTTGAGCACGTGAGCTCCCACTGGGCTCCCTTCAGCCAGTTTGCTCTGAAAGAAGAGCTTCGTCAAATTGTAGCGCTCTGTCCTCGCCTGTGCAGCATACAGCATCTTGAGGTTCGCTATAATCTCTATAGCCGACATATCCTCATGCTGACGCTGCAGCGGTGGCGTCATAGACGCTAGCATCAGGCAAGCGACATCAATGCTATCATTGACGTGCTTTTCATAGGCTTCCCGAACCGCCCTTGCGGCGTTCGGAGCGGGCTGCGGCGGTATCGCCGTCTCGAGGACATACAGTTTCCTCTCTGCCTTAAGAACGATCTTAAGGTGTCCAAACCAGTCAGAGAAGTTCGGCCCAGCAAACTTCTCCCTTTCCAGTAGGGATCGCACATTGAAGTTCATGGTGTTCGTTGCTGCAGGTATCTACAACAATGCAAGAACAGCAAGGTCAGTATCAATGTTTAAGAATCAATCAGGACTTAAGAAAGATTCTTTTTCTCACTATTTTATCTGGCTGAAAAAATCCAGCAAAACAGCCCGAAAGAGTAGTACTCTTTTAGTGAGATGGGATCCGGATTTCATACTTGGTCTCCGCGTCCCGCTCAGGCGAGATAAGATGCACAGAGAGTACAAGCACTAATCTCCGGTAGGCATTCCCTGCCGATCGCCAACCCATGCGATTCCCCTTCATCTGGGCAATCCAGCAGACTGTGCCAACTGAGTTGGTACAACACAGTCTCTGACCCCACAGATGGCTGCCTCCATGTGCTACCATA
The DNA here is from genome assembly GCA_027563935.2 of Costus lasius. Classification (NCBI taxonomy): domain Eukaryota; kingdom Viridiplantae; phylum Streptophyta; class Magnoliopsida; order Zingiberales; family Costaceae; genus Costus; species Costus lasius. The sequence continues at coordinate 35,966,871 of CM050453.2, forward strand.
TGCGCCACATATGTAGCCTACATGGTCAAGCTGACCCAACCTACTCCCTGGACCACCATGTGCTATGCTGAGCAACGAGAAGGGATAAATCCCTACTCTGTAACACACAGGTGTAATCCCACACCCTCTGAAGATAGATGGACGTGCCCACTGAGTGGGTACAACACGGCTCCAACGATAATCAGAACAGTGAGGTTTCGCGTCAGAAGGCTTTATGAGCTTGATATTAAGCGTTGGATTTTCACGGTCTTTTATCTTCTTCACTATCATGCAATTCCTATGGTGATAGCAGAAGATAAACTTAATCATGCAATTCTAATATTTAAACAATAAATAAAAGAAAGCATGAATCTTATGTGGTAAAAGCCCATAGCCCTAGTGAGACCTTAACCTAACTTAAGTCTTCACTTTCTCTTCATGGGTCTTTTGCTGCTCATCTGGCCCAAGCCAGGGCCCAAGCGCCAATTGCAGCTTTGGTGCGCCCACCAGGGAAATGCGCCAGGTCCTAGGGTCGAACCCTAGACCTCCCACCTGGTCCAGCCACAGCTGCATGCGCCTCTGCCAAGTGTGCTCTGTGCTCTTGTCTAATTAAATTACAAATTTAACTATCTAGACAAGATTGACACGCAGGTCAATAACATTTTATAAATTAAAGCAATGTGATGCGCAGATCACAATAATTAATTTACACTTTTAAATCCCAGGCACGCAGGCCCCAGCACAGCACACAATTAATATGGGCAGCCCACATAAGACTAAATAAACAAACATATGCATCCAATCAGCAATCATGTGATCCATAAAAATTAAAATTTTCGAAAAACCCCATGGGATCAATTTTAATTTCCTTATTTGCCCTTCAACCTTACAACGGTCTATTACCAGGGATCCACTCATCCAACCTAGTCAGATCCACTGCCCTAGCATGCACCAAGTCCTAACTGACTTGAGTCGACCATAAGGTCAACCATGCATGCGCCAGGGCTGAACAACCACAATGAGGTCTGGCAAGCGGGTGTGACCCCGGGCCTAACTCATGTGTGTTCATCTGTTGTCTCAATCAGACATCGCTACACACCTGTCTGCAGTCGACCTATAGCCACCATAGGCTTGCGCCAAGGTGCTATCTGGTCGACCCATTCAGGCTGTCAGATAGTCTGATCAGACTGTTTGGATCTAAGCTAGGGGGTGACTTCAACCCTAATAACCCGTCTAAGGGTTTATAGCAGGGCCTCAGATCTATAGTGAGTCGCGCATGTTATCATCGTTTTGTAAAAACAACAACAAAAATAATGCGCCATCTTACATGCGCCAAGATGAAAAATACAAGTATCGTTCATGACAACTAAACATGTATATGCGCATGTAATAAAGATCTGCAACATGAATCACAAAAATGGCTCATGCAATCATAAAACATGTGTTAACCTATGGCTCTGATACCAATTGAAAGGTCCCCAGTCAAGGGGGGGGGGGGGGGGGGGGCGAAACCCAAGTGAGGCGCATATTAAGGGAGAACGCAGCGGAGAGGGTTTCTTATTGGATCTTTCATGTTATATGATTAACAAAACCGATTGCATAGATGAGATAGAACCATACCATAGCCATTTCTAGATGGCGCCTTGGAAGCAGAGAGTGATGCCGCTCTCCTCCTGAAGATGCGCACACAAGATGAAAGATGTGCCTACTCCTTGATGCTCCTTGTGCTAGCAAGGCGTCAAGGTGTTCTTCTCGAATGGAAGGGAAGGAGATCTTCTTTGCTTGGCGATTTTCTTCCTCCTTCTTTTCGTCAACCTCTCTCTTTCTCGAATGCAAAAACCCCGAGAGATGGATGCTCTAGAGCGAGAGATGAGCGTCAAACGACAAGAGAGAAAGGCGTGAATCGTGAGTCGTGGTCACGTAGGGAAGTGCTATCTAAAAATAGCATACCACTTCACCACTTGCGGTCATGGGTTTACCCCAATCGCAACTCACTTCACCCTTGAACCATGCGCTCATCCATGAGCCGGTTCATGTTGGTTCGGTCCAAAAACCAAATAAGCCAAGCGACAAGGCTTAGATCAAATTAAACCCTAAGGCTCCAGATCTAACCGTCGATCTCTTTGATGCTCCTGATCTGACCAATCTAGCATCCATTCTCTCGATCAAAGCTTACCGATCTAATGCCCTAATCAATCAAACATGATCAGACCAGATCTCACTTACGATCAGAGATTAAATCCCTTTAAACTGAACCCAAACAATTCAGTCCACACGATCTAACTTAAGTAAGCCATATCATCAAATTGTGCGACCCTGAGGGTTTTCTTTAAATGTCGGTAACGATAATTCTCATTATCACGATCAGTGAGGGGTATCTAGCAACACATCACTGTCTCCCGATATAAAGAAAAGAGTCTTCCAAGACTACACCCAAAATACAGCACAAGTGTGAATCAACTCACAAAGCATACATATTTCCTTTGCCACTGGATGTTCTTATTGGACAAGCCTGTCAAGCTTGTAACTCCAATATGATGAGCATGATTAGAACAGATGAACACTGTCACCTGGGTATGGCCATACACTCTCTCAATCATCTCATCCAGGGGGCCCCTTTAGAACATCACACTCCTTAAACAAGGAGACGGCAATCCTATGTCTATCACTAGTGCCCTAACCTGATTCAAGCTCACCATCCAAGATAGTCTATAACCATTATGTTTCAAATGATATTGAACTACCTCAAAATGATGACAATCATCATTCAGAAAACACAAGCGATCTCAAGTCAGAGGAAATGTGCCACTTGTCATATTCAAGGAATATTCACATTGTGACAAACAATTGAACATCCTAGTAGGGTCTGTCCAGTACATCCAATGTACCCATGAGTCTACATCTTATTCCATGCTCGAAGCATCCTATAAGATTAGAACACATATTAGTCTCAACCATATCAAGGCTGTCTCATGTTCACCAAGATATCTCGACTAAGGACTTATAGCATGTCAGCCTAGCTGAACAGCTTTGAGACATTATTCAGAAGGACATATATTGCAGCAGACAATGTAAACAACTGAATAATAACCATGCCTTTATAAACATAACAGTTTATTACATGATACTGATACATTCCCATGGCCTCAAACATTAGCCTTAAGGGCATACCCCAACAGAAATAATAACCCTTAGTTTCCTTAGGGTAACCGACAAAGATACATTTGTCTGATCTGCTCTCTAGTTTCCCAGAGGCGAGCTTTTTGACATAAGCCTCGCAGCCCCAGATCCTGATAAATGTTAAGCTCGGCTGTTTCCCATACCATAACTCATATGGCGTCTTTGAAACGGCCTTGGATGGCACTCGGTTTAGTACTTTTGCAGCTGTTTCCAGTGCAAAACCCCAAAAGGAGTTGGGTAAAGAAGCCTGACTCATCATAGAACGAACCATATCAAGTAACGTTCTATTTCTCCTCTCGGACACACCATTCCATTGCGGTGTTCCTGGCGGAGTGAGCTGTGAGATAATCCCACACTCCTTCAGATAGTCAGTAAACGTATGACTCAAGTATTCTCCACCTCGATCTGAGCGAAGTGCCTTGATATTTCGGCCTAGCTGATTCTGTACTTCATTCTTGAACTCTTTGAACTTGTCAAAAGATTCACTCTTATGTCTCATCAGATAGACATAGCCATACCTACTGAAATCATCAGTAAAGGTAATGAAGTACTGATAGCCACCTCTGGCATGTTTACTAAATGGCCCACACACATCACTGTGTATAAGGTCAAGTAAACCTGAAGCCCTTTGACCTTTGTGAGGAAAAGGTGACTTCGTCATTTTACCCATTAAACAAGCCTTGCATGTATCAATCTCCTTGTAGGAGAATGATCCCAGCAGTCCATAATCATGCAACCGCTTAATGCGTTTCTCGTTTATATGGCCTAAACGACTATGCCATAGCAAGGTGCTGTCATCAGCATACTTGGCTTTCTTAATATCAATATTTTGTATCGAACTTTCCATGTCCAACACGAATAACCCATTGTTAATTGAACCAGTTGCATAAACAATATTATCAAAAGACAAAATACACTTTGAAATATTGCATTCAAAGGAAAATCCCTTCCTGACAAGAGCAGGAATGGAGATAATATTTTTAGTAATACTGGGAACAAAGTAACAATTGTTTAGTTCCAATACAAGTCCAGATGGTAAAGAAATGAAGTAGTCTCCTACAGCAACAGCAGCAACCCGTGCCCCGTTTCCAACGCGTAGGTCCACCTCATGCTATCCCACCTGTCTTCTTCTCTTGAGTTCCTGTACATTTGAACAAATGTGAACTCCACATGCAGTGTCCAACACCCATGATATAGAAGAAGAAAACATGACCTCAGTCACGAATATACCTGAGCCAGAAGCGAAGCTTCCCCTCTTATCTCCTTGGAGCGCTTTACAGTCCTTTTTCCAGTGACCTAGCTGGCCACAGTGGAAACATCTGTATTCCTTGGACCGCTTGACCTTTTGCTTCAGAGCCTTGCTGTAACTCTTGACGGGGGCCTTGCCCTTCTTCCCCTTCTTCTTGTTCCTAGAAGGAACCATTAAGACAGAGGTCGAAGGCTTACCCTTCAGAGTCTCCTCAGTGGTCAAGAGCATATTCAGCAGCTCTGCCGGAGTACAATCGATTTTGTTCATATTAAAATTAATAATGAACGCGTCGAATGAAGGCGGGAGAGACTGCAGAATAATATCCACAGCAAGCTCCTGGTTAATGGTATGCCCCAGTTTCTCTAGAGCCTCCTTGTGCCCAATCATCTTGAGCACGTGAGCTCCCACTGGGCTCCCTTCAGCCAGTTTGCTCTGAAAGAAGAGCTTCGTCAAGTTATAGCGTTCAGTCCTCGCCTGTGCAGCATACAGCATCTTGAGGTTCGCTATAATCTCTATAGCCGACATATCCTCATGCTGACGCTGTAGCGGTGGCGTCATAGACGCTAGCATCAGGCAAGCGACATCAATGCTATCATTGACATGCTTTTCATAGGCTTCCCGAACCGCCCTTGCGGCGTTCGGAGCGGGCTGCGGCGGTATCGCCGTCTCGAGGACATACAGTTTCCTCTCTGCCTTAAGAACGATCTTAAGGTGTCCAAACCAGTCAGAGAAGTTCGGCCCAGCAAACTTCTCCCTTTCCAGTAGGGATCGCACATTGAAGTTCATGGTGTTCGTTGCTGCAGGTATCTACAACAATGCAAGAACAGCAAGGTCAGTATCAATGTATAAGAATCAATCAGGACTTAAGAAAGATTCTTTTTCTCACTATTTTATCTGGCTTGAAAAATCCAACAAAACAGCCCGAAAGAGTAGAACTCTTTTAGTGAGATGGGATCCAGATTTCATACTTGGTCTCCGCGTCCCGCTCAGGCGAGATAAGATGCACAGAGAGTACAAGCACTAATCTCTGGTAGGCAGTCCCTGCCGATCGCCAACCCGTGCGATTCCCCTTCATCTGGGCAGTCCAGCAGACTGTGCCAACTGAGTTGGTACAACACAGTCTCTGACCCCACAGATGGCTGCCTCCATGTGCTACCATATGCGCCACATATGTAGCCTACACGGTCAAGCTGACCCGACCTACTCCCTGGACCACCATGTGCTATGCTGAGCAACGAGAAGGGATAAATCCCTACTCTGTAACACACAGGTGTAATCCCGCACCGTCTGAAGATAGATGGACGTGCCCACTGAGTGGGTACAACACGGCTCCAACGATAATCAGAACAGTGAGGTTTCGCGTCAGAAGGCTTACGAGCTTGATATTTCAGCGTTGGATTTTAACGGTCTTTTATCTTCTTCACTATCATGCAATTCCTATGGTGATAGCAGAAGATAAACTTAATCATGCAATTCTAATATTCAAACATTAAATAAAAGAAAGCATGAATCTTATGTGGTAAAAGCCCATAGCCCTAGTGAGACCTTAACCTAACTTAAGTCTGCACTTGCTCTTCATGGGTCTTTAGCTGCTCATCTGGCCCAAACCAGGGCCCAAGCGCCATCTGCAGCTGTGGTGCGCCCACCAGGAATTTGCGCCTAGTCCCAGAGTCGAACCCTGGACCTCCCACCTGGTCAAGCCACTGCTGCATGCGCCTCTGCCAAGTGTGCTCTGTGCTCTTGTCTAATTAAATTACAAATTTAACTATCTAGACAAGATTGACACGCAGGTCAATTTCACATTATAAATCAATTGAACTGTGATACGCATATCACAAAACTAAAAATTAATTTACAATTAATTCCAGGCACGCAGGCCCCAGCACAGCACACATTAAAATGGGCAGCCCACATAAGATTAAATAAACATACATATGCATCATTCAACAATCATGTGATCCATCATAAAAATTAAAATTTTCGAAAACCCCATGGGATCAATTTTAATTTTCCTTATTTGCCCTACAACCTTACAACGGTCCATTACTAGGGATCCACTCATCCATCCTAGTCAGATCCACTGCCCTTGCATGCACCAAGTCCTAACTGACTTGAGTCGACCAAAAGGTCAACCATGCATGCGCCAAGGGCTGAACGACCACACTGAGGTCTGGCAAGCGGGTGTGACCCCGGGCCTAACTCAGGTGCGTTCATGGGTCGTCTCAATCAGACATCGCTACACGCCTGTCTGCAGTCGACCTATAGCCACCTCAAGCTTGCGCCAAGGTGCTATCCAGTCGACCCATCAAGGCTGTCAGATAGTCTGATCAGACTGATTGGATCTAACCTAGGGGATAACTTCAACCCTAATAACCCGTCTAAGGGTTTAATGCAGGCGCATCTTAGATCTACAATGAGTCGTGCAAGTGATATATTTTTAGGAGAAAAACTACATCATGCGCCAACATACATGCGCAAAGAAAACAAACACAAGTTTCGCTTATGACATGTAAACATGTATTTTTGCATGTATGAAAGATCTAAGCATTTTCGCAAGCATGGATCACAAAATGGCTTAAGCAATCATACAAAAACATGCGTTAACTCCGCTCTGATACCAATTGAAGAGTCCCCTTCGAGGGGGAGCAAAACCCTAAAGTGGCGCAATCAAAGTAGGGGGCAGCGGATAAAGGGTTTCATAGATCGAAGAGCATGTATCATATGATCAACTTAACAAAAAAACCGATTGTAAAAGAAGTGTTTCGATCCATACCATTGCCATTTCTAGATGGCGCCTTGGAAGAAAGAGAGCAATGAAGATCTCCTCCAAATCGTCACACACAAGATGAGTCTTGGCTCCTTCTTGTCGTCCCTTGTGCTAGCAAGAGTCGTCCAAGGTGTCTCTGATCGAATGCAAAAGGGAAAAGAGAGCTTTTTCTTTCTTGGCATTTTTCTCTTGTCGCCTTAGACTTCCTCACACGAGAATGCCGCTCGATGACAACCCAAGGAGGCGTCAATTGCGTGAAGAGGCAAGAGAGGGGCGACGTGAGTTCATGGCCACGTTTGAGAAGTGCTAAAAATAGCATCCCACTTCTCCATATGCGATCTTGGGTTTACCCCAATCGCAAATGCCACATCACCATTGAACCATGCGCTCATCCATGAGCTGGTTCAAACCGATTTGGTCCACTAACCAAATAAACCAAGAAATAAGTCCAGATCAAAATAAACCCAAAGGCTCTCGATCTGACCGTCAATCTCTCAATGCTTCTGATCTGACTGATCTAGCATTCATTCTCTCGATCGAAGCTTACCGATCTCAAGCCCTAATCAATCAAACATGATCAGACCAGATCTCACTTTCAATCAGAGATTAAATCCCTTTAAACTGAACCCAAACAATTCAGTCCACACGATCTGACTTAAGTAAGCCATATCATCAAATTGTGCGACCCTGAGGGTTTCCTTTAAATGTCGGTAACGATAACTCACGTTATCACGATCAGTGAGGGGTATCTAGCAACACATCACTGTCTCCCGATATAAAGGAAAGAGTCTTCCAAGACTACACCCAAAAACAGCACAAGTGTGAATCAACCTCACTAGGCATGCATATTTCCTTTGCCACTGGATGTTCTTATTGGACAAGCCTGTCAAGCCTGTAACTCCAATATGATAAGCATGATTAGATCAGATGAACATAGTCATCTGGGTATGGCCATACACTTTCTCAATCATCTCATCCGAGGGGGGCCCCTTTAGAACATCACACTCCTTAAACAAGGAGACGGCAATCCTATGTCTATCACTAGTGCCCTAACCTGATTCAAGTTCACCATCCAAGATAGTCTATAATCATTGTGTTTCAAATGATATTGAACTATCTCAAAACAATGACAATCATCATTTAGAAAACACAAGTGATCTCAAGTCAAAGGAAATGTGCCACTTGTCTCACTCAAGGAATATTCACATTGTGACAAACAATTGAACATCCTAGTAGGGTCTGTCCAGTACATCCAATGTACCCATGAGTCTACACCTTATTCCATGCTCGAAGCATCCTATAAGATTAGAACACATATTAGTCTCAATCATATCAAGGCTGTCTCATGTTCACCAAGATATCTCGACTAAGGACTTATAGCACGTCAGCCTAGCTGAACAGCTTTGAGACATTATTCAGAAGAACATATATTGCAGCAGACAATGTAAACAACTGAATAATAACCATGCCTTTATAAACATAACAGTTTATTACATGATACAGATACATTCCCACAGGCCTCAAACATTAGCCTTAAGGGCATACCCCAACAAAGGTTTCCAATCTAACCGTTCATCTCATGATGCTCTTGATCTCACCGATCTAGCATCATCTCTCTCGATCGAAGCTTACCGATCTCAAGCCCTAATCAATCAAACATGATCAGACCAGATCTCACTTACAATCAGAGATTAAAACCCTTTAAACTGAACCCAAACGATTCAGTCCACACGATATGACTCAAGTAAGCCATATCATCAAATTGTGCGACCCTGAGGGTTTCCTTTAAATGTCGGTAACGATAACTTACGTTATCACGATCAGTGAGGGGTATCTAGCAACACATCACTATCTCCCGATATAAAGGAAAGAGTCTTCCAAGACTACACCCAAACCATGGCACAAGTGTGAATCATCTCACCAGGCATACATATTTCCTTTGCCACTGGATGTTCTTATTGGACAAGCATGTCAAGCCTGTAACTCCAATACAATGAGCATGATTAGATCAGATGAACATAGTCATCTGGGTATGGCCATACACTATCTCAATCATCTCATACAGGGGGGCCCTTTAGAACATCACACTCCTTGAACAAGGAGACGGCAATCCTTTATCTATCACTAGTGCCCTAACCTGACTCAAGCTCACCATCCAAGATAGTCTATAATCATTATGTTTCAAATGATATTGAACTACCTCAAAACAATGACAATCATCATTTAGAAACACAAGTGATCTCAAGTCAAAGGAAAATGTGCCACTTGCTGCTATCAAGGATTATTCACATTGTGACAAACAATTGAATATCCTAGAAGGGTCTGTCCAGTACATCCAATGTACCCATGAGTCTACATCTTATTCCATGCTCGAAGCATCCTATAAGATTAGCACACATATTAGTCTCAATCATATCAAGGCTGTCTCATGTTCACCAAGATATCTCGACTAAGGACATATAGCCTGTCAGCCTAGCTGAACAGCTTTGAGACATTATTCAGAAGTATACTTATTACAGCAGACAAGGTAACAACCTGAATAATAACCATGCCTTTATAAACATAAGAGTTTATTACATGATACTTATACAATCCCAAGGCCTCAAACATTAGCCTTAAGGGCATACCCCAACAATCTCCCACTTGCACTTAATCTAATGGTTGAGAAATCTCAAACCCATATTATTACAGTGCTTCTCATGCTTCTGCTGCGCCAGAGGCTTGGTAAGCGGGTCTGCCAGATTGTCATCTGTATGAACCTTGCAAATCTTGATCTCGCCTCGATCAATGATCTCCCGGATCAAGTGAAACCGTCTCTGTATGTGCTTGGACTTCTGGTGCGACCGTGGTTCCTTTGCTTGTGCGATTGCTCCAGTGTTATCACAGAAGATAACCAAAGGATCTGCACTCGAAGGAACGACACCAAGTTCTCTCACGAACTTGCGAATCCAAACTGCCTCCTTGGATGCTTCCGAGGCTGCAACATACTCGGCTTCTGTTGTGGAATCAGCAACAGTTGACTGTTTGAAACTCTTCCACACCACTGCTCCACCATTCAAGCTAAAAACATAGCCTGATTGCGATCGGAAATCATCCTGGTCCGACTGGAACGAAGCGTCAGTATATCCTTCTATACTGAGTTCTTCCTGACCACCATATATCAAGAACATATCTTTGGTCCTCCGCAGATATTTTATAATGTTCTTGACTGCAATCCAGTGCGCCAAACCTGGATTACTTTGGAACCGACTGGTCACGCTTAACCGGTAAGCGACGTCTGGGCGGGTACACAACATCGCATACATTATGGACCCAATAGCCGAAGCATAAGGCGTATTGTCCATTTCATCTTTCTCAGTCTGTGTTTGTGGACACTGACTCTTCGAAAGATTCAGACCATGTCTGACTGGAAGATATCCACGTTTAGAATTCTCTAAATGGAATCTCTCCAGGACTTTATCGATGTAAGTACTCTGGCACAGCCCGAGAAGCCTCTTAGATCTATCCCGGTAGATCTTCACACCTAACACATAGGCTGCTTCTCCTAGATCTTTCATCTGGAAACATTTTCCTAACCATGCTTTAACAGCATGCAGTTCAGGAATATCATTTCCAATGATTAAGATATCATCGACGTAGAGGATTAGGAATGTAATTACGCTCCCACTAAACCTCTTATATACACACGGGTCATCTTCGTTCTTGATGAAACCAAACTCAGAGATTGATTCATCAAAGCGAATATTCCAGCTTCTAGATGCTTGTTTCAGTCCATAAATGGACTTCTTTAACTTGCATATTTTATGACGATCTGATGGATCAGTGAAACCTTCCGGTTGTGTCATATACACATCCTCATCCAGATTTCCATTAAGGAAAGCTGTTTTCACATCCATCTGCCAGATCTCATAATCGTAATATGCAGCTATCGCGAAAAGAATCCGAATAGACTTAAACATGGCTACAGGTGAGAAAGTTTCATCATAATCTATCCCGTAGATTTGTTTGAAACCTTTCGCAACCAGCCTGCCTTTATAGGTAACCACGTTACCATCCATGTCAATCTTCTTCTTGAAGATCCATTTACACCCTATTGGGATTACTCCCGGAGGCGGATCAACCAAATCCCAGACTTGGTTATCTGACATGGAGTCCATCTCGGCTCGCATAGCATCAAGCCATCTAGCTGACTCCGGTCCACTGACCGCATCCGCATAAGTTAGGGGTTCATCATTTTCAATGATGTAGACTCCGTCATAGCGCTCAGGCTGTCGACGGATCCTTCCCGATCTTCGCGGTTCCCGTGATATCTGAGCCTCAGGTTGTTCAATAACCTGATCCACCGGCTCAGGCTCATCCAACTGTGCTTGACTACTTTGTCCTTCTTCTGGAATTTCATCCAGCTTTATTTCTCTCCCACTGGCCTCTTGCAGAAGAAATTCCTTCTCAAGAAATATGGCCGTCCGAGCAACAAAAACCTTGTTCTCTTTGGGATCGTAGAAATAATAACCCTTAGTTTCCTTAGGGTAACCGACAAAGATACATTTCTCAGATCTGCTCTCCAGTTTCCCAGAGGCGAGCTTTTTGACATAAGCCTCGCAACCCCAGATCCTGATAAATGTCAAGCTAGGCTGTTTCCCATACCATAACTCATATGGCGTCTTTGAAACTGCCTTGGATGGCACTCGGTTTAGTACCTTTGCAGCTGTCTCCAGTGCAAAACCCCAAAAGGAGTATGGAAGAGTAGCCTGACTCATCATAGAACGAACCATATCAAGTAACGTTCTATTTCTCCTCTCGGACACACCATTCCATTGCGGTGTTCCTGGCGGAGTGAGCTATGAGATAATCCCACACTCTTTTAGATAGTCAGTAAACGCATGACTTAGGTATTCACCACCTCGATCAGAACGAAGTGCCTTGATATTTTGGCCTAACTGATTTTGTACTTCATTTTTGAACTCTTTGAACCTGTCAAAAGATTCACTTTTATGTCTCATAAGATAGACATAACCATACCTACTGAAATCATCAGTAAAGGTAATGAAGTACAGATAGCCACCTCTAGCATGTTTACTAAATGGCCCACACACATCACTGTGTATAAGGTCAAGTAAACCTGAAGCCTTTTGACCTTTGTTAGGAAAAGGTGACTTCGTCATTTTACCCATCAAACAAGCTTTGCATGTATCAATCTCCTTGTAGGAGAATGATCCCAGCAGTCCATGATCATGCAACCGCTTAATGCGCTTCTTGTTAATATGGCCTAAACGACTATGCCATAGCAAGGTGCTGTCATTAGCATACTTGGCTTTCTTATTATCAATGTTTTGTATAGAATTTTCCATGTCCAACATGAATAACCCATTGTTAATTGAACCAGTTGCATAAACAATATTATCTAAAGATAAAACACACTTTGAAATATTGCATTCAAAGGCAAATCCTTTCCTGACAAGAGCAGGAATAGAGACAATATTTTTAGTTATACTGGGTACAAAATAACAATTGTTTAATTCTAATACAATGCCAGATGGTAAAGAAATGAAATAGTCTCCTACAGCAACAGCAGCAACCCGTGCCCCGTTTCCAACGCGTAGGTCTACCTCATGCTGTCCCACCTGCCTTCTTCTCTTGAGTTCCTGTACATTTGAACAAATGTGAACTCCACATGCAGTGTCCAACACCCATGATATAGAAGAAGATGAAACCATGACTTCCGTCACGTATATACCTGAGCCAGAAGCGATGCTTCCCCTCTTATCTCCTTGGAGCGCTTTACAGTCCTTTTTCCAGTGACCCAGCTGGCCACAGTGGAAACACCTGTTGTCCTTCGACCGCTTCACCTTCTGTTTCAGTGCCTTACTGTAGGTCTTGACAGGGGCCTTGCCCTTCTTCCCCTTCTTCTTGTTCCTAAAAGGAACCATTAAGACAGAGGTTGAAGGCTTGCCCTTCAGAGTTTCCTCAGTAGTCAAGAGCATATTCAGCAGCTCTGCCGGCGTACAATCGATTTTGTTCATATTAAAGTTAATGATGAACGCATCGAAAGAAGGCGGAAGAGACTGCAGAATAATATCTACAGCAAGCTCCTGGTTGATGGTATGCCCCAGTTTCTCCAGAGCCTCCTTGTGCCCAATCATCTTGAGCACGTGAGCTCCCACTGGGCTCCCCTCAGCCAGTTTGCTCTGAAAGAAGAGCTTCGTCAGATTATAACGTTCTGTCCTCGCCTGTGCAGCATACAGCATCTTGAGGTTCGCTATAATCTCTATAGCCGACATATCCTCATGCTGACGCTGCAGCGGTGGCGTCATAGACGCTAGCATCAGGCAAGCGACATCAATGCTATCATTGACGTGCTTTTCATAGGCATCCCGAACCGCCCTTGCGGCGTTCGGAGCGGGCTGCGGCGGTATCGCCGTCTCGAGGACATACAGTTTCCTCTCTGCCTTAAGAACGATCTTAAGGTGTCCGAACCAGTCAGAGAAGTTCGGCCCAGCAAACTTCTCCCTTTCCAGTAGGGATCGCACATTGAAGCTCATGGTGTTCGTTGCTGCAGGAATCTACAACAAGCAAGAACAGCAAGGTCAGTATCAATGTTCAGAATCAATCCAGGACTTAAGAAAGATTCTTTTCTCACTATTTTGTCTGACTGAAAAATCTAGTAAACAGTCCGAAAGAGTAACACTCTTTTAGTGAGATGGGATCCAGATTTCATACTTGGTCTCCGCGTCCCGCTCAGGCGAGATAAGATGCACAGAGAAGACAAGCACTAATTTCTGGTAGGCAGTCCCAGCCAATCGCCAACCCGTGCGATTCCCCTTCATCTGGGCAATCCAGCAGACTGTGCCAACTGAGTTGGTACAACACAGTCTCTGATCCCTCAGATGGCTGCCTCCATGTGCTACCATATGCGCCACATATGTAGCCTACATGGTCAAGCTGACCTGACCTACTCCCTGGACCACCACGTGCTATGCTGAGCAACGAGAAGCGATAAATCCCTTCTCTGTAACACGCAGGTGAAATCCAGCACCGTCTGAAGATAGATGGACGTGCCCACTGAGTGGGTACAACACGGCTCCAACGATAATCAGAACAGTGAGGTTTCGCGTCAGAAGGCTTTCCGAGCTTGATATGTTAGCGTTGGATTTTAACGGCCTTTTTTTTTTTTATCTTCTTGACTATCATTCAAGTCCTATGGTGATAGCAGAAGATAAACACATGCAATTCTAATTATATAAGCAATAAATAGAAAGCATGATCTTATGTGGTAAAAGCCCATGAACCCTAGTAAGACCTTAATTTTACTTAAGTCTTCACTTGAGCTCTTTTGCATCTCATCTGGTCCAACCCAGGGCCCTAGCGCCAAGAGCACCTCAGGTGCGCCACCAGCTGAATGCCCCTCTTGGATGTGTGCCTTTGTGCTCTTGTCTAATCAAAATACATTTTGATCTATCTAGACAAGCTTTGACTCGCAGGTCAATTATACAATAGATTAATGAAAAAGTGATTCGCAGATCACAATAATATTAACTTATAATTAACCAGGCACGCAGGCCCCAGCACAGCACACATTAGGGCAACCCACATAAGATTAAATAAACAAGCATATGGTCTCAATCATCATGTGATCCAATCAAGAAATTAAATTTTGAAAACCCCATAGGCATCAATTTTAACTTCCTTATGTGCCCTACAACCTTACAATGGTCCATTGATAGGGATCCACTCATCCATCTAGTTAGATCCCCTGCCCTTGCATGCACCGAGTCCTAACTGACCCGAGTTGACCTAATGGTCAACCATGCATGCGCTAAGGGCTGAACAGCTTTCAAGAGTTCTGGCAAGCGGGTGTGACCCCGGGCCTAACTCAAGAGTGTTCACTGGTTGTCTCAACCAGACCTCGCTACACGCCTAAGATGCAATCGACCTATGGCCACCTCGTGCTTGCGCACAGGTGCCATCTGGTCGATCCATCTAGGCTGTCAGATGGTCTGATCAGACTAATGGATCTAACCTAGAGGTGACTTCAGCCCCATCAACCCATCTAAGGGTTTATAGTAGGCGCCACTTTAGATCTAGTTATAGGCGCGCAAGTTAGGTTTTGTTTGATAAAACAACATAAACAAAGCGCCAATATAAGACATGCGACATCATGAACAAACTACATGCGCCAAGAGAAGTAAACATCTTACTTTCGCATGAAGAAATAACATGTCAATTTTCGCATGTGAACAAGATCTAAGCATAAGCAAACATATAGATGCGCAAACATGGATCACATCATATATTAAGCAATCATATTAACATGCTTCAACTTGCTCTGATACCAATTGAAGGGTCCCCTTCAAGAGGGAGCGCAAGCAGATAAAACCCCTTTCAAGATGGGGGCGAAAACCCTAAGGGGGTGGCGCATGAAAAATCGCAAGCGGAAGCAAGGGTTTTCAAGATCTTAGCATGAACACATGATCAACTTTGATGAAGTTGAGATCCATACCATAGCCATCACGGTTAGATGGAATCTTGGAAGAGAGAGCAAGAAAGATCTCCTCCAAAGGACGCGCACACAAGATGAGGATGCGCCCACTTCCTTGGTGCTCCTTGTGCTAGCAAGGTTCCAAGAGTTGTCCTTGATCGAGTAAAGGGAAGAGATGAAGACTTCTTTTGCCTTGGCCGATCCTCCTCTCCTCGTCAACAAGAACTCTCCCAAGTCTCGTCCAGCAAGAGCATGGAGCCGAGAGTTCAATGTCAAGCGTTCAAGACATTTTGGCGTTTTTAGGGAACATGCGCTAAATGCCTTTCCAAAATAGGAAACACCATTAAGCCAAGCGTTCCCACTCCAATCAAACCGCCCAAAACGCTTTATGGATCGAACCATGCGTTCACCCATGTGAACCGGTTCAATCCAAATTGGTCCAAACCAATTTGGTTCAAAGACCAAACCAAGCCAATCGGTCTAGATCAACCAAACCCTAAGGTTTCCAATCTAACCGTTCATCTCATGATGCTCTTGATCTCACCGATCTAGCATCATCTCTCTCGATCGAAGCTTACCGATCTCAAGCCCTAATCAATCAAACATGATCAGACCAGATCTCACTTACAATCAGAGATTAAAACCCTTTAAACTGAACCCAAACGATTCAGTCCACACGATCTGACTCAAGTAAGCCATATCATCAAATTGTGCGACCCTGAGGGTTTCCTTTAAATGTCGGTAACGATAACTTACGTTATCATGATCAGTGAGGGGTATCTAGCAACACATCACTGTCTCCCGATATAAAGGAAAGAGTCTTCCAAGACTACACCCAAACCATGGCACAAGTGTGAATCATCTCACCAGGCATACATATTTCCTTTGCCACTGGATGTTCTTATTGGACAAGCATGTCAAGCCTGTAACTCCAATACAATGAGCATGATTAGATCAGATGAACATAGTCATCTGGGTATGGCCATACACTATCTCAATCATCTCATACAGGGGGGCCCTTTAGAACATCACACTCCTTGAACAAGGAGACGGCAATCCTTTATCTATCACTAGTGCCCTAACCTGACTCAAGCTCACCATCCAAGATAGTCTATAATCATTATGTTTCAAATGATATTGAACTACCTCAAAACAATGACAATCATCATTTAGAAACACAAGTGATCTCAAGTCAAAGGAAAATGTGCCACTTGCTGCTATCAAGGATTATTCACATTGTGACAAACAATTGAATATCCTAGAAGGGTCTGTCCAGTACATCCAATGTACCCATGAGTCTACATCTTATTCCATGCTCGAAGCATCCTATAAGATTAGCACACATATTAGTCTCAATCATATCAAGGCTGTCTCATGTTCACCAAGATATCTCGACTAAGGACATATAGCCTGTCAGCCTAGCTGAACAGCTTTGAGACATTATTCAGAAGTATACTTATTACAGCAGACAAGGTAACAACCTGAATAATAACCATGCCTTTATAAGCATAAGAGTTTATTACATGATACTTATACAATCCCAAGGCCTCAAACATTAGCCTTAAGGGCATACCCATGCCCCATTTCCAACTCGTAGGTCCACCTCATGCTGTCCCACCTGTCTTCTTCTCTTGAGTTCCTGTACATTTGAACAAATGTGAACTCCACATGCAGTGTCCAACACCCATGAAATAGAAGAAGAAGATATCATGACTTCAGTCACAAAAATACCTGAGCCGGAAGCAAAAGGATTGCTTCCCTTCTTATCTCCTTGGAGCGCTTTACAGTCCTTCTTCCAGTGACCCAGCTGGCTACAATGGAAACATCTGTATTCCTTCGACCGCTTAACCTTTTGCTTTAGAACCTTGCTGTAGCTCTTGACAGGGGCCTTGCCCTTCTTCCCCTTCTTCTTGTTCCTTGAGGGAACTAGCAAGACAGAGGATGAAGGCTTTCCCTTTAGAGTCAGCTCTGTAGTCAAGAGCATATTTAGTAACTCTGCCGGCGTACAGTCGATCTTGTTCATATTAAAATTAATGATGAACAGATCGAAAGAGGTCAGGAGAGACTGCAATATGATATCTACAGCAAGCTCCTGATTGATGGTATGTCCCAGTTTCTCTAGAGCCTCTTTGTACCCAATCATCTTGAGTACGTGAGCTCCCACTGGACTCCCTGCAGTCAGTTTGCTCTGAAAGAAAAGTTTAGTCAAATTGTAGCGTTCAGTCCTCGCCTGTGCAGCATACAGCATCTTGAGGTTTGCTATAATTTCTATAGCAGAGAGATCCTCATGCTGACGCTGCAGCTCTGGCGTCATAGACGCAAGCATTAGGCAAGCGACATCAATGCTATCATTGACATGCTTCTCATAAGCATCTCGAACCGCCCTTGCGGCGTTCGGAGCGGGTTGAGGCGGTATAGCCGTCTCGAGGACATACAGTTTCCTCTCAGCCTTAAGAACAATCTTAAGGTGTCCGTATCAGTCTGAGAAGTTTGGCCCAGCAAACTTCTCCCTTTCTAGTAGGGATCGCACATTGAAATTCGTGGTGTTCGTTGCTGCAGGAATCTACAACATTGCAAGAACAGCAAGGTCAGTATCAATGTGAGAATCAATCCAGGACTTAAGAATGATTCTTTTCTCACTATTTTATCTGGCTGAAAAATCCAGCAAAAATAGCCCGAAAGAGTAACACTCTTTTAGTGAGATGGGATCCAGATTTCATACTTGGTCTCCGCGTCCCGCTCAGGCGAGATAAGATGCACAGAGAGTACAAGCACTGATGACCGGTAGGCAATCCTTGCCAATAGCCAACCCGTGCGATTCCCCTTCATCTGGGCAATCCAGCAGACTGTGCCAACTGAGTTGGTACAACACAGTCTCTGATCCCACAGATGGCTGCCTCCATATAGCTAACATATGCTCAGTATGTAGCCTACATGGTCAAGCTGACCCGACCTACTCCCTGGACCACCACGTGCTATGCTGAGCAACGAGAAGCGATAAATCCCTTCTCTGTAACACGCAGGTGTAATCACACACCGTCTGAAGATAGATGGGCGTGCCCACTGAGTGGGTACAACACGGCCCCAACGATAGTCAGAACAGTGAGGTTTCGCGTTAGAAGGCTATCGTGCTTGATATTTAACGTTTGGATTTTAACGGTCTTTTATCTTCTTAACTATCATGCAAACCCTATGGTGATAGCAGAATATTAAATCATGCAATTCTAATTATATAAACAATAAATGAAAGCATGATGATCTTATGTGGTAAACGCCCATTAAGCCTAAGTAAGACCTTAATTTAAATTAAGTCTTCACTTGAGCTCTTCATGGGTCTTTTGCATCTCATCTGGCCCATCCCAGGGCCCAAGCGCCCACTGCAGTTCAGGTGCGCCCACCAGGTAAATGCGCCTCTGCCATGTGTGCTCATGTGCTCATGTCTGATTAAAATATAATTTAATCTATCTAGGCATGATTGACACGCAGGTCAATTACATAGTATAAATTAAAATGTGATACGCAGATCACAATTATAATAATTTACAATTAATCCAGGCACGCAGGCCCCAGCACAGCACACATTAAATTTGGGCAGCCCACATAAGATTAAATAAACAAGCATCATGTTATACAATCAACATGTGATCCAAACAAGAAAATAAAAATTTTGAAAACCCATTGGCATCAATTTTATTTTCCTTATGTGCCCTACTACCTTACAATGGTCCATTACTAGGGATCCACTCATCAGATCTAGTCAGACCCACTACCCTAGCATGCACCAAGTCCTAACTGACTTGAGTCGACCCAGTGGTCAACAATGCATGTGTTGGGCTGAACGATCCTCAAGAGTTCTGGCAAGCGGGTGTGACCCCGGGCCTAACTCAAGAGCGTTCACTGGTTGTCTCAAAACCAGACATCGCTACACGCCTGTCTGCAGTCAACCTATAGCCACCTCGTGCTTGCGCACAGGTGCCATCTGGTCGACCCATCTAGGCTGTCAGATGATCTGATCAGACTGGTTGGATCTAGACTAGACAATGATTTCAAACCTAATAACCCGTCTAAGGTATTATAGCAGGCGCAAATGTAGATCTAGATGGATGCGCGCAAGTTAACAAGTTTTGAAACACAAAACACATCTTTAACAAGCGCCAACAATAGATCATGCATTAACATGAATAACATGCGCCAACATCTAATCACAAGCATGTTATTTTTCGCATGGTAACAATAGATCAATGCATTGTCGCAAACATGGAAACAAACATGTTATTGTCGCATGTTGATAAGATTTAGATCTACACTAAATCGCAAATAAGGATCACATCAAGCAATCATGTAGATTCATACAAAACCTGCTTTGATACCAATTGAAAGTCCCACCCTAAGGGGGGGGGGGGAAACCCTAATAGACGTGCGCATATATATAAAAATTTTGAAGCGGAATTTAGGGTTTCTTAGATCGGTTAGCATGAACACATGATCAACTTGTTCAAGGATTGCAAAGAATCAACAAGAGATCATACCATAGCCATCGTTTAGATGGTGCCTTGGAAGCTAGAGGGCGATATGGCTCTCCTCCAAAGGTGCCGCACACAAGGTGAAGATGGCTTTCTCCTTGTCGTCCTTTGTGCTAGCAAAGAGCTTCAAGAGTCCTAATCGCTTGAAGGGAAGATGAGAGATGACTCTCGGCGTGGATGAACTCCCTCTTCTTTTCGTCAAGTATCACCACCGAAAAGAGAAGAGAAGCCAAAAAGGATGCCCTCGGCGAGAGAGTGAAGAATCCCCTTTCACGTTCGAAAACGCATAACGTTTTCAACAAAGGAAAACGGCTTTCCAATTTTAGAAAGCACTAACTCCACTTCAACTCCCACGTTACCATCCCTCAATCAAACCATTCGAACCATACGTTCACCATGGTGAACCAGTTCCATTTGGTTTGGTTCAAGTGAATTTGGTTCAAGGACCAAGCCTTGGTCTAAATCTCATTGAACCTCAAGGTTCAAGATCTAACCATTCATCTCTCGATGCTCTTGATCTCACCGATCTAGCATCACTACTCTCGATCGAAGCTTACCGATCTCAAGCCCTAATCAATCAAACATGATCAGACCAGATTTCACTTACAATCAGAGTTTAAATCCCTTTAAACTGAACCAAAACAATTCAGTCCACACGATCTGACATAAGTAAGCCATATCATCAAATTGTGCGACCCTAAGGGTTTCCTTTAAATGTCGGTAACGATAACTTACGTTATCACGATCAGTGAGGGGTATCTAGCAACACATCACTGTCTCCCGATATAAAGGGAAGAGTCTTCCAAGACTACACCCAAACCATAGCACAAGTGTGAATCCACTTCACTAGGCATACATGTTTCCTTTGCCACTGGATGTTCTTATTGGACAAGCGTGTCAAGCCTGTAGCTCCAATATGATGAGCATGATTAGATCAGATGAACATAGTCATCTGGGTATGGCCATACACTTTCTCAATCATCTCATCCAGGGGGCCCCTTTAGAACATCACACTCCAAACAAGGAGACGGCAATCCTATGTCTATCACTAATGCCCTAACATGATTCATGTTCATTATCCAAGATAGTCTATAACCATTATGTTTCAAATGATATTGAACTACCTCAAAACAATGCCAATCATCATTTAGAAACACAAGTGATCTCAAGACAGAGGAAATATGCCACTTGTTTGCATACAAGGATTATTCACATTGTGACAAGCAATTGAATATCCTAGTAGGGTCTGTCCAGTACATCCAATGTACCCATGAGTCTACTTCTTATTCCATGCTCGAAGCATCCTATAAGATTAGAACACATATTCGTCTCAATCATATCAAGGCTGTCTCATGTTCACCAAGATATCTCGACTAAGGACTATACTGCATGTCAGCCTAGCTGAACATCACTGAGACATTATTCAGAAGTATTCATATTGCAGCAGATAATGTAACAACCTGAATAACAACCATTGCCTTTATAAACATTGAGTTTATACATGATACTGATACAATCCCAAGGCCTCAAACATTAGCCTTAAGGGCATACCCCAATAGATTATTCACAGATGACTCTTGCAGAAATAGCGAAATTACACTCTTATTTTGTTACATGTAATATTTGAAAGTCTTCTGATCATTATTGTAACGCCCTTGATTTTCTGAATTATGATTTAAGGTTAGAAATTCAGTTTCTGTATTTTTATCGGTTAAAATTTAGGGATTTTTGCCTAATTATAGGACTTTTTCCTACAGGGCAAAAATAATTATTTTCGTTGGGGCTTCGAACCCTCAACCTTGACTATTTGCTCCTGGAATTCTTCCACCATGGTGGCGCATATTTCTGTGTTATTGGAGTGGCGCATGGTGGTTAAGCCCAGGTAAGCCCATTAAAGCCGATTTCCACTTAAGTTAATTGGGTTATTGGATCTTGGATCCGTTTGGGGTGGAAAAAAAAATAAAAAAAAAGGGGGAAAATTCGTGAGAGCTCCTCTCCCTCACGATTTGTGGTTTGTTTCTTGCCCTAGCCGCCTGTGTTGTCGCCCCTCACTGTGCTTGGCGCTCCTGCAAAATTTCTGACGCTGGTGGTGGCAGACTGGTGGTGGACGAACTTTCTGGAGACCCCTGATCCCCTGTTTTGGCGTTTTCTCTGTGGGCGATTTTTCTGGTGAGTAATTCGATCCTAAGGAGTCTAATCCGAATTAAAATTCGTTATTTGCCATGATTATTCGTATGGGGTTGAATTCAAATAATTATAGGGTTTTAAAATCCTGTTCTGCTGAAATCTGCATTCGTTAATCTGACCTTTGTGTACTATAACCCCAATATCTCATGGTCTATAGATCCAAATCGCACGAAATAAATTTTTTATGAAACTAGATACATTCGGCTTTAATTGGAATCTAATATCGACCATATCCGAGCTGTATTCGTATTTCAATCTGTATTGCAATCTAGCTGTACAAAATCAGTTTTCTGGAAATCTGGATTTCGACCTTTATGTGTTCGAACCATCATATCTCCCTAGGTATAGCTCGAAATCTTGTCAAATCAGTTTTATTAGACCGTAGGCTCGAAGAGCTTTATTTTGACTCCCATAACGCCTATTTTCGATTAGTTATTGGATCTGAAATAAATGTCGCAAGACTGATATATGAATCTGTTTTCTTGAAATCTGAAATTCTGACCTTCCTATGTTCGAACCCTTATATCTTCCTGTCTAAAATTAGAAATCTTGTGAAACCAGTTTTATTGGAAACTAGATTCAGAGAGCTTCATTTTGAATACAATATTGACTAGCTTTGGTTCGAAATTGGACTAAAAATATATTTTGCAAACTGACAATATAAATCTGCTATGTTTTGGTTAGACGAATATTCCTTTGTGAGAAAAATTTACATTGTATGGTTTAACCTCTTAAATTGTGGTCTGTAGTTCTTCTAAAATTTATTTGTTTGATGAGAAATTTTAGAGAAAACGAAATTGGGGATTTAACTAAGAACTTAGGAATTTTCGAAAATATAGTTCGAGCCAATTTTGGGGCTTTTGTCAATTTTCTTCACGAGCGTGTAATTAAAATTATCTGTAGTGGGGGACTGAAATTAATTACATGAAATTTGTACATTCTGTTAAGGTTCTGAAAGTGGCGCCCCTTACAGTAATTTTATAGCTCACGGTTTTAGGAATTTTGAGGAGATTATTTCATGAATAATTTCTGTTCTGTATTTAAATGTTTGTTATATGAATAATTTCTGTTCTATATTTAATTGTTTGTTATGTGGATATTTCCTATTCTGTTTATATGTTGTGAAGTTTCTGAAAACCTTGAATGTGTTAAATCATTTGTGAGAACATAGAATGGTTTGACATGAATTAAGGTTAGTTGTAAGGAATTCACTCATATAATTTCTGTTCTGTGTTTAAGGACTGGATATTGGGGTGTGTCATTTTCTAGTTTGTTAGACTTTGGGCATAATGTAAGAATTAAGTAGTGGTTGATCCTACTTCTCTGTTTCAGTATAATCTGTTCTGTAAAATTATGCCCTAGTGTAGCACTCTTCCGTGTCCTTACCCTCCTTCTGTGGCGCTGTAATGGTGCTGATAGTCTACTACGACCCTTGAGACACTATTTCTGTTCTGGGTATTGGAGGCCAGAGTGCCACGTCCTAACAAGACGGGGGCCACCCACTGATACCTCCTCTACCATTCAGTTCTGGGTTTTGGAGGCCAGAGTGCCACGTCCTAACAAGACGGGGGCCACCCACTGATACCTCCTCTACCATTCAGTTCTGGGTTTTGGAGGCCAGAGTGCCACGTCCTAACAAGACGGGGGCCACCCACTGATACCTCCTCTACCATTCAGTTCTGGGTTTTGGAGGCCAGAGTGCCACGTCCTAACAAGACGGGGGCCACCCACTGATACCTCCTCTACCATTCAGTTCTGGGTTTTGGAGGCCAGAGTGCCACGTCCTAACAAGACGGGGGCCACCCACTGATACCTCCTCTACCATTCAGTGCTGGGTTTTGGAGGCCAGAGTGCCACGTCCTAACAAGACGGGGGCCACCCACTGATACCTCCTCTACCATTCTGTTCTGGGTATTGGAGACCAGAGTGCCACGTCCTGACAAGACGGGGGCCACCCACTGATATCTCCTTTACCATTCTGTTTCTGATATGCATGCATTGTCTCGTCCTCGGCAGAGGTGGGGTCAGACCTTCTGTGGTCATCAGGCCTTCTGTGGCCTTTCTGTTTCCGATGTAGACTATCCGTTTGGACTCTGAAAATTCTGATTTTCTGTCTGTCAGTTCTGATTTCTGTAGTTCTGTTTCGATCTGTATTTAGATGTATTAGGAGGTGTGGTTAGTTGGTATGGGTTGGTATATTCATATCCTACCTGTTTGATGCCTATTGTTACAAGTATCTGTATTTGATTGTGTTTGTTTCTGATATGAGCATGCATGTTAAGTTGATTTATCTTATCTGTTAAATAAAAAGAATTTCAACTTAAGTATGATATTTTTGATGTGTACTATGGATGACTTTTAGTGTCTTTTACTCACTGAGCTTTTTAGCTCACCTCCGTTGTTTAAATGTTTTCAGGTGAGACATCAAGACAGTAATTGCTACAGCTAATATGACGCTAATGTTTGATGTCATTTCTAAGAATAGTCTTCTAAAGATTTATCAGGCCTGCGTGCCTAATTTATTATGACCTATATGACATGTTTTATCTCCTGAGGGCTTATGCCTGTTTTCAGGATATTATATTATAGTTGTTTCGTTTAAATTATTGGATACAAGTCTTGGATTCTTTTATTGAATTGGTTCTTATTTTGAAATGTCCGATTTGAGATGTGTAACCGAATTTGTGTTGTTTATTTTAGTATCTGAATAATTAGTTCTGTATATTTCTGAAATTCCACATATGTGTAGTGTGGACGTTTGTTGTTGTTACAAGATATGTGTGTCTGTGCAGCAGTAGTTTAGAATACTTGCTGCCGGATTTTTTCTGGATTTCCGGATTTCTATTTCCTAGTAATCGATCCTATTCAGTTCTGTGCGGTTTTCTGTTCCGTAGTAATGTCCTTCGATGCCGCTTTCTTCTTGTGTTTTAATGGAAGAGTAAAAAATTTTTGAAACCCCGTATTTTACTTGTATGCGTGTGGGGTGTGATTCTGAGGGATGTTACAATTATACTTCTGATTGTAAATTTTTAATGCCTAAAAATTCTAATTCTTCATGTTACCTAGATGATCATTATGATTCTAGTTGGAAAAATCAAACTTCTTTTTATGATGATTGCTCTGATCATGTTTCTGTGCCATGCTTTGAGGATACTGAAAAATCTAGCTTAGAGACTATGTTAGAAAGATTTATAGCTGATCAAGAAAAATTCATGTCAAATCAAAACCAACTCATGACAAATAGAAGTAAAAAATTTGAAGATCTTAAGGGGATGACTAGTCAACTTGCTTCTCGGGTAGAATCTTTGACTGCTAATACTGAATTGCTAGAAACCTAGATTGCACAACAAGCATGTTTATTTGAGTTTGAAACTGAAGAACTTGATTTAGAAAAATCCCCCTATGATTATGATTGTTTTGAGATTGAGCCTTATATGAATATTAATGAATCTCATCCTGATTTTGATAATTGTAAAATTGATTCATCTGATAATTTATTTGAGGAAAAGGTTGAGAAAATTGAAATTGAAAAACCTTCTTTTGATGATAATTTTGATTTTGATGAAAACTTATTTATGGTTGAATCTGGTGAGCTTGATAAAGGGTTAAAAATTATAGACATTGATGAACCCCACTGTGATTTTGGTGATATTATTGAAATTTATGATAAAACTTTTGAGGTTAACTCTGATCCTATTGTAAACATTGATAAATCTTATTTTTCATATGATTCTGATTTTGACTCTTCTGATGATGAATTATTTATGGGGAAGCATGAGGAAATTGATTTTGAAGAGTCCCGTCTTGATTTTAATAATGATTTTGATATTGATAAACTATTTGATTGTGAGCATGAGGAACCTGAAGATGATTTGAAAATTACAAATATCGATGAATGTCACCTTGTTGTTTTGCCCATAGCTATTGTTGAAAATTTTGATCTATTTGAAAATTTGTGCTTTATTGAGTAATCTAATAAAAGACATAGACATTATTTTGATGATCCAATACTTGAATCTTTTGAACTAGGTACTAATCTTATTGCAATTGAAAATATTAATTTGCAGAAAGGACTGATGATTTTGCTTTTTGACAAACACAGGAAGATAATAAAGATTTCTTGGAGTGAATTTGAGAATTTTGATTTTAATTTCTGGAAATTTAAGAAAGCCATAGTGATTGTGATTTATATTGAATTTTGGATATTTGGATTAGTGGCTCAAAATTTAAGAAAAAGGAAATGCAGAAAGTTGTATGCTCTTTACTTCGGAACTGATTCACCTGCTTCACCATGAGATTTGATTTTTGGTCAAGCTATGGACCTAAAATTAGTGCTTCTTGGGAGGCAACCCAAGCATTATCACTTAGTTTAGTTTCTTTTTAGAATTAATTTTTCTTTTTATTTTGCAGGGAAAATAAAATTTTGTGCAAAATACGGCACTGCCATAATCTGCTTTACAGTACCGTATTTTTTTGGTATTTCTGACCCAAGACTTTTGTAGAAATTATGGCACAGCCGTAAAGCATTTTACGGTACCATATTTTAAAGCTGCTTTCTGCTTATTGAGTAGGTGTTTTCTCGCTGCAATTTTAAGAAACTGGATTGAGAAAAATTTTAATCTTTGGCATGACATGTGACACGCTCCGCAAGTGCATGGATATGTCGAAGTCATATAAAAGATGTCGAATCCCACAGGGAACAAGGTTGAGTACTAGAAAGTCCGAGTCCTAATAGCTAGGCGAATCGAAACGTGGGTTTTTGAAGACGGAAATCAAAAACAAACAATTGCAATTACTTCGGTAGAGAAAAGATATGAGAGAGACTTCAGGGCTATGACTTCCACCACGATGATAATATTAATTATACAAGAAAGATATTAATTACTTGGTTTATTGGTTTTGCACAAGGATTCTAACCCTAGGGTACAAGGTGCCCTCTCTCGAGTGATACACCCCGGTGTTCGTTTTAGACCGACCTCCTACTCTCGCGGTGGATCGTTCTAAGATGAACCCAATGAGTTCTATGGCAGACTATGAAGTCCTCGAGTGAAGACCAAGCACTCTCGTGTCGGGGTCTCGCAAGTTTTACTCAGAGGTTCGACCCTTACGATCCTTCTCTCGATATGAATCGTAACGGCTAACACGCAATATTACTTGGCCAAGGTAAAATCATGAAATAAATACGTTAAAATAAAATATGCTCATAATTCATACCAAATAACATAAATAGATACAAAGTTTGTAATTAAAATCTTCAAAGGGTTTCCACCAAGCCCCGAAATAGGGTTTACGCTACAATCGTCATTGAAACGCTCAAAATCTCTCTTTTAAAGAAATTAAAAGTATAAGAAAACGAAGCTAAGGGGAAGGAGATGATGAATCGAAGGAATCCTAAAGAAATCGTGATGATTGTGTGTCTCAATCTCCGAAAATCTCCAAAAATCCCCTCTGTCGCTGTGTTCTTCCGCTCGTGGTGCTTCTTCACATGAATGCCCCATCATTAGGGCAAGAAAATTGGGGCTTTTATGTCGTATATGTTCACATCTGAAAGAGCTTTCCATAGACACCTTACTTGCCGAATTTGGACTCCGAACGGGTGAGAAATCGAAGGAAAACCGAGTGTGGGTCAGGCCGCTCGCGAACCTGGGTTAGAATCACGGTGAACCCCGCCGGGTTCACCTGGCCATGATTCATTCTGTGATTTTGGCAGAAAGAAGCATGGTGAACCCCGTCGGGTTCACCTGGCCGTGATGTGTTCTGGATAGTTTTCGGCCAAATGGAATTCTGGTGAACCCCGCTGGGGTTCACCTGGCCGTGATGCTCTCTGTGAGTTTCGCAGGCTGGCGACTAGGATGGTGAACCCCGTGGGGTTCACCTGGCTGTGATTGTCAGGCTAACTCCAAACAAGCCCAAATTTGATAGGCGGCTTCGTTTTCGCATGAGAAATCGTCCCATGGCCTCAGAATCTTCAAAATATGTTGAAAA
This sequence comes from Costus lasius, assembly GCA_027563935.2. Taxonomy (NCBI): domain Eukaryota; kingdom Viridiplantae; phylum Streptophyta; class Magnoliopsida; order Zingiberales; family Costaceae; genus Costus; species Costus lasius. The sequence continues at coordinate 35,995,217 of CM050453.2, forward strand.
AAAGAGTGTTTTTACCTGAAATTCCATAAAAGTGCCAAAAAGTGAAGATTCCGATGATATGAAAGAAATAAGCCTATAATTAGTATAAAAATGCCGAAATAAGCCTAAATTTGACATGAAATACAGCGGAAAAATACTACCAAAATGCGATGCATCAAAATACTCCAGACTTAAATATTTGCTTGTCCTCAAGCAATAAAATAAGATGAAATACATGTTTGGTATAAGAGTAATCTTTCGTGTCAAGATATACATCCAAGTTAGAAAAACATTTAATAGCAATCCAATATCTAATCAAGAGAAATTAAGTAAATGGTTGCCTCAAGTGTTCAACAGTTTGATCCCACAATACTAGATGTCAAACAACCTAGTAAGCAGTAAACATAGGATTCAATCAAGCTTACATAAAACACTCATGCGATTCCAATCCTTCCTAGTCAAATCGTTGGGGTTAACTCAAATGTTTCATCAGGGTATGATACACTGATTATTGCAATAGACTTCAACTCATAACCTTAGGTACCATTGCCAATTTTTCGCAATGCCAAGTAGAGGAGTCATTTTATTGTTTTCAACTTCACATCCCTTAGATTTCAACTCATGTCCTTCGGTACCACTGCCAATTTTTCGCAGTGCCAAGTAGAGGAATCTAAGGTTGAGAAATATATATATTTTTTTATACCGGCAGTTGATAACACATCCTTTTTGAACACATGTAGTGTCTCCCCAACAATAGAAGGGAAATAAAGGAATAACTAAGCGAATATATAACTCAATATGATTCTCATGTAAGTTGCAAGCTTGAGTTGATTAAACAATCATAGAAATGTTTGACCCACTAATGAACTACTCAAAATCAATCCAAATCACAAAATTTCTAAATCATAGAACATACAGATATGATCAAATAGAATTTCTAACAAGGAGGTATACTCCAAACTTAATTTTTTGATCATTCCTAACCAATCATGCACTCAACTCAAAATTTTGAAATAGCTTTCATAGGACAAGTCTCATGATAGACACATGAATTCATGAATAATAAGCATCATAACATCATTCAAGATTTTCACAACATGAAATCACAATCATCATAGGAAAGTACTGATATAAGCATGAAAGTAAAGTGCAAAGGGTCATACATAACTGTCATAGAGTGGGGCTTGAGGATGTGGACCAGGCCCACGAATATAATGGCAGACCCACGAATATAATGGCATATAAGATACAATGCCACATAATATCCAACCATCTCAAAATGAAAGTATTAATCCCCAACATCACAAGGTCAAGCGATCACAGTCAAGTAGCCACATGAAGAAAGAAAAGCAGAGACCAGAGTAAAGAAAGCTCACCCACTCTAAAAGTTTGCATAGTCCTCTATGCAATTCCATGGTGTGAGAAGAGTGGAAGATGATGTTGATGGTCTGGGAAGCTACCTCCGCTTGCGCGAGTGAGAGGCAGAAGCCCTGGAGCTCTTACTCTTCCCGCGTGCACTATAGTCGGGCTCGGCCTCCTCGTCGGAAGAAATGTTCATGCGAGCTGTTGTGTCCTCGGAGAGTGCGGATAGCTGGTCGTCCATGATCGATATCTTCTCCCAGACAGATCCCATCATTTTGTGTTGTCTCTACATGTGTGCTTCCATGGACTCCCAATGCGAAGATTGGTTCTACTGGATGTGGGTAACGGCGGTGTCCAAGTTATCAATCATCTCCCGTTGATGGAGTTGCTCCTCCCTGATTTCCTGCAACACAGACATCATAGAATCGTGAGAGGAGGTGCCACTAAAGGAAAATGCTCCTGGTGCTGGTGGTGCAGTGTCGACTGGATCAGGCTGTGCGTCCTCAACTGGCTGGATGCGCCAGTTTCCACGGACTCTGACTAATGTGCGCTCTGGGTTCGGTAGTGGAAGGTAGAATGGGCTCCTTTTGAATGTCATACAATAGGAATCTCCCTTGTGAACAATCAGCTTCATGGCAACGCAAGACTCGATGTCGAGCCTGTTGCTGCCAGTGGCTTCCAGTGTGCCATATGGGATGATGCCCAAGGAAACTGCCAATGATGTAATCAGGCCGCCGATCACAATCGCTCCTTTCAATGAACGGGGGCATGGTTAAATTGATTTGCCAAATAATACCCAGAGTCCACCCTAAAACTATGCAGCATACACCAGAGATAAAAGAGCTCGGTTTGCCGAACCATACCATCACTCTCACCGCGGCCAAATAAGGTGTGGGCCAACACGTGGTGGACATACTTGAGCACAGGGTTGCATAAACTAGATGCACGAGCCACGCGAGCGGAATAGATGTGCTCATTAGTAATTGCACCCCAAAAACCCTGCTCACTGAACTCAGTGGGGACCCTGCGAACACAAGGCTCCGGAAAACCAAAAATACCACGCAATTGTGAGAGAGTGAGGGTGTGTTCGATGTTACCCAACTGAAATGTCAAATGTCCTGGATCGTCCTCGAGAATAGGATCGACCTTCACTTCCAAAGAACTCAGAAATTCCAAAGTCACGCCAACATAGGTGGGAGAAAATAGTCGCTGGAACTGCTCCAAACCCACTACAGCATACATCATGTCGACGTCATCAAGCATCCCAAGCATCTGTAGTATACCTCTATCAAGATACCTCGTGTTGAGGACCCGGCGCTGGCGCAATATCTGATAGCGTTGTTCTTGGGCAGCGTCGTGAAAGATAATCCCGAACTCATTCGGGGGAGAGGCATATGGCTGTGATCGGCTGGAAGGAGTGCGCCCATGGCGAGAGGAAGAAGAGTCTGGAGTCGCCGTTGAAGATGGTCGGCGAGATGGTGGTGTAGGTGTCGGCTCGTACTCCTCATCGTCGGTGGCGGACGAATCAGATAGCGCCTGTTGAGGGCGTGAGGTCCGCTTGGTAGCCATAACTTTAGTCCTTGGAGGCATGGTGGTTGACAGCGATCAGAAGAGGTTGGTGAGTTCTAGTGAGAAGGTCCGGTAGGAGTCGCAGAGAAAACACAGGCGGTGGACCAACTGAAAAAGAAACTCGGAGAAACCGGAGGAAAGGAAATCTGGAACCGATTGGAGAAGTAACTCGACTGGATGAAGGGAAAAGCTGGATCAAACCTCTGGAGATCTTCTTCGAGTGCTAAGAGGGAGAGGAGGCGGCGCGATCTGGTCGGCTTCGTCGGAATCGGGAGGCGGCGGCGGATCGGGTCGATAAAAGTCGAAGAACAGTGGATGCACGGGACTGAGATCCGGAGTTGCTTAGAGAGAATAGCTGAAAGGGAAATCCAGATCGAAGCCTTGAAGATGTTCTTCGTGTGTTGAGAAGATCAGAGGGAGGCGCAATCGAGTGGCAGCGGAGGTAAGGTCATGCGCTGGGTGCCCTAGCTTCGGGTGAACACTGGATTAGAAAACCAGTGAACCCGCCCGGGTTCACCAGCCCGTGATGATCACTGTGGTCGGGCTGAAGCAACAGAAGCACGGGTGAACCCGCTAGGGTTCACCGACCCGTGAAGCTTAATGGACATTTTCTAGAGTTCGGAAAGATGGTGAACCCTGTGGGGTTCACCTGCCTGTGAAGCTCACTGGTGGGTCCCTACGTGTGTAGAAATTCTGGTGAACCCCATGGGGTTCACCAAGCCATGAAACTCATTGGTCATAAAGTCTGGGCGCCTATATACAGTGCACTTCAGGGGTGAACCCCATGAGGTTCACCAGGCCGTGATTTGCACTGTTTACTTCAAAAATTCTGGGAAAATTCCCCATGCACCCAATCTTCATCCTACATCATAAAGAGACATCAATTTAGTAGCAATCCCCTCTAGAAATCTAAAGAAATGAAAAAAAAACCAATAGTCTAAAACACTAACTAATAACAAAAAGAAACTATGCATAAAAATTAAAGTTAAGCAAAAACTTGGGTTGCCTCCCAAGAGCGCTAGTTTAAGATCGGTAGCTCGACCATAGAAGTGTTATTCATAAATCAGAATGAAGATGAAATTACCAAGTGGTTCGCACCTTGAAGGGTCAGAAAATGATTTCAAGCTTATTTTACCTTCATCAATTACCTTGGTTGTTTCCTTATGCAAATTTTCAAATTGTACCTTCCTCAAGTTGACTATTTCAGTTGAATCAAAGAGTTTCACAAAAGCTTCAGCTTCCTCATTATCCTTCACCTCATCTTCAACTGCAAAATAGATTTTTATGGGATCCACAAACAATTCACTAATCACTTCTTGGTTAACCACTTCCTCAACAACATCAACCTTATGACAAGACCCTACAAAATAAGATATATCCTCAAGTGGTTTCTCATGTTCTATCTCCTCTTTTGATTTTTCTGGTTGAAGTATCTCAGGAGATTTAATCTCAGTGTCATGTGCAGGCATCCTAGGCTCCTCAAGTTATTTCCCATTACAAGTTATAATTGCATCACAATATTCTCTTGGGTCTGTTTTAGATTGGGATGAGAGTTTACTAGAGGCTATTGTAGAGGTGCTAGCTTGATTAGCCAATTGGGTTTCCAACATCTTATTATGGGCCTCGAGAGCATCTACTTTAGATGTTAGTTGCCTAATGACTTCACAAACACTCTCATTTTCCTTGGTTTGTGCTGCCACAATAGTCTCTAGTAGTGACTCAAGGTTAGACTTTTGAGGTGACACAAACTGCCTCGATTGAAATTCAGGAGGTTGCCTATAGTTAGGTTGGGGAATTGTGTTGGGATTATTCTCATAGGAAAAATTTTCATGGTCCCACCTACTTGGATTGTATGTATTGGAATATGGGTTTAACTGTGGTCTAGGGTTGAGATTCCAAAAGGTATTGGCTTGCTTTCTAAAAGGTTCAAGTTGTGAGATTCCTAATTTGCATTCGGCGAAGCTGTGTCTTGACCATTGACTGTGATTGAAGGCCATATCCTCTAGCAGGCTCATAGCATCATCCACAGTCTTGTTCATCAAAGCCCCGCCAGTAGCTGCATCAATAATACGCCTCGTGTTAAAATTTAGACCATTATAAAAGGTGTGAACGATTATCCATTTTTGAAGTCCATGATGTGGGCATATTCTCTGAAGTTCTTTAAATCTATCCCATGCTTCATAGAGTGATTCTCTATCTTTCTAAGTAAAGCTTATAATCTGGTTACGAAACCACACAGTCTTGCTCTGAGGGAAGTATTTGGAAAGGAAAATTTGGGAGAGCTGGTCCCATGTAGTGATTGATCCTGGTGGTAAGGAGTGTAGCCATATCCTTGCTTGGTCCCTAAGAGAAAAAGGAAAAAGCCTTAGTCGAATTGCATCAGAGGAGACACCATTTAATTTCAAAGTATCACAATATTCCAAAAATATAGCTAAATGCATGCAAGGGTCTTCAAGTAAAGAGCCTCCAAACTGGTTCTGTTGAACCAACGATAGAAGTGCAGGCTTGATCTAAAAATTGCTGGCTTCCACATTGGGGAGAGCAATGTCTGATTGTAAGTGTTGTATAGATGGAGCAGCATAATCTCTCAAAGTCTTGTTGTTCATATTTTCAGCAGTCAAAGGTACTCAGGCATTCTCCAAATTCAAAGATCACCTGTTCTTAAGCTCCTTAGCAAAAACTATTGATCAGACACAATGATAAAACTTAAGAAAGGAAATAGCTAAAATACAAATAAAAATAAAAAGGAAGAAAAAGAAAAATGCTTAGTCTACCAATTCTCGGAAGTATACTAATATCAACCGTTGTTCCCTGGCAACGGCGCCAAAAACTTGACACGCTTCGCAAGTGCACGGATATGTCGAAGTAATATAAAAGATGTCGAATCCCACAGGGAACAAGGTTGAGTACTAGAAAGTCTGAGTCCTAATAGCTAGGCAAATCAAAACGTGGGTTTTTGAAGACGGAAATCGAAAACAAACAATTGCAATTACTTCGGTAGAGAAAAGATATGAGAGAGACTTCAGGGCTATGGCTTCCACCACAATGATAATCTTAATTGCATAAGAAAGATATTAATTACTTGGTTTATTGGTTTTGCACAAGGAGTCTAACCCTTGGGTACAAGGTGCCCTCTCTCGAGTGATACACCCCGGTGTTCGTTTTAGACTGACCTCCTACTCTCGCGGTGGATCATTCTAAGATGAACCCAATGAGTTCTATGGAAGACTATGAAGTCCTCGAGCGAAGACCAAGCACTCTCGTGTCGAGGTCTCGCAAGTTTTACTCAGAGGTTCGACCCTTACGATCCTTCTCTCTATATGAATCGTAATGGCTAACACGCGATATTACTCGACCAAGGTAAAACCACGAAATAAATACGTCAAAGTAAAATATGCTCACAATTCATACCAAATAACCTAAATAGATATAAAGTTTGCAATTAAAATCTTCAAAGAGTTTCCACCAAGTCCCGAAATAGGGTTTACGCTACAATCGTCATTGAAACGCTCAAAATCTCTCTTTTAATGAAATGAAAAGTATAAGAAAATGAAGCTAAGGGGAAGGAGACGATGAACCGAAGGAATCCTGAAGAAATCGTGATGATCGTGTGTCTCAATCTCCGAAAATCTCCAAAAATCGCCTATGTCGCTGTGTTCTTTCACTCGTGCCACTTCTTCACATGAATGCCCCATAATTAGGGCAAAAAAATTGGGGCTTTTATGTCGTATACGTTCGCCTCTGAAAGAGCTTTCCATAGACACCTTACTTGCGGAATTTGGACTCTGAACAGATGAGAAATCGAAGGAAAACCGAGTGTGGGTCGGGCCGCTCGCGAACCTGGGTTAGAATCACGGTGAACCCCGCCGGGTTCACTTAGCCGTGATTCATTCCGTGATTTCGACAGAAAGAAGTGCGGTGAACCCCGCCGGGTTCACCTGGCCGTGATGTGTTCTGGATAGTTTTCAGCCAAATGGAATTCTAGTGAACCCTGCTGGGGTTCCCCCGGCCGTGATGCTCTCTGTGAGTTTCGCAGGCTGGCGACTGGGATGGAGAACCCCATGGGGTTCACCTGGCCGTGATTGTCAGGCTAACTCCAAACAAGCCCAAATTTGATAGGCGGCTTCGTTTTCGCATGAGAAATCATCCCATGGCCTCAGAATCTTCAAAATATGTTAAAAAAGGGTGTTTTTACCTGAAATTCCATAAAAGTGACAAAAAGTGAAGAATCCGAAGATATGAAGGAAATAAGCCTATAATGAGTATAAAAATGCCGAAATAAGCCTAGATTTGACATGAAATATAGCGAAAAAACACTATCAAAATGCGATGCATCAACGTGAAAGTACTCATCTTGCTCTATTCTTTGGATATTTTTTCTGAATTTTAAAGTCCATGGATCATTCTAAAACACAGCAACTTTTTGATTATGATTAATTTCTACAGCAGTTTTCTTTTGACTATTCTGATTAGCACTTTTGCTTCAAGTTTTTAAGATGCTTAAATAACTTGAAACCTAGATTTTTCACTTGGAATTTGAAGTTCGTGTGTCATTCTATCTTGTGGATTAATTATTTTTATGAAAATATTTTCTGATCATTCTAGGACACATAACAACTTTTCGAATCTGATTAACTTTTATGCAGTTTGTGCAGTTTTTAATTTGAGTAGCCTTCTTTTTGTTGATACCCTAAATTCCTGACAGAATTTGATCCTTTGATTTTCATATGTCTGAAAAGAACACATCTTATTCTACAACTTGGTTATGTCCATTTTCTATTTGGATCATTAAAATTTTTTTTTGGGTAGGGCTACTTTTTATAAAAAAAATTCAGAAACTGCATTGTTTATTTTCTACATGTTATAGTTTCTTTTGCCTCCAGATTCAGAAATCTTCAAGAGCAACTGTCTTCCACCTCTAGCCACCACTGCATCTACCTCTGACATCACTATTTCCAGCCATCGACACTGGATTATACCATTTGCAGATTCTTATTACTTCTACTGCCTCTTATACCATTTTATTTATTTATGCAGCAGACTCTTCATTAGTGACTGATTTTTTTTATCTTTCCAGTGCTATCTCTCGCCCCCACCGGCCGACGATCTCACCTCCAGGACTGTGATCTCTAGCAGGCCACTAGAGATTGCTCACATTACTGTCGGCACCACCACCATCATTGCTAGCAGCTTTTTAGATAACATCTGTTCCACCTCTGCTTCTTGCCTGCTCGACTCTTTCCACCGGCATCCTCTTCAGACCTCCGGTGACATCTCTAATTCTTCTTTGAGAAAATTATTTTTATCATTATTATTTTTAGAGACTATTTTCAAACTGAGCCTTATGTATCTTAAATTGTGCAGGTAAAATTTTCAAAAGACACATCTTTGGACCTAACAGCATCTGCCCCGACACTATTTTTGATCTGAGCATTATGTATATTCGGTCTGAGCCTGCTATATAGTCTTGTGAGTATTGTTTACACTCCCTTGTTTTCATGATTATTTTATATGATTTGCATCTTTGATTTTCTTTAGATGTACATGAGATTTCTATTCTATAGGGTTGCTTAATTCTATCACTTTACACCCTTTGCATTGTTTGAGCCTTATGTGATTATACGGATATATCACTTTACATCTCATGATTGTTGAGTTTGATGCTTCTACACCTCTATGACCACCGACACTACTATTCTGTTTCTCATGCTTATCTTTCTTTTCGATATGGTTGTATGATGATTATGATGATGAATGGATTTAAATTCATGATTAGAGAAAAAACCCTATCATGTTAAATTTATTTCTTCAATGCATATCTATTTTTAAAATTTGACATTGGTTGATGCATGAAATTTTGGGTAGATGTGTTATTTGATGAATAAGATCTAAAGGTGAAACTACTCCTTTAAATAAAATGAGAATATGAGTATGATTTGTGAATTGATGTCAATTGATCAGCCTAGTAGATGTTTAGTCTATTTTGCTATTTATTGGGAAGGAAGAATCCAAGGTCCATAAAAATAGTGAGAGACTCCCCTACTTGGCACTATGTAAAATTGATAGTGGTACCTAAGACATGGGTTGAAGTTTATGCATAAAAAATAATGAGTGTGAAAAATAATAAGACTCCTCTACTTGGCACTGTGTAAAATTGACAGTGGTACCGAAGATAAGAGTTGAAGTCAAAAATAAAAAGTGTGTATCTAAGTGGGTACATGCCATCTTCACAAAAACAAAATACATAAAAAAAGGGAAAAAAATCATGTGTGGAAAAAGATCTTGGAAACCTAATTCCTGTAAACAAAAGCATGATAGATTTGAACTAAACTGGGTGAAATCATGAGATTGAAAATTCTATTTATTATACAAGTTACAAAGTTTTATTTGATTGAATTGTGGATCTAGAGGGTTGAGTTCTAAGGATGATATGTTTATTTGAAGTTTTGTAAATCAGTTGGTAGAATTTTTCATTGATAGGTTGTATTTTAGAAATTTATTGAGCATGAAAAGGTTATTCTTTTAATCAAGTTTTGATTTTTGTTTAAGGACAAGCAAAGTTTGAGCCTTATGTATTTTGATGACACCAAAATATATAGTATATTTTGTATCATTCTATGTATCTTTTCATGTTAAATTGAGGATCTTTTTGCTTATTTTTATGCTGAATTCATCAAATATTGCAAAGTCTACTTCTATTTTGGTTTTTCATGGTTTTCAAGTAAAAAGGCACTATTTCAAGGCATTTTCAAGCAAAATCAAACACATAAAAGAGTTACCATCATCAAGAGGAGGTCACCCAAGAAAATTCACGCAAAACGGAGTAACTCAGCAAAATACGGCAGCGCCGTTATCCATTTTACGATACCGTAATTTCAGACGGTACCGTAAAATCAGAACACTACCGTAATTTGGAGGATTTTCCGAACAGAAAGTTTTTGTGATTTAAGAGGAGAAGACACACGCACTGTAAAGACCAACGTTTATCTAGTATCGAGGGAGAAAGCGCCAGAGAGGCGTCTAGGGTTTGGCCTTGCGCCGAGAGGCGTAGTGGGCACCTTAGGCCGCGATTTTCTCACAGAAGCTTCGCTTGGGGATAAGGAAGACACACCAAAAGTTTCAGAGCAAGAGGAGTCCAATCAGAATAGGAATCAATGAAACAACGGTGACAGCACTGTTCATCATGGAAAATACGGCTGTAATATCGTGTTGTGAAGTTGTTTTCTCCTTCTTCTTCAATTTCTTCCACTTTGAATCTATGGTTGATTGTATTTCCTTTTCCATGCTAGCTTAATACTCTTTTGGGACATGGGGTGCAATCCCCCTTGATTTTTAATGATTAGATAACCTTTCACTTTCATCGTGATTAATCTACTTTGATAATTTTACCTATGCGATTATTGCTCTAAGTTTCTTCTTAATTTACTTTTTGTCATCATGAATAGAGTTCTTGCACTAAGGACCGAAAGGTGACATGCTTGAGAACTGGAACCCTAAAATTGATTAATAGGAACTCACTATAAGAAATTAGGTTAAGTTCTTATTTCTTTATTTTAGATGACTAATTGCCTTGATGATGATTATGAACCTAGGATTAAGTTAGTGTGTCAAACGTGGAGATCTTGCACGAAAGTGAAGATCGGAACGTTGGAGAACCATAGGTAGAACTTGTGTTGAGTCTCGGATGCACGAAAGTGATCCTTGAGATTCCGCTTGAGACAATCAACCTAGAATTCGGATGCACGAAAGTGATCTTGAGTTCTTTGATTGATGATTTACTTATTATCAGCTTGGGATAAATCTTGCGCGAAAGCGAGGATTTGTCTCTGCATGGTTGTCTGCACGAAAGTGAGATAATCCCCATATGAAGTAAATTAAGTCTTTATCAAATTAGAATTTGATTGATGAACATCCTTAGATATCTAGTCTTGAAAATCAAGGTGGATGAAACCCTAGTCCCAATTTTTCTCTCTGATTATCTTTTCGTGTGTTTTCGATCATCGCTTGCTATTAATCGGTTGCTTAGCTAGTAAGAATACAACTATTTGGTACTTAACAATAAGGCCTCTGTGGTTCGATATCTTTCTTTATTACTTTGATAATTCTGTACACTTGCGGAAACCTATCACAAGGCTTCCTATTGAAGATCAATGCTAGCCAACTGGAAAATTGAAGCTTTTCTGGTGGGGAAACACCGTTCGCCTCCTGTTGCCCTAGCTCTAGCTTCTTTCTCAAATTTGTCTTGTAAATTGGCCAAAAGTTCCCAATAATTGATCCCATGGTGGCTTATATAGTTCCCCAACTCCTAATTAGATTTTTCCCGAAATTTGGCTACGAAATTAGCTGAATTGGGCAAGAAACAAGGTCAAAACTGAATCTAGCGGAAATAAATACGGCCATGAAAATAATATGGCTAGCAGTATTTCTTTCTGTACTCTTCTGGAAATAAACCCGACAGAAATACGACTGTGAAAATTATCACGGTAGGTCGTATTTCTTTCTGTGGATTTTCTTCAACAAATTACGGCTGTGATTTTTGTCATGGGCAAGACATATTTCTCTCTGTGGATTTTTGGTATTTTGTACTGAGTAAAATACGGACGTGAAAAATATCACTGGCAGGCTGTATTTCATTATGTACTCATCCAGAAAATATGGCCGAGATAATTATCACAAACAAGCCGTATTTTATAAACAAGCTCTGATTTGCACAAAATTTGATGGGCAACTTTGTCTTGACTTGTAGAATTCATTTGTGCACTTGGATTCATCAAAATCTATCAAAATTTAGTCATTTTCACCTGAAATATGACAAAAGCGAAGAGAGTTGAAGATTCTGAAGAAATAAAAGGATTTAAGACAAAATAAGTGAAAACATGATAATAATAGGAGAGATTATGTATAAAAAGTATAGTAAAATACTATGTAAATGCGAGATATCAAATCTTCCTAGACTTAAACTTTTGGTCATCCTGAAGCAAATAAATAGACCAAAGAACAATGTTGAGCATGAAAAGATAACTTACTTATGCAAAATAAATTTCTAGAATATAATCACTCATAAAAATTTTCTAACTCATGATACATAAAATTCCAAATAAATACATTGCTCTTAGAATTTAATTCTTAAGATTCACAATTCTAATCAAATAAAATTTCACAACTCGTATAATAATAGAATCTCATTCTCATGAATTCCTTTATTACAGTTTAAAACTTCAATGCTTTTGTTTATAGGAATAGGATCTCAAAAATCTTTTTTTTTTTACTTTGCTGTTGACATTTTCTAAATTGAATACCACCTTTCTTGTGGTGACGAATTTAGAGTACATTGACCACCTAGCCAATGTATTAGAACTCATATCTTACTGGCTAACAGAATTGAGATTCAAAGTCAAAGACAGCGGAGTTAATGTCAAACGGCTTTTCTTTGCCATGCATCCACATTGATACATACTTTTTATTTGGACTTCAACTTATGTCTTCGGTACCACTGCCAATTTTTCGCAGTGCCAAGTTGAGGAGTCATATATCTGAATTTTGGATTCTTTCTTCCCAACAATTAGCATAATAGTTTAAACATCCACTAGGCTAATCAATCAATGTGAATTCAACAAATCATACTCATATACTCATTTTATTAAAAAAAAAATGCTTCACTCTTAAATTGCATTCATCAAACAACATATCTACCAAAATCTCATGCATCAATTGATGAAAAATCAAAATGATACGATATATATTGAAGAAATAAACTTTACACAAGAAGAATATTCTCATTCACAGGCATTGATATATATGAACAACAAAGATGCACATCATTCATCATCAGAGAAAAATACCACACATTATCATAGTAAATCACACATTGTCAAAGTAAAACTCATACACCCAAAAGAAAATGCATCATAAAGTCATAATACAATCCATAATATCGACTATCACAATGCACCTACACACGGTGCCAAATCACATCAACAAGTTATAGTTAAAATTATAGAACTCATCATCAAACACAATCCAAAAACACACAAAAGCATAAAAAACATGATATTAAGGAGCATCAGATGCAAAGGGCATGAATGTATCACCCTTCCCTACAAAAGAGAACACATTATCCTTGATGTAAAGAACAAAAATAGAGTAAATAGGAAAAAGGATACTCACAAAGTACTAATCGTCCGCGTCAGAGTCGGTCTCCTCATCATCCTCTTCATCAGAAGTAGCCTCTCCCATAGGCTCATCCGGATCCCTCTCTGGATCCTTCTCTTCGTCAGAGCAGAAATGGTCCCATAGAAATCTCTTTATATCACGGACATCATCCTGCGTATCTCGGATAGAATCATACATTGTCTTCAGAAGGCATCTCTAATGGAACACCTCTGCAGATAATGCCTGGAAACCTATATCCTGGGTGGCGGACTAACACCTCAGAGGCTGGGCTGCGCTACAAGAAGAAGAACCAGTTTTGGGTGAATGTGAATCATCACCCATCCCATAAAATTTGAAACTAGCCCCTCCAAAAGATGGTGGTGGTGTTGCTGAATCAAGTGGAGTAGGATTATCTTTAATAGTTGCATCAGGGGGAATCTTCCAATTTAATTGATTATGGACCGTAGTCCTCTCTTTGTTTAGTAAGGGCAAAGCTCGGAAGTTTGTTCCAAGGATTGGGGAGAAGTTATCACCCTCATGGACGGTCATCCTCTTGGCCATGCATGACTCAATATCAATTATGGGGTTTCCCTTTGCAGTCTCAATTCCATATGGCTCCACATTCAAAGAAATAGCAATAAGAGTAATGAAACCTCCTAAAACAATGACACCCTTCTTGGTGCGTGCTACTTTATCAAATTGCTTAACTAAAAAGTACGCTACATCTATTTGATATCCATGAAGCATGCACCGTAAGAAACAGAGTTCAGTTTGTCGGACCATACCAAAGCTCTCACCTCATCCGAAGATGGTGTGTAAGAGAATTCTGTGAACGTAGCGTAAACATGGGTTGGAGAGACTGGATGCCCGTGCTATCTCTTTTAAAGAAAATTTGAATTATAAGTGATTTGATCCCAAAATGCACTCTCGATATACTCCTGTTGTGGTGTTGGTGTATATGCCCTGAGCCCTACTTTTGGTCACACTTTGTACTGCTTAACCCAGATATTTATATATCATTCTGGCATTATCATTATCAATGTTTGTCTACATCTGCGATTATTTACTTACGTGATAATGTCCCTAGAGACAGATTGGATCTGTGCTCAAATGATTGTCCCCTGCCAATGTACATGAGTGGATATGGGACAGCTCTGGTACTTGTGAGACTGGTATATGGGCTGGTTAGGCACGTGGTGCTAACACAGACATATAGGTATATCAGTGGAGGATATACTGGACCAACCCGCTATGAGGCTAGACTTGGTGTCATGAGTTATCCTCACAAGTGATAGGAGATGCATTGATCCTTAGACTTGAGGTCGTTGACTCTTCTATATGGTTAGGGACATGCTTTGATGCAACCTAACACCTCACCGTAGTTGGGAGGTTATAAAGGCTGTCATTGAGTATGTCACAACCCATATATGAAGATCAATGCACAGATAAAGGATTTGCCCCTTCGTAAGGGAAGCTTGATATCCATGGAGCTCCTCTATGGTTCTATGACTAAAAGTGTATGGCCATACCTAGGTGAGAACCTAATTTAGTCATGACCATGTGATTTGGTGAAAAATAAGTGATGACACACTTGTCCAATCAGATACCAGTTCGGCAAAAGGACTGTAATGTATCTGTACCTAGTTGCGATAATAGGGATGTCGATGTCGATATCCATTCTGATGACTTGGGTAGCAGCAATGCACTGCTAGGTGCCACTCACTGCTTGTGGTGACCTTAGGTCAGCACTACCAACGTCAGAGGAACCTACAGGGTCGCACACCAAGATACTCGAGTTCTCGTTTTAATCGGGAAGCCTTATGATCGAGTTATTGGATAGTTCGGATCTATTTTGGAGATTTCATCAGCACCAATGGGCCTAATGAGATAGAAGAATGTTTTTGAAGCCAAACTTCATTTTTGGCAGGTTGACCCGAAATTGACCATGGTTGGTCACATTTGGATTAGGGTTGCATTGGATTGGATTCAATTGCTTAATCAACCCATGTAATGAAGTTTGGGCTAGCTCATTATCCAATGAGGCCCAATAATAAGTTGTCATGAAGAAGTAATAGGCTAAAAGGGTATAATGGGGAGAAATCATCCCCATTGGCACCTAAGGGGTATAATGGGGTAAAGGAGGCGCCTTTTGCTTCATTAGGAAGCATGATGCGCCTAGCCCTTGTGCCTTTGATGGTATGCTTGCCTCTAAGGCAAGTCTTGGGGCTGATATTGCTTGCGAGCTTCTAAGGAAACTCTTGGGGCGCATATGGCTAAGTGGGAGAGGTTTGTGGTAAAGTCTTGGAGACTTTCCTTACCTCAAACCCTAATTGTCAACCCCGTCTTCCTAGCCACACACTTGTCATGATTTGTGCCCATCCTAATCCGCCTCTTGCTCTTATAAAAGAGACCCCTTGTCGCCCCTTCTAAAACTACTAATTCCCCTGAAGGCGTGAGCAATTAAAGGGGTGAGAGCAACAAGGTTGGCACATCTTTCTTCTATCAAGCCGCAAGCCTTCATCCTCCTTCCCTCTTAGCGCAAGGAACCCTTGGACTTGGCGGCTTCTCCTCTTCCTTCTCTTCTATTGGCGCATCTTCTCTTGAAGGTGGCGCAAGGCTTGAAGAAGGAGGAACAAAGGCTTGGATCTTCTTCCCGAGGCTAGCACGAAGCGTGGAAGAAGAGAGCTCAATGTATCCGTGTGTGTGAGACTACAGAGGGCGAACACTTGGGCGCCTACCTTGACATCAGCCTCCTCACTTGCTCTAGGTACTTTCTATCTCATCGTGTCAATTCCCTCGCAAGACGATCTTCACTGGGTTTTTGGGACTGGTCTGTTTTGGGGATATTCTTCCACTGTGCAATGTAATATATAATGTCTATCTCTGAAAAATTGTAATATATCCCCGGGGTTTCCCAACAGTGGTATCAGAGCGACATGAGAGCCTCGAACGATGTACTTTCATGTTTTTCCATGCTCACATGCCATGTTTCAATTTTTCAAAAATTACATGATCACATGGCGCACGATTTTTCTAAATAGGAAAAATTGAAGTTTGTTGTTCCTATCATCTTTTCAATCTCTTTTGGAATTTTGGGTTATTTTTCTTGCTTGATTTAAAGATCAAAGGCGCACATAATTTTGTCGAGTAGGATGGGCATTATCTCTTCGGACTGGCCGGGTCTCTTGATCTGATAAATTGCCAGCCGAAAGGATCTATGAAATTGTCATGAAAAATTAATCGGAAATAATCAAAATATTTGTGATAAGAAGATGAGGAAAAGAGACTTGTTTTATGAAAAACTAAAATTTCAAATTTTATGTTTTTCATGAGCATGTAGAATTGCATGAGTAAGTGCCTTGTTTGTGCATGATGTTGTGATCATGAGTCAAGCCCCTTTTGCATGCCTGTGATGTATGCTTGTGAGGCCTGCGTGCCACTTTTCTTTTTGCTTTTGTAAGATGAAGATTAGGGGGCACATCTTACATAGTACATGGCGCATACTTGCTTACTTGGTTGCGCAAGAAGGGATGGCCGAGCATTATGGCTTGTGAGCTAGCCTTCTTGGCCCTTGCAAGGTGGTGGTTCACTATTGGAGGACCTTGGAGCCAACCTTGAAGATCAACTCTAGAGGTCGGCTAGGTTAGGTCTTGTCTTTGGGGCTTGAATCCTAGGTCAAGAGTTGAACCCCTTTGGCATGGGTCGGTTCAATGTCTTGAATAGGCTATGATCACAACATCCCTTTACTGTTTTCATTATCTGCTAAAGCATGCCCGTGATGTTTTATCGTTATGTTATCACTATAGGATTGCATGCCTGTAATGTTAGACATAAGATAAAACTGAGTAGATGAGACCTCAAAAAACCCTCAATTAAAATATCAAGTCTAGTAGCCTTCTAATGCGTAGCCCTCATCAAGCTATCGATCGGTGGTGTTGTGAATTGTTTCCCACCCTCGTGGGATGCACCCACTTATTTTAGACGGTGTGCAGTGACAATGGTTTCCCCAGTCCGTTTTAACCGGGCACGCCTTCGCAAGAAAACTCATTGGCCCTAGGCATAACGATTGGGAATGGACTTGACAAGATTTTCATATGTGCTGGGCACATGATGAAACTCTAGAGGTATCATTGAGAGGTTAGGGTTTCATGTTGTATCTAGCCCTCGCTCGACATGAAATGCCTAGACTATCTCAATAAGGGGAATTGCTTGGAGCAATCGGCTGGCGTGCCCACCTTAGGAAGCATGGGTCACTTTGTGCATCTCATACCACCCTCGTGGGACGCGAAGCCTAATGTGGAATAAGGATCCCATCTCACTAGGAAATTATAAATTTTTGATTGACTTTGTGGGTTGTCAATTCAATTAAAATAGTGGGAGCCATAGTCATTTAAAACAAGTACAATTTAAATGACTTTAAGTAGTACTAATCTATTATTTCTTGGTTGTTATAGAACAATGGCTACGAACACTGGTGGATTGACACTGTGATCCCTTTTAGATAAGGATAAGTTGGTTGGATCCAACTTTATGGACTGGCATCGGAACTTGAGGATAACCCTCAAGCTTGAGAAAGAAGCTGTATGTCCTTGTGCAGCCTCTTCCTGCGACTCCTGCGCCTAATGCCTGAGCGGCAGACAGGGATGCTTTTAGAAAGCATCAGGATGACTCTTTGGAGGTAGCATGTCTCATGCTAGCCACTATGGCACCTGAACTTCAGGTGCAATATGAGGAGCATACACTTTTCAAATGATCACTCATTTGAAACAGATGTTTGAGGCTCAGGCTAGAACTGAGAGATATGACACTGCCAAAGCAGTCTTTCGGTGCAAGTTATTTGTGGGTACACTAGTGAGACCCCATATTCTCAAGTTGATTGGGAATGTGGATCATCTCAGGAGATTTGGACACACCATAGATAACGAGCTGGTTGTAGATCTTATTCTGTAGTCCCTGCCCCCTAGCTTCAGTCCATTTATTATAAACTTCAACATGAACTGGATTGAATGCACAAGGGAGGAACTACTGAATATGCTCCAAACAGCCGAGCGTGAAATGGGTAAGACCAAACCTAATTTTGTTCTTTTGGTCCCTGCGACCAAGAAGATAAAGAAGAAGGGAAAGGCATGTGCTAAGGGCAGTGCCAAAGGTCCTACCAAGGCACTAAAGAAAAAGACAAAGAAGTCAAAGGACAAGAGGTGCTTCTACTGTGGCGAGCAGGGCCACTGGAGAAGGGACTGCAAGCAACTTTAGAATGAGGAGAAGAAAGGCTTGGCCTTAACTTCTAGCTCAGGTATTTATGTTACTGAAGTCAACCTTTCTACTTCTACATCATGGGTATTGGATACTGCATGTAGAGCTAATATTTGTACAAATATACAGGGGCTTAAGAAGAGTAGATCAGTATGAGCTGGAGAGATTGTCCTACGAGTAAGAAATGGAGCACAAGTTGCTGCTGTTGCTGTAGGAGTTTCGACACTCTCCCTGCCTTCTGGACTTCAATTAGAGATAGACAATTGCTATTATGTACCTTCATTAACCAAAAACATTATATCTGTTCCTTGCTTATGTTGGGGTATGCCCTTAAGGCTAATGTTTGAGGCCTTGGGATTATATCAGTATCATGTATAAACTCAATGTTTATAAAGGCAATGGTTGTTATTCAGGTTGTTGCATTATCTGCAGCAATATGTATACTTCTGAATAATGTCTCAATGCTGTTCAGCTTGGCTGACATGCAGTTTTGTCCTTAGTCGAGATATCTTGGTGAACATGAGACAGCCTTGATATGATTGAGACTAATATGTGTTCTAATCTTATAGGATGCTTCGAGCATGGAATAAGATGTAGACTCATGGGTACATTGGATGTACTGGACAGACCCTACTTAGGATATTCAATTGCTTGTCACAATGTGAATAATCCTTGTATGCAAACAAGTGGCATACTTCCTCTGACTTGAGATCACTTGTGTTTCTAAATGGTGATTGGCATTGTTTTGAGGTAGTTCAATATCATTTAAAATATAATGGTTATAGACTATCTTGGATAATGAGCATGAGTCATGTTAGGGCACTAGTGATAGATATAGGATTGCCGTCTCCTTGATTGGAGTGTGATGTTCTATAGGGGCCCCCTGTATGAGATGATTGAGAAAGTGTATGGCCATACCCAGATGACTATGTTCATCTGATCTAATCATTCTCATCATATTGGAATCACAGGCTTGACACGCTTGTCCAATAAGAACATCCAGTGGCAAAGGAAACATGTATGCCTAGTGGAGTGGATTCACACTTGTGCTGTGGTTTGGGTGTAGTCTTGGAAGACTCTTTCCTTTATATCGGGAGACAGTGATGTGTTGCTAGATACCCCTCACTGATCGTGATAACGTAAGTTATCGTTACCGACATTTAAAGGAAACCCTTAGGGTCGCACAATTTGATGATATGGCTTACTTGAGTCAGATCGTGTGGACTGAATTGTTTTGGTTCAGTTTAAAGGGATTTTATCTCTGATTGTAAGTGAGATCTGGTCTGATCATGTTTGATTGATTAGGGCTTGAGATCGGTAAGCTTCGATCGAGAGAATTGATGGTAGATAAGTGAGATCAAGAGCATCAAGAGATGAACGGTTAGATCTTGAACCATTTGGTTCAGTAAGATCTAGACCATGGCTTGGGCTGATTTGATTTGGTCTTTGAACCAAATTGAAATGCATCGAATTGGCTTGAACCGGTTCACATGAGTGAACGCATGGTTCAAAGCTTGAAGGCGTTTTGGTCGGTTTTGAGATCATGGGCTCATGGCTTCATGATTTTCTATTTTTGGAAAGTCATTAACGCCACTTCCTCTAAACGCCTAAACGCTTGCCTCTGCTCTCGACGCCCCCCTCTCTCGTGTGTGACTTCTTCACGCCTTGGAGAGAATTCGGACAAGCCAAGAAAAAGGAGATCTCATCCCTTCAAGCGATTAGGACACTTAGAGATCCTTGCTAGCACAAGGAGCGACAAGAAGAAAGCTTCTCTCATCTTGTGTGCGGTGCCTTTGGAGAAGAAGCACTCGCATCTTTGCTTCCAAGTCGCCATCCTTGCAATGGCAATGGTATGAATCCCTTTCGCTCTATACAAGCCTTAAGAGTTGATTATATGACATGCATATCGATTTTCTTTGAAACCCTAGCTTCCGCATGTATGATCCCTGTTACGCGCCTATTAGGGTTTCTTTCCCCCCTTTTTGGGGACCTTTCAATTGGTATCAGAGCAGGGTTCCTGTATGTTCATATGATTGCTTTTCGTGATCCTTGTTTGCGCTTATGATAAGATCTAAGGCTATCATCATGCGAAAATACTAGATGTATGTTCATTACTTGTGGCGCATGTATGATGTTTATTGTTGGCGCAAGTAGATTTTTTTGTCAAAACTTAACTTCTTGCGCGCTCCATCTAGATCTATAAGCGCCTGCTTTAAAAACTTAGACGGGTTATTAGGGTTGAAGTCATCAATCGAGTCTAGACCCAACAGTCTGATCAGACTATCTGACAGCCTAGATGGGTCGACCAGATGGCACCTATGCGCAAGCATGAGGTGGCTATAGGTCGACTGCAGACAGGCGTGTAGCGATGTCTGATTGAGACAACCAGTGAATGCTCATGAGTTAGGCCCGGGGTCACACCCGCTTGCCAGAACTCATGAGGGTCGTTCAGCCCAGCGCATGCATGGTTGACCATTAGGTCGACTCAAGTCAGTTAGGACTTGGTGCATGCAAGGGCAGTGGGTCTGACTAGGTCTGATGAGTGGATCCCTATTAATGGACCGTTGTAAGGTAGTAGGGCACATAAGGAAATAAAATGATGCCATGGGGTTTTTCGATATTTTATTTTCTTGTTTATGGATCACATGTTGAGTGTATACCATGTTTGGTGTTTATTTAATCTTATGTGGGCTGCCCGATTAATGTGTGCTGTGCTGGGGCCTGCGTGCCTGGATGTATATTGTAAATTATTTATTGTGATCTGCGCATCACATTTTAATTAATTTATAAAGTGTAATTGACCTGCGTGTCAATCATGTCTAGATAGATTAAAATGTATTTTGATCAGACATGAGCACAGAGCACACATGGCAGAGGCGCATGTAGCAGCTGGCTCCACCAGTGGGAGGTCTAGGGTTCGACTCTAGGACAGGCGCATTTTACCTGGTGGGCACCTCTGAGCTGCAGTGGGCGCTTGGGCCCTGGGTTGGGCCAGAAGAAATGTTAAAGACCCATGAAGAGCTCAAGTGAAGACTTAAGTTGAATTAAGGTCTTACCTAGGCTTAATGGGCTTTTACCACATAAGATCATCATGCTTTCATTTATTGTTTAAATAATTAGAACTGCATGATTTATTCTTCTGCTATCACCATAGGATTTGCATGATAGTTAAGAAGATAAAAGGACCGTTAAAATCCAACGTGAAATATCAAGCACGATAGCCTTCTGACGCGAAACCTCATTGTTCTGACTATCGTTGGGGCCGTGTTGTACCCACTCATTGGGCACGCCCATCTATCTTCAGACGCTGTGTGATTACACCTGCGTGTTACAGAGAAGGGATTTATCGCTTCTCGTTGCTCAGCATAGCACGTGGTGGTCCAGGGAGTAGGTTGGGTCAGCTTGACCATGTAGGCTACATATTGAGCATATGGTAGCCATATGGAGGCAGCCATCTGTGGGATCAGAGACTGTATTGTACCAACTCAGTTGGCACAGTCTGCTGGATTGCCCAGATGAAGGGGAATCGCACGGGTTGGCGATTGGCAGGGATTGCCTACCAGAGATTAGTGCTTGTACTCTCTGTGCATCTTATCTCGCCTGAGCGGGACGCGGAGACCAAGTATGAAATCTGGATCCCACCTCACTAAAAGAGTCTTACTCTTTCGGGCTGTTTTGCTGGATTTTTCAGCCAGATAAAATAGTGAGAAAAGAATCTTTCTTAAGTCCTGGATTGATTCTAACATTGATACTGACCTTGCTGTTCTTGCATTGTTGTAGATTACTGCAGCAACGAACACCACTGCGTTCAATGTGCGATCCTTACTGGAAAGGGAGAAGTTTGCTGGGCCAAACTTCTCGGACTGGTATGGACACCTTAAGATTGTTCTTAAGGCTGAGAGGAAACTGTATGTCCTCGAGACGGCTATACCGCCTCAACCCGCTCCGAACGCCGCAAGGGTGGTTCGCGATGCTTATGAGAAGCATGTCAATGATAGCATTGATGTTGCTTGCCTGATGCTTGCGTCTATGACGCCAGAGCTGCAGCGTCAGCATGAGGATCTATCTGCTATAGAAATTATAGCAAACCTCAAGATTGTTGGGAAACCCCGGGGACATTTTACAAATTTTTCAGAGTTGTAAACATTCATACATTCATTGCACAACGGAAGAATGTCCCCGAAACAGGCCGGTTCCAAAAACCCAGTGAAGATCGCATGCAAGGGGGTCGACACGATGAGTTAGAAAATACCTTAAAGCAATTTGGAGTGATGCCGATGTAGGCGCCCAAGTGTGCGCCCTCTGCAGTCTCACACACACGGATCTCTTGAGTTCTCTTCTTCCACGCCCGGTGCTAGCCTCGGGAAGAAGATCCAAGCCTTAGGGAGATGCTCCAACCACCTTGCGCCACCAAGAGAGAAAGAAGCGCCAAGCGGTAAGGAAGGAGAAGCTTGCGGCCACTTGATGGAAGAGGAAGAGATTGCGCCCTTGCTCCTTGCTCTCGCTCCCTTCTTATGCTCACGCCTCCAAGGATTGATCATCAACAAGAGGGGGCGACTAGGGACACATTTATAGGGCAAGAGGCGGTTAGGGCAAGGGCTAGGATCATGACAAGTGTAGGGCTAGGATGAGGAGGTTTGAGACAAGGAAAGTCTCCAAGACATTTCCATAATCCTCATTCAACCTTTCCTTTTGTTCCCACACCTTTCCTTGTGCGCCAAGACTTAGTCTTGCGCCCCAAGCAATGCCATAGAGGCATGCATTCTATCCAAGGAAGAGGGGAGGCGCCAATTGCTTCCATAATGAAACAATTTTGCCACCCTAACCCCATTATGCCCCTTAGGCGCCAATGGGGTTGGGTTTCTCCCCATTATGCCCTTTTGCCTCTCATCTCTTCATGAGAACTTGTTATTGGGCCTCATTGGATAATGAGCTAGCCCAAACTCCATTACATGGGTTGATTAAGCACTTGGATCCAATCCAATGCAACCCTAATTCAAATGTGACCAACCATGGCCAAATACGGGTCAACCTGCCAAAAATGAAGTTTGGCTCCAATAATATTCTTCCATCTCATCAGACCCATTGGCGCTGATGAAATCTCCCAATTAGATCTGAGTTATCCAATAACTCGATCATAAGGCTTCCCGATCAATACGAGAACTCAAGTATCAAGGTGTACGACCCTGTAGGTTCCTCTGACGCTGGCAGTGGTGACCAAAGGTCATCACAAGCAGTGAGTGGCACCTAGCAGTGCATCGCTGCTACCCAGGTCGTCGGAATGGATATCGACATCGACATCCCCATCATCGCAACTAGGTACAGATGCATTACAGTCTCTTTGCCGAACTGATATCTGATTGGACAAGTGTGTCACCACTTGTTTTCATCCAATCACATGGCTATGACTAAAACAGGTTCTTACCTGGGTATGGCCATACACTTTCAGTCATAGAACCATAGAGGAGCTCCATGGATATCATACTTCCCTAAGGAAGGGGCAAATCCTATGTCTGTCCATTGACCTTCTTATATGGGTCATGACATGCTCAATGACAGCCTTTATGACCTCCCAACTACGGTGAGGTGTTAGGTTGCATCAAAGCAAGTCAATAACCATATAGAATGATCAATGACCTCAAGTCAAGGGATCAATGCATCTCCTTGTCACTTATGAGGATAACTCATGACACCAAGTCATAGCCTCATAGCGGGTCTATCCAGTATATCTTCCCATGATATACCCATGTGTCTGCGTTAGCACCCCGTGCCTAACCAGCCCACATACCAGTCTTACAAGCACCATAGCTGTCCCATATCTTCTAAGGTACATTGACTGGGGATAATTATTTGAGCACAGATCCAATCTGTCTCCTGGGACATTATCATGTAAGTACACAATCGCAGGTGTAGACAGACGATGATAACGACAATGCCAAAATGATATATAAATATCAATGTCAAGTAGTACATAAGTTGACCAGAACTAGGTCATAGGGCATATACACCAACAATCTCCCACTTGCACTAAGACCTAGAAGTTGAGCAATCTCAACCCCATATCTCTAGCGTGACCATCATGCTTCTGCTGCGCCAAAGCCTTGGTCAATGGGTCTGCCAGATTGTTCTCTGTGTCTACTCTGCTAATCTTGACGTCACCTCTTTCAATGATCTCTCTGATCAGGTGAAATCTTCTGAGTATGTGTTTGGATCTTTGATGAGACCGTGGTTCCTTAGCTTGTGCAATTGCTCCATTGTTGTCACAGTAGAGCTCAATGGGATCTATTGCACTAGGAACCACCTGAAGATCACATAAGAACTTCCTTATCCAAACGGCTTCCTTGGCTGCCTCGGAAGCGGCCACATACTCAGCCTCGGTTGTAGAATCTGCTATGGTGGATTGCTTGAAGCTCTTCCAGCATACAGCGCCTCCATTAATCTTGAACACATAGCCGGCCTGCGATCTAAAGTCATCAGGGTCAGACTGGAATGATGCATTAGTGTAGCCCTCTATACTGAGCTCTTCCTGTCCCCCATAGACCAAGAACAAATCCTTAGTTCTTCTCAGATACTTTAGGATGTTCTTTACAGCCACCCAGTGCTGCATTCCTGGATTGGATTGGTATTGGCTGGTTATGCTCACTGCATATGCCACATCTGGTCTAGTACACAACATTGCATACATGATCGATCCTACTGCCGAAGCATAAGGAATTCGACTCATGTCATCCCTTTCAGCCTGTGTTGTAGGACACTGGCTTTTTGAAAGAATAAGGCCATGTCTCACTGGAAGGTATCCTTTCTTGGATTGCTCCATGTAGAACCTCTCCAGTACCTTATCAATGTAAGTACTCTGACTAAGGGCCAAGAGTCTCTTGGATCTATCCCGGTAGATCCTCACGCCTAGGATATAGGCGGCCTCCCCTAAGTCCTTCATCTCAAAACACTTCCCTAACCATGTCTTCACAGCTTGAAGACTAGGGATGTCGTTTCCGATGAGCAGTATGTCATCGACATACAAGACCAGAAAAATCACCAAGCTCCCACTGAACTTTTTGTATACACAGGCGTCATCTTCACTTTTGATAAATCCATAATCTCTCACGGCTTCATCAAATCGAAGATTCCAACTTCGAGACGCTTGCTTTAATCCATAAATGGATCTTTTCAGCCTGCTGACCTTATTAGCATCTGCAGGATGGATGAAACCATCAGGTTGTGACATATACACATCCTCAGTCAGCTTCCCATTAAGGAACGCTGTCTTTACATCCATCTGCCATATCTCATAGTCGTGATATGCAGCTATAGCAAGCAGTATCCGAATGGATTTGATCATGGCTACTGGCGAGAAGGTTTCATCATAGTCCACCCCGTGAACCTGTTTAAAACCTTTAGCCACTAGTCTACCTTTATAGGTAACTATATTGCCATCCATGTCTGTCTTCTTCTTGAAGACCCATTTACATCCTATGGGTTTTACCCCATCAGGCGGCTCAACCAAATCCCAGACTTGGTTAGCTGACATGGAATCCATCTCGGATCGCATGGCGTCAAGCCATCTCTCGGAGTCCGGTCCACTGACCGCCTCATCATAGGTTCTGGGTTCATCCTCAATGATGAAGATTCCATCGTGTTGGGTCGGTAGCGACCTGTACCTGTCAGGTGCATGACGAATCCTCCCAGATCTACGTGGGACCTGTGTCTGAGCCTCTGGTTGTACAACAACCGGTGCAGGTGGCTCAGATTCCATCTCATCGTCTTGTGGTTGCACTTGGACTTCATCCAAGTCAAACTTCCTCCCACTAACTTCTTTCATGAGAAATTCTTTCTCTAGAAAGACAGCTCCCCGAGCAACAAAAACTTTGTTCTCGGCTGGGACATAGAAGTAGTATCCTCTAGTTTCCTTAGGATACCCCACAAACATACATTTATCAGATCTAGGTTCTAGCTTGCTAGAATCCTGACGTTTGACATAAGCCTCACATCCCCAGACTTTGATAAAAGTAAGGTTAGGGCGTCTTCCACTCCATACCTCGTATGGTATTTTGGAGACACTCTTAGATGGAACGTTGTTCAGTATCAGAGAAGCTGTCTCTAGTGCATGCCCCCAGAATGAGGGAGGTAGAGTTGCATGACTCATCATAGATCGAACCATATCCAATAAAGTTCGATTTCTCCTTTCAGACACACCATTCCATTGAGGTGTTCCAGGAGGAGTGAGTTGGGATACGATTCCACACTCCTTCAGATAGTCAAAGAACTCACCGCTCAGGTACTCTCCACCTCGATCCGATCGAAGAGCTTTAATGGATCTTCCAAGCTGGTTCTCTACTTCATTCTTGAACTCCTTGAATTTCTCAAAGGATTCAGATTTATGTCTCATCAAGTAGACATACCCATACCTACTGAAGTCATCAGTGAAGGTAATGAAGTAGTTGTACCCTCCTCTGGCTTGTTTATTAAAAGGCCCACACACATCAGTATGTATGAGATCCAATAAACCTCCTGTCCTCTCACCAATCTTGGTGAAGGGCGCCTTTGTCATTTTCCCTAATAAACAAGGTTCACAAGTATCAAATTCCTCCAAGGAACTTGAATCTAACAATCCATTTGCATGGAGTTGTTGGATGCGATTCTTGTTTATATGGGCTAATCGACAGTGCCATAGGAAAGCACCAACTGAACCACTCAGTTTGGTCCTTTTATTGCTTATGTTACAGATAGAACTTTCCATATCCAAGATATACAGACCATTGCATAAAGTACCCTTCCCATAGAACAGATTTGCAAATGAAAAAGAACAGGAGTTCTTATTTATTTCAAATTTAAATCCTTTTCTTGCCAAGCAAGTAATGGATATAATGTTCTTTGTAAGCAAGGGTACACAAAAGCAATTATCTAGTTCTA
Organism: Costus lasius; assembly: GCA_027563935.2. Classification (NCBI taxonomy): domain Eukaryota; kingdom Viridiplantae; phylum Streptophyta; class Magnoliopsida; order Zingiberales; family Costaceae; genus Costus; species Costus lasius. The sequence goes on from CM050453.2 coordinate 36,022,442, forward strand.
ATTGAAGTCTAGAAGGCAAGGAGAGAATCAAAACACCTACAGGAACAGCAGCAACCTGTGCCCCGTTTCCAACGCGTAGGTCAATCTCTCCAAGCCGTACCGATCTACTTTTCTTGAGCCCCTGCATATTTGTACAAATATGAGCTCCACATGCGGTATCCAATACCCATGACATAGAAGTAGAAAGATTGACTTCTGTAACATAGATACCTGAGCTAGAAGTTAAGGCCAAGCCCTTCTTCTCCTCATTCTGAAGCTGCCTGCAGTCCCTTCTCCAGTGACCCTGCTCGCCACAGTGGAAACACCTCTGGTCCTTTGATTTCTTCGCCCTTTTCTTCAGTGCCTTGGTAGGACCTTTGGCACTGCCCTTGGCACGTGCCTTACCCTTCTTCTTTATCTTCTTGGTCGCAGGGACCAAAAGAACAGAATTGGGTTTGGTCTTACCCATCTCGCGCTCGGCTGTTTGGAGCATATTCATTAATTCCTCCCGTGTGCACTCAATCCGGTTCATATTGAAATTAATGATAAACGGACTGAAGCTAGGGGGCAAGGAATGTAGAATAAGATCCACAACCAGCTCGTTGTCTATGGCATGTCCCAGTTTTCTGAGATGATCCACGTTTCCAATAAGTTTGAGAACATGGGGTCTCACTGGTGCACCCTCAGACAACTTGCACCGAAAGACTGCTTTGGCGGTGTCAAATCTCTCAGTTCTAGCCTGAGCCTCGAACATCTGTTTCAGACGAGTAATCACCTGAAAAGCGTTCTGCTCCTCATAATGCACCTGCAGTTCAGGTGCCATACTGGCTAGCATAAGACATGCAACCTCCAAAGAGTCATCTTGATGCTTTCTATAAGCATCTCTTTCTGCCGTTCGGGCATTAGGCGGAGGAGCCGCAGGAAGAGCCTGTTCCAGGACATACAGCTTCTTCTCGAGCTTGAGGACTATCCTCAAGTTCCGATGCCAGTCCATAAAGTTAGTTCCAACTAACTTATCCTTATCAAGGAGAGATCGCAGTGATAATCCGCCAGTGTTCGTAGCCATTATTCTACAACACCCAAGAAGAACAGATTAGTACTACTTTAAATCATTTAAACTGGACTTGTTTTAAATGATTATGGCTCCCACTATTTTAGTCGAATTGACAACCCACAAAGTCAATCGGGAAGTCTAAGACTTCCTAGCGAGATGGGATCCTTATTTCACACAGGGCTTTGCGTCCCACGAGGGTGGGATGAGATGCACAAAGTAACCCATGTTTCCTAAGGTGGGCGCGCCGGCCGGTTGCTCCAAGCAACTCCCTTTGTTAAAACAGTCTAGGCATTTCATGTCCAGCGAGGGTTGGATACAACATGAAACCCTAACCTTTCAACGATGCCTCTAGAATTTCACCATGTGCCCAGCACATGTGAACTTCTAGTCAAGTCCATTCCTAACCGTCATGCCCAGGGCTAATGAGTTTCCTTGCGAAGGCACGCCCAGATTAAAACTGGACTGGGGAAATCATTATCACCACGTACCTTCTAAAGATAAGTGGGTGTGTCCCACGAGGGTGGGAAACAGTTCACAACACCACTGATCGATAGCTTGATGAGGGCTACGCATTAGAAGGCTACTAGACTTGATATTTAAGTGAGGGTTTTTGAGGTCTCATCAGTTTTATCTTATGTCTAACATTACAGGCATGCAATCCTATAGTGATAACATAACGGTAAAACATTTCAGGCATGCTTCTGCAGATAATAATAAAAGCAGTAAAGGATGATGTGATCATATCCTATACAAGACATTGAACCAATCCATGCCATGAAATAGGTTCAACTCTTGTCCTAGAACTCAAGCCCCAAAACTAGACCTAGCCTAGCCGACCTCTAGCTTGAGCTTCAAGGTTGGCTCCAAGGTCCTTCTCTCATGGTTTAGCTCTCAAACCCTAGAGGTATACTTTTAAAAGTTCCCCATAGGTTCGGCCAATGCCATGGTCTTCCTCCAAGGAAGGTGCGCCACCATGCAAGGGGACAAAACCTTTTTCGCCACCAAGCAACCAAGCACCAGCTTACATGCGCCACCTTGCATGCTTGCACCATCAAGCAAGATGCGAGCATCAAGGTCTAAAAAGGATGCGCCTAGCCCTTAATCTTCCTCCTAATTTTTACAAAAATAATGAAAAAGATGGCACGCAGGCCGCACAAGGATACATCGCAGGCATGCAAGAGGGGGGCTTGACTAATGATCACAACATCATGCACAATCAAGGTATTTACTCATGCAATTCTACATGCTCATGAAAAAACATAAAATCTGAAATTTTACTTTTTCATAAAACCAGTTTCTTTTTCTCATCTTCTTCTCACAAGTCTTTTGGTTTATTGCGATTAATTTTTCATGATGATTTCAGAGATCCTTTCGGCTGGCAATTTTGTCAGATCAAGAGACTTGGCCAGTCCGAAGACACAATGCCCGTCCTACTTGACAAAATTACGTGCGCCTTCGATCTTTAAATCAAACAAGAAAAATAGTCCAAAAATTCCAAAAGAGATTCAGAGGATGATAGAAACAAGAAACCCTAATTTTTCTACTTTTAGAAAAATCGTTTGCCATGCATCATGCTATTTACGAAAAATAGAAATATGGCATGTGAGCATGAAAGAAAAGCATAAAACATCGTTCGAGTCTTGCAAGTCGCTCTGATACCACTGTTGGGAAACCCCGGGGACATTTTACAAATTTTTCAGAGTTGTAAACATTCATACATTCATTGCACAGCGGAAGAATGTCCCTGAAACAGGCCGGTCCCAAAAACCCAGTGAAGATCGCATGCAAGGGGGTCGACACGATGAGTTAGAAAATACCTTAAAGCAATTTGGAGTGATGCCGATGTAGGCGCCCAAGTGTGCACCCTCTGCAGTCTCACACACACGGATCTCTTGAGTTCTCTTCTTCCACGCCCGGTGCTAGCCTCGGGAAGAAGATCCAAGCCTTAGGGAGATGCTCCAACCACCTTGCGCCACCAAGAGAGAAAGAAGCGCCAAGCGGTAAGGAAGGAGAAGCTTGCGGCCACTTGATGGAAGAGGAAGAGATTGCGCCCTTGCTCCTTGCTCTCGCTCCCTTCTTATGCTCACGCCTCCAAGGATTGATCATCAACAAGAGGGGGCGACTGTTGGGTCCCCTTCTAGGGGGAGCGCAAGCGGATAAAACCCCTTTCAAGAGGGGGGGGGGGCCGAAAACCCTAAGAGTAGGTGGCGCATATTTCATTCAATCCATGAAGATGCTAGGGTTTCAACTAATCGCATGTTACATGTTCTCATGATCAACTTTGAACGATTGAATGGATAAGAGAGAATTCATACCATTGCCATGAGGATTGGACTCGGCTTGGAAGCTAGAGAACGATAGGGTTCTCCTCCAAAGTGTGCCACACACAAGAAGAAATTGGCCTACACCTTGTCGTCCTTGTGCTAGCAAGGCTTCAAGGTTCCTTTTCGTATGGAAGGGAAGGGAAAATTTTGCTTGGCGAGACTACTTTCTCTTGTTTTTCGTCCAGTCGTCTCTTCACCGAATTGGAGAAGCCTTCACAAGAGAATTCGACAAGTGAGTAACCTCCCACACTAATGTGGAGGCGTTACACACAATCCACTTGAAACCGAATTCCAAAGATGGAAAGTATTGAAGGCTTAAGCGTTCACCCAAAGTGAACCAAGCCCTTAACTCACCTCCCATGAACCATGCGCTCATCCATGAGCCGGTTCAATGTCGGTTTGGTCCAGGACCAATTAACCCAAGCCATATGGTCTAGATCACAATAAACCCTAAAGGTTCAAGATCCAACCGTTCATTTCTTGATGCTCCTGATCTCACCGATCTAGCATCATTTCTCTCGATCGAAGCTTACCGATCTCAAGCCCTAATCAATCAAACATGATCAGACCAGATCTCACTTACAATCAGAGATTAAATCCCTTTAAACTGAACCCAAACAATTCAGTCCACACGATCTGACTCAAGTAAGCCATATCATCAAATTGTGCGACCCTGAGGGTTTCCTTTAAATGTCGGTAACGATAACTCACGTTATCACGATCAGTGAGGGGTATCTAGCAACACATCACTGTCTCCCGATATAAAGGAAAGAGTCTTCCAAGACTACTCCCAAATCACAGCACAAGTGTGAATCTTCTTCACAAGGCATACATGTGTCCTTTGCCACTAGATGTTCTTATTGGACAAGCCTGTCAAGCTTGTAACTCCAATATGATGAGCATGATTAGATCAGATGAACATAGTCACCTGGGTATGGCCATACACTATCTCAATCATCTCATCTAGGGGGGCCCTTTAGAACATCACACTCCTTAAACAAGGAGACGGCAATCCTATATCTATCACTAGTGTCCTAACCTGACTCATGATCATTATCCAAGATAGTCTATAATCATTATATTTCAAATGATATTGAAATACCTCAAAATAATGACATTCATCATTTAGAAACACAAGTGATCTCAAGTCAAAGGACATATGCCACTTGGTGCTTACAAGGAATATTCACATTGTGACAACCAACTGAATATCCTAGTAGGGTCTGTCCAGTACATCCAATGTACCCATGAGTCTACATCTTATTCCATGCTCGAAGCATCCTATAAGATTAGAACACATATTAGTCTCAATCATATCAAGGCTGTCTCAAGTTCACTAAGATATCTCGACTAAGGACATATGCATGTCAGCCTAGCTGAACAGCTTTGAGACATTATTCAGAAGTACACTTATTACAGCAGACAAGGTAACAACCTGAATAATAACCATGCCTTTATAAACACAAGAGTTTATTACATGATACTATTACAATCCCAAAGGCCTCAAACATTAGCCTTAAGGGCATACCCCAACAATCTCCCACTTGCACTTAATCTAATGGTTGAGAAACCTCAAACCCATATTATTACAGTGCTTCTCATGCTTCTGCTGCGCCAGAGGCTTGGTAAGCGGGTCAGCCAGATTGTCGTCTGTATGAACCTTGCAAATTTTGATCTCGCCACGATCAATGATCTCCCGGATCAAGTGAAACCGTCTCTGTATGTGCTTGGACTTCTGGTGTGACCGTGGTTCCTTTGCTTGTGCGATTGCTCCAGTGTTATCACAGAAGATAACCAAAGGATCTGCACTCGAAGGAACAACACCAAGTTCTCTCATGAACTTACGAATCCACACTGCCTCCTTGGATGCTTCCGAGGCTGCAACATACTCAGCTTCTGTTGTGGAATCAGCAACAGTTGACTGTTTGAAACTCTTCCACACCACTGCTCCACCATTCAAGCTAAAAACATAGCCTGATTGTGATCGGAAATCATCCTGGTCCGACTGGAACGAAGCGTCAGTATATCCTTCTATACTGAGTTCTTCCTGACCACCATATATCAAGAACATATCTTTGGTCCTCCGCAGATATTTTAAAATATTCTTGACTGCAATCCAGTGCGCCATACCTGGATTACTTTGGAACCGACTGGTCACGCTTAGCCCGTAAGCAACGTCTGGGCGAGTACACAACATCGCATACATTATGGATCCAATAGCCGAAGCATAAGGCGTATTATCCATTTCATCTTTCTCAGTCTGTGTTCGTGGACACTGACTCTTCGAAAGATTCAGACCATGTCTGACTGGAAGATGTCCCCTTTTAGAATTCTCTAAATGGAATCTTTCCAGGACCTTATCGATGTAAGTACTCTGGCACAGCCCGAGAAGCCTCTTAGATCTATCCCGGTAGATCTTCACACCTAACACATAGGCTGCTTCTCCTAGATCTTTCATCTGGAAACATTTTCTTAACCATGCTTTAACAGCATGCAGTTCAGGAATATCATTTCCAATGATCAAGATATCATCGACGTAGAGGATTAGGAATGTAATCACGCTCCCACTAAACCTCTTATATACACACGGGTCGTCCTCGTTCTTGATGAAACCAAACTCAGAGATTGATTCATCAAAACGAATATTCCAGCTTCTTGATGCTTGTTTAAGTCCATAAATAGACTTCTTTAACTTGCATATTTTATGACGATCGGCTGGATTAGTGAAACCTTCAGGTTGTGTCATATACACATCCTCATCAAGATTTCCATTAAGGAAAGCTGTCTTCACATCCATCTGCCAGATCTCATAATCGTAATATGCAGCTATCGCGAAAAGAATCCGAATAGACTTAAACATGGCTACAGGAGAGAAAGTTTCATCATAATCTATCCCGTAGATTTGTTTGAAACCTTTCGCTACTAGCCTGCCTTTATAGGTAACCACGTTACCATCCATGTCAATCTTCTTCTTGAAGATCCATTTACAGCCTATAGGGATTACTCCCGAAGGCGGATCAACCAAATCCCAGACTTGGTTATCTGACATGGAGTCCATCTCGGCTCACATAGCTTCAAGCCATCTAGCTGACTCCGGTCCACTGACCGCATCCGCATAGGTGAGGGGTTCATCATTATCAATGATGTAGACTCCGTCATAGCGCTCAGGCTGTCGACGGATCCTTCCCGATCTTCGCGGTTCCCGTGATATCTGAGCCTCAGGTTGTTCAATAACCTGATCTACCGGCTCAGGCTCATCCAACTGTGCTTGACTACTTTGTCCTTCATCTGGATTCTCATCCAGTTTTATTTCTCTCCCACTGGCCTCTTGCAGAAGAAATTCCTTCTCAAGAAATATGGCAGTCCGAGCAACAAATACCTTGTTCTCCTTGGGATCGTAGAAATAATAACCCTTAGTTTCCTTAGGGTAACCGACAAAGATACATTTCTCAGATCTGCTCTCCAGTTTCCCAGAGGCGAGCTTTTTGACATAAGCCTCGCAACCCCAGATCCTGATAAATGTCAAGCCAGGCTGTTTCCCATACCATAACTCATATGGCGTCTTAGAAACTGCCTTGGATGGCACTCGGTTTAGTACCTTTGCAGCTGTTTCCAGTGCAAAACCCCAAAAGGAGTATGGAAGAGTGGCCTGACTCATCATAGAACGAACCATATCAAGTAACGTTCTATTTCTCCTCTCGGACACACCATTCCATTGCGGTGTTCCTGGCGGAGTGAGCTGTGAGATAATCCCACACTCTTTCAGATAGTCAGTAAACGCATGACTCAAGTATTCTCCACCTCGATCAGAACGAAGTGCCTTGATATTTCGGCCTAACTGATTTTGTACTTCATTTTTGAACTCTTTGAACTTGTCAAAAGATTCACTTTTATGTCTCATTAGATAGACATATCCATACCTACTGAAATCATCAGTAAAGGTAATGAAGTACTGATAGCCACCTCTAGCATGTTTACTAAATGGCCCACACACATCACTGTGTATGAGGTCAAGTAAACCTGAAGCCCTTTGACCTTTGTTAGGAAAAGGTGACTTCGTCATTTTACCCATTAAACAAGCTTTGCATGTATCAAACTCCTTGTAGGAGAATGATCCCAGCAGTCCATGATCATGCAACTGCTTAATGCGTTTCTCGTTTATATGGCCTAAACGACTATGCCATAGCAAGGTGCTGTCATCAGCATACTTGGCTTTCTTATTATCAATGTTTTGTATAGAATTTTCCATGTCCAACATGTATAACCCATTGTTAATTGAACCAGTTCCATAAACAATATTATCATACGATAAAACACACTTTGAAATATTGCATTCAAAGGCAAAACCTTTCCTGACAAGAGCAGGAATAGAGATAATATTTTTGGTGATACTCGGTACAAAATAACAATTGTTTAATTCCAATACAATGCCAGATGGTAAAGAAATGAAATAGTCTCCTACAGCAACAGCAGCAACCCGTGCCCCGTTTCCAACGCGTAGGTCTACCTCATGCTGTCCCACCTGTCTTCTTCTCTTGAGTTCCTGTACATTTGAACAAATGTGAACTCCACATGCAGTGTCCAACACCCATGAAATAGAAGAAGAAGATAACATGACCTCAGTCACATATATACCTGAGCCAGAAGCGATGCTTCCCCTCTTATCTCCTTGGAGCGCTTTGCAGTCCTTTTTCCAGTGACCCAGCTGGCCACAGTGGAAACACCTGTTGTCCTTTGACCGCTTAACCTTTTGCTTCAGAGCCTTACTATAGTTCTTGACTGGGGCTTTGCCCTTCTTCCCCTTCTTCTTGTTCCTGGAAGGAACCATCAAGACAGAGGTTGAAGGCTTTCCCTTCAGAGTTTCCTCAGTAGTCAAGAGCATATTCAGCAGCTCTGCCGGAGTACAATCGATCTTGTTCATATTAAAGTTAATAATGAACGCATCGAAAGAGGGCGGGAGAGACTGCAGAATTATGTCTACAGCAAGCTCCTGGTTGACGGTATGCCCCAGTTTCTCTAGAGCCTCCTTGTGCCCAATCATCTTGAGCACGTGAGCTCCCACTGGGCTCCCTTCAGCCAGTTTGCTCTGAAAGAAGAGCTTCGTCAGATTATAGCGTTCTGTCCTCGCCTGTGCAGCATATAGCATCTTGAGGTTCGCTATAATCTCTATAGCCGACATATCCTCATGCTGACGCTGCAGCGGTGGCGTCATAGACGCTAGCATCAGGCAAGCGACATCAATGCTATCATTGACGTGCTTTTCATAGGCATCGCGAACCGCCCTTGCGGCGTTCGCAGCGGGTTGAGGCGGCACAGCCGTCTCGAGGACATACAGTTTCCTCTCTGCCTTAAGAACGATCTTAAGGTGTCCAAACCAGTCAGAGAAGTTTGGCCCAGCAAACTTCTCCCTTTCCAGTAGGGATCGCACATTGAAGCTCATGGTGTTCGTTGCTGCAGGTATCTACAACAATGCAAGAACAGCAAGGTTAGTATCAATGTTTAGAATCTATCCAGGACTTAAGAAAGATTCTTTTCTCACTATTTTGTCTGACTGAAAAAATCCAGTAAACAGTCCGAAAGAGTAACACTCTTTTAGTGAGATGGGATCCAGATTTCATACTTGGTCTCCGCGTCCCGCTCAGGCGAGATAAGATGCACAGAGATGACAAGCATTAATTTCTAGTAGGCTGTCCCAGCCAATCGCCAACCCGTGCGATTCCCCTTCATCTGGGCAATCCAGCAGACTGTGCCAACTGAGTTGGTACAACACAGTCTCTGATCCCACAGATGGCTGCCTCCATGTGCTACCATATGCGCCACATATGTAGTCTACATGGTCAAGCTGACCCGACCTACTCCCTGGACCACCACGTGCTATGCTGAGCAACGAGAAGCGATAAATCCCTTCTCTGTAACACGCAGGTGAAATCCAGCACCGTCTAAAGATAGATGGACGTGCCCACTGAGTGGGTACAACACGGCTCCAACGATAGTCAGAACGGTGAGGTTTCGCGTCAGAAGGCTTTCCGAGCTTGATATGTTAGCGTTGGATTTTACCGGTCTTTTATCTTCTTCACTATCATTCAAGTCCTATGGTGATAGCAGAAGATAAACACATGCAATTCTAATTATATAAGCAATAAATAGAAAGCATGATCTTATGTGGTAAAAGCCCATGAACCCTAGTAAGACCTTAATTTTACTTAAGTCTTCACTTGAGCTCTTTTGCATCTCATCTGTTCCAACCCAGGGCCCTAGCGCCAAGAGCACCTCAGGTGCGCCACCAGCTGAATGCCCCTCTTGGATGTGTGCCTTTATGCTCTTGTCTAATCAAAATACATTTTGATCTATCTAGACAAGCTTTGACTCGCAGGTCAATTATACAATAGATTAACAAAAATGTGATTCGCAGATCACAATAATATTAACTTATAATTAACCAGGCACGCAGGCCCCAGCACAGCACACAATAGGGCAACCCACATAAGATTAAATAAACAAGCATCATGGCATCATTCAATCAATCATGTGATCCATAGACAAAATAAAAATTTTCAAATCCCATTGGAATCAATTTTACTTGTCTTATGTGCCCTACTACCTTACAATGGTCCATTGATAGGGATCCACTCATCAATCTAGTTAGATCCAAGCCCTTGCATGCACCAAGTCCTAACTGACTCGAGTTGACCTAATGGTCAACCATGCATGCCTCTAGGGCTGAACAACCAACATGAGTTCTGGCAAGCGGGTGTGACCCCGGGCCTAACTCATGTGTGTTCATTGGTTGTCTCAACCAGACCTCGCTACACGCCATTGATGCAGTCAACCTATAGCCACCTCATGCTTGCGCACAGGTGCTATCTGGTCGACCCATCTAGGCTATCAGATGGTCTGATCAGACTAGCTTGATCTATACAAGATGATGCTTTCAACCCCATCAACCCATCTAAGGGTTTACAATAGATGCAACTTAGATCTAGTTGGGCGCGCATGTCATTTAGGGTTTGAAAAACACAATTACAACAACATAAACCGCAACCAACATACATGCGCCAATCATCTAGCGCCAAGATAACTCTTATACATGCGCAAATCTAAACATACTATCAACTAGTATACTCGCATGAAGAGAAAAAACATAGATCTAAGCAACAAACATACATGGATCACTCAAAGCAATCAAAAGAACATATAAGACCGGCTCTGATACCAATTGTTGGGTCCCCTTCTAGGGGGAGCGCAAGCGGATAAAACCCCTTTCAAGAGGGGGGGGCCGAAAACCCTAAGAGTAGGTGGCGCATATTTCATTCAATCCATGAAGATGCTAGGGTTTCAACTAATCGCATGTTACATGTTCTCATGATCAACTTTGAACGATTGAATGGATAAGAGAGAATTCATACCATTGCCATGAGGATTGGACTCGGCTTGGAAGCTAGAGAACGATAGGGTTCTCCTCCAAAGTGTGCCACACACAAGAAGAAATTGGCCTACACCTTGTCGTCCTTGTGCTAGCAAGGCTTCAAGGTTCCTTTTCGTATGGAAGGGAAGGGAAAATCTTGCTTGGCGAGACTACTTTCTCTTGTTTTTCGTCCAGTCGTCTCTTCACCAAATTGGAGAAGCCTTCACAAGAGAATTCGACAAGTGAGTAACCTCCCACACTAATGTGGAGGCGTTACACACAATCCACTTGAAACCGAATTCCAAAGATGGAAAGTATTGAAGGCTTAAGCGTTCACCCAAAGTGAACCAAGCCCTTAACTCACCTCCCATGAACCATGCGCTCATCCATGAGCCGGTTCAATGTCGGTTTGGTCCAAGACCAATTAACCCAAGCCATATGGTCTAGATCACAATAAACCCTAAAGGTTCAAGATCCAACCGTTCATTTCTTGATGCTCCTGATCTCACCGATCTAGCATCATTTCTCTCGATCGAAGCTTACCGATCTCAAGCCCTAATCAATCAAACATGATCAGACCAGATCTCACTTACAATCAGAGATTAAATCCCTTTAAACTGAACCCAAACAATTCAGTCCACACGATCTGACTCAAGTAAGCCATATCATCAAATTGTGCGACCCTGAGGGTTTCCTTTAAATGTCGGTAACGATAACTCACGTTATCACGATCAGTGAGGGGTATCTAGTAACACATCACTGTCTCCCGATATAAAGGAAAGAGTCTTCCAAGACTACTCCCAAATCACAGCACAAGTGTGAATCTTCTTCACAAGGCATACATGTGTCCTTTGCCACTGGATGTTCTTATTGGACAAGCCTGTCAAGCTTGTAACTCCAATATGATGAGCATGATTAGATCAGATGAACATAGTCACCTGGGTATGGCCATACACTATCTCAATCATCTCATCTAGGGGGGCCCTTTAGAACATCACACTCCTTAAACAAGGAGACGGCAATCCTATATCTATCACTAGTGTCCTAACCTGACTCATGATCATTATCCAAGATAGTCTATAATCATTATATTTCAAATGATATTGAAATACCTCAAAATAATGACATTCATCATTTAGAAACACAAGTGATCTCAAGTCAAAGGACATGTGCCACTTGGTGCTTACAAGGAATATTCACATTGTGACAACCAACTGAATATCCTAGTAGGGTCTGTCCAGTACATCCAATGTACCCATGAGTCTACATCTTATTCCATGCTCGAAGCATCCTATAAGATTAGAACACATATTAGTCTCAATCATATCAAGGCTGTCTCAAGTTCACCAAGATATCTCGACTAAGGACATATGCATGTCAGCCTAGCTGAACAGCTTTGAGACATTATTCAGAAGTACACTTATTACAGCAGACAAGGTAACAACCTGAATAATAACCATGCCTTTATAAACACAAGAGTTTATTACATGATACTATTACAATCCCAAAGGCCTCAAACATTAGCCTTAAGGGCATACCCCAACAGCGACTAGGGACACATTTATAGGGCAAGAGGCGGTTAGGGCAAGGGCTAGGATCATGACAAGTGTAGGGCTAGGATGAGGAGGTTTGAGACAAGGAAAGTCTCCAAGACATTTCCATAATCCTCATTCAACCTTTCCTTTTGTTCCCACACCTTTCCTTGTGCACCAAGACTTAGTCTTGCGCCCCAAGCAATGCCATAGAGGCATGCATTCTATCCAAGGAAGAGGGGAGACGCCAATTGCTTCCATAATGAAACAATTTTGCCACCCTAACCCCATTATGCCCCTTAGGCGCCAATGGGGTTGGGTTTCTCCCCATTATGCCCTTTTGCCTCTCATCTCTTCATGAGAACTTGTTATTGGGCCTCATTGGATAATGAGCTAGCCCAAACTCCATTACATGGGTTGATTAAGCACTTGGATCCAATCCAATGCAACCCTAATTCAAATGTGACCAACCATGGCCAAATACGGGTCAACCTGCCAAAAATGAAGTTTGGCTCCAATAATATTCTTCCATCTCATCAGGCCCATTGGCGCTGATGAAATCTCCCAATTAGATCTGAGTTATCCAATAACTCGATCATAAGGCTTCCCGATCAATACGAGAACTCAAGTATCAAGGTGTGCGACCCTGTAGGTTCCTCTGACGCTGGCAGTGGTGACCAAAGGTCATCACAAGCAGTGAGTGGCACCTAGCAGTGCATCGCTGCTACCCAGGTCGTCGGAATGGATATCGACATCGACATCCCCATCATCGCAACTAGGTACAGATGCATTACAGTCTCTTTGCCGAACTGATATCCGATTGGACAAGTGTGTCACCACTTGTTTTCATCCAATCACATGGCTATGACTAAAACAGGTTCTTACCTGGGTATGGCCATACACTTTCAGTCATAGAACCATAGAGGAGCTCCATGGATATCATACTTCCCTAAGGAAGGGGCAAATCCTATGTCTGTCCATTGACCTTCTTATATGGGTCATGACATGCTCAATGACAGCCTTTATGACCTCCCAACTACGGTGAGGTGTTAGGTTGCATCAAAGCAAGTCAATAACCATATAGAATGATCAATGACCTCAAGTCAAGGGATCAATGCATCTCCTTGTCACTTATGAGGATAACTCATGACACCAAGTCATAGCCTCATAGCGGGTCTATCTAGTATATCTTCCCATGATATACCCATGTGTCTGCGTTAGCACCCCGTGCCTAACCAGCCCACATACCAGTCTTACAAGCACCATAGCTATCCCATATCTTCTAAGGTACATTGACTGGGGATAATTATTTGAGCACAGATCCAATCTGTCTCCTGGGACATTATCATGTAAGTACACAATTGCAGGTGTAGACAGACGATGATAACGACAATGCCAAAATGATATATAAATATCAATGTCAAGTAGTACATAAGTTGACCAGAACTAGGTCATAGGGCATATACACCAACAAAGATGCTGTATGCTGCACAGGCAAGGACTGAACGCTATAATCTGACGAAACTTTTCTTTCAGAGCAAACTGACTGAAGGGAGTCCAGTTGGAGCTCACGTACTCAAGATGATTGGGTACAAGGAGGCTCTAGAGAAACTGGGACACACCATCAATCAGGAGCTTGTTGTAGACATTATCCTGCAGTCTCTCCCGGCCTCTTTCGATCCATTCATCATTAATTTTAATATGAACAAGATCGACTGTACGCCGGCAGAGTTGCTGAATATGCTCTTGACTACAGAGGAGACTCTAAAGGGAAAGCCTTCATCCTCTGTCTTGATGTTTCCTTCAAGGAACAAGAAGAAGGGGAAGAAGGGCAAAGCCCCTGTCAAGAGCTACAACAAGGCTCTGAAGCAAAAGGTGAAGCGGTCGAAGGAATACAGATGTTTCCATTGTGGCCAGCTGGGTCACTGGAAGAAGGACTGTAAAGCGCTCCAAGGAGATAAGAAGGGAAGCAAGTCTTTCGCTTCTGGCTCAGGTATTTTTGTGACTGAGGTCATGTTTTCTTCTTCTATATCATGGGTGTTGGACACTGCATGTGGAGTTCACATTTGTTCAAATGTACAGGAACTCAAGAGAAGAAGACAGGTGGGACAGCATGAGGTGGACCTACGAGTTGGAAACGGGGCACAGATTGCTGCTGTTGCTGTAGGAGTTTATTACATCTCTTTACCATCTGGTCTTGTATTAGAACTGGACAATTGTTATTTTGTACCGAGCATAACTAAGAATATTATCTCTATTCCTGCTCTTGTCAGGAAAGGGTTTTCCTTTGAATGCAAGATTTCAAAGTGTTACATTTCATTTGATAATATTGTTTATGCTACTGGGTCAATTAACAATGGGTTATTCATGTTGGACATGGAATGTTCTATACAACAGATTGATAATAAGAAAGCCAAGTATGCTGATCACAGCACCTTGCTATGGCATACTCGTTTAGGCCATATTAACAAGAAGCGCATTAAGTGGTTGCATGATCATGGACTGCTGGGATCATTCTCCTATGAGGAGCTTGATACATGCAAAGCTTGTTTAATGGGTAAAATGACGAAGTCTCCTTTTTCTAATAAAGGTCAAAGGGCTTCAGGTTTACTTGACCTCATTCACAGTGATGTGTGTGGGCCATTTAGTAAACATGCCAGAGGTGGCTATTCGTACTTCATTACCTTTACTGATGATTTCAGTAGGTATGGTTATGTCTATCTTATGAGACATAAAAGTGAATCTTTTGACAAGTTCAAAGAGTTCAAAAATGAAGTACAAAATCAGCTAGGTCGAAATATCAAGGCACTTCGTTCAGATCGAGGTGGAGAATACTTGAGTCATGAGTTTACTGACTATCTGAAGGAGTGTGGGATTATCTCACAGCTCACTCCGCCAGGAACACCGCAATGGAATGGTGTGTCCGAGAGGAGAAATAGAACCTTACTGGATATGGTTCGTTCTATGATGAGTCAGGCTACTCTACCTTACTCCTTTTGGGGATTTGCACTGGAAACAGCTGCAAAGGTACTAAACCGAGTGCCATCTAAGGCAGTTTCAAAGACTCCATATGAGTTATGGTATGGGAAACAGCCGAGCTTGACATTTATCAAGATCTGGGGTTGCGAGGCTTATGTCAAAAAGCTCGCCTCTGGGAAACTGGAGAGCAGATCTGAGAAATGTATCTTTGTCGGTTACCCTAAGGAAACTAAGGGTTATTATTTCTACGATCCCAAGGAGAACAAAGTATTTGTTGCTCGGACGGCTATTTTTCTTGAGAAAGAATTTCTTCTGCAAGAAGCCAGTGGGAGAGAAATAAAGCTGGATGAGAATCCAGAGGAAGGACAAAGTAGACAAGCACAGTTGGATGAGCCTGAGCCAGTAGATCAGGTTACTGAACAACCTGAGGCTCAGATATCACGGGAACCGCGAAGATCGGGAAGGATCCGTCGACAGCCTAAGCGCTATGACGGAGTCTACATCATTAATGATGAACCCCCTCACTTATGCGGATGCGGTCAGTGGACCGGAATCAGCAAGATGGCTTGAAGCTATGCGAGCCGAGATGGACTCCATGTCAGATAACCAAGTCTGGGATTTGGTTGATCCGCCTCCGGGAGTAATCCCTATAGGCTGTAAGTGGATCTTCAAGAAGAAGATTGACATGGATGGTAATGTTGTTACCTATAAAGGCAGGCTAGTTGCGAAAGGTTTCAAACAAATCTACGGGATAGATTATGATGAAACTTTCTCTCCTGTAGCTATGTTCAAGTCTATTCGGATTATTCTCGCGATAGCAGCATATTATGATTATGAGATCTGGCAGATGGATGTGAAGACCGCTTTCCTTAATGGAAAACTGGAAGAGGATGTGTATATGACACAACCTGAAGGTTTCACCAATCCATCAGATCGTCATAAAATATGCAAATTAAAGAAGTCCATTTATGGACTTAAACAAGCATCAAGAAGCTGGAATATTCGTTTTGATGAATCAATCTGTGAATTTGGTTTCATCAAGAATGAAGATGACCCGTGTGTATATAAGAGGTTTAGTGGGAGCGTGATTACTTTCCTAGTCCTCTACGTCGATGATATCTTAATCATTGGAAATGACATTCCTGAACTGCATGCTGTCAAAGCATGGTTAAGAAAATGTTTCCAGATGAAAGATTTAGGAGAAGCAGCCTATGTATTAGGTGTGAAGATCTACAGAGATAGATCTAAGAGGCTTCTCGGGCTGTGCCAGAGTACTTACATCGATAAAGTCCTAGAGAGATTTCATTTAGAAAATTCTAAAAGAGGATATCTTCCAGTCAGACATGGTCTGAATCTTTCAAAGAGTCAGTGTCCACAAACACAGACTGAGAAAGATGAAATGGACAATACGCCTTATGCTTCGGCTATTGGATCCATTATGTATGCGATGCTGTGTACTCACCTAGACGTTGCTTACGGGTTAAGCGTGACCAGTCGATTCCAAAGTAATCCAGGGAAGGCACACTGGATTGTGGTCAAGAACATTTTGAAATATCTTCGGAGGACCAAAGATATGTTCTTGACATATGGAGGTCAGGAAGAACTCAGTATTGAAGGATATACTGACGCTTCGTTCCAATCTGACCAGAATGATTTCCGATCGCAATCAGGCTATGTTTTTAGCTTGAATGGAGGAGCAGTGGTGTGGAAAAGTTTCAAACAATCAATTATTGCTGATTCCACAACAGAAGCCGAGTATGTTGCAGCCTCGGAAGCATCCAAGGAGGCAGTGTGGATTCGTAAGTTCGTTCAGGAACTTGGTGTTGTTCCTTCGAGTGCAGATCCTTTGGTTATCTTCTGTGATAACACTGGAGCAATAGCACAAGCAAAGGAACCACGGTCGCACCAGAAGTCCAAGCACATATAGAGAAGGTTTCACTTGATCCGGGAGATCATTGATCGTGGCGAGATCACAGTCTGCAAGGTTCATACAGATAACAATCTCGCAGACCCGCTTACAAAGCCTCTGGCGCAGCAGAAGCATGAGAAGCACTGTAATAATATGGGTTTGAGATTTCTCAACCATTAGATTAAGTGCAAGTGGGAGATTGTTGGGGTATGCCCTTAAGGCTAATGTTTGAGGCCTTGGGATTATATCAGTATCATGTATAAACTCAATGTTTATAAAGGCAATGGTTGTTATTCAGGTTGTTGCATTATCTGCAGCAATATGTATACTTCTGAATAATGTCTCAATGCTGTTCAGCTTGGCTGACATGCAGTTTTGTCCTTAGTCGAGATATCTTGGTGAACATGAGACAGCCTTGATATGATTGAGACTAATATGTGTTCTAATCTTATAGGATGCTTCGAGCATGGAATAAGATGTAGACTCATGGGTACATTGGATGTACTGGACAGACCCTACTTAGGATATTCAATTGCTTGTCACAATGTGAATAATCCTTGTATGCAAACAAGTGGCATACTTCCTCTGACTTGAGATCACTTGTGTTTCTAAATGGTGATTGGCATTGTTTTGAGGTAGTTCAATATCATTTGAAATATAATGGTCATAGACTATCTTGGATAATGAGCATGAGTCATGTTAGGGCGCTAGTGATAGATATAGGATTGCCGTCTCCTTGATTGGAGTGTGATGTTCTATAGGGGCCCCCTGTATGAGATGATTGAGAAAGTGCATGGCCATACCCAGATGACTATGTTCATCTGATCAAATCATTCTCATCATATTGGAATCACAGGCTTGACACGCTTGTCCAATAAGAACATCCAGTGGCAAAGGAAACATGTATGCCTAGTGGAGTGGATTCACACTTGTGCTGTGGTTTGGGTGTAGTCTTAGAAGACTCTTTCCTTTATATCAGGAGACAGTGATGTGTTGCTAGATACCCCTCACTGATCGTGATAACGTAAGTTATCGTTACCGACATTTAAAGGAAACCCTTAGGGTCGCACAATTTGATGATATGGCTTACTTGAGTCAGATCGTGTGGACTGAATTGTTTTGGTTCAGTTTAAAGGGATTTTATCTCTGATTGTAAGTGAGATCTGGTCTGATCATGTTTGATTGATTAGGGCTTGAGATCGGTAAGCTTCGATCGAGAGAATTGATGGTAATTAAGTGAGATCAAGAGCATCAAGAGATGAACGGTTAGATCTTGAACCATTTGGTTCAGTAAGATCTAGACCATGGCTTGGGCTGATTTGATTTGGTCTTTGAACCAAATTGAAATGCATCGAATTGGCTTGAACCGGTTCACATGAGTGAACACATGGTTCAAAGCTTGAAGGCGTTTTGGTCGGTTTTGAGATCATGGGCGCATGGCTTCATGATTTTCTATTTTTGGAAAGTCATTAACGCCTCTTCCTCTAAACGCCTAAACGCTTGCCTCTGCTCTCGACGCCCCCCTCTCTCGTGTGTGACTTCTTCACGCCTTGGAGAGAATTCGGACAAGCCAAGAAAAAGGAGATCTCATCCCTTCAAGCGATTAGGACACTTAGAGATCCTTGCTAGCACAAGGAGCGACAAGAAGAAAGCTTCTCTCATCTTGTGTGCGGTGCCTTTGGAGAAGAAGCACTCGCATCTTTGCTTCCAAGTCGCCATCCTTGCAATGGCAATGGTATGAATCCCTTTCGCTCTATACAAGCCTTAAGAGTTGATTATATGACATGCATATCGATTTTCTTTGAAACCCTAGCTTCCGCATGTATGATCCCTGTTACGCGCCTATTAGGGTTTCTTTCCCCCCTTTTTGGGGACCTTTCAGCTTAACAAGGAAAGGTTTTATATTTGAAATAAAGGAGAACTCCTGTTCCTTTTCATTTGCAAATATGTCCTATGGGAAGGGTACATTGTGCAATGGTTTGTATGTCTTGGATATGAATAGCTCTATCTGTAACATAAATAGTAAGAGGACCAAACTGAGTGGTTCAGTTGGTGCCTTCCTGTGGCATTGTCGATTAGCCCATATAAACAAGAATCGCATTCAACAACTCCATGCAAATGATTTGTTGTATTCAAGTTCCTTGGAGGAATTTGACACATGTGGGCTTTGTTTATTAGGGAAAATGACAAAAGCACCCTTCACCAAAACTTGTGAGAGGGCACAAGGTTTGTTGGATCTCATTCATACTGAAGTGTGTGGGCGATTCAATAAACAAGCCAAAGGAGGACACAACTACTTCATTACCTTCACTGATGACTTCAGTATGTATGGTTATGTCTACTTGATGAGACATAAATCTGAATCCTTTGAGAAGTTCAAGGAGTTCAAAAATGAAGTTGAGAACCAGCTTGGAAGATCCATTAAAGCTCTTTGATCTGATCGAGGTGGAGAGTACCTGAGCGGTGAGTTATATGATTATCTTAGGGAGTGTGGGATCCTATCCCAAGTCACTCCTCCTGGAACACCCCAATGGAGTGGTGTGTTTGAGAGGAGAAATAGAACCCTGTTGGACATGGTTCGGTCCATGATGAGTCATGCAACTCTACCACCCTCATTCTAGGGTCACACACTTGAAACAACTTCTCTTATACTGAATAATGTTCCATCCAAGAGTGTCTCAAAGATTCCATATGAGGTATGGAGTGGAAGACGCCCTAATCTCTCTTTTATCAAGATCTGGGGATGTGAGGTTTATGTCAAACGTCAGGATTCTAGCAAGCTAGAACCTAGATCTGATAAATGTATTTTTGTGGGGTATCCTAGGGAAACTAAGGGATACTACTTCTATGTTCCCACCAAAAATAAAGTTTTTGTTGCTCGGGGTGCTGTCTTTCTAGAGAAAGAATTTCTCATGAAAGAAGTCAGTGGGAGAAAGTTTGACTTGCACGAGATCTAGGGGCAACCACAAGACAAAGAGATGGAACCTGAGCCGCCTGCACCGGTTGCTAGGCAACCTGAGGCTCAGACACAGGTCCCATGTAGGTCTGGGAAGATTCGTCGTGCACCTGAGAGGTATGGGTCGTTGCCGACCCAACACGATGGGATCTTCATCATTGAGGATGAGCCCAGGACTTATGATGAGGCGGTCAGCGGACCGGACTCTGAGAGATGGCTTGAGGCCATGCAGTCTGAGATGGATTCCATGTCAGCTAACCAAGTCTGGGATTTGGTGGAGCTACCTGATGGGGTAAAACCCATAGGGTGTAAATGGGTCTTCAAAAGGAAGACTGACATAGATGACAATATAGTTACCTAGAAAGGTAGACTAGTGGCTAAAGGATTCGGACAGGTCCACGGGGTGGACTATGATGAAACTTTTTTGCCAGTTGCAATGATCAAATCCATTTGGATTCTGCTTGCTATAGCTGCATATCATAATTATGAGATATGACAGATGGATGTTAAGACAGCATTCCTTAATGGAAAACTGATAGAGGATGTGTACATGACACAACTTGATGGATTCATCTATCCTGCAAATACGAGTAAAGTCTGCAAGTTGAAGAAATCCATTTATGGATTAAAGCAAGCATCTCAAAGTTGGAATCTTCGATTTGATGAACTGTGAGAGATTATGGCTTTATCAAAAGCGAAGATGACGCCTGTGTATACAGAAAATTCAGTGGGAGCTTGGTTACTTTTCTAGTCTTGTATGTCGATGACATACTACTCATCGGAAACGACATCTCTAGTCTTCAATCTGTGAAGACATGGTTAGGGAAGTGTTTCGAAATAAAAGACTTAGGGGAGGCCACCTATATACTAGGCATGAAGATCTACTGGGATAGATCCATGAGGCTCCTTGCCCTTCGTCAAGGTACCTACATTGATTAGGTCCTGGAAAGGTTCTATATGGAGCAATCCAAAAGAGGATACCTTCCAATAAGACATGGCCTTGCTCTCTCAAAGAGCCAGTCTCCCACCATACAGGCTGAGAGGGATGAAATGAATCGAGTTCCCTATGCTTTGGCAGTGGGATCGATCATGTATGCAATTTTGTGTACTAGACTAGATGTGGCTTATGCTGTAAGCATAACTAGCCGATACCAATCCAATCTAGGTCTGCAGCACTGAGTGGCTGTAAAGAATATCCTTAAATATCTGAGAAGGACTAAGGATTTGTTCTTGGTCTACGGGGGACAAGAAGAGCTCAGTGTTCAGGGCTACACTGATGCGTCATTTCAGTCTGACCCTCACGACTTCAGATCGAAAACCTACTATGTGTTTAAATTAAATGGAGGCGCTGTTTGTTGGAAAAGCTTCAAGAAGTCCACCATAGTGATGTGGGCTAACAACATGCAAACAACGCCTTTGAAAGATTTTTCTTTTGTAATAGAATAGTAAGAAAACCGAGATAAACTAATGGGTTTGAAAATAAATGTTTTTGTATTTTTATATAGGAAAACGGAATTACAGCTACTTGCAGGAATGAAATGCAGAAATGAAATGACTGGAAAACTAAAGAAGACTTACAGTGGACCCCTTGAGAATAGAAGGGATCACCTTCTCGTTCTTCACCGGTCCAACTCTGATGGAAGGTGTCGATTACACACAAGTAATATAGAAACCCACACAGGCGTGGGGGAGTTGGTTTTAAATACTAAGATTACAAAGCAAAGGTGCAAGAGGGAGGTTAAGCCTCCAAGTTCTCTTGCCTAAACAATGAGAGAGACTGAACTAAGTTATGGAGGGGTGGAGAAGAGAGGGCTTGCGCCCCTAAGCGGGGTCTTCAAGATCCAAGCTCCTTCCTTCCTACAAGAGTCAAGCATGGTGTAGATCTCGGAACTTGAAAGAAAAGAAGGAAGAACCGTGAGGGAGGAAGAACACTTATCTTAGTGAGAGGCATGCGACATGGTTGTTCTTTCAAGTTGAGTCTCAGCCTCTAGGGAGATTTTCTTCATCTTGATGATCATTGGTCTTTCGGCTTCTCTTGAGGGAGATGTGGTCACGGTTGGGTGTGGAGGAGGGGTGAAGGTCTCGGCTATGGTGGAGAGATGGATGATGGAGGCGCAATGAGGGAGAGAGGAAGCTTTAGTGACACAAGCACCAAGAGACTAAATTTACTAGGCAACTACTCGACAAATATCATTACTATGCTGATGCAAATGATGCATGAGGGCTACAATATATAGGCAAAGCATCTAGGGGTTACATGAGTCTTTTCTCCCCTAGGCGCATAAGCAAAATAAGGAGGAAAATTTCAGCATTAAACATTCATGAATTACAAGGCAATGGCACACAAGCTATTAATTGTCTTCCCTTCTTTGGCCGGCTCCTTCAAGGTAAGTTTTTGAATTTCAAATTCAAGGGGCTGGCGCACTTTGAACTTGAATGAGTGGGCGGTTTGAGCATTGATGAGGCTTCCAATTGTGGAGAAGGATTTGAATTGTTGCTCCAAGTGTTTAGGCACCTTTCTCATGATTCCTTGATTTGGGGAGTAAATGGTGGATCTAGATTGTGACTGATTTCTTGAATGTTGATGTGGGCACCCATAGCTTGATTTGGCAAGGTGGTTAAGGATTTATGAAACCCCTTTAATTCAAGTCTTCAAAGTGATGGAAGCTTGAACTGAGTTGAAGCTGAACTTTCCTTCTTTGGAACTCACTAGGTGAGTGGGTTGTGAGTTGAATTTGCCTATGTATTGTAGGTGCAAATACACGTGCTATGCTTCTAACCAACCATGATGCAACATTTTATTTAAACAGGAAAGTAAAACCTACATGTAACTACATGTTGGATTGGGGGTGGATCTAACCTATCATGATGCGATGTAATGCAAATAAGGAAAGTAGGATCCTATGGAGAAAACCCAAACCTAAGAGGTTTCCTTTGGATCCTAGTGGACCTCCGCGGAGCTGGTCTTGGCCCCCCATCACATAGCTAATTCTACAATAGAGGCCGAGTATGTCGCTGCTTCTGAGGTAGCCAAAGAAGCTATTTGGATAAGGAAGTTCATATATGATCTTCAAGTGGTTCCAACTATTGTGGATCCCATTGAGCTCTATTGTGACAACAATGGAACCATTGCACAGGCAAAGCAACCACAGTCTCATCAAAGGTTCAAACACATACTCAGGAGATTTCACCTGATATGAGAGATTATTGATCGAGGTGATGTCAAGATTAGCAGAGTTGATACAGAGAACAATCTAGCAGATCCACTGACCAAGGCTTTGGCGCAGTAGAAGCATGATGGTCATGCCGGGGACATGGGGTTGATAATCCTCAACCTCTAGTTCTAAGTGCAAGTGGGAGATTGTTGGTGTATATGCCCTGAGACCTACTTTTGGTCACATTTGTACTGCTTGGGTAGACAGAGTGTTGGGCCAAGAAATAGGTATCCATCCCTAAGGGTATACGGAGAATGGCTATGGACATCTAAACTCAGATCATGGTATATAGCAGAAAAATGAGGACAATCAATATAAGCAGATTTCATGCGATCAAAGCCAATAAGTTCAACATGCAGTTTATTGATAAGCAAAGTAACTCTACTCAAGGCATCAACAACCTTATTTTCAATTCCAGATTTATGTTTAAGCACAAAGGTAAACTGTTGGAGATATTCTACCCATTTAGCATGCCTAAAGTTAAGTTTCTTTTGAGCACTTAAATATGAGAGGGCTTGGTGGTCACTATGAAGGGTGAACTCATTATGGATAAGGTAGTGTCTAAAGTGTCTAAGGGTCTGGACTATAGCATAGAACTCCTTATCATAAGTCGAATGTTTTTGCCTGGCTTCATTCAGTTTTTCACTGAAGAAGGCAATTGGGTGACCTTCTTGATTGAGGGTCCCACCTATGCCTATGCCAGAGGCATCACAATCGACTTCAAAGACTTTGTTGAAGTCTAGGAGCCTAAGAACTGGGGTAGAGGTCATCCTAGACTTGAGTTCTTCAAAAGCTTTACTAGCAGACTTGGTCCTGCTAAAATCACCTTGTTTCATAAAACTAGTGATTGGGGCAACTATGGAGCTAAAGTTCTTGATGAACCTACGGTAGAAAGTAGCTTGGCCATGGAAACTCCTAACTTCAGTGAGGGTTTTAGGTTCAGGCCAGTCTAAGATTGCTTGGACCTTAGCAGGATCAGCTTGTAGACCTAACTCAGAAACAATGAACCCTAGGAAGACAACCTTATGAGAGAGGAAAGAGCACTTCTTTAGGTTGATGTACAGCTTCTCAGTCCTAAGTAGGTCAAGGGTCTTCCTTAAATGTTCTAGGTGTTCTTCCTTAGTCTTACTATATATCAGGATGTCATCAAAGTAGACTACTAGGAATTTACCTATATATGGTCTAAGCACTTGGGTCATAAGCCTCATAAAGGTTGAAGGGGCGTTGGTTAACCCAAAGCACATGACCAACCACTCATACAGACCATCCTTTATTTTGAAGGCGGTCTTCCATTCATCCCCTAACCTTATTCTGACTTGGTGATAACCACTCCTAAGGTCAAGTTTGCTAAACCAGTTGGATCGTACAAGGAGGTCTAGCATGTCATCTAGTATTGGGATAGAGAACCTATACTTCACTATGATTTTGTTGATTGCCCTACAGTCAATACACATGCGCCAACTACCATCCTTCTTTGGGGTAAGAAGGGGTGGAACGACGCATGGGCTTAGGCTTTCCCTAATGTGTCCCTTTGATAGGAGGTCATCTACCTATCTCTTAAGTTCCTCATGTTCAGTGGGGCTCATCCTATAATGGGGAAGGTTAGGTAAGGTTGAGCCGGGGACAAGGTCTATATTATGCTGGATATCCCTAAGAGGGGGTAAGCCTATGGGAAACTCCTCTGGGGTTAACTCACTATAGTCAGAGAGGAGGGCTTCTATCTCAGGGGGTGGCTTATCCTCTTGGTCAAGGTTGGGTTCCTTAAAGACTAAGGAGAAGATAGGCTGGGTCTCTTGGATTTCCTTAGTGAAAGCTTGGGGTCGGATGAGCTGAATGATGGGCTTGCTATCACTAGACTTGGTTTCCTCTATCTTACCCTTATTGGTTGAGGCTCTAAGCTCCTTGGGTAGGGTAGGTTTCAACCTAATCTTTTGCCCATCTTGGCTAAAGACATAAGTATTGGTGCGACCATAGTGGATCACATCCATGTCATATAGCCAAGGGCGACCTAGAAGGACTTGGGCGATGTCCATGGTGATGACATCACACCAGATCTGTCCTTGATAGGTTCCAAATTGGAGGGGCACAAGGCATCTATGGGTGATAGGTACACTATTTTGGTTGACCCAGGAGATGCTATAGGGGTTTGGGTGTGGTTCTAGTTTCAGTTTAATCTTGACCACAACTACATGAGAGTCGGCATTGACACTGCTTCCTCCATCGATTACAACCTTGCACATGTGTCCATGACATTTGGTGTAAGTATGGAAGATGCTTGTCCTTCTCCAGTCCTCAGTAGGAACAGGTTTGACTAGGTTGTATCTAACTACCCCTAAGGTGTTTTGGGTGAACTCATTTGTGTCAAGGTCTTCAAACTCTACATTCTCTAGACAGGGGTCCTGATCTAATTCTGTCTCAGGGGTTGCCTCAGGTTCTATGTCTTCTTCTATGAGGAGGAACCTTTTGGTGCATTCTCTAGCTAAGTGTCCAGGTTGCTTGCAGTTATGACAGACAATTCTACTGGATCCTGGGGCTTGGATGGGTTTACTTGATCCTATGGGTTGAGTTGGCCTAGGTCGAGGTAGGCTTGAGCTCGGGGAATTGGTTTGGGAAGTTCTAAAGGAAGGTCTAGATGGTGTGAACTTTCTCCTAGTCTTGATGTCTTGTTCAACCTCTAAAGCTCTTTGGTAGGCTACCTCTAGGTTATCTATCTGGTAATAAGTTAGGCTTCTTTTGATGTCAGGTCTAAGACCATTCTTAAACCTACTCAAGGTGACATTTCGGTCCTCAGGGATCTCACTTCTAAGGAGAAGTTCTTCTAGTTTGAGCATGTATTCAGATACGGTTTGGCTACCCTGGATGTGACTGCTAAGTTGGTCGAGAAGCTTGTTTTGATAGTATGGAGGGACGTACTTATCTCTTAACTGACAGCGCATCTCTTCCCATCTCTCAGTTGGATAGAGGGTCCTTTCTACATGGGTCCAATATAACCTAGCTGGTCCTTCTAGAAGACACTTGGCAAGTCTTACCTTACCATTTTCCGGGACTTGGCTCCACTCAAAGGACTGCTCTATCTTGGGGACCCAGTCAAGGAATTCTCCAGGGTCTAGGGATCCACTAAAAGTAGGTGGATTGATCTTGACAGCTTGGTGCACAGCAAATTCCCTAGGTCTTTGATTGGGTTGGGTTTGAGCATATTGACCATTCCACTCAGTGTGTGGAGTAACCATAGGGTTGGGAGTAGGTTGGCGGTTCAAAGCTTCTAAAGGATCCAAGTTTGCCTCACTAGGAGGTTGACTTGGGGTTGGTTGTTGGTTCTCAAGATTATGGATTCTAGTATCAAAGTTGTCGTTCATGAAATCCATACGTTGGTTAAGCCCAGTGTTCATGTCAGCCATTTGTTGGGAAAGTTGTCATAAAACTTCATTAAGATCCATGGGTTAATTGTTTTCTTGTTGGGCTCTAGCTCTAGTTTGCATGATGCAGTTTTGAAATGAGTATATCTTTTCGAAAAAAATGCATGAACCCTAGTGCGTTATGGAATCAATTGTGTCAAACACCCTAAACCACAAGAATCGTTCTAGTAGTAGAAAAATAAGTTTTGGGCTTAAAAAAATCTACTCTAGAGCTTATGCTCTGATACCAAACTGATGTGGGCTCACAACATGCAAACAACGCCTTTGAAAGATTTTTCTTTTGTAATAAAATAGTTGATGTAGGGGGAGATCACAAGCATGCAAACAACGAATTTCGAAAATAGTTTTTTTGTATTTTCATAAACTAGAGAAAACCGAATTAGACTAACGGAGTTGGAAAATAATATTTTTGTTTTTTTATAGATATGAAAACCGAAATTTATGCTACTTGCGGGAAAATAGAGTTTATACTACTTGCTTCAAAGTAAATGACAATAACTTAAAGAGGACTCACCTTGCGGGGTTTTTGGGACTGGCCTATTTTGGGGATATTCTGCCGCTATGCAATGTAATATGTAATGTCTATCTCTGAAAAATTGTAAAATATCCCCGGGGTTTCCCAACAGTGTGCACACCCGCCTCCTGGTAATTGTAAGATAGCTCTAATATCTTTAAGCGTTAAGCTCCTCTCAATATTTACAAGCCGAAAAGTAAGGCGATCTTTTGTTTTTTGGTAATGATAATCATGGAGCTCAACTTCCAAATTGCTAAAGAATTCCAAAACAAGTGAAATGAATGTCTGCGGTGTCATTTTGAAGAATTTGACTGCTAATATCTGCTCAAACATCCACTCAACATCCCCACTTATTCCAAGAGTCTCCATTGTTCGTTTGTCCATATATCTTGTGTTGGCGATGCGTTTAGAATTCAGAATGTCATATCTCACCTCCTGTTTATCATCTCGAAAGATGATTCCATAGGGGTTTGTGGGAGGTGGTGCTGAAGAAATTGGCTTCTTCCCCCTCCCTTTGCTCACAACTTGTTCGGTATTTGGTGCCATTTCAATCAAGACAATGTAATTAAATGGTGTAAAGAAAACTAGAGCATACTGGGTTACCGAAGCTGGAAATAGAATCGTGAAAATAGGATTTGCAACTTTGAGTGTGATGCTCGATTCTTGTACTTCTAGGTGAAATCGGTGGCTGGAAACTTCAGGGAAAAAGTCTTCTTCCTCAGGCGAAGCTTTTGGAAGCAAGCAGGAGCTCCGATGAAGCTCGGACGGCGAGAATCGAGCTTTGGCGTCTATTTGGGATTTCCAACTTTTTGGAGCAAAATGAAGCTTCAATCCGCCAGAATGTGGTTCGGAGATGATCGGGACTTGGTCGGGGAAGGTCGTCGGAGGCTCTAGAGGGTCGAGGGAAGCTCGAATTGAAGAGGCGGTGCAGATGCAAGAAAATCACAGGTGAAAATCCTAAAAATACGGTCGCGTCTATATATAAGTGAATAAAAATATGGCCATGAAAATTATCACGGCAAGCCGTGAAACATTATGTGAAGAAAGGCCATAAAAATACGGGTGTGAAAGTAAATACGGCACACCCGTGAAACATTCTGTGCCAAAAATGCTCCAAATTACGGGCATGATATAAATCACGGCACGCCCATAATTTTTTTTAATACAAGTCTTAAAAAAAATACGGGTGTGAAAATTTTCACACACCTCCCATGAAACCTTCTGTTCCCTTTGAAATAAATAGCTTTTCCAAAATACGGGTGTAACAGAAATCACACCTCACATGTGAAACATTCTGTTTCTTTAGAGATGAACAGTAACGCAAAAATACGGCCATGAAAATAAATATGACTGGGCCATATTTTTTGCGTAAACTTCCAAAATCACCATTTCGACGTAAAATCAACTTAGAACACTCCTACAAAAAAGAAAAAAACAAGAATTAGTGCTAAAAAGTAACAAAATAAACAAAAACAAAGAAAATCAAATGAGAAATACTAGAGTAGAGTGTTTGGGTTGCCTCCTAAGAAGCGCTAAGTTTAAAGTCGGTAGCTCGACCAAAGATCATCATCATTATGCTAGTGGTGGAGGATCTGAGAGCTTCTGGTTGACACCTTCTTCGATAGGCTCAGACATATAGTAATGTTTTAGTGGTTGACCAGTAACTGTGAAGTTTCCTGTTCTTTCACTCCAAATCTCAATAGCACCATAGGGATAAAATTTAGCAACCTTGAAAGGACCCGACCACCTCGTTCTTAGTTTTCCAGGAAAGAGCCTCAATCTAGAGTTAAAAAGTAAAATGAGGTCACCTTCTTAAAAATCTTTTCTGACGATGTGGCGGTCATGCCACCTGTTGGTTCTTTCCTTGCAAATTCTTGCTCTCTCATATGCATTCATCATAATCTCTTCAAGTTCATCAATTTGTAACTTCCTTTTCTTCCCAGTGGTTTTCAAATCATATAAAGTGTTTATCGCCCAATAAGCTTTCTATTCCAATTCAACTGGGAGATGACATGATTTACCATATATAAGCTTGTAAGGTGACATAACAATTGGAGTCTTGAATGCAGTCCGGTATGCCCATAATGTATCATCAAGCTTCATGGACTAACCTTTCCTTGATCTAGAAATAGTCTCCTCAAGAATTATTTTCAACTTTTTGTAGAAACTTCTACTTGGCCACTTGTCTGCAAGTGATATGGAGTAGATACTTTGTGTCTAACCCCATATTTACTCAACAGTGTAGAGAATTTTTGTTCTATAAAATGAGATCCACCATCACTTATTACCACTCTTGGAACTCCAAACCTAAGAAATATTATCCTTTTGAACAGTCTGATAACTACGCGGGAAGCATTGGTTGGAGCCGCTAGAGCTTCAACCCACTTTGACACATAATCAATTGCCATAAGAATGTACTTATTACCAGACGAAGTTGGGAAGGGACCCATGTAGTCAATTCCCCACACATCAAGTATCTCAATCTCCAAAATATTACTCAGTGGCATCTCATCTCGTCCAGATATATTTCTTGTTCGCTGGCATTCTTCATAGGAAAGAACAAAATTCCAAGCATCTTTAAAAAGAGTCGGCTAGAAAAAACCTAATTGAAGCACTTTGAAAGCAGTCTTAGATGAACTGGCATGTCCTCCATATGCAGAACTATGATAATGAAAGAGTACATCCCTCATCTCTTCCGCTGGCAGACATCTCCTATATAACCCATCAGCACTTCTTTTAGATAGAAAAGGATCCTCCTAGAAATAATGCTTTACCTCTGATAGAAATCTCTTGCATCCCTGATAATTCAAATCAGTAGGTAAAATGTCAGACACCAAATAATTCACAAATCTAGCATACAACAGAGCATCAATAGTCACAATAGCAAAGAGATGCTCATCAGGAAAGGCGTCATCAATCTCATGCTCAATAACTTTCTACACTCCATTTTACTGAACAAGGCACAATAAATGATCAGCAACAAAGTTTTTCTCACCCTTCTTATCCTTGATCTCTAAGTCAAACTCTTACAGCAGAAGGATCCATGTGATCAACCTTGGTTTTGAGTCTTTCTTACTCATAAGATACCTGATAGCTGCATGATCTGTGTAAAACAATTACTTTATAGTTAATAAGATAAGATCTAAATTTATTGAATGCAAAAACAATTACTAAAAAATCCTTCTCTATTGTTGCATAATTGATCTACACATCGTCCAATGTCTGGCTCGCATAATATATAGCATGCAACTTCTTCTCCTTTCGTTGCCAAAGAACAACACCTATAGCATGGTCGCTAGCATTACACATCAACTCAAAAGAAAGCGACCAGTCAGACGGTTGAATTATTGGTGTTGTGGTAAGAGCTTTCTTAAGCTTCTGAAAGGCAGTCATACAATCCTGGTCAAAAATAAAAGGAACATCTTTCCCAATTTAAAACCAAATTAAATTCTTCACAATGTTGTAACACTCATGATAAATTAGATAGGAAAATATCAAAATTAGAACCATAAACGAAAAAAATCATCGATAAACACATCCATAATATCCTCAATGAGATAAAAAAAATAGGCATCATGCAACGCTGGAAAGTAGCAGGCGCATTGCACAGCCGAAATGACATGTAGCAATAAGCAAAAGTGCCATATGGGCATGATAGGTTCGTACCGCAAGTACACGGTCTATCGCATAATAAAAAGTATCGATCCCATGAGGACTAGGGGTCAAGTACTAACTAATCAATTAATCAATAGCTAGGTAATCGATTAATAGAGAAATGACTAATATCCTAATGCAAGAAAGTAAACTAAAACAAGTGAAAAGCAAACAAAATAGAGAGCAATGCAATCAGGGGTTTTAGATCTTTGAGAGATGATCGGGGTTTCGGGTTTCACCACACTGAAGCATGAAAGAAAGTTAATGCTGATGTTTTAGTTAAGTTTTATCAAAGTTCTTAAGGTAATTCTTCCTAAGGTACATACGTGCTCCCTCTCAGGAAATAATCCGATGTCTAACTTAACCCAAGTCTCCTACTCTCGTGGCTTACTGGGTTAAGCAGACCCAATTGGTTCTATGAAGAATTAGGGTTCCTCGGATGATTTCGATAACTCTTGTGGCCGAAATCACCAGTCCAGTCTAAGGGGATCCGACAATTGTGGTTCATCTCTCAGTCCTTCCCACAACGTCTAAAACATAAATATGCATGGCCAGTACATATCATGAATTAAAACTTCCTTGACATGAATAAGAACAAAGATAAATTTAAGCAAAATATGAATCAAGCATTATAGATCAACATTCTTACAGCGGGTTACACCTAAACCCCGAAAAGAAGTTTACGCTACAAGATACATCGTTAAACACATGAAATCTCTCATACATATCAAATCAAACCAAGGGGAAAGCTAGATCCTTGATGGGAGAGGGTAGAGCAAGATCCTCAGCGTCAAAACAAGGGAGAAATCGAGCCCAAACAGTCCCGCCGTCAAGAAAATTGCCTTAAACCCTAACCCTAGGTTTCACCCTTTTGCTTCATTCTCTTCAACCGCTTGCCCAAATCATGTGATTTCAATCCCAAAACGTCCGTAGCCCAGTTTGGAAGGTCTCCATAAAATTTCAGCAAAATCTGCTTCCAAAATAGTAAGAATCGAACGAAAAACCGAATGGGTGTTGTGTAGGGCGGAATGATACATGGCCATGCCCGTGAACGGCTCGTCAAAGTTTATTTTCTGGAAAACTTACTCTTAACGGCCATGTATGTGTTCACGGGTGTGCCCGTGAACGTTTCGTCAAATTCTGAAAAAGTCAGCCGAGCCTTTCACGGCCGTGCATGGGTGCACGGGGACGCCTGTGAACGGCTCCGCATAGTCTGGAGATGTAGCTTTATATACAGCCATGCATGGATGCACTGCCATGCTCGTGAAGAGCATAGGAAACTCCGTTTAAGCTGAAATTTGATGTGAAGCTTCATCTCATCATGAAGAATCGTCCCATGTCTTCAGGTCTTCCGAATTCCACTGATTTTTGGGCAAAATCCTTACATTTCAATGAAACTAAGGAAAAGTGAAGATTCTGAATAATATAAAGTATTTGGGCAAATAAATGAGACAAAACATGCAATTTGCTCCAAAATAATAGCAGAAATAAGTCATGATATATCATATATTTGCATGCTATCAGGGCACATGAACGTTGTCTTCTCTTAGACTTCGGGATGAATAGGAATATGAAAGAAACCAGAATATCCATCAAGATAACAAAAATAAGAATTACATACTAAGCGTTCTAACATCTAGTCAATGAAAGGAAGGGGAAAGTAATCTTTTCGAGTGACGGCATTCAACTTCTTATAGTCAATGCACGTTCGCCACCCTATTACCATTCTTGTTAGAATAAGAGTGTTGTTTTCATTTTTCATCACCGTAATCCCTCCTTTCTTCGGCACAATAGGCATCGGGCTCATCCACTGGCTGTCAGAGATGGGGTAGATAACTCCAGCATCTAGGAGTTTAAGAATCTCTTTTTTCACTACCTCCTTCATGTTCGGGTTGAGCCTTCTCTGATACTCAATCGATGGCTTACTCCCCTCTTCTAAAAATATTTTGTGCATACAAACAGTTGGGTTAATTCCTTTTATATCATCAAGGGTATAGCCAATCACTTTCTGATGTTGCCGAAGCTCATCTAAAACCTAGTAGTCTTAGAAGTATCAAGATTTGCATTAATAATCAGGAAAAGTAGAGTTCTCTCCAAGAAATTCATACTTGAGGTTGCTTGGGAGGGATTTAAATTCATACCTTTTTTCTTCATCGGGTTTACCTTCTACTGTACCCAAGTGTTCCTTCTCTTCATCACTGCAATCACCTGTGGTTAGGCACACTTCGAGCGGATCCTTCTTTGCCCTAGAATCAACGGTCGACGATAAAACATCCACTAGGATTTTAACACTGTAACAGGATCCTGCAAAAGAAGGTTTCTTTAGATTTTCTGTTAGATAAAAATCAACATAGTCCACACCTATCTTGAAAGTAAGCTTCCCATTCTTAACATCAATTTTGTCACCAATTGTCGCCAAAAAGGGTCGACCTAAAATTATTGGAAGTCTAGAATCCTCCTCTATCTCAGGGACAACAAAATCAGTAGGTATAAAAAACTTACCAACCTTGATAGGCACATCCTCAAGAATACCTACGGGATGCAGTACAGAGCAGTCGGCTAGCTGTAGAGAAATAGAAGTGGGCTTTAAGTCTCCAATGTCTAGCTTCTTGCAAATAGAGTGTGGCATCAAGTTGACACTAGCCCCTAAATCACATAAAGCATGGTGAATAGATATATCACCAATCAAACAAGGAATAGAAAAACTCCCTGGATCTTTAAGCTTCGGTGGCATTTTATTCTGAATTATTACACTGCATTCCTCAGTGAGTGCGACTATTCCATGCTCTTCCAACTATCTCTTGTTGGACAATGTTTCTTTTAAGAATGTGGTGTATGAAGGCATCTGTGACAAAGCATCAGTGAAAGATATATTAATATAAAGCTTTTTAAGTACATCTAAAACTTTTCCAAATTACTTGTCAAGTTTAGCCTTCACCAATCTTTAAGGGAAAGGTACTGGCGATTTGTAGGGAGGTGGTGGTACATAAACTAGTTCCAGTTCCCTATCTTCCAAAGATATTTCACCATTGTTTTCCTCTTCCCCTATGGATTCAGAATTCTGCACCTCTTGATCTTGCATTGTGTCTGGTGCCCATGGCTCATCCAATTGTTTCCCACTGCGTGTTGTAATGGCATTGCAATGCTCACGTGGGTTTACCTCTGGTTTCCCTGGTAGTCTACCTGTCAACCTACTTAAAGAACTAGCCTGCTGGGTTATCTGAGTCTCTAACATCTTCTGATGGGTTTCCATAAATTCCATCTTAGAAGTTAGATTCTTAATAGACTCGCCGACATATCTAAATTATTGCCTGAAATCATCGTTCTGCTTGGTCTGAGTAGCAATAAATGTCTCCATTAGAATCTCCAGGTTCGACTTCTGGGGAGCTTGAGGCTGATTATACTATCTTTGTTGAAAGCCAGGGGGGTTGTCAATTGTTACCCTGAGGTGCTTGATTTTGATTGCTCCTCCAAGAGAGATTGGGATTGTTCCTCCAACCAGGGTTGTAAGTGCTAGGATATGAGTCATTCTGAGGTCTTCTGTTATAAATTCCCAATTACGTTAGCTTTCTCGGAGTTGCACTCACCCTGTGTAGAAACTCCCAACTGACATTCTTGTGTATAATGATCTGCATTACAACAAATCTCACATGAAATAGAATTAACTGTGGCAGGATTTAAATTCAAAGAATCAATTTTATAAGTTTGGGAATCAATATTGGCAGCGAGCGAAGTGATAGGATCTAAATCATACCTACCTAGCGCCTTGGATGACGACCCTCTCTCAGTTGTCCACTAACAGTGGTTCAAAGCCATTTCTTCAAATAAGTTTATTGCATCCTCCACACTTTTATTCATTATTGTGTCGCTAGTGGCAGCGTGAACTGTCATACGAGTATTGTAAGTTAAAGCATTATAGAAAGTATGAATGATTACCCACTTGTCGAGACCATAGTGTGGGCACATCCTCTGAAGCTCTTTAAATCGATCCCATGCTTCGAATAACAATTTTCCTTCTTTCTAAATAAAGATCGTGATCTAGTTCCTAAGATGTGCAGTCTTACATAGTGGAAAATATTTTGCCAAGAAAGCATTGGAAATCTCCTCCCAAGTTGTTATGGAACCTGGCTGATGAGACTGAAGCCAAGCACGAGCCCATCCCTGAGAGAAAAAGAAAAAAGTCTGAGTCGCAAAGCATCATTAGAAACACTATTCAACTTTAATGTATCACAGTATTCAAGAAATATTAGGATCCTCAAATGGCAAGCCTCCAAACTGGTTCTGCTGAACCATGGAAAGTAAAGATGGCTTGATTTCAAAATTATTCGCCTCAATGTTGGGGCGAGCAATACTAGAGCGAACCCCTTGCAGGTTTGGGGCTGCATAGTCTTTTAAAGATCTTTGATTGCCCATCTTAGATTTTAAGATTTCCTTTGCTAATGCTTTATGCGCAGGCAAAAAGTTCTCTCTGGTTTCGGATCTTCCTCAATTAGCTTTCTGGAACACCTGGGCATAAACAACTAACTGTTAAAGTTGAAGATGGAAAATAGATAATAAGTTCAATAACATAAAGAAACAGAATTAAATAGCAAAGAAAAGAAAAATAAAAGTCTAGTCTATCTATCATTCGATTGAGTCAATATCGGCAAAATTGGTCCTCGGCAATGGCGCCAAAAACTTGATGTGTTCCGTAAGTGCATGGACAAATCGAAGTAATAAATATATCGATCCCACAGGGACCAATGACCAAGTACTGATTCTACTTAGGATTATTAGCTAAACAATTCAGAAAGAAGGTGGTTTTTATCTTAATTAAATTGCAGAAACAATAAAACAGGCTTTGGTTGTAATTGAATTGATGGAAATTTAGGATTCTAGTTTCACCACACTATGTTTCATGACATTTCTAACTATAGATATCTTAAGAAGGACTTACTGTAATGACGGGGATTTATCCGTATGTACAGATTACCCCCTCTCGGCAGTACAATCCGGTATTTATCTGAATCAATCCCCTACTTTTGTGGTTATTAATTCGAGATAAACCCAATGAGTTCTTGACAAATCTATAAAATCCCTCAAGCCAATTCGAACTATTCTCATGTTCAAATCAACTTATCCAAAAATTATAGATCTAACATCGCAATTCACCTCTCAGTACATCTTGCGATGTCTCTAAGCATGCAAACTATGGCCAGTAATCAACATGTAATAAACACAATAATAATTGAATCTAATACAAGTAAATTACTTCATAAAAGAGAAATTAATGATTAAGTCATGAAAACATAGTGGGTTACAACCATAATCCTGAATAATAAGTTTGCGCTAACATAATAACGATATGAATGTTGTAAAGATCCATGTTTTCAATTACAATTGGCAAAATAAAAATAGAATCGAGTAGGAAGGTAAAGTGCAAGGCTTCCTGTTGAAGATCGATGCCAGCCGGTTGGAAAATCGAAGCATTTTTGGTGGGAAAATGCCGTTCGCTGCCTGTTGCCCTAGCTCTCACTTTTTTTTTGTCAAATTCTCCTTGTAAATCAGCCAAAAAATCTGAATAATTGATCCCATGGTGGCTTATAAAGTTCTTCAACCCCTAATTAGGTTTTCCCAAAAATTTGGCTAAAACATGAGCCGAATCGGACAAGAAACAAGGTCAAAACCGAATTTGGCAGAAATAAATATAGCCGTGAAAATAAATATGGCCGGCCGTATTACTTTCTGTACTCTTCTAAAAATAAACCCGTCAGAAATATGGCCATGAAAATTATCATAGTAGGCCGTATTTCTTTCTGTGGATTTTCTTCAACAAATTACGGCTGTGATTTCTTTCATGGGCAAGGCATATTTCTCTATGCAGATTTTTGGTATTTTATACTGAGTTAAATATGGCCATAAAAAATATCACAAGCAGGCTATATGGCCATAATAATTATGACAGGCAGGCCATATTTTCCGAACAAGCTCTAATTTGCATGAAATTTGATGGGCAACCTCGTCTTGACTTGTAGAATTCATCTATGCACTTGGATTCATAAAAATCTATCAAAATTTGCTCCTTTTCACTTGAAATATGACAAAAGTGAAGAAAGGTGAAGATTCCAAATAAACAAAAGTATTTAAGTCAAAATAAGTGAAAACATGATAATACTAGGAGAAATTATGCAAAAAAGGTATAGTAAAATACTATGTAAATGCGAGACATAATGAGCCCACATTGCCACATATAAGGTGTGCTCGGGGCGCTGCCATGGTGACGATGTTGTCGCTACCATTGATTCTGTAGTGGAAGACGGCGTTGATATGCTCTCAATCTCACTGGGAGAAGATGAACCAAGCCCATTCTATGAAGATCCACTTGCCATCAGTGGCTTGTATGCTATGAAGAAGAGAGTCTTCGTTTGTTGTAGTGCTAGCAACTTGGGGCCAAAACCTAGCTCTGTGATAAATGATGCAGCATGGTTGCTCACAGTGGCTACGAGCACTATGCATCGGTCCATTTTGTCCATTGTGAAGTTAGGAGATGGGCAACAATTCCAAGGACAATCTAGTTATCAACCGCATGACTTTGGGTCCAATCTGCTCCCCCTCGTGTACTTCGGTCTCTTTGGTAATAAGGACGCTGCCCATTGCACCAATGGCTCCTTGAATGGATTGGATGTTCGTGGAAAGATAGTGGTTTGCGACAATGGCTTGAGCGGTAGAATCAACAAGGGCCAAATCATTAAGAGTGCCGGCGGCGCCGGCATGATCCTCGTTAACGGACCATTTCACGGATACACAACTCTCGCTGAGCTGCTCGTGCTCCGAACATCACACATCTCCTATGCTGATGGACTTAAGATCAAGGCCTACATAAACTCTACCCGGCACCCAATTGCCACCTTTCTCTTCTCCGGCACTGTCTTGGGCATACCCACTCACCTGCGATCTCCTCCTTCTCCTCTCATGAGCTAAGCAAATTCACGCATGGCATCCTAAAGCCGGACATCACAAGACCACGCATCAATGTTCTCGCTGCTTGGTTCTCTCAGAAATTCAACATGGAGTCCAGGATATCTATGTCTTGCCCGCACCTCTAATTGCATCGCTGCACTTATCATGAAGGCACACCCTCATTGGTCATCCACTGCCGTCAAATCCGCTATCATGACGACTGCATACATGAGTGATAATATTGGGCAGCCCATGTTGGATGCAAGGAACTTGTAGGCTGACTTGTTTGCGCTTGGTGCTGGCCACGTTGACCCACAGAAGGCCATTGATCTAGGGATTGTCTACGACCTCTGATTAAAAGATTTCTACCCATATCTTTGCAGCCTCAGCTACACTGATGATGACATGCATACTATTCTTAGAAACACATTCATTGCTCGATGATTAAGAGCATCAATGAAGCACAATTGAATTATCCTTCGATTACGGTTCATTTGTTGGCAAACCAATCAAGCACAGTGATGATTATGCGCATAGTGACTAATGTTGGGGAGTCAATATCACAATACCAAGCATTAGTCAATGTACCAACGGGCATCTCTGTAGAAGTGGTGCCCACGATTCGTTCGTTCAAGGTAAAGAGAGAGAAGAAGAGCTTCACTATTAGCGTCAATAGAACAATAAGCATTAAATCAGGTGCACAGGGTGGGCAATTGAGATGGGTGTCTTTGACAACAAGACATGTAGTGAGAAGTCCAATATCCATTATTTTGGGGTGATAGCATGTGCAACTTAGTTGTATGCATGCATGTAGAGTCAATGAATCGACGCAACATTAAACAACTCAATTCATGTATTATTGTATTTATATTACAATTTGTAAGCAATTCCGTGAAGTGTTAGTTCTAGTGGCATGGATTGTGATGTTCGAAGGAGAATTAAACATTAAATTTGGTGCCTCCCAATCATTGCAATTAGAAAATGATGATGATTTCTTCTTGCATCAATTAGAAGTAAGCTTGCATTCTTAAATTATTTTTTTCCTAGTTTGTTAATGTTATTCCAATGGCAGACTGGATATGTGAGAGTAAAATTATTTAGAAGCAGTCCTAATTGATATGGAACATGATTGTTGCTGAGCTCTATTTTTACAAAGCTTAGTGTCTTGAGAGATGGTAAATCTGATTTGGGATCTCCTTCCTTTAGTCTGTTCATTCTCTGTAAATTTACCCTATAACATGAAAATCAACCTAAGTGCAGGTTCATATTTACCAAAGTTGAGTTCTTTTTTCTCCCTCTTGATTAATACCTTTGATAAAAATATCCTTTGTTGTTGCTTTATGTTACTCATTGTTTCTAAGATTGCCTATGTTTAAAGCATTTGTATTTTCTAGCAACTCCAATTTCATGCTTTGGCGGAGATGCGCTCCTCATTTCTCTACTTTGATCACTACCTTATTCCAATTACATTATGCTCCATCATCTGTTGCATCCTTGACCAATACATTTCATTGCCATGTTCAATGCAGTAACAGTTTCAACACTTGAAGTGCATCCTTTCTTGGTTCTAATGCTTGTTGTTACATTAATAATTTTGTTTTGGTGGTTGAAATTTTCTTGCTCAAACTACTGTGCAAAAATAGATTTTTGATGCCCTTGTTTAGATATAATATTTATATGAAGCTTGTATCAATTTTCAAATCTAGAAAAGATGAAGAGATATTCATGAATGTCTATGCTATCTAAAGTAGGATCAGTTGTCAGACTAGTGAAGTTGATGTGAGATTGGAGAAGTATTTGCCATATTACATTTTGGTAGATCTTGGTGATTGCATTTTCACGCCAAATTTGATTATTACATAGCATTTATTGCAACATGCATTGAAGTTTTCAAATAAGATCATTCTATCCAATGGCTTCAGATGACAAGCCTCTTGAAAATCATTTTCGATCTCGGCAGTCACTTCTTGTGGTTGTATATTTATTATTATTATTTTTGCCTTTTAATACTTGTTTTTCTTGAGTAAGTCATACGATCGTAGCCCATATTCTGATGCTTAATTCTACTTAAGATGATGCATTTGTTGTAGAATATAAACAAAGTTAGGTTTATTTGCTTCTCATCAACTTGATGCTCTAAATTCCAGGAAGTTGGTAGTAGTGAATGTCACACCCTGACCAACATGATGTCAGCACAATTACGTCTAACTAATCATATGAGGGAAGTGATAGTGAAATTTTTTTTTCTCATTTCATGCTTTGGTAGAGATGAGCTCCTTTTTTCTGTACCTTGTTCTAATGTCATTGTGTTGCAGTTTGTTGTTACATTCATAATTCTATTCTAGTGATTGACATTTTCTTGCTCTAACTACTGTTGTTACAAAATAGATTTTTGATATAGTTGGGTAGATATAGTACTCATACAAAGCTTGTAGTGGTTACCTATATCTAAATCCGACAAAGGAATATTCATGAATGTCTATTTATGCAAAAGAAGGATCATTTGTCATATGAGTGCTGTTAATGTGAGACTGGACTAAGTATTTGCATTGGTTCATTGTGATACAGCTTGGCAAGTATTTGTCATGGTGGCATGATTTTATTTTACTTTCTAATCCTTGTTTTTCTTGCGTAAGGTCGTAAGATTGCTATCCACCTTCCAATGCTTCATTGCCTTTAACTTGACACATTTGTAGTGGAGTATATAGAGTTGGGTTCATTCGCTACTCTTTGATTTCATTAACTAAATTCCCATAAGTTGGCAACACTATCTTGCATATTAGATTGTAAATATCTAGAGAAGGTGGTAAATTCTTTCATCTATCATCTTGCAATGATATCTTTTCAATATCATAAATATACCATAATGATCAATATTAAAATTTATTAATGTATTTAACTAGAATATGTTATATTTATATATGTATACAACATATTCTAGTTAAATACATTAATAAATTTTAATATGATCATTATATATCATATTCTAGTTAAATATATTAATAAATTTTAAAATTGATCATTATGGTGTTAACACAAAAGATAAATAAGGACATAACAACTTGTTGGTGGAAAAAAAATTATTTCAATAACAAATCATCTTCTAATTATATCCCAATATCCAACTGTCTCTATTCACCAAACATAAGATATTTAGCTATGACATTAAGGCCAAAAGGTGTATTTTTGGTCATTCAGTTCAAAAATACCGCTATAAAACTCCAAGTACCTTTCATGCCTTCGAAAAGCATAACCTTATTCACTTAATCCAATGGCTCCTCGCCAAAAGCAACTCAATCCTTTGATCCTGTGCCTTTCTATCTCTTTCATTGTTCCCAACTTATGTGTTGTTAATGAATGCATTGATCTTGATGAGCTGAAGGTCTATATTGTGCATGTCAAAAGCCCTCCTCAAAGTAGGGTCATGTCTACTATGAACCGGTGGGTGGATATATATTCATCACTATTGGAGAATGCTACTAAAACCTTGGGGTTCAACTCCTATGGCTGGGATTTCGTGAGCTCGCACATCATCCACGCTTATAGCAATGTCATGACTGGCTTCTCTGTCATGCTCACCACAACGGAGGTGCATGCCCTATCAAAGCTAGATTGGTACCTTCGTTCCTACCCATCCCTCATTTATCAACCCCTCACCACCCACACGACAAAGTTCCTAGGAATTAACTACCATCAATTTGATTGCATGTGGAATGCCACCAACATGGGTGACGGGATCATCATCGGTGTCCTCGACTCAAGCGTCACCCCTGGCCACCCATCCTATGATGAACATGAAATGCCATCGCCGCCGGCCAAGTGGAAGGGGCGCTATGACTTAAATGGGACAGTGTGTGACGTAGCTAAACTTATAGGAGGGTTGGTCCTTAGCTCAGTACTCTAAGGAGGTGGAGACAATGATGTGGAAAATGTGAGAGGGTCTTGAGACAAGGGAGATGAAAGTGCGTCGGTGGGAATCTGGGAGAACCGATGAAAATGTTGCCGTGTAGATGCGACTTGAGCAATACTAGAGAGCTAAAAATGCCAAAGAACACGATTCTAATATCTCAAATGATTAACCTTGCTTGTAGAGCCAATTTTCCTTAGCATGTGCACGCAGTCGGGGTTCCTTCACGATGCAGCGAAGAGAAGGGCATCCGCTCGTCCAAGACAGAGTTGAAAGGCTGGGCGCG
The DNA here is from genome assembly GCA_027563935.2 of Costus lasius. Lineage (NCBI taxonomy): Eukaryota > Viridiplantae > Streptophyta > Magnoliopsida > Zingiberales > Costaceae > Costus > Costus lasius. The sequence goes on from CM050453.2 coordinate 36,064,511, forward strand.
CAAAGGTTGGGTGCACAAGTGGGACTGCCGGAGTCGTAGAGAAGCTAGAACACTTCAAGGGGACTATGAGTAAATAGGATGAGGTGCTCAGAGCAATTCAGTGTCACTCCGGCCCTTTTGATTGAAATAAAATGAAGTACAGAAATCGGAACAAAGGGATTCACAGCTAAGTCTCTCAGAGCTTACTGGACCTAGACCTTCGCATGGGGGAAGGAGACTAGTACCGCAAAATTGAAGAGAAACTAACCCTCAGCCCTCTTTTATAGATCAAGAGGGGGGAAGGGTCACATGTAAGACACATGAGGGTTGTTGGATAAGCCAACAACCCCTAACTTCCTAAAAGAGGGTAAAGATGCCCCCAAACAAACTAAAAGTTGATGCTACCAATGTTAGTGTATATACCCTAGGACCTATGGCTGGCCCGATACGTGTCACATTCATTTGTGGTATATATCCTGGCATGGTCGTTGTTATGCTTTTTGTACATCTTCGTCATATGTACATTTGCGTATACAATATCCCTCGACATAGATTTTATCTAATCTCAAAGGATAATCTCCAGTCAAGTAGATAAGGGACAGCTGTGATGCACTTGAGACTAGTATATGCACTGGTTGAGCATGGGTTGCTAATGCAGGCATATGGGTACATCAAGAGAGATATACTGGATCGACCAACCGTGAAGATTTGACTTGATGTCATAGGTTAAATCTCACAGTGACAGAGATTCACTCGTCCTTGACTTTAGGACATTGATATCTCTATATGGTAGGGGATGTACTTTGATACAACCTAACGCTTCCACCATTACAGGGGAGTCATAACGGTGTTGGTGTATATGCCATGAGACCTAATTGTGGTCCTTCTTTGTACTACTTAAACATTGATATTTCTTATATATATATATATATCATTCTGGCATTATCGTTATCATTGTTTGTTTACGTCTGTGATTGTGTACTTACATGATAATGTCCCTGGAGACAGATTGGATTTGTGCTCAAACTATTATTCCCAGTAAAGTACCTTAGTAGATATGGGACACCTATGGTACATGAGAGACTGGTATATAGGCTGGTTGGGCACAAGATGCTAACACAGACATATGGGTATATCAGTGGTAGATATACTGGATCGACCTGCTGTGAGGCTATGACTTGGTGTCATGAGTTATCCTCACAAGTGACAGGAGATGTATTGATCCCTAGACTTGAGGTCATTGACACTTCTATGTGGTTAGGGACATACTTTGATACAACCTAACACCTCACCGTAGTCGGGAGGTTATAACGGTTGTCATTGAGTATGTCACAACCCCTATGAGAAGATCAATTAACAGATACAGGATTTGTCCCTTCCTAAGGAAAGCTTGATATCCACAGGGCCCCTTATGGTTCTATGAAAGAAAGTGTATGGCCATACCCAGGTTAGAACCTGATTTAGTCATGACCATGTGATTGGGTTAAAACAAGTGGTGATACACTTGTCCAATCGGATATCAGTTTGGCAAAGGGACTATAATACATCAGTGCCTAGTTGTGATGATGGGGATGTCGATGTAGATATCCATTCCAATGACTTGGGTAGCAGCGATGCACTGCTAGGTGCCACTCTTTGCTTATGGTGACCTTAGGTCAGCACCGCCAACGTCAAAGGAACCTACAGGGTCGCACACCTTGATTCTCGAGTTTTCGTATTAATAGAATAGCCTTTGGATCGAGTTATTGGATAATTCGAATCTATTTGGGAGATTTCATCAGTGCTAATGGCCCTGATGAGAAGGAAGAAATTTATTAGGGCCAACTTCCATTTTGGCATATTGACCAAATTAACCATGGTTAACCTTGTTTGACGTTGGGTTAAATTGGATTGGATCCAATGGGTTGATTAACATGCATAATGGACCTTGGGCTAGGCCCATTATATAGTTGGGCTTACTGATAAGTTAAATTGTCCTTAAGGAGAAGAAAAGGTAGGCACATATTGAATCCTAGTTAGACTAGGATTGGCGCGTATGCTTTAATAAATGAATTTCATGTGATTAAATAAAATCGATTTTGAATTAATCATTTGAGATTTTAATGGAGATAAAATAGGGGTTGATTATTTGATTTAACTAGAGTCCTATTTTAGTGGAGATAAAATAGGGGTTGATTATTTAATTTAATTAGAGTCCTATTTTAGTGGAGATTAAATAGGGGCTGATTATGTAATTTAATTAGAGTCCTAATTTGATTAGGACTTGAATAATCAAATTCCTAAAATCATGCTCTAATCTCCTAATTCTTCTCCTTTACTCAAGCCGCCCATGATCCCTATAAAAGAACCACAACCCACCCCTCTTGATGTACAATTCTCTTAGAGGCGTGGAGAACAAGGAGGGGCACAAGTTAGGAGATCTCTTGTTCATCTTCCATCAATGCCGAAGTCATCTTCCTCCCTCTTCTTCCTTGGCGCATAGGAGCACGAAGACTTGCGGCATCTTCCTCCTTTTCTTCCCTTGGTGCCACTTATTCTAAGTGGTTGGCACAAGTGATCTGGAGGCACTCCCTTGGGATGCATCTTCTTCCCGAGGCTAGCACCGGGTGTGGAAGAAGAAGACTCGAAGAATCCGTGTGTGTGAGACTGCAGAGGGTGCACACTTGGGCGCCTACATCGGCATCACTCCAAATCGCTATAATGTACTTCTCCACTCATCATGTCGACTCCTTCCCATGATGATCTTCGTTGGGTTTTTGGGACTCACCTATTTCGGGGATGTTCTTCCGCTATGCTACCTTTTCTATAAAAATTTTAAAATATCCCTAGGGTTTCACAATAGTGGTATCAGAGGGATTTGCGAGCCTCGAACGATGTTTTTCATGCTTTTCTATGCTCACATGCCATATCTAATTTTCGCAAATTGCATATGCCATGCTCACGATTTTTCTAAGTTAGAAAAATTGTAGCTCTTTGATTCCAATCCTTTATTTAATTTCTTTTGGATTATTGGATGAATATTTTTCTGATTGATTTAAGATCGAAGGCGCACACAATTTTGTCAAGTAGTACGGGCATTGTATCTTCTGACTGGCCGGATCTCTTGATCTTACAATTATTGCCAGCTGATAGGATCTATAAAATCATGATGAAACATAATCTCAAATAATCAGAAGATCTGTGATAAGAAGAAGAGGAAGAAAGACATGTTTTGATAAGAAACTGAAGAAGGGCGGAACTCCTAAAGATCCTACCTAAGGTATGGAGCTCTCTAATTTTACAATTAAACATGCGCAAGTTCAATTTAACTAAGTGGCAGTGAAAGAAGATTAACATGCAACCTATGGAGATTACTCTACTAGGATAGAAAAATACCTGAGGCCCCCTTTAGGGAAGGGGGCCAAGACCCCTTTCTCTGAATCCCCTGCTCCCGCTACTTCAAGATGCTTCTCCTCTGCTTGGCGTTGGAGGAAGATGAAGGACAACTTATTTGAAGATGACCACGCGTAAGAGGACTTCAAGAAGAGAAAGATGGCTTTGTGGAGAAGAGGAAGAAGAGAAGAGAGGAAGGAGCTCTCGGCATTTCTAGAGGAAGAGAAGGGGAAGAGAAGGTATTTCGTTTGGAATCCACCAAACCAAGGTAGCTTGCGCTCACAACATAGTTTTCTTGTTCAAAAATCATAGACTGAAGTGCATGTGAAAATACAAGGTGTTAAAAACCCTCTCCTTCCCTCAACGTTACAATAAACTGAAATGTCAAAATTGCCCTATGTGCAGCCTTCAATTAATGGCTAAATTTCATGGAGTTTTGAATGAATGGTGTGGATGAATCCCCACCTTGGCGCCTCTAGTTACTGGTGGAAGCTTTGCATGCATTGGTTGCATGCTAGATGCACATGCAAGCCCCATTAATGGCTGATGTGGGCTGGTTGATGCATACTTCTCTAATTGGTGGATTTGAGAGGTTCCTTGAAGATGATTGGTGGTCTTTGGAGGCACCCTTTGGTGTTTGAATTTTGAGTGGCGCCTAGAGTGTTTTGAGGCTGATTTGGGAACCAATCCATGTCATCATGAGGTGGATTGAGGTGGCATCCAAGTGGCTTGGTGGTCTTGGAAGTTGGCGCCAAGATGGGTGAAGACTTGATGGATGGTGGAGATGGCTTGATCTTGGAGGGCTGATCTTGAGTCTTCATGGATGGTGGATGTTGCTTGATCCTTGAGGGCTAGATGGAGGGCTGATGTTTAGTCTTGGGAAGGAGTTGGTGCCTTGTAGTGAAATACATGTGCAATAAACCCTAGGCTACAAACAACCTACTACATAATCTAGGAAAATAAAACATGCTTAAAGAAAATAAAATCCTAGGCTAATCCTATTCTAAAGCAAGAACATGAAAGTAAAGACAAGCATAATTAAACCCAAAGATGCCCCTGCATCTGCTTTCTCGGGGGCAAAAGAATTCTTCTCCGAAGAATTAAAAGTGAGAGCCCGCATTGTAGCTTCTAGTGGCCAACCCAAGGTGCAAAGATCATCTCGGTTAGGGAAACCTAGGTGATCTTTGTTACAGAGTTCCAGTTTTGGGGGCCACCCCAATGTATGGAGGTTATCTTCAGCTTTCTTGATGTCATCATTCCTGCCCACAAGAGAAAGATTTTTCAAAGCACTTGTGTCCTTATGTGAAGCAATAATATATGATTTGAAAATATGATATTTGAATATGATAGCTTTGAATGAGAGACATAGCAGGTATGAGCATGGAATTCTAGACGTTATGCATGATGTTTTTTCTAAAGCATGATTTGGAAGAATTAAACCAATATCATATTCATGAGCAATTTTGCTATGTAGTTTTTCATTTAAAGCAAATGATGATGTCATGTTAAGCATATGCATAGTCATGGTATGATCAACACAGATTTCAAATTTGAAAGCATTATAGCAAAAGACCTTGTACATCATTGGGTCATCCTTACTTGGGGAAAATGTGTCCATTAAAGGATGGTCTAGGGTGGGTGGTTTAGGACAAAGTTCTATGTTGGATCCTCTTGGTATGATTGGAAGTGTTGTCAAGTCAAGAGTGGGGATATGTTGGGTTGATTCCAAAGGTGATGGTTCTAAGATTTGTGGTTCTTGGGATAGGTCAATAGAGGGCTCGGTGCTAGTTGGGTCAAAAGGTGATTCAAATTCAGCTTGCACAACTTTCTCAAGATTTTCAATTGGGTCAGGTTTAGGAGATGGTTGAGATGTACCTAAGGATAAGGTTAGGTGCTTTGGTCTAGGCCCTAAAAGTGATGGCAGTGAAGAGGGTCCTAGTAGGTACCGATGGCAAACTATGGGTTTAGGAGGGATCAAACTTTGGCTCAACTCACTAAATGTGTTCAAGTGGGGAATTTTGATTTGGTCAATCACAAGAACCTCCACTTTATATTCTTTTATAGGCTCAAAAATAATGGTAAGGGATTGAGAATTTTCTAGAAGTTGAGTTCCCTTTATGTCCTCATGGTATGATTCAATTTCACCTTCAAGAGTGGGATTGGGTTGGGATAACTCTAAGGGGGTCATAGTAGGGTCTACAGCTAGAGGAGGTGGTTGTTCTTCAATTATGTGTTCTTGAGGTTCAGCTATGGATATGTTATTAGATGATGGTACATGGAGGAGTGATGACACCAAAATATATAGTATATTTTGTATCATTTTAGATATCTTTTCATTCTAAATTGAGGATCTTTTACTTGTTTTTATGCTGAATTCATCAAATATTGCAAAGTCTATTTCTATTTGGGTTTTTCATGATTTTCAGGCAAAAAGGCATTATTTTGGAGTGTTTTCGAGCAAAATCAGACACATAGAAGAATTCTCATCATTGAGAAGAAGACACATGACAAATTTCATGCAAAACGGAGTAACTCCCCAAAATACGGTAGTGCCGTAATATATATTACGGTACGTATTTTTGTACGATACTGTAATATCGAGCCACTATCGTAATTTGGAGAAATTCCGAACAGAAGATTTTGTTGAAAATACGGTACTGTCGTAAACCATTTTACGGGCCGTATTTTCGGGTGCTTTCAGATCAGAAAGTTTCACCGATTTTACGGCACTACCGTAAACCATATTACGAGCCGTAGTTTTCAGACATTTTTGACCAGAGAGATCTGCCAATTTTACGGTAGTGCATGAAGTATTTTACAGTGCCCTATTTCCCAGCACTTTCAGAACAGAACACTCGAGCGATTTTACGGCAGGGCCGTAAACTATTACACTGCCATATTTCATGTTTTAAATGCGACTCCCAGGTCAATTTCGACGCCCGATTTTTATGGAGATGATTGCGGGCGATCCAGAGCTTTACATTGGATGCCGTAAGAAGAGGAAAGGGAGCTTTTCACGAGAGGAACACGAAGACACCAAAAGCCCCAAAAATTTCATCGTCTGTCGAGGGAGAAATCACAATTGACACTGCCGCCTAGGGTTCCGCCGCTGCGATGAATCTAGGGCATCTCCGGCCATGATTTTCATACCGAAGCTTCGCCTGGTGTTGGAGACAACGTGCCAGATGTTTCAGAACGAAAGGAGATCGATTGGAAGAGAAATCAAAGAAAGAAGGAGGGACGCCACTGTTCACCGCTTTTATTGTAAATTACGGCTGTGAAATATTTCATAGCCATGCTGTATTTTCCTAAAACTCTTCTCTTGTTGATATTTGATCTTCTGAAATTATGGTATTTTATAATTCCTTCACCATGCTAGCTTAAACTTATTTTGAGACATGGGGGAGTAATTCCCTTCGATTTTCTTAATGACTAGATACTTTACACTTTCATCAAGATTATTCTACTTTGATAATTTTACCTATGCGATTATTGCTCTAAGATTGTTGTTAGTTTACTTTTTGTCATCATGATTTAGAGTTTTCGCAATAAGGACCGAAAAGTGATTTGCTTGAGAACTTGGAACCCTAAAATTGATTAATAGGAACCAACCCTAAGAAATTTGGTTAAATTCTTATTTCTTTATTTTAGTTGTTTGTATTGCCTTGATGATGATTATGAACCTAGGATTGAGTTATTGTGTCAAACGTGGAGATCTTGCATGAAAGTGAGGATCGGAACGTTGGAGAACCATAGGTAAAATGTGTGTCGAGTCTCTGTTGGGGTATGCCCTTAAGGCTAATGTTTGAGGCCTGTGGGAATGTATCTGTATCATGTAATAAACTGTTATGTTTATAAAGGCATGGTTATTATTCAGTTGTTTACATTGTCTGCTGCAATATATGTTCTTCTGAATAATGTCTCAAAGCTGTTCAGCTAGGCTGACGTGCTATAAGTCCTTAGTCGAGATATCTTGGTGAACATGAGACAGCCTTGATATGATTGAGACTAATATGTGTTCTAATCTTATAGGATGCTTCGAGCATGGAATAAGGTGTAGACTCATGGGTACATTGGATGTACTGGACAGACCCTACTAGGATGTTCAATTGTTTGTCACAATGTGAATATTCCTTGAGTGAGACAAGTGGCACATTTCCTTTGACTTGAGATCACTTGTGTTTTCTAAATGATGATTGTCATTGTTTTGAGATAGTTCAATATCATTTGAAACACAATGATTATAGACTATCTTGGATGGTGAACTTGAATCAGGTTAGGGCACTAGTGATAGACATAGGATTGCCGTCTCCTTGTTTAAGGAGTGTGATGTTCTAAAGGGGCCCCCCCGGATGAGATGATTGAGAAAGTGTATGGCCATACCCAGATGACTATGTTCATCTGATCTAATCATGCTTATCATATTGGAGTTACAGGCTTGACAGGCTTGTCCAATAAGAACATCCAGTGGCAAAGGAAATATGCATGCCTAGTGATGTTGATTCACACTTGTGCTGTTTTTGGGTGTAGTCTTGGAAGACTCTTTCCTTTATATCGGGAGACAGTGATGTGTTGCTAGATACCCCTCACTGATCGTGATAACGTGAGTTATCGTTACCGACATTTAAAGGAAACCCTCAGGGTCGCACAATTTGATGATATGGCTTACTTAAGTCAGATCGTGTGGACTGAATTGTTTGGGTTCAGTTTAAAGGGATTTAATCTCTGATTGAAAGTGAGATCTGGTCTGATCATGTTTGATTGATTAGGGCTTGAGATCGGTAAGCTTCGATCGAGAGAATGAATGCTAGATCAGTCAGATCAGAAGCATTGAGAGATTGACGGTCAGATCGAGAGCCTTTGGGTTTATTTTGATCTGGACTTATTTCTTGGTTTATTTGGTTAGTGGACCAAATCGGTTTGAACCAGCTCATGGATGAGCGCATGGTTCAATGGTGATGTGGCATTTGCGATTGGGGTAAACCCAAGATCGCATATGGAGAAGTGGGATGCTATTTTTAGCACTTCTCAAACGTGGCCATGAACTCACGTCGCCCCTCTCTTGCCTCTTCACGCAATTGACGCCTCCTTGGGTTGTCATCGAGCGGCATTCTCGTGTGAGGAAGTCTAAGGCGACAAGAGAAAAATGCCAAGAAAGAAAAAGCTCTCTTTTCCCTTTTGCATTCGATCAGAGACACCTTGGACGACTCTTGCTAGCACAAGGGACGACAAGAAGGAGCCAAGACTCATCTTGTGTGTGACGATTTGGAGGAGATCTTCATTGCTCTCTTTCTTCCAAGGCGCCATCTAGAAATGGCAATGGTATGGATCGAATCACTTCTTTTACAATCGTTTTTTTGTTAAGTTGATCATATGATACATGCTCTTCGATCTATGAAACCCTTTATCCGCTGCCCCCTACTTTGATTGCGCCACTTTAGGGTTTTGCTCCCCCTCGAAGGGGACTCTTCAACTGGTATCAGAGCGGAGTTAACGCATGTTTTTGTATGATTGCTTAAGCCATTTTGTGATCCATGCTTGCGAAAATGCTTAGATCTTTCATACATGCAAAAATACATGTTTACATGTCATAAGCGAAACTTGTGTTTGTTTTCTTTGCGCATGTATGTTGGCGCATGATGTAGTTTTTCTCAAAAAAAAATATATCACTTGCGCGACTCATTGTAGATCTAAGATGCGCCTGCATTAAACCCTTAGACGGGTTATTAGGGTTGAAGTTATCCCCTAGTTTAGATCCAATCAGTCTGATCAGACTATCTGACAGCCTTGATGGGTCGACTGGATAGCACCTTGGCGCAAGCTTGAGGTGGCTATAGGTCGACTGCAGACAGGCGTATAGCGATGTCTGATTGAGACGACCCATGAACGCACCTGAGTTAGGCCCGGGGTCACACCCGCTTGCCAGACCTCAGTGTGGTCGTTCAGCCCTTGGCGCATGCATGGTTGACCTTTTGGTCGACTCAAGTCAGTTAGGACTTGGTGCATGCAAGGGCAGTGAATCTGACTAGGATGGATGAGTGGATCCCTAGTAATGGACCGTTGTAAGGTTGTAGGGCAAATAAGGAAAATTAAAATTGATCCTATGGGGTTTTCAAAAATTTTAATTTTTATGATGGATCACATGATTGTTGAATGATGCATATGTATGTTTATTTAATCTTATGTGGGCTGCCCATTTTAATGTGTGCTGTGCTGGGGCCTGCGTGCCTGGAATTAATTGTAAATTAATTTTTAGTTTTGTGATCTGCGTATCACAGTTCAATTGATTTATAATGTGAAATTGACCTGTGTGTCAATCTTGTCTAGATAGTTAAATTTGTAATTTAATTAGACAAGAGCACAGAGCACACTTGGCAGAGGCGCATGCAGCAGTGGCTTGACCAGGTGGGAGGTCCAGGGTTCGACTCTGGGACCATGCTCAAATTCCTGGTGGGCGCACCACAGCTGCAGATGGCGCTTGGGCCCTGGTTTGGGCCAGATGAGCAGCTAAAGACCCATGAAGAGCAAGTGCAGACTTAAGTTAGGTTAAGGTCTCACTAGGGCTATGGGCTTTTACCACATAAGATTCATGCTTTCTTTTATTTAATGTTTGAATATTAGAATTGCATGATTAAGTTTATCTTCTGCTATCACCATAGGAATTGCATGATAGTGAAGAAGATAAAAGACCGTTAAAATCCAACGCTGAAATATCAAGCTCGTAAGCCTTCTGACGCGAAACCTCACTGTTCTGATTATCGTTGGAGCCGTGTTGTACCCACTCAGTGGGCACGTCCATCTATCTTCAGACGGTGCGGGATTACACCTGTGTGTTACAGAGTAGGGATTTATCCCTTCTCGTTGCTCAGCATAGCACATGGTGGTCCAGGGAGTAGGTCGGGTCAGCTTGACCGTGTAGGCTACATATGTGGCGCATATGGTAGCACATGGAGGCAGCCATCTGTGGGGTCAGAGACTGTATTGTACCAACTCAGTTGGCACAGTCTGCTGGACTGCCCAGATGAAGGGGAATCGCACGGGTTGGCGATCGGCAGGGACTGCCTACCAGAGATTAGTGCTTGTACTCTCTGTGCATCTTATCTCGCCTGAGCGGGACGCGGAGACCAAATATGAAATCTGGATCCCATCTCACTAAAAGAGTTCTACTCTTTCGGGCTGTTTTGTTGGATTTTTCAAGCCAGATAAAATAATGAGAAAAAGAATCTTTCTTAAGTCCTGATTGATTCTTATACATTGATACTGACCTTGCTGTTCTTGCATTGTTGTAGATACCTGCAGCAACGAACACCATGAACTTCAATGTGCGATCCCTACTGGAAAGGGAGAAGTTTGCTGGGCCGAACTTCTCTGACTGGTTTGGACACCTTAAGATCGTTCTTAAGGCAGAGAGGAGACTGTATGTCCTCGAGACGGCGATACCGCCGCAGCCCGCTCCGAACGCCGCAAGGGCGGTTCGGGAAGCCTATGAAAAGCACGTCAATGATAGCATTGATGTCGCTTGCCTGATGCTAGCGTCTATGACGCCACCGCTGCAGCGTCAGCATGAGGATATGTCGGCTATAGAGATTATAGCGAACCTCAAGATGCTGTATGCTGCACAGGCGAGGACTGAACGCTATAACTTGACGAAGCTCTTCTTTCAGAGCAAACTGGCTGAAGGGAGCCCAGTGGGAGCTCACGTGCTCAAGATGATTGGGCACAAGGAGGCTCTAGAGAAACTGGGGCATACCATTAACCAGGAGCTTGCTGTGGATATTATTCTGCAGTCTCTCCCGCCTTCATTCGACGCGTTCATTATTAATTTTAATATGAACAAAATCGATTGTACTCCGGCAGAGCTGCTGAATATGCTCTTGACCACTGAGGAGACTCTGAAGGGTAAGCCTTCGACCTCTGTCTTAATGGTTCCTTCTAGGAACAAGAAGAAGGGGAAGAAGGGCAAGGCCCCCGTCAAGAGTTACAGCAAGGCTCTGAAGCAAAAGGTCAAGCGGTCCAAGGAATACAGATGTTTCCACTGTGGCCAGCTGGGTCACTGGAAAAAGGACTGTAAAGCGCTCCAAGGAGATAAGAGGGGAAGCTTCGCTTCTGGCTCAGGTATATTCGTGACTGAGGTCATGTTTTCTTCTTCTATATCATGGGTGTTGGACACTGCATGTGGAGTTCACATTTGTTCAAATGTACAGGAACTCAAGAGAAGAAGACAGGTGGGACAGCATGAGGTGGACCTACGCGTTGGAAACGGGGCACGGGTTGCTGCTGTTGCTGTAGGAGACTACTTCATTTCTTTACCATCTGGACTTGTATTGGAACTAAACAATTGTTACTTTGTTCCCAGTATTACTAAAAATATTATCTCCATTCCTGCTCTTGTCAGGAAGGGATTTTCCTTTGAATGCAATATTTCAAAGTGTATTTTGTCTTTTGATAATATTGTTTATGCAACTGGTTCAATTAACAATGGGTTATTCGTGTTAGACATGGAAAGTTCGATACAAAATATTGATATTAAGAAAGCCAAGTATGCTGATGATAGCACCTTGCTATGGCATAGTCGTTTAGGCCATATAAACGAGAAACGCATTAAGCGGTTGCATGATTATGGACTGCTGGGATCATTCTCCTACAAGGAGATTGATACATGCAAGGCTTGTTTAATGGGTAAAATGACGAAGTCACCTTTTCCTCACAAAGGTCAAAGGGCTTCAGGTTTACTTGACCTTATACACAGTGATGTGTGTGGGCCATTTAGTAAACATGCCAGAGGTGGCTATCAGTACTTCATTACCTTTACTGATGATTTCAGTAGGTATGGCTATGTCTATCTGATGAGACATAAGAGTGAATCTTTTGACAAGTTCAAAGAGTTCAAGAATGAAGTACAGAATCAGCTAGGCCGAAATATCAAGGCACTTCGCTCAGATCGAGGTGGAGAATACTTGAGTCATACGTTTACTGACTATCTAAAGGAGTGTGGGATTATCTCACAGCTCACTCCGCCAGGAACACCGCAATGGAATGGTGTGTCCGAGAGGAGAAATAGAACGTTACTTGATATGGTTCGTTCTATGATGAGTCAGGCTTCTTTACCCAACTCCTTTTGGGGTTTTGCACTGGAAACAGCTGCAAAAGTACTAAACCGAGTGCCATCCAAGGCCGTTTCAAAGACGCCATATGAGTTATGGTATGGGAAACAGCCGAGCTTAACATTTATCAGGATCTGGGGCTGCGAGGCTTATGTCAAAAAGCTCGCCTCTGGGAAACTAGAGAGCAGATCAGACAAATGTATCTTTGTCGGTTACCCTAAGGAAACTAAGGGTTATTATTTCTTCGATCCCAAGGAGAACAAGGTTTTTGTTGCTCGGACGGCCATATTTCTTGAGAAGGAGTTTCTTCTGCAAGAGGCCAGTGGGAGAGAAATAAAGCTGGATGAGAATCCAGAGGAATGACAAAGTGCTCAAGCACAATTGGATGAGCCTGAGCCAGTAGATCAGGTTATTGAACAACCTGAGGCTCAGATATCACGGGAACTGCGAAGATCGGGAAGGATTCGTCGATAGCCTGAGCGCTATGACGGAGTCTACATCATTGATAATGATGAACCCCTCACTTATGCAGATGCGGTCAGTGGACCGGAGTCAGCGAGATGGCTTGAAGCTATGCGCGCCGAGATGGACTCCATGTCAGATAACCAAGTTTGGGATTTGGTTGATCCGCCTCCGGGAGTTATCCCTATAGGCTGTAAATGGATCTTCAAGAAGAAGATTGACATGGATGGTAACGTGGTTACCTATAAAGGCAGGCTAGTTGCGAAAGGTTTCAAACAAATCTACGGGATAGATTATGATGAAACTTTCTCACCTGTAGCTATGTTTAAGTCTATTCGGATTCTTTTCGCGATAGCTGCATATTATGATTATGAGATCTGGCAGATGGATGTGAAAACAGCTTTCCTAAATGGAAATCTGGATGAGGATGTGTACATGACACAACCTGAGGGTTTCACTAATCCAGCAGATCGTCATAAGATATACAAGTTAAAGAAGTCCATTTATGGACTTAAGCAAGCATCAAGAAGCTGGAATATTCGTTTTGATGAATCAGTCACTGATTTTGGTTTCATCAAGAACGAGGATGACCCGTGTGTATATAAGAGGTTTAGTGGGAGCGTGATAACTTTCCTAGTCCTCTACGTCGATGACATCTTGATCATTGGAAATGACATTCCTGAAATGCATGCTGTTAAGGCATGGTTAAGGAAATGTTTCCAGATGAAAGATCTAGGAGAAGCAGCCTATGTATTAGGTGTGAAGATCTACAGGGATAGATCTAAGAGGCTTCTCGGGCTGTGCCAGAGTACTTACATCGAAAAGGTCCTGGAGAGATTTCATTTAGAGAATTCTAAACGAGGATATCTTCCAGTCAGACATGGTCTGAGTCTTTCGAAGAGTCAGTGTCCACAAACACAGACTGAGAAAGATGAAATGGACAATACGCCTTATGCTTCGGCTATTGGATCCATTATGTATGCGATGTTGTGTACTCGCCCAGACGTCGCTTAAGGGTTAAGCGTGACCAGTCGTTTCCAAAGTAATCCAGGTGTGGCGCACTGGATTGCAGTCAAGAACATTTTAAAATATCTGCGGAGGACCAAAGATATGTTCTTGATATATGGTGGTCAGGAAGAACTCAGTATAGAAGGATATACTGACGCTTCGTTCCAGTCGGACCAGGATGATTTCCGATCGCAATCAGGCTATGTTTTTAGCTTGAATGGAGGTGCAGTGGTGTGGAAAAGTTTCAAACAGTCAACTGTTGCTGATTCCACAACAGAAGCCGAGTATGTTGCAGCCTCGGAAGCATCCAAGGAGGCAGTATGGATTCGTAAGTTCGTGAGAGAACTTGGTGTCGTTCCTTCGAGTGCAGATCCTTTGGTTATCTTTTGTGATAACACTGGAGCAATCGCCCAAGCAAAGGAACCACGGTCGCACCAGAAGTCCAAGCACATACAGAGACGGTTTCATTTGATCAGGGAGATCATAGATCGTGGCGAGATCAAAATCTGCAAGGTTCATACAGATGACAATCTAGCAGACCCGCTTACTAAGCCTCTGGCGCAGCAGAAGCATGAGAAGCACTGTAATAATATGGGTTTGAGATTTCTCAACCATTAGATTAAGTGCAAGTGGGAGATTGTTGGGGTATGCCCTTAAGGCTAATGTTTGAGGCCTGTGGGAATGTATCTGTATCATGTAATAAACTGTTATGTTTATAAAGGCATGGTTATTATTCAGTTGTTTACATTGTCTGCTGCAATATATGTTCTTCTGAATAATGTCTCAAAGCTGTTCAGCTAGGCTGACGTGCTATAAGTCCTTACTCGAGATATCTTGGTGAACATGAGACAGCCTTGATATGATTGAGACTAATATGTGTTCTAATCTTATAGGATGCTTCGAGCATGGAATAAGGTGTAGACTCATGGGTACATTGGATGTACTGGACAGACCCTACTAGGATGTTCAATTGTTTGTCACAATGTGAATATTCCTTGAGTGAGACAAGTGGCACATTTCCTTTGACTTGAGATCACTTGTGTTTTCTAAATGATGATTGTCATTGTTTTGAGATAGTTCAATATCATTTGAAACACAATGATTATAGACTATCTTGGATGGTGAACTTGAATCAGGTTAGGGCACTAGTGATAGACATAGGATTGCCGTCTCCTTGTTTAAGGAGTGTGATGTTCTAAAGGGGCCCCCCGGATGAGATGATTGAGAAAGTGTATGGCCATACCCAGATGACTATGTTCATCTGATCTAATCATGCTTATCATATTGGAGTTACAGGCTTGACAGGCTTGTCCAATAAGAACATCCAGTGGCAAAGGAAATATGCATGCCTAGTGATGTTGATTCACACTTGTGCTGTTTTTGGGTGTAGTCTTGGAAGACTCTTTCCTTTATATCGGGAGACAGTGATGTGTTGCTAGATACCCCTCACTGATCGTGATAACGTGAGTTATCGTTACCGACATTTAAAGGAAACCCTCAGGGTCGCACAATTTGATGATATGGCTTACTTAAGTCAGATCGTGTGGACTGAATTGTTTGGGTTCAGTTTAAAGGGATTTAATCTCTGATTGAAAGTGAAAGAAACCCTTATTAAGGGGGTGAAACCCTAAACATGCGCATCTAGCATGCATGACGGAAAGAGGGTTTCTAAAAGATCGTATATGACAACCATATGATCAACTTGAAGCTATGAGTTTAGATCTATACCATAGCCATAGATTGGAGGTCGGCTTGGAAGAAGAGAGCAACTTTGATCTCCTCCAAAAGTTCACACACAAAGGCGATGAAGACTCCCAACTTGCGCACCTCTTGTGCTAGCAAAAGTGCCAAGATGTCAATGATCGAGTGTAGGGAAGAGATGAAGACTTCCTTTTGCTTGGCCGGTTCCTCCTCTTCTCGTCAACACCCTCACTTGCTCGAGAGCAACAATCGTTTCCACCAAGCAACAAGAGAGAGGTGTAACCGAAAAAACATTAGGGAGACTTCAAGCCATGAACGCATATGCGTTTTCATTTTGGAACTTTCCAAAAATGGCAACCATTAAGAGTATGCGTTCATGCGTTCATGTCTCCATGAACCAAACGCAACTCCTTCTCCCTCTTGAACCATGCGCTCAACCCATGAGCCGGTTCAATACCCTTGGTTCAATAGCGAAACCAAATCAGCCCAAGCATTAAGTCTAGATCAAATTAGACCCCAAAGTCCAAGATCTGACCATTCATCATCTGACGCTTCTGATCGCATCGATCTAGCATCATCTCTCTCGATCGAAGCTTACCGATCTAAAGCCCTAATCAATCAAACATGATCAGACCAGATCTCACTTACAATCAGAGATTAAATCCCTTTAAACTGAACCGAAACAATTCAGTCCACACGATCTGACTTAAGCAAGCCATATCACCAAATTGTGCGACCCTAAGGGTTTCCTTTAAATGTCGGTAACGATAACTTTCGTTATCACGATCAGTGAGGGGTATCTAGCAACACATCACTGTCTCCCGATATAAAGGAAAGAGTCTTCCAAGACTACACCCAAACCATAGCACAAGTGTGAATCAAACTCACGAGGCATGCATGTTTCCTTTGCCACTGGATGTTCTTATTGGACAAGCATGTCAAGCCTGTAACTCCAATACGATGAGCATGATTAGATCAGATGAACACAGTCATCTGGGTATGGCCATACACTATCTCAATCTTCTCATACAGGGGGGGCCCTTTTGAACATCACACTCCTTAAACAAGGAGACGGCAATCCTTTATCTATCACAAGTGCCCTAACCTGACTCAAGCTCACCATCCAAGATAGTCTATAACCATTATGTTTCAAATGATATTGAACTACCTCAAAACAATGACAATCATCATTTAGAAACACAAGTGATCTCAAGTCAAAGGACATGTGCCACTTGCTGCTTACGAGGATCATTCACATTGTGACAAGCAATGGAATATCCCAGTAGGGTCTGTCCAGTACATCCAATGTACCCATGAGTCTACATCTTATTCCATGCTCGAAGCATCCTATAAGATTAGCACACATATTAGTCTCAATCATATCAAGGCTGTCTCAGGTTCACCAAGATATCTCGACTAAGGACATATAGCCTGTCAGCCTAGCTGAACAGCTTTGAGATATTATTCAGAAGTACACTTATTACAGCAGACAAGGTAACAACCTGAATAATAACCATGCCTTTATAAACACAAGAGTTTATTACATGATACTTATTACAATCCCAAAGGCCTCAAACATTAGCCTTAAGGGCATACCCCAACAATCTCCCACTTGCACTTAATCTAATGGTTGAGAAATCTCAAACCCATATTATTACAGTGCTGCTCATGCTTCTGCTGCGCCAGAGGCTTGGTAAGCGGGTCTGCCAGATTGTCATCTGTATGAACCTTGCATATTTTGATCTCGCCTCGATCAATGATCTCCCGGATCAAGTGAAACCGTCTCTGTATGTGCTTGGACTTCTGGTGCGACCGTGGTTCCTTTGCTTGTGCGATTGCTCCAGTGTTATCACAGAAGATAACCAAAGGATCAGCACTCGAAGGAACGACACCAAGTTCTCTCACGAACTTACGAATCCACACTGCCTCCTTGGATGCTTCCGAGGCTGCAACATACTCGGCTTCTGTTGTGGAATCAGCAACAGTTGACTGTTTGAAACTCTTCCACACCACTGCTCCACCATTCAAGCTAAAAACATAGCCTGATTGCGATCGGAAATCATCCTGGTCCGACTGGAACGAAGCGTCAGTATATCCCTCTATACTGAGTTCTTCCTGACCACCATATATCAAGAACATATCTTTGGTCCTCCGCAGATATTTTATAATGTTCTTGACTGCAATCCAGTGCGCCAAACCTGGATTACTTTGGAATCGACTGGTCACGCTTAACCCGTAAGCGACGTCTGGGCGAGTACACAACATCGCATACATAATGGACCCAATAGCCGAAGCATAAGGCGTATTGTCCATTTCATCTTTCTCAGTCTGTGTTTGTGGACACTGACTCTTCGAAAGATTCAGACCATGTCTGACTGGAAGATATCCACGTTTAGAATTCTCTAAATGGAATCTCTCCAGGACCTATCGATGTAAGTACTCTGGCACAGCCCGAGAAGCCTCTTAGATCTATCCCGGTAGATCTTTACACCTAACACATAGGCTGCTTCTCCTAGATCTTTCATCTGGAAACATTTTCCTAACCATGCTTTAACAGCATGCAGTTCAGGAATATCATTTCCAATGATTAAGATATCATCGACGTAGAGGATTAGGAATGTAATTACGCTCCCACTAAACCTCTTATATACACACGGGTCATCCTCGTTCTTGATGAAACCAAACTCAGAGATTGATTCATCAAAATGAATATTCCAGCTCCTAGATGCTTGTTTCAATCCATAAATGGATTTCTTTAACTTGCATATTTTATGACGATCTGCTGGATTAGTGAAACCCTCAGGTTGTGTCATATACACATCCTCATCCAGATTTCCATTAAGGAAAGCTGTTTTCACATCCATCTGCCAGATCTCATAATCATAATATGCTGCTATCGCGAAAAGAATCCGAATAGACTTGAACATAGCTACAGGTGAGAAAGTTTCATCATAATCTATCCCGTAGATTTGTTTGAAACCTTTCGCAACTAGCCTGCCTTTATAGGTAACCACGTTACCATCCATGTCAATCTTCTTCTTGAAGATCCATTTACAGCCTATAGGGATTACTCCCGGAGGCGGATCAACCAAATCCCAGACTTGGTTATCTGACATGGAGTCCATCTCGGCTCGCATAGCATCAAGCCATCTAGCTGACTCCGGTCCACTGACCGCATCCGCATAAGTTAGGGGTTCATCATTATCAATGATGTAGACTCCGTCATAGCGCTCAGGCTGTCGACGGATCCTTCCCGATCTTCGCGGTTCCCGTGTTATCTGAGCCTCAGGTTGTTCAATAACCTGATCTACCGGCTCAGGCTCATCCAACTGTGCTTGACTACTTTGTCCTTCCTATGGATTTTCATCCAGCTTTATTTCTCTCCCACTGGCCTCTTGCAGAAGAAACTCCTTCTCAAGGAATATGGCCGTCCGAGCAACAAAAACTTTGTTCTCCTTGGGATCGTAGAAATAATAACCCTTAGTTTCCTTAGGGTAACCGACAAAGATGCATTTGTCAGATCTGCTCTCTAGTTTCCCAGAGGCGAGCTTTTTGACATAAGCCTCGCAACCCCAGATCCTGATAAATGTCAAGCTTGGCTGTTTCCCATACCATAATTCATATGGCGTCATTGAAACTGCCTTAGATGGCACTCGGTTTAGTACCTTTGCAGCTGTTTCCAGTGCAAAACCCCAAAAGGAGTATGGAAGAGTGGCCTGACTCATCATAGAACGAACCATATCAAGTAACGTTCTATTTCTCCTCTCGGACATACCATTCCATTGCGGTGTTCCTGGCGGAGTGAGCTGTGAGATAATCCCACACTCCTTCAGATAGTCAGTAAATGCATGACTTAGGTATTCTCCACCTCGATCTGAGCGAAGTGCCTTGATATTTCGGCCTAGCTGATTTTGTACTTCATTCTTGAACTCTTTGAACTTGTCAAAAGATTCACTTTTATGTCTCATCAGATAGACATACCCATACCTACTGAAATCATCAGTAAAGGTAATGAAGTACTGATAGCCACCTCTGGCATGTTTACTAAATGGCCCACACACATCACTGTGTATAAGGTCAAGTAAACCTGAAGCCCTTTGACCTTTCTTAGAAAAAGGTGACTTCGTCATTTTACCCATTAAACAAGCTTTGCATGTATCAATCTCCTTATAGGAGAATGATCCCAGCAGTCCATGATCATGCAACCGCTTAATGCGCTTCTCGTTTATATGGCCTAAACGACTATGCCATAGCAAGGTGCTGTCATCAGCATACTTGGCTTTCTTATTATCAATGTTTTGTATAGAATATTCCATGTCCAACATGAATAACCCATTGTTGATTGAACCAGTTGCATACACAATATTATCATAAGATAAAATACACTTTGAAATTTTGCATTCAAAGGCAAATCCTTTCCTGACAAGAGCAGGAATAGAGATAATATTCTTGGTAATACTGGGTACAAAATAACAATTGTTTAATTCTAATACAATGCCAGATGGTAAAGAAATGAAATAGTCTCCTACAGCAACAGCAGCAACCCGTGCCCCGTTTCCAACTCGTAGGTCTACCTCATGCTGTCCCACCTGTCTTCTTCTCTTGAGTTCCTGTACATTTGAACAAATGTGAACTCCACATGCAGTGTCCAACACCCATGAAATAGAAGAAGAAGATAACATGACCTCAGTCACATATATACCTGAGCCAGAAGCGATGCTTCCCCTCTTATCTCCTTGGAGCGCTTTACAGTCCTTTTTCC
Organism: Costus lasius; assembly: GCA_027563935.2. Classification (NCBI taxonomy): domain Eukaryota; kingdom Viridiplantae; phylum Streptophyta; class Magnoliopsida; order Zingiberales; family Costaceae; genus Costus; species Costus lasius. Next base: position 36,084,899 of record CM050453.2, read on the forward strand.
AGTGACCCAGCTGGCCACAGTGGAAACACCTGTTATCCTTCGACCGCTTCACCTTCTGTTTCAGAGCCTTGCTGTAATTCTTGACAGGGGCCTTGCCCTTCTTCCCCTTCTTCTTGTTCCTAGAAGGAACCATCAAGACAGAGGTTGAAGGCTTACCCTTCAGAGTTTCCTCAGTTGTCAAGAGCATATTCAGCAGCTCTGCCGGCGTGCAATCGATTTTGTTCATATTAAAATTAATGATGAACGCATCGAAAGAGGGCGGGAGAGACTGCAGAATAATATCAACAGCAAGCTCCTGGTTGACGGTATGCCCCAGTTTCTCCAGAGCCTCCTTGTGCCCAATCATCTTGAGCACGAGAGCTCCCACTGGGCTCCCCTCAGCCAGTTTGCTCTGAAAGAAGAGCTTTGTCAGATTATAGCGTTCTGTCCTCGCCTGTGCAGCATACAGCATCTTGAGGTTCGCTATAATCTCTATAGCCGACATATCCTCATGCTGACGCTGCAGCGGTGGCGTCATAGACGCAAGCATCAGGCAAGCGACATCAATGCTATCATTGACGTGCTTTTCATAGGCATCCCGAACCGCCCTTGCGGCGTTCGGAGCGGGCTGCGGCGGTATCGCCGTCTCGAGGACATACAGTTTCCTCTCTGCCTTAAGAACGATCTTAAGGTGTCCGAACCAGTCAGAGAAGTTCGGCCCAGCAAACTTCTCCCTTTCCAGTAGGGATCGCACATTGAAGCTCATGGTGTTCGTTGCTGCAGTTATCTACAACAATGCAAGAACAGCAAGGTTAGTATCAATGTTCAGAATCAATCCAGGACTTAAGAAAGATTCTTTTCTCACTATTTTATCTGACTGAAAAATCCAGTAAACAGTCCGAAAGAGTAACACTCTTTTAGTGAGATGGGATCCAGATTTCATACTTGGTCTCCGCGTCCCGCTCAGGCGAGATAAGATGCACAGAGATGACAAGCACTAATTTCTGGTAGGCTGTCCCAGCCAATCGCCAACCCGTGCGATTCCCCTTCATCTGGGCAATCCAGCAGACTGTGCCAACTGAGTTGGTACAACACAGTCTCTGATCCCTCAGATGGCTGCCTCCATGTGCTACCATATGCGCCACATATGTAGCCTACATGGTCAAGCTGACCTGACCTACTCCCTGGACCACCACGTGCTATGCTGAGCAACGAGGAGGGATAAATCCCTACTCTGTAACACGCAGGTGTAATCCCGCACCGTCTGAAGATAGATGGACGTGCCCACTGAGTGGGTTCAACACGGCTCCAACGATAGTCAGAACAGTGAGGTTTCGCGTCAGAAGGCTTACGAGCTTGATATGTTAGCGTTGGATTTTAACGGTCTTTTATCTTCTTACTATCAGGCATATCCTATGGCTATAGCAGAAGATAAACACATGCAATTCTAATTATATAAGCAATAAATAGAAAGCATGATCTTATGTGGTAAAAGCCCATGAACCCTAGAAAGACCTTAATTTTACTTAAGTCTTCACTTGAGCTCTTTTGCATCTCATCTGGTCCAACCCAGGGCCCTAGCGCCAAGAGCACCTCAGGTGCGCCACCAGGTGAATGCCCCTCAAGGATGTGTGCCTTTATGCTCTTGTCTAATCAAAAACATTTTGATCTATCTAGACAAGCTTTGACTCGCAGGTCAATTATACAATAAATTAATAAAAAATGTGATTTGCAGATCACAATAATATTAACTTGTAATTTACCAGGCACGCAGGCCCCAGCACAGCACACATTAGGGCAACCCACATAAGATTAAATAAACAAGCATATGGTATCAAAACAACATGTGATCCATTCATGAAATTAAAATTTTGAAAAACCCCATGGTATCAATTTTAATTTCCTTATGTGCTCTACAACCTTACAATGGTCCATTGATAGGGATCCACTCATCCATCTAGTCAGATCCTCTGCCCTTGCATGCACCGAGTCCTAACTGACCCGTGTTGACCTAATGGTCAACCATGCATGCGCCAAGGGCTGAACCACCCTCATGAGTTTTGGCAAGCGGGTGTGACCCCGGGCCTAACTCATGTGTGTTCAGTAGTTGTCTCAACCAGACCTCGCTACACGCCCTGGATGCAGTCGACCTATAGCCACCTCGTGCTTGCGCACAGGTGCTATCTGGTCAACCCATCTAGGCTGTCAGATGGTCTGATCAGACTAGTTGGATCTAACCTAGAAGATGCTTTCAACCCCATCAACCCATCTAAGGATTTATAGTAGGGGCACCTTAGATCTAAGTAGGCGCGCAAGATGTAAGTTTTATAAAACATCTAGAACATGCGCAAACAAACAAAACAACATGCTTCACTTGAGAACAAAAGATATATCTCATATCTAGCATATTGATAACCCTTAGATTTAAGGGGAGTCCCCTTCAAGGGGGAGCGCAAACTTTAGGGGGTCCCCTTCAAGGGGGAGCGCAAACTTCATGTAACCATGATACAAGCGCAAACATAGCCAATGTAAACCATGCATCATGAAAACAAAGCATCAAGTAAGCGCAACATGTATGGATCACAAACACTTCAAAGCAATCATATAGATCATATCGAAAGCCTAGCTCTGATACCAATTGAAAGAAACCCTTATTAAGGGGGTGAAACCCTAAACATGCGCATCTAGCATGCATGACGGAAAGAGGGTTTCTAAAAGATCGTATATGACAACCATATGATCAACTTGAAGCTATGAGTTTAGATCTATACCATAGCCATAGATTGGAGGTCGGCTTGGAAGAAGAGAGCAACTTTGATCTCCTCCAAAAGTTCACACACAAAGGCGATGAAGACTCCCAACTTGCGCACCTCTTGTGCTAGCAAAAGTGCCAAGATGTCAATGATCGAGTGTAGGGAAGAGATGAAGACTTCCTTTTGCTTGGCCGGTTCCTCCTCTTCTCGTCAACACCCTCACTTGCTCGAGAGCAAAAATCGTTTCCACCAAGCAACAAGAGAGAGGTGTAACCGAAAAAACATTAGGGAGACTTCAAGCCATGAACGCATATGCGTTTTCATTTTGGAACTTTCCAAAAATGGCAACCATTAAGAGTATGCGTTCATGCGTTCATGTCTCCATGAACCAAACGCAACTCCTTCTCCCTCTTGAACCATGCGCTCAACCCATGAGCCGGTTCAATACCCTTGGTTCAATAGTGAAACCAAATCAGCCCAAGCATTAAGTCTAGATCAAATTAGACCCCAAAGTCCAAGATCTGACCATTCATCATCTGACGCTTCTGATCGCATCGATCTAGCATCATCTCTCTCGATCGAAGCTTACCGATCTAAAGCCCTAATCAATCAAACATGATCAGACCAGATCTCACTTACAATCAGAGATTAAATCCCTTTAAACTGAACCGAAACAATTCAGTCCACACGATCTGACTTAAGCAAGCCATATCACCAAATTGTGCGACCCTAAGGGTTTCCTTTAAATGTCGGTAACGATAACTTTCGTTATCACGATCAGTGAGGGGTATCTAGCAACACATCACTGTCTCCCGATATAAAGGAAAGAGTCTTCCAAGACTACACCCAAACCATAGCACAAGTGTGAATCAAACTCACGAGGCATGCATGTTTCCTTTGCCACTGGATGTTCTTATTGGACAAGCATGTCAAGCCTGTAACTCCAATACGATGAGCATGATTAGATCAGATGAACACAGTCATCTGGGTATGGCCATACACTATCTCAATCTTCTCATACAGGGGGGCCCTTTAGAACATCACACTCCTTAAACAAGGAGACGGCAATCCTTTATCTATCACAAGTGCCCTAACCTGACTCAAGCTCACCATCCAAGATAGTCTATAACCATTATGTTTCAAATGATATTGAACTACCTCAAAACAATGACAATCATCATTTAGAAACACAAGTGATCTCAAGTCAAAGGACATGTGCCACTTGCTGCTTACGAGGATCATTCACATTGTGACAAGCAATGGAATATCCCAGTAGGGTCTGTCCAGTACATCCAATGTACCCATGAGTCTACATCTTATTCCATGCTCGAAGCATCCTATAAGATTAGCACACATATTAGTCTCAATCATATCAAGGCTGTCTCAGGTTCACCAAGATATCTCGACTAAGGACATATAGCCTGTCAGCCTAGCTGAACAGCTTTGAGACATTATTCAGAAGTACACTTATTACAGCAGACAAGGTAACAACCTGAATAATAACCATGCCTTTATAAACACAAGAGTTTATTACATGATACTTATTACAATCCCAAAGGCCTCAAACATTAGCCTTAAGGGCATACCCCAACAGAAAGTGAGATCTGGTCTGATCATGTTTGATTGATTAGGGCTTGAGATCGGTAAGCTTCGATCGAGAGAATGAATGCTAGATCAGTCAGATCAGAAGCATTGAGAGATTGACGGTCAGATCAAGAGCCTTTGGGTTTATTTTGATCTGGACTTATTTCTTGGTTTATTTGGTTAGTGGACCAAATCGGTTTGAACCAGCTCATGGATGAGCGCATGGTTCAATGGTGATGTGGCATTTGCGATTGGGGTAAACCCAAGATCGCATATGGAGAAGTGGGATGCTATTTTTAGCACTTCTCAAACGTGGCCATGAACTCACGTCGCCCCTCTCTTGCCTCTTCACGCAATTGACGCCTCCTTGGGTTGTCATCGAGCGGCATTCTCGTGTGAGGAAGTCTAAGGCGACAAGAGAAAAACGCCAAGAAAGAAAAAGCTCTCTTTTCCCTTTTGCATTCGATCAGAGACACCTTGGACGACTCTTGCTAGCACAAGGGACGACAAGAAGGAGCCAAGACTCATCTTGTGTGTGACGATTTGGAGGAGATCTTCATTGCTCTCTTTCTTCCAAGGCGCCATCTAGAAATGGCAATGGTATGGATCGAATCACTTCTTTTACAATCGTTTTTTTGTTAAGTTGATCATATGATACATGCTCTTCGATCTATGAAACCCTTTATCCGCTGCCCCCTACTTTGATTGCGCCACTTTAGGGTTTTGCTCCCCCTCGAAGGGGACTCTTCAATAGTCTCGGATGCACGAAAGTGATCCTCGAGATTCCACTTGAGGCAATCAACTTAGAACTCGGATGCACGAAAGTGATCTTGAGTTCATTGATTGATGATTTACTTATCCTCAGCCTGGGATGAATCTTGCACGAAAGTGAGGATTTATCTCTGCATGGTTATCTGCACGAGAGTGAGATAATCCCTTTTTGAAGTAAATTAAGTCTTTATCATATTAGAATTTGATTGATGAACATCTTTATATATCTAGTCATGAAAATCTAAGAGAACGAAACCCTAGTCCCAATTTCTCTATGATATTATTTTCCCGTGTGTTTTCTCTCTCTACTTGCTTTTTTATTCGATTGCCTAGATAAGAAGAAATCAATTATTTGGTACTTGACCGCATAGGTCTCTGTGGGATCGATATTTACTTTATTACTTTGAGTATCCGTGCACTTGCGTACACTACAAGTTAGGGACAATAATTTTTTGGAGCCGTGCCAGGGATTGACAATAGCCCTGTATGCCAAAACCTTTGGCCGTGACACCTGAAACGAGTCTACCTGCTTGTATTTAAATGTGTGTCCTTTCAGATCACAACAAGGAGTGACCATGGCATTGGCCGAACTATGGAGTGTGCTTCTAGGGTTTCCTTAAAAGTGCCTCTAGGGTTCGAGAGCTAAACCATGGTGTGGAGGACCTTGAAGCCAACCTTGAAAGTCAAGCTAGAGGTCGGCTAGGCTAGGTCTATTTTAGGGGCTTGTGTCCTAGGTCAAGAGTTGAACCCCTTTGGCATGGGTTAGTTCAATGAATCGGCTATGATCACATCATCCTTTTACTGCTTTCCTTATCTCCTTTGCATGCCTGTAATGTTTTATCTTGATGTTATCACTATAGGATTGCATGCTTGTAATGTTAGACATACGATAAAAACTAAGGGATGAGACCTCTAAACCTTCAAATCAAAATATCAAGTCTAGTAGCCTTCTAACACGTAGTCCTCATCGAATTATCGATCAGTGGTGTTGTGCACTGTTTCCTACCCTCGTGGGACACGCCCACTTATCTTTAGAAGGTGTGCGGTGACAATGGTTTCCTAGTCTAGTTTTAACCAGGGCGTGCCTTTGCAAGGAAACTCATTGGCCTTGGGCATAACGGTTAGGAATGGACTTGACTAGTCTTTCACAAGTGCTAGGCACATGGTGAAATTCTAGAGGCATCGTTAAGAGGTTAGGGTTTCATACTCTATCCAGCTCTCACTGGACATGAAATGCCTAGACTATCTCAATAATGGGAATTACTTAGAGCAATCGGCTGGTGTGCCCACCTTAGAAAACATGGGTCACTTTGTACATCTCATCCCACCCTCGTGGGACGTAAAGCCTTTATGTGGAATAAGGATCCCATCTCATTAGGAAATCTTGAATTTCCCGATTGACTTCGTGGGTTGTCAAATCGATCAAATAGTGGGAGCCATAATCATTTAAAACAAATCCAATTTAAATGATTTGAAGTAGTACTAATCTGCTATTTCTTGGTTGTTGTAGAACAATGGCAACAAACACTAGTGGATTAGCACTGTGATCCCTTGTGGAGAAGGACAAGTTGGTTGGATCCAACTTGATGGATTGGTATATGAACTTGAGAATTGTGCTCAAACTCGAGAGAAAGCTCTGTGTTCTTGGGCAGCCTATTCTTGACCCATTTCCATGCTCGGCCTCAGCGGCTGAGAAGGATGCTTATGATAAACATTAAACTGATACTTTGGAGGTTGCTGAACTGATGCTAACCAACATGACGCCTGAGTTTCGAGGGCAATGTGAATTGAAGAGTGCCTCTGAGATTATCACTAATCTAAAGCAGCTCTTTGATGAATTGGTTAGGCTCAATCCTCCTAAAGTTGATATTCAGTGTGTTGAGCCGAAAGGCTTGACCAAGGAATTGAAATTAAAAATGGAAAGGATCAGGAATAACCCGTGCTATTCATGTGGGGGGCCACCTCACATGTTGAAGGACATGGTGCGACTTCAGAATGAGAAAAGAGAGGCAAGGCCTTGTCTTCATGCCCAGTTATTTATGTTACCGAAGTCAACCTTTCTCCTTCTATGTCATGGGTATTGGATAACGCATGCGGAGCTCATATTTATACAAATATACAGGGGCTCAAGAAAAGTAGATTGGTATGGCCTAAAGAGATTGACATGCGAGTTGGAAACGGAGCACAGGTTGCTACTATTGCTGTAGGAATTTTTACTCTCTCTTTGCCTTCTAGACTTCAGTTAGAGTTAGATAATTGCTACTATGTACCTTCTCTTACCAAAAACATTGTATCCATTCCTCGTTTAGCAAGGAAAAGTTTTAAATTTGAAATAAAAGAGAACACTTGTTCTTTTTCATTTGCAAATATATTTTATGGGAATGGTACTTTATGCAATGGGTTATATGTCTTGGACATGGATAACTCTATATGTAACATAAATAACAAAAGAATCAAACTGAGTGCTTCAGTTGGTGCTTTTTTTTGGCAATATCGATTAGCCCATATAAACAAGAATCGCATCCAACAACTCCATGCAAATGGGTTGTTAGATTCAAGTTCCTTAAAGTAATTTGATACTTGTGAACCTTGTTTATTAGGAAAAATGACAAAAGCACCCTTCACCAAGACTGGTGAGAGGGCAGGAGGTTTATTAGATTTTATACACAGTGATGTTTGTCGGCCATTCAATAAACAATCTAGAGCAGGGTACAACTACTTCATCACATTTACTGATGACTTCAGTAGATATGGTTATGTCTACCTGATGAGGTTAGTGTTATGCCCTAAGACCTATGTTTTGGTCTAGACATATGTACTACATACATTGATATTTAAAGATATCCTAGCATTGTCGTTGTCATGGTTTATTATACATCTGCGCATATGTATGTTTACATGATGATGTCCCTCGAGATATTACTATCTCAATTTGCTTATGTCCCGAGTCGAGTACCATAGTGGATAGGGGACAGCTATAGTGTGGGTGAGATTCGTTTATGCACTGGTTAGCACGGGTTGCTTAACGCAGGCATAAGGGTATATCAAGGGAGATATGCTAGGCTGACCTGCCGTGAGAGTTCTTCTTGGTGTCTTAAGAAGAATCTCACAATGATAGAGTTGTATCTGTCCTTTCACTTGAGAAAGATTGTATCTCTGTGTTGTAAGAGATATACTTTTATACAACCTAACACCTCACCGTAACTGGGAGGTCATAATGGTTGTCATTGGGTATGTCTTAAGCAATGCGAGATGTACATTTTGCCGATAGAAGATTTGCCCCTTCTCTACGGGAAGCTTGATGTCCATGGGCCCCTAGATGGTGCTTGACTGAAAGTGTGTGGCCACACCCAGGTTTAGCCTGATTTAGTCATGACCATCGTCGTTGGAATAAACAAGTGTGACACGCTTGTCCAACTTGGATGATCAGCCTAACAAAGGGACATGGATACTCTTATACCTTATCACAGTCTTGAGGTTATCGATGGCGACACTTATTCCGATGACTTGGGTAGCAGCGATGTACTGCTAGGTGTCACTCACCACTTGTGATGATTAGGTCATCACTACTAGCATCAGAGGGACCTACAGGGTCGCACCCTTAGACGCTAGAGACTCCTCATTGACCGATTAGCCTCTGATCGAATCATTGTATGATTCAGATCATTTTGGGAAGCTGATGCTATGGTATTTCTTATGAGGAGATGAGACTTAACTTTGTTCATGTTTGACCACTAGTTGACTCTAGTGGACCACGTTTGACCTCTATTTACCTGAGGTGTCAAAATGTGTCAAACAAGGGTCTTAGTGCAAGGTTGGGCTTGACACTTTAGTCACATGAATAAAATAAAATCGTTAATTAACAAGAGAAATTTTTCTCTTGGTTAATTAATATGTATAGGCGCATTTTACTTGGTGAGTCTCGAACCTGAGACCCAGGGGTGTGTGGTGGCGCCTGTACATAGTCTCGCATGGGAAAAATCTTGAAAGAAGAGCTGGCGCTTCTATTATAAATAGAGAGACTCTCTTGGGAGATTTTGCACTAGTCTCTTTTCTCATCTCCTGTTGTCGCCTCCCCCCTGCTCCTGGCATGAGGGTCTTGTAGGTGACGACAATAAGAAAAGGTTCTTGCATCAAAGTTGGGACAAGTTGTAGTGCTGCCCACCCCTTTTCGCCAACGCTTCCCCTTCTTCTTGGCGCGTGGTCTTCAAGATTGGCGCAAGTAGAGAAGAAGTTAGAGGCATAGATCTCTTCTCCCGAAGCTAGCATGTGCGCGGAGCGGAGGAGTCTTGAGATTGTTCGTGTTTGTTCGATTGTAGAGGACGGGCTATTGCGTGTCTCAGACATCGCTAGCATCAAACTGCTAAGTAAGGTATACCCCTATCACATCCTTTGTATTCTTCGTAAGACGGTACTTATTGTTAAATTAGAAATCTTGTTTCGGGCTCACTTCCACTATTTTTCATTTTAAATAGCCCGGGGATTCTCAATAGTGGTATTAGAGCCAACTTACGAGAGACATCGGTGTATGGATTTTTCTAGCATGTGCATGTCATAGAAAATTTTTTCGAAAATCTTTATGCCATGTTTTATGTGTAGAAAAATAGTAGGTTTGTTATTTCTCGCTCTTATGAAATTCATGATTTTTGGTTTCTACACATGGGGATAGACCTTATGTGTGAGAATTTATTTCTCCTCATATTAATGGGATAGACCCATGGTGTGAGACTTGTATCTAGATTTCGGGGCATGGACCGAATTGCCCTAATCCGTAAAAGTTAGGGATTGCAAGTGGCATCGATAATCGGGGTATATATGGCCAGGTGTAGACTCCTGAGAGAAAACGAAAAATTTGAATTTTCGATAAGATCGCTGAGATTTAACGAACATGTTTTCTAATGAAAAACTAAAATATGGTTTTACAGTTTTTCATTGCATATTGAAGAGCATGTCTTAGGTGTTTTTCTTTATGCACTTGATATGGTTATAGACAAGCCCTATTGCATGTTTGGGATGTATTATTGTGAGGCCTGCGCGCTGCCCCTTTTCTTTATTTGTGTTGTAAAATCATGTTGAAGATTAGGGAAGACAATGGCGCATCAAGCCTTCTCTCATGCGCACCTAACCATGATAGGTAGCCTCTTTGTTGGCCGACTCCTTGGTGGCTTCTAGGGTTCCTCCTAGTGGCACATCTTAAGGAATCGGGGCTGATGAAGAGGGCTTGCGCGCACTTCTTAATTGGCCGAGACTTTGATGGCTTATAGGCCTTCCTAGGGGCGCATCAAATAAATTTCATTGGCTGATCTAGAAGTGGTTTAACACAACCCCTATGTGGTCATGGTGGCGCCCCATGTTGGCCGAACCCTAGGAGGAGCCTAGGGTTTGCGAGCTAGCAAGGGCAGAGGAGAGTGTTGGTCGAACCCTAGGAGGAGCCTAGGGTTTGTGAGCTAACACAGGTGGAGCGTGAAACCTTGGAGGCTCACTTGGGGTTGAAGCAGGACCCTGAAGTACTCAGAGCAAGGAGCCGATGGCTTGGAGCATGGGCTGAATGCTTAGAGCTTTTGGTAGTGCTAGGTGTACTGTCTAGGTCTAGGGGCTTGTTTTCCCTTGTCCGGGCTATAACCATATCATGTTTTACTGCTTTTATTGTCTTGCTCTGATTGTTTTATTTTATGTTATAACTATAGGGTGCATGCCTATAATGGTAGACATAAGATAAAACGAATGTTGTATGACACCACCTAAACCCTCTCAAAATTATATCAAGTCCCGTTCCCGCTTCTGACATGTAGTCCTCATCAAACTATCGATCGATGGTGCTGTGCACTATTTCCCACCCTCGTGGGAAACACCCATCTATCTTTAGGAGGTGTGTGGTGACAATAATTTCCCCAGTCCGGTTAAAACTCTGGATCGGCAAGGAAATTGTTGGCCCTGGGCATAACGGTCAGGTGGGACTTGACTAGAACTTCCGTATGTGGTTTGTCCACTTGATGAAAGTTTCTAGAAGCAGCCTCAAGAAGTTAGGGCTTCGTGCTGCATCCAGCTCTCATTGCACACGAAGTGCCTGAACTGTCTCGAGAAGGGGAATTGCCTAGTTGCAATTGGCCGGCATGCCTACATTGAGATACATGCGTCACCTCGTGTAGTACATCCCGCCCTCGCGGGACACGGGGCCGTGTGAGGAACAAGGATCCCATCTCACTTTAGAAATTTTGTGGTTTCCTGGATTGACATGAGAGGGTTGTCAGTTTGATAAAATAGTGAGAAATAAACATTTATTTCAAGTACAGATTAAATGACTGAAATGTGGTACTAATCTGCATGTCTGTTGTTGTAGATCATGTCTATGAACAATAGCGGATTAAAATTGCGATCCATCCTTTGGGAGGACAAGATAGACTGGTGTCGAAACTTGAGGGGTGACCCCAAGCTCGAGTGCTATAAAAGGCAACACCGAAAAGAGGTGAAGAGAAGGGTGACTCCTTCATCTTCAGGCTCATGTATTTATGTGGTTGAAGTCAACCTGTCTACTTCAAACACATGGGTACTTGATACCGCATGTGGAGTGCATATTTGTACAAGTATGCAAGGGCTCAAACGAAATATGACAGTTCGACCAAGAGAGATTGACCTTCGGGTTGGTATCGGTGCACAGGTTGCAGTTGTAACTGTAGGGGACTATACTCTCTTGCTGCCGTCAGGACTTCAACTAGAACTTGACCATTGCTACTATGTGCCATCGATTACCAAGAACATCATATCCATTCCTGCCTTAGCGAGGAAAGGATTTACTTTTGCAATCAAAGAGAACACCTGTTCTTTTTCATTGGAAAATGTGTTCTATGGTTCTGGTATTCTATGCATTGGCTTGTATGTCTTGGACATGCAGAGTTATATGTGCAATGTAAATACTAAAAGGGATCAAGCTAAGTGGTTTCAACAACACTTATCTTTAGCACTGTCGTCTAGGGCACATCAACAAGAATCACATCCAATAACTCCATGCAAATGGATTCTTGGATTCAGATTCCTTTGAGGAATTTAATGTTTGTGAGCTTTGTTTGTTGGGCAAGATGACAAAGGCGCTATTCGCCAAGAAAGGTGAAAGGGCCACAGGTTTATTGGATCTCATACCCAGAGATGTGTGTGGGCCATTCAACAAACAAGCCAGAGGTGGGTTTGTATACTTCATCACATTTACTGAAGATTTCAGTAGATATGAATATGTCTATCTGATGAGACATAAGTTAGAATCCTTGGAGAAATTCAAGGAGTTCAAGACTGAAGTAGAGAACTAGCTTGGACGATCCATAAAGGCTCTTCAATCTGATCGTGGCAGAGAGTACTTAAGCCATGAGTTTGTTGACTATCTGAAAGAGTGTGTGATTCTCTCACAGCTCACCCCTCCCAGGACACCCCAATGGAATGGAGTGTCTGAGAGGCGTAATCGAACCCTACTAGACACGGTTCAGTGCATGATGAGTCAAGCAACTCTACCTCCATATTTTTGGGGACATGCTTTAGAGATAGCTGCTTTGACACTGAATAACATTCCATCTAAAAGTGTTCCCGTATCTCCACATGAGTTGTGGAGACGACCTAACCTCACATTTATGAGGATCTGGGGATGTGAAGCTTTTGTTAAGCGTCAAAATTCTAGTAAGCTAGAGCCCAAGTCAGATAAATGTGTGTTTGTGGGGTATCCTAGAGAAAGCAGAGGATAGAACTTCTATAATCCCACTGAGGACAAGGTTTTTGTCACCCGTGGCACTGTCTTTCTTGATAAAGAATTCATCTTGAAAGAAGCCAGTGGGAGAAGTTTTGATTAGGATGAAGTCCAAGATCATCCACAAGACACAGAGGTTGAGATGGAATCTGAGCCACCAGTACAGGTTGTAGCCCAACTTGAGGCTCTGGCATAGGCTCCACGTAGGTCTGAGAGGGTACGTCATGCACCTGATAGGTATGGGCCACTGACAACTCAACACGATGACATTCTCATTATTGAGGATGAACCTAAGACTTATGAGGAAGCGGTCGCTGGACTAGACTCCGAGAAATGGCTGGCGGCCATGAGGTATGAGATGGATTCTATGTCTGCTAACCAAGTTTGGGACTTGGTTGAGCCGCCTAATGGGGTGAAGCCCATAGAGTGTAAATGTGTCTTCAAAAATAAGACAAACATGGATGGGAATGTGGTTACCTACAAAGGTAGATTAGTGGCCAAAGGTTTCAGGCAGGTCCACGGTGTGGACTATGATGAAACTTTTTTGCCAATTGCCATGTTTAAATCCATTAGGATCATGCTTGCTTTAGCTGCGTACTACAACTATGAGAGATGGCAAATGGACGTGAAGATAGCTTTCCTTAATGGAAATATATGAGAGGATTTGTTTATGACACAGCTTGAGGGGTTCGTTCACCCAGCCAATGCTCATAAAGTATGCAAACTGAAAAGATCCATCTATGGATTAAAGCAAGCCTCTCGAAGTTGGAATATTCATTTTGACGAAGCTGTGAGAGATTATGGCTTCCTCAAGAATGAAGACGATGCCTGTGTGTACAAGAGAATCAGTGGGAGCTTGGTCACATTTCTGGTCTTGTATGTCGATGACATACTGCTAATCGAAAACGACGTCCCTACCCTTCACGCTGTGAAGACATGGTTGGGGAAGTGTTTCGAGATGAAAGACTTGGGGGAGGCTGCCTACATTCTAGGTGTGAGGATTTACCGGGATAAATCCAAGAAACTCCTTGCCCTGAGTCAGAGCATGTACATAGACAAAGTGCTGGAAAGGTTTCGCTTAGAGTAGTCCAAGAAGGGTTACCTTCCCATGAGGCACGACATTACTCTTTCCAGGAGCCAGTGTCCCTCTACACAGGCTGAGAAAGAGGAGATGAGTCGAGTCCCTTATGCATCTGCAGTGGGATCCCTCATGTATGCCATGTTATGTACGAGACCAAATGTGGCTTATGTAGTGAGCATAACCAGTAGATACTAGTCTAACCCCGGTGTCCAGCATTGGATAGCCGTGAAAAATATTTTGAAGTATCTGAGGAAGATGAAAGATTTATTCTTAGTCTATGGTGGACAAGAAGATCTGTGTATATAGGGATATACAGATGCTTTCTTCTAGTCAGACCCAGATGACTTCAAATCGCAGTCCGGCTATGTATTCTTGCTAAACGGAGGTGTTGTTTGGTGGAAAAGCATCAAGCAATCCACGGTAGCAGACTCTACAATAGAAGCGGAGTATGTTGCGGCTTCTAAGGCAGCCAAAGAAGCTGTTTGGATCAAGAAGTTCATTTCTGAACTTCAGGTGGTACCTAGCGCTGCTGATCCCATTGAACTCCTTTGTGATAACAATGGTGCGATGGTGCAGGCTAAGGAACCAATATCACATCAGCGATCCAAACACATACTCAGGCGATTTCACCTGATCCGGGAGATCATAGACAGAGGTGACATGAAGATATGTAGAGTGGACAAAGAGAATAATCTAGCAAGCCCACTGACCAAAGCTTTGGCGCAACAGAAGCATGATGGTCAAACTCGAGACATGGGGTTAAGGTACCTCAATGATAAGGTCTGAGTGCAAGTGGGAGATTGTTAGTGTTATGCCCTAAGACCTATGTTTTGGTCTAGACATATGTACTACATACAATGATATTTATAGATATCCTAGCATTGTCGTTGTCATGGTTTATTATACATATGCGCATATGTATGTTTACATGATGATGTCCCACGAGATATTACTATCTCAGTTTGCTTATGTCTCGAGTCGAGTACCATAGTGGATAGGGGATAGCTATGGTGCGGGTGAGACTCGTTTATGCGCTGGTTAGCATGGGTTGCTTAACGTAGGCATAAGGGTATATCAAGGGAGATATGCTGGACCGACCCGCCGTGAGAGTTCTTCTTGGTGTCTCAAGAAGAATCTAACAGTGATAGAGTTTTATCTGTCCTTTGACTTGAGGAGGATTGTATCTCTATGTTGTAAGGGATATACTTTGATACAACCTAACGCCTCGCCGTAACTGGGAGGTCATAACGGTTGTCATTGGGTATTTCTTAAGCAATGCGAGAGGTACATCTTGCCGATAGAGGATTTGCCCCTTTCCTACGGGAAGCTTGATGTCCATGGGCCCCTAGATGGTGCTTGACTGAAAGTGTGTGGCCACACCCAGGTTTAGCCTGTTTTAGCCATGACCATCGTTGTTGGTGTTGGGTCCCCTTCAAGGGGGAGTGAAACCCTAAGCATGCGCAAATCAAAATACTTGCATGGGCGGAATTAGGGTTTCTATAGGATCGCATGTTCTATATAATCAACTTTGTTTTAATTGAAAGATCATGAGAAGATCTCACCATAGCCATGGGTGGATGGGGCCTTGGAAGCAAAGAGTCGAATGCTTCTTCTCCAAAGGTGACGCACACAACAATGAAGATGGCTTGCTCCTTTGAATCCTTTGTGCTAGCAAAGCTCTTCAAAGGGTCCTTGATCGTTGGAAAAGAAAGATGAGATGATATCTCCCTTGGCCGAAAGCTCTCTTCTTCCTCTTCGTCTAAGCTCTAAGCCTCACACGAGAGAGCTCCAAAGATTAGAGCCGTTGAGGCAAGCATATGCGTTTTTGGCGTTACAAGACTTCCATAAAAGGAAGGTCATGAAGCCATGCGTTCATGGCTTTGAACTAATCCAAAACGCAAACTTAATTGAACCATGCGTTCACATATGTGAACCGGTTCAATTGAAGTTGGTCCAATTTCAATTGGTCCAAGGACCAAATCGAACCAAGCCAAGCCATGGTCTAGATCTCCCTTGAACCAAATGGTTCAGATCTAACCGATCATCTCTTGATGCTCTTGATCTCACCGATCTAGCATCCACACTCTCGATCGAAGCTTACCGATCTCAAGCCCTAATCAATCAAACATGATCAGACCAGATCTCACTTACAATCAGAGGTTAAATCCCTTTCAACTGAACCAAAACAATTCAGTCCACACGATCTGACTTAAGTAAGCCATTTCATCAAATTGTGCGACCCTGAGGGTTTCCTTTAAATGTCGGTAACGATAACTTACGTTATCACGATCAGTGAGAGGTATCTAGCAACACATCACTGTCTCCCGATATAAAGGAAAGAGTCTTCCAAGACTACACCCAAACCACAGCACAAGTGTGAATCAACTTCACAAGGCATGCATGTATCCTTTGCCACTGGATGTTCTTATTGGACAAGCGGGTCAAGCTTGTAACTCCAATATGATGAGCATGATTAGATCAGATGAACATAGTCACCTGGGTATGGCC
Organism: Costus lasius; assembly: GCA_027563935.2. NCBI lineage: Eukaryota > Viridiplantae > Streptophyta > Magnoliopsida > Zingiberales > Costaceae > Costus > Costus lasius. The sequence goes on from CM050453.2 coordinate 36,101,304, forward strand.
ATACACTTTCTCAATCATCTCATCTAGGGGGCCCCTATAGAACATCACACTCCTTCAACAAGGAGACGGCAATCCTATATCTATCACTAGTGTCCCAACCTGACTCATGATCATTATCCAAGATAGTCTATAACCATTATATTTCAAATGATATTGAACTACCTCAAAACAATGACAATCATCATTTAGAAACACAATTGATCTCAAGTCAGAGGACATGTGCCACTTAGTGCAAACAAGGATTATTCACATTGTGACAAGCAATTGAATATCCTAATAGGGTCTGTCCAGTACATCTAATGTACCCATGAGTCTACATCTTATTCCATGCTCGAAGCATCCTATAAGATTAGAACACACATTAGTCTCAATCATATCAAGGCTGTCTCATGTTCACCAAGATATCTCGACTAAGGACATAACTGCATGTCAGCCTAGCTGAACAGCTTTGAGACATTATTCAGAAGTACACTTATTGCAGCAGACAATGTAACAACCTGAATAACAACCATTGCCTTTATAAACAAAAGAGTTTATATACATGATACTCATGGAATCCCAAGGCCTCAAACATTAGCCTTAAGGGCATACCCCAACAGTTGGAATAAACAAGTGTGACACGCTTGTACAACTTGGATGATGAGACTTTATTTTGTTCATGTTTGACCACTAGTTGACTCTAGTGGACCACGTTTGACCTCTGTTGACCTCAGGTATCAAAATATGTCAAACAAGGGTCTTAGTGCAAGGTTGGGCTTGGCACTTTAGTCACATGAATAAAATAAAATCGTTAATTGACAAGAGAAAATTTTCTCTTGGTTAATTAATATGTATAGGCACATTTTACTTGGTGAGTCTCGAACCTGAGACCTAGGGGTGTGGGGTGGCGCCTGTACATAGCCCCGCATGGGAAAAATCTCCAAAGAGGAGCTGGCGCTTCTATTATAAATAGAAAGGCTCTCTTGGGAGATTTTGCACTAGTCTCTTTTCTCATCTCCTGTTGTCGCCTCCCCTCTGCTCTTGGCGTGAGGGACTTGTTGGTGACGACAATAAGAAAAAGTTCTTGCATCAAGGTTGGGACAAGTTGTAGTGCTGCCCACTCCTTGTTGCCAACGCTTCCCTTCTTCATGGCGAGTGGTCTTCAAGATTGGCGAAAGCAGAGAATAAGTTAGAGGCGTGGATCTCTTTTCCCGAAGCTAGCATGTGCGCGGAGCGGAGGAGTCTCGAGGCAGTCTGTGTGTGCTCGATTGTAGAGGACGGGCTATTGCGCGTTTCAGCCATCGCCAACATCAAACTGCTAAGTAAGGTATACCCTATCACATCCTTTGTATTCTTCATAAGATGGTCATTATTGTTGAATTAGGAATATCATTTCGGGCTCGCTTCTGCTGTTTTTTGTTTTAAATACTCTGGGGATTCTCAACAATGAGACATAAATCTGAATCATTTGAGAAGTTCAAAGAGTTAGAAATGAAGTAGAGAACCAACTTGGGAGATCTATTAAAACTCTTCGATCAGTTCGTGGTGTAGAGTACCTGAGCAATGAGTTCTTTGACTATCTTTGAGAGTATGGGATCCTGTCCCAACTCACTCCTCCTGGAACACCTCAATGGAATGGTGTGTCTAAAAGGAGAAATCGAACTTTGTTGGGCATGATTCGATCTATGATGAATCATGCAACTCTACCACCCTCATTCTGGGGACATGCACTTGAAACAGCTTCTCTCATACTGAATAATGTTCCATCTAAGAGTGTTTCCAAGATTCCATATGAGGTATGTGAGGCTTATGTCAAATGTTAGGATTCTAGCAAGCTAGAACCTAGATATGATAAATGTGTCTTTGTGGGTTATCCCAAGGAAACCAAATGATACTACTTCTAAGTTCCCACCGAGAACAAAGTCTTTATTGCTCGGGGTGCTATTTTTCTAGAGAAAGAATTTCTCATGAAAGAAGTTAATGGGAGCAAGTTTGACTTGGACGAGGTCCAAGTGCAACCACAGGAAAATGAGATGGAACCTGAGCCAACTGCACCAGTTGCTGGGCAACCTAAGGCTCAGACGTAGGTCCCATGTAGGTCTGGGAGTATTCATCGTGCACCTGGGAGGTATGGGTCGCTGCTGACCCAACACGATGTGATCTTCACCATTGAGGATGAACCCAGAACTTATGATGAGGTAGTCTATGGACCAGACCCCAAGAGATGGCTTGAGGCCATGTGATCTGAGATGGATTCCATGTTAGCTAACCAAGTTCGAGATTTGGATGAGCTGCCTGATGGGGTAAAACCCATAGGGTGTAAATGGGTCTTTAAAAGGAAGACTGACATGGATGGTAATATAGTTACCTATAAAGGTAGACTTGTGGCTAAAGGATTGAAACAGGTCCACGGGGTGGACTATGATGAAACTTTGTCGCCAGTTGCCATGATTAAATCCATTCAGATTCTGCTTGCTATAACTGCATATCATGTTTATGAGATATGACAAATAGATGTTAAGACAGCGTTCCTTAACGAAAAGCTGACAGAGGATATGTACATGACATAGCCTGATGGCTTCATCCATCTTGTAGATACCAGTAAGGTCTGCAAGCTAAAGAAGTCCATTTATGGATTAAAGCAAGCATCTCGAATTTGGAATCTTCGATTTGATGAAGTAGTGAGAGATCATGACTTTATCAAAAGTGAAGATGACGTCTGTGTATACAGAAAATTCAGTGGGAGCTTGGTTAATTTTCCGGTCTTGTATGTCGATGACATACTAATTAGAAACGACATCCCTAGTATTCAATCAGTGAAGACATGGTTAGGGAAGTGTTTTGAGATGAAGTACTTAGGGGAGGCCGCCTATATTCTAGGCGTGAGGATCTACCGGGATAGATCCAAGAAGCTCCTAGCTCTTAGTCAAAGTACCTACATTGATAAGGTCCTAGAGAGGTTTAACTTGGAGCAATCCAAGAAAGGATATCTTCCAGTGAGACATGGTCTTACTCTCTCGAAAAGCTAGTGTCGCACCACACAGGTTGAGAGGGATGACATGAGTCGAGTGCCCTATGCTTCGATAGTAGGCTCGATCATGTATGCAATATTGTGTACTAGACTAGATGTGGCTTATACTGTGAGCATAACCAGCCGATACCAATCCAATCCAGGTCTGCAGCACTATGTGGTTGTAAAGAACATCCTGAAGTACCTGAGAAGAACTAAGGATCTGTTCTTGGTCTATGGGGGACAGGAAGAGCTTAGTGTTCAGGGCTACACTGATGCATCATTCTAGTCAGACCCTGATGACTTTAGATCTCAGGCAGGCTATGTGTTCAAGATGAATGGAGGTGATGTGTGCGGGAAAAGTTTCAAGCAATCCTCCATTGCCGATTCTACAATTGAGGCTGAGTATGTCACCGCTTCTGAGGCAGCCAAAGAAGCTGTTTGGATAAGGAAGTTCATATCTGATCTTCAGGTGGTTCCAACTGCTGTGGATCCCATTGAGCTCTATTGTGATAACAATAGAGCCATTGCGCAGGCAAAGGAATCACGGTCTCATCAAAGGTCCAAACACATACTCATGAGATTTCACCTGATCAGAGAGATCATAGATCGGGGTGATGTCAAGATTAGCAGAGTTGACACAGAGAACAATCTAGCAGACCCACTGACCAAGCCTTTGGCGTTGCAGAAGCATGATGGTCATGCTAGGGATATGGGGTTGAGGTTCCTCAACCTCTAGGTCTAAGTGCAAGTGGGAGATTGTTGGTGTATATGCCCTGAGACCTAGTTGTGGTCCTTCTTTGTACTACCTAAACATTGATATTTTATATATATATATATATATATATATCATTTTGGCATTGTCGTTATCATTGTTTGTTTACATCTATGATTGTGTACTTACATGATAATGTCCTTGGAGATAGATTGGATCTATGATCAAACTATTATATATATATATATATATATATATATATATATATATATATATATATATATATATATATATATATATCATTTTAGCATTGTCATTATCATTGTTTGTTTACATCTGTGATTGTGTACTTACATGATAATGTCCCTGGAGACAGATTAGATCTGTGCTCAAACTATTATTCCCAGTCAAGTACCTTAGTAGATATGAGACAGCTATGATACATGAGAGACTGGCACATGGGCTGGTTGGGCACAAGCTGCTAACGCAGACATATGGGTATATAAGTGGTAGATATACTGGATCAACCTGCTGTGAGGCTCTGACTTGGTGTCATGAGTTATCCTCACTAGTGACAGGAGATGTATTGATCCTTAGACTTGAGGTCGTTGACACTTCTATGTGGTTAGGGACATACTTTGATACAACCTAACACCTCACTGTAGTTGGGAGGTTATAACGGTTGTCATTGAGTATGCCACGACCCATATGAGAAGATCAATTAATAGATAGTTGATTTGCCCCTTCCTAAGGGAAGCTTGATATCCACAGGGGCCGTTATGGTTCTATGACTGAAAGTGTATGGCCATACCCAGATGAGAACCTGATTTAGTCATGACCATGTGATTGGGTTAAAATAAGTGGTGACACATTTGTCCAATCCGATATCAGTTTGGCAAAGGGACTATAATACATCAGTGCCTAGTTGCGATGATGGGGGGGATGTCGATGTCGATATCCATTCCGATGACTTGGGTAGCAGCGATGCACTACTAGGTGCCACTCACTGCTTGTGGTGACCTTAGGTCGGCACTACCAACGTCAAAAGAACCTACAGGGTCGCACACCTTGATGCTCGAGTTTTCGTATTGATCAGATAGCCTTTGGATCCAGTTATTGGATAATTCAGATCTATTTGGGAGATTTCATCAGCGCCAAAGGACCTGATGGGATGGAAGAAACTTATTAGGGCCAACTTTCATTTTGGCATATTGACTAAATTAACCATGGTTAACCTCGTTTGACCTTGAATTAAATTGGATTGGATCCAATGGGTTGATTAACATGCATAATGGACCTTGGGCTTGGCCCATTATATAGTTGGGCTTACTAATAAGTTAAGTGGGCTTAAGGAGAAGAAAAGGTAGGCGCATATTGAATCCTAGTTAGACTAGGATTGGCGAATGCTAGTTAGACTAGGATTGGCCCCTATGCTTTAATTAATGAATTTTATGTGATTAATTAAAATCAATTTTGAATTAATCATTTGAGATTTTAATGGAGATAAAATAGGGGCTGATTATTTGATTTAATTAGAGTCCTATTTTAGTGGAGACAAAATAGGGGCTAATTATTTAATTTAATTAGAGTCCTATTTTAGTGGAGATTAAATAGGGGCTGATTATTTAATTTAATTAGAGTCCTAATTGAAGTCATCTTCCTCTCTCTCCTTCCTTGGCGCATAGGAGCAAGAAGATGATGTAGGGGCAGGGAACCGAGACGATCTCCACACTTTAGGCTTACCACCAGAACAGCCACATGCTTCAATTTTAGTTCTCCGGAGGAGAATTCTTCACCCCCGGAGATAGCTGATGCAGGGCATCTTCATGGGCTTAACTGTGCTTGACGTCATTTTAGAAAATTATTGCATTTTCATATTTTGGGACTTGTTTAATTTCTGTATGTGGCAACATTATCTTATTTTCAGCACTTGTTGTTATTGTTGTAGCTAGGATTTAGCCTAAGATTTATTTTGAAGTCCTTGTTTTTTTATTTTAGTGATTGTAATAGGTTATTCTAGCCAAGGGTATTTGCACTTGTAATGCACTTACAAGGCACCTCCGACCCCCCTCAACTACACATTAGCCCTCAATATTGATGAAGTCAACATCAAGTCAATCTTTAGCCAAGCTCACCAAAGTCATGTCAAAGGCGAAGACTAGTCAACATACCACCTACATTTCTTCACATTAATGTCAGCAGTGCATGACCTATAACTTAGAGCAAACTACGGTTAAAGGAAGTCAACATCAACATGCAATGTTCGAAACGGCTCCAACAACTCTATTATAAGCTGCCACCATTCAAGCATCACAAGCCACCTCAAGTTCCACCAATCAGCATTAGGGCGCCTCTCATCCAGCCAATACAAATGCATGCGCCACCAGCCACTTTAAGCATCAAGAGATTTGCATGTGCATCCAACAGACAGCCAATGCATGCAAGCGTACTCTGTTGGGGAATGCCGGGTGTAATTTAAAATTTTTGTAGTCCCAGGACGCAGCAGAAGAAGCATTACACCCGAAACACATTCCTTTCCCAAGGATCCATGCGAGAGAGAGAACACAAGGATGTGTTAGGGATGATATCTCTAATGCTTGTTAGGACGATGATGCCAAGTTGAAGACGCTCAAGTGCTCATCCTCTACAAGTATCCACGCGTCGACCTTTTCAACATTGCTCCCTTCCACCCTCGGTGCTAGCCTCGGGAAGATAAGATCACCTCTTGGATTCTCCTTCTCCTTCCTCCTTGCCCTTCACGCCAACTTGTCCCCTTGCTTGGAGACTCTCGGCCAAATAGCAAGATGAAGAGAAGAGAGGGTGGCTCTCCACAAAAAGAAGAGGGCGGCTTGAATTATAGGGCTTGCGCAAGTCTAAGAAAAATCACCCAAGCCTTGATGAGAATTCTGCATGCGTTAATCATCCAAAGAGGGGGGGGGGGCGGCGCATACCCCTTCCTTTATATGCATTCAAGCCATAGCCGCCCCTCTACTTTCCTTCTATACTCTTGGCACAATTTCTCCAAGGAATTGCCATAATAGTTCAGCCACATGCCTCCTTGAATTGGCGCATCATGAAGCTTGGAAAGAATCAAGCTTCTTGCCTAATCAAGAGAGGGTATTTGAGTTCAATCTTCATTAGCACTTACCATATATAATTGGCCGAATCTTAGCTTGAATAAATCATGCCATACTCGCCAACATATCAGCCCACACGTCCAAGATTATTTCCAACAATGGAAACCAAATTCCATTAGGATTCATACCATCAATTAGCGCAAATTCCATATATGGAATTAAGCCATGCGCCAATGATAAATCCTACTTCCATTAGGATTCTAATCTTGCCTCAATTAGATTTAATCCACAATCCCTAATTGGATTTGGATTTCAACACTAATTAGGCCCATGAATAAAATCCTTATTGGATTAGGATTTCAACACTAATTAGGCCCATGAATAAAATCCTTATTGGATTAGGATTTGAATCCTAATTGGATTGGGATTTGCGCCCAACACAATGGGCCTTATCCAAATCCAATTCTCATTAGAACTTTGAATCCTAGTTGGATTAGGATTTGCGCCCAACCACTTTGGGCCTTATCCATATCCAATTCTCATTAGGATTTGAATCCTAATTGGATTAGGATTCTAACTCCTAGTAGAATTAGGATTCCAACTCCTAGTTGGATTAGGATTCCAATTCCTAATAGGATTAGGATTCCAACTCCTAATTAAATTAGGATTCCAAATCCTAGTTGGATTAGGATTCCAATTCCTAATAGGATTAGGATTCCAACTCCTAATTAAATTACGATTCGAATCCAACATGCTTTATAGTCCCAAGTCTAAGTACAACTCCCATACGAAGTACAAACTAGACCAGGATATACATAAACCCATGATTCCCAATTGGACTTAGATTCAACTATGAATTTGTCTTGGACTTAGGATCAGAATGAATTCAAATATATTCCAAGATATCCAGATCATAAAACAACATCAAAAGTCTATTGCGTGTGACCTCGTAGGATCCATATGACGATGGCAATAATGATTAAACATCATAAGTGGTGAGAGGTATCTAGCAACACATCACTACTTGTTGTATCCCAACAAGTAGGTAAACAAAACTTATTTCTGAAGTCGCAGCCAAAACCTATTGTCTGGCGCACAGGAACTTGTCACCCCCTCATATGGCTCCGAAAACTTGTTGAGTTACCACACTTGTTGTTATCTCCGCAAGTGCACGGATACTCGAAGTAATAAAGAAAGATATCAAACCCATAGAGACCTATGTTGTCAAGTACCAAATAGTTGATTTCTTCTTATCTAGGCAATCAAATAAAAACAAAGTAAAGATCAAAATCACACGGGAAAATACTATCAAAGAGAAACTGGGACTAGGGTTTCATTCACTTTAATTTTTATGACTAGATATATAAGGATATTCATCAATCAAATTCTATTATGATAAAGGCATAATTTACTTTGTAAAGAGATTAACTCACTTTTGTGCAGATTACCATGCAGAGACCAATCCTCGCTTTCGCGCAAGATTTATCCCAAGCTAATGATAAGTAAATCATCAAACAAAGAACTCCAGCATCACTTTCGTGCATCTGAGTTCTAAGTTGATCTCCTCGAGCGGAAACTCAAGGATCACTTTCGTGCATCTGAGTCTCAACACAAGTTCTACCTATGGTTCTCCAACATTCCGATCTTCACTTTCGTGCAAGATCTCCACGTTTGACACAATAACTCAATCCTAGGTTCATAATTATCATCATGGCAATTTAAATTACTAAAATAAAGAAATAAGAACTTAACCTAATTTCTTACGGTGAGTTCCTATTAATCAATTTTAGGGTTCTAAGTTCTCAAGCAAATCACCATTCGGTCCTTATTGCGAGAACTCTAAATCGTGATGACAAAAAGTAAACTAAGGAGAATCTTAGAGCAATAATCGCATAGGTAAAATTATCAAAGTAGAATAATCATGATGAAAGCAAAAAGTATCTAGTCATTAAGAAAATCAAAGGGAATTACTCCCCCATGTCCCAAAGAGTGTTTAAGCTAGCATGGTGAAGAAAATACAATATTCCATGGTTTCGGAAGATTAAAAATCAAAGTAAAAGAAGTTTTAGGAAAATACACCATGGTTGTGAAATTAAACATAGCCGTATTTTGCAATAGAGGGCGATGGACAATAGCGGCGCCTCTTTTTTTCTTTGATTTCTCCTCCAATTGATCTCCTTTCGTTCTGAAACTTCTGGTGCGTTGTCTCCTCCTCCAGACGAAGCTTCAGTATGAATTTCACGGCCGGAGATGCTCTGGATTTGTCGTGGCGGTGGAACGCTAGGCGGCGGCGTGTAATTTCTTCGTGTTTCTCTCATCGAAAGCTACCTCTTTCCTTTTTATGGTTTCGAGTTTAAGGCCCTGGACCGTTCGCAATCTTCTCCACAAAAATCGATCTTCAAAATTGACCTCGGAGTCGCGTTTAAAAGTAGAAATATGGCAGTGTAATATTTCACGGTAGTACCGTAAAATCGGTCGCGTTCTCTGATCTGAATTGTCTGGGAAATACGGCACCGTAAAATGGCTCATGGCACTGCCATAAAATCGGCTGAACTCTCTGGTCGAAAACGTCTAGAAAATATGGCCCATGTCAAAGTTTATAGCTGTGCTGTAATTTCAGGAATTATTTCTATTTGAATGCGCTTCAAAATACGGCAGTGTTAAGTTTTATGGCAGTGCCGTATTTTTCGTTAAACTCTCTAATTAGAAAATCCACCAATTTATGGCAGTGCTCCGATATTACGGTATCGTACGGAAATACAATACCGTAATATAAAATATGGCACTACCGTATTTTGGTTTATTGCTCCAATTTGCGTGAAATTTGTCAAGTGATCTCCTCTTAATGATGACAACTTTTTCATGTCTTTTATTTTGCTCGAAAATGCCTCAAAATAGTTCCTTTTTACCTGAAAATCATGAAAAATCAAAATAGAAGTAGATTTTGCAATATTTGATAAATTTAGCATAAGAATAAGCAAAAGATCTTCAATTTAGCATGAAAAGATATATAAAATGATACAAAATATACTATATATTTTGGTGTCATCAAAATACATAAGGCTCAAACTTTGCTTGTCCTCAAGCAAAAAATCAAAAATTGATTAAAAGATAAATCTTTTCATGCTCAATAAATTTCTAAAATACAATCATCAATGAAAAATTCCATCAATTGTTTCATAAAACTTCAAATAAACATATCATCCTTAGAACTCAACCCTCTAGATCCACAATTCAATCAAATAAAACTTTGCAACTTGTATAATAAATAGAATTTTCAATCTCAAGACTTCACCCAATTTCAGTTCAAATCTATCATACTTTTGTTTACAGAAATTAGGTTTCCAAGATCTTTTTCCACACATAATTTTTTTTTCATGTATTTCGTTATTTTTGTATAGATGCCATGTACCCACATAGATACATACTTTTTATTTCTGACTTCAACTCTTTTATTCGGTACCACTATCAATTTTGCACAGTGCCAAGTAGAGGAGTCTTATTCTTTTCCTCTCTCATTATCTTTTAGACATAGGCTTCAACCCATGTCTTAGGTACCACTATCAATTTTACATAGTGCCAAGTAGGGGAGTCTCTCACTATTTTTGTGGATCTTGGATTCTTCTTTCCCAACAAATAGCAAAAATACACTAAACATCTACTAGGTTGATCAATTGATCTCAATTCTCAAATCATACTCATATACTCATTTTATTCAAAAGAATAGGTTCACCCTTTAGATTTTATTCCTTAAATAATATATCTACCCAAAATTTCATGCATCAACCAATGTCAAATTTTAAAAATAGATATGCATTAAAGAAATAGATCTAACAAGATAGAGTTTTTCTCTAATCATGAATATAGATTTACTCATCATCAAGGAAAATATTCATCAATGAAATTCTTTAAGGATAAAATCACACCATAATATAAAGTCAATCATACGTATTCAATAATTCCTCATATGAACTAATATATACATCCAATCAAAGTATAGCACTGGAGGACACAAGAGTTTATAGAGTCATTCATTTTTATGAAATATTCATGTAAAAGAGCAAGGGGATGGGTACTCACAAGACTCTATTCGTCATCATTTGTTCTGATATCTTTTGTACTCCCAGGGTTAGAATAGTCAGCATTAAAGCACCCTCTTTTTTTTTTCCTTCTTGAATTTTTTCTTATCATAATACGGTACCGTAAAATATATTATGGTACTACCGTAATTTCGGGTAAAATTCAGAAACTTTCATCGGGAAGTCTCGCGAAAATACGGCCCCTTTAAAATGTTACGGCGGTGCTGTAAAAATGATGAAGCTCTCGGGTCGATTCCGACCACAAAATACAGTACCGTGTAATTTCTTACGGCAGTGCCGTAATTCTGTCACAGCTCTTTGGTTGAAAGCAGGCGACAATTACGGTGACGTAATTTACATTACGGTAGTGCCGTATTTTGCACCAAATCTTATTTCACCTGCAAAAATAAAAGAAAAATTAGTCCTAAGCAAAAAATTGAATAGAAGGAAATAGACAGACAAAGGTTAGAAAGCTTGTGTTGCCTCCCAAGAAGAGCTAATTTAAAGGTCATCAGCTTGACCGTTCTACACTCAGATTTGATCTTGGTTCATCCAGGTAAAAGCTCTCTTTTTCTTCTATCAGTTCTTCTTGATAGTAGTGTTTCAATCTTTAACAATTAACTTTAAATTCTCCTATATCTTCACTCCATATGTCCACAGCTCCGTTGGGATAAAATTTCTTCACCTGAAAAGGCCCAGAACAATGAGACTTGAGTTTACTAGGAAAAAGTCTTAATCTAGAATTGAATAAAAGAACAAAGTCACCTGGTAGGAAATCTTTTCTAAAAATATGCCGATCATGCCATCTCTTGGTTCTCTCCTTATAAATTCTTGCATTTTCGTAGGCCGAAAGTCTAATCTCATCTAGCCCGTTCAATTGTAGTCTCTGTTTTTCACCCGCGTTCTTTAAGTCAAAGTTTAATGCTTTGATTGCCCAGAACACCTTATGTTCAAGTTCTACAGGTAGATGACAAGACTTACCATAAACTAATTGATAAGGAGGCATACCAATTGGTGTTTTGAAAGCTGTCCGGTATGCCCACAATGCATGATCAAGTTTGAATGCCCAATCTTTCCTTGTGCGTGAAATTGTCTTTTCCAAAATCCATTTTATTTCTCTATTTGATATCTCAACTTGTCTACTTGTTTGAGGATGATAAGATGTAGATACTCTATGATTTACTCCATACTTTCTAAGTAAAGCTGAGAACTTGTGTTCTATGAAGTGTGAGCCTCCATCACTAATTACAACTCGTGGTGTCCCAAACCTTGGAAAGACAATTTTTTTGAATAATTTGACAATAGCTCTAGAATCATTGATTGGGGATGCAATAGCTTCAACCCATTTTGAAACATAATCTACTGCTACAAGAATATATTTGTTACCTCCAGAAGATGGAAAAGGTCCCATGAAGTCAATTCCCCAAACATCAAATATCTCAACCTCAAGAATATTGGATAGTGGCATCTCATGTCTTCTGTTAATGTTGCCTGTCCTCTGACATCTATCACAAGATAAAATAAAGTTTCTACCATCTTTAAAAATTGTGGGCCAAAAAAATCCTGATTGCTACACTTTGAAGGCAGTTTTCTCAGCACTGGCATGCCCACCATCAGAAGATCCATGGCATTGAAACAATATATTTGTAACCTCCTCCTCAGGCACACATCTCCTAAAAATACCATTTGCACATCTTCTAAACACATAAGGCTCATCCCAAAAATAGTATTTTTCCTCAGCCAAGAATCTCTTCCTTATTTGGTAACTCAAATCAGGAGGAAAAACATTAGCTACAAGGTAATTCACAACGTCAGCATACCAAGGGGCTTTGATTTGTTCGATGGTCATTAGTTGTTCTTCAGGAAAGGAGTCATTAATTACATCATTTTCTTCAGTGTTCACCATAATCCTTGAAAGAAGATCTGCAACAAAATTCTCTGATCCTTTTTTGTCTTTAATTTCCAAATCAAATTCTTGTAAATGCAGAATCCATCTGAGCAAACGTGGTTTAGTATCCTTTTTCTGCATTAAGTATCTTACAGCTGCATGATCAGTATACACTACCACATTTGAGTTAATCAAATATGATCTAAATTTATCAAAAGCAAATACTATAGCCAATAGTTCCTTTTCAGTGGTAGTGTAATTCTTTTGTGTCTCATCCAAAGTTCCGCTGGCATAATGATTAACATAAGGTTTCTTATCTTTTCTTTGTCCCAAGACTGCTCCTATTGCATAATCACTGGCATCACACATCAGTTCAAAGGGTAACTCCCAATCTGGGGGCTGAATGATGGGTGCTGAAACCAAAGCTTTCTTCAATTCCTGAAAAGCAGATAAACAATCTTCATCAAAAGAAAATTTAACATCTTTACAAAGTAAATGCGTAACAGGTCTAGAAAGTTTAGAGAAATCCTTAATGAATCGCCGGTAGAATCCTGCATGTCCTAGAAAGCTTCGGACCTCCTTCACTGTGTTGGGTGGCTCTAATTTGTTTATCACCTCAACCTTGGCTTTGTCTACTTCAATTCCTCTTTTCGAAATTAAGTGTCCCAAAACTATCCCTTGCTTAACCATAAAATGAGATTTTTCCCAATTAAGCACAAGGTTGGTTTCTTCATATCTCTATAAAACCTGAGATAATTTAGCCAAACACTTCAGTATAAAAATCGCGGCCTGAGGTGGTCTCTACACCTCTCGGTGCGAGGCTGAACCCTAAAAACGCCTCCTTTAATTACTCTCTCGATTGGTGATGAAAATTAGGGCTTTAACTTCGTGTGTCTTCTCCTCTTAAAGACAAGTCCGCAACATCTTTCGGATTTCAATTTGGACTTCTGGATCAAAAGATATGGTCCGCGTAAGATTCGGACCCGAAAAACTCACGAAATTGGGCCAAAAATATTGTACCATAGGAGTTTTACCCAAAAAAATGGTAGTGCCGTAATTTTCACAAAAATTCATAAACTTTCTGGTTGAAATCCTCCAAAAATATGGTACCGTGATAGTTGTTCCCAAAAATACGGTAGTGCCATATTTTGCCCAAAATCTCTGATTAAAGTCGTCTGAAATTACGGGACCGTGGTAGTTTGTCTGGAAAATACGGTAATGCCGTATTTTTGCTAGAAAGCTCGTTTTGACTAGAAATTTGACGGGTAGCTTTGTTTCAACGTCTGGAATCCATTGGTGTGCTCAAATCTTCCAAAATTCATCAAAATAAGGCACTTTTTATCTGAAAATGATCAAAAACAAGAAATGGTGTAGATCCCGTAATATTTGACAAATAAGGCTTAAAAACAAGGAAAAGAGTATAAATATGACACAAAAAGACACATCAAATGACACAAAATATACTATGAATTTTGGTGTCATCAAACACATAAGGCTCAAACTTTGCTTGTCCTCAAGCAAATAAATAAGAACAATGCTAAGTATGGAAAATATGCTCTTTTATGAAAAATAAATTTCTAAAATATAATCACTCATGAAATATTCCACCAACTTTTTGCATAAAATTTCAGATAGATATATCATCCTCTGAAATTAATCTTTAAGATTCACAGCTTTGATCAAATAAAACTTCGCAACTCGCAAAATGAAAAGAATTTCAGTCTCATGAATTCTCCTAATTTTCAATTTAAATCTATCATACATTTGTTTACAGGAATAAAGTCTCCAAGAACTTTTTCCACACAGAATCTCTCTTTTCTTGCCCCTCTCTTTTTTTTTTAATTTTTATTTTTTGCATATACCCACATAGATACATACTTTTTATTTTAGACTTCAACTCTTGTCTTAGGTACGACTGTCAATTTTACATAGTGCCAAGTAGAGGAGTCATTTTCTTTTTTTCTCTCTCTTTTTTTTGTAGACTTCAACCCATATCTTAGGTACCACTGTCAATTTTACATAGTGCCAAGTAGGGGAGTTTGTCGCTATTTTTGGATCTTGGATTCTTTCTTCCCAACAAATAATAAAATAGACTAAACATCAACTAGGTTAATCAATTGACATCAATTCAAAAATTACACTCATATGCTCATTTTATTCAAGTAAGATGCTTTACCCTTAGATTGCATTCATCAAACAACATACCTACCCAAAAACCTTATGCATCAATCAATGAAGAATTTCAACAAGTAGATATATATTGAAGAAATAAATTCAACATAATAGGTATATCTCCATTCATAGGCATGCATGCATGAACATTCATCATCATAGAAAAGTCTACTCATCTCTCATCACATGGATTCAAGTCATAAAATTTTTAAACCTCAAAAATATCATCATCAATGCAAAAGGTGTCAAGCATGAAACTCAAACAATCATAGTCAAAAGTGTGACATGATAAACTCAAGCAACTTCATAGAATAGAAATCTCAGTGAATGATACATCTAAAGCAAATCAAAGATGCAACCATATGAAATAATCTAGAGAGTGCAAACGATACTCACAAAACTATATAGCAAGCTCTGACCAAAAACACATAAGGCTCAGATAAAAAATAATGTCGGGGCAAATGCTGCAAGGTCCAAAGGTGTCCCTTTTGAAAATTTTACCTGCATAATTTAAGATACATAAGGCTCAGTTTTAAAAATAGTCTCTAAAAGAATAATGATAGAAATGATTTTCCCAAAGAATAATCAGAGATATCATCGATGGTCCAGAAGAGTGCTGGTGAAAAGAGCTGATGCAGCTGAGAAGCAGAGGGTGAACAGAGGCTAGCTGAAGAGCTCCTAGCAATGATGGTGATGCCGACAGTAGAGTGAGTAATCTCTAGTGGCCTGCTAGAGACTACAGTCCTAGAGGTGAGATCGTCGGCCGGTGGGTGTGAGAGATAGCACTGCATAGAAAATCAGTCACTAATGAAGATTCTACTGCAAAAATAAATAAAATCTATATATTAAGAGGCAACAAAAGAAGCAAGAAGCTGCTGGTGATGGTCCGCAAGAGGTGGAGGACAATTGCTCTTGAAGATTTCTGAATCTAGAGTCAAAAGAAGCAATAACAAGTAGAAAGCAAACCAAGCAGTTTTTGAATTTTTTATGAAAAGTAGCCATACCCTAGAATAAAATTTAATGATCCAAATAGAAAATGGACATTACCAAGTTGTAGAATAAGATATGTTATTTTCAGACGTATGAAAATTAAAGGATCAAAATGAAAGGGGGAGAAACCCTATAAGGCGCATATATATAAATTTTTCTAGGGTTTCATGAAGATCGGATGTGGCTTAACATATGATCAACTTAAGCATAGACATGAAACAAGGAGATGTTACCATGGCCATGAGTGGCGGCTTGGAAGAAGATAGAGAGCAAGTTGGCTCTCCTCCAAAGAAATCGCACACAAGGTGATGGAGCTTGCTTCCTTGCGCGTTCTTTGTGCTAGCAAAAACGCCAAGGTATCCTTTAGTGTGGAGGAGATGTGATGATGCTCTTGCTGGCCGAAAGCTCTCTCTCTTTTCGTCAAAAAAAAACAAAAACGAACAACCCCCACACAAGAGAGACTTTCGAAGAGAAGAGGCGTTGAGGCGTTGAAGCGTTACATGACTTCCAAAAATGGAAAGTCATGAAACCATGCGTTCATGTTTTGTGAACCAACCAAAACGCTAACTCAATTGAACCATGCGTTCACATATGTGAACCGGTTCAATCCTATTTGGTTCAATTGCATTTGGTTCAAAGACCAAATCAAACCAAGCCATGGTCTAGATCTCATTGAACCAAATGGTTCAAGATCTAACCATTCATCTCTTGATGCTCTTGATCTCATCGATCAAGTATCAATACTCTCAATCGAAGCTTACCGATCTCAAGCCCTAATCAATCAAACATGATCAGAGCAGATCTCACTTCCAATCAGAGTTTAAACTCCTTTAACTGAATCAGAACAATTCAGTCCACACGATCTGACATAAGTAAGCCATATCATCAAATTGTGCGACCCTAAGGGTTTCCTTTAAAAGTCGGTAACGATAACTTATGTTATCACGATCAGAGAGGGGTATCTAGCAACACATCACTGTCTACCGATATAAAGGAAAGAGTCTTCCAAGACTACACCCAAACCACAGCACAAGTGTGAATTCAATTCACTTGGCATATATGTTTCCTTTGCCACTGGATGTTCTTATTGGATAAGCATGTCAAGCCTGAAACTCCAATATGATGAGAATGATTAGATCAGATGAACATAGTCATCTGGGTATGGCCATACACTTTCTCAATCATCTCATCCAGGGGGCCCCTTTAGAACATCACACTCCAAACAAGGAGACGGCAATCCTATATCTATCACTAGTACCCTAACATGACTCATGCTCATTATCCAAGATAGTCTATAACCATTATATTTCAAATGATATTGAACTATCTCAAAACAATGCCAATCATCATTTAGAAACACAAGTGATCTCAAGTCAGAGGAAATATGCCACTTGTTTGCATATAAGGATTATTCACATTGTGACAAGCAATTGAATATCCTACGTAGGGTCTGTCCAGTACATCCAATGTACCCATGAGTCTACATCTTATTCCATGCTCGAAGCATCCTATAAGATTAGAACACATATTAGTCTCAATCATATCAAGGCTGTCTCATGTTCACCAAGATATCTCGACTAAGGACAATACTGCATGTCAGCCAAGCTGAACAGCATTGAGACATTATTCAGAAGTATACATATTGCAGCAGATAATGTAACAACCTGAATAACAACCATTGCCTTTATAAACATAGAGTTTATACATGATACTGATATAATCCCAAGGCCTCAAACATTAGCCTTAAGGGCATACCCCAACAATCTCCCACTTGCACTTAATCTAATGGTTGAGAAATCTCAAACCCATATTATTACAGTGCTTCTCATGCTTCTACTGCGCTAGAGGCTTTGTAAGCGGGTCAGCCAGATTGTCATCTATATGAACCTTGCAGATCTTGATCTCTCCTCGAACAATGATCTCCCGGATCAAGTGAAACCTCCTCTGTATGTGCTTGGACTTCTGGTGCGACCGTGGTTCCTTTGCTTGTGCTATGGCTCCAGTGTTATCACAGAAGATAACCAAAGGATCTGCACTCGAAGGAACAACACCAAGTTCTTGAACGAACTTATGAATCCACACTGCCTCCTTGGATGCTTCCGAGGCTGCAACATACTCGGCTTCTGTTGTGGAATTAGCAACAATTGATTGTTTGAAACTTTTCCACACCACTGCTCCTCCATTCAAGCTAAAAACATAGCCTGATTGCGATCAGAAATCATCCTGGTCAGATTAGAACGAAGCATCAGTATATCCTTCAATACTGAGTTCTTCCTGACCTCCATATATCAAGAACATATCTTTGGTCCTCCGAAGATATTTCAAAATGTTCTTGACTGCAATCCAGTGTGCCTGTCCTAGATTACTTTGGAATCGACTGGTCACGCTTAACCCGTAAGCGACGTCTGGGCGAGTACACAACATCGCATACATAATGGACCCAATAGCCGAAGCATAAGGCGTATTGTCCATGTCATCTTTCTCAGTTTGTGTTTGTGGACACTGACTCTTTGAAAGATTTAGACCATGTCTGACTGGAAGATATCCTCTTTTAGAATTTTCTAAATGGAATCTCTCCAGGACTTTATCGATGTAAGTACTCTGGCACAGCCCGAGAAGGCTCTTAGATCTATCTCTGTAGATCTTCACACCTAATACATAGGCTGCTTCTCCTAAATCTTTCATCTGGAAACATTTTCCTAACCATGTCTTGACGGCATGCAGTTCAGGAATATCGTTTCCAATGATTAAGATATCATCGACGTAGAGGACTAGGAAAGTAATCACGCTCCCACTAAACCTCTTATATACACACGGGTCATCTTCATTCTTGATGAAACAAAATTCACTGATTGATTCATCAAAACGAATATTCCAGCTTCTCGATGCTTGTTTAAGTCCATAAATGGACTTCTTTAATTTGCATATTTTATGACGATCTGATGAATTGATGAAACCTTCAGGTTGTGTCATATACACATCCTCCTCTAATTTTCCATTAAGGAAAGCGGTCTTAACATCCATTTGCCAGATCTCATAATCATAATATGCCGCTATCGCGAGAATAATCCGAATAGACTTGAACATAGCTACAGGAGAAAAAGTTTCATCATAATCTATCCCGTAGATTTGTTTGAAACCTTTCGCAACTAGCCTGCCTTTATAGGTAACCACGTTACCATCCATGTCAATCTTCTTCTTGAAGATCCACTTACAGCCTATAGGGATTACTCCCGGAGGCGGATCAACCAGATCCCAAACTTGGTTATCTGACATGGAGTCCATCTCGGCTCGCATAGCTTCAAGCCATCTCGCTGATTCCGATCCACTGACTGCATCCGCATAAGTAAGGGGTTCATCATCAATGATGTAGACTCCGTCATAGCGCTCAGGCTGTCGACGGATCCTTCCTGATCTTCGCGGTTCCCGTGATATCTGAGCCTCAGGTTGTTCAGTAACCTGATCTACTGGCTCAGGCTCATCCAACTGTGCTTGACTACTTTGTCCTTCTTCTGGATTCTCATCCAGCTTTTTTTCTCTCCCACTGGCTTCTTGCAGAAGAAATTCCTTCTCAAGAAAAATAGCCGTTCGAGCAACAAATACTTTGTTCTCTTTGGGATCGAAGAAATAATAACCCTTAGTTTCCTTAGGGTAACCGACAAAGATACATTTATCAGATTTGCTCTCCAGTTTCCCAGAGGCGAGCTTTTTGACATAAGCCTCGCAACCCCAGATTTTAATAAATGTCAAGCTCGGCTGTTTCCCATACCATAACTCATATGGCGTCTTTGAAACGGCCTTGGATGGCACTCGGTTTAGTAGCTTTGCAGCTGTTTCCAGTGCAAATCCCCAAAAGGAGTAAGGTAGAGTAGCCTGACTCATCATAGAACGAACCATATCCAGTAAGGTTCTATTTCTCCTCTCGGACACACCATTCCATTGCGGTGTTCCTGGCGGAGTGAGCTGTGAGATAATCCCACACTCCTTCAGATAGTCAGTAAACTCTCGACTCAAGTATTCTCCACCTCGATCTGAACGAAGTGCCTTGATATTTCGGCCTAGCTGATTTTGTACTTCATTTTTGAACTCTTTGAACTTGTCAAAAGATTCACTCTTATGTCTCATTAGATAGACATAACCATACCTACTGAAATCATCAGTAAAGGTAATGAAGTATGAATAGCCACCTCTGGCATGTTTACTAAATGGCCCACACACATCACTGTGAATGAGATCAAGTAAACCTGAAGCCCTTTGACCTTTATTAGAAAAAGGAGACTTCGTCATTTTGCCCATTAAACAAGCTTTGCATGTATCAAGCTCCTCATAGGAGAATGATCCCAGCAGTCCATGGTCATGCAACCGCTTAATGTGCTTCTTGTTAATGTGGCCTAAACGACTATGCCATAACAAGGTGCTGTCATCAGCATACTTGGCTTTCTTATTATCAATTTGTTGTACAGAACATTCCATGTCCAACATGAATAACCCATTGTTAATCGACCCAGTAGCATAAACAATATTATCATAAGCAAGATAACACTTTGAAGTTTTGCATTCAAAGGAAAACCCTTTCCTGACAAGAGCAGGAATAGAAATAATATTTTTGGTTATGCTCGGTACAAAATAACAATTGTCAAGTTCTAATACAAGACCAGATGGTAAAGAGATGTGATATTCTCCTACAGCAACAGCAGCAACCCGTGCCCCGTTTCCAACTCGTAGGTCCACCTCATGCTGTCCCACCTGTCTTCTTCTCTTGAGTTCCTGTACATTTGAACAAATGTGAACTCCACATGCAGTGTCCAACACCCATGAAATAGAAGAAGATAGCATGACTTCAGTCACAAAAATACCTGAGCCATAACCTCTATACTAGATGATGCTTTCAACCCCATCAACCCGTCTAAGGGTTTACAATAGGCGCATCTTAGATCTAATCATAGGCGCGCAGGTTAAGTTTTGATAAAACAACATGAGCCAAGCGCCAACATCAAGTTATGCGAAAGCATGAAGAAACTATTAGATCTAAACACTTGCGCAAGCATGGATCACAAGAGCAAACATATTAGCATGCATAAATCCTGCTCTGATACCAATTTGAAGGACCCCTTTCAAGAGGGGGGGCGAAACCCTAAACATGCGCATATGGAAGCTTATTGCATGGGCGGAAATAGGGCTTCAAGAATCGCATGCATCATATATGATCAACTTGAAGTTGCATATATCTTAAATCGAATCATACCATAGCCATGAGGAAGATGGCGACTTGGAAGTGGAGAACAAAATTGATCTCCTCCAAAAGGCGCGCACACAAGAAGAAGTTGGCTTTCTCCTTGTCGTCCTTTGTGCTAGCAAAGGGCTTCAAGAGTCCTAATCGCTTGAAGGAGAATCCTTGGATGTCTTTTTGGCTTGCCGAATACCTCCTCTTCACTCTCGGCGATGAGACACACACAAGAGCTCTACTTCGCCCAAGAGAGAAGCATTGAAGCAAAGGCGTTTTCTTGGCTTATGGCGTTGAGGCGTTGAGGCTTCCAAATATGGTAAGCCTTCACTCTCGCGCGTTCACGCTTAGTGAACTAATCATAACGCCTAATTACTTGAACCATGCGTTCACACTCTTGAACCGGTTCAATTGACTTTGGTTCAACGACCAAATCAAACCAAGACCAAACCAAGACATGCCATGGTCTAAATCTAATATGAACCAAGAAGGTTCAAGATCTAACCATTCATATCCTGATGCACTTGATCTCACCGATCTAGCATCAATACTCTCGATCGAAGCTTACTGATCTAAAGCTCTAATCAATCAAACATGATCAGACCAGATCTCACTTACAATCAGAGTCTAAACTCCTTTTAACTGAACCAAAACAATTCAGTCCACACGATCTGACATAAGAAAGACATATCATCAAATTGTGCGACCCTGAGGGTTGCCTTTAAATGTCGGTAACGATAACTTACGTTATCACGATCAGTGAGGGGTATCTAGCAACACATCACTGTCTCCCGATATAAAGGAAAGAGTCTTCCAAGACTACACCCAAACCATAGCACAAGTGTGAATCAACTTCACAAGGCATGCATGTATCCTTTGCCACTGGATGTTCTTATTGGACAAGCAGGTCAAGCTTGTAACTCCAATATGATGAGCATGATTAGATCAGATGAACATAGTCACCTGGGTATGGCCATACACTTTCTCAATCATCTCATCTAGGGGGCCCCTATAGAACATCACACTCCTTCAACAAGGAGACGGCAATCCTATATCTATCACTAGTGTCCCAACCTGACTCATGATCATTATCCAAGATAGTCTATAACCATTATGTTTCAAATCATATTGAACTACCTCAAAACAATGACAATCATCATTTAGAAACATAAGTGATCTCAAGTCAGAGGACATGTGCCACTTGATGCAAACAAGGATTATTCACATTGTGACAAGCAATTGAATATCCTAGTAGGGTCTGTCCAGTACATCCAATGTACCCATGAGTCTACATCTTATTCCATGCTCGAAGCATCCTATAAGATTAGAACACATATTAGTCTCAATCATATCAAGGCTGTCTCATGTTCACCAAGATATCTCGACTAAGGACAATACAGCATGTCAGCCTAGCTGAACAGCATTGAGACATTATTCAGAAGTACACTTATTGCAGCAGACAATGTAACAAACTGAATAACAACCATTGCCTTTATAAACATAAAAGTTTATATACATGATACTGATACAATCCCAAGGCCTCAAACATTAGCCTTAAGGGCATACCCCAACAATCTCCCACTTGCACTTAATCTAATGGTTGAGAAATCTCAAACCCATATTATTACAGTGCTTCTCATGCTTCTGCTGCGCCAGAGGCTTGGTAAGCGGGTCAGCCAGATTGTCATCTGTATGAACCTTGCATATTTTGATCTCGCCTCGATCAATGATCTCCCGGATCAAGTGAAACCGTCTCTGTATGTGCTTGGACTTCTGGTGCGACCGTGGTTCCTTTGCTTGTGCGATTGCTCCAGTGTTATCACAAAAGATAACCAAAGGATCTGCACTCGAAGGAACAACGCCAAGTTCCTGAATGAACTTACGAATCCACACTGCCTCCTTGGATGCTTCCGAAGCTGCAACATACTCGGCTTCTGTTGTGGAATCAGCAACAGTTGACTGTTTGAAACTTTTCCACACCACTGCTCCTCCATTCAAGCTAAAAACATAGCCTGATTGCGTTCGGAAATCATCCTGGTCCGACTGGAATGAAGCGTCAGTATATCCTTCTATACTGAGTTCTTCCTGACCACCATATATCAAGAACATATCTTTGGTCCTCCGCAGATATTTTAAAATGTTCTTGACTGCAATCCAGTGTGCCTGACCTGGATTACTTTGGAATCGACTGGTGACGCTTAACCCATAAGCGACGTCTGGGCGAGTACACAACATCGCATACATTATGGACCCAATAGCCGAAGCATAAGGCATATTGTCCATTTCATCTTTCTCAGTCTGTGTTTGTGGACACTGACTCTTCGAAAGATTCAGACCTTGTCTGACTGGAAGATATCCTCTTTTAGAATTCTCTAAATGAAATCTCTCCAGGACTTTATCGATGTAAGTACTCTGGCACAGCCCGAGAAGCCTCTTAGATCTATCCCTGTAGATCTTCACACCTAACACATAGGCTGCTTCTCCTAAATCTTTCATCTGAAAACATTTTCCTAACCATGCTTTAATAGCATGCAGTTCAGGAATATCGTTTCCAATGATTAAGATATCATCGACGTAGAGGACTAGGAAAGTAATCACGCTCCCACTAAACCTCTTATAAACACACGGGTCATCTTCGTTCTTGATGAAACCAAATTCACTGATTGATTCATCAAAACGAATATTCCAGCTTCTAGATGCTTGTTTCAGTCCATAAATGGACTTCTTTAACTTGCATATTTTATGACGATCTGATGGATTAGTGAAACCTTCAGGTTGTGTCATATACACATCCTCATCCAGTTTTCCATTAAGGAAAGCCGTCTTCACATCCATCTGCCAGATCTCATAATCGTAATATGCAGCTATCGCGAAAAGAATACGAATAGACTTAAACATGGCTACAGGAGAGAAAGTTTCATCATAATCTATCCCGTAGATTTATTTGAAACCTTTCGCTACTAGCCTGCCTTTATAGGTAACCACGTTACCATCCATGTCAATCTTCTTTTTGAAGATCCATTTACAGCCTATAGGGATTACTCCCGGAGGCGGATCAACCAAATCCCAGACTTGGTTATCTGACAAGGAGTCCATCTCGGCTCGCATAGCTTCAAGCCATCTAGCTGACTCCGGTCCACTGACTGCATCCGCATAAGTGAGGGGTTCATCATTTTCAATGATGTAGACTCCGTCATAGCGCTCAGGCTGTCGACGGATCCTTCCCGATCTACGCGGTTCCCGTGATATCTGAGCCTCAGGTTGTTCAGTAACCTGTTCAACTGGCTCAGGCTCATCCAACTGTGCTTGACTACTTTGTCCTTCCTCTGGATTCTCATCCAACTTTATTTCTCTCCCACTGGCTTCTTGCAGAAGAAATTCCTTCTCAAGAAATATTGCCGTCCGAGCAACAAATACTTTGTTCTCTTTGGGATCGTAGAAATAATAACCCTTAGTTTCCTTAGGGTAACCGACAAAGATGCATTTTTTAGATCTGCTCTCCAGTTTCCCAGAGGCGAGCTTTTTGACATAAGCCTCGCAACCCCAGATCTTAATAAATGTCAAGCTAGGCTGTTTCCCATACCATAACTCATATGGAGTCTTTGAAACTGCCTTGGATGGCACTCGGTTTAGTACTTTTGCAGCTGTTTCCAGTGCAAATCCCCAAAAGGAGTAAGGAAGAGTAGCCTGACTCATCATAGAACGAAACATATCAAGTAACGTTCTATTTCTCCTCTCGGACACACCATTCCATTGTGGTGTTCCTGGTGGAGTGAGCTGTGAGATAATCCCACACTCCTTTAGATAGTCAGTAAACTCTCGACTTAGGTATTCTCCACCTCGATCAGAACGAAGTGTCTTGATATTTCGGCCTAGCTGATTCTGTACTTCATTCTTGAACTCTTTGAACTTGTCAAAAGATTCACTCTTATGTCTCATAAGATAGACATAACCATATCTACTGAAATCATCAGTAAAGGTAATGAAGTACGAATAGCCACCTCTGGCATGTTTACTAAATGGCCCACACACATCACTGTGTATAAGGTCAAGTAAACCTGAAGCCCTTTGACCTTTGTGAGGAAAAGGAGCCTTCGTCATTTTACCCATTAAACAAGCTTTGCATGTATCAATCTCCTCATAGGAGAATGATCCCAGCAGTCCATGATCATGCAACCGCTTAATGCGCTTCTTGTTAATATGGCCTAAACGACTATGCCATAACAAGGTGCTGTCATCAGCATACTTGGCTTTCTTATTATCAATATTTTGTATAGAACATTCCATGTCCAACATGAATAACCCATTGTTAATTGATCCAGAAGCATAAACAATATTATCATAGGATAGAACACACTTTGAAATATTACATTCAAAGGCAAATCCTTTCCTGACAAGAGCAGGAATCGAGATAATATTTTTAGTAATACTTGGAACAAAATAACAATTATCCAGTTCTAGTACAAATCCAGATGGTAATGAGATGAAATAAGTTCCTACAGCAACAGCAGCAACCCGTGCCCCGTTTCCAACTCGTAGGTCCACCTCATGCTGTCCCACCTGCCTTCTTCTCTTGAGTTCCTGTACATTTGAACAAATGTGAACTCCACATGCAGTGTCCAACACCCATGAAATAGAAGAAGAGGATATCATGACTTCAGTCACAAATATACCTGAGCCAGAAGCGATGCTTCCCTTCTTGTCTCCTTGGAGCGCTTTACAGTCCTTTTTCCAGTGACCCAGCTAGCCACAGTGGAAACACCTGTTGTCCTTCGACCGCTTGACCTTTTGTTTCAGAGCCTTACTGTAGTTCTTGACAGGGGCTTTGCCCTTCTTCCCCTTCTTCTTGTTCCTGGAAGGGAACATTAAGACAGAGGTTGAAGGCTTTCCCTTCAGAGTTTCCTCAGTAGTCAAGAGCATATTCAGCAGCTCTGCCGGAGTACAATCGATCTTGTTCATATTAAAATTAATAATGAACGCATCGAAAGAGGGCGGGAGAGACTGCAGAATAATGTCTACAGCAAGCTCCTGATTGATGGTATGCCCCAGTTTCTCTAGAGCCTCCTTGTGCCCAATCATCTTGAGCACGTGAGCTCCCACTGGGCTCCCTTCAGCCAGTTTGCTTTGAAAGAAAAGCTTGGTCAGATTATAGCGTTCAGTCCTCGCCTGTGCAGCATACAGCATCTTGAGGTTCGCTATAATCTCTATAGCCGACATATCCTCATGCTGACGCTGCAGCGGTGGCGTCATAGACGCTAGCATCAGGCAAGCGACATCAATGCTATCATTGACATGCTTTTCATAAGCTTCACGAACCGCCCTTGCGGCGTTCGCAGCGGGTTGAGGCGGCACAGCCGTCTCGAGGACATACAGTTTCCTCTCTGCCTTAAGAACGATCCTAAGGTGTCCGAACCAGTCTGAGAAGTTTGGCCCAGCAAACTTCTCCCTTTCCAGTAGGGATCGCACATTGAAGCTCATGGTGTTCGTTGCTGCAGGAATCTACAACAATGCAAGAACAGCAAGGTCAGTATCAATGTTTAGAATCAATCCAGGACTTAAGAAAGATTCTTTTCTCACTATTTTATCTGACTGAAAAATCCATTAAAACAGTCCGAAAGAGTAACACTCTTTTAGTGAGATGGGATCCAGATTTCATACTTGGTCTCCGCGTCCCGCTCAGGCGAGATAAGATGCACAGAGAGTACAAGCACTAATCTCTGGTAGGCATTCCCTGTCAATCGCCAACCCGTGCGATTCCCCTTCATCCGGGCAATCCAGCAGACTGTGCCAACTGAGTTGGTACAACACAGTCTCTGACCCCACAGATGGCTGCCTCCATATAGCTACCATATGCCCCATATGTAGCCTACATGGTCAAGCTGACCTGACCTACTCCCTGGACCACCACGTGCTATGCTGAGCAACGAGAAGCGATAAATCCCTTCTCTGTAACACGTAGGTGAAATCACACACCGTCTGAAGATAGATGGGCATGCCCACTGAGTGGGTACAACACGGCCCCAACGATAGTCAGAACAGTGAGGTTTCGCGCCAGAAGGCATTACGTGCTTGATATTTTAGCGTTGGATTTTAACGGTCCTTTTTATCTTCTTACTATCAGGTAAATCCTATGGCTATAGCAGAAGATAAATAACTCATGCAATTCTAATTATTTAGAAAATAAAAGAAAGCATGGATCTTATGTGGTAAAAGCCCATAGAGCCTAAGTAAGACCTTAAATCAACTTAAGTCTTCACTTGCTCTTCTTGGGTCTTTTGCATCTCATCTGGTCCAACCCAGGGCCCTAGCGCTCATGGCAGCTCAGGTGCGCCCACCAGCTGAATGCGCCTCTGCGATGTGTGCTTTTGTGCTCTTGTCTAATTAAAATACATTTTAATCTATCTAGACAAGCTTGACTCGCAGGTCAATTATACAGTAAATTAATTAAAAATGTGATTCGCAGATCACAAAAATAATAATTTACAATTTACCAGGCTCGCAGGCCCCAGCACAGCACACATTAAAAGGGCAACCCACATAAGATTAAATAAACAAGCATCATGGCATCATTCAATCAACATGTGATCCATTACAAAGAAAATAAAATTTTGAAAACCCCTTGGCATCAATTTTAATTTTCTTATGTGCCCTACAACCTTACAACGGTCCATTGATAGGGATCCACTCATCAATCTAGTTAGATCCATGCCCTTGCATGCACCAAGTCATAACTAACTCGAGTTGACCTTATGGTCAACCATGCATGCGCCAAGGGCTGAACAACCAACATGAGTTCTGGCAAGCGGGTGTGACCCCGGGCCTAACTCTTGTGTGTTCACTGGTTGTCTCAACCAGACCTCGCTACACGCCTGTGATGCAATCGACCTATAGCCACCTCGTGCTTGCGCACAGGTGCCATCAGGTCGATCCATCTAGGCTGTCAGATGGTCTGATCAGACTAATTTGATCTATACTAGATGATGCTTTCAACCCCATCAACCCGTCTAAGGGTTTACAATAGGCGCATCTTAGATCTAATCATAGGCGCGCAAGTTAAGTTTTGATAAAACAACATGAGCCAAGCGCCAACATCAAGTTATGCGAAAGCATGAAGAAACTATTAGATCTAAACACTTGCGCAAGCATGGATCACAAGAGCAAACATATTAGCATGCATAA
Organism: Costus lasius; assembly: GCA_027563935.2. Classification (NCBI taxonomy): domain Eukaryota; kingdom Viridiplantae; phylum Streptophyta; class Magnoliopsida; order Zingiberales; family Costaceae; genus Costus; species Costus lasius. The sequence continues at coordinate 36,129,617 of CM050453.2, forward strand.
ATCCTGCTCTGATACCAATTTGAAGGACCCCTTTCAAGAGGGGGGGCGAAACCCTAAACATGCGCATATGGAAGCTTATTGCATGGCCGGAAATAGGGCTTCAAGAATCGCATGCATCATATATGATCAACTTGAAGTTGCATATATCTTAAATCGAATCATACCATAGCCATGAGGAAGATGGCGACTTGGAAGTAGAGAACAAAATTGATCTCCTCCAAAAGGCGCGCACACAAGAAGAAGTTGGCTTTCTCCTTGTCGTCCTTTGTGCTAGCAAAGGGCTTCAAGAGTCCTAATCGCTTGAAGGAGAATCCTTGGATGTCTTTTTGGCTTGCCGAATACCTCCTCTTCACTCTCGGCAATGAGACACACACAAGAGCTCTACTTCGCCCAAGAGAGAAGCATTGAAGCAAAGGCGTTTTCTTGGCTTATGGCGTTGAGGCGTTGAGGTTTCCAAATATGGTAAGCCTTCACTCTCGCGCGTTCACGCTTAGTGAACTAATCATAACGCCTAATTACTTGAACCATGCGTTCACACTCTTGAACCGGTTCAATTGACTTTGGTTCAACGACCAAATCAAACCAAGACCAAACCAAGACATGCCATGGTCTAAATCTAATATGAACCAAGAAGGTTCAAGATCTAACCATTCATATCCTGATGCACTTGATCTCACCAATCTAGCATCAATACTCTCGATCGAAGCTTACCGATCTAAAGCTCTAATCAATCAAACATGATCAGACCAGATCTCACTTACAATCAGAGTCTAAACTCCTTTTAACTGAACCAAAACAATTCAGTCCACACGATCTGACATAAGAAAGCCATATCCTCAAATTGTGCGACCCTGAGGGTTTCCTTTAAATGTCGGTAACGATAACTTACGTTATCATAATCAGTGAGGGGTATCTAGCAACACATCACTGTCTCCCGATATAAAGGAAAGAGTCTTCCAAGACTACACCCAAACCATAGCACAAGTGTGAATCAACTTCACAAGGCATGCATGTATCCTTTGCCACTGGATGTTCTTATTGGACAAGCAGGTCAAGCTTGTAACTCCAATATGATGAGCATGATTAGATCAGATGAACATAGTCACCTGGGTATGGCCATACACTTTCTCAATCATCTCATCTAGGGGGCCCCTATAGAACATCACACTCCTTCAACAAGGAGACGGCAATCCTATATCTATCACTAGTGTCCCAACCTGACTCATGATCATTATCCAAGATAGTCTATAACCATTATGTTTCAAATGATATCGAACTACCTCAAAACAATGACAATCATCATTTAGAAACATAAGTGATCTCAAGTCAGAGGACATGTGCCACTTGATGCAAACAAGGATTATTCACATTGTGACAAGCAATTGAATATCCTAGTAGGGTCTGTCCAGTACATCCAATGTACCCATGAGTCTACATCTTATTCCATGCTCGAAGCATCCTATAAGATTAGAACACATATTAGTCTCAATCATATCAAGGCTGTCTCATGTTCACCAAGATATCTCGACTAAGGACAATACAGCATGTCAGCCTAGCTGAACAGCATTGAGACATTATTCAGAAGTACACTTATTGCAGCAGACAATGTAACAAACTGAATAACAACCATTGCCTTTATAAACATAAAAGTTTATATACATGATACTGATACAATCCCAAGGCCTCAAACATTAGCCTTAAGGGCATACCCCAACAGGTACAACACAGTCTCTGATCCCACAGATGGCTGCCTCCATATAGCTACCATATGCTCAATATGTAGCCTACATGGTCAAGCTGACCCGACCTACTCCCTGGACCACCACGTGCTATGCTGAGCAACGAGAAGCGATAAATCCCTTCTCTGTAACACGCAGGTGTAATCACACACCGTCTGAAGATAGATGGGCGTGCCCACTGAGTGGGTACAACACGGCCCCAACGATAGTCAGAACAGTGAGGTTTCGCGTCAGAAGGCTTACGTGCTTGATATTTAACGTTGGATTTTAACGATCCTTTTATCTTCTTAACTATCATGCAAAACCTATGGTGATAGCAGAAGAATAAATCATGCAGATATTAAATTTACTTAAAACAGTAAATAGAAAGCATGATGATCTTATGTGGTAAACGCCCATTAAGCCTAAGTTAGACCTTAAATTTACTTAAGTCTTCACTTGAGCTCTTCCTGGGTCTTTAGCATTTCATCTGGCCCAACCTGGGTCCCAAGCGCCCTGTGCAGCTGAGATGCGCCCACCAGGTAAAATGCGCCTCTGCCATGTGTGCTCTAAGCTCATGTCTGATTAAATTACATTTTAATCTATCTAGACATGATTTGACTCGCAGGTCAATTACACTTTATAAATTAATTAAAATGTGATGCGCAGATCACAATAATAATTTACAATTTAATCTAGGCACGCAGGCCCCAGCACAGCACACATTAAATTGGGCAACCCACATAAGATGAAATAGACATCCAAGCATGTTATAACATACAAACATGTGATCCAATCATGAAATCAGAAAATAAATTTTTGAAAAACCCCATGGCATCAATTTTATTTCCTTATGAGCCCTACTACCTTACAACGGTCCATTAATAGGGATCCACTCATCAGACCAAGTCAGATCCGCTGCCCTTGCATGCACCCAGTCATAACTGACTTGCGTTGACCTAGTGGTCAACTATGCATGCCTTAAGGGCTGAACGTCCCACATAATTTCTGGCAAGCGGGTGTGACCCCAGGCCTTAATCATGATCGTTCACTGGTTGCCTCGATCAGACATCGCTACACACCCTTCTGCAGTCGACCTATAGCCACCTGTCTTGCTTGCGCACAGGTTCTATCTGGCCGACCCATCTAGGCTGTCAGATGGTCTGATCAGACTGTTGAGTCTGGACTAGACTAATGACTTCAACCCTAATAACCCGTCTAAGATTTTAAAGCAGGCGCATATGTAGATCTAGGTAATGGGCGCGCATGATAATTATATTGTGTTTGTGAAAACAACTTTCATATTCTCATGAGAAGAGTAACATGCGCTAGCCTGTTGGGGTATGCCCTTAAGGCTAATGTTTGAGGCCTTGGGATTGTATCAGTATCATATATAAACTTTATGTTTATAAAGGCAATGGTTGTTATTCAGGTTGTTACATTATCTGCTGCAATATGTATACTTCTGAATAATGTCTCAATGCTGTTCAGCTTGGCTGACATGCAGTTATGTCCTTAGTCGATATATCTTGGTGAACATGAGACAACCTTGATATGATTGAGACTAATATGTGTTCTAATCTTATAGGATGCTTTGAGCATGGAATAAGATGTAGACTCATGGGTACATTGGATGTACTGGACAGACCCTACGAAGGATGTTCAATTGCTTGTCACAATGTGAATAATCCTTGTATGCAAACAAGTGGCATATTTCCTCTGACTTGAGATCACTTGTGTTTCTAAATGATGATAGGCATTGTTTTGAGGTAGTTCAATATCATTTGAAACATAATGGTTATAGTCTATCTTGGATAATGAGCATGAGTCATGTTAGGGCACTAGTGATAGATATAGGATTGCCGTCTCCTAGTTTGGAGTGTGATGTTCTAATGGGGCTCCCCCCTGGATGAGATGATTGAGAAAGTGTATGGCCATACCCAGATGACTATGTTCATCTGCTCTAATCATTCTCATCATATTGGAATTACAGGCTTGACACGCTTGTCCAACTAGAACGTCCAGTGGCAAAGGAAACACATATGTCAAGTGACTTGGGTTCACACTTGTGCTATGGTTTGGGTGAAGTCTTGGAAGACTCTTTCCTTTATATCGGGAGACAGTGATGTGTTGCTAGATACCCCTCACTGATCGTGATAACGTAAGTTATCGTTACCGACATTTAGAGGAAACCCTTAGGGTCGCACAATTTGATGATATGGCTTACTTATGTCAGATCGTGTGGACTGAATTGTTTTGGTTCAGTTTAAAGGAGTTTAAACTCTGATTGCAAGTGAGATCTGGCCAGATCATGTTTGATTGATTAGGGCTTGAGATCGGTAAGCTTCGATCGAGAGTGTTGATACTTGATCGATGAGATCAAGAGCATCGAGAGATGAACGGTAGATCTTGAACCATTTGGTTCAATGAGATCTAGACCATGGCTTGGGCTGGTTTGATTTGGTCCTTGAGCCAAATGCAATTGGACCGAATAGGATTGAACCGGTTCACATATGTGAACGCATGGTTCAATAGAGTTGGCGTTTTGGTTGGTTCACAAGACATGAACGCATGGCTTCATGACTTTCCAATTTTGGAAATCATGAAACGCCTAAACGCCCAAAACCGCCTAAACGCCTATCTTCTCTTTGTGAGTCTCCCGTATGTGGTGACTTCTGGTTTTCACGAAAGAGAGAAGAAGGTCTTCGGCCAAGAAAAGAATAGTCTCTCATCTCCTCCATTCGATTGGGACACCTTGAAGCTTTGCTAGCACAAAGACGCCAAGGGAGTAGTCATCTTCACCTTGTGTGCGTCATCTTTGGAGGAGAGCCGTTCGCCCTCTTATTCCGAGACGCCATTCGAATCAATGGCCATGGTAACATCCTATCTTCTTGCAAGATAACAAAGTTGATCATATATTCATGCCACTATCGATCTTGTTCTTGAAACCCTAGAAAAGTTTTTCATGCGCATACCCTTAGGGTTTCACCCCCTTCTTGGGAACTTTCAATTGGTATCAGAGCTAGGGTTTTTGGTATGAATCTATATGATTGCTTGATGTGATCCATGGTTGCGCTTTTGCATAGATCTAAAGCTTATCAACATGCGAAATTAACATGCTAGTTATTGATGTTGGCGCATGTTACATGTTTATGCATGATCATTTGTTGGCGCTTGTTATAGATGTTTTTGTTTTTATCAAAACTTGTTAACTTGCGCGCCTAACCTAGATCTATATCTGCACCTACTTTAAACCCTTAGACGGGTTGACAGGGTTGAAATCATCAGTCTTGTCTGGACCCAACAGTCTGATCAGACCATCTGACAGCCTAGATGGGTCGACCAGATGGCACCTGTGCGCAAGCACGAGGTGGCTATAGGTCGACTGCAGACAGGCGTATAGCGATGTCTGATTGAGACAACAAGTGAACGCTCTTGAGTTAGGCCCGGGGTTACACCCGCTTGCCAGAACTCATGAAGGTTGTTCAGCCCTTAGCGCATGCATGGTTGACCATTAGGTCGACTCAAGTCAGTTAGGACTTGGTGCATGCAAAGGCAGTGGATCGCACTAGACATGATGAGTGGATCCCTATTAATGTACCGTTGTAAGGTAGTAGGGCACATAAGGAAAATAAAAATTAATCCCAATGGGTTTTTGAAACTTTTATTTTCTTATTATTGGATCACATGTTGATTGTATACCATGATGTGTGTTTATTTAATCTTATGTGGGCTGCCCAAATTTTAATGTGTGTTGTGCTGGGGCCTGCGTGCCTGGATTAAATGTAAATTATTTTTATTGTGATCTGCGCATCACATTTTAATTAATTTATACAATGTAATTGACCTGCGTGTCAATCTTGTCTAGATAGATTAAATTGTATTTTAATCAGACAAGAGCACAGAGCACACATGGCAGAGGCGCATGCAGCAAATGGCTTGACCAGGTGGGAGGCCTAGAGTTCGACTCTACGACAGGCGCATTTACCTGGTGGGCGCACCTGAGCTGCAGTGGGCGCTTGGGCCCGGGTTGGGCCAGATGGAGTTGCAAAAAGACCCATGAAGAGCTCTTGTGAAGACTTAAGTTAAATTAAGGTCTTACTTAGGCTTAATGGGCTTTTACCACATAAGATCATCATGCTTTCTTTTATTGTTTTAAAATAATAATTAGAACTGCATGATTTAATCTTCAGCTATCACCATAGGGTTTGACTGATAGTAAGAAGATAAAAGGACCGTTAAAATCCAACGTTAAAATATCAAGCACATAAGCCTTCTGACGCGAAACCTCACTGTTCTGACTATCGTTGGGGCCGTGTTGTACCCACTCAGTGGGCACGCCCATCTATCTTCAGACGGTGTGTGATTACACCTGCGTGTTACAGAGAAGGGATTTATCGCTTCTCGTTGCTCAGCATAGCACGTGGTAGTCCAGGGAGTAGGTTGGGTCAGCTTAACCATGTAGGCTACATATTGAGCATATGTTAGCTATATGGAGGCAGCCATCTGCGGGATCAGAGACTGTGTTGTACCAACTCAGTTGGCACAGTCTGCTGGATTGCACGGGTTGGCGATTGGCAGGGATTGCCTACCAGAGACTAGTGCTTGTACTCTCTGTGCATCTTATCTCGCCTGAGCGGGACGCGGAGACCAAGTATGAAATCTGGATCCCATCTCACTAAAAGAGTGTTACTCTTTCGGTCTATTTAATGGATTTTTCAGTCAGATAAAATAGTGAGAAAAGAATCATTCTTAAGTCCTGGATTGATTCTCACATTGATACTGACCTTGCTGTTCTTGCAATGTTGTAGATTCCTGCAGCAACGAACACCACGAATTTCAATGTGCGATCCCTACTGGAAAGGGAGAAGTTTGCTGGGCCAAACTTCTCAGACTGGTACGGACACCTTAAGATTGTTCTTAAGGCTGAGAGGAAACTGTATGTCCTCGAGACGGCTATACCGCCTCAACCCGCTCCGAACGCCGCAAGGGCGGTTCGGGATGCTTATGAGAAGCATGTCAATGATAACATTGATGTCGCTTGCCTGATGCTTGCGTCTATGACGCCAGAGCTTCAGCGTCAGCATGAGGACTTATCTGCTATAGAAATTATAGCAAACCTCAAGCTGTTGTATGCTGCACAGGCTAGGACTGAACGCTACAATTTGACTAAGCTTTTCTTTCAGAGCAAACTGGCTGAAGGAAGTCCAGTGGGAGCTCACGTACTCAAGATGATTGGGTACAAGGAGGCTCTAGAGAAACTGAGACATACCATCAATCAGGAGCTTGCTGTAGACATTATCCTGCAGTCTCTTCCGGCATCTTTCGATCCGTTCATCATTAATTTTAATATGAACAAGATCGACTGTACCCCGGCAGAGTTGCTGAATATGCTCTTGACTACAGAGTTGACTCTAAAGGGAAAGCCTTCATCCTCTGTCTTGCTAATTCCTTCAAGGAACAAGAAGAAGGGGAAGAAGGGCAAAGCCCCTGTTAAGAGCTACAGCAAGGCTCTGAAACAAAAGGTTAAGCGGTTGAAGGAATACAGATGTTTCCATTGTGGCCAGCTGGGTCACTGGAAAAAGGACTGTAAAGCGCTCCAAGGAGATAAGAAGGGAAGTTTCGCTTCTGGCTCAGGTATTTTTGTGACTGAATTCATGATATCTTCTTCTTCTATTCATGGGTGTTGGACACTGCATGTGGAGTTCACATTTGTTCTAATGTACAGGAACTCAAGAGAAGAAGACAGGTGGGACAGCATGAGGTGGACCTACGAGTTGGAAACGGGGCACGGGTTGCTGCTGTTGCTGTAGGAGTTTATTACATCTCATTACCATCTGGACTTGTATTGGAACTGGACAATTGTTATTTTGTACCTAGCATAACGAAAAATATTATCTCTATTCCTGCTCTTGTCAGGAAAGGGTTTTCCTTTGAATGCAATATTTCAAAGTGTATTATTTCTTTTGATAATATTGTTTATGCTACTGGGTCAATTAACAATGGGTTATTCATGTTGGACATGGAATGTTCTATACAACAAATTGATATTAAGAAAGCCAAGTATGCTGACAACAGCACCTCGCTATGGCATAGTCGTTTAGGCCATATTAACAAGAAGCGCATTAAGCGGTTGCATGATCATGGACTGCTGGGATCATTCTCCTGTGAGGAGCTTGATACATGCAAAGCTTGTTTAATGGGTAAAATGACGAAGGCTCCTTTTCTTCACAAGGGTCAAAGGGCTTCAGGTTTACTTGACCTAATACACAGTGATGTGTGTGGGCCATTTAGTAAACATGCCAGAGGTGGCTATCTATACTTCATTACCTTTACTGATGATTTCAGTAGATACGGGTATGTCTATCTAATGAGACATAAGAGTGAATCTTTTGACAAGTTCAAAGAGTTCAAGAATGAAGTACAGAATCAGTTAGGCCGAAATATCAAGGCACTTCGATCGGATCGAGGTGGAGAATACTTGAGTCATGCGTTTACTGACTATCTGAAGGAGTGTGGGATTATCTCACAGCTCACTCCGCCAGGAACACCGCAATGGAATGGTGTGTCCGAGAGGAGGAACAGAACCTTACTCGATATGGTTCGTTCTATGATGAGTCAGGCTACTCTACCTTACTCCTTTTGGGGATTTGCACTGGAAACAGCTGCAAAGGTACTAAACCGAGTGCCATCCAAGGCCGTTTCAAAAACTCCATATGAGTTATGGTATGGGAAACAGCCGAGCTTGACATTTATCAAGATCTGGGGGTGGCGAGGCTTATGCCAAAAAGCTCGCATCTGGGAAACTGGAGAGCAGATCTGATAAATGCATCTTTGTCGGTTACCCTAAGGAAACTAAGGGTTATTATTTCTTCGATCCCAAAGAGAACAAAGTATTTGTTGCTCGGACGGCTATTTTTCTTGAGAAGGAATTTCTTCTGCAAGAGGCCAGTGGGAGAGAAATAAAGCTGGATGAGAATCCAGAAGCAGGACAAAGTAGTCAAGCACAGGTGGATGAGCCTGAGCCAGTAGATCAGGTTATTGAACAACCTGAGGCTCAGATATCACGGGAACCGCGAAGATCGGGAAGGATCCGTCGATAGCCTGAGCGCTATGATGGAGTCTACATCATTGATGATGAACCCCTCACTTATGCGGATGCGGTTAGTGGACCGGAATCAGCAAGATGGCTTGAAGCTATGCGAGCCGAAATGGACTCCATGTCAGATAACCAAGTCTGGGATTTGGTTGATCCGCCTCCGGGAGTAATCCCTATAGGCTGTAAATGGATCTTCAAAAAGAAGATTGACATGGATGGTAACGTGGTTACCTATAAAGGCAGGCTAGTTGCGAAAGGTTTCAAACAAATCTACGGGATAGATTATGATGAAACTTTCTCTCCTGTAGCTATGTTCAAGTCTATTCGGATTATTCTTGCGATAGCAGCATATTATGATTATGAGATCTGGCAAATGGATGTGAAGACCGCTTTCCTTAATGGAAAACTAGACGAGGATGTGTATATGACACAACCTGAAGGTTTCACCAATCCATCACATCGTCATAAAATATGCAAGTTAAAGAAGTCCATTTATGGACTTAAGCAAGCATCAAGAAGCTGGAATATTCGTTTTGATGAATCAATCTGTGAGTTTGGTTTCATCAAGAATGAAGATGACCCGTGTGTATATAAGAGGTTTAGTGGGAGCGTGATTACTTTCCTAGTCCTCTACGTCGATGATATCTTAATCATTGGAAACGATATTCCTGAACTACATGCGGTCAAGGCATGGTTAAGAAAATGTTTCCAGATGAAAGATTTAGGAGAAGCAGCCTATGTATTAGGTGTGAAGATCTACAGAGATAGATCTAAGAGGCTTCTCGGGCTGTGCCAGAGTACTTACATCGATAAAGTCCTGGAAAGATTTCATTTAGAAAATTCTAAAAGAGGACATCTTCCAGTCAGACATGGTCTGAATCTTTCAAAGAGTCAGTGTCCACAAACACAGACTGAGAAAGATGAAATGGACAATACGCCTTATGCTTCGGCTATTGGGTCCATTATATATGCGATGTTGTGTACTCGCCCAGACATCGCTTACGGGTTAAGCGTGACCAGTCGATTCCAAAGTAATCCAGGTCAAGCACACTGGATTGCAGTCAAGAACATTTTGAAATATCTTCGGAGGACCAAAGATATGTTCTTGATTTATGGAGGTCAGGAAGAACTCAGTATTGAAGGATATACTGACGCTTCATTCCAATCTGACCAGGATGATTTCCGATCGCAATCAGGCTATGTTTTTAGCTTGAATGGAGGAGCAGTGGTGTGGAAAAGTTTCAAACAATCAATTGTTGCTGATTCCACAACAGAAGCCGAGTATGTTGCAGCCTCGGAAGCATCTAAGGAGGCAGTGTGGATTCGTAAGTTCGTTAAGGAACTTGGTGTTGTTCCTTCAAGTGCAGATCCATTGGTTATCTTCTGTGATAACACTGGAGCAATAGCACAAGCAAAGGAACCACGGTCGCACCAGAAGTCCAAGCACATACAGAGAAGGTTTCACTTGATCCGGGAGATCATTGATCGTGGCGAGATCAAAGTTTGCAAGGTTCATACAGATGACAATCTGGCTGACCCACTTACAAAGCCTCTGGCGCAGCAGAAGCATGAGAAGCACTGTAATAATATGGGTTTGAGATTTCTCAACCATTAGATTAAGTGCAAGTGGGAGATTGTTGGGGTATGCCCTTAAGGCTAATGTTTGAGGCCTTGGGATTGTATCAGTATCATGTATAAACTTTATGTTTATAAAGGCAATGGTTGTTATTCAGGTTGTTACATTATCTGCTGCAATATGTATACTTCTGAATAATGTCTCAATGTTGTTCAGCTTGGCGGACATGCAGTTATGTCCTTAGTCGATATATCTTGGTGAACATGAGACAGCCTTGATATGATTGAGACTAATATGTGTTCTAATCTTATAGGATGCTTTGAGCATGGAATAAGATGTAGACTCATGGATACATTGGATGTACTAGACAGACCCTACGAAGGATGTTCAATTCCTTGTCACAATGTGAATAATCCTTGTATGCAAACAAGTGGCATATTTCCTCTGACTTGAGATCACTTGTGTTTCTAAATGATGATTGGCATTGTTTTGAGGTAGTTCAATATCATTTGAAACATAATGGTTATAGTCTATCTTGGATAATGAGCATGATGATGGTTCCTTCAAGGAACAAGAAGAAGGGGAAGAAGGGCAAGGCCCCGGTCAAGAATTACAGCAAGGCTCTGAAGCAGAAGGTGAAGCGGTCCAAGGAATACAGGTGTTTCCACTGTGGCCAGCTGGGTCACTGGAAAAAGGACTGTAAAGCGCTCCAAGGAGATAAGAGGGGAAGCATCGCTTCTGGCTCAGGTATATTCGTGACTGAGGTCATGTTTTCTTCTTCTATATCATGGGTGTTGGACACTGCATGTGGAGTTCACATTTGTTCAAATGTACAGGAACTCAAGAGAAGAAGGCAGGTGGGACAGCATGAGGTGGACCTATGAGTTGGAAACGGGGCACGGGTTGCTGCTGTTGCTGTAGGAGACTACTTCATTCCTTTACCATCTGGCATTGTATTGGAACTAGACAATTGTTATTTTGTTCCCAGTATAACTAAAAATATTATCTCCATTCCTGCTCTTGTCAGGAAGGGGTTTTCCTTTGAATGCAATATTTCAAAGTGTATTTTGTCTTATGATAATATTGTTTATGCAACTGGTTCAATTAACAATGGGTTATTCATGTTGGACATGGAAAGTTCTATACAAAATGTTGATATTAAGAAAGCCAAGTATGCTGATGACAGCACCTTGCTGTGGCATAGTCGTTTAGGCCATATAAACGAGAAACGCATTAAGCGGTTGCATGATCATGGACTGCTGGGATCATTCTCCTATAAGGAGATTGATACATGCAAAGCTTGTTTGATGGGTAAAATGATGAAGTCACCTTTTCCTCACAAAGGTCAAAGGGCTTCAGGTTTACTTGACCTTATACACAGTGATGTGTGTGGGCCATTTAGTAAACATGCCAGAGGTGGCTATCAGTACTTCATTACCTTTACTGATGATTTCAGTAGATACGGGTATGTCTATCTGATGAGACATAAAAGTGAATCTTTTGACAAGTTCAAAGAGTTCAAGAATGAAGTACAAAATCAGCTAGGCCGAAATATCAAGGCACTTCGCTCAGATCGAGGTGGTGAATACCTAAGTCATACGTTTACTGACTATCTAAAGGAGTGTGGGATTATCTCACAGCTCACTCCGCCAGGAACACCGCAATGGAATGGTGTGTCCGAGAGGAGAAATAGAACGCTACTTGATATGGTTCGTTCTATGATGAGTCAGGCTACTCTTCCATACTCCTTTTGGGGTTTTGCGCTGGAAACAGCTGCAAAGGTACTAAACCGAGTGCCATCCAAAGCAGTTTCTAAAACTCCATATGAGTTATGGTATGGGAAACAGCCAAGCTTGACATTTATCAGGATCTGGGGCTGCGAGGCTTATGTCAAAAAGCTCGCCTCTGGGAAACTAGAGAGCAGATCTGACAAATGTATCTTTGTCGGTTACCCTAAGGAAACTAAGGGTTATTATTTCTACGATCCCAAAGAGAACAAGGTTTTTGTTGCTCGGACGGCTATATTTCTTGAGAAGGAGTTTCTTCTGCAAGAGGCCAGTGGGAGAGAAATAAAACTGGATGAGAATCCAGAGGAAGGACAAAGTGATCAAGCACAGTTGGATGAGCCTGAGCCGGTAGAACAGGTTATTGAACAACCTGAGGCTCAAATATCACGGGAACCGCGAAGATCGGGTAGGATCCGTCGACAGCCTGAGCGCTATGACGGAGTCTACATCATTGACAATGATGAACCCCTCACTTATGCGGATGCGGTCAGTGGACCGGAGTCAGCGAGATGGCTTGAGGCTATGCGCGCCGAGATGGACTCCATGTCAGATAACCAAGTCTGGGATTTGGTTGATCCGCCTTCGGGAGTTATCCCTATAGGCTGTAAATGGATCTTCAAGAAGAAGATTGACATGGATGGTAACGTGGTTACCTATAAAGGCAGGCTAGTTGCGAAAGGTTTCAAACAAATCTACGGGATAGATTATGATGAAACTTTCTCACCTGTAGCCATGTTTAAGTCTATTCGGATTCTTTTCGCGATAGCTGCATATTATGATTATGAGATTTGGCAGATGGATGTGAAAACAGCTTTCCTTAATGGAAATCTGGATGAGGATGTGTATATGACACAACCTGAGGGTTTCACTAATCCATCAGATCGTCATAAGATATGCAAGTTAAAGAAGTCCATTTATGGACTTAAGCAAGCATCTAGAAGCTGGAATATTCGTTTTGATGAATCAGTCACTGAATTTGGTTTCATCAAGAACGAGGATGACCCGTGTGTATATAAGAGGTTTAGTGGGAGCGTGATTACTTTCCTAGTCCTCTACGTCGATGACATCTTGATCATTGGAAATGACATTCCTGAAATGCATGCTGTTAAAGCATGGCTGAGGAAGTGTTTCCAGATGAAAGATCTAGGAGAAGCAGCCTATGTGTTAGGTGTGAAGATCTACAGGGATAGATCTAAGAGGCTTCTCGGGCTGTGCCAGAGTACTTACATCGATAAGGTCCTGGAGAGATTTCATTTAGAGAATTCTAAACGTGGATATCTTCCAGTCAGACATGGTCTGAGTCTTTCGAAGAGTCAGTGTCCACAAACACAGACTGAGAAAGATGAAATGGACAATACGCCTTATGCTTCGGCTATTGGTTCCATTATGTATGCGATGTTGTGTACTCGCCCAGACGTCGCTTACGGGTTAAGCGTAACCAGTCGTTTCCAAAGTAATCCAGGTATGGCGCACTGGATTGCAGTCAAGAACATTTTAAAATATCTGCGGAGGACCAAAGATATGTTCTTGATATATGGTGGTCAGGAAGAACTCAGTATTGAAGGATATACTGACGCTTCGTTCCAATCGGACCAGGATGATTTCCGATCGCAATCAGGCTATGTTTTTAGCTTGAATGGAGGTGCAGTGGTGTGGAAGAGTTTCAAACAGTCAACTGTTGCTGATTCCACAACAGAAGCCGAGTATGTTGCAGCCTCGGAAGCATCCAAGGAGGCAGTCCGGATTCGTAAGTTCGTGAGAGAACTTGGTGTTGTTCCTTCGAGTGTCGATCCTTTGGTTATCTTCTGTGATAACACTGGAGCAATCGCACAAGCAAAGGAACCACGGTCGCACCAGAAGTCCAAGCACATACTGAGACGGTTTCACTTGATCAGGGAGATCATAGATCGTGGCGAGATCAAAATCTGCAAGGTTCATACAGATGACAATCTGGCAGACCCGCTTACCAAGCCTCTGGCGCAGCAGAAGCATGAGAAGCACTGTAATAATATGGGTTTGAGATTTCTCAACCATTAGATTAAGTGCAAGTGGGAGATTGTTGGGGTATGCCCTTAAGGCTAATGTTTGAGGCCTATGGGAATGTATTTGTATCATGTAATAAACTGTTATGTTTATAAAGGCATGGTTGTTATTCAGTTAGCTACATTGTCTGCTGCAATATATGTTCTTCTGAATAATGTCTCAAAGCTGTTCAGCTCGGCTGACATGCTATTATGTCCTTAGTCGATATATCTTGGTGAACATGAGACAGCCTTGATATGATTGAGACTAATATGTGTTCTAATCTTATAGGATGCTTCGAGCATGGAATAAGATGTAGACTCATGGGTACATTGGATGTACTGGACAGACCCTACTAGGATGTTCAATTGTTTGTCACAATGTGAATATTCCTTGATTAAGACAAGTGGCACATTTCCTCTGACTTGAGATCACTTGTGTTTTCTAAATGATGATTGTCATTGTTTTGAGGTAGTTCAATATCATTTGAAACATAATGATTATAGACTATCTTGGATGGTGAGCTTGAGTCAGGTTAGAGCACTAGTGATAGACATAGGATTGCCGTCTCCTTGTTTAAGGAGTGTGATGTTCTAAAGGGGCCCCCTGGATGAGATGATTGAGAAAGTGTATGGCCATACCCAGGTGACAGTGTTCATCTGTTCTAATCATGCTTATCATATTGGAGTTACGAGCTTGACAGGCTTGTCCAATAAGAACATCCAGTGGCAAAGGAAATATGTATGCTTTGTGATTTGATTCACACTTGTGCTGTTTTTGGGTGTAGTCTTGGAAGACTCATTTCTTTATATCGGGAGATAGTGATGTGTTGCTAGATACCCCTCACTGATCATGATAATGAGAATTATCGTTACTGACATTTAAAGGAAACCCTTAGGGTCGCACAATTTGATGATATGGCTTACTTAAGTCAGATCGTGTGGACTGAATTGTTTGGGTTCAGTTTAAAGGGAATTAGTCTCTGATTGTAAGTGAGATCTGGTCTGATCATGTTTGATTGATTAGGGCTTAAGATCGGTAAGCTTCGATCGAGAGAATAGATGCCAGATCGGTCAGATCAGGGGCATCGAGGAGATCGACGGTTAGATCGGGAACCTTAGGGTTTATTTAAGATCTAGACTAGATCATTGGCTTGATTGGTTCTTAAACCGAACCAAAGTGAACCGGCTCACTTGATGAGCGCATGGTTCAAGGGGAGAGGAGTTGGCGACAAGTTCACTTGGCGTGAACGTTGGGGTGAGGAGTGGTTACTATTTTTAGTAACCATGATCTCCACTTGGTGGGTGCTCTCGTCCGAATAGAGTATTCTCTATTTTCGCCACTTCAACTTATTTTTCCTCTCGCCCATATTCCTCTCGAGATTATTGTGTGAGTGTGGCGACGCTTGACGCTTGACGCTTGAGGAGGATTCGGCCAAGAAAGATTGACATCTCATTTTCCCTTCACTCGTCAAAGGACCTCTTGGAACCTTGCTAGCACAAGGAGCACCAAGAGAGATAGCGACATCATCTTGTGTGTGACGACAAGGAGAAGATCTCGTTTGATCTTTGCTTCCAAGCCGCCATCTAGAAATGGCAATGGTATGGATCGAATCACCTCTTATGCATTCGGGTTTTCTTTAAGTTGATTATATAAGGTGCATGCGATTCTTAGAGACCCTATCCGCTGCTTGAAAAACTGAATATGCGCCATGCTGGGTTTCGCCCCCCTCTAGAAAGGGTTTCGCCCCCGCTCAGGCGAGATAAGACAGAGGTCGAAGGCTTACCCTTCAGAGTCTCCTCAGTGGTCAAGAGCATATTCAGCAGCTCTGCCGGAGTACAATCGATTTTGTTCATATTAAAATTAATAATGAACGCGTCGAATGATGGCGGGAGAGACTGCAGAATAATGTCCACAGCAAGCTCCTGGTTGATGGTGTGCCCCAGTTTCTCCAGAGCCTCCTTGTGCCCAATCATCTTGAGCACGTGCGCTCCCACTGGGCTCCCTTCAGCCAGTTTGCTCTGAAAGAAGAGCTTAGTCAAATTATAGCGTTCAGTCCTCGCCTGTGCAGCATACAACATCTTGAGGTTTGCTATAATCTGTATAGCTGACATATCCTCATGCTGACGCTGCAGCGGTGGCGTCATAGACGCTAGCATCAGGCAAGCGACATCAATGCTATCATTGACGTGCTTTTCATAGGCTTCCCGAACCGCCCTTGCGGCGTTCGGAGCGGGCTGCGGCGGTATCGCCGTCTCGAGGACATACAGTTTCCTCTCTGCCTTAAGAATGATCTTAAGGTGTCCAAACCAGTCAGAGAAGTTCGGCCCAGCAAACTTCTCCCTTTCCAGTAGGGATCGCACATTGAAGTTCATGGTGTTCGTTGCTGCAGGTATCTACAACAATGCAAGAACAGCAAGGTCAGTATCAATGTATAAGAATCAATCAGGACTTAAGAAAGATTCTTTTTCTCACTATTTTATCAGGCGTGAAAAATCCAGCAAAACAGCCCGAAAGAGTAGAACTCTTTTAGTGAGATGGGATCCAGATTTCATACTTGGTCTCCGCGTCCCGCTCAGGCGAGATAAGATGCACAGAGAGTACAAGCACTAGTTTCTGGTAGGCAGTCCCTGCCGATCGCCAACCCGTGCGATTCCCCTTCATCTGGGCAATCCAGCAGACTGTGCCAACTGAGTTGGTACAACACAATCTCTGACCCCACAGATGGCTGCCTCCATGTGCTACCATATGCGCCACATATGTAGCCTACATGGTCAAGCTGACCCGACCTACTCCCTGGACCACCACGTGCTATGCTGAGCAACGAGAAGGGATAAATCCCTACTCTGTAACACGCAGGTGTAATCCCGCACCGTCTGAAGATAGATGGACGTGCCCACTGAGTGGGTACAACACGGCTCCAACGATAATCAGAACAGTGAGGTTTCGCGTCAGAAGGCTTACGAGCTTGATATTTTAGCGTTGGATTTTAACGGTCTTTTATCTTCTTCACTATCATGCAATTCCTATGGTGATAGCAGAAGATAAACTTAAACATGCAATTCTAATATTATACAATAAAAGAAAGCATGTATCTTATGTGGTAAAAGCCCATAGCCCTAGAAGACCTTAACCTAACTTAAGTCTTCATTTGCTCTTCATGGGTCTTTTGCTGCTCATCTGGCCCAAACCTGGGCCCAAGCGCCATCTGCAGCACAGGTGCGCCCACCAGGAATATGCGCCAGGTCCTAGGGTCGAACCCTAGACCTCCCACCTGGTCCAGCCACTTGCTGCATGCGCCTCTGCCAAGTGTGCACTGTGCTCTTGTCAAATTAAATTACAAATTTAACTATCTAGACAAGAGTGACACGCAGGTCACTTACATTTTATAAATTAAAACAATGTGATGCGCAGATCACAATAATTAATTTACAATTTTTAAAACCAGGCACGCAGGCCCCAGCACAGCACAGATTTAACATGGGCAGCCCACATAAGACTAAATAGACAAACACATGCATCCAATCAGCAATCAAGTGATCCATCATAAAAATTAAAATTTTCGAAAACCCCTTGGGATCAATTTTAATTTTTCCTTATTTGCCCTACAACCTTACAACGATCCATTACTAGGGATCCACTCATCCAACCTAGTCAGATCCACTGCCCTTGCATGCACCAAGTCCTAACTGACTTGAGTCGACCATAAGGTCAACCATGCATGCGTCAGGGCTGAACGACCACACTGAGGTCTGGCAAGCGGGCGTGACCCCGGGCCTAACTCAGGTGCGTTCATTAATCGTCTCAATCAGACTTCGCTACACACCTGTCTGCAGTCGACCTATAGCCACCATAGGCTTGCGCCAAGGTGCTATCTGGTCGACCCATTCAGGCTGTCAGATAGTCTGATCAGACTGTTGGATCTAAACTAGGGGTGACTTCAACCCTAATAACCCGTTTAAGGGTTTATAGTAGAGCCTTAGATCTAGAGTGAGTCGCGCATGTTAATTAGGGTTTTTAAGAAAAACACTAAGCATGCGCCAAGAACAACATGCGCCAATGATAACATACTTCAAGTTTCGCATGTACAAAAACTTAAAGAAAAAACGCATGTTAACTAGATCTAAGCTTGTACACGCAAACATGGATCACATAAGCTTAAGCAATCATACAAAGATGCATAGAAAACCTCGCTCTGATACCAGTTGTTGGAACCCCTTTCTAGAGGGGGGCGAAACCCAGCATGGCGCATATTCAGTTTTTCAAGCAGCGGATAGGGTCTCTAAGAATCGCATGCACCTTATATAATCAACTTAAAGAAAACCCGAATGCATAAGAGGTGATTCGATCCATACCATTGCCATTTCTAGATGGCGGCTTGGAAGCAAAGATCAAACGAGATCTTCTCCTTGTCGTCACACACAAGATGATGTCGCTATCTCTCTTGGTGCTCCTTGTGCTAGCAAGGTTCCAAGAGGTCCTTTGACGAGTGAAGGGAAAATGAGATGTCAATCTTTCTTGGCCGAATCCTCCTCAAGCGTCAAGCGTCAAGCGTCGCCACACTCACACAATAATCTCGAGAGGAATATGGGCGAGAGGAAAAATAAGTTGAAGTGGCGAAAATAGAGAATACTCTATTCGGACGAGAGCACCCACCAAGTGGAGATCATGGTTACTAAAAATAGTAACCACTCCTCACCCCAACGTTCACGCCAAGTGAACTTGTCGCCAACTCCTCTCCCCTTGAACCATGCGCTCATCAAGTGAGCCGGTTCACTTTGGTTCGGTTTAAGAACCAATCAAGCCAATGATCTAGTCTAGATCTTAAATAAACCCTAAGGTTCCCGATCTAACCGTCGATCTCCTCGATGCCCCTGATCTGACCGATCTGGCATCTATTCTCTCGATCGAAGCTTACCGATCTTAAGCCCTAATCAATCAAACATGATCAGACCAGATCTCACTTACAATCAGAGACTAATTCCCTTTAAACTGAACCCAAACAATTCAGTCCACACGATCTGACTTAAGTAAGCCATATCATCAAATTGTGCGACCCTAAGGGTTTCCTTTAAATGTCGGTAACGATAATTCTCATTATCACGATCAGTGAGGGGTATCTAGCAACACATCACTATCTCCCGATATAAAGAAATGAGTCTTCCAAGACTACACCCAAAAACAGCACAAGTGTGAATCAAATCACAAAGCATACATATTTCCTTTGCCACTGGATGTTCTTATTGGACAAGCCTGTCAAGCTCGTAACTCCAATATGATAAGCATGATTAGAACAGATGAACACTGTCACCTGGGTATGGCCATACACTTTCTCAATCATCTCATCCAGGGGGCCCCTTTAGAACATCACACTCCTTAAACAAGGAGACGGCAATCCTATGTCTATCACTAGTGCTCTAACCTGACTCAAGCTCACCATCCAAGATAGTCTATAATCATTATGTTTCAAATGATATTGAACTACCTCAAAACAATGACAATCATCATTTAGAAAACACAAGTGATCTCAAGTCAGAGGAAATGTGCCACTTGTCTTAATCAAGGAATATTCACATTGTGACAAACAATTGAACATCCTAGTAGGGTCTGTCCAGTACATCCAATGTACCCATGAGTCTACATCTTATTCCATGCTCGAAGCATCCTATAAGATTAGAACACATATTAGTCTCAATCATATCAAGGCTGTCTCATGTTCACCAAGATATATCGACTAAGGACATAATAGCATGTCAGCCGAGCTGAACAGCTTTGAGACATTATTCAGAAGAACATATATTGCAGCAGACAATGTAGCTAACTGAATAACAACCATGCCTTTATAAACATAACAGTTTATTACATGATACAAATACATTCCCATAGGCCTCAAACATTAGCCTTAAGGGCATACCCCAACACATGAGTCATGTTAGGGCACTAGTGATAGATATAGGATTGCCGTCTCCTAGTTTGGAGTGTGATGTTCTAATGGGGCCCCCCCTGGATGAGATGATTGAGAAAGTGTATGGCCATACCCAGATGACTATGTTCATCTGCTCTAATCATTCTCATCATATTGGAATTACAGGCTTGACACGCTTGTCCAACTAGAACGTCCAGTGGCAAAGGAAACACATATGTCAAGTGACTTGGGTTCACACTTGTGCTATGGTTTGGGTGAAGTCTTGGAAGACTCTTTCCTTTATATCGGGAGACAGTGATGTGTTGCTAGATACCCCTCACTGATCGTGATAACGTAAGTTATCGTTACCGACATTTAGAGGAAACCCTTAGGGTCGCACAATTTGATGATATGGCTTACTTATGTCAGATCGTGTGGACTAAATTGTTTTGGTTCAGTTTAAAGGAGTTTAAACTCTGATTGCAAGTGAGATCTGGCCTGATCATGTTTGATTGATTAGGGCTTGAGATCGGTAAGCTTCGATCGAGAGTGTTGATACTTGATCGATGAGATCAAGAGCATCGAGAGATGAACGGTAGATCTTGAACCATTTGGTTCAATGAGATCTAGACCATGGCTTGGGCTGGTTTGATTTGGTCCTTGAGCCAAATGCAATTGGACCGAATAGGATTGAACCGGTTCACATATGTGAACGCATGGTTCAATAGAGTTGGCGTTTTGGTTGGTTCACAAGACATGAACGCATGGCTTCATGACTTTCCAATTTTGGAAATCATGAAACGCCTAAACGCCCAAAACCGCCTAAACGCCTATCTTCTCTTTGTGAGTCTCCCGTATGTGGTGACTTCTGGTTTTCACGAAAGAGAGAAGAAGGTCTTCGGCCAAGAAAAGAATAGTCTCTCATCTCCTCCATTCGATTGGGACACCTTGAAGCTTTGCTAGCACAAAGACGCCAAGGGAGTAGTCATCTTCACCTTGTGTGCGTCATCTTTGGAGGAGCGCCGTTCGCCCTCTTATTCCGAGACGCCATTCGAATCAATGGCCATGGTAACATCCTATCTTCTTGCAAGATAACAAAGTTGATCATATATTCATGCCACTATCGATCTTATTCTTGAAACCCTAGAAAAGTTTTTCATGCGCATACCCTTAGGGTTTCACCCCCTTCTTGGGAACTTTCATAGCCATGTAAGAAACTTTCATCTAAGTTAACATGCGCAAACAAATATATCATATGCGCAAGCTTAATGAAAATTACATGTAGATCTATCAATCAAAAGCATTAGCATACTTGGATCACAACAAGCAATCATATGCATGAAGCCAAACCGTGGCTCTGATACCAATTGAAAGGGGGAGAAACCCTATAAGGCGCATATATATAAATTTTTCTAGGGTTTCATGAAGATCGGATGTGGCTTAACATATGATCAACTTAAGCATAGACATGAAACAAGGCGATGTTACCATGGCCATGAGTGGCGGCTTGGAAGAAGATAGAGAGCAAGTTGGCTCTCCTCCAAAGAAATCGCACACAAGGTGATGGAGCTTGCTTCCTTGCGCGTTCTTTGTGCTAGCAAAAACGCCAAGGTATCCTTTAGTGTGGAGGAGATGAGATGATGCTCTTGCTGGCCGAAAGCTCTCTCTCTTTTCGTCAAAAAAACAAAAACGAACAACCCCCACACAAGAGAGACTTTCGAAGAGAAGAGGCGTTGAGGCGTTGAAGCGTTACATGACTTCCAAAAATGGAAAGTCATGAAACCATGCGTTCATGTTTTGTGAACCAACCAAAATGCCAACTCAATTGAACCATGCGTTCATATATGTGAACCGGTTCAATTGCATTTGGTTCAAAGACCAAATCAAACCAAGCCATGGTCTAGATCTCATTGAACCAAATGGTTCAAGATCTAACCATTCATCTCTTGATGCTCTTGATCTCATCGATCAAGTATCAATACTCTCAATCGAAGCTTACCGATCTCAAGCCCTAATCAATCAAACATGATCAGAGCAGATCTCACTTCCAATCAGAGTTTAAACTCCTTTAACTGAATCAGAACAATTCAGTCCACACGATCTGACATAAGTAAGCCATATCATCAAATTGTGCGACCCTAAGGGTTTCCTTTAAAAGTCGGTAACGATAACTTACGTTATCACGATCAGAGAGGGGTATCTAGCAACACATCACTGTCTCCCGATATAA
Source organism: Costus lasius (assembly GCA_027563935.2). Lineage (NCBI taxonomy): Eukaryota > Viridiplantae > Streptophyta > Magnoliopsida > Zingiberales > Costaceae > Costus > Costus lasius. The sequence goes on from CM050453.2 coordinate 36,151,954, forward strand.
AGGAAAGAGTCTTCCAAGACTACACCCAAACCATAGCACAAGTGTGAATTCAATTCACTTGGCATATATGTTTCCTTTGCCACTGGATGTTCTTATTGGATAAGCATGTCAAGCCTGAAACTCCAATATGATGAGAATGATTAGATTAGATGAACATAGTCATCTGGGTATGGCCATACACTTTCTCAATCATCTCATCCAAGGGGCCCCTTTAGAACATCACACTCCAAACAAGGAGACGGCAATTCTATATCTATCACTAGTACCCTAACATGACTCATGCTCATTATCCAAGATAGTCTATAACCATTATATTTCAAATGATATTGAACTACCTCAAAACAATGCCAATCATCATTTAGAAACACAAGTGATCTCAAGTCAGAGGAAATATGCCACTTGTTTGCATATAAGGATTATTCACATTGTGACAAGCAATTGAATATCCTACGTAGGGTCTGTCCAGTACATCTAATATACCCATGAGTCTACATCTTATTCCATGCTCGAAGCATCCTATAAGATTAGAACACATATTAGTCTCAATCATATCAAGGCTGTCTCATGTTCACCAAGATATCTCGACTAAGGACAATACTGCATGTCAGCCAAGCTGAACAACATTGACACATTATTCAGAAGTATACATATTGCAGCAGATAATGTAACAACCTGAATAACAACCATTGCCTTTATAAACATAGAGTTTATACATGATACTGATATAATCCCAAGGCCTCAAACATTAGCCTTAAGGGCATACCCCAACACAAAATTCTTCAGGAATTTTGGGTATCAACAGAATGAAGGCTACTCAGATTACAAAACTGCAAAAACTACACAAAAGTTAATCAGATTCAAAGAGTTCCCATGTGTCCTAAAATGATCAGAAAATAAAATCATGAAAACAATTAATCCAAAAGATAGAATGACACATGTTCTTCATATTCCATGCGAGAAATTTGGGTTTCAAGTTATTTAAGCATCTTAAAAACTTGCAGCAAAAGTGCTAATCAGATTAGTTAGAAGAAAACTGCTGCAGAAATTAATCAGAATCGAAAAGTTGCTAGGTGTTTTAGAATGACCCATGGACTTTAAAATTCCGCAAAAATATCTAGATGATAGACAAAGATGAGTACTTTGTGATGGTGCCAAAGATCAAAAATTCTTCCAACCTAGTTTCTTAAAATCACAGCAAGAAAACACCTACTCAAGTAAGCAATTTGCAGATTTCAAATACGGTACTGTGCATTTCCTTACGGTAGTGCCGTAATATGCATAAAACTCTCGGGTTAGAAATTGGCAGAAATACGGTACGGTGAAGATGATTACGGCAATGCCGTATTTTGCGCATTTTATTTTTTACAAAAAGAGCCGAAAAATTAATTCAAAAAATAAACCAAGATAAAAGAAACTAAGCTAAGCAAAAGTGCTTGGGTTGCCTCCCAAGAAGCGCTAATTTTTAGGTCTTTAGCTTGACCAAAACCCAAAAATCATGGTGAAGCAGGTGAATCAGTACCAAAATATATAGCAAACAATTTTTTCCTTTTCCGCTATCCAAAAAGTTTAGCCACTAATCCAAATATCCATAATTTCATGTAAATCAAGATCGACATGGCTTTCTCAAATATGCGGGAATCAAAATCAAAATTCTCAACTCCATTCAAAGGATATTCGATGATTTTTCTATATTTATCAGAAAGCAAAATCATAACTCCTTTCTTCAAATTTATATCTTCAAGTGCAATAGGACTTTGATCAAAAGATACAAGCATTGGATCATCAAAATAAACTTTCTGTCTCAAATTAGATTTCTCAACAATGCATAATTTTTCAAATAAATCACAAAAGTCAATAATAGATATGGGCAAAACATCATCATGGTGAGATTCGTCAATATTTGCAATATCCAAATTTTCTTCAAGTCCTTCATGCTCACAATCAAGTAATTCATCAATTTCAAAATTTTTAACAAAACTAGAATAAGATTTTTCTAAATTAGTCCCCTCATATCCTTCATCAGAATTAAACATAAATAACATATTATCAAAAGAATCAATATCATCAAAAGAGGGTTTTTCAAAATCAATTTCCTCAATCTTTTCCTCAAATAATTTATCAGAAGAATCTAATTCACAGTTATCAAAATCAGAGTGAGATGCATTAATGTTCACATAAGGCTCAATCTCAAAACAATCATAATCAGAGGGAGATTTTTCCAAATCAAGTTCTTTAGTTTCAAACTCAAATAAACAAGCTTGCTGTGCTAACTGGGTTTCTAGAATTTCAGAATGAGCATGCATATTATCCATTCTATGTTTATGGGTCTCATATGCCTCCTCACTTTGTTTCATGAATTTTTCAAACATCAACTCTAAATTAGATTTTTCAGTATCCTCAAAGTATGGTTCAGAAGTATAGTTTGAGCAATCATCATAAAAAGAAGTTTGGTGATTTTCCCATCTAGAATACAATTGATGATTCTTTCCATGATAAATTGGGATTTAAAAATTGGCAATCAGAGGTATAATGATCAAAATATCCACAAATATCGCATCTAATAGAAGAAGAAGACTTCATAACAGAGTGCATAAAAGAGTTAAACGTATCTTGGAGTGTGCTCAATGAATCATTTTTATACTTACCTTGTACCATGTATATCTCACCTCTTGCCCATGAGTTGTGATTAAAAGACATCTTCAAATCAAACCTTTTCTACACAACTAAAAGTTGTTATCTCAAAATTCACAGGAAATAAAATATATCAAGATCTAAGAGTCTTGTGTATAGACAATTAGAATAGAAACAGAAACATTATCTAAGACCAATCAATCAAATTATTTTTTTTCTTTTTTTTCAGAATATAAAAAAATAGAAAAAGATAAAATAAAAGCAAATTCACAAATTTCAGAAATCACTGTTCTATCACAACTTGTGAAAATCCAAAACCTGCAAAAACAAAAAACAAAGTTAAATCTAAAACAAATAAAACTTAGTCTAGCAATACTAACAATTATTTTGATATTAACAAAACTAAGGTCCCTGGCAACGGCGCCAAAAACTTGTTGTTGTGTCTGCAAGTGTAGGGATACTTCGAAGTAATAAAAATATCGAACCACAGAGACCTACGTGTTAAATACCAAATAATTATTTTCTCACTAGCTAAGCAAACTGAATATGATGTAGCAAACGATCAAAAAGTGCACGGGAAAATATCAAAAAAGAAAACTTGGACTAGGGGTTCATCCACCTTGATTCTAATGACTAGAAGGAAATAAAGGCTATCAGTTAAATTTCATTACGATAAAGATTTAATCTACTTCATAAAAGGATCATCTCGCTCTCGCACAGACAATCATACAAAGGAGCAATCCTCACTGTCGTGCAAGATCTATCCAATGCTGAAAATAAGTAAATCATTGAACAAAGAACTCAAGGATCACTCTCGTGCATCCGAATTCTAAGTCAAAAATCTCAAGTGGAAACTCAAGGATCACTCTCGTGCATCCGAATCTCAACACAGGTTCTACTTATGGTTCTCCAATGTTCTGATCCTCACTCTCGCACAAGATGTACACGTTTAACACATTAACTCGATCCAAAGAATCATAAAAATAATAAGGCATTAAAATCACTAAAAATCAGAATTCAAGAACAAACCTAATCTCTTACGATAAGTTCCAAACTCGATGATTTATAGGGTTCCGAATTTCACAATCAACCTCTCAGTCTATTTCACAAAATTCTAAAACATACTGATATTTATAAAACTAAGGAGAATTAAAGACAATGATCACATAAGTAAAATTAACATAACAAAACTATTATGACAAAATAAAAGCCATCTAGTCATTAAAAATCAAGGAAAATTACTCCCCATGTCTCATAATATGTCTAAGCTAGTATGGATGTAAGATTACAATAAACCATAGTTTAGATGAACAGAAATCGAAGAAAAAGGGAAGAAATTACATAGCACGGTGTTGTAATCGAAATTACAACACCGTAATATGCTGGAAATGTAATGAATAGTGGCATCACCCACTGTTTCATTGATTTCTCCCTCGATCGGACTCCTTTCGATCTAAAACTTCCGAGGTATCCTCTCCTACTCCAGGCAAAGCTTCAGTGTAAAAATCGCGGCCTGAGGTGGTCTCTACGCCTCTCGGCACGAGGCTAAACCCTAAAGATGCCTCCTTCGATTACTCTCTCGATTGGTGATAACAAGTAGGGATTTAACTTCATGTGTCTTCTCCTCTTAAAGGTGAGTCTGCAGTATTTTTTGGATTTCAATTTGGACTTCTAGATCAAAAGATATGGTCCGCGTAAGATTCGAACCCTAAAAACTCACGAAAGTAGGCTAAAAATACGGTACCGTGAGAGTTTTACCCAAAAAAAATGGCAGTGCCGTAAATTTCACAAAAATTCATAAACTTTCTGGTTGAAATCCTCCAAAAATATGGTACCGTGATAGTTGTTCCCAAAAATACGGTAGTGTCGCATTTTACCCAAAATCTCTAATGAAAGTCGTCTGAAATTACAGTACCATGGTAGTTTGTCTGGAAAATACGGTAGTGCCGTATTTTTGCTAGAAAGCTCATTTTGACTATAAATTTAACGGGTAGCTTTGTTTCAACGTCTGGAATCCATTGGTGTGCTTAAATCTTCCAAAATTCATCAAAATAAGGCACTCTTTATCTGAAAATGAGCAAAAACAAGAAATGGTGTAGATCCCGCAATATTTGACAAATAAGGCTTAAAAACGAGTAAAAGAGCATAAATATGACACAAAAAGACACATCAAATGATGTAAAATATACTATGAATTTTGGTGTCATCAAAGGTACCCCTTCTTGGATTGCTCCAAGTTGAACCTCTCCAGGACCTTATCAATGTAGGTACTTTGACTAAGGGCTAGGAGCCTTTTGGATCTATCCCTATAGATCCTCATGCCTAGGATATAGGCGGCCTCCCCTAAGTCCTTCATCTCAAAATATTTCCCCAACCATGTCTTCACAGATTGAAGACTAGGGATGTCGTTCCCGATCAATAGTGTGTCATTGACATATAAGACCAGAAAAGTCACAAAGCTCCCACTAAATTTTCTGTACACACAGGCGTCATCTTCGCTTTAGATAAAGCCATAATCTCTTACTGCCTCATCAAACCGAAGATTTCAACTTTGAGAAGCTTGCTTTAATTCATAAATAGATCACTTTAGCCTGTAGACCATATTGGCCTCAGTAGGATGGATGAAGCCATCAAGCTGTGTCATATACACATCCTAATGCAGGAGCATCTTCTGGGTTTTATGTTGCTATGTTTTCTTTCCCTTATCTTGTTTTGGAGTAGGGGTAGCCTAGGATTTATTTTTCTTTAAGTGTTTTTAATTTCCTAGTTGATGTAATAGGTTGCTTTAGCTTAGGGCTCGCTACACCTGTAACTCACTACAAGGCACCCTTGACCCCTCAACACTCAAACCTCAAAGTCAAAGTCAACAGCAAATCCTCAAAGACAAATCAATAGTCAAAGTCAACATCAAATGCTCAAAGTCAAATCAATAGCCACCTCATCAAGTTGAGTCAATAATCAAAGCAAAGACAAGTCTACATGCAAGTCAAGTCAACACCTTCATGTCAAAGCCTCCCATCAAGCAAAGTCAACATGCAAAGAGAGAGCAAGACACATTCGGTCACAAGCTATTCAAATGAAGCACCTCTTCACATGTGACCAATGCATGACGAGAACACCACCCCTTCCCAATGCTTTGGTCCCCACCTCTTCAACCACCAAAGACATGCGCCATTGGTCCCCACCTCTTCAACGAGAGCCTCCAAGGCAACACCTTCAGCTGCAAGCTACCAGAAATCCACATGCAAACCGCCACTCTCAACCAATGGTATCATTTCAAGAAATAATTCATCTCGACCATCCATTTCAAAGCAAGAAAAGTTAGCCCTTAGATTCAATTTGAGGGGAATGTAACGTTGAGGGAAAGTAGGGTTTAAAGCCTTGTATTTTCGCATGCACATCAGTCTATTGTGTTTGATGAAAAAATGTCTTGAGCGCAAGTTCCTTTAGGGTTTGGTGGATTCCAACCGAAACTACTCTCCTCTTCCCCTTCTCTTCCTCTAAGTGTTGTGTGAGAGCTTCTTCTTCCAACTGAAATCCTTCTCCACCTCCATCCTCTCCCTCTCTTGAAGGCCTCTCGCATGTGGACATCATCAAGCTCCAAGTGGTCTTCATCCATCTCCAACGCCATGCAAAGTGAAGCAACATAGAAGCCTTGATCAAGAACACCCCCCTAAGGACTCTTGTGTTAGTTTTGGGTGTTTGGAAGTTGTATTCCGAACCAACACCCCTTGTTCTAATTGATCAGATTGTAGGACATTTAAATACCCTATTCTAAGCCTCATCGCCAAGATACGGGAGCGAGGACAAAGAAAGGGGTTAAGGCCCCTTCCCTAATAGGGGTCACAAGGTGATCTCTCTCCATTTTCTCCTCTTGTTCTTCTTGTTGCTTACTTTCCTAGAAACGAATGCATAGGGTTTCATCATGTTTTTTGAGCTTCATACCTAGGGACGATCCTAATGTCAAACCCTAGAATCATCCCCTACTACAGTGGTATCAAAGCAAACTCTAGGTGCTCAAAGTGGTTATTAGGGTTATTAGGGTTTTTCGGCCATGATTGAGTTTTCTGTGTTTCTGCTTGCCTTCTATTGGATAAGGTTTCTGATCATAAACTCTCTTAAATATGCTGTGGTTTTGGTTTTTCGGATTTTATTGATCATCATTTGAGTTAGAGGTTACCTAATCAATAGGTAGTTCAATCTCTTTGAGTGTTCTTTGTGTTGGTGTCTCACTTGATTTTTGCGCAACTTAGGTGTGATGTATTCTGATTGGAAATGTTTTTGATTGAAAGTGAATGTTGTTAAGTTGATTCTCTGAAATTTTTGTAAGCCTCTCATCCATACAATTAAAGGGACTAACTAAGCACATAGTTAGTCTCCTCTACTTGAAGGATTACACTCTTGGATGACTATTTGTGTTCAATCTTTTGCTTGTATCTCCTTGGCCGAAACCTGTGTTGTGTCTTCCTTCATAGATCAACTACTGGACCTTGGATTTTATGAAGTTATATTCTGATTTGTGTGATATTTTGGGTTTGGGTTGGAACACCTAAACAAATGGGTAGCTTCCACCCCTAAAACCTTGAAGTTTTGGACTTGTTTTGCCCTACAATTTCTTAGCCGAAATCTATAGTGGTTTTCTTGTTAGATACCTTGTTGAACTCTGGTTTTTGAAAGTATATCCGCTTATGACCTTTGAGTTGGTACCAAGTTAGAATTTGGAAACACCTAAAAAAAAAGGTGATCTCCTCGTTCGAACCTTGAAATTTCTTGTGTTGTGTTGTCATCTTGGTTTGCTACTTGGGTTTGTGTTACCCTATCTTACTTGGCCGAGACTTGGGATACCCTAATCTGATAGGGAACTCATAAGTCAGGGGATAAGGAGGGGCTAAGGGGACTCCCTTCATCCAATAGGTAGGACTCCTTGCACAATTTCTTGTGAAGCTATATATAGGATTGGTGGTGAAGCATTTTTCTTAACCCTAATCCGAATTTCTTTGTCAGAATTTAATTCTGTGGTTTTCATTGAGTTTGCTGAAACTTGCACTTGTTCTTGAAGCCTCATCACATGATAAGGTGTCATAACAAGCTGATCAAAGAAAGACATGTTGGAATCTCAAACAAGCTTGGATGAAAGTATTGTTGCTCACCACCCAAGCTTACTTTGTTGAAAGGAGGTCCTGGCACTTGTTCATCTATAACTCCTACTGAGATCTTTTGTTTATTTGGTGAATCTTCTTGCTGTGTTCTGGCGCCATTCCTCATGCTTGTAAAACCCTAACATGTTGCTAAAGTAAATTGCATACCAAATTAGGGTTTCGGCTAGGGTTTGTGCTAATAACTTGTTTGAACCTCTGATTTTTTTTTGGCTGCATTTCAACTTGCTGTAGGATCGTTCTTGCTGATTTCTAGATTATTTTGGTTTTATTGTGATTTAATGTGCTGAGAACCCTATAGCATTGCTAGAAGTCAAACATCAAACTAGGGTTTTCATCAAAATTGCTTGTGTTGCTAAGCTAGTCTAAACTTCTATTTCGTGAATTGTCTGCTAAAAACTTGCTATGGGATTTTGCTCTTGTTGGATTTATGAATTACTCATGTTGGTATTCTGATTAGAAACTCTAAGCTTGATAATTTCTAGTTTTCATTGGTGATAACAAAATTGCAAAGTTTAACTATGCAACTTGCTTGAGTGTTGTTTTATGCTGAAATTTTGTGCACTATCCACTTGTTTAAATCTGAAATTTGCATGCTTAGTTTTGATCTTGTTCACCTCCAAATCAAGTTAACAAAATGCTTAGGGGCCAGAATCAATATCATAACCAAGCCTATGCTCAACCATATGAATCAAACCATGCTTACACTCATGATTACACCCCTAGGGAAACCTATGAGCCAAGATGTCCACACCAACCTAGGAGTAGTCCTAATTTTCATGATTGTAAAGGGGCATAAACTACGAGATCTGAAATTATCAAAATGACAAGGGAAATATCAGCGAGATTGGATATAATAGACAATTCTCAAAAACAACTCCCTACCTCCACATAATGAATTTGAATATGACTTATCAACTAGGATGAACCCTCCCTTGTTTGATAGTAACACTAATTCACAAGGATACGAAGAATGGGAATCCCTTGTGGAACAATACTTTGAATATCAATCTGTGCCTGAACGAAGCAAGGTGAAATTTGCCCACTTCTTGCTTAGAAGGACAGCCCTAATATTCTAGAACAGTGTAGAGAAGCAACTTGAAAGGAGAGGTATAGCACCCATAGATAATTGGATAGATATGAAACGACGATTAGGAGAAAATACATATCCCCACACTTTGGTCAAAGGACATATGCTTATAAGAGATCATCAACTTGTAGTGAAAATATAATTGACTGGACCCAAGGGAATGATTCGGTGAAAAGATATATGGAAAGGTTTGATGAATTGCACTTCAACTTTAAATTCTTTGAGGAAACATGGAAGCATACAGATCTATTTATAAGAGGGTTAAAAAGAGAGATTAGGGAATCCTTGTCCTACCGCTCAATTAGAAACATCGATGATGCTTACAGCCAATCACTTAGGATTGAATGTAATATTACTTGGTCAGAATTAAAAGCTTCTTATAAGACTTTTGTTTCCAAGAATCCAAATGCACCCAATAGGGGTCCAACCCCTAGAGAAGACATGCCAAAAGGAAACACCCATTCTCAGGATTCCCTAGAACAAACCTTAGCCTTAGTAGCCCAGAACATGGGAAAAGAAATAGAAGATGACCTCTATGCCCCCGATTATACTAGTGATGATGACCTAGGGCAATTGAACTTGAACCACCTCTTGACTCACCTAGCACCAAAACTCCACTTGTTGAAAATCCATTAGAACACAAATCTGGACCATTTGATATAAGGACCCCATATGAGGATAACAACCAAGGGCAAATTAGTAAGGCACCTCTTCAAGACTCCCCTAATGCCCTTATCTCTAAACCTAAATTAGAATCTAAAGTGGAGGTTCTTGTTATTGACCAAATCAGAATTCCCCACTTAAACAAATTTAGTGAGCTAAGCCATAGCATGATCCCTCCCAAAACCATAGTTTGTCATTGGTACCTGCTAGGACCCTCCTCATTGCCATCACTTTTAGGGCCTAGGCCAAAACATCCACCATTATCCTTAGATACACCTCAGCCCTCTCCTAAACTTGACTCAATTGAAAATCTTGAGAAAGTTGTGCAAGCCGAACTTGAATAACCTCTTGACCCAACTAGCACCGAGCCCTCTATTGACCTACCCCTAGAACCACCAACCTTAGAACCATCACCATTGGAACCAACCCAACACATTCCCACTCTTGACTTGGTAATACTTCCAACCCCAGAAATGGAAGCCCATACTAAACTCTGGCCTAATCTACCCATGAACCAAACTCTAAACTATTCTTTAGTGGAAACTCTTTCAAAGAAAAAAGACTACTCCATGCTATACAAGACCTTCTACTATGATGCTCTCAATTTTGAAATCTGTGTTGATCATACTATGACTATGCTTATGCTTCACATGACATCATCATTTGCTTTAAATGAATAACTACATAGGAAAATTGCTCATGAATCTGATATTGGATTAATTCTTCCAAATCATAATTTACAAACATCGAGCTTAATGCATGTGATTCCATGCTCATACGTGACATGTTTTTCATTCAAAGCTGTTACATTTGAATATCATATTTTCAAATCATATATTGCTGCTACATATGAGAAAACAGCTGCTTTCAAAAATCACTCTCATATTGGTAGGGTTGAAGAAGCCAAGAAAGCTGAAGACAATCTTCAAACATTGGGGTGGCCCACAAAACTGTAATTCAATGACAAACATCACCTACGCTTCCGTAGCTGAGATGATCTTTGTACCTTGGATTGGCCACCAGAAGCTACAACTCGGAACCTCAAATTTAATTCTTCGGAGAAGAATTCTTTTACACCCGAGAAAGCTGATGCAGGAGCATCTTCAGGGTTTTATGTTGCTATGTTTTCTTTCCCTTATCTTGTTTTAGAGTAGGGGTAGCCTAGGATTTATTTTTCTTTAAGTGTTTTTAATTTCCTAGTTGATGTAATAGGTTGCTTTAGCTTAGGGCTCGCTACACCTGTAACTCACTATAAGGCACCCTTGACCCCTCAACACTCAAACCTCAAAGTTAAAGTCAACATCAAATCCTCAAAGACAAATCTATAGTTAAAGTCAACATCAAATGCTCAAAGTCAAATCAATAGCCACCTCATCAAGCTGAGTCAATAATCAAAGCAAAGACAAGTCTACATGCAAGTCAAGTCAACACCCTTCTTGTCAAAGCCTCCCATCAAGCAAAGTCAACAAGCAAAGAGAGAGCAAGACACATTCGGTCACAAGCTATTCAAATGAAGCACCTCTTCACAACTGACCAACGCATGACGAGAACACCACCCCTTCCCAATGCTTTGGTCCCCACCTCCTCAACCACCAAAGACATGCGCCATTGGTCCCCACCTCTTCAACGAGAGCCTTCAAGACAACACCTTCGGCTGCAAGCTACCATAAATCCATATGCAAACCGCCACTCTCAACCAATGGGATCACTTCAAGAAATAACTCATCTCCACCATCCATTTCAAAGCAAGAAAAGTTGCCCTTAGATCAAATTTCAGGGGAATGTAACGTTTACAGTCTGTTTCAGAGGAGAGAAACAAGGAGAGAAAGGAAAGAAATAAGATTCTTTCCTTCCATTTTACTTGTTTCAGAGGAAGGAATGGGCAGAGAGGAAAGCAATTATTTCTTTCCTTTCTCTCCAAAAACGTTCCCTCAAAAAGAGACGGAAACTCCTTTCCGTTCTCTCGTTCTCTCGCTCGACTCTCACGCTTGACTCTCTTGCTCGACTCCCACACTCGACTCTCATGCCCGACTCTCGTCGTGTCCTTCCTCCCCTCTCACCCGACGCCAGCGCCCCTTTCCTCGAGCGCGACGACACCTCTGTCCTCAAGACCCGTCCACGCCCCCTTTCCTTGAACGCGGCGACACCTCCGTCCTCCTCAAGACCCGCCGTGACCACACGGGCGACCCGGATGCCGCCTCCGTCGAGCTCCACGCCTGCGTCGTGCCCCACCCCGCGGCGGGGTGGCGGCAGTACTTGCTCCGCTCCATCGTGCCCCACATCTTCTTTCCCCTCTGTTTCTCACCACCCCTCCCCTCTCGCCCAACTTCGCTGCCCTCTTCGCCGAGTAGCTTGCCCTCTCGCCTTCGAGCTTGCCGCTACCCTCTCGCCTTCGAGCTCGCCGCTACCCTTCGCTACCCTCTTACCGCTCGAGCTCGCCCGCTCGAACCAACTTCTCTGTCCCTCTCGTCCAAGCTGCCGCAGGGGGAGACGGGAAATGGAGCACGGCGTCAGGGAAGACGCCGCCTTCGCTGCCTTCGCCGAGTAGCCGCCTCCCCGCCTCGGTTGCCCTCCCGCCTTCTCTACCCTCTCGCCGCTTGGGCCGCCTTCTCTGTCGCTCTCGTCCAAGCTGCCGCAGGGGGAGACGGGAGGTGGAGCACGGCGTCGGGGAAGACACCGACGAAACCGCAGGGACGCCAGCGATGACCTTGAGATGATGGGGCAGCGTCGATCTCGGGAAGGTGGAGGAAGATGGATTTGAGTTGACTAGTCAACAGCTCATCAACTGGTCAATATATAATTTAGGTAGGATTTGAGTTGATTTTGACTCAATCAACAGTCTAGTTGACTAGTCAAAATATTTCTTTCCTTCTATCACGAGGCCTAAGAGAGAAAGGAATTATTTCCTTTCTTCCTTATTTCCTTTCCCTTGTTGTTTCCTTTCTTTTCTGATTTCTTTCCCTCCTCCGAAACGCAATGTTAGGGAAAATTGGGTTGAAAGCCTTGTATTTTCACATGCACATCAGTCTATTGTCTTTGATGAAAAAATGTCTTGAGCGCAAGTTCCTTTAGGGTTTGGTGGATTACAACCGAAACTACTCTCCTCTTCCCCTTCTCTTCCTCTAAGTGTTGTGTGAGAGCTTCTTCTTCCAACTGAAATCCTTCTCCACCTCCATCCTCTCCCTCTCTTGAAGGCCTCTCGCATGTGGACATCATCAAGCTCCAAGTGGTCTTCATCCATCTCCAACGCCATGCAAAGTGAAGCAACATAGAAGCCTTGATCAAGAACACCCCCCATAAGGACTCTTGTGTTAGTTTTGGGTGTTTGGAAGTTGTATTCCGAACCAACACCCCTTGTTCTAATTGATCAGATTATAGGACATTTAAATACCCTATTCTAAGCCTCATCACCAAGATACAAGAGCGAGGACACAGAAAGGGGTTAAGGCCCCTTCCCTAAAAGGGGCCACAAGGTGATCTCTCTCCATTTTCCCCTCTTGTTCTTCTTCTTGCTTACTTTCCTAGAAATGCATGCATAGGGTTTCATTATGTTTTTTGAGCTTCATACCTAGGGACGATCCTAATGTCAAACCAAAGAATCATCGCCTACTTCACATCCTCTATCAACTTCCCGTTAAGGAATGCCGTCTTAACATCTATCTACCATATCTCATATTCATGATATGTAGCTATAGCAATCAAGATTCGAATGGATTTAATCATTGCAACTGGCGAGAAGGTTTCATCATAGTCCACCCCGTGGACTTGTCTAAATCCTTTAGCCACAAGTCTACCCTTATAGGTAATTATGTTGCCGTCCATGTTAGTATTCCTTTGGAAGACCCATTTACACCCTATGGGTATTACCCCTTCAGGTAGGTCAACCAAATCCTAGACTTGGTTAGCCGACATGGAATCCATCTCGGATCTCATGGCCTCGAGCCATTTCTCAGAGTCTAGTCTAGCGACCGCCTCATCATAGGTCCTGGGTTCATCCTCAATGATGAAGATCCTGTCGTGTTGGCTTAGTAGCGACCCATACCTCTCAGCCGGACGACGAATCCTCCTAGACCTATGTGGGAGCATTGACTGAGCCTCCGGTACAACAACTGGTGAAGGTGGCTCAGGTTCTATCTTAGTGTATTGTGGTTACATTTGGACCCCGTCCAAGTCAAACTTCCGCCCACTGACTTATTTCATGAGAAATTCTTTCTCTAGAAAGACAGCACCCCAAGCAACAAAAACTTTGTTCTCGGTGGGAACATAGAAGTAGTATCCCTTAGTTTCCTTAGGATACCCCACAAACACACATTTATCAGATCTGGGTTCGCTTGCTAGAATCCTAATGTTTGACATAACCCTCTGATGCAGGAGCATGCGACATGAAAGAGGGGGAAGATCTGCCCCAATGGTGGCCCAAAAATTTTCCACAGAAAGTTCCTCGGGGTACCCAGCGACGAAAGTCATGCCCCGTGGACTCCTGCAGACAGCCATCCGAATCAGCAGCGACTTCACACGCACAAGTCCGATTTTCCACAGAAAGTTCTTCGGGGCACCCAGCGACGATAACCTCGCCCTGTGGATCCTGTAGGCAACTACCAGGTGCTCAAGTATGATTTTCCACTGAATGTTCCTCAGGTCACCCAGCGACGAAAGTCACACCCCGTGACTCCTGCGGGCAACTCCCCGACAAGATTTCAGAATCGGAAGCAGCACCACATGCACAAGTCAGAAATTCCACAGAATGTTCCTCGGGTCACCCAGCGACGAAAGTCACACCCCGTGACTCCTGCGGACAGTTTTCCACAGAATGTTCCTCGGGTCACCCAACGACGAAAGTCACACCCCGTGACTCCTACAAACAGCCACCCGAAGCTGCAGAACTGCCCCGATGACCCCACTTTGACGTATACAACCCACCCTACCATGTTGCTCCACCCTATGAAGACCCTAAGGAGCCCAACAAGGTGGTTATTCGGTGATCCCAACGCCCATCTCACCCACCGGACCGCTTCGTGGGTGTTATCAGCCCACTCTCCATCCACACCGAAGTAATCCGGCCCAAGGACGCTACCAGCTAATCCCCGAGGAGCCCAATTCCAGATGGGCCTCACAACCACATCAGCAACACGGCCCAAGAGAAGGCTGCGACGATCGTTACATAGCCCAGTACTTCGAAATTCTATTGCTTTATCGCGATGTGCTCCGAGCGTGTCTAACCGTCATTGCAGCCACCTCGTACGCTGAAGAATCAAGGACCTGCGCCCTTGCAGGAGTAGATGGTAGTTGGTAGGATTATGTTCTGTTTTGTCTTTTTGTGGCAGCTTGACCACTTTTTTGGTTGTTAGTTGTTGAGATGTTGTCCGCTTTGTCTTGTTTCCCCTCCTTATCTTATAAAAGAGAGTGGCTGGCTAGCATTCTCCCTTAGTTCTCTTAGAAGTAGAGTTCTCCTGGTGAGCGAGTGTGCCTCCAGCATGTGTGTGGCAAACGAAGTAGCATCGTCTTCGACGTTTGTAAGATTCGGTGACCGGCGTCTCGACTCAATTTCCTGCTTGTATCTCCTGCTTTTGAGAAGTAAATCCCACCGATCCGGGTGGGTCAGGTTCGCCTGTTTTTACACGTTCTTTCCGAGTTGTGTTTTCGTTCGCCCTCTCACCCACGAGCAAGCCCATAGTTCATTGAATGGGTTGATTAAGCCATTGGATCCAATCTAATGCAACCCAAATCCAAATGTGACCTAACAATGGTCAAATTTGGGTCAACCTACCACAAATGAAGTCTGGCTCCAATAACATTCTTCCATCTCCTCAGACCCATCGGCGCTGATGAATTTTCCCAAATAGATCAGAGTTATCCAATAACTCGATCATAAGGCTTCCCGATCAATACGAGAACTCAAGCATCAAGGTGTGTGACCCTGTAGGTTCCTCTGACGCTGGCAGTGCTGACCAAAGGACACCACAAGCAGTGAGTGGCACCTAGCAGTGCATCACTGCTACCCAGGTCATTGGAATGGATATCAACATCGACATCCCCATCATCGCAATTAGGTACAGATGCATTCCAGTCTCTTTGTCATACTGATATCCGATTGGACAAGTGTGTTACCACTTCTTTTCATCCAATCTCATGTCTATGACTAAATCAGGTCTCACCTGGGTATGGCCATACACTTTCAGTCATAGAACCATAGAGGAGCTCCATGTACATCAAACTTCCCTTAGGTAGGGGCAAATCCTCTATCTGTCTGTTGACCTTCTCATATGGGTCGTGACATGCTCAATGACAACCATTATTACCCCCCAACTACGGCGAGGTGTTAGGTTGTATCAAAGCATATCCCTGACCATATAGAATGACTAATGACCTCAAGTCAAGGGATCAATGCATCTCCTATCACTTGTGAGGATAACTTGTGACACCAAGTCATTGCCTCACAGCGGGTCAATCCAGTATATCCACCACTGATATACCCATATGTCTGCGTTAGCACCTCATGCCTAACCAGCCCATTTACCTGTCTCACAAGTACCAGAGCTGCCCCATATCCACTCAGGTACATCGACTGGGGACTATCATTTGAGCACATATCCAATCTGTCTCCAGGGACATTATCATATAAGTACACAATCGCAGATGTAAGCAAATATAGATAATGACAATACCAGAATGATATAAAATATCAACGTCAAGTAGTACAATAATGGATCAAAACTAGGTCCTAGGGCATATACACCAACACCCTTGACACTGCCTTTAGCACGTGCCTTACCCTTCTTTTTCATGTTCCTAGCCGTGGGAACCAAAAGAACAGAGTTGGGTTTTGTCTTGACCATTTATCGCTCGGTCGTATGGAGCATATTCAACAGCTCCTCCCTCGTGCATTCAATCTGGTTCATGTTGAAATTTATAATAAACAAACTGAAGCTAGAGGGCAAGGACTGCATAATAAGATCCATGACCAGCTCGTTATCGATTGCATGTCCCAGTCTCTTGAGATAATCCACATACCTAATGATCTTGAGTACATGGGGTCCCACTAGAGCACCCTCAGATAACTTGCAACGAAAGACTGTTTTGGCAATGTCATATCTCTCAGTTCTATCCTGAGCCTCGAACATCTATTTCAGATGTGTTATCATCTGAAAAGCATTATATTCCTCATATTACACCTGAAGTTTATGTGCCATAGTGGCTAACATGAGACATGCAACTTCCAAAGAGTCATCTAGATGCTTTCTAAAAGCATCCCTGTCTACCACTCGGGCATTAGGTGCAGGAGGCGCAGGAAGAGCTTGCTTAAGGACATACAGCTTCTTCTCGAGCTTGAGAGCCTCCAACTTATCCTTCTCAAGAAGGGATCACAATGTTAATTCGCTATTGTTCGTTGCCATCTACAACAATCAAGAAAAAGCAAATTAGTACTACTTTGAATTATTTAATCTTGACTTGTATTAAATGATCATGGCTCCCAATATTTTAATCGAATTCACAACCCACAAAGTCAATCAGAAAATCTGAGATTTCCTAGTTTGATGAGATCCTTATTTCACATGAGGCTTTGTGTCCTACGAGGGTGGGATGAGACGCATAAAGTGCCCATGCTTCTTAAGGTGGGCACACCAGCCGATTGCACTTGGCAATTCCCCTTATTGAGACAGTCTAGGCCTTTCATATCCAACGAGGGCTGAAAAAAGTATGAAACCCTAACCTCTCAATAATGCCTCTAGAGTTCCATCATGTGGCCACCATATGCAAAAAAGCAGTCAAGTCTATTCCTAACCGTTATGCCCAAGGCCAACGATTTTCCTTATGAAGGCACATCCAGGTTAAAACTGGACTGGGGAAACCATTATCACCACGCACCTTCTAAAGGTAAGTGGGTGTGCCCCACGAGGGTGGGAAATAGTGCACAACGCCACTGATCGATAGCTTGATGAGGGCTACAAGTTAGAAGGCTTATTTCAGACTTGATATTTTTATTTGAGAGTTTTTGAGGTCTCATCCTCTTAGTTTTATCTTTTGTCTAACATTACAGGCCTGCAATCCTATGGTGATAACAATAAGTTAAAACACCATAGGCATGCTTTAACAGATAAGGAAAGCTATAAATAAGTGATGTGGTCATAGACCAATCAACACACTGAACCAATACATGCCAAAAGTGTTCAGTGCTTGACCCAAGCCCCAAAACAAGACCTAATCTAGCCGCCACTATGATCTTTGTCCATGCTCGGGTCCAAGGCCCTCCAATCCAAGGGATAGCTCTCAAACCCTAGTAGCACCTCTAAGAAAATCGATAAGCACTCCTATAGGTTCAACCAAGCTCTCTTTGATGCGGCCACCTCCAAGTTGCACAAGCAAGGTGGATGCGCCAAGCAAGGTGAATCCCGCCATCATCCTTAATCGTCAATTTTTATAAAACAAAGAAAAAAAAGAGCGGCACGTAGGCCGAACACAAATACATCACAGGCATACAAGGGGCTTGACTATGACCACAACACCATGCACAAGCAAGATACCTATCTCATGCTTTTCTATATGCTTATGAAAAACTTAAAATCTGAATTTTATTTTTTCATCAAAACATCTCTCTTTTCCTCTACCTCTTATCACAAATCTTTTGGTTATTTGTTTCTCTCAGGAGTCTACAAGTGGCATACCCACTGCCCATCTTTCAATCCTTAACTTGCTGAGATTAGGGCAATCACCCAGTCCATGCCCCGCATAATCTCAACAAGTCTCTCATAATTGGTCTATCCCACCATGAGAGGAGAAATTATTTCTTCCACATATGGGTCTGTCCCAGTCCCAGTCATATAAACAAAGCAGAAACCCAAAAGAAGTCGAAGAGAAGTTAGGAACAAGAAACTTACAATTTTTCCTACTTTTGAAAAACTGTGAGCCACATGCAAATTTAAAGAAAAATACATATGGCATGTGAGCATACAAGAAAGCAATAAAACACTATTCGGGTCTCGCAACTCCCTCTCATACCATTGTTGGGAAACCCTGGGGATTTAAAATTTTATACACATCATAAATACATATAACGGAAGCAAATCCCTAAAACAGGCTAGTCCCAAAAACCCCGAAGATCGATACTTGCAAGGAGGTTGACACGGTGAGTAAGAGATAGTACCTCAAAGAAATTGATGGAGATGTTGATGTAGGCGCCCAAGTGTTTGCCCTCTGCAGTCTCGCACACAGCTGATGCTTGAGTTATCTTCTTCCACGCCCAGTGCTAGCCTCGGGAAGAAGATCCATGCCTTCGAAAGGGTTTTCCTTGATTACTTGTGCTACCCACAAGGATGAGGATGTGCCAAGAGGAAGAGGAAGGGAGGAAGCCGCCAATCCTTCTTGCACCTTGCATCAAGGGAAGGAAGAAGGAAGTACGAAGAAGCTTGTGGCCTTTGATGGAAGAAGAGCTCCTAAGCTTGCGCCCCCTTTGTTGTCCATGCCTCCAAGAGATTGTGCAACAAGAGGGGTCAGCTAGGATCTCTTTCGTAAGAACAAGAGGCAGTTTTGGTTAAGGGGAAAGTCAAGGTGATTATGCGATGATTCAAGGAGTTAAATCAATTTATTATCTTGATTGATTCTTTGACTCCATATGTGCATAAGCCTTGCCTTAGCAAGCCAATGTCTCATGCGCCTAACACCTTCCTAATGAAGTAAACTTTCCATCCATGCGGTAAGACCAAGTCAAGACATGATTGAAGTTTTCCTAATTAGGCTTGGGCGCAAGTTGTAATCCAATTAGGACTCTAATTGTGTCAATAATCTGCCCCACTTGCGCCCATCGTATCTCAATCTGTATCTCAAGTGATCAAATCCAAATTAATCACTTGGAAGATACCAATCATGCAATAGGCGCCAATCCTAGTCCAACTAGGACTCTACATTGATGCGGGAGCATACGACATGAAAGAAGGGGAAGATCTGACCCCAATGGTGCCCCAAAAATTTTCCACAGAATGTTCCTCGGGTCACCCAGTGATGAAAGTCACGCCCCATGACTCCTGCAGACAGTTTTCCACAGAATGTTCCTTGGGTCACCCAGCGACGAAAGTCACGCCCCGTGACTCCTGCGGATAGTTTTTCACAGAATGTTCCTCGGGTCACCCAGCGATGAAAGTCATGCCCCGTGACTCCTGCGGACAGTTTTCCATAGAATATTCCTCGGGTCACCCAGCGACAAAAGTCACGCCCCATGACACCTGCGAACAACCACCCGAAGCTGCAGAACTGCACCAACGACCCCACTTCGACGTGTACAACCCACCCTACCATGTTGCCCCACCTCATGAAGATCCAAAGGGGCCCAACAATGTAGAAGTACGACGATCCCAACGCCCATCTCACCTACCGGACCGCTTCATGGGTGTTATCAGCCCACCCTCCATCCACACCGAAGTGATCCGGCCCAAGGATGGTACAAACCAGCCCCTGAAGAGCCCAATTCCAGATGGGCCTCACAACCATATCAGCAACACGGCCCAAGAGAAGGCTGCGACGATCATTACGCAGCCTAGTACTTCAAAATTCTACTGCTTTGTCGTGATGTGCTCTGAGCGCGTCTAACCGTCGTCGCAGCCACCTCGTATGCTGAAGAATCAAAGGACCTACGCCCCTGCAGTAGTAGATGGTAGTTGGTAGGATTATGTTCTGTTTTGTCTTTTTGTGGCAGCTTGACCACTTTTTGGTTGTTAGTTGTTGAGATGTTGTCCCCTTTGTCTTGTTTCCCCTCCTTGTCTTATAAAAGAGAGGGGCTGGCCAGCATTTTCCCTTAGTTCTCTAGGTGGTAGAGTACTCGTAGGGAGCTGAGAGCCTCCAGCATTGTAGAAGTCGAAGAGGAGCTTCGCGTTCAGAGTTTTCGGGTCGAGGCCGGTGCCTCGATTCCACGTTGTTCCGTTTCTAGCTTTTAAAAGAAGTAAATCCCATCCTTCATGGTGGGTCAGGTTTGCCTGTTTCCTCACTTCGTTGCGCTCTTGTATTTCCATTGTGGTTTCCTTTTCTCCACGGGTATCCATACGCCGGAGACTTGGACGTTCCGTGTTGTTCTTTGGTGTATTTCAGGCACATAGGGGTGCGAGCTGTGTGCTGTGAATTCACTGGTTCCCTATTGTGACGTGCTGAGCTTAAAATCTGCGGCGTGAGTGCACACAATTGCTACGAGGTTAGTGAGTTACATTCTGTAGTTGAGTGTCGTTGTGTACTTTTCACAATTGTGTTGCCCCGATCGAACTCGACGCTGATTTCTTCATGCTTCCTCGTATTTCCCTGCATTTCTGAAGCGCTTTTCACTTCCCTCGTCTAAAGACCCTCTCATGTTTTCGCGGCATTATGTAATCCCTTAGAGTACGGCTTTAAGGACCCTCCCACCTATAGTAGCTCCATCAATTCTGGTATCAGAGGACGTTAAGCGTTCGATTCTTATCGTTCGCACGGTCCGACTCATGGCATCGCATATTTCCGCATCGTTTTCGCGTTTTCAACATCCTGCACTTAGTCATTTTCGACCTTGTTTGTGCATGGTGACTACACGGTCACAAGTTATGTCGTCCCAATATCCAGAAACCATCCCTGAAACCCAAGTGTCGGCCCAACCCTTGGAAGGGTGTAGAACCCATTTAGAATCGTTGGTTGCGCTTGAAGCGCGTGTAGATGCCAAGTTGGATGCGCTATCCGCGTGCTTGGAATCCCACGAAGGGAATACAAGCGCGATGTTTCAGCAAATTATGGCTGGAATTCATACCCTCACAAGTCACCCTGAGCCATCGGAGCATAGGTGCTCCAACCTGGTTAAGTCGCCTCTGTCCGCAAACCCAGCCCCACCTACTAGAGAGTTCCCCCCAATGACCACGCCCCCGTGGCCGCGAGTCTTTGAGGATGAGTCTGGCCACCTGCGGCCTCATGAGGCCCAGGGAGACCTCGGTTTTGGATATGAGCCCTTGGATGAGGATGACGTGTGGGCCGCACAAGGGCCCCAATCTAATGGTCGCTTTGGGCACGCTTGGGCTGGGCAAAGAGCCCCGACCCGACACCCTGTCGAGCGACCTCGCTTGGAGGATGATATCCACTGCTTCATTAGGCACACCCCCGTGCCCTTTGCGGGTGGTCTTGACCCATCAAAATTCCTCGATTGGGTCGCTTCTGTCGATTCCTACTTTGACCTTAGTAACTTGCATCCCGACGCACGCGTTAGGTTTGTGCGCACCTTGCTTGAAGGCCCTACGCGTTTGCATTGGGCAAACGTGGAGCGCCAAAATGTGCAGCAAACCCTTCCTCCCATCACCACTTGGAAGAAATGAGGTATCGCCTCCGCGAGCGATACGTACCCCCCTCCTATAGGCAGCGCCTTCTTGATCAGTATAGTAGCCTACACCAAGGATTGGGTACTGTCGAGGAGTATCATCTCACCTTTGAGATGCTACAACTCCGGTGTAACTTACAGGAGGACCCCGAGTTAGTCTTGTCAAAGTTTAGGAATGGTCTCCGTGCGGACATCTGACGCGCCCTGCCCACATATAGCTTAGAGACCTTCAACCAAACCTTCTAGCGCGCTCGCGATATCGAGCATGATCTTAGGGCTGTGGCTAAGCGCAGCGAGTCTGGACCCCCTAGGCGCCATCCTTTGGGCAGACCTCCTCACGCCCACCCTCGACCCGAGCGCCACGAGCCTTGTCTTGATCCACGACCCGCGCCTGCGGCCCATCACTCCCCTAGGCATTCAGCCCCCGGTGTCCCACCTTCTCGCCCCACTTGGGAAGAGAGGGGGAAGGCCCCAATTGTCAGCCTGCCTGGTCGCATCAACTGTTACAATTGCCTGTAGCCGGGCCATCTGTCCCGCGACTGCCCTAAACGGTCCGCCACCGTGGACAAGACCCCCGCCCGAGTCACCACTATCACCCGCGAGCCTGCGGAACACGATGTTGAGGCCGAGTGCTACACTAGTGGTGACGAGTCGGGTCACCCCACACTTGCGGTTGTGCAGTGCACCTTTGTCCATACCCCACCCTCCGAGGATTGGAGGCATACGAGCATCTTCACGACTTACATCAAGTGCAATGGGCACTCATGTAAGATCGTCATTGACGGTGGTAGTAGTTTGAATGTGGTCTCTCGGACCACAATTACCCGCTTCAGTCTTCCCCTTGAACCTCACCCGAAGCCATATTCCATCACGTGGGTGGACACGTCGAGTCTTCCAGTCACCCACCGGTGCCAAGTTCCCAACGCTTTTGGGGACTATCGTGAGAAGGTGTGGTGCGACGTGGTGACTATGGATGTCTCCCACGTCCTCTTAGGTCGTCTCTAGCTCTACGATAGGGATGTGACTCACTATGGCCTGTCGAACACTTATGTGTTTGACCACAATGGCCAGAAAATCCATTTGATCCCGACCCCACCAAACGAGCTGTGCGCTTCCACCTCCAAGGTTGTGGTGGTCCCTCCATCGGCTACCCCTTCCACCCCACCTGTCGTGTCCCTCATGCAAGCCTCCGTGCTTATGCGCGAGGCCACCGAGTCCAAGGTTGTCTATGCCCTAATAGTGCGCGAATCCTCGGGTGCTCCTCCTCCCTTAGATGAGGCGCATCCCCCGGAGATCACGGCTATCTTGACCGAGTTCTCCGATATCAGCCCGGCAGACTTACCCCATGGGCTCCCTCCGAATAGGGAGATCCAACATGCCATTGATCTTCTCCCGGGAGCACCTCTCCCCAACATACCCCATCATCGGTTAAACCCCACTGAACACGCTGAACTGCAGTATCAAGTGGATGAACTCCTCACCAAGGGGTACATCCGTGAGAGCCTAAGTCCTTGCGCGGTAGCCGCCTTACTCACGCCCAAGAAAGATGGGTCGTGGCACATGTGTATTGACAGCCGCGCCATCAATAGGATCACTGTCAAGTATAGGTTCCCCATACCAAGACTTGACAATATGTTGGACTTAGTCTCCGGTGCGTCGTGGTTTTCCAAGCTTGATCTTCGCAGCGGATATCACCAGGTCCGCATCTGCGAAGGTGATGAATGGAAGACTGCATTCAAGACCAAGGACGGTCTTTACGAATGGCTCGTCATTCCATTCGGGTTGTCTAATGCCTCGTCCACCTTCATGTGCCTCATGAACCAAGTTCTCAAGACCTACATGGGCAAGTTCCTGGTCGTCTACTTTGACGACATTCTGATTTTTAGTCGGTCCCGAGAAGAGCACTTAGAGCATCTTCGCTCCATCTTTGATCTCCTACGGAAGGAACGCCTCTTCCTTAACATGAAGAAGTGCGCCTTCATGACAAATCGAGTCCACTTTCTGGGTTACATCATTTTGGATGAGGGTCTTTCTGTTGACCCGGCTAAAGTTGAAGCCATTCGACATTGGCCCGAACCCCGCATAGTGTCCGAGGTCCGCAGTTTTTTGGGCCTCACAGGCTTTTACCACCATTTCATTCGGGGTTTCAGCACGATTGCATCCTCACTGACTCAATGTCTGTCCAAGGACGACTTTGAGTGGACCATAGCCACTCAACATGCCTTTGACGCCCTCAGGGATGCCATCACGACCGCACCTGTCTTGTGCCTCCCGGACTTCTCCAAAGTCTTTGTGGTTGCTTGCGACGCCTCCGGTACTGGGATCGGAGGTACCCTTAGCCAAGAAGGCCACCCTGTCGCCTTCTTTAGCAAGAAGTTGAACGCTGTCCGGCAGCGTTATTCGACCTACAACAATGAGTTTTATGTCATCGTTCAGTCGCTTCGTCAGTGGAGGCACTATCTCCTCCACCGTGCGTTCATCTTGTACAACGACCATCAAGCCTTGTCTTTCCTTAATGCCCAAAAGAAATTGGGCACCCGCTATGCCAAGTGGGTCGAGTACTTGCAACAGTACTCCTTTGTGATCAATCACAAGGCGGGCAAGGAGAATATCGTCACGAATGCTTTGAGTCGCGTCCGCACCCTTCTGTGTGTGATGCGTACTCGCGTCAACACCATTGACCACGTCAAGGAGGAGTACGCCACGTGCTCTGACTTCGGTGCCATCTACGCTGCCTTGACTGAGTCGTCCGACCCTGAGTCCCCCTACCAATTGTGCAAAGGCTATCTTTTCTTGGGGAACCGCTTGTGCATTCCCCGCTCATCGCTTCGAGATCATCTTTTGCTCGAGTTGCACGCGAGTGGTGTCGCTGGCCATTGTGGCCATGACAAAACCCTTGAGATGGCTGAGGAACGCTTCTTTTGGCCCTCCCTCTGCCGGGACGTTGAGCGTATTGTGCGCCATTGTGGCACATGCCAAATGGCCAAACCTCGCTCCGCGAACACCGGCCTCTACACTCCATTGCCGGTTGCTGACAGTCCTTGGAGCGACCTTAGCATGGACTTTGTCCAAGGGTTACCCTGCATCGCCTCACTCTTCGATTCCATCTACGTGGTTGTAGATCGGTTCTCGAAGATGGCCCACTTTATCCCCTGTTCAAGGACCACCGATGCGACCTACGTTGCACACCTTTTCTTCTGGGAGATTGTCCGTCTCCATGGTCTTCCCCACACCATCATGTCCGATCGTGACACACGGTTCGTGAGCCACTTCTGGCGCTCACTTTGGGCCATCATGGGCACCACACTGAAATTTTCCACCGCCTACCACCCCCAAACTGATGGACAAACTGAGGTAGTTAATCGTAGTTTGGGCAATTTGCTCCGATGCCTCATTAGCGACCACCCAAGGTATTGAGATGCCATCCTCCCTATGGCTGAATTCGCATATAATAGTGCAGCTAATAGGTCTACGGGTCTTAGTCCCTTCCAAGTGGTTTTCGGCCATTAGCCATGCAAACCTATTGACCTGCATGGCCTACCCATGGAGTCTCATATGTCTGAACATGCATATTCCTTTACCCAGCATATAGCTAGTTTGCATGACGAAGTCTGGCGTCGTATCTTTTTGGGCAACACTCATAATGTGATGAAGGCCAACGAGCACCGTAGGCCACATCATTTTTCTGTTGGTGAGCCGGTGAGAGTGCGCCTCCACCCCGAGCGAGTTTCAAACAGGGCTCATTTTAAGCTCCGGCCACATTACATGGGGCCCTACGCGGTGGTGCAGTGGATCGGCTCCAACGCCTATGTGCTGGACCTACCTGAGGACATGGGCATCCACCCCATCTTCAACGTGGCAGACCTGCTTCCTTTCTTCGGTCCTTTGGAGGTGCCATCGGACCCCGACGAGCCTCTACCCTTTAGTTCTCTGGAGGAGAACTCTTCAGAGCATGCAGCGGAAGCTGATGCAGGAGCATACGACATGAAAGAAGGGGAAGATCTGACCCCAATGGTGCCCCAAGAATTTTCCACAGAATGTTCCTCGGTTCACCCAGCGACGAAAGTCACACCCCATGACTCCTGCGGACAGTTTTCCACATAATGTTCCTCGGGTCACCCAGCGACGAAAGTCACGCCCCGTGACTCCTGTGGACAGTTTTTCATAGAATGTTCCTCGGGTCACCCAATGATGAAAGTCACGCTCCGTGACTCTTGCGGATAGTTTTCTACAGAATGTTCCTCGGGTCACCCAGCGATGAAAGTCACGCCCCGTGACTCCTGCGAACAACCACCCGAAGCTACAGAACTGCCCTGACGACCCAACTTCGATGTGTACAACCCACCCTACCATGTTGCCCCACCTCATGAAGATCCAAAGGGGCCCAACAAGGTAGAAGTACGATGATCCCAATGCCCATCTCACCCACCGGACCGCTTCATGGGTGTTATCAGCCCACCCTCCATCCACACCGAAGTGATCCTGCCCAAGGATGCTACAAACCAGCCCCCGAAGAGCCCAATTCCAGATCGGCCTCACAACCATATCAGCAACACGGCCCAAGAGAAGGCCGTGACGATCGTTACGCAGCCCAGTGCTTCAAAATTCTACTACTTTGTCACGATGTGCTCTGAGTGCGTCTAACCGTCGTCGCAGCCACCTCGTATGCTGAAGAATCAAAGGACCTGCGCCCCTGCAGGAGTAGATGGTAGTTGGTAGGATTATGTTCTGTTTTGTCTTTTTGTGGTAGCTTGACCAATTTTTGGTTGTTAGTTGTTGAGATGTTGTCCCCTTTGTCTTGTTTCCCCTCCTTATCTTATAAAAGAGAGGGGCTGGCCAGCATTCTCCCTTAGTTCTCTCGGTGGTAGAGTACTCCTGGTGAGCTGAGAGCCTCCAGCATTATAGAAGTCGAAGAGGAGCTTCGCCTTCAGAGTTTCCGGGTCGAGGCCGGTGCCTCGATTCCACGTTGTTCTATTTCTAGCTTTTCAAAGAAGTAAATCCCATCCTTCGTAGTGGGTCAGGTTCGCCTGTTTCCTCACTTCGTTGCGCTCTTGTATTTCCATTGTGGTTTCCCTTTCTCCACGGTTATCCGTATGCCGGAGACGTGGACGTTCCGTGTTGTTCTTTGGTGTATTTAAGGCACATAGGCGTGCGAGCTATGTGCTGCGAATCCGCTGGTTCCCTATTGCGACGTGCTGAGCATACAATTTGCGGCGTGAGTGCGCAAAATTGCTACGAGGTTAGTGAGTTACATTCTGTAGTTGAGTGCGGTTGTGTCCTTTTCGCAATTGTGTTGCCCCGATCGAACTCGATGCTGATTTCTTCGTACTTCCTCGTGTTTCCCTTCATTTCCGAAGCACTTTTCACTTCCCTCGTCTAAAGACCCTCTCCCGTTTTTGCTGCATTGTGTAATCCCTTAGAGTACGGCTTTAAGGACCCTCCCACCTATAGTATCTCCATCATACATGAGCCAATCCCATAATATATTCCCCATTATATCCTTTAACCCAATTATCTCTTCATGACAACTTATTAGTAAGCCCCATTGGGTAATGGGCCTAGCCCAAACTTCATTATGCATGTTAACCAAGTTATTGGATCCAATCTAATGTAACCCAAGGTCAAATGAGGCTAATCATGGTTAATTTTGGTCAATATGCCAAAAATTAAGTTTGGCTCTAATAAGCTTCTTCCATCTCATCAGGCCCATTGGCGCTGATGAAATTAGCCAAATAGATCTGAGTTATGAAATAACTCGAGCCGAAGGCTATTCGATAAATATGAAAACTCGAGCATCAAGGTGTGCGACCCTATAGGTTCTTCTGACGTTGGCAGTGATGAACTTATGTCATCACAAGTAGTGAGTGGCACCTAGCAATGCATCGCTGCTACCCAAGTCTTCGGAATGGATATCGACATCGACATCCCCATCACCGCAATGAGGTACCAATGCATTATAGTTCATTTGCCAAACTCATATCCTATTGGACAAGTGTGTCACCACTTGTTTTCACCCAATCTCATGGTTGTGACTAAATCAGGTTCTCACGTGGGTATGGCTATACACTTTCAGTCATAGAACCATAGGAGGGCCTAATGGATATCAAGCTTCCCTTAGGAAGGGGCAAATCCTATATCTGTCTATAAATCTTCTCATATGGGTCATTACATACTCAATGACAACCGTTATGGCCTCCCAACTATGGTGAGGTGTTAGGTTGTATCAAAACATGTCCCTAACCACATGAAAGAGTCAATGACCTCAAGTTAAAGGATCAATGCATCTCCTGTCACTTGTGAGGTTCACTCATGACACTAAGTTAGATCCTCATAGCGGGTCAATCTAGTATATCTACCACTGATATACCCATATCTCTACGTTAGCACCCGGTGCCTAACCAGCCCATATACCAGTCTCACATATACCTGAGCTATCCCATATCTACTCAGGTACTTGACTGGGGATAGAGTTTGAGCACTGATACAATCTGTCTCCAAGGATATTATTTTGTAAGTACATATTCAGAGATGTAAACAAAGCATAATAATGACAATGCTAGAATGATATATATATGCTATCAATGTCAAATAAGACATAAGCAAACCAACATTTGGTCCTAAGGGCATATACACCAATATTAAGGACATGCTTTGATGCAACCTAACACCTCACCGTAGTTGGGAGGTCATAACAGTTGTTATTGAGTATATCACGACCCATAAGAGAAGGTAAATGGACAGATATAAGATTTGCCCCTTCCTAAGGGAAGCTTGATATCCATGGGGCCCCCCTATGGTTCTATGACTGAAAGTGTATGACCATGCCTAGGTGAGAACCTGATTTAGTCATGACCATGAGATTGGGTGAAAATAAGTGGTGACACACTTGTTCAATCGGATATTATTTTGGCAAAGGGACTATAATGCATTGGTACCTTGTTGCGATGATGGGGATATCGATGTTGATATCCATCCCGAAGACATGGGTAACAGCGATGCACTACTAGGTGCCACTCTCTGCTTGTGATGACCTAAGTTCATCACTGCCAACGTCAGAGGAGCCTACAGGGTCGCACACCTTGATACTCAAGTTTTCGTATAGATCGAGTAGCTTTGGGATCGAGTTATTTCATAACTCGGATCTATTTGGGCGATTTCAACAGCGCTAGGGGGCTAATGAGATGGAAGTAGCTTATTGGAGCCAACCTTCATTTTTGGTATATTGACCAAAATTAACCATGGTTAGCCTCATTTAACCTTGGGTTATAGTGGATTGGATCTAAAAACTTAGTTAGCATGCATAATGAAGTTTGGGCTATGCCCATTAGCCAATGGGACTTACTAAGAAGTTGTAATGAAGACATAAGTGGGCTAAAGGGTATAATGGGGCAGAATTAATGAGGTAAGCACATATAGAGTCCTAGTTGGACTAGGATTGGGGCTTTTGGCTTATTTAGTATCTTCCAAGTGAATTGATTGAGAATGGATTTGATTTAATCACTTGAGATATTAATTGGACTGTGATAGGCGCATATGGGCTGATTATTAACATAATTAGAGTCCTAATTAGATTAGAACTTGCACCCAAGACACATTAGGCAATCTATCATGATGCTTTGACTAGGTCTTATTGCATGCAAGAAATAATTACCTCATATGGTATGATATGGGCGCATATGGCATGACCTTGCTTAGGCATATATGGGATTAAGGATTTGATTGATATAATTGATTGAATAATTCCCTTAATCTAAGTCCTAATCCCCTACACCTTCTAATTAACCCTAACTGCCCCTTGCTCCTATATATGTGATGCCTTGCCGCCCCCTTGAGTGTACAATTCCTCTCCTTGGTGTGAGCAACATTGAAGGGCGAAAGCATCATCCATATGTGCAAGTCTTCTTCCATCAGAGGCCACAAGCTCTTCATTCATCCTTCTTCCTTTCCTTGGCGCAAGGTGCAAGGAAGGCTTGGCGGCTTCATCCTCTTCTTCTTCCCTTGGTGCCTCTACTCCTTAGTGGTTGGCACAAGTAATCTAGAGGCACTCCCTAGGCGTGGATCTTCTTCCTGAGGCTAGCACTGTGCGTGGGAGAAGAGAACTCAAGCATCGGCTATGTGCGAGACTACAAAGGGTGAACACTTGGGCGCCTACATCCTTCCCCATCAATTGCTTTGAGGTACTATCCCTTTCTCACCATGTCGACTCCCTCGCTTGACTTGATATTCTAGGTTTTTGGGACTATCCTGTTTCGAGGATTTGCTTCCGTTGTATGTTTCTGTGTATGCATGCAAAATTTTTTAAATCCCTGGGGTTTCGCAACAATGGTATCAGAGCGACTTGCAAGACTCGAACGTTGTTTATTGCTTTCTTCTATGCTCACATGTCATATGTATTTTTTCTTTAAAAATTGCATGTGGCTCACAGTTTTTCTAAAGTAAGAAAAACTGTAAGTTTCTTGTTCCTAACTTCTGTTCGATTTCTGTTGGTTTTCTGCTTTATTTACATGACTGGGATAGACCCATATGTGGAAGAAATAATTTCTCCTCTCATTGTGGGATCGACCCATCATGAGAGACTTGTTGAGATTATGTAGGGCATGGACTGGGTGTTTGCCCTAATCTTAGCAAGTTAAGGATTACAAGAAGGGCAACGGGTATGCCACTTGTAGACTCCTTAGAGAAACAAATAACCAAAGGATTTGTGATTAGAGGTTGAGGAAAAGAGACATGTTTTGATGAAAAATTAAAATTAAAATTTTATGTTTTTCATGAGCAAATAAAAAATCATGTGATAGGTATCTTTCTTGTGCATTGTGTTGTGGTCATAGTCAAGCCCCTTGTATACCTGTGGTGTATTTGTGTTAGGCCTGCGTGCCACTATTTTATTTTCTTTGTTTTCTAAAATTGAAAATTAAGGATTTATCATGACCATTACCGCATCCACCTTGCTTGGTGCAACTTGAAGGTGGCAGCATCAAAGAGGGCTTGGCCAAACCTCTAGGAGTGGTTCTAGGGTTTGAGAGCTATCCCTTGGATTGGAGGACCTTGGAGCTGAGCATGGACAAAGATGTTAGCGGTGGCTAGGTTATGTCTTGTTTTGGGGCTTGTCACCTAGGTCAAGCATTGAACACTTTTGGCATGTATTGGTTCAATGCGTTGATTAGGCTATGACCACATCACTTATTTACTACTGTCCTTATCTGCTAAAACATGCCTATGATGTTTTATCTTATTGTTATCACTATAGGATTGCATGCTTGTAATATTAGACAAAAGATAAAACTAAGAGGACGAGACCTCGAAAACCCTCAAATAAAAATATCAAGTCTGGATAGCCTTCTAACTCATAGCCCTCATCAAGCTATCGATCAGTGGTGTTGTGCACTGTTTTTCACCCTCATGGGGCACACCCACTTATCTTTATGCAATGGATTATATGTCTTGCACATGGATTACTCTACATGTAACATAAATAATAAAAGGATCAAACTGAGTGGTTCAGTTGGTGCACGCCTTTGGCATTGTCGATTAGCCCATATAAACAAGAATCACATTCAACAACTCCATGCAAATAGATTGTTAGATCCAAGTGCAACCACAAGAGACATAAATGGAAGCTGAGCCACCTGCACCAGTTGTTGTACCGGAGGCTCAGACACAGGTCACGTGTAGGTCTAGGAGGATTTATCATGCACCTGAGAGGTATGGGTCGCTGCCGACCCATAACGACGGGATCTTCAACATTAAGGATGAACCAAGGACCTATGATGAGGCGGTCGCTGGACCAGACTCTGAGAAATGGCTCGAGGGCATGAGATCCGAGATGGATTCCATGTTGGCTAACCAAGTATGTGATTTTCGGTAGGCTACCTGATGGGGTAAAACCCATAGGGTGTAAATGGGTCTTCAAAATGAAGACTAATATGGATGGTAACATAGTTACCTATAAGGGTAGACTTGTGGCTAAAGGATTCAAACAAGTCCATGGGATGGACTATGATGAAACCATCTCGCTAGTTGTCATGATTAAATCCGTTCGAATCTTGATTGCTACAACTGCATATCATGATTATGAGATATGACAGATGGATGTTAAGATAGCATTGCTTAATGGGAAGCTGACAAAGGATGTGTATATGACATAGTCCTATAGCTTCATCCATCATGCAGAGGCCAATAAGGTCTGCAGGCTAAAGAGATCCATTTATGGATTAATGTAAGGTTCTCAAAGTTTGAATCTTTAGTTTGATGAGACAGATTACGACTTTATCACAAGCAAAGATGATGCCTGTGTGTACAGAAAATTCAGTGGGAGTTTAGTGACTTCTCTAGTCTTGTATGTTGAAGACATAGTACTCATCGGAAACGACATCCCTAGTCTTCAATCTTTGAAGACATGGTTGTGTTGGGGTATGCCCTTAAGGCTAATGTTTGAGGCCTTGGGATTATATCAGTATCATGTATAAACTCAATGTTTATAAAGGCAATGGTTGTTATTCAGGTTGTTGCATTATCTGCTGTCATATGTATACTTCTGAATAATGTCTCAATGCTGTTCAGCTTGGCTAACATGCAGTATTGTCCTTAGTCGAGATATCTTGGTGAACATGAGACAGCCTTGATATGATTGAGACTAATTTGTGTTCTAATCTTATAGGATGCTTCGAGCATGGAATAAGATGTAGACTCATGGGTACATTGGATGTACTGGACAGACCCTACTTAGGATGTTCAATTGCTTGTCACAATGTGAATAATCCTTATATGCAAACAAGTGGCATATTTCCTCTGACTTGAGATCACTTGTGTTTCTAATTGATGATTGGCATTATTTTGAGGTAGTTCAATATCATTTGAAATATAATGGTTATAGATTATCTTGGATAATGAGCATGAGTCATGTTAGGGCACTAGTGATAGATATAGGATTGCCGTCTCCTTGTTTGGAGTGTGATGTTCTGAAGGGGCCCCCTGTATGAGATGATTGAGAAAGTGTATGGCCATACCCAGATGACTATGTTCATCTAATCTAATCATTCTCATCATATTGGAGTTACAGGCTTGACACGCTTGTCCAATAAGAACATCCAGTGGTAAAGGAAACATGTATGCCTAGTGAGTTGAATTCACACTTGTGCTATGGTTTGGGTGTAGTCTTGGAAGACTCTTTCCTTTATATCGGGAGACAGTGATGTGTTGCTAGATACCCCTCACTGATCGTGATAACGTAAGTTATCGTTACCGATATTTAAAGGAAACCCTTAGGGTCGCACAATTCAATGATATGGCTTACTTAAGTCAGATCGTGTGGACTGAATTGTTTTGGTTCAGTTTAAAGGGATTTAAACTCTGATTGTAAGTGAGATCTGGTCTGATCATGTTTGATTGATTAGGGCTTGAGATCGGTAAGCTTTGATCGAGAGATTGGATGCTAGATCGGTGATATCAAGAGCATCAAGAGATGAATGGTTAGATCTTGAGCCATCTGGTTCATAGGTGATCTAGACCATGTCTTGGTTTGGGCTTGGTTTGATTTGGTCTTTGAACCAAATGCAATTAAACCAAATTAAAATGAACCGGTTCACTTATGTGAACGTATGGTTCAATTGAGAGAAGTTCGATGGGGGCATGGTAACGTGGGCATTGAAGAAGGAGTTAGTGCTTTCTATTTTTGGAAAGCCGTTTTCCTTGTTGATTTCCTCAACGTTTTCGGAGGAGTCTTCATCACCTTTGTGTGTGAACTTTCGGAGGAGATCAAGTTTGCTCTCTTCTTCCAAGCCGACCTCCAACCTTATGGCTATGGTATAGATCTCAACTCATAGCTTCATGTTGATTATATAGTTCATATGCGATCTACTTGAAGCCCTTTTTCCGCTATGCATGCTAGATGCGCATGTTTAGGGTTTCAACCCCTAATGTTTAGGGTTTCCTTCAATTGGTATCAGAGCGAGGCTCTCCATATGATCTATATGATTGCTAGAAGTGTTATGTGATCCATGCTTGTTGCGCTTACTTGATGCTTTGCTTTCATGATGCATGGTTACATGTACTTGTAGATTGCGCTTGTATCATGCTAACATGCAGCTTGCGCTTGTATCATGGGCTATGTATGCGCTCCCCCTTGAAGGGGACCCCCTCAAGTTTGCGCTCCCCCTAGAAGGGGACCCCCTTAGATCTAAGGGTTATCAACTTTGTTTGATGTTAGCGCATGTTCTAAGGTTTTTCTAAAACTTACATCTTGTGCGCTTGATTAGATCTAAGGTGCCACTACATTAAACCCTTAGATGGGTTGATGGGGTTGAAGTCACCACTAGGTTAGATCCAAGTCTGATCAGACCATCTGACAGCTCAGATGGGTTAACCTGATAGCACCTATGCGCAAGCACAAGGTGGCTATAGGTTGACTGCATCTAGGGCGTGTAGCGAGGTCTGGTTGAGACACTACTGAACACACTTGAGTTAGGCCCGGGGTCACACCCGCTTGCCAAAACTCATGGGGGTAGTTCAGCCCTTGGCGCATGCATGGTTGACCATTAGGTCAACTCGGGTCAGTTAGGACTCGGTGCATGCAAGGGCAAAGGATCTAACTAGATGGATGAGTGGATCCCCATCAATGGACCATTGTAAGGTTGTAGGGCTCATAAGGAAATTAAAATTGATGCCATGGGGTTTTCAAAACTTTTAATTTCAAGATGATTGGATCACATGTTGATTGAACCATATGCTTGTTTATTTAGTCTTGTGTGGGTTGCCCAATTGTGTGCTGTGCTGGGGCCTGCGTGCCTGGACTTAAAAATTGTAAATTAATTTGTGATCTGCGAATAACATTGTACTTAATTTATAATATGTTGTTGACCTGCGAGTCAACCTTGTCTAGATAGATCAAATGTACTTTGATTAGACAAGAACAAAGGCACACATCCAAGAGGGGCATTCACCTAGTGGTGCACCTGAGGTGCTCTTGGCGCTAGGGCACTGGGTTGGACCAGATGAGATGCAATGAAGCTCAAGTGAAGACTTAAGTAATCTTAAGGTCTTACTAGGGTTCATGGGCTTTTACCACATAAGATCATGCTTTCTACTTATTGCTAATAATTAGAATTGCATATTTATGTTTATCTTCTGCTATAGCCATAGGACATGCCTGATAGTAAGAAGATAAAAGACCGTTAAAATCCAACGCTAACATATCAAGCTCGTAAGCCTTCTGACGCGAAACCTCACCTTTCTGACTATCGTTGGAGCCGTGTTGAACCCACTCAGTGGGCACGTCCATCTATCTTCAGACGGTGCTGGATTTCACCTGCGTGTTACAGAGTTGGGATTTATCCCCTCTCGTTGCTCAGCATAGCACGTGGTGGTCCAGGGAGTAGGTCGGGTAAGCTTGACCATGTAGGCTACATATGTGGCGCATATGGTAGCACATGGAGGCAGCCATCTCTGGGATCAGAGACTGTGTTGTACCAACTCAGTTGGCACAGTCTGCTGGATTGCCAAGATGAAGGGGAATCGCACGGGTTGGCGATTGGCTGGGACAGCCTACCAGAAACTAGTGCTTGTCATCTCTGTGCATCTTATCTCGCCTGAGCGGGACGCGGAGACCAAGTATGAAATCTGGATCCCATCTCACTAAAAGAGTGTTACTCTTTCGGACTGTTTACTGGATTTTTCAGTCAGACAAAATAGTGGGAAAAGAATCTTTCTTAAGTCCTGGATTGATTCTGAAACATTGATACTGACCTTGATGTTCTTGCTTGTTGTAGATTCCTGCAGCAACGAACACCATGAGCTTCAATGTGCGATCCCTACTGGAAAGGGAGAAGTTTGCTGGGCCGAACTTCTCTGACTGGTTCGGACACCTTAAGATTGTTCTTAAGGCAGAGAGGAAACTGTATGTCCTCGAGACGGCGATACCACCGCAGCCCGCTCCGAACGCCGCAAGGGCGGTTCGGGATGCCTACGAAAAGCACGTCAATGATAGCATTGATGTCGCTTGCCTGATGCTAGCGTCTATGACGCCACCGCTGCAGCGTCAGCATGAGGATATGTCGGCTATAGAAATTATAGCGAACCTCAAGATGCTGTATGCTGCACAGGCGAGGACAGAACGCTATAATCTGACAAAGCTCTTCTTTCAGAGCAAACTGGCTGAGGGGAGCCCAGTGGGAGCTCACGTGCTCAAGATGATTGGGCACAAGGAGGCTCTGGAGAAACTGGGGCATACCATCAACCAGGAGCTTGCTGTAGATATTATTCTGCAGTCTCTTCCGCCTTCTTTCGATGCGTTCATCATTAACTTTAATATGAACAAAATCGATTGTACGCCGGCAGAGTTGCTGAATATGCTCTTGACAACTGAGGAAACTCTGAAGGGTAAGCCTTCAACCTCTGTCTTAATGGTTCCTTTTAGGAACAAGAAGAAGGGGAAGAAGGGCAAGGCCCCTGTCAAGAATTACAGCAAGGCCCTGAAACAGAAGGTCAAGCGGTCGAAGGACAACAGGTGTTTCCACTGTGGCCAGCTGGGTCACTGGAAAAAGGACTGTAAAGCGCTCCAAGGAGATAAGAGGGGAAGCATCGCTTCTGGCTCAGGTATATATGTGACTGAGGTCATGTTATCTTCTTCTACTATTTCATGGGTGTTGGACACTGCATGTGGAGTTCACATTTGTTCAAATGTACAGGAACTCAAGAGAAGAAGGCAGGTGGGACAGCATGAGGTAGACCTACGAGTTGGAAACGGGGCACGGGTTGCTGCTGTTGCTGTAGGAGACTACTTCATTTCTTTACCATCTGGCATTGTATTAGAATTGAACAATTGTTATTTTGTACCGAGTATCACAAAGAATATTATCTCTATTCCTGCTCTTGTCAGGAAAGGATTTGCCTTTGAATGCAAGATTTCAAAGTGTGTTTTATCTCATGATAATATTGTGTATGCAACTGGTTCAATTAACAATGGGTTATACATGTTGGACATGGAAAATTCTATACAAAACATTGATAATAAGAAAGCCAAGTATGCTGATGACAGCACCTTGCTATGGCATAGTCGTTTAGGCCATATAAACGAGAAGCGCATTAAGCGGTTGCATGAACATGGACTGCTGGGATCATTCTCCTATGAGGAGATTGATACATGCAAAGCTTGTTTGATGGGTAAAATGACGAAGTCTCCTTTTCTTCACAAAGGTCAGAGGACTTCAGGTTTACTTGACCTTATACACAGTGATGTGTGTGGGCCTTTTAGTAAACATGCCAGAGGTGGCTATCAGTACTTCATTACCTTTACTGATGATTTCAGTAGGTATGGATATGTCTATTTAATGAGACATAAAAGTGAATCTTTTGACAAGTTCAAAGAGTTCAAAAATGAAGTACAAAATCAGTTAGGCCGAAATATCAAGGCACTTCGTTCTGATCGAGGTGGTGAATACCTGAGTCATGCGTTTACTGACTATCTGAAGGAGTGTGGGATTATCTCACAGCTCACTCCGCCAGGAACACCGCAGTGGAATGGTGTGTCCGAGAGGAGAAATAGAACGTTACTTGATATGGTTCGTTCTATGATGAGTCAGGCTACTCTTCCATACTCCTTTTGGGGTTTTGCACTGGAAACAGCTGCAAAGGTACTAAACCGAGTGCCATCCAAGGCAGTTTTAAAGACGCCATATGAGTTATGGTATGGGAAACAGCCTAGCTTGACATTTATCAGGATCTGGGGTTGCGAGGCTTATGTCAAAAAGCTCGCCTCTGGGAAACTAGAGAGCAGATCTGAAAAATGTATCTTTGTCGGTTACCCTAAGGAAACTAAGGGTTATTATTTCTACGATCCCAGAGAGAACAAGGTTTTTGTTGCTCGGACGGCCATATTTCTTGAGAAGGAGTTTCTTCTGCAAGAGGCCAGTGGGAGAGAAATAAAGCTGGATGAGAATCCAGAGGAAGGACAAAGTAGTCAAGCACAGTTGGATGAGCCTGAGCCGGTAGATCAGGTTATTGAGCAACCTGAGGCTCAAATATCACGGGAACCGCGAAGATCGGGAAGGATCCGTCGATAGCCTGAGCGCTATGACGGAGTCTACATCATTGATAATGATGAACCCCTCACTTATGCGGATGCGGTCAGTGGACCGGAGTCAGCTAGATGGCTTGAAGCTATGCGAGCCGAAATGGACTCCATGTCAGATAACCAGGTCTGGGATTTGGTTGATCCGCCTCCGGGAGTAATCCCTATAGGCTGTAAATGGATCTTCAAGAAGAAGATTGACATGGATGGTAACGTAGTTACCTATAAAGGCAGGCTAGTAGCGAAAGGTTTCAAACAAATCTACGGGATAGATTATGATGAAACTTTCTCTCCTGTAGCCATGTTTAAGTCTATTCGGATTCTTTTCGCGATAGCAGCATATTACGATTATGAGATCTGGCAGATGGATGTGAAAACAGCTTTCCTTAATGGAAATCTGGATGAGGATGTGTATATGACACAACCGGAAGGTTTCACTAATCCAGCAGATCGTCATAAAATATGCAAGTTAAAGAAGTCCATTTATGGACTTAAACAAGCATCAAGAAGCTGGAACATTCGTTTTGATGAATCAATCTCTGAGTTTGGTTTCATCAAGAACGAGGATGACCCGTGTGTATATAAGAGGTTTAGTGGGAGCGTGATTACATTCCTAATCCTCTACGTCGATGATATCTTAATCATTGGAAATGATATTCCTGAACTGCATGCTGTTAAGGCATGGTTAGGAAAATGTTTCCAGATGAAAGATTTAGGAGAAGCAGCCTATGTACTAGGTGTGAAGATCTACCGGGATAGATCTAAGAGGCTTCTCGGGCTGTGCCAGAGTACTTACATCGATAAAGTCCTGGAGAGATTCCATTTAGAGAATTCTAAACGTGGATATCTTCCAGTCAGACATGGTCTGAATCTTTCAAAGAGTCAGTGTCCACAAACACAGACTGAGAAAGATGAAATGGACAATACGCCTTATGCTTCGGCTATTGGGTCCATTATGTATGCGATGTTATGTACTCGCCCAGACGTCGCTTACGGGTTAAGCGTAACCAGTCGATTCCAAAGTAATCCAGGTTTGGCGCACTGGATTGCGGTCAAGAACATTTTAAAATATCTGCGGAGGACCAAAGATATGTTCTTGATATATGGTGGTCAGGAAGAACTCAGTATAGAGGGATATACTGACGCTTCGTTCCAGTCGGACCAGGATGATTTCCGATCGCAGTCAGGCTATATTTTTAGCTTGAATGGTGGAGCTGTGGTGTGGAAGAGTTTCAAACAGTCAACTGTTGCTGATTCCACAACAGAAGCCGAGTATGTTGCAGCCTCGGAAGCATCTAAGGAGGCAGTGTGGATTCGTAAGTTCGTGAGAGAACTTGGTGTCGTTCCTTCGAGTGCAGATCCTTTGGTTATCTTCTGTGATAACACTGGAGCCATCGCACAAGCAAAGGAACCGCGGTCGCACCAGAAGTCCAAGCACATACAGAGACGGTTTCACTTGATCCGGGAGATCATTGATCGTGGCGAGATCAAAATATGCAAGGTTCATACAGATGACAATCTGGCAGACCCACTTACCAAGCCTCTGGCGCAGCAGAAGCATGAGAAGCACTGTAATAATATGGGTTTGAGATTTCTCAACCATTAGATTAAGTGCAAGTGGGAGATTGTTGGGGTATGCCCTTAAGGCTAATGTTTGAGGCCTTTGGGATTGTAAAAGTATCATGTAATAAACTCTTATGTTTATAAAAAGGCATGGTTATTATTCAGGTTGTTACCTTGTCTGCTGTAATAAGTGTACTTCTGAATAATGTCTCAAAGCTGTTCAGCTAGGCTGACAGGCTATAAGTCCTTAGTCGAGATATCTTGGTGAACATGAGACAGCCTTGATATGATTGAGACTGATATGAGTGCTAATCTTATAGGATGCTTCGAGCATGGAATAAGATGTAGACTCATGGGTACATTGGATGTACTGGACAGACCCTACTGGGATATTCCATTGCTTGTCACAATGTGAATGATCCTTGTATGCAGCAAGTGGCACATGTCCTCTGACTTGAGATCACTTGTGTTTCTGAATGATGATTGTCATTGTCTTGAGGTAGTTCAATATCATTTGAAACATAATGATTATAGACTATCTTGGATGGTGAGCTTGAATCAGGTTAGGGCACTAGTGATAGATAAAGGATTGCCGTCTCCTTGTTCAAGGAGTGTGATGTTCTAAAGGGCCCCCCTTATATGAGATGATTGAGGAAGTGTATGGCCATACCCAGATGACTATGTGCATCTGATCTAATCATGCTCATCGTATTGGAGTTACAAGCTTGACCCGCTTGTCCAATAAGAACATCCAGTGGCAAAGGACACATGTATGCCTTGTGAATTGAGTCACACTTGTGCCATGGTTTGGGTGTAGTCTTGGAAGACTTTTTCCTTTATATCGGGAGACAGTGATGTGTTGCTAGATACCCCTCACTGGTCGTGATAACGAAAGTTATTGTTACCGACATTTAAAGGAAACCCTTAGGGTCGCACAATTTGGTGATATGGCTTGCTTAAGTCAGATCGTGTGGACTGAATTGTTTCGGTTCAGTTTAAAGGGATTTAATCTCTGATTGTAAGTGAGATCTGGTCTGATCATGTTTGATTGATTAGGGCTTGAGATCGGTAAGCTTCGATCGAGAGAGATGATGCTAGATCGGTGAGATCAAGAGCATCATGAGATGAACGGTTAGATTGGAAACCTTAGGGTTTGGTTGATCTAGACCGATTTGGCTTGGGCCGGTTTGGTTTGGCT